>CM046879.1:4618533-6014124 GCA_025667525.1 Glebionis coronaria | reverse complement strand
TAAAAAATAAAAAATAGATTTGCCGCATTTCTCAGTCGCAAGTCTCTGTTGTTACCAAACAGTAGAATTAAACAAAATTCTCTACTGAATTCTATTCTCTGAAACTTATTTCTATTCTCTGAAATTCTTTCTACCAAACGTGCCCTTAGTGTTGAGATATAAACTTAACATCAAGATTAAGCCTGATGCTATACAAGATTTATTTAGCAGATATCAAAAATCTGTTTTTGTGTATCACCAGCTTTTTTTTACAACTTTATAAATTGAAAATAAATAAATACTAAAAAGAATTTTGTTAAAAGACCCTACATTATATCATTTTAACAACAAACCCCTTAAACTAAATAAAAACCCCTAAAAAACAATATAACCATAAAAGTACTAAAATTTATTTAAAAAAATTAGAAATATTACATTAGAAATAGTAAATATTATAATTTGTTCAATAACAACAGAATATTATGCCTCCAAGAAGAGCAAACCCATGCCCCCCTAGTGCAACGCACGGGTTCCGAATGTCTCGTACTAGTAAAAAATAAAGTTGGTTATGTATTTTGGTCTTTTGAGAAAAATATCTTGCGTATTTATAGCTTTCACCTTAAATTATAGGTACCCTATTGATGTGTTTGATTTTTGGATCGCGAGACCCGGTTTTGGCTAAAGATGAAGCGATTGTAATTCCTTTATACGTTTTTTAATTTCATCCCATAAACAGATGAATAATGATAACGATAATATGTGATACGATGATGTGACACTGACACGAAAAATAAAAAAAACGACGATCGTAACTAGTCTTACACCTATCCTTAGAACATACGTCAGTGACATCCAACCAAACCGAACCAGTTAAAATCAGGGTCGAGAAACGGTTCAAACTCGAACAAAAAAACGATTTTGAAAACAAGTTAACCGAGAATCAAACCCTAATTAAACCTAGCCAAACCAGTTTATAAAATTTTGTGTATTTTTTTTGTTTTGATCCGAACCACACCAAAAAGAAAAGGAGAGTCATCTTTTTCTTTGTAAAGCAAAACTCAAAATAGGGACTTTTCTAAGAGATTCTTTCCTTAGTAGGAAATAATCACTTAATTTATTCCTTTGAAAAGTTTAATTATTCCTTAATTTAGTAAAAAATAATAATTTACGTTTTATTTTTTATAAAAGTTAAATATATGATAAAAAGTATATGTGTCAAAAATGAAAATAACAAAACTTTAAAAAAACGGGTGAAATATTATAAACTTTAGGGTTGATACAATCATTTTTAAGACTTTTAAGACTAGGTGGAAATTTACAATACTGTAGGGGTCAAAAACAAAACTTTTAAATCTTTTCATCCAAAATCTAACGAACAAGAAAACTAAAATTGAAGCTAACAATCAATGGATATGATCAACAGTAATGCCTACTCTTTCCCGAAAAATCACCTCTATCATATAATTTTGGGTGAGTACTCCATTGGTATTATACTGTCATGATTCAAGTAATTAATAAGGATCAATTAAATTAAGGTTTGCTATGTTATGATGAATAAAATCACAATATATGATCAGATTGTCTAATCAAATTTTTTCAATTTGTTTCCTAAAACTATATGTATGCTTTGTGTGTTTAATTGTTAAATATTAGGTAATAAATTTATAATCCGATTTGATTAAAATTGTCTTTTTTCAGTTAAGATTTAGTTCACTCATTATTGCACCAAACACAATGCGTTGGATCCTTTTGTGTATGTAGACTGCTTTCCTATCGGTATTCAAGGATTGCCTAGATGGTTAGTAACTTGTCATTGTTATTTGCACTCCTTGATATAGGATTTTAGTTTCTATAGTGATGTTAAAACATTGATTTGCTGGAAGACGTTTTACATAGGAAAAAAAAGGTTACTTAGATATGAGTAGTTCATATTAGTTGGCATATAGATATTAATGGTTGCTGCAAGCATACAAGTGACCAAGAGGAAACTTGGCATATAGGAAAGTTTGTGCAACTAGACACCACAACTACTTATAATCTCGGTTTCCAAAATATAATAGTCCAGCGCCATAAACTCTTTGTGGGTGGGGATGGGTGCACTAAGTTTCTATGTGATGTGTTGGATTTGCAGTTAAAAAGTATGATCATGATGCATCTTGAAGGATAAAAAAAGTTAGCAAGTTATAACGATTTTAACTAGGAGTATTTGGAGTTATAAGTCAGTTGTCTTTTTGGTCAACAATCAAACCTGCGCATTTTGGAGTAAAGATAGCCACTAAGAGTATATTGGGTCTTATTGGTTTCATTGCAATAAAGTTATCAATCATCCTGCTAGCAGCTTCTCTTTTATTTGGTTGAATATCAACCCGAACAAATGGAAATTCAATATCAAAGTGAAAGTTCTATCACTTTGGAATCAATATTATTCCAACAACAATCCGTCCAAGCTTGCTGGCATTGATATAATGCTTTATAGAATTTTTTCATATGAGATTCTGAGCTGCACTTTAGCATATATAAAACAACGTACTCTTTGTTAAACTATTATTATTACCTACAAATCTGGATTTGGTCGTGGAGAATTAGTTGCTGCTTTTGCTAATCGTGTGTTCAGATACGAACCTCATGAAAGTTCATTGTTTTGTTTCTTTGATGTAACTGTCTATTTTGCAAGACTAGACTATGTTGATGTTAACTTATTTCCTTATTGTATATATATTTTTTGTTTGTGTCTTCTAGGCCAAGGAATAGCCGCGAAGGTTTAAGGAATGGTGGTGGGCGTAATATGCCAAATATGTGTGGCAATGTTCATGCTCGTGGTGGTAATTTTAGGCCATGGAGAGTAGAAATTGGCGAGCGTGGATGCGGTTGAGGCAGGAAGTGGGTGTTGACAAGTCTGTAGATTTGACAATAACTTGAATACTTTTTTGGTATCACACCCTCTGAAAGATATGACACCAACTATAATGGTATGTCCAAAAAATCTCACTACACGTTTTTGCTCCAATCGTTCATGATAATCTTGAACTTTTATTTGTCACCAAGTAGACATCTAAGATTCATTACTACACAAAGGAGCAGGATGGTTCGATCCTTGAAATAGACAATGTGCGCATCATTGCGTTCACGTCTGACATGTCAACAATGAGAGATGGATTGTCGCAGGTAAATAAAATTTTATGCCTATAAAACCATTGTGTGTGTGTGATTTGCAGTCTACTAATATATCTTTTTTAAATGATGGATTTGGGCTTATGAATAAGTTGAAAATTCAGCCACACTACACTTGATGACAAATAAAAAGTACTTACTGCATAGTATCCACTATGCTATTAACCGGGGTTTTAGAACAATACGAGTGTATCAGTTGCAAAGTTTACAAGTATGACATTTTGAGTATCGTGGTATCAATTAGTTAGGGTATGTATATTAAAAGTCAATACTTGAATATATGCATTCTACTACATGCATTCACCCATAGCTAGCGACAATAAATTTGACCCATTTATTTCCTGATGGGTCAATTTGAGTTGTGTTTCATCTTGGACGTGTCAAATGACTTTTTTTTACTTATAAGAAATGCAGCCGAACATGTCAAAAGCATCCATATTTTATTTTATTCAAAAGCTTTAGAATCATATCATAATTACATTGTTTTTAATCATATATGATTCATTGTTTTTCAGCTCTTTGATATATGATACCAAACACTCCCCATTTTATCAATTCTTTGTTAACAATCATGGCTAATCTTCCATAAAAAAAGGTATTGTATCAAATTATTTATACTTCCTTCTGAATTTCTTTCAGTTATTATTACCAATTTTTTCAGATATTGATTGAATAGGAAGTTTTTATCTTGAACGGGTTGTTCTTGGTTCAAACAGAAGCTAAGGAGATTGTCGAATACGATGAAACCATCCCCATTGCTCGACTACTAGAAAGTAAAAGAAGTGTTTCCCAATGGCATTATTCTTGAGGTTAATTGCCGATGCTGATGGATAATAAAGGACACCAGCTTTTTCTCGGTAAGTGAAAAAAAATCCAAAATCTCATATTCGTTTTTTTCTATCACACATGGCCTATTTGGATCTATCATGAAAGAAAAGATATTGCGGTTAGCCGAAACAGAAATGATCATTGGCCTATTTACAGATCTGCTATTGCAGATCAGACTTTGCGCCTTGAAGCAATGCTTCTTTATCAGCTCTAGCAACTTTGATTCGTGATTCAATATTTGACTTTTCTGTAAACAAAAAAATTTTCAAAATCAGTAGGCAATTACTAAAACAAGGTATCACTATTTCACCTTCAAGTTTCTTCCTCTCTGCTATTTCCATGTTCTTTTGTGCATTTCCACGATCCTCCTTTTCCTGCATGATTTCCAACACTAGCTTCAAACCATATTCTAAAAAAACTACACTATCATCAAACAAGCTTAAGGTTGTCAAAAGTTACATTTGTCGTTATTGAAATCGAATGACCCTTTTAATTCTTTACTTAACTCCAACAAAGAATCGTCACTAAACGAATTAAAAGTACTCTCAATCTTTTCTCTGTTTGATTTGAGAAAACCATGTTTTCTTAAAAACTGCAACTCGCGAATAAAAATCTACAAAAATGCAGTTAAGTATCTACTAAAATGCATATATCGTCGAAGCTTCTTTTAGCCACCTTAATGCATATATCGTCGAAGCTTCTTTTAGCCACCTTTTAGTAATAATATGGCTATTACGTCCAAAATGTAGATTGGCGGTTTACAACTATTATCATTGTTTTGGTCTCCTCTGCAAGATCTATAACAACGAAAGGTACAATAATTTGGAGTGTTCTAGCATCGTCATATTCTGGAAGAAATGTGATACCATCACTCAGAACCTCAACAAAGAACCAGCAACTAGATAAAAGCATAGGATATGGTGCACCAGGTCTTATTTCTGAGTCGTTTTTTAGCGAGCCATATTTGGAAGGTAGAAGGTAGCGCATAGAGATGTCATAGCTCCTATTCGTGCCGCGATCATAAGGTAATTCTGATTTTATATAATTTTTGGAATACTTATATGCATATTTGCAGGCTAAAATATTGAAATATGCATAAGCCAAAAACATTATCAGAAAAGAATAAGGAGAAGAATATAATTAGGTACTTTAGATTTAGATAAAAAATGTAGAGCTTTTGGTTTCATGTTTTGATTAGTTTGAACCTAAGTTTAATTGTGTGATTGATAGGCTGAGACGCTGAGTTGTTTATTTCGGAATAGCTCGGATAGGGTTGACTTTATAGGGTTACTTTGTTCTCACACCCGAGTTTTACAAGCAGAAGTCCCCACTTACATTGTTGAAGTTTGTAAGTTTATGATAATCCTACACTTTCATAGACGTAGTTATCTACATTAACTTTCTCAAAATATGAATGGGCTTCTTTGCTAATCACAGGGAAAGAATAGGGATTCAGCAATAATTTCTGTTGCAGGAATAACATTTGTTCTTGAGATCCAGCTTGCATCCTTGCAGCGTATGTCTACTTTTTCCTGGATAACGACTTAGATCATATATTTTTTACTAATATGCATAGACAAACATTAACATTCAGCTTAGATGTCTTATCTCCGTGTGCACGTAGAGCTCTGTAGTATGCTATCTTGCAGAGTATTATGTGACGTACCATGACATTGCATCTATAGTCACATGTGCAATATTTATGAGATGGAGGTAGTAACGTGGCTCATTTAATATATCTATGTCAAACAGAACGTTACCCGTGCAATGGACCATAATGTTACCTAAATCGGAAATATTTATTTTATTTATTCCCTTAGAAACCTTAATTCTTCCTTAATAATATTCAGGTACAAAGATATTGGAATATGTATGCAATCACTTCTTTTAATCTAATTTGACTTATGAACATACTGAAATGCATGTAATTGTAAATTTTTTGTTGGTAACTAATCACCTGTGTTCAAGTTTATTTTCATTTGGATTCCTTTCAAGTAATTAAGTCTCTCAGTCATTGTGTCAACTTCTTTATAAGCACTTTATATTTTTGAGATATTAAATGTTTTTTACTATGTACATATTTTCATATTAAAAGCAGAAGTAGTACTTTTTTTGGTTACTTTCTTGCTGAAAGCGTTTTGGGAGACTTGTGGTTAGCTTCATATGGAGTACTACCAGTTTTGCTCAATGACATTACTTATATAAATTGTTAAATATGGTGATATGGTATGTGCCGATTGCTCTATTTATTATAAAGATTTGCTAATTTCTTCATTAGCATATGTAGTTCATCTGTGTTTTTTTTATCCAGTTACATGTATTATTTTAGGCTTTTAACTTAGTCATACAAATGGCCAATAGTTATAATTTTGATAGGGGTGTTTGGAAGATGACATATATAGAATATAAGGAATTGAAGTGCCGGTGAGTTTGAGTCTGTTTCTTTTTTTCATTAGGATGCATAGGTTGCAAGAGCATATTATGATGCTTTTTTTTTGCTTAACCATGTACAAGTAAATCACTTGATGGACAACAAATATTGGTAGTCGAGAAAATTTGCTCCTAAAAGCTAGAAAAGCCAGGTTGGATTTTCCGTTAGGCGATGATAAAAATGACAAATATGATATTCTAAGCATATATAAATCAATTGAAATTTTGATTTTTGTTTTTGTTTTCAAAATATTATAGCTATGTTAGAAAATGATTTTTGTTATTGTTTGAAACTTTGCATTGATGTTATATAGTCAGTATAACAAACGACACAGAATAGCATTACCAAAAGTTTTGCTCTATTTTTGTTGAAACAAAATGAAATAGAAACTCAATCTATGGGTGGTGATTAACAAGATGGCGGAAAGGTAATATGTATAATCACTATTGGCCAACGAGACATTATCATTTTGTGTCATTAACTTCATCTTCTTTTCACTTAAAAAAAACTTTATAAAAAAAATTTCATTTAACATAATAACTTTAAAAGTCCAACAAATAGTTAAGGAGATCATCAAATGGAAAGAACGTCTTGAAAAAGCAATTACAATCAAAGTACCAGATACAATATATATTTTGTAAAGGTGTCATCATTCATCAAAATGAAAATGGTTGCATGCTCTTTTTGTATGTTAATAAGAACTGCTAACGTATAGAAAAGAAAATATGAGGGTAAAAGTAATAGATTCATAAATAAAAATAATAGTTAGAAAAGAAAATATGATGATGAAAGTAATAGATTCATAAATAAAAATAATAGTTAAAAGTGATCTAAATAACATGCTATTGAACATACATTTAGTAAATGATACAAATAAAAATAACTAAACCTAATAATTAAACAAAATTTTATTATGTTTAAACCCCGTGCGTGCACGGGTTTTATAACTAGTAATTATATAAAACTGAAAACTAAACCGAATAAAATCGGTTTGGCTTGGTTCGGTTTTATTGATTTTGTTCGGGCGGGCCAATAATAATACGGACATCGTTTCTATCAGTATCACCACCCTTCATTTCAACAACACTCTGAAACACACACACACACACACATAAACCCTAAAAATCTTTAATCTCTGGCGTATCACGACGGCAAACTACGGCCCTGAAAACCCAGATCCAAAATCACCTCCTCTCCAAAACCCACTTTTTAGTTTTTGCTAATTCATCATATTTCAAAAGATAACATAAACCCTAGAAAAAAGATTTTGATAGAAATGTGTGACAACATCCCTTTTGAAATTCAAATGGAAATCATCAAGAAGGTTTGTGATGTCAAGTCATTGGTCCAATTCAGGTCAGTTTCCAAACCCTTGAAGTCTTTCATAGACAGCAATGAGTTTATCAAAGGTTACGGCGCCCGCGACACACAGCCGCATAGTTTTATGCTAATGTACAAGGCTCATCGTGCGGATAATGAGTTAAACTACATTAGTTTAGTAGAATAACTAGAGGTGGCAAAACGGGGGCGGGCGGATCATATTTTTAGCGGGAGATCATATTTTTTTCTCTGTTGCGGGTGCTAAACTAACAAGGACAAGATTGTTATGCTTTGAGAAAGTGATAAACATGAAGGTTGGTTGGTTTAATAGGAGTGAGAACACAAGTGGGGCTATTGGTGCACGGCTGTCAGCAGATGCACTCAGTCTTCGTGGTTTAGTTGGAGATGCACTTGCTCAGCTAGCTTGTACATCTATTTTCTATTGTTGGTTTGACCATAGCTCTTTCCACGTGCTGGCAATTAGCCTTTGTAATTCTTGTTCTTGTTCCGTTAGTAGTAGTCAGGTGGCAAGTGATGCAGTTCGGATTATAAGGACAGTGGCATCTTTTTGTGCAGAAGAGAAATTGGTGAAAGAGTACAGAAGTAAATGGGTCACTCCTAAGAAGAAAGGGATACAGAAAGGTCTGATCAGTGGGTCCGGGTTTTGTTGAGGTGGGAATGACTACATATTCAATCGTTTTTCGGGTATTTTTTGCTCTAACAATGACAGCATATGCAGTTTCTCAGTCAAGCTCATTTGCACCCACTACAGGCAAAGCCATGAGTTCTGCTGTATCGGTATTTAACATTACTGGAAGTCAGAAATTGACCCGAGTGATGAATCCGGAGTGATATTAGACACGGTCAAAGGGGAAATCGAGCTTCATCACATTAGTTTTAGATATCCAACTAGACCAGATGTCGAGATATTTTGTGACCTATGTTCAAGAATCAATAGTGGGAAAACGGTCGCGTTGGTTGGCGAGAGTGGGAGTGGGAAATCGACAGTTATTTCACTTCTCCAAAGATTTTACGAACCGGATTCAGGGTGTATTACACTCGATTTCGTAGAGTTACAAAAAATTCAACTCGAGTGGCTTAGGCTGCAGATGGGTCTGGTGAGTCAAGAACCCGCGTTGTTTAGTGAAACCATTCGAGCAAACATTAGTTACGGAATGCAGGGTGAAGCAACCGAGGCTGAAATAGTAGCTGCTTCTGAGCTAGCCAATGCCCACAAGTTCATTAGTGGGTTACCGGAGGTTATGATACAGAGGTAGGGGAACGAGGTGTGCAACTGTCAGGAGGGCAGAAGCAAAGAGTGGCGATTACCAAGAGCGATTGTGAAGAGTCCCAAGATACTACTACTGGACGAGCCTACAAGTGCGGTGGATGCTGAGTCAGAAAAAGTTGTTCAAGAATCAAGATGCGTTGGATAAGGTGATGGTTAACAGGACAACAGTTGTGGTTGTTCAAGAATCAAGATGCGTTGGAGAGCTGATTTGATTGCGGTTGTGAAAAATTGCATTGCACATGACTACTTGAGCTCCAACAGTTGCAACCTTATAATGATGTATAAGATCCGTAAGCTTTGTTATCGTTATTGTTATATAATGGTACAACAGTTTAATATCATTGTCATGAAAAATGTGATAGTATAACGTATGTTTATAGTCAAGAGTTGCACTTTTAATATAATCCTTCCAAGATCATAAACTCGATCTTGATGCTTCTGAATATGGTAGAATGGAGTCACGACATCGATCTGCAATGTTGCAAATGTGACTGACGGGTATAACATATGTTAATAGTCCAGATTTATCACAGTACGTCTTAGGTAATATTGCCTCACTATATAAGACATAATATGACATTTAGGGAGTGTTTGGGATTGTGTTTTAGTACTAAAGATAAATGTTCGCGTATGTCCCGTATGTCTCTGGCACATGGCCGAAGGCACGTTACAAGCGCCGAGGCAACTGCCACGTAGGAAAGAGAGTGCAGACAAGATCCCCCAAATCTTGGGAGACTCCGTTTTACCCAGCAAGGCAGGGCTTTACCCAACGGATTTTGAGGTCCTGCATGATATTTATATTCATGTTAATAATACTTTACGTATATTCCTTTGCTTGACTTTGTTCATTGTCATAATAGAAAAGGACAATGTTGTTATTTAAATATTTATAATTATACGATTTGTTGATTTTTTTTAATATAACAAATATATTGTATTTTTAAAATGTAATGTGTATAGGGTATAAAGTTTAAGGGGGTATTTTGTTTATTTTATAAAATTACTAAAAATATAGAAAATTATAAGTTTACACTTAAATCCATCTAGTTTATTTAAAATTCAACCACTAAAGTTTTATTAATCACCTCATTCTTTTTTAAATTTTTATTTTCACAAATTTGACATATATTTTTGTGTGTTTTCACTTTTCATCAAATTCCTCCACAAAATTTTTAATTTTGACTAAACTTAATTTAATTTTGACTTTTTTCGATCAATCACATCGCTCTATTTTGCTTATGAGTCAAAATCAACCTATTTGATTAGTCCAGTTGCTTTTCCTACGACCTTCATTTTTCACTAAAGTTATCAAATAATCTAATTCTTTTATTATATAAAAGATTCGTGATCGATAAATATAGGTTGAAAAATAAATGTTTCTAAATACCAACAAAAATTGAAGTGTTAAGTTTCTTCGTTTTCGGACATTGGCACGTTAACTTTACCTATTCAATTAAAATATGATTATCTTATTCAGTATTCTTTGAATTTTTCTTTAGTTTGAGTTTATACAAAAGTCAAGTCCCGTTGGTCGTTTATTTACATCATTGGTTGGGGCATGTTTTGTCCATTTTGACCGGGGCATAAAAAATCTTAGGATATGCCCGTGATAGTGAGGTTGTTATGGATTACAATCACTTCTCTCTACTCTTAACTAGTCTTTGAAAAAATGAGCTATTATCTGCTACACATAAGTAGGTGCACCCGATCTTAGATTTAATTATCTCATGTCACGTTGGTCGATGTGAAGGTGTAATCGTTAGATTGGTTTTTAACTATTGTTTGTTTTTTCGGATTGGCTTGTGTTTTTTTTGTCATCCTAGGTATTGCTAATTTTTGTATAATACACGTATTGCCCATTAGTTTATGGATTACCCAAATATAATTTATTTATAGCCTTAATAGGTTGTTAAACGTGTATTTCAAACTTTAGTGTTATTTGTTTTTTTAATAATATATTATATTTTCAATTCTTCTCAAAATATAATATACCCTTAAAGATTTAAGCCTCGAATCAACTAAATTTTGTTTTTTGGAAAAAAAGTTATTCCGTTGCATTGCGCGGGTAACCAAGTAGTAAATTTATAATGCAAAAGAAACTTTTAATTCAGGTCGCTCATAATCCAAAGACTCGGTCGAATCGAAATTATAATTGGTCCAAAACATCAGATCAAGAATCATATCGAAATGGTCTGGGGCCCTCCCGGTCGTTTGATGTCTGTTCCGATTCTACAAGCGTAATCAAAATTTTTGTAAAAGCGAACCGAATCAAAGACCAAATGTAAAGAAAAGAATAGACTGGATACCGAACCAAAATATGTTTGGTTTGACCCGGTTCATTTGACGGTCCAGTATGCACCACCCTAATTGAAAGTTCATTTTATTAAACCGTGTATTGGCTACGTCTTATTTATACAATACTTATTTACTAAGTGGCCTAACAATGTTTATAAAAACAATTTTTTTTCACCGCATGCATCTTGCAAAATCTTACTCTCCCAGGGTATGTAAAGTTGAAATTCGACTAAACAACGTGACCAAAACGCAAACTCAACTTTCTTCTGTTAAATCAAACAATGGATAAATACACGTAATGCAACCGAACAAGTGATCATACACTAATAACCAAAAGCAATCCCAAAAAAAAAACCGACCCCCACACAAAAACACCATTTTGTTCAGTCAATGTCTAGACCAAACAATTGATTATAAAGCTTGACCGACCAAACCGTTTGATCTTAGTAACGAAGCGTTTGGTCAGATCATGTGAAGACCAACCAACGATTCGGTTGAATCGATTGAAGTACTATCATCAGTTTAATCCCTTGACTAGGTGTATAACCCTCAATTCCTGGGGAATCCACAATTGACACTGTCAGTCCTTGAAGATTCAAAAACTTGCTGCTCTTAAACTAAAGAAAATAAACTTGCAAAACATCTTTCAAAGTTGACAATATTTTAGTCCTTGCAACACTACCTTAAAAGGGTGGTTACCTAGAGGTTATTGGTGCACCTAGGTAAAGAGCGGTTTGGAGCGTTTTGAAACAGTAATCGATAAGCGGTTAGAGTTTTTATTGAAAAATTTGTTTATCATAAGAGCAACTAGCGTTTGAATTCTATCTAAACGCTTCAATCTCAAATGCTATATAAAGAATCATTTAAGAGTTGTTTCAAGCAGCAGAATTTTTATAAAATAACATTTATACTCTCATTTAAAATATATATCATACTATCTTATAAGGCATTTTATGCACTCTCTTTTCATTAAATTATTAAGTAATACAAATTTTTAAACATATTGTACAAGTCAATTAAGCATGTCTTATAATCCATCTTATGTACCTTCTCATCATTAAATTTTTAAGTAATACAAATATTTAAGCATATTATACAAGTCAATTAAGCATTACCGTCACTTTTATAAAATGAATCATACTATCTTATAAAAGATATTAGACATTCTCTCTTCATTTAATACTTAAAAAATAAGTAGTACAACAAATACAACATAATGTACAACATATTAGTGCAGCCAAGAAAATGAAATTTAAGTAATACAAGATTTTAATGCATATGTACAACTTTATATCTCTACTAGCTTCAAGGCTCGCCCGATGGACGGCTAGCTTTAAAAAGTATTCAATGAGAAATCATATGACTAATCACTAAAAATGATATAAATGATAAATTTAAATAATTATAATAAAATTATTGAGATTACTCAAGACATTGAAAAGTCATGATTTGCAAATAGTATGGAACAGTTTGCACACAAAAGTATATTAAAACCTTAACACGGTCATAGATATACCAACCAATATTTTAAATAATATGAAGCTATGTGATACACATTAATATACAGCCAACGGCAAGTCTTATTAGACATTCGGACAGTAAGAAAGTACCAAGAACATTTGAGACGCCAAATATTCGTACTATTACATTCTCACATGTATGCCCATTCACTGAGACCATTCACTGCTAATTCGAGATCATATCACGAATCATAACTTAACAATTTATATATTTGACAAAAGGCTTTGAAGACAGATGGATGGTTCCATCCATTTGTCCTCGCAAACCTTCAAAAGATAATTCAAATTACTCTTAAAAAATACTGTCAAAAAGAGCACAAAGTTGCAAATATCAGCATTACAAAGTTTCAAAAAATAATGTGCATGTGTAATAGTTATGTTTAACATTATGCTCAAGATTATACAAACTTCAACAAATAAATTGCATTTAAATACAATTTTTTCATGCACTATAAGTATGAAAACACTTTTAAGCAAACAAATAGAAATTTCAGCTACAAATTCTGAACAAACATTCAGCAGACTAACAACTTCTTGAAAATTCAGTAAAGGAAAGATTTTTGCATAAATATATTAGTTGTCAAACAGATTTAAAAATCAACACTTTATAGCTAAACACCCTTTATAACGGAATTCTGCACGTTCTAGTTCTTTTAAAAACTGCCCCCAATAGCCTTTTCGAAGGGCTGTGTGGACAACAAAATTGCCACTTACCATTATACAAATTAGGTTTAAAGGCTGTTTAGACAAAACCATTGTGTAGTACATGAGTCGCACACTATTATATATATGTATGCAAACGTTTTCTAATACTAATTATTCATAACTTAATTAAAATTTGTATATCCACTATGAAACTAATTTCAAACTTTTTTGTAGTTTTCCAAAAGAAGAACCGCCTTTTATAACAACACAATTACAATACTTCTTTACAAAACAATATGTTTTGTAAATTTGAAGTTCAGTATATACCACATGTAGGTCGGCATATGTGCGAATGCGTTTCTAGAAGTTACCATAGTAGTCTTGTACCTGAAGAGCCTAAAGAATTGAGGGAAGAGGTATCACAATAAGAAATGGAATAATGTACCAACTTTAAAAAAATCAAGAAGTGACCAGAAACAGGACAAATTGGTCGAAAGCATTTTATTTGAATCATTGTTGAAATAAGAATACATCTTGTAATTAAAATTCAGTCCCAAGAAATTAAGATGTGTTAGTCTAGTAGATCCAACCAATAACTATTTTACCTTGATTAGTTTGACTCGATGCCTAACACAACCGATTCACCTAATTTTCCAGATGTGTCAATAAAGATGTTATCAACATTTAAAGGCATTACATTACCTACATCTGGTAAAAAGATTACATAAGGCATTACTTTTAATTTGATCAGAAATAGTCGGGTGACTTTCCTCCACCATCTACTTCCCTCCATGACCAAGTCTTTCTCCCAGTATAATATTATGTCATTGCTATAGCTTATGCCAATGAGAGCATCTCTCTTGTCAAAAGACCCTTTTCTAATATACAAACACTTTTAATGGGAGTCCAAACCTCCAAGCTTCACCTTTATGATATAATAAACTAATTTAGTCATAAAATCAACGACTGCACACATCATTTAAGATGTTATTGCAACTGCTGTATATGCATAACCTCATTGATTACTTGCGAAGTATATATCGGATGACCTGCATTTAATTACTCTAGGTGATACTTGGGGCGACTGATGAAAATAACAACAGTTTGACTTTTATAATGTAATTTATGTGAACCACCACAACGTAATTCGTTGAGGTTGCACTATTAAACATAATCCAAAACATAATTCAAATCATTTGATTCTGAAAACTCAGTTCTTACATGGTATTTTAGAAAAACTTACCATAAAGACATCAGTTTAGTACTAACCAATAGGTATATTGATCTTAGAACTATAAAAGGATGCTAAAATCAATCAATATTGTGATTAAAGATTATACTGAGCCTTACTGATTACGGGTAAGTACATTTTGAGAACGCTCAAGACTGAAACCATGATTACGTGTAAGTACATTTCAAGAAACCATGATTACGTGTAAGTACATTTCAAGAAAGCCGAAGACTGAAACCATGATTACGAATAACTCCATTTCAAGAACGCTGAAGCTTGAAACCATCTATGTTTGCGTTTATCACGACCAGTTTCAACCTATTAAAATTTAGATGTTCCACTCGAACACGTAAACAAAAAAAGATTTTTCGAAGTATAAGACAAAACACAAACATGGTCTAAATTTCCTGATGACCACATAAGCAAATAAGCTTCATTGTGAAGGTTGTACTTCCTGAAATCAAAACCAACAAAACGTTTATTTACACACATAATAGCAAACACTTTTCCATATTCACATGACCTCACACTCTAATGTCTCTTGCATACAATAAGAACCACTCACATTGAATAGTGAATGGGAGTTCTTTATTTTCTTCTTAGAATCAATTTAAAATATTTTTTATTTACAACCAAATTGTCAACAGTTATTAATAACTAAATAATAACAATCATAAAAAATCTACAATTCGTATAAATCAAAAACTGATTCGTGACAAACATTATAGAAACCTTAGACATATACAACAAATTAACAAAGCTACAACAAAAAAGAAAAAAAATTAAGAACCTGATTCGAGAATCAAAAGGATGGCCAAACATTTGAGCGTAACAATTCTGCAAAATCAAAGGTTTTATTTATTCTGGTAATTGGATCTTATGTTTTTGTTTTGATAATGTATAATTTAAAACGTTTTATTTTGATGATGTAACAAAGGTTAAGCAAAGTTTTGATCCAATGGTTGTTAAAAAGGCCATTTACACATGGCAATTGATTAGATATTTTGATGGAAATTTTTTAGGTAAAAAAACCCTGCTATATAAAGATAGTAGATTATATACAAAGCATTTCATCATACTTAATTAAAACATAATTAATAATACAATTAAAACATCACATCACCACAATTTACAAGCAAAACAACACATTGTACAAATCTCCTCATCATATTTTTCTCTCTTTTTCCTTGCAATCATATGTACAGACTACTTTTGGGTTGATCTTCTCATTCAAATGTTCTAAAGAGTTAATGTTAATTCTCGCGTTTAATTAAGTTCCGAAAATAAAGTTACACATATCACATATACGCCACACGTAATAATATCCCTATATCAAAATTACGTTTTTGAGACATGTTTTTTGGTGAAAACTATCGTCACCCATAAATTATTACTATGAAAGACGAAAAACCGAATAACATTCAATCTCAAGAAAATTTAGTCACAGGGTACCCGCCGTCGAATCGCGCGGATACACTGCTAGTAATTTATGTAATTAAGTTATATGTTTTTTTTCGTAATTTTACATTAATTAATTACATAAAGCTATGTTACCAAACATATTTTTTACAAGTGGTGCTGCTTTTTGCTTCTGTTATTGCTCACCGTTACCACCAGGGACAGATTACAATAAGCGATTTGACATGAAGCCTTTTTATGATTTCGGATTGGATATCAAAAAGTATGCGCTCGCCGCTCAGACATTTGTTTTTAATTTTAGTGATCAACGGGGTTTATGGATGACACGGCAGAGATAAATCGTAAGTAATTTGTTAAACTGATCCAAAAAAACGGGCCAAAACTAATTTGGGTTTTTGGTATTCTAAAATGGGCCAAAACTATCAATATTATTCATATATCTAGTCTGCAACTTGCAAGTTTCCCACCCGTTCTTAGTTAGGTGACAAACAAACCCATTTTGACCCGGTTTTAGAATGAGCGTTTATATAATTCAACAAACACCCATACTTATCATTTGCAAGAATAGTTTCAAAATGAGCGTTTTTAAAATGACCATTTTGTCATGGTTTCACTAAATTTTTTTGCGTCATTGGAACACATATAACTGAAATCACTGCTGCATCTATGCATAGCTTATTGCAAGTAGCGAGACAAAATACGTTATTTTTCTGTTAATATAATGGTTTCTGTTTTCTAACATCTTTTTTGGAGCGGGTTTGACCAGATTTCGACCAGGTATGGCTGGATTTTGGTCGGGTTTGAGCAGGTTTGACCGGGCTTAACTGAGTTTGAGCGGGTTTGGCCAGGTTTGAGCTTGTATGGCCGGGTTTAACCGAGTTTGAGCGGGTTTGGCCGGGTTATACCCGGTTTTATCGGGTTTATACCTGGTTTGACCAGGTTTAAACTGGTTTTAAGTGGGTTTATACCGGGTTTGAACAATTTTTCCGAGTTATATCGGGTTATAGAAATCCACTTGACTTTTGTTTAGTTACTCTATAAAGTAAACGGATTGAATGTAGTATGAGAGTGTACTCAAATTCAAAAAGAGTTGGACAAAAGAGTGTTGCTGGGTCTAAGCCGAACACATTCTGTTACAACCCGGTTTGACCCTTTGCTTAGCTGGCTATAAAAATAAAGTCTGATGCATTAAAAGCTTGGAATTATCCAACAGTCATTGGTGTTTGTTATTCAGCTAGGGTATCGAGCATACAAAAACTTGAAGACTTTCAGTGGGCTATACAAAACGCGCATAAAAATAGACAAGGTCAAGTTAGTTTAAGAAAGGAGACATAGTCCCAGATTGTATGCGTCAAAAACATTAGTTGGTTCTTTTTTCAGTTTTCTAGAGTTTGAGAAGTGCTACAGTGTTCACTCAGTCATTCTTGTAAATGAGCACGGATAACAACACAAGCTGTACTAAATAGATGAACCGGTATATTTTTATAGGGCCGTAGGTAGTTAGGAATGATGCAACATCTGGTTTGGTTTGCAGGTTTTAATCCAAATGTATGTTTTTGCATGTTTTTATGGTTGCGGATTAATTATCGGTTTTTCCTCTGCTCCACCTCCATGACTGTGGTTTCAACTACTGGCGGAAGAAATGGTATTAATATATTTGAAGAGGGTTTTCGCTCATTACATATAATGTTGCTAGAGTTTCTACATGAACTCAAAGAACATGAATGAGGAGGGTGGTGAGATAAAAAGCACAATAGTAAAGCAGATGCAGATCATTTCACACACATATATATACAAGTTCACACATAAATTGTCATGAATTGGTTCGACAAAAGTACAAAAAACAAATTGGCTAAATCTTAAGAAAAAAACCGTTACCACTGATAGAATTGTGCAATCCTCAAATGTGCACTTAACCTTGTAACGTGTGATATTTATGTTTTGTTTTCTTGTTGGGCTTATTTCTTGTTTATGGGCCTTGTCACTTTCTTGGTCCTTATGGCCGTTGGAGCGCTTGTTTGTCTGATTATGCTTATATTACCCTAGCAACTCATTTGCTAGGGTTAGCATTCTCTCTCTAACTCACACACTTATTGTGTGTGTTTGACTGCTCTCTTTCTCCATCTAACCATTATTGGTTATGGGAGGCTTTTCATCTGTTTCATCTTGATTATCTTGTGTGATTGAGTGAATCTTGTAGTGAGGGAGATTGGATGAACCTAGTTGCGACAATCTCACATTTATCTTGTAATCGTTCGACTAGCATCCGTTTGGGGACTAGTCTTTATCTTTTTGTTTCGTACTCTGATTTATAATAAAAATACACCAAGGGGTGGTTGGTTGGGTGTAAGATCTACTTGTTTTGTTTTGATATTATGTTTTTTTCATGGTATCAGAGCACAAGGTTGTAGTTCTTTCAGCCTATCTAAGCTCTCTTGTGGGTTTTTTTGCTTTATCGGTTTTTCAGTTTGTGAAACCCTAATTTATTTTTTAGGGTTTTACTTTTTGGTGGTGTTCTATAGCTTTCTCTTCGTTCCTGGAAGCTTTTATTGGTGGTGCCGTTCTTTTTCCCAAAGATTTGTCTTAGGGTTTTCACAAACCCTAATTTAATTTTTTGGGGGTTTTGCTTCTCTGGTGCCCTGGAAGCTTTGTTTGGTGGTGCCGTTGACTATTTTGGTGGTGCCGTTGAAAAACTCGAAAGATCCAATTAGGGTTTCTCAAAACCCTAATTTGATTTTTGGGGGTTTTCTTCTTTGTTGGTTTCCTGGTATCACTCTTGGTGGTGCCGTTACCATTTTTGAATTATTTACTCAGGTATTATTTATTAGGGTTTGCTAACCCTAATTTATCTTCATTTTTGGGGGTTTTCTTGTGGTGGCTCACCCATCCTCTAGACCAAGTGAATCTAGAGATTGGGTGGTTTTTTGTTTCATATTGGCTTTTTTATTGCACTGTAAGTCCTCTTTCATTTTCTTTCTCTCTATCTCTTGGTTACTTTGTGAGCTACTGTTGTTTGAGTTTGTGGGTGCAAACGGATTCGGTTAACATCTTGACCCTCCAGCCTTGACTGGTGTGGATAACTGCTCTGGCCAATCCCAATTCACAACTTAGCATTTCTGGTGCTCACCTTCTGGGTGCTTATTGCTTTATTTTTTACTCTTGCTTCTTGTTTGTCTCTGGTTTTTTACTGGTTACTTGCTTTATTTCTTGCTCTTATCTGTGGGTTTATTATTGTTCTGCTTGCTCTCTTTTTTGTTGTGAATCATGAGTGCTAGTGGTGCCCCTCCTACACCAAATGGTGGTGGAGGAAATGGTGGTGGTGGAGGTCCATCTGAAACCACTCCCACTCCTATTGCTCTTATAAGCAATTTGGATGCTGGTAATCCACTTCATATTCATAACAGTGATAATAGTAGTTCTGTGCTTGTTCCTTTTAAACTTCTTGGAACTGAAAACTATAGAATGTGGAATAATGCTATGAAACTTGCTTTACAAGCTAGGAACAAGTATGCTTTTGTTGATGGTTCTTGTTTAAGGGAGTCTTACACTGATGATGTTATGTGTGCTCAATGGGATAGATGTAATGCTATGGTTCTTACTTGGATTATGAATGTTGTCTCTAGTGATGTTTACATGGGTCTTGTTTATTCTGAAAATGCTGCTATTGTGTGGAAAGACTTGAATGAGACTTGTGATAAAGTTGATGGATCTGTTGTTTATAATCTGCTTCAAAAGATTGGTTCTGTTAAACAAGGTGGTAGTACTTTGGCTGATTATTATCATAGATTAAATTCTCTTTGGAGAGAGTTTGATGCTGTTTCTAAGATTCCTAAATGTATTTGTGCTGTTAAGTGTGCTTGTTCTGCTAGCACTGAGTTGGCACTGCATCAGCAGATCATGAGACTCATGCAGTTCCTTATGGGCCTTGATGACTGCTATCAGCCTGTTAGGACTGCTCTTCTCACCAGGGACCCTCTCCCTGATGTGAAGGAGGCTTATGTCACTGTCTCTAGAGAGGAATCCCATAGGGGTATTCCTGACACCTCTAGTCAGACTGAGGCAAAAATTAATGCTACCTCCTTTGCTGTCAAAACTTTTAATCAAAGTAGGAGAGGTAATTCCACCAATAGTAACAACAACACCTCTAACAGACCTCCTTTTAAGGGCAATAGTACTGGAAATTTTAGGGGTCCCAACCCTAATCTTCTTTGTACTCATTGCAATCAAACAGGCCACACTATTGATAGATGCTTTGAGTTAAATGGTTATCCTGCTTGGTATAAAAAGAATGGTAATGCCTCTAAGCAATCTGGTTTTAAACATAACTTCAATGCCAATTGTGATCTAAAAGTTGGGGATAAGCAAAATTCCTCTTGTGAATCCCCAACTTCTTTCACCAGTGATCAAATGCAGAAACTTCTCAGCTTGATAAATGACTCTCCCAGAAACACTCAGTCCAATATGGCAGGTAGAATTTCCTTTTTTAATGCTAATATTTGGTTCAATATTCATTTCTCTAAATTTTTTGTGGGAAACACCAAGTTTACTACCAAAACTATTACCTTGGGTTGGATAATTGACTCTGGGGCCAACCAACATCTCACCACATCCATTGTGGAGATGACTAATGTTGTGGATATTTCCAATCTCAACATTTCTGTTGGTCACCCTAATGGGACTATTGCCAACATTAGTCACATTGGTAACCTTAAATTATCTAACAATGTGATTCTTCATGATGTTCTTGTTGTTCCTGGTTATTGTGTTAGTCTGCTTTCTGTCAATAAACTTATAAAGGATAGCAAGTTATTTGTTGGTTTTGATGAGGATAAGTGTTATATTCAGGACTTGGACAAGGGGATCATTCTGGGGACTAGTAGTGAATCTGGGGGGCTCTATTTGTTTGATGACTGTAAGACCCAGAGTTTAGGTAATTCTAACTCTGCCATGACCTTTCATACCTCCAAAGACCTTTGGCATTGTAGGCTTGGTCATCCTTCTGATCATGTCCTTAATATTCTTAAGACTGACCTTCACCTGTCTAAAAACACCAACATATCTGTGTGTGAAACTTGTCATAGGGCCAAACAGACCAGAGAGCCCTTCCCTTTGAGTGATCACAAATCTAACCATCTTGGTGATTTGGTTCACTTGGATCTTTGGGGCCCTTACAAGGTTCAGAGTAAGGAAGGGTATAGATACTTCCTTACCATTGTGGATGACTACTCTAGAGCAGTATGGACTTATCTTTTGAAAACTAAGATGAAGTTTTTGACTGGCTTAAACAATTAATAAGTCTTGTTCAAAATCAATTTGATTCTAAAATCAAAGTTTTTAGATCTGATAATGGGACTGAATTTGTTAACAACAAGATTCATACTATGCTCTCTACTATGGGTATCATCCATCAGACCTCTTGTCCTCATACCCCTAAGCAAAATGGTATTGCTGAAAGGAAACATAGACACCTTCTTAATGTTGCCAGGAGTCTTATGTTTCAGGGAGGGATTCCGATTAATTTTTGGTCTGATTGTATTCTTACTGCTGTTTACTTGATCAACAGGCTCCCCTCTTCTGTCTTAAATGGTAGATCTCCCTATGAATTGCTCTATAAGAAAAAACCTACTCTCTCTCACTTAAAGTGTTTTGGCTGTCTGTGTTTTTCTACTTGTCTGAATAACAGTGACAAGCTCACATCTAGAGCTAAAAAATGTGTTTTAGTTGATTATTCTTCTCTAAAAAAGGCTTATAAACTTTTTAGTTTGGATAATAGAAGATTCTTTTTTTTCAAGAGATGTGAGGTTTTATGAAACTGTTTTCCCTTTTAAGATGAAAAACAATACAGGAAGTGAATTGGCTGATGTAGCTGCAAGTGATGCTGATCTCTTATCCTTTTTTGATAATCAAACTCTTTTAAGTCCCAATGATGATGAGAGAGCAACACCTGTTTTGGATGGTAGAGTTAATCCCACCAATGAGGATGCCTCAGTGCATCCTCAGGAGGATGACTCTGCAACCATCATAGGTGAAAACCAGCAATCCTGCTCTGAGGGCACAAACAATATTTTTCATTCTCCTGATATACCTTTAGAGCAAAATGAGATCACCACTGAGGAAGTAGGGGAACCTGGTGTTAGAAGGTCTTCTAGACCTACCAAACTTCCTGTTAAGCTTAATGATTTTGTTCTTGATAGCAAACTTAAATATGGTATTGAAAAACATGTCAATTATTCTAGACTTAGCACTATCAATTTTTGTTTTGCTACTACCTTGAATCAATCTTTTGAGCCCACCTCTTATTATGAGGCTGTTAAGGACAATAGGTGGGTTGAAGCCATGAACAATGAGATTGAGGCTCTCTTAAGGAACAATACTTGGACCCTTTGTGACTTACCTGTTGGGAGAAAAGCCATTAGCAACAAATGGGTTTATAAGATTAAATACAAATCCACAGGCACTGTTGATAAATTTAAAGCTAGAGTTGTTGCTAAAGGGTACAGTCAAAGAGAGGGCATTGAATTTGATGAAACATTCAGTCCTGTTGTTAAAATGGTTACTGTTAGATGTCTTATTAGCATTGCTGTTTCTAATGATTGGCCTCTTTTCCAACTTGATGTTAATAATGCTTTTCTTTATGGGGAATTGGATGAGGATATTTACATGACTGTTCCTTTGGGTTTTAACTGTCAAGACAAGAACAAAGTGTGTAAGTTGAACAAAGCCCTCTATGGACTTAAGCAAGCCCCAAGACAGTGGAATGCCAAGTTAACCACTGTCTTGGCTGAGCATGGCTTTATCCAAAGTAAAAATGATTATTCTCTCTACATCAAACAGTTTGATAATCTTTTCATTGCACTTCTTGTTTATGCTGATGATTTTATCATCACTGGTAATAGTGTTAAGGAAATTGATAACCTCAAAAATTTCCTTAAAACTAAATTCATGATAAAAGATCTTGGGATTATGAAGTATTTCTTAGGAATTGAAATTTTTGAAAATACCAATGGTATTTGCATGACTCAAAGAAAATACTGTCTTGAGCTTATCTATGAATTTGGCCTGTTGGCTGCTAAACCAGCAGCAACACCTTTACCTGAAAATTGTGTGCTTGCTATTGATGAGAGTGAGAATGATAAATTACTTAACAATGTTTTTGAGTATCAAAGACTCTTAGGGAGGCTCATTTATCTTACCCACACTAGACCTGACATTTCCTATGTTGTTCATTGTCTTAGTCAGCATATGCATGCCCCTTTACAGCCTCATCTAAAAATTGCTCTCAGAGTTATTAGATACCTTAAAAACTCTCCTGGCACTGGCATTCAGATCTATAAAGATACTTCTTTGAAGGTTTCTTGTTTCACTGATGCTGATTGGGCAAAATGCCTTAAAACCAGGAAATCTGTTTCTGGGTATTGTGTCTTTTTGGGAAGGACTCTTGTATCCTGGAAAAGTAAAAAACAAGCTACCATTTCTAGATCTTCTGCTGAAGCAGAATATAGATGCATGGCTAGTGCCACTTGTGAAGTCATTTGGATAACCAATCTTTTGAATGATTTTCTGATTAAGTGCTTGTTTCCTGTTCACTTATATAGTGATAGTAGTTCTGCAATACAGATTGCTGCTAACCCTGTTTTTCATGAAAGGACCAAGCACTTTGAGGTTGATGTTCATTTGATTAGGGAAAAGGTCCAAGATGGTGTCATTAAGACTTTCAAGGTAGCCTCTGCTGATTAAACTGCTGACATTTTCACAAAGGCACATGGAATATCTCAACATTTGAAGCTTTACAACCAATTGAGGCTTGTGGACATGTTTGGGAACTAATGCTTTTTTTCTTTGCTCTCTCATTTTCGGATTGAGGAAGGGTGTTACTTTGTGCAATCCTCAAATGTGCACTTAACCTTGTAACGTGTGATATTTGTGTTTTGTTTTCTTGTTGGGTTTATTTCTTGTTTATGGGCCTTGTCACTTTCTTGGGCCTTATGGCCGTTGGAGCGCTTGTTTGTCTGATTATGCTTATATTACCCTAGCAACTCATTTGCTAGGGTTAGCATTCTCTCTCTAACTCACACACTTATTGTGTGTGTTTGACTGCTCTCTTTCTCCATCTAACCATTATTGGTTATGGGAGGCTTTTCATCTGTTTCATCTTGATTATCTTGTGTGATTGAGTGAATCTTGTAGTGAGGGAGATTGGATCAACCTAGTTGGGACAATCTCACATTTATCTTGTAATCGTTCGACTAGCATCCGTTTGGGGACTAGTCTTTATCTTTTTGTTTCGTACTCTGATTTATAATAAAAATACACCAAGGGGTGGTTGGTTGGGTGTAAGATCTACTTGTTTTGTTTGATATTATGTTTTTTTCAAAGTCAGTATCTGATCGTGTATAGATGTAACATCCGGAAGCACTACAAGAATTCAGGCAGATACCCACGAAAATTACCCACGCTCATAATTTGGAGGGAATTTACCCACCTAATACCCACATGTTACCCACGATCAGTGACTTTCATAGTCGATACTATTTTCCCTCAAACTTCCCACGAACTTACCCACACAAATAGCCACGTAATTATATTTGGTGTGCAATATGTGGGTAAATAACTTGGCGCCAAAATTATCCCCACGGATTACCCACGTCGTGAAATATCGTGGTTATATTTGCGGGTAATTTAGTGGGTAATGTTATTTACCCACGAGATACATATATCCATTGTATTGGTGGGTAAATTAACATGGGTGTTTTGTGGGTGAATATGCACACCAATGATTTTACCAATCTTATTGTTTGTGTGGGTATTTTTTTATGAGTAATTGCCCTTTTTAACAAGACAATTAAAAAAATGATCCAAAGAAATACATACTTACATATTAGCTTCTTTTTTTTTGAAAGTCAATATGAATTTAAAAGATCCAAACTAAAGTACAAGAAACAAAGAGAAAGAATGCACCACTTAACAGTTGGGGGATGGATTCAAAAGAAATAAATATATCAAAAACTAAGTATGGATCGAGAACCAAACCGGAACTGAGAATCGAACCGAAACCGAGAATCAAACCAGAACCGACCCAACCCGAACCGAATTTTAGAATCGCGATTCGATTCTCGGTTCCTAAATATTTCAAATTTCGATTCTCGGTTCCGAAACCGATAAATTGCCCAAATCCCAATATACTTAGATTTTATACAATGTTTGGCCAATAAAGTTAAGAAACTTGATAACTTTGTGTGATTCTTTCTACCTAGATAAATATAAAAGATACTATCGAAATTTATCCGTCGCTTTCTAATCCTAGATATGATCGATATAACCATAAGAAACAATAAAAGACTGGCCATATGACGCTAGCTAGTTGCCTATCTCTATGGGATCCATTTTATCAACAATATAGGTCATTTAATAAGGAAAAAATTCCTTTTTAATCGGGTAGAATCCAAAATACCCGAACTGAACCCGAGAACCAAAACGGAACCAAACATGCACTTCAGTTTGGTTCTCGGTTCTTAAAATGTGCATTTTTTTGTTCTTGATTCTTTCCGTTCCGGTTCGGCTTTTTGCGGTTCCGGAACCGTACTCACCCTACTCAAATCTACTACCACTAGAAGCGCCTAGTTGTTCAAAAGAAAAAACATACTATTAAAATCTTTGCAATAAGGAAAACAAGGTGCAATATTTGGAAATCGCTACAGAAGGATATCTTATAATGGATTATTTCCTTAGTAGCTTTATTCATAGGAATAAAGCCGATATAGAATAATATACAGTTTTTTTCGTGCTTAATTACATGGTACTTGAAGGTTTAGAAAAAAAAAAGATTGGCATAAACTCGCCATCCGGACAAACCCGCAAACGTCCTGCAACTTTATTTGTGTTTCATATACACTAACGCTAGTCCACAGCCGTTAGTTTCGGTAAGATAACGGGTCGGGCCAATGGTGCCGAAGAGAGAATTGAAGAAATTAGTTGGAATCATATTCACCTTTGATCAGTAGTGACTTCATCCTCTTTCAAAGAAGCCAATGAATGCATAGACAGTTGAGTGTGGTACTGCTGGACAACCAAGACCGGCGCCAAACTGTTGAACTCGGGTGAGATCAAATGGTTTCTAACCGGTCCCATTTCAGGACACTCGCTTCTTCTTCTCAGTGATGCGACCAACTCACCTTCGGGCATCCTCCAACCAAAAATCAGATTACACTTTCTATATTCACGAATCGCCTCAATGGCCTCAATAGAGCTCTTGACCACTCTCTCAATGTATGTAGTCATGTTGTCTTTCATGAACTTTTCCTTAAACTCCCCTCTACAGAAAAAGAAAAAACTAAAAGTACAAAATCAAGAACAAAGGACATGGACCAATGACCTGGTATATAGTGAAACAAAGGACATGGACCAAAGACCATACTTGTGATAGGAAATAGGCAAAAGAACCACAGCAGCTCCATAAAATAATGCGAACTGGCTACCAAATATAGACTTTAGATGAACACTTGCAGCAACAAACTCCACAATACTCAAAATTAATTTGAACAAACATTACATCACACAATTAAATTAGAGCAGACATGGCTAACATTTTTATTCGATATACTTTGTTCATATTACAGACTTGCCATTTTCCATCTACTGGACTTTTGTAAATGATGAACGTCATGGAAAATCTGAAAGTAAAGAAACTTGCGGACCTCATCCTCACAACTAAGTAACCAAATAACCTGATTGACTCGAACTCAAGAAATTTGTTAGTATAAGTCGAGTGTGTGCTAATTTCTTTTCTTTGAACATCTTATAAACCTAAATCCGATTAAACCTATCTAAGTTAATTTTGTTGGTGAAAAGGTTTATTAGGAGTATCGAGAAAACTCGGGTAACCCTAATACTAAGTAGCGTCTAGTAATAGGTAACATGTAACAGGTTGAAAAAGTGTCGTTAACTGGAGTTCGGGTCGACTCGGTTGACCCAAATAAGGAGTTTTTTTAATAGATTATATAGATGTTCTATTTAAAAGATTATAAAAGTTAACTTTATTATATTTTACCTATATACGTGTTAGTTTAAATCTAAACAAACTTTGATCAAAGTTGATCCGATTCGAGTTTGAGTAACCAATATTTAAAAGTACAACAAAAATATAAATTTTTTAAACTTACGTTACTTTGATCCAACTCAAGTTGATCTAAAATCCGACTAAATCTACTCGATAACACTCCAAAAATCTAAATAACAATATTAGTAATATTTAGGGATGAGCACGGTACAAGTCTTTAGGGCTGAGCACCGGACGGACCGGGGACCGACATGGTCTGAAACCCCGGACTGAGACCGGACTGAAATGGTCTGGTCCGGTCCGCTCCGGTCCTCGGTCCGGTACGGTCCTATTAGGCATAATCGACATAAAAAATCGGTATGGTTTCGATTCGAACGAAATTTGGTATGGTACCGTACCGAACGAAATTCGAATATAAAAAATCGGTATGGTACCGTACCCAACGAAAAATCGACATTAAAAATAGGTATGGTACCGTACCGAACGAAATTCGAATATAAAGAACGGGTATGGTTTCGATTTGATTTCGAAATTCTAATCGAAATGCTTGTTCATAATAATATTATTAATACATAGTAAAATGTTATTAATATATAGTAAGTATAACTTATAATATATTTTTAGCAAGAACTTATTATATAATAAAATTATTATAATATATAGTAGTTATAATCATTTTAACGAAACAACCTACTCATACCAGTAACATACCACTCAACTCTTTAGAACAAGATGCGGTTATCCAGAAAACATTGGCGCCATTGTGTGAAATAATTTGGCGCCCCTAAATATGTGGGAATCGTGGAGCTTTTTCACAAAAGGTTTATATTACAGTTTATCAGATGCAAAGGGATTTTCAGAAAGCGGAGGATAAGGTATCTTCACACACCATTTATTATATTTATCATGATTTGTTGTAATTAGTTCTAATTAACTCTTTAATTTAGTATTGAGTGCTTGATTTATAGTGTTTGATTGTATGATTATTGTTAATTAGGTAATTTTTAACTTTTCAATTCTATGTTAGTAACCTAAGGTTCTTTGTGCTACCATTAGTAACTATAATTACGTGAGTGATTAAACCAAACATTCGATTTTGTTTACCGCTAATTTCTATTGTGAACCCCCTATTTTGATTTTTAAAATTAACATAAATGGAATTGGGTAAATTATAAAAAAATAATTTGGTTCTTTTATTTCTTATTCAATAAGTTTATGAATGATATATGCTCTTCGTTCAAGATGGTGTTTGTTTCGGCTTATGGCTTATTTGGTTTTGGGCTTACGTTTCATAACCTCACTTTTTGTGGTTTATTTTCAAACTTTTTGGCTTATAGGACTGTATTGTGGCATTATATAAGCCGAAACAAACATCCATAATGTTAAAGATCTGATTTTTGCTTGAAAGTAAATATAATATAGGTTGTGAAATTTAAACTGAAGTAAACCACAGTACCTTTTGTAGACAAAACTTGGAGAATACAAACATTTACCAAAAAATGCAATAGAATGCGTCCAGTTCATAACTAAGTAGACCACATGAACTCTGCAAGTTCACATATGTATTATTGGAGTCATCACTGTTTCAAATACCTGTCAATAAATTATCTATTAATCATCGCCAAAAAGTATCTTTCGTCAATAAGTTTTCTACCAGCCTTGATTTGAAAATATCTTTTAAGCTTTTACTCATACAGTAGTAAAATAGTTTAATCCTACAAAGAAAAATAGTGTTTCACATTCTGCACAACAAAACACATCAGCAAGAGACTAGTCATAACACTTCCTTTTAGTTTATCTACATTGACTTACTTTGATCTAATTATAGAGTGAATCAATAACTACTAATCAGTAATCACCATACAATATTACATGCACTACTACAAAAAAGGCAAATAGAGCCCGGTCAGAACACCAGATAGATCCCGGTTTTAGGTGAGGGCTCAAAAGGGGATGGACTCTATGTGAAAGATTAATAAAGCCCTGTTTTGAAAACGGGCTCTATGCCAAATAAAGCCCTGTTTTGTACCAAGGAACTTGGCTCTATGTTAAATTATTTTTTCAAAAAAAAACATAAAGCCATGTTTTTAAATTATATACATGACTATTATAAATAAAATATGCGACGTCAGCCAATAAATAAAAACTTGAAGAGAAAAAAGGTCATGGTTTGACAAATTCATATTTCCTTTATAAAATTCATACAAAAGCGTTCGAGTTAATATAACTATAGAAGATATAATCTTGATTCTGTTCCCAGATTTCGCCACCTTTTCCCCAACTAATGAAGCTGCTAATCCAATAAAATAAACCAAAAGGATGGAAGCGAGAGCCACACTTTGTGAGTTGGCCTGGGGGGGTGGTTGAGTCTCTCCTAAACGCACAAGAATACATTTGACCAGCATGACGAGTCTGCCAAACTTGTGCACCAACTGGCTGACTAGAAGAATGTTGCGCTACCAGCATCGCTGATTCTGGGACAGTGTAGTTTCTACTTTTGTCACTGAATACCTAGATATAAACAGCTACTAATTAGTTAAATTAATACAATATCTTAACCATCAGTGGTGTAAATGCTAGTTATTTTCTCAAGAGCTAATGCAAATACACATATTTTATACCTCTACATTGAGATCAATATGACGAGAGTATGATAAATGAATCTTACAATAACCACCATCAGATATGAAGTGTTCCCCTAAAGCATCCTTGGCAACTGCTGCAGTCCTTACATCTACAAATTACAAGTATCGTTTTTTAAAAAAATTCAGTCATGTCAATAGAGGTAGTAAGGTAAACATTATACGAGATTTACCAGGATATTGCTGCAAGAACAAGCAGACATAAATGAAGGCCTTAGCAATCAATATATAACAACCTAAATGGTGAAGGGAGAATTTGTGCACGCACAAACTTTTGGCGGTCGAAACTCAAACAGACCTGTACATGACTAAATTATCAACAAAATGGGTGATAAATTAAGAAAAGTGCAAAGCACCTTCTAAAATAGGGCAGGCACTTCTTTAAGCATGTGTTTCAAGAACCACCATTGAATTTCATACTTGAATCTATCGGATAAAAGTGTTTCAATACTTTCAACGGTTTAAAGTAAGATTAAAATTTTTGTATTTTCACTTATAACCTTTAGTGCTTCTTTGTGAAAACATCTGATAAATGTGAAACTATTTGTAAATGTGCATTTTGATACTCCTTAGTTACTTTTCAAAATCAATGTGGATGTACACTAAACTAAATGCAATAGATTGAAGTACAAAAAACTAAAAAGGAGGGAGAATCAGATAACCTTATGGCTTGTTAACTGAGGTTGTCCTTCAAGTCATTGTAAGCGAAACTTGATTTACCTTCGTCAAGCTGGTAGATGTCTACCTGAAACCATAGTATAAAGATTATGTTAATCAAGCATTTTGATCTTTCTATATGAAAAAAACAACCATCATCAAACCAAAATAAAGTAAGATTAAAGTGTCTTTGTTTTACAGAACACTTATTGCATAAAGCCATGTTATTTAAATAGAAACCGGGCTTTATTAGATATGAATAGTGTAGAAAGTCTTATAAAGCCCTGTTTTCAATATAAAAGGGCTTTATTTAGGGGACTATATTCCCTTTTTTATAGTAGTGATGGTCAATTCAAGTTTACTACAACTATATTAGAAACTAAACATCACCATCCCTAAACATTTTAGATAGAAGTACATATAAAAGATCATAACAGATAACAACATCATGAAATAAATAGTATATAAGTACAATACAACTCTAAGATATATCATTTTCAAGTAAATCATTACTGGTTACACGCATTTTCATCTGCTCGGATTTCATTAAGTACCGTGTTGTCAGAATATTTTCTATCAATTCTTTTACGATGAAACCTCATTGATAAAATAGTTGTGTGTAATATGGTGAATCCATTTTAAGCCTAGCAGTTTATTAGTTTTGTTGTAGTACTTAGATATATAGGATTTGGTTTGCTTTGATTAAATCTCCTTTTAGTTCGTTTTGTTCGAATCTGTTGAGGTGCTTCTAGGATAACAACCTTTTTAATTTCATAAGGTCTATATGCAATCCGTTGTGGTTCAAGCTCTTTGTTGTCTCAATTGCTATGTTACAAAAGAAATAAAAAAAGCTTGCTATCTACACTCTACATGGGCAAATAGAAATTCGATACTTTTAATAATTTAGTTTAAATACAACAAAACTATAATACGTCAAACTTCAATTTGCTATCCTATGTGACAATATTAAGACCTATACCAACTATACATATTCTAGAAATTTTGGTGCCCCTATAGTTTGATGGCCCTGTGCTAGTGATCATGTTGCACATGTAAATATCCGGCCCTGGATGTTGTGTTACTAATTACTTGATTATGCTTGTGTTTGTTATTAGTTTTGTTTTTATATCTTGAGTAAATGACGCATGATATTTGTTTGGCCTATTGTGACAAATTTTTATTAATGAATGTAATATATAATGAAGGGTCTTTGGTTTTTGCTACTATGACAAAGTCATAATGATAAACCAGTAAGATAACCTAGTTTTTAATCTAGTAAAATGACATTTGTTTTAGATTATGAATGCTCTTTGTGGTTTGCTAATTACTACTATAATGTCACTTTGGGTTATGAATAGCCTTTGTTGTTTTGGGTTATCAATGGTCTAAATAATATGTTATGTAACACAAGATATTTGGTCAGGTCATGAGCTGAGTCCTACATATGATATCATTTAGAATTTATCCAAGATAAGTTATTTATGTTCTGTTAGGATTTACTTATGCTAAGGTAATAAGGACATATATCTTATGTTAGTTACTTATGTTACAAGAACATATATCTTTCTTTAGTTTTTCACATCTTTATAATATTCAAACCTTTAACCTTGTAGACATGGCTAGACGAAGGAAAAGGCTTCTAGCAGCGGAAAGTAGGCCAACAGAGCGTAGGCCATTGGAGACTAGGCCAGTGGAGACCAAGTCAGCAGAGACTATGCTAGTAGAGACTAGGCCTGTGGAGCATAGTCCAGTGGAGACTAGCCTGACTAGGCCAACAAAGACTACGCCATCGGAGACTAGGTCAGTGGAGCGTAGGCTAGTGCACACTAGGCCCACTAGGCCAGGGGATACTAGGCCATCATAGACTAGGCTAGAGGAGACTTGGAACCGTGTCAGTGAAGGACAATCAAATGATATCCCTGATGACAATACCAATGAAATGACAACTGAAAACATCATTGAGAACTCAAATAATCCATCAAATGGAAGAAAACAAGTGCATGTTGTGAATGGATTGTAAGTACTTTAAATTTATAATTTGACCATCACAATATTCTTATTTGTTACTTTATTACATTTTCATCATTTTTACAGATTTGACAAATCAAGTGAGTGTTCGCGAGAGATTACAAAGATATTCAAAGAAAGAATTGATGATGTCGGGTACACTTGGACAAAGGTGTCTCAATCTACAAAAAAACTCCTATTTTGGAGAATTTAAGGTATCGTTTAAATTTTACATGATACATAAGATTTATATTTATTTTATAAAAACTAATTATTTGGAAAAAAATAGAAACATTTCTTATGGGACCCGGAAACCGAGACAACAGTGAGGAAAGCATGGTATGCAAAATCTTCTGGACGTTAGGTTGATTTCTTTAGAGACATAAGAGCTAGAATGGTGAAATCTGTATTCATGAGCGATGTCGCATGGACAAATTTCACAACTCATTGGAACACAGCAAAGTATAAGGAGATTCAAGAAAAAAATACACAAAATCGTCTAAAAGGAGAAGGTTCCTCAACTCATACTGGAGGGTCAATCTCATTTCACGAGCATGTAAAAAATCTGGTAAATATCTTATAACAATAATTATTGGAGTCATTGGGAATTTGCTCTACATACCACCGTAGCATATAACTGTATCAAGTTACCTCTATCTGCATTTAATCCAAATTAAAAAAGAAAAAGTGGTCCTTGGACAATGAGTATGGGTCGAGGGCGAAATGATTTTTCGAATAGGTCAGACATGCAGAGGCATAATAGTAACACGATTAGTGACGTTGTAGAAGAGTAACATAATTAGTAACAAGACCACCACATATATATACATTGTTTCTTTTGCACAATGTTTTTAATCGGGATCATATTAGTTTACTGTAGGAAGCGAATTAAACATATTCCCTACACACGAATAGTCATTTAAACTCAAATATGTAAAAAAAGTGACATTTACAAACTGCATCAGTTGCAGTTCAAGGCTAACTTTTATTCTCTATTTCTTTAGTCACGGGATTAGTCATTATGTTATCGGTGTAAATTACTGTGATGTTTGAGTTTACTATCATAGTTGTGATACATAATTACCTGAAGCCTAGATTACACTCTAAGTGGCGTCCTGTTTTGCATCAATTCTAGTACATCATTCTTACGAGTGTTGTATGTTTCCAAAGATTTTATTAATATCTTCTTTATTCATATGTGATGTAGAAATCTAAATACAATCGTCCACCTACGGGGGTTTGAGCTTTTTTTGCATACTCATACCAGTGGCAATGACAAGAAAACATTATTAATGAGAAGTCAAAAAATATTCATGTAAGTTCTGAGTTCCTCATTAGACATTATTCATTTTGTTCTAAGTTCGATCATTACTCATGATTAATTGGACACACTTGCAGGATAACGTGTTGCGTCTAAGGCAAGAAAGGGATGAAAATTCACCTTCTTCAGAAAGTAAGGTCGATGAAACAACACTTTACATCAAGGCAGCAGGTGGTGCAAAGAAAAGAAAACTGTATGGTGTTGGGTCAAAAGCAGCTGATTATATTAAAGATATAACTTCTGGAAATGAAACTACTAAAGGAATTACTAAGGTAAACGACACGTTGGAGAAAAAGAAAATGAAGAGAAAGATCAAGAAGTTAAATAAAACTCTTGAGATTGTGTGCAACCGTTTCAATATAACACTTCCAGATAGTGATTCTGAAACTAAAGAAGGTGATGCTCGACAAGCTCCTGGTACTAGTCACTCCCAAGCAGGTGACGGAGAGGAAAAGACCATGATAGTCGCATGATCGTGAGTTCATAGTTCGTATTTATCTTTATGTTATTTGTTTCAAAACATCTTTATGATGGTTATGGTTTGTTTTTTCAGTTTTCATTATTTGTTTGAGACATCATTAGAATGATGGTTAGTTTTTACTATGAGACTATCTATTTATTTTCGCGTGCTTTATATTATGAAAACATTTGTGTTTATTGTGTGATTGTTATATAATTTTCCTATATTAACATGACTTAAATATTTAGGCACAATTTAGTCACGGGACACTAGTGGGTAAGTTAGCTACGAATATACCCACAAAATATTCCTGGCAAAGATATCTTGTTTTTCCATGACATTTACACACGGCCATATGTGCGGGTAATATTACCCACGGATTATTCGTGGTAAAATTTCCCACAATTTTTACACACGATTATATGCGTGGTTAAGTTTGTTTAAGGATTTTTGTTAGGAGTTGACTTTTACACACAAATAAGTTTCTGGGTAATGTTACCCACACAATACCCACGAGCGTATCTGTGGGTGTTTTATGGTGAGCTATGAAATCCCACAAACAATTTACCCATGAATGCAAAAAAACCACCCACCCATAATGATGTGGGTAAACTTACCCACGATATGAAAATATCGTGGGCAAAAAATTAGCCTCGGAGGTTTTACCCATCAATAGACAATCGTGGGTCATTTGTGGGTATTACCCTGTTACCCACGAAAATATGGCTTTTAGCCACAAATTTTGTCTGTGGGTATTCGTCTGAATTCTTGTAGTGAAGAAAGAGGGGAAGTTCGGGATCAATTTTCTTGTTATTTTAAATAGCTTCATTCAGACAGTAGCAAGTTATCCGGTGGTCAAAGGTCGTTGTATTGCTGAGATTTTTTAATGCATCACAACAAGGGGTCTCTAAAAAATCATGATGCGTTTGAGAGATATTATTAAAAGGCAGAGAATCTATAGACAAAGTATCCACAGTCTGCTGCATAAATCTTGTGCAAAAATGCATCTGAAACTCTTCTTTAACCTCATTAGGATCGTCCATCTAGATACCATCTTTAAGGATACCTCGAATAGCAAGTTGTCTTCTTTTTTTCTTCAACATACCATGAAAGAATTTGGTATTTTCATCACCTTCGATTGCCCACTTAATTTTAGCTTTTTGAGCAGAATCTGTGGCTTCTAAGCGAGCAATGTTACTCAAAATAAGGAGTGAATCACGTCTAGTAATGAAATCTTGATGAGTAGCACTACCTTGATCAACTTTTAAATCGATATCAACAAGCTTTTTTCTCATGATCTTTCTTGAGAGCGAAGTTATCAGATCTGCGAGAAGCAATCCAAGAGCGAATCACCTTTTTGAGATTTTGTAATTTCTTCTTAAATAGGACAAAACCATTACAGTCAGTTAAGCCATCATTAGTCCAAGTCTGGACCACGAGATCATGGAACCCGTCCATCTCCAGCCAAGAATGAAAGAATCTAAAAGGAGAAGTACCATAGTCAAACACTAGATTCTTTGAGGAAAATGGGTCGGTGATCAGGTATACCTTTCTTCATAACCAGACTAGTAGCATGGGGAAAAGTATCTAAGAAGGATTTGGAAACTAAAAATTTGTGAAGCTTACTCATTTTGGAACCCCATTTATTAGTCCAGGTGAAGTTATATCCTCCGAAAGGAATGTCAATAAGATAATCATTTTCAATAAACTCATTAAAGATGGTAGCTTGTCGGTCACAAAAAACTGAGCCATACCTTTCACTTTCATTACGAATAGTAAGAAGATCCGATAAAGAAGCCCAAAGACTAACTTTGCTAGATAAACTTTGGAGCATAAACCACGATCCATCTGACGTGAACATCATTGGGAATCCACAGGCCATCAATGACCACATAGTTATCATTACAAATCATATTAGACTTACTAAACACCAGGGGTCCGTTCCCCCATGTTATAGCAGTTGATATAAGAGAATGGGCATCCCAACTTGCTTTGCGGTTCTCTTGGGTCCGTCGTATTTGTAACCTTGTTGCACATCATGTTGCGAGCTCTGCTAAAAAATTTAGTGAAAATACTTTTCTGGGTTGTAAATCTTGGTGTTGAGCTGACCTCTATGTCCAGGAGTGATTTGGAATGAATTTATTTTGTTCAAAAAAAAGTTATTTATTAAATAATTACTCCGTATAAGAAATAAATAAACTTGTGTTATGTGTTTGGTTTTATGGCTCATTTTAGCAACTACTTGTAGTTTATAGCCCAATTTAGCAACTCACACTTTACTTTGTCTCGTACTTTTATATAGTTTGTCTAATAACAAAGGTATGGGTAATTTCAGTAATTACATTGACTTTAAATAGATTTTAGAAGTACGTTTTTTGTTACAGTTACACTATCAACAAGTTCAAACGTATATTATGTATACACAATCCTTCGGTGCATACGCTTTACGCTTGGTCCTGATGTTTGTAAAACTGGGAATGATCTGTTTCCATTTACATCTACACCAAGTAGTAGTAACTATGTTTGTGACTTGGCCTATGTACGTCACATGGTGTAGAGCCACTTAAAGATGTATGTAGTGTTTTGATTCCATGAAACAATCCGATAAATACAAATAAATTCCATAGTTTTAGTACAACTTTTGACCTCGTCCCATGCTTTGTGCAGTTTGAGTTTCTTTCGTTTTAACACATTGCTAAAATTATGTCATACTTAGGCATGTTAGACCATGTAACAAGGTTCGTAAATTACGCGACTCCGAACAGCTATAGCCATTGAAATAGCGGACTATGAAGATTTTGAGTCCACAGTTAGCTGACCAAAAGTGCGTGAGGTTGTTTACATAATTTTCGACGCCTCTTAAAGTATCCGTGAAGGTAAACTTCCACCCGCGTCAACAAGAGTTATGGCCCTTATTTCCTATGTCTAGTCAATAGACCATGTATGATCAGTCGGCCTTTGAATTTTATTAGGCGTCAAGTTTTCCCAGAGGCTTCAAGCATAAAGCTTCAATTCATAGTTTCTGTAACATATCCTTTGAGCACAACGGAACAGTGCTTATAGGATAACTTAACGACGAAGTTAACATAAACTTGAAGATAGTTTTTTTATTAACTTGACATAGTGCATTGAATTACATAAACTTGATTATAAACCAAAGATAAATATTAGTCTCAAATAAACATACTAGTGTACAAGCACCATCATTTATCTACACTCTGCAGGCACACCTTGTGGAAATCGATTTGCATCAGTACAATAGTTATAAATCATGTAGTTCTTCTGAACCCATCTCAATCTTCTTCTACTATATGCATCAAGCTGCTGGCTTTGCCATGCCGCATTCGTGAACTTTGAGGTTGAGCCTTGGACGTTGAAGTTACGATAGTAGGCTCTAAAGGGTGCTTTTGACCAATCGGTTTTAACCAAACCACCCCTTGTAGCCCAATCATCGTCGTTCCATAAACTCGAGTAAATTCTCATAGGTTGGTTTTTAGGAAACGGGACACCTTTTCTTTCTGCATTTCCAAATACTCTTATGGGAGTGTTATCCACCATAAAACTGAAAAGTCAAAGAATATAGACATGCTAGAAATGTGTAAAAATGTTAGAAATAATCAATATCAATGTCGAATCACGCGATTTAATTTACTTACACTATTTGTCACGAATCCCAGACGATGGAGTAGGTGTGGAAGTTCTTGGCTGGGTCAAACTAGAGATGGAATTGTTGTTCTCTGTTACCTTTACCCTGAGTGAGGACATTTGTGTGCAGGGTGTACGGGTCACCGGTCGTGTTCCCTAAGAACTCGAAATCGATTTCGTCATGTGTCGGACCTTCTGATGACAACTGTAATTAGACAAAGCAGATATGTTACTTGAAGTTGTTTGACAAATTAAAGCAGAATGATTTGAGTTGACAGCCTCATTTTTTAATGAAGTTACTACAACTTTAGAATTTAAATTTTCCTGGGGAAACTTGTGATCATGTCAATTTCCAACCAACATGTAACTTTCATAAAAATTCCCTAGATCCAAATAAGTTGACTTAAGAATTTATCTATTTGCATGAGAATCATAACAAAAATAAAGTAAACCCTTGTATAGCATGGTTCAAAATTTATAAAAAAAAACTTACATAATAAGCAGTAACAGTTCCAGCAGAGTTCCCAGCAACAAGCTTGAGTTGCATATCAATCATCCCAAACAAATACTCCTTTTTCGACTTAAAACCAGACCCCGAAACCTTATCTAACGAGAGAGACAAAAGCTTACCTCCATTAAAGATCTTAGCTCGATGATCGCCCCAAGTGAGGTCAAAATCTTGGAAAAAGTTGCCAGCAGAAGCAACTATAAGAAACGAGCTTAGTGTAACCACTAAAAGTATAACAGATTTCATTTTTATAAGAAGTTAGTTTTGAAGATGTTTGAAGTTATGTGTTTTGAGTTTAAAAAACATGCATATATATAGTAAATGAGTTTGGAGTGAGAGTGTATGTAGTTTAAAAGAAAGGTGATGAAGCTTGTGACCAGCTGCCAGCTGGAGTGGGGAAGATGATATGGTGCCAGCTGAGCAATAATCAAAGCTGGAGCCTTTGGTAGGAACTAGGCGAATACCCGCGCATAGCAGCGGAGATTCCTAACGGCAGATAATAATTACGAAATGACATATTATAGCAAGCGTTTTGTGCAACGTTTAAGAAAAGCGTGAAAGGATAAAAATGATTGCAAACGATCATTAAAAAAAATTGTGCTACCTTAGGTCTTTACGATGTTATTCTAGTTACCTTAACACTTCTTTTTTGGAACATCTTATTAAAAATCTTAGGTCCGTCTTGGTCTTATTTCATGATGAGATATGTTTATTTGGTTGTTTCATTCGGATTTACATAGAAATAAAACTATCTAAAGTATACTAATGGTTAAAACACGACAGACCGGCAAATTAATTAAGACGCTACTAAGATTATGCGATGGAAAATCATAAAACATACTTAGAACAGTACACAATACAACTAAAAAGATAATAGCAAAATTAATCAAGAAATGAATGTCACAATTTCAAAAGTTGTGGTCTGTAGATAGCGATTACGATTGACGACTTCATCACTCGACTTCGGTTTACGACAATGCGATCTTGTGCTTTCCATGTACTACAGTGGCAAGTTTTTTAGAGGACTTGAAATTGTCATGCTTTGAATGTATCAAGTAAAATATGATAATACAAATTTCAAGTGAGAAATTTTCCACATTAGTGAAGCTGTTTTAACTTTTGTTATATCAAAAACAATATATATCAGAAAAGGATTCGATGAAAATGGAGTCACATGCTGCCATGGGAGAGTTGTGAATTTCGAATAATTGTTATTATCACTGTTGTCCAATTTCTCATTATATACATCAAGTCAATGTCATCCCAAGTCAATTTCTCATTCTATACATCCCAAGTCAAGACACTTTGAATACACATCTACATCTGAAGACGTCTTTATGTTTCCATTTTTAATATTCAAGTTTTTGTTACCAATGCTTCTAGATAATGAGAAATTATTGGTCCTACCTTATCACAAAGCATATGCAACTCAGTCATTACAAATTCTAAAAAAAAAATAGAAGCAAGTATGTGAATCAAAGATAAGTATCTAAAACACAATTACGGATGAGATAATGAGCTTGCAACGTCTAAGGCCATCATACGTATAATAGATTAGTAAATCAATAACAAACCGTTCAGCCCATTGTAGAAATTTGATAGCAATTAGATAGAATCCACAACTACATTTCTCTCTTTAGCGTCGTATTATTTCAAAAGAATGAAGCATATACCCTTGGCTATATGAGATTATCGTGATACAAAAACAACACAAGCATGTCACATTATCGTGAAGGAAAACAAGCCTCAACAGTAGGCACGAGTTCAAGCTGTGGAAAAAAAAATAAACAACCAGGTAAGATGATCTTGATACAAAAACAACACAAGTATGTCACATTATCATGAAGGAGAACAAACCTCAACAATGTCTACGACATTGTTTTCAATCTTCAAGAGTGTATTCAACAATGATGGTGTTTCAAGAGCGTATGAACATATGATACAAACCCACAATACAAGATGATGGCATTTATAGGCATTTAGTAGAGTTTTGAATTCAAAATTTAATTTTTCTTGCCTATGTAACTTCACAAATTGATGGAATTTCAGACTTTCTGGAAATAAGAGTAAACCATAAAGGAGCTTAAATGATTATACACGCTTTCTTAAAATAAGACACGGTTGTTTTGATTCATAATATAGTTTCCAAATATGATTTTTTCACGGCCAAAATAACACACAGTTTGGTTTTGCTGTACAACCAAATCACAATGGGCTAAACGTTTTATAATTGGAATTGCGCGTGTAATTAAAGACTTTCCCTATATACTTTGACACCAATAAAATACATGAACTAATTGTTTTAAAACATTCCATATTTGATTACTGGGATTGTAAAGATGAAACGCCATATTTATTTGCCAAACCTGGTTGCCATATTTAGCTGGTTGACATTCCAAATGTATGAAGATACAGCCTTTTTTTTCTTGCGTTGACAGATACAGATTTTTTTTTTCAATTGCGTTGACATAGTTTTGCTTTCTTATTATGGCTGTGTTTTAGAGAATAAATATGGAAGTGTTGAGAAAACTTGCTTTTTATAGTAATGAAGAGAAATGAAGAGAAAATTATACAGATATTATAAGTAGTAGAGATGAGTACTACTTCATTATCTTGTTTGGATATGCTTTTTTGATCATGGGTTGGTGATGGTCATATGTTAATGCATTTATAAATGCCTAACACCAATAATTTGTTTACTACTCTTATAATTTATACTGTATTAATTAAATAAGACTATGTTGTTGTTTATTTTCTTAAATGATACTTCGGTCTATATTAACAGAAAAGAGACGTTTTCATGTGAGTATGTAACAAAAAGATTAAAACAATTTATACCACGATTCACTCCATTAAAAGGAATAAGAAAAGTAAACACCCTTTACCGACCCTTGCAATAGTAGCTTAATGCATGGATATGTAACCGAAAGTGGAGGCCAGGAACTCAACTATCGTCTTTGTACACCTTCAATCATGGCGTTACACGAGTTACTTGAGAACCTTTTGGCCATGTGACCAATTAATGAGACGTCTTCCCATACATGATGATCAACTAATTAGTTTGTAGAGTTTAAGTAAGAGAATTTTTTAGGTTAATTTTATTTTTGACCCATAGGTGTTTTAACAACTTTTTAGTATTAGTTTTAGTACTTTAGTTAAAGATGTTGCATAAAATGATTCCATGAAGTTGAGGGAATAGGCATGGCCCCCATGCTTTTTGCTGTGAGATTCATTGGTACCAGAAGTGGATGCCAACCATACTATATGCTTCAAAACATTATTAATTACTTCATTTATTATATCTACGCCCCTAAAAAGGTTCTTGGAATCAAAATATTCTATAAAAAAAATCTTGTTATGTGCTCAAAACCATGTACAGAAAGGTCCTTCCGGCCTAACTGGTATCTCACTATCTCCAAAACTCGTCTAGACTAAGCCACAAGTCTCGGTGACCGGCGTCTAGCAATACGTCGATTTCTATAGTAATGTCTTCAACAACTAATATCAAAATAAACGTGACATTTGTTCGAAGTTATTTTGATTTTAGACGTTTAGTGTAGTCATTAGGGTTATGTATTTGAATTGTTGTACTTAATTGTTGGTTTAGTAGTTGCAAGGGTGGGGTAAATGTATTCAAGGGCATTGGCCCATAAATTTGTACTAAGGGGGTGTTTCTTTTTCTTTTTATGCCTCTTAGTGGGAAAAGTTGTGGGCCCAAATCACTTTGAGCCTCTTGTTCTACACTCACATAAAAGTCTCACTCTTCCCACTAAGAGACTAAATAAGAGGCTAATATGGAAGCAATTAAAAAAAGAAACAAGCCCTAAGTCCCCTTTGAAATGGACATTTCCTGTTCCAAATGCAAAGCTATTGAGTTTTCGAAGTACCAAACTCCCATGTTTGTCTTTTTCTATACATGTAAAAAATGATAAAACTGTAGGGGTAAGGAAGGATCACTCACTCATCATGACTCATGAACGATAAGATCAAAAGAATTCAATTTCGATCAGATTGAATTGGACCAGAAAGTAAAATATTTTTTTCTGTAAAAGTAACTTGAAACCATGATGCCTTCTTTAGTTAGTACTCATGGTGGTTGTATGTTTATACATAATCTTCGTACTCATCTTCCTAATTAATGGCCATTTTTATTGTGTCACTAATTCAATGTTATTTTTGTCGGAGTATGCGATCGTTTAGCCATCGGAAATGAGTGAGCCTATCGGGGGCACACACTTAAACACGAAGAGTACGCTTATTATATATTTAATATATGTAACTCGTTTATGTTTATTAAATATATATTATGTTTCACGATATATATTTTAACGATTATTGGTTTAACCGTTAGACGTTGTAAACTAATTTAAACCCGTTAAAATTTAAAGAGGAAAACAGATAACAATCTTTTGATTCGTATGATATCTTAAATCAGAATATTCTTTAATATTGCATCTAATAAAATGAGTTTACATGAGAATATTTTTTAAAAGTTAAATGATATTCTTGTCATGGTTGTAGCTTGTTTTATTAGCAGAGATATCAATGAATAGAAGACAACCGAATATTATATTTGATTTGCTATTGCTTTGTGTCCAAGTACCAAACCACTATATAAACAAATGCATTCACTTTTCATTGTGGATATATCACAATACAGTTATACTCTTTCTTCTTTTTTGGAACGTAGCAACCACAAAGGAAACAAAGAAAAGCTATTGTTTAGTTTATTGTTTTCTTTTCTTTTGGTTTTTGATTCCATCAGTGTAACCATTCGAACATAATATAATTTATTAGTCGAATCGGTTTCAAGCAAGTTTCAAGAACACTTGTTGTTAGTATTTGTGAAGCAACTACTAGCATCGTAGCGTGCTCATTTGACGTGTGTGTGAGCAACCAATAGAGACGGTTATTTTATCGTTAAATTTCAAGATCAAGACTCATTTAATTGATTTAATCAATTAAACTAAAAGGTTAGTATTTTTATTACTTTATTATGTGTTAATCGTAAATGTTATACTAGATCCATTCCGCTGCGCACTCGTAGTTAATGGTTAACTAGTATTCTAAAATCCCAACAGTGGCATCACGAGTCATCATATGGCATTTATGGGTTACACATAGATAAACACGCTAGATCCGCTTAAATACTCGCTTTATTAATTTTCTATGGCAATAACATGCATTCTTGCCATAAAATTTTAATCTTGATCTAGATCTAATAAAATTGGGTAGGTTTATTAAATTGGTTAATAAACAAAATTTTATTTTTATCCGTCAAAGACTTTAGCAATCACGTTTTGTGATGCATGCTCGTCACCAAGTACCTAGCAACTTGGTGAGGGTCTTTGATCCTCAAATTGGGGAAGACTCACTTGAGATCTTGGATCTTATATGATTTACTGCTTTCATATAGAGTCTGTCTTCTTCTTCTACCCCTTTCTAGTCTGTTTTTATGTGCTTATTTGTTTTCCATTATGAATTGCAAAACGTAATAATACAAGATTCTAGAAATCATAAAAACGGATCTCTACTTATATCGAAACTAGCTTTAAAAGTATGTCATATTAATACACTTATTTTTCCTTGCGAATCGGCAATGTGTTATTTGTTAAAACTTGTTTTTGAACAAATCTTAATATTGACATAAGATCTATGAAACTTGTTTTTATTATAATCTAATTATTTTGCAAAATCATATTGTCACTCGAGTTGGGCTTACATACCGTAATGATGGCTTATAAACCATCTTCTCAACGACGTGATTTGCAAAATTAATTGGTTTATAATACTTAAAATTACAACACCATTTTGTGCTTTACTAATGATAGACTTGCTATTGCACTACGTGTTCTAGTCAAGCTATCTAGGGTTTGAATGATCTTTAATGTTTCCCGTGTCACATAATGTTTCGGCATCTATGTGATAATTATCCCAAGCACTTGCGCCTTCGGACGCATGAAGAGTAGGATATAGGGTTTGATCATTCTTTAATGCTTTCCCGCGGTAAACACGCCTAAAACCAAAAGTTAACAAAAGGTTTTTCTTAACTTGTGCTAAAGGATGATTGCATGCATCTTTTACACGTTTTGACATTTGTTTTCTAAAACTTATGTGATACCTATTTGATTTTTTAAGTCTATGCCATCCAATTTAATAGCACTTGTTGTGGTTTTTCGCCATCTGGTCAGACCTAGGGCGAATCATGCACCCAAGGCGATTTTTGTCACTGGTCAGACCTTTGCTAATTATTGCATGCTTTAAATTGGTACGACTTAAGTCGAGTTCCTGGTCAGATTCGGAACCCGAGGCATAAGATGAGATGAAACATACTCATGATTTATTACATGTAGAACAAGTTTGTTTGAGATGTTCAATGGTACTCGAAAGAGATGTGAGAACTCCCATCCAAACACTCTACAACAATAAAATTCATGAATCGTCTCATAAATCTAAGAGTTGCACTTGTAATGCAATTAACGCTCGACGCTTACCTCTTGCCCTACTTGATATTAGACGGTCGGACCTCTAATATTAAGTGGGAGTGCAAGCAAGGATCTTAGTCTCATAATGATTAATTGGGTAGTTAATTTTTTTGAGAATGTAATTATCGAAAATACTAATCGTTGAACTTTTATTTTGTAGATGAATAATTCTACCTCTTGCTTAAACAGCACGGTTGTTAAGTCTTTCCTTGAGAAAATGAAGCTGACTGAAACTAACTTTGTTGATTGGTATTGTGCTCTTCGGATAGCGCTCGAAACTGATGACTTGGTTAAATACCTTGAGCAACCTATTCCTGATCTCCCGTTTCTTCCTCCTGGTGTTGAAGGTCCTCAACAAGACCCGAAGTACCACCCTACTTGGGTTAAAAGGTCCAGAGAAATTGCTGGCCTTATGCTCATGACTATGTCCCCTGAACTCCAAAGGCTTTTGGAGGGTCATGGCGCATGGTCAATGATGGAGGAGTTGAAAACCATGTTCACTGAACAAGCGGATCAAGAACTCCTTGATGTTGCACGTGCCTTTCACGCGTGTAAACATGAGGATGGACAATCTGTGAGCTCTTATGTCTTAAAGATGAAGGGCTACATAGAGAATTTGGAACGTCTCGGTCATCCCGTGTCACTGAAACTTGCAGTTAGCCTAATCTTAGCCTCACTGAACAAGGATTATGATAGGTTCGTGCAAGATTACAATATGCATGGCCTGGGGAAGACAATACCTGAGCTGCATGCCATGCTCAAGCTACATGAGAAGACGTTGCCAAAGAAGGTTGCACCTGCTACTGCTAACACTATCAATGCTATTAGGGCAGGAAGGATCCAAAAGCCTAATAAGGCTAAACCGTCTAATGCTGTGAAGGGTAAAAATCATGGCAAAGGGAAGAAAGTAGCAAACTTTACTCCTAGAGCTAAGATTCCCCCTCCACCAAAGAGAGAGAATCCTGCAAGGGACGCCACTTGTCACCAATGTGGTGACATTGGTCATTGGAAGAGAAACTGTCTAGAGTATCTCGCTGAGTTGTGGAAGAAGAAGAAGCTATCTCAAGGAGCTAGCACTTCAGGTATCTTCACTATAGAACTCTTTACTTTTCCTAATAAATCCTGGGTTTATGACACTGGTTGTGGTACTCACATCTGTAATACTACTCAGGGACTAAGGATAAGTAGGAAGCTGAAGCCAGGAGCTTTGAACCTGTACGTGGGCAATGGTCATCGTGCAGCTGTCGAAGCCATTGGTGTTTTTCAATTATCTCTCCCTAGTGGACTAGTAGTCATTTTGAATAATTGTCATTACGCACCTTCTATTTCTAGAGGGATTGTTTCAGTTTTCCGTTTGTATGACGATGGTTTTGTTAACCGTTTTGAGAATAATGCAATAATTTCAGTTTCGAAAGATAATATGTTTTATTTTCGTGCTATTCCTCGTGATGGTATATATGAAATTGATATGTGTGATTCTAATGCAAACGATAGTTCTATTTATGTTGTAAGTAACAAAAGGGCCAAGTCTAACTTGGACTCTACACTCTTATGGCATTGTCGCCTTGGCCACATAAGCAAAAAACACATTAAGCAATTACAAACTGATGGATTGCTTAAGTCAAATGATGATGATTCCTTTGACAAGTGTGTTTCATGTTTATCTGGTAAGATGGCACGTAAACCTTATTCACATCAAGTGGAGAGGGCTAAAGATCTGCTTGGACTTATACACACCGATGTATGCGGCCCATTCAGAACCGTGTCAAGACAAGGTGCAAGCTACTTCGTCACTTTCACTGACGACTATAGTCGTTATGGTTATGTTTACTTGCTAAAGCATAAGCATGAAGTGTTTGAAACATTTAAGGTGTTTCAAAAGGAAGTAGAAAATCAACTCGGTAAAACCATAAAGGCACTACGTTCTGATCGTGGGGGTGAATTTATGAGTTATGAATTTTTGGATCATCTTAAGGAGCATGGGATTATTGCCCATAGAACTCCTCCATACACTCCACAACATAATGGTGTGTCTGAGAGGAGAAATAGAACCCTACTAGATATGGTTCGCTCCATGATGGCACAAACAACTCTTCCAAAGTCCTTTTGGGATTATGCTCTTGAGTCTGCTGCACGCATTCTCAATATGGTTCCAACTAAGAAGGTTGAAAAGACTCCATACGAAGTATGGCATGGGCAAGCCCCTAAGTTGTCTTACTTAAAGGTCTGGGGATGTGAGGCTCTTGTTAAGCGTGATACGCTTAATAAACCTGACAAACTTGAACCCAGATCGATTAAGTGTATCTTTGTAGGATACCCAAAGGAAACAATGGGTTACTCCTTCTATTACCCACCCGAGAACAAGGTTATTGTTGCTCGTAATGCTGAATTCCTAGAGAGTAATCTTATGAATCAAGAAGCAAGTGGGAGTTTAGAAGATCTTGAAGTAATTCAAGATGAAGATATACATCCTTCTGAAAGCACTAGCGATCATGAAGAGGATGATCAAGAAATTGATGAACCTATAAGTGATATAGCTCCCATTCGAAAGTCTACAAGGACTAGGCGTGCTCCTGACCGTATGTGTTTATACATTGACGTTGAGGAACATGAGTTAGGGGATCATGGTGAACCTACTAACTATAAAGCTGCATTAGCAGATCCTGAATCTGAAAAATGGCTTGATGCTATGAATGTGGAGATGCAATCCATGAAAGACAATGATGTCTGGATCTTAGTTGACCTTCCTCCTAACGCTAGAACCGTTAGCGGCAAGTGGTTATACAAGAAGAAGACCGACATGGATGGCAATGTACACACCTTTAAAGCTCGATATGTAGCGAGGGGCTTCACTCAAACCTACGGGGTTGATTATGAAGAAACCTTCTCTCCTGTTGCAGATATCAAAGCTATAAGGATTCTCTTAGCCATAGCCGCGTTCTATGACTATGAGATTTGGCAAATGGATGTTAAAACCGCTTTCCTCAATGGACATCTTTACGAAGAGGTCTATATGAAGCAACCTGAAGGTTTTGTCAATCCTAAATATCCAAACCGTGTATGCAAGCTTCAGAGATCCATTTATGGACTTAAGCAAGCATCAAGGCAATGGAATAAGAGATTTGATGATGAAATCAAGAACTTTGGTTTCACTCAAAATCCCGATGAGCCATGTGTATATATCAAAGCTAGTGGGAGTAATGTAGTGTTCCTAATCTTGTATGTCGATGACATATTAATCATGGGAAAAGACATTCCAACGTTGCAAAGTGTAAAAGCTTACCTTGGAAAGTGTTTTGCTATGAAAGATCTAGGAGATGCTGCATATATTCTTGGAATCAAGATCTATAGAGATAGATCAAGACGGTTAATTGGTTTATGTCAAAGTGCTTACATAGATAAAATTTTGAAGAAGTATAACATGGATAATTCTAAACGTGGCTTTATTCCCATGCAAACTGATTCAAAATTATCTAAGACTCAAGGAGCATCTACCCCTGCTGAGGTAAAACGCATGCAGAGAGTTCCTTATGCTTCGGCAGTAGGATCAATCATGTATGCTGTTAGATGCACTAGACCAGATGTTGCGTTCTCTCAGAACATGACAAGCCGATTTCAGCAGAACCCTGGTGATTCTCACTGGACTGCTGTTAAGAACATTCTAAGGTATCTTAGGCATACCAAAGACATGTTTCTTGTTTATGGAGGAGATATGAAACGAGAGCTCAGGGTTGCTTGCTACACTGACGCTGGATATCTGACAGATGCTGATGACACAAAGTCTCAGACTGGATATGTTTTCAAAATGAATGGAGGTGCTGTAAGCTGGAAAAGCTCGAAGCAGACCATCCATGCTATCTCATCTACAGAGGCTGAGTATATAGCCGCTTCGGAGGCTGCTAAAGAAGCAGTTTGGATTAGGAAGTTTATTTCTGGGCTTGGTGTTGTTCCCACAAATAATGAACCTATGAAGATGTATTGTGACAATACCGGAGCCATTACTATAGCTAATGAACCAATAATCACTAAAGGTGCGAAACATTATCGTGCTAAAGTTCACTACCTCCGAGAAGTGATTGAACTGGGTGATATTACACTGGAGAAAGTTCACACAGACGACAATTTAGCTGACCCCTTTACTAAGGCTTTAGACCTTAAAAAGCATTCAATGTTTTCGCATGATATTGGTTTGCTTCCAGCTAATAGTCTCATGTAATCTGTGTTACGTTAGTATTTGGATAATTTGGGATTATAAGACAATTATTATTTTCTGATGAATAAAGATATTTGATGTTTGTTATCATACATATAATTATTGTTGTCCTATATTTGTATGTTTAAATCCTTGAATATTTGATTATTCTAAACATGTCCATTGTCGGTTAGCAATATGGGAATATTGTCTACATTAAGACAAATATGAGTGTTGGTTATATTCTTTGAGTATAATGGACGGTTCCCACCAAACTCATATGTTATTCATAAGGGATGAATATTGGACACCCCGAACTTTCGAATATTACTTTTGGATCCTTGTCATGAGTAAGTTTTCGAAAATGGTGATTAAGTCGTCCTTAGACTTGAGATGCAAACAAGTTGTGCATGTGTGAATATCGCTTCTTGATTATATGTTAAACGCTAGCTTGCAAGAGTTAGTTATAAAGGCTATAGTTGGAAGTGTTGTGAAGCAGCATCCACAGACACTTGCAGTCAATATAGAATTTGTTCCTCCACTTGATATAGTGCAGTGAAGTACCACTGGATCCTCTCCAGAATTAATTGGATAATTGTATGGCCGTACCCAAAGTCTGATCAAGATGATTCTTGCTCACATTTGGACTATCTAAATTAATTCGATCACGAGAAATTAAAATTAAACTATATGGAATGAGTTAGGATCCATATCCATGGTTTAATAGGTACTCGAAACAAAAGGATGATTACCAGCAAGCTTTAATAATCATATACCATCGAATACTTTTGAGATATTATTCTTGAAACTATTAACTCAACATTTCCGGTTATAATAAAGTGTTGCTAGATGCTTTATTATAGACGTACTATGTCTTAAACTCTCACAAGTGGGAGCTGTCGGAGTATGCGATCGTTTAGCCATCGGAAATGAGTGAGCCTATCGGGGGCACACACTTAAACACGAAGAGTACGCTTATTATATATTTAATATATGTAACTCGTTTATGTTTATTAAATATATATTATGTTTCACGATATATATTTTAACGATTATTGGTTTAACCGTTAGACGTTGTAAACTAATTTAAACCCGTTAAAATTTAAAGAGGAAAACAGATAACAATCTTTTGATTCGTATGATATCTTAAATCATAATATTCTTTAATATTGCATCTAATAAAATGAGTTTACATGAGAATATTTTTTTAAAGTTAAATGATATTCTTGTCATGGTTGTAGCTTGTTTTATTAGCAGAGATATCAATGAATAGAAGACAACCGAATATTATATTTGATTTGCTATTGCTTTGTGTCCAAGTACCAAACCACTATATAAACAAATGCATTCACTTTTCATTGTGGATATATCACAATACAGTTATACTCTTTCTTCTTTTTTGGAACGTAGCAACCACAAAGGAAACAAAGAAAAGCTATTGTTTAGTTTATTGTTTTCTTTTCTTTTGGTTTTTGATTCCATCAGTGTAACCATTCGAACATAATATAATTTATTAGTCGAATCGGTTTCAAGCAAGTTTCAAGAACACTTGTTGTTAGTATTTGTGAAGCAACTACTAGCATCGTAGCGTGCTCATTTGACGTGTGTGTGAGCAACCAATAGAGACGGTTATTTTACCGTTAAATTTCAAGATCAAGACTCATTTAATTGATTTAATCAATTAAACTAAAAGGTTAGTATTTTTATTACTTTATTATGTGTTAATCGTAAATGTTATACTAGATCCATTCCGCTGCGCACTCGTAGTTAATGGTTAACTAGTATTCTAAAATCCCAACAATTTTTATGTGTCATCTAATTACATGTTAAAAATTGGTGGTAAAGTGTCATGACATAATTCAATATTTGATTCAATCGTATATACGGAGTAACAAACTTTTCTAATCCTGTTTAGGTTACACAAAATTTCTATTAAAATAAATCAATTGAAGCATTTTGTTTCACAAAATTTGTCATTAGCCAGAAGTGATGTAATAACTAAAAAGTGTTGTCACATATTATGACACCACATTTATAACATAGTTGGGCCAAATGTGATACCATAGTTTTTTTAATTTCACTATATCATTAAAATATACTCTTATAAAATAAAAAAATAATTCATTTTATAATCTGGAAAATCAAAAAAAAAAAACCAAACAAAGCTACTTGTCTGATCTTTTTGGTCAAACCTATCTTTATCATCCCACACACACAAAAAACACACAAACATAAGCACACCCACACAAACACAATTAAAAAAATACCACAACGCCACTTTTGCTCGTCTGGAGACTACGGCGCGAGCCACAACGACGCGAGGGACAGTGTGGTGCGCCGTGGGTTTTCTGGCGCCGTGGGTATGACGCGAGCCACTAGCCCACCGTACATTGGCTATAAACATATTAAACATAAGACAATTAAAAACGGTTGGAACTCAATTGTCTCTATGTTGTCCAACATTTGCATCGGTTTGCTTTGATTAAAAATGACATGCAACTTATTTGGTGTTGCCCGCAAAGAGTGCAACCTTTGATCCTTGCGTTTTTATCGTATTCGAAAACACATCAATTACAAACATATAGGTGCTTCGTACTTACTTTTACTCGTATCCGCGTTTAATATAAATTACATTTATGTTTTATATAATAAAATAATTAAATTATTTGAGAATTTTAGTGAAAAGTGGAAGTTGTAAAAAAATAATCAGAACAATCAAATGACCTGATTTTGACAATAAACAAAATCGAGCAAAGTGATTGATCGAAAAAAGTCAAAATTTAATTCAATTTAGTCAAATTAAAAATTTGGCGGAAGAATTTGATGAAAACACACAAAATATACATGTCAAATCTGTTAAAATAAAAACATAAAAAAAGGAGAGGATTAAGGAGGAAATGTAGTCTGGTGTTTAGGATATCCTTAAAAGCTTCGTGAATTGGTGAAGCTGGCTGTTTATTTTGTCTCTGATGTTTTTTGAGACAAATTTGAATTAGTTTTGATGGTCTGTATGTTTTTTAAGTATGTTTCCTGCTTTTAATGTTGTTTGGGACATGTCCATTCACATCATGATTGGCAGTAATATATTTTCACCGGTTCACCAAAAAACGTTATTGGGAGGTTATAAACACGTGAATGTGCTTTTTATAAGAACGGTTTGATCCGTTAGTGGTAGAAATTTAGGCTCATATAGTTATTTTCCAAATTGTATTTTTAATGCATACAACCGCTTAATTAATTATTTGTATTAAACTTTTGACTATCACTGAAATAATCTAATTCTTGTGATCATGTCTAACACCGATTATAAATAGTTTAGCTAAAAGCGGTACTGGTCAACCTAACTCCACTGTTACGAGAAAGTATACCCGTTTTCACCCGTTACCTATCTTGCCCATACTGCCACTTGCCACCTCGATTACTTTTGCATATGTTACAAATAGGAGATTGTCGGAATATGGACATGTTTACATTAATTTTATTGAAAAGGATATTGCTGCCCATTCAGCTTGTGATTTTGGTGGTGGAAAAGCTGAAAAGTGGCACTTGCAAAGTACTGCCAAGTAATTTGGCAGGGAAGAGGGTTGAAAACTCAGTTCACTAACGAGGAGTTGAGACATGCATCAGGGACGATGTCCACCCTTCCTCATCTTTGCCACCTCGATTACTTTTGCATAAGTTTCGAATAGGTGATTGTGGGATTATGATCTTTTGCATAAGTTACAATGGGCAGGTATGGTAAGGCGTCGAAACATGTGTTTTTCCCAAAATCATACCAGTGTTAACCTGATACCTGTCTTGTCCATACTCCCACTTGCCGCCTCGATTACTTTTGCATAAGTGATAAGTTATCGGTGACTGGGGACTATGAAGGACTGTTTTTGAAAGCTTTCAGCAATGATACATGCCTTTATCTTGCATCCCAGAAGGTAAAGGATTTTTTATGTGCTGATTATTGGAATATATTGTTCAACTATATTTGATTAATTTATTTGCAGATTTTGAAAAAAATAGTTTGTGTTTTACTTATTTCTGAATGATAGTTAATAAGGTAAAATCTCTAGACAATAGATAACTTGTTTAATGATAACTTGATGGTTATAAACTTATAACTGATTCCTGCATATATCTTTAGATTTGGGATCTTTTTTTGAATGGTCACTCCAGCGAGTCAACGACATCATCTGGAACAATATGGAAATGGACTAGTTTGAAGAGATAGATAGAGGTTTAATTGCTCGAAGCTAAAAATTATTTGTTCGGTCCTCGTAAGCAGGACATTTGAAGTCAAATATGCAACTCGATTTCTTTGTTTCTTGCAGGACTGACATATTCTTCCAAAATCTACTCTAGTAGTCGAGGTTGCTTAGAGAATACGATATTCAGGACCCAACTCCACAGTGAAATACAAATCATGAGATTTTTGCTAGATAAATACATCATAAATGATGCAATGCAAGCCTACTAAAAACTGCTCGTTGCATCTATAACCACGCTATTCCTATCGCCAAACATAACCATTTACTACGTGGTTAAATGATTATTACCTGCCTTGATCTGCTGGTATGATTTGTTGCTAGGGTTATTACTGTGTATTGATTCTTTTTTTACAGATGCAAATCTTCGTTAAGACCCTTACTGGAAAGACAATCACTTTGGAAGTCAAGAGCTTAAATTGACAACGTTAAAGCCAAGGTTCAAGACAAGGAAGGAATTCCTCCAGATCAATAGAGGTTGATCTTTGCTAGTAAGCAGCTCGAGGACGGTCGTACTCTAGCCGATTATAACATCCAGGAGTCAACACTCCACCTCGTTCTGAGGTTGACTGGAGGAATGCAAATCTTCGTCAATACCCTTACTGGAAAGACAGTTACTTTGGAAGTCGAGAGCTCAGACCCATTGACAATGTGAAGGCTATGATCCAGGATAAGGAAGAATCCAGACTAGCAAATGTTGACTTTCGCTGGAAAGCAACTCGATACAATTTATGCTCAGACTTACGCTCAGACTTAGGTATGCAGATCTATCAAGACTTTGACCGGGAAAACTATTACCCTTGAAGTTGAGAGCTCTGATACGATTGATAATGTCAAGGCCAAGATCAAATACAAGGAGATCCCACCCGACCAACAGAGATTAAATGTTTACTTGTTTGTGTTTTTGTGAACGTGTTCATATGATCTGTTTAATAGCTTTAATTTGGTTGTGTTTCAGCATATGATTTGTATAATTTCTTTTTAGCATAAACCTATGAGCATGATACCAAATATAAGCAGGAAAATGGGAATGTCACCCAAGTTGGGTAACAAATCAGATACATGTAAAAATGGGTGAGGCGGATTGAGTTATTCCAAAAATACATTCAGACGAATAGTCTTCTAGAAGACGTCCAAGACAATCTTCACTTTCTGGTAACTGGTAATCTATCTATGTAGGGAGGCTTAACAAAATATGAACGCATAACATGTAGCAGACATTTTTTTAATCATGAAGTGGCTTAGTCAAAGTTCCATGTAAGAAGGGGCGTTTGGTTACCAAGTTGAGACAATGAGATGGTAAAATGGTGTTAAAATCCATTACTGGTTTCAACGTGAATCCCTCAAGTCAATAAGGGGCGTTTGGTTAAGCTTAGGCTTATTGCCTTATGCATTCTCAAAAAGCTCACTTGACCTAGGAAAGTCCTATAAGCTCTTTTAAATAAGCTTATCCAAACAAATTTGAGGAGCTTAACAGCTTTCTCAAAATATGAAATAAGCTCTTAAGCCCCTAGGCCGACACCAACAGAAATGGATTTATATACATTTGGTCATTTGATTCTCACAATCCCTCACCAACACGGATCAAAGGGGTCAGCTGAGATATCTAAGGTACGCTTTGTGATCCAAGAGTGTTTATGATGTCTAGCGTAATCATGAAATCTTAATATCCCTAATGGTTTTCGATTTTCCATACTCCCAACTTCTAGCTCAATTAATGGATCAATGCATAAAATCCTTTAAACGACTTATGAGAACGACCTGAATCACATCCCTAAAACATGCGTTATTCCAAAAAGAAAAAAAAATTGCATATGCTTTTAGACATCTACGGGTCAAATTACATTACGGGTCATGTTGCATTTTCTGTTAATTAATAATAATTCAGCTAAAGTTCAGTCATATTTCCTACATGAAACGGGTCAGTTTGCATAAACCCAACACATTTATAGTTGTCAAAAGTCAAATTATTGCAGTGAGGACTTTGGTTGAACTGGCTTTAGCTATTGCTCTTATAGCTCTTTTTTGGCTCACTTTAAAAGCATATAAATGTCTCAAATATTTGAATAAACAAACGAGGCAAAAAAACTCACTTCACACAAAAAAGTAAAACAGCTGCAGACACCAATATGCCATTATAGACAAGAACAATTGGTCCAAAATTACTCATTTCCTTTATTGAATTACATGACAACATAGATACCAACCACTTTCTCTACATTCCCTTCACACTTATCTTTCAAGTACCGTAAACTAAACTGAATAATAAAGGCTAACGTGATACCTACAACACTTGATCTCGACACCTTGCAGTATAGGACCATCTTCGTTAATATATGATAGCATCTTTCTCATCAAGTAGAAGTAGCGTTTCCATATACGACCTCGCGGAGAACGTATGTATCTTCCCATTAATCCCAACACCATTAGTATGCCCTGACAAGGGTTGGTAAACTTCAATTCGAGACTCTCCATAACTATCAGCTTCCAGCTCCATTACAGCTTCACCATTGTTCCTAAACCCCAATACGCTATATAACGACTTACCCTCAACCTTAACAGTATATATCTTAGTAAAGGTTTTATCAGCACCATCTTTCCTACTCCACACACCACAAACAGACATCTCACGCTCATCATAATACTCAAGTAAACCAAGCGACTCATTCACCTTCGCCACATCTAGATCACGTGCATGTACTAATCTCTCTGGAAGACACACTTCACCAAACTTGTCACTCTTCAAATCAAATGAAATAACAAAATTAGACCTACCTCCATCTAGCAACCATATATTATCATAAGCAAGGAAATAAATTACCCCATCTACAAAATCTTGACTCCATGTAAAATCACACGATTTAAAAGGCGCGCCTGTAAACACGGGTTTCCAAACGCGTGTACTTAACGTAAAAACAGTGACCTCCCACATACTAGGTATGCTATTATTATCAAGTACACCAATGTTAACAAGCTTAGGGTCACTAGTATCAGGGCATGCCCCAAAAGCAAGAATATTACGCATACCTGATGCTTGAGGGATAATAATAGTAACAGATTTTCTAATAGTAGGATTCCATATAACAGCCATCTCAGTTTTCAAATCCACATCTCCATAAAAACATAATAACCCGTAAGCGGAACTGAGTGGTATTATGTATCTTAATGAGCTAAGGGAGTCAGGGGCGGTTAAGGGAAACTTATGTTGGGGGAAAGTATCGTTATCGATAATGGAAGTAAATGTCTGAGTATCATCCAAGTCGTAACTTACAAGTAGACGATGTTGGGGGTTAGTGTGATTGACGTGGTAGTATTTTATAAAAAGCGTGTTGTCAATGAAAGCCTTCCATTGCTTGGAAACACATCGGAATTGAATTAATGATTTGACAGGAAGCATTTTCATGATTTCAGACTGGATTTCGAAAGGTATGTGATGAGACATCTTAAGGATCAAATATAGGGCCTAAAGCTTCAACTTCTTTGGTGCTTTAACAAGCTGTAAATAAAGTGATGATTAAGACAATTAGCACACATAAACAATTAACACGGATCATATTTAATTGCTTAATAGTGATTATTTCAGGAACCATTTCAGCAATAAAAACACATGTAAATAAAAAGCTCAGATTATCAATATTAAACAATTATGATGAAACACAATAAGCATTATTAAGATTATTCAAAATCATAAAAATTAAGAAAAATTAAAAGATTTGAAAACAACCTTGTCTTCTGGGTTGGTTGGTGATGGCGGCTATTGAGAAAGACAGGGGTACTGTGTTGTTTGTGTGCTAGGGTTGTTTTAGGGATGAGGACCCGAATCCCGAATCCGAACCCGAACCGTTTCTGGAATCGTACCGATTCTCCATACCCGAATCTTGTTCGGTACAGGACCGGGACTATGAAATAAGGTGAAAAAAAATTCGGGACGACTAATTCGGGACGGGACTGGTACCAAATCGGGAAATTCCCGAAAAAAAACAAGAAAATCCCGCTTTCCCGGTCCCGATTCCCGATTCCCGAATCCCGTTCGGTACGGGATCGGTACATAACTTTTTAGATCGGGAAAAAATCGGGAGCACTAAATCGGGACGGGTTTGGGACAGGATTGGTCCCGAGCTCATCCTAGGTTGTTTTACAACTCTTTTTAAGAACCGGTCGGAGGAGAGAACCGGACCGGTTTTATTTATTGATTTTAAACCGAGGTTGTGTATACAGTACACATAACAAATAAAAATATATTGATGCATTCATAAAAATTGCTAAATACTCTTTGTTTTCCAAAAATTAGAATACATACATGTAACAAAATAGGAATACATACATGTAAATTAGAGTAGGCGTGCTCATGGTCCGGTTCTTTCTGGATGGGTTTTCAGTCATGTCCGGTTCAGTTTTACAAGGCATAGTCGTAGTTTTTGTTGTAAGACCAAACCGGATTGAAGACCAAGTGTAACGAAAAGCATGGACCAAAAATACGTTTAGTCCATTTCAATTTTGTCCGATCGATAGTCCAAATGCAGAGGCTTAATTGATAGTTCATTGAGTGTAGGCTACGTTTTAGTTATTAACATACTTATTTACCAACTAACCAAACAATGTTTATGGAAAAACTCTTTTTTAATGTACATCTGGGAGAAATACTCGATCTCAGGTGACTTGTGAGTTACTGTAGTACAATTTATCAACAAAGTGAGTTATGGGTCTGGTTTTATGGCTCATTTTAGTAACCAGTTTTGGCCTTTGTAGTTTGTGGCCCAGTTTAGCAACTCACACTTCTGTCTAGTACTTCACTACTTTGTATAATAACAAAGGTATGGTTATTTAGTAATTACCCTGAGTATAAATAATCCATAGTTATGTACAGATAGATAAACATAAACTTCCTAAAACTGGTGTAGAGTAGATTATGTAACACCAGACTTTAGAAGTGCGTTTTTCGGTTAGAGTTGCACTATCAAGAAAACTGCTAAGCTGACATCAAGACCATGTTGTAGCTCAACAACTATACGTTTAGTAGCACCAAATTGTGCCAATGAGATAAAATGATTTAATCTTTTTGTATACATCAGTATTTTATACACAATCCTACGGTGCATAGCTTTACGCTTGCTCCTGATGTTTGTAAAAAAGGGAATGATTATTTGTCTCCATTTACATCTACAGTACACCAAGTAGTAGTAACTATGTTTGTGACTTGGCCTATGTACGTCACATGGTGTAGAGGCACCTAAATATGGTTGTAGTGTTTTGATTCCATGAAACAATCCGATAAATATGAAGAAATTCGTAAGTTTAGTACAACTTCTACGAATCACAAGATGATCCGCTCTTACCAACACTTTCTCCTATATGATTCTAAGGGGGCGTTTGTTTTTTCCAATAAGCACTTCTTTTCACTTTTCCCCCTCTTCACTAATACAAACAAAATCTTTCACTATTATGCCAAGCAATCCACTGCCCAGTTCTCTATAGGCTCGCTGGATTTCCACATTCCCAAGGTACTATGGCAGATAAAGGCGAAGGCACAGCTAAGTTGACCAGCCCCCCTCCCATTTTACAATATCTTTGTAAAGAGTATATATAGTTGAAGCTAGGTCGTCTGATTGAAAATATGGTGCAGGGCAGCCATTGATAGCTAGGCTTGGGATTACATTTCTTAATTCTTTTATTCGAAAGATTGGTAGTAGCTAGAGTCAGACCATCTTCTCATGGCTTGTTTATGCGTTTGTTTGCTCTTGAGAGCTCCAAGTACTGCTTGTTATTGGACCGTTAGCTTTAGAGAACTAATTGTCAATGAGGTGGCAACAAGGTGGTAGAAACATATCTGACATTGTTGATTCAGCTACCTGGTATCAAACTGTCAAAATAATACTCATGATTTGATCCACGTAATCCCGAAGAAGATAAATATCTTCGTGTGGCGTATAACTAGTATATTTAATCAATTCCTTTGTGAGTCTGCAACTTGCATGTTTGCCACCACTTCTTAATTCCACAACCTTTCTGCAGACCCCATGGCTTTTTTTTTTGATTGAAAACCAAAACTTCCACAAAAATATTTACACACACTTATTGCGCTATTCGAATAAAAAGTTACATGGGCACAGAAAATATCAAACTAACAGAAATTAAATACTGTAGATAATGAAAATGCCAATAGGAAACGGGGGAAGTAAAATGGAAATGATAAAGCTACATCAGCATAATCCTATCATTTCTTGTATAATGGAATGACAAGGTAAATGAAGAACAGAACGGAATTGAAATGGGGGAAAAGGTAGGATTGACCTGGCCAGAGAAGACCCGCTTGACTCGGTTTTTAAATTGACCATTCTGACTCGGTTTCAAAATGACTGTTTAGTATCCATTATCTTAAAGAACAATTGTTTTACAGAAAACACAAGAACTGTTATTTAGATTACTTACTATAAAAAAATTTGCATCAAGACAGCATTAATTAAAGAAAAGCTACACATTAGCACTACAGGTCTGCTAAAAAGGTGTTAAAATCCATTGTATTGGTTTCAACGTGAATCCCTTAAGTCAATAACGGGCGTTTGGTTAAGCTTAAGCTTATTGCCTTATTCATCCTCAGAAAGCTCATTTGACCTAGGAAAGACCTATAAGCTCTTGGAAACAAGCTTACCCAAGCAAATTTGAGGAGCTTAATAGCTTTCTCAAAATATGAAATAAGCTCTTAAGCTCCTAGGCCAACACCAACAGAAATGGATTTATATACATTTGGTCATTTGATTCTCACAGCTCCTCACCAACACGGGCCAAAGGGGTCCAGCTGAGATATCTAAGTATGTTTTCAGTTTGCATATCTCTCCTCTTTGTGATCGCATAATCATGTAATCTAGATATCACTAATGGTTTCGATTTTTCATACTCCCAACTCCTAACTCAATTATTGGATCAATGCATAAAATCCTTTAAACAACTTATGAGAATGACCTGAATCACATCCTACAACATGCATTATTCCAACAAGAAAAAAAAACTACATATAATTTTAGACATCTAAGGGTCAAATTACATTGCGGGTCATATTGCATTCTCTATTAATTAATAATTCAGCTAAAGTTCAGTCATATTTCCTACATGAAACGGGTCAGTTTGCATAAACCCAATACATTTATAGTTGTCAAAAGCCAAATTACTGCAGACATAAACCACGAAAACTGTGAACTGTTTCATGCCCTACAAATGTAAACTTGATATGATTCTATAAACCACATCACACAAAATATGACATGCGCCCAATGCCCCTTTAAATTAACTGGTCATCAATGGTCACAAACTCAAAACATGTAAACTACATACGACAAGTTTGATATAATATCCAAGAAAAGCTAGCACATGAAACCATGTTTTGAAGTTTTCAAAAATCATTCAAGCATCCATTCAAAAGAAGAACATAGAGCGGCAACCCTTGCCGTGAAGCTTGGATATTTGAGTGAAACCAGCACCACCACCACTATGGCCTTGAAGCTGCTTCAGACATGTCATCATACTTCATGAACTGTGACATCTGTTGTGCAGCCAAGTGGGCATAGCAGATAGGCCGAGTAACTGCACACATACATTGCAAAAACATTACAATTACATAGCTACAGGATACAGATACACAAGTTATGCAGAAAAAGGGTGGCTAATATCTACCTGCTTAAATGGCGGTTGTGCTCCTTTGAACCTGCATCATCCATAATCCCAAAATTAGTTACTAGTTCACTATTTACCATAGACCTCGAAGTTGGTAAATCTCTACAATTCTGAAATCATAAAGTGTATTGATAAGCTAATTGACTTACACATAAGTTAATGAATGCACGAGCTCCTGTAAGTGATCAGCAGAAAATCCACTTTCGTCAAGAAGAACATGGTAATGTGTAGGCCGTGTAGTCCCCTAGAAACAAATCAGATAGTTCAGTCACCTTATTTTTTCATATTAATGATATATGTATAACAGTCATTGTTCTTCTGAGTTCCGATGACGGACTATATTGTTCCATTTTGAGCACACAGATAACAGTCATTATTCTTCTGAGTTCTGATGACAGACTATATTGTCAATGATTGTTCCTGAAACAGACGAATGCAAAGTAGAAACACAGGTGGGCCCGGAAGTGCGATTTTAATTGCTTCAAATATATTTTCAACACGAACAGGAGCAGGGAAGCGTCCATACTGATAATTCTCTTGAATCACTGTGTATGGATCATGAAGAAGCTGAAAGAATAACACAGGACCATTTAGTTAACCAGATCACGATACAATCTGTACGTACGGTATGAAAAGTGTATGGTTAAGAAACATATTTTGCAAACAAAGATAGATTTGCAACATATTTATACCTTTCATGGTTCTAAAACCCGACACTGAACTTCAGTGAAGGTAGTCCTGATTGCGATGCCCGTTGAATTTACTTTGATTCAATGTATGAGACATCATAATGGAAAAATGTAGAAAGGATGGGGATCAAATTGGGGAAAAGGTAAATAGGATTGACCCAACCAGAAAAGACCCGTTTGACTTGGTTTTAAAAATGACCATTTTGACCCGGTTTTCAAATTGGCCATTCTTAAAATTCAAGAAACACCCATGCTTGCCATGGTTCAAAAGAACAAATGTTCTGATAAAAAACACAAGAACTATTCGTGTATCATCCCGAAAGCTACACATCTGCAGGACTTAAAGAGATTAAACAACCATCAAATGAGTATTCCCGTATCATCTCCAAAACCCCATCAAAGACCAATGTTTGCCATGACTGCCATAGGGATAGGGTATGATGAGTTGGTTGGTAGTAAGTTGTAATGGATACAGCCTTATCTTACCCTTTCTTGTCGTTAGAGGAGACAGGCGCACAAATCAGGCCATGGGAAAGGTGTGGGGAATATAAGGAATGGGAAGAGAAAGAAGGAAAATGACTTAAGTGACCTGGATTACCTCCCATCGATAGCACATATATAAACAATCAATGGTACTTCTACACTACTGCTATCAACAAAGTGTGTTTAGTATGTGTCTTTTTCAACTATCTGAAAAAGCAAACAAACATTTGAAAGACCAAAACTTACATAACAGAAATATAAAGAAGTTGTGGCTGCCATGATGTAAGAGAGTAAGATCAGTAATCACTAACCAACATCAATCAACATTGTATAGTGTATCCCTAATCGTATCATTAATTCATGTGTCTTTTACTTTGATCCGGATATATGTTGATGACCGTGCAATTGCAATTGCAATCAAATCTAATCTAATAAAGAAGCATGTGTAACGCTGTGAGGCTTTTGTTGAACTAGCTTTAGGTATTGCTCTTAGCTCGATTTTGGCTCTATTTAAAAACATATAAATGTTTCAAATACTTGAATAAACAAACGAGGGAAAGTAACGTACTTCACGCAGAAAAGTATAACAGTTGCAGATGCCAATATGCCATTATAGACAAGAACAATTGGTCCAAAATTACTCATTTCCTTTTACTGAATTACATGACAATAGAGATACCAACCACTTAACCACCTTGAGCATTCCCTTTACAAATATGCTAACACTTATCTTTCAAGTACCATAAACTAAACTGAATAATAAAGACCGACATGATACCTACAACACTTGATCTCACACCTTGCAATAAAGGACCATTTTCGTTAATATATGATAGTATCTGTCTCGTCAAGTAAAAGTAGTGTTTCCATATACGACCTCGCGGAGAACGTACCTGTCTTCCCATTAATCCCAACACCATTAGTATGCCCTGGCAAGGGTTGGTAAACTTCAATTCTAGACACATCATAATTATCAGCATCCAGTTCCACTACAGCTTCACCATTGTTCCTAAACCCCAATACCCTATATAACGACTTACCCTCAACCTTGATAGTATATATCTTAGTAAACTGGTTATTAGCACCATCTTTCCTAGTCCACACACCACAAACCTCCATGTGACCCTCATCATGATACTCAAGTAAACCAAGCGACTCATTCACCTTCTTCACTTCTAGACGAGGTGTATGTACTAATCTCTCTGGAATACACGCCTCACCAAACTTGTCACTCTTCAAATCAAACGAAATAACAAGATTATACCAAACTCTATCATCCAAATATATATCATCCCAAGCATGGAAATAAACTACACCATCTACAAAAGCCTGACTCCATGTCAAATAACATGATTTAAAAGGTGCACCCGTATACACAGTTTTCCATACACGTGTACTTAATGTAAAAACATCAACCTCCCACCTACTAGGTACGTCAGAAACATTAATCTTAACAAGGTTAGGGTCACTAGTATGAGGAGAAACCCCAAAACCAAGAATATTACGCCAAGACCCTGCTTTAGGGATGACAAGAATAGTAACAGATTTCCTAATAGTAGGATTCCATATAACAGCCATCCTAGTTTTCAAATAACATACCAACCCGTCAGCTGAAGCGAGTGTTACTAGGTGTCTTAATTAGCTAAGGGAGTCAGGGGCGGTTAAGGGTAACTTTTGTTGGGGGAAAGTATTGTTATCGACAATCGAAGTAAATGTTTTGAGATTGCTACTCAACTTGTAAGTTACAAGCAGATGATGTTGAGGGTTAGTGTGATTGATGTGGTAGTTTTTTATGAATTCTGGGTTGTCAATAAAAGCTTTCCATTGCTTGGAAACTGAACGGAATTGGATAACAGATTTGACAGAAAGCATTTTAATGATTTCTGATTGGATCTCGAAAGGTATGTGATCAGACATTTTAGAGATTAAATTTCGGGCCGAGAGCTTCAATTCCTGTAAATCAAAATTAATCACAAGCGTCAATAACATTTATAAAATATTTAAAAAGAAAAAACAATAACTTAAGTAAAGAAATTATTGGAATTAAACCCAAACAAATAAATATTATGAAACTAAAAAATAACAAGGTATCGAAATTATTGGAATGGCATACCTTAATTGTTGATGAACTGTGTGAACTTGTGAAGGAGAAAAGGAGTAACACACAGCTTAACAGCTTTTTTGACTGCGCAATGAGTTTTGGGGCTTATTTTCTCCTTTATTTTGGGCCGGTTATTAGATGGGCCGGTTATTAGAAGGGCCTTATTTTTAATTTTAACTAGTTGGTTAACTACTTTTCTAGTTTATCAGTGAAAAATGGATTTTATTTCCTTTATTTCTTTTATCTTATAAAACAATTAAGAAAAAAAAAATCTTTTAATCCTGGTTGGTCTCTATTGTAGTTTCCAATAGAGGTGTGAAAAAAACCGATTTATGATTTGATCTGGGAAAAAAACCAAAACCGGTTTTTAAAAAAATCGTATTTTTTAAAACCTGTTTTCGCAATCCGATCCGGTGGTGCAGAACCGGTTTAATAGAATGACAGGGATCGGATTTTATATTAAAATCCGGTTAAAACCGAATCGATCCGGTTAAAACCAACAAAACCGATTAAAATCTAGCCAAAAACCGGTTTTAATCCGATCTGGTTTAAGTCAAACCGGTTTGTTGACCATTTGACTAAAACCGAACCGGATTAAAACCGATCTTACGCGTAAACTCGTGAGTTTTACAGCATGCCTATAAGTGCTAAAATGGGTCATAAAATTGAACCCTTATTTGATACTTTAAATATAAAGATGCAAACGAAGGTGTTCACCGCTTTGGTTATAGTGTTGCTCGACTGATTAAAACTTCTTTTAAGTAAAAGCGAAAACAAACCGAATTCAAATTGTACTTAACTAAACCCAAAACGAAGTTTTAAATTCGGTGTGGTTCAAGTTGACATGAATAACTCAAATAACATCATCTATATTTTTTTGATCTTTAATTTTATAAGCTACGAAAAAAATAGTATCTAGCTTTACAAGTGTTCTTTATACTAGGAGAAAAATTTAGCGATTTTACATGTATAAAAAAAATAAAATGTATAAATTTAAGTGAGTTCTGTTGGTTTTGGTTTAATTTTCAATTTACACGTCAAAGTCATATCTAACCCGATAACCGAATATTTAATTCGCTTGGTTCGCTTTTGACAAATTAAGTTCGGCTTTTTTTGGATTCAGTTCGATTTCAGTTTACGAATTCGCATTGGCTCTAATATCAAATTTGAGTAACAACCCTTGCTGTTCTTCTAGTTAAAACATTTCAACAATAGTCTCTTCGTCTAGTCTAGCATTCTGGGTTGATCACAGGCAAAGCTTTGACGGTGTCTCGATCTTACCGTGGCTCTCCACTTGCAGTTACGGAGATGAAGATTGGTTGTCATCCCCTTGTATGCAAAGATTATCAGTTATACACTTATACAGTTGCTGGTTGCTTGTTGACCAAATAAACCAACCCTTTGAGAAGGGTCATGGAAGGCAGGAAATCATCACCGGGTCCGGGTATATGAATATATGATCCTTGGCAGCTTTATAACCATTTTTTGTTTTTTGTTACCAATCTTAAATCTAATCATAGATATGAAGAATAATATACCTCACTAGCTAGCTAACATACAAGTGTGACAAGTGAGAACGTACGGTCGGTGATGATGATTTCTTGGGGCTTCTCAAACGGGTTCCTTTTGGTAATTAGCATACGCCACCAGGCGTTACGACTCGTCATCTAAGCACGAAAGTAACTAGAAACTAGTCTTCATCTCCATAACTGCTGGTACAGAGCCAGGGAAAAGGCCGTCTCTAACCGACCGAAATGTTAGACAAGAGCCATGGGGCGTTAAAGGAGGACAAAAATGCTTATAATATTGTTATAAAACCATTTACCTTTTTTCATGTTCTTGCGGTTCACTTTCTGCGATTCCCGGCCCTAAGGGAAACTTGTCCTCTTTCTGATCTTTGTTGTTACTCCAAGTGGACCCAACAGTCTCGTTTAAACAACTAGCCATCTCCTTCGACTCCGGGCCAAAAAAAGATATATGGGCCCCATTTCATCATCTTCAGTCGGAAGCATCCTTTTGAACCCTCTAAAGCAACACCTAATACCATTATCTTCCAATGCTGATCTTTGGGTCATCGGCTTCTCACCATCCAGCTTTTCATTAGTAATCGATGATGACGATGATGCAGTGGGTCCCACACTACTCCCACGTTCGAGGTTCTGACTTTGGGGGTCGAATTTCAATAGGATTCCGCTGCTAGGTCGGATGCAGCTACCGGGGTTACAGGCATGGAATCTTTTTCTTCAGGGTTACTAGTCGGGCATGATGTTGACTTATTTTTATCCTCACCGTTGACTTTATAAGAAGGCTCTATAAGCAGGATGGGTCGGTTAGAAGCTGCTCTGTTTTGAGTGAATATATCAAAAAATGGAACATTATCAATATCCGCATCAAGGTAGAATTTATGCACTGTTCGAGTAGGTGTGGTAAGCCACGCCCGGTGATGGCTGATAACTCTGAGGAAATCCAATAATATAGCTTACTGTTTACAGGTAACCTTAATAAGCGAATAAAAAAGGACTGAAAGATAAAAATGGAATAAAAAGAAGTCAGGTTTTCGAGACTCGAAGAACTTCTACCATGACACCAAGAAATACTTCATAATGTGTTGTTTTCTTAATGCAAGAAACCGAAATATGCCAAACAAAAAACAGGTGCATACGATAAAACATTAGCATCTGCTGAATTGTAGTATATGTCGCATAATGGGCAGATTTGGCAATGCGTCAAAACACGTGCTTTTTCTACAAGTCCAAATCGGTCGGGTTATATAAGGACGAGCAGAATGAACATATGATCAATGTACATCAGTAGATGGTGTGGACAACTAGTAATTATTGAGCAACTTACCAAAAAAGCCTCATTTTCACTGTCAACATTCTCCAAAAATACTCGCCTATGCAGCCTTTGCTGCCCGACTTGAGAACTTTTGGCCAAAACTTGCCGCATATCAGCCACAATGTTCTGTTCCCGTAATATAAGCCAATTTTTTAGGGTAATTAATAATATTGCAATTCATGGTTTGGGATCTGAATCGCTTCACGGTCATCACCTCTTATTATTGTTGGAGACCACCAACCCTGAAGCAAGCAACATTATATATGAATTAGATCACCTAAGAACGGTTCAGAATAGTTCGTTTCATAATGGGCTGTTTTAATTTGGTTTGAATTTGGGTGGGTCGGCCAGCATTTTTTGTTCCATTTTCTTTATATTCTACAAGCTAGTAACTAATGTACGATTTCAGAGGTTATGGGAAACTTAATACACTTGTCTGAACCCGTTCTGTTCTTAAGGATTACTAGTTTGGCTTGTTTGAGTACTATATACTATATAGCTGATTTCTAAGTAAACGTGTAACTATTAAGCTACTTAAGGTCAGCAGTCTTCTATCTAGCCGCTGCACGGAGTTAAAAAGACCACGAATCACGCACTTGCGTAACTGTGTTTAACGCGACCTTCAGAGAAAGCTGCTTATTACTCATCTTCTAGATTAGCATAATCGAGCAAGAACATACGGATCTACAAATGCATTGATGCAACTAAATAGACTTCATACATCAAACATCTAACATGAAAAGTCCAAATTAACATTCTGTATCATCCTACATCAAACATCTAAGACCATCAGATGACCATGCTGGCTAAGAAATGTTATGAGTCTCAACGAATGGTCGAATGTGGTGTATCATCCTACTCCAGTCTGAGACATTGTTTGAATGGATTTGCCAATTTAGTTTGTGGACCATTTTAGAAACCACTTTTGGGCATATTGTAGTTTTTCATAAATCAGCTTATACGACATCAAGACTCTATTGGCCTATTTCAGCTCAACAGCTACAAGCCTACGAGTTTATTAATGTTTTTGTACATCAGTATACTATACGCACTCCTTCAATGCATACGCTTTACGCTTGTCAACACCAAGAAGTACAGGACTGATGTCCACGAGCTCCAAATAACGGGCATAATTGCCACCTATGAAGAAAGCCACTTAAACATGTATCTCGTGGACGTCACTTGGTGTTGAGAGGAACTTAAACATGTATCTAGTGTTTTGATTCCATGAAACAGTTTGATGCCTATGAAGAAAGCCGGTAATTTTAGTACAACTTTTGACTGCAAATCACAAGATGATCCAAACTTATCAACAATTTCACCATTATTGACTCAAACTGATATATCTGCTAATCACGCCCAGTTTTAACCTTTCTACAGCTGAACAACATATATAGATGGCTACTTCATATTTCAACCTTAATGACCATTATGCGGGATACATCTGCTGTTTAATCCTTAATATTACTTCATCAGTAGGAAGATATAAGCAAGGCCTTGTTCTAATACAACTAGAGTATCCTCTCACAGCATAGATAGTTTATCACTTGCACAATTCAAATCACTCTTATATCCCACCCAAGTTCATTAAGAAACTAGTGCTTTAAAAGGAAATGTCGATTGCTAGACATTTGGTTTAAGCTTTAAAGGCTAAATACGATAGAATTTAGAAGATAACCATGTTCCTGACCTTAGTACATACAAATTCAGTAAGTCTGCAACTTCCAAGTTTGCTACCCGTTCTTAGTTAGGTGACAAACAACCCCAATGTAATTTGAAGATGATTAAAAACTAAGTGTGCTGCAAATATATGTGCATCAACACTTATTGCGCTATTCGAATAAAAAACCACATGGGCACGGAAAATATAAGATTAATAACAATAATTATATATATAATGAAAACACCAACAAGAGAAGGGAGAAGAAGTAAAAAAGAAATGAGAATGCTATACTAATCACAGAAATTAACTGGTGGTTTTTAAGAAAAAGGTAGGACAGTCCTGAACAAAGAAGACCCGTTTGACTCGGTTTTTAAAATAACCATTCTGACCCGGTTGAAAATGAACATTTGTTCCCAGAAACACAAGAACAGTTATTTAGATTATTTTACTGAAATCTTTGAGTCAATACACAACACTGATAGAAGGAAGAGCTACACATCAGCACGTACTACATGTCTACATAACGAAAAGATAAGATACTTAGAGATTAAACAACCAACGAATTTGTATTCCTGTATCATCCTAAAACCCCTTCAAAGACCTTGCTTCACCATGCTGGCTAAGTTGTAGAACAACAAAGAAATGTGACGAGTCTCGACAAGTGTGATGACTACTTTGGAAGGGAACAGGGATAAGGGTATGAGCAGAATGTACCACTATCTTGTTTTCAGGGGAGACAGGTAAGCGGAATCAGGCCATAGGCAATGTGTGGGCAACTAAAAGGAATGGCAGAAAAAGAAGAAAAGGACTTAAGTGACGTGAAATAATTGATATCGAGAGTTATTGGATACTTCTACACTACTGCTATCAACAACATATGTTAGATCCTCAAGCAATCAAGCTTGACTCACTGACAATAGGATATGTGTGTTTTTCAACTATTTGAAAAGGTAAGCAAACATGTGAAACACCAACAACATACTTAACAAAGAAATACAAAGCCAATGTTCTATACCGGAGAAATCGCTAATCAACAGCTAATTAACAGCACAGACGATAATGTGTCGCTGTTGTATCATTGATTGTGTTCTTTGACTTTGATCACGCTATATGCTAAGACGCGTGCAATTACTAGAACCCGATCATTCCTAAGCAGCGTTCCAATCTAACATTGCTTACAATCAAACCACATCTAATAAAGAAGCATGTGTATTGCTATGAGGACTTAGGCTCAACTTGTTTAAGCTTTTGGTCTTAACTAGATGGTTATAAGTTTGACTCACTTTAATAACATACAACTGTTCACATTTATCTTTCTAGTAACATAAATCAAATTGAACAGTAAAGACTGATGTAATACCTCTTGATCTCGACCCCATGCAATATAGCACCATCATCGTTGTTAATAAATCATTGAATCTGACTCATTAAGCAAAAATAGTGTTTCCATATACGACCTCGCGGAGAACGTAGCTCGCCTTCCATTAAGCCCAACACAAGTAACATGCCCTGTAAAAGGTTCATAAACTTCCATTCTACAGTCTTCATGTTTATCATCATCCACTTCAATTACAACTTCACTATTGTTCCTAAACCCTAACACCCTCCTAAACACCGAATTACCCTCGACCTTAACAATATATATCTTACTAAAGGTTTTATTAGCATCATCTTTCCTCGTCCACACACCACAAACTCTCATGTCACCCTCTTTATAATATTCAAGTAAACCAAGTGACCCATTCACATTCGCCACATCTAGATTTAGAAAAAGTGTATCTCTCAGGAAGACTCACTTCTCCAAACTTGTCACTCTTCTTTAAATCAAATGAAATAACAGAATTAGACCTAACTCCAGCATCCGAATATAAATCATCCCAAGCAAGGAAATAAATTACTCCATCTACAAAAGCCTGACGCCATGTCAAATGACATGATTTAAAAGGTGCACCCGTATAGACAGTTTTCCAAACACGGGTACTTAACTTAAAAACATCAACCTCCCACCTACTAGGTATGTTAGAAACGCTAATTTTAACAAGCTTAGGGTCACTAGTATCCGGACAAACCCCAAAACCAACAATAGTACGCTTATACCCCGCTTTAGGGATGACAAGAATACCAATAGATTTCCTAACAGTAGGATTCCATATAACAGCCATCCAAGTTTTTGAATCCAGGTCTCCGTATAAACCGGAGAAACATACCAACCCGTCAGCTGAACCGAGTGTTGCCAGGTGTCTTAACGAGCTAAAGGACTCCGGGACGGTTAAGGAAAACTTTTGGTGGGGGAAAGTATTGTTATCGACAATGGAAGTATGTATTTTGGCAGTAGCATCCATCTTGTAACTTACAAGCAGATGGTGTTGGGGGTTAGTGTGATTGACGTGGTAGTTGTTGATGAATTCCGGGTTGTCAATGAAAGACTTCCATTGTTTAGAGACAGAACGGAATTGAACAAGTGATTTGACGGGAAGCATTTTAATGATTTCCGATTAGATCTCAAAAGGTATGTAATCTGACATTTTGTTTTATTTATTTAAGCTTAAGGGATTAAATTTGGGGCCAAAAGCTTCACCTCGAATAGCAATTCAGAAGAAGCTGTAAGTGAAAATAAATGACTAAGTATAAGTGAGATTAAGAAAAAAGGTAATAAGTCTGAAAATAAGGCGGAAAATGTGAGCTTATGAAATAAAACTGAAATCAAAAGAGCCAATAAGCAGAAACTGATGATACCATTACATAATCTAAACAACATATATTTAAATGAGCCAAGTGTATTTGACGCGTATAATATAAACTACATTTGAGCCAAGGGTTTACTATTATTCTTGTTTTATAAAAAAAGAAAAAGAATCTTAAAATTGTCACTAATTAACGGAGTACATTTTTAAACAATAAAATGTCACATTTATCTATTAAAAATAAAAAAAGGTATCGAAATTATGATGGAATGGCATATATATACCTGGGATTGGATGAACCCTAAAAATATTAGTGAAGGAGAAAGGGGGCAATAATAAGACTAGTCAAACTGTCTTATTGTCTTAGGGTATGTTTGACGAAAGTAACTGGTGCGGGATGCTGGAGATGGAGATGGTGCTAGAGATTATAAAAAGAGATTATTATTATTAAAAGCTATATGAGTCAGTTTTTAATTTTGAGAAATTATGGAAGATTATTTTTTTCATAATCTCTTATAAGCTGACATGACAAACAAAGATTGTTTTTTAATTGACTTATTTTTTCAAAAAATAATCATAATTTCTTCATAAGCTTGGTGCCAAACTAGAAAAAGAAAATCACATTAATGTTTCAATTCAAAATAGAACATACCTTTCTGACCCGGCCGGGTTTTTAAACCGGTTCAACCTGGGTCATTAAAAACCGGCCGGTTTAATCTGGTTTCGAATCTACCAAAAACATACTCATTTGGACCGGTGTCTAACCGGTTTTCGGTTCAACCAGTTGAACCGGCCAATTCAACCCGGTTTTTAAAACATTAAGACTACTCAAAATCTTAATTCACCTGGTGGGTTTTACAAATTCCCTATAATAAGGTATTAGATATTGTTTGAAAATACATATTGACACCAAACATCAAATTTAACCTCTCTTTGACTCTAAACCCTTACAACCCCAATATCAAACGTGCCCTTAAGCTTTATTATTTTGTTTTAGTCCATTCATATAGAGCAACAATTATTTTATAATTTTTTGGTTAATGACCAGGTCACTTTATTTCATCGGGTTTAACTCGGATTCAAAATGTAAAATCTGATTTAATTTAAACTGGTTCTTTTAAACCAAATTAATTTAACTGATTGAACATGCCGAATCGAAATGGGGTTCAAAACCTTGATAAGATGTTTTCTTGTTCTTACAACTATTGTAATTTGATGCAATTAACATTTGTATTTTTCTATAAAAACAAAAAAAGTTCTTTTTAAAAATATTAGTTACTTTTGAAATAAAACACAAAATTTAGTCGTGTAAAAATACAATAAACATCGATTGTACAAAAAGTTGTAAGTCAAATCAAGAGGTTATTCAAGCCACCAAAGCATTTTTAATTTTTTTTTTGGGAAAATCACCTAAAAATACTTTAAACTTGCCACTTTTTATGGTTGTGTGTATTTATCTTTTTTTTTCTCATTATACTAATTTACTTTTCAATCTCGACCTTTGTGTGTAGCGGATGACCTACTAAACCTGTCAATCCAACGTGGAGCAGGTTAAACTAACGAACGTTTATTTTCATTGCGTTTTAGTCCTTTATTAACAATAATTTGTAATTAACTAAAAAAAATTTAACCTTACTTTTTTATATTGTACTAGTTTAAGACCCGTGTAATACACGGGCAGTACAAACATATTTTTTTTAATGATCATATAAATAAATATCATCTAATATTATTAGTGTTTGTTGTTATATTTATTGCTAAGCTTTGATTAATATTTTTAGACAGTCGTAATCAACTACATCACCATTTATTTTATCTTTTTAACGAAAATAATGGCATGGAATGATCAACTTCTTTCAAGCAATACACACATCAAAAGAACATTTGAAAACAATATGTTTCTTGTATTTTTTTAAAAACAATGGCACAAAGAAAGATGTCTGCCGATTGCATTCCAATGTTAAACATGAACAGAAACAAAATAACAACCAAAATACATGAACTCAATTAAAAGTTTAGCCAAGTTACAATAGATAAATTGCTCATCGACTTTAACAAAATAACAACAAAAATAACAAACATCCCAAATGCTACTCGAACAGAAACACCATTGCCAAAATAACATCTGATAATGTAAATCCCATTAACTTTCAGGATTGACTATTTGTTGAAGAATCACCCGGGGACGTCTCTTTCACATTTAGCCATAAAACTTGATGGATTGTCTAGATCAACATCTGAGACCTCAATTACCAAAATCCACATCCTTCAAAGAATTGACAAAAAAATAAAATTATTTTCTTGTATAAATAGGAAATCATGTCATTATAATTGAATAGTGCAATTTTTAAAATGTACAACCTTTTTGTCTAGACAACCTCCATCGGATTCGTCCTTCTTCAACATTTCAAGATTAACATGTGCCTCGACAACCTAGGTAAAAACAAACAATGTCAAATTTTGATGCATTATTATGTTACTTTTAGATAAAGCAAAAAATTCCACCTTTGTAGCATCATCTTTGATCATTTGCTGTATAATATTGTCATCATCGCACAATCTCATAATCGTATACACATTCCACCCAGTTGTAATGTTGTACTCTGATATGTCAATTTTGAAAAGAAGCTTCTTGCCAATTAACTAATACACATAAACAACAAAGAAATTATATCACAATCCTACGATCAAGAGTTTTTAGAGTTTTAACAATAAGATAACAAAGTACTAATTATATTTAAGTATATATATCAACTCAAAAAATAACCTTTTGGTGTATTTCACGAAAGTGAGCATTAGCGAAACCAGCCATCTTAATGAGGTTCGAATCAAGGAGAACAAATGAAGCACACCCGGTACAATCTTCCACCTTCATAGATACTTTGAACCTGGTTTTAGAGACTATTAGATACAACAATAAAACATAATATTTTTTATAAAATAACAATATAAAAACGCATCAACTTGTTTACCTTTGAACAAATTCAGGTTTAATAGTTTTACACTTACGACAAAGTAGTGTAACACCATCCTCGTCGATGACATCAATGTCCTCAAGATAAGCAGCCTGGGATTTACGAACTTTATTTTTGGCACAGTTTACACATTCAAGATAATACGAATCTATCTCTGGTTCAATGATTGTAAGAGTGCCCATCACTACACATGTACTTTCCTACAAAGTTTCAGAGATTTATTAAACATACATTTAGCTACTAAAAAAGGTTCTGACTTCGTAAGAAAATATTTGTTACCCTTTCAATTTGACCGAGCTCATTAATATATTTTCTCTTAGTATTAAACAGAAAATCATCACGAACAGAGCACATTGTGTTGTTAGACTTGTGACTTGAATTTATAGGTGTTGAATCTTGACCACTGTTATGAAGGTCATCAGCAACCGTGGTAATATGCTCGCTTGATATTTTTCGGAATTTTAGAGGTGATGAGCCTTGACCATCCTTAATAATCATCCTGGGAAAAGGATTTTTATAGTTAAAAAATGCTATGATATTGGCTTAGGAGGAAACAGAATTATAAGAACATACATCTTTTGAAAATCAGCAATTTCTTGAATGTCTTCGTTTATAAAGAGACGAACAGTCCAAGGAGAACTACAAATGGTTCGAGAGCCTACAAAATTAATATTAAATAGTTTAGCCAAAACTCAATGGTTATAATAGTAAGTCAAAAGTAAGTAGATTAAAAAAATACATATGTTAATACGAAAAACTCATTGTAGGATTGTAAGTCATCATCGTAGCATGCATAGTTACAAATTTTACAAATTTTTTACACATAAATATGTATCTCATGTCAAATGGCTAAAAAGTTAATCGTTTGGTTCCACCCTTTTTTCCTTAACAGCTTAGCATGCAATACGACTTAGCAGGCAATATGATTATAACATTAGTTGTTTTTAAAAATGATTAGCTTTCCGTTCATGAATCCTGGCCATCTAAATAATTATTTATCACATAATCCTCCTTGTCATGAGCGCTTACAAAGTCTGATAACTGTTGTGCCAAAGCATCCCATAAAGTGCAGATCACAATCTTGCCTCTATTGAAACCAAATATTGAGTTGAAGTTAACAAAAATGGATCGGAAAAAGGTTGTAGTAACATATTTTAAAAGGGAAAGAATATCATACTGTAAGTCTTGTAACTGAAAAGTCACCCTCTTTAGCCCTTTACCATCACGGGTCTTCCAAACATCAAGCTTTCCACAAGAAACAACATTGCCAATAACATCTACAAAAGTAAACATGTATAATTTTCATCTACTTCCTTTCACTTAAGAGTATAAGAGCAGAGGTTTAATACTTACCAATATATTCGTATGCAGCAACATCAAAGTTCAAGATATCAGCAAATGAAACAAAGCAAAAACCGTAGAGAGAGCCTTGAAAATCAGGGCACTTTGTGATAGTAGTTTGGCGACAGAAGTTCAACTTGAAAGGGTGTTTCATGATTGGGTATTTACCACCATTTTCAACTACACCAAACTTGGTGATAACAACACACATACCTTGTTCAAGAAGATGTTCAAAAATTGGTATCAATTCCTTCTTCACAACCCCATGAATTCTTTCACCATAAAATTATTAATTAATAAACAATCAGTATAAATCTCAAACAACATCTTATTAAAACTTTTATTTGAAATATATCAGAAATAATATACATTCTCATCCATCAGAACCATTCCTATGTGACATGTTTCATTTGCGACATAACATGGCGGTTTCCATAATCAGATTATTCGCACTTTGATCTCCAACGAATATTTGTTACCGTCGATGTCACAAATGAAATTGAATCCTCCCTCCACCATAGCCATAAAAATTGTAGATCAAAACCAAGAAAGTAATTAACAAATATGGATGTACAGGTTAACCAAATGTTAGGAGTTTAATAGAGCTGTGTGAAACTGTTAGGGTTTAGTGATAGACTGCCTTTTTTTAATTGCACCTCACAAAGAAGCCAATAAGAGATGAAAACCCTTTAGTTTTCCCTTGAATAGTCTGATTCTATCATGAGGTCGACACAAGCATGCCACTTTCTTTTTACCTTTTTATCTTTTTTATCTTGGAATGTGAATAACATTATTTTAATTTTATAATGTTTTTACTTAAAGAAGTGCTATTGTTTGGTTCTTATATTGTGTATTTTATATGTTACTTTTTTCAAACTTCTCATTTCCTATTCTTCTTGTTCAAATAAAATTTTCGCATATTATTAAAAAATAACACATACAAATTGCACACTAAATATTTTATGAAGTTTGTTCTGTTTGTATGCATCTAGTTGTTGTTTTTTATTATGAATGCCACAATATGACACCAAAACACAAGGCCAAGATACTTATTAAATTAAAACATAAGACTGCATACCACTTATGGACGACAGACTATAATGACAACACCAAAGAGTTCAAATGATACTGCCACAAATATGAAAAACAACCATAAGCACAAACAAAAGAAACACCAGCTGTTATTTTAGTTTATACTTTATGGGATCCCACCTCTATATATAATACACTTAAAGTCCATGGAACCCAAAGACAGAGTGCACCCGCGGTGCACCATCTGAAAAATACAGCAAAATATAAAAGAAATAACATACCTGTGATCTAAGAACGACTTCCACCCAATCGAGATATACCATGTCCCACAGGCGAAGTAATCATAGTTCAAGTAGAACATGGACCTAAAAATTGGGAGCAAGCACAACCCACAGGTTTTTTTATCGAAACATAAAGCCTGCAAAAAATTGTTGGCAGCAAACTAAACTAAGAAAATTGTTGCAACACGAAAAGTAACATTAGGAAATGCAATGCGACATTTACCAAAAAGTTCATCAATAAATATCAACTTTCTTACATTACGAACAACGAAATGACGACATGAAAGTTTTGTTGCAGAAAGAAAAGTAACAAACATAAGAAATGGCATGCGACAACCAAAAAGAACATTATAAAGTTCACTTACATAGAGATATCAGATAGATGGAAAAGTATCATTCCTTTCCATCTAGACCTTTGTTGGAGTTATAATCATTCTCCACTCTTTGAACAACCACAGCAACCTGGAATACATTACATCCTCTGAAGGACTTCCTTATACACTACATTTGTGGTTTTATTTGTAGTGTTACCGTCTCCATCGCAAATTACTACCTTCAATCCATCCTTGCTCGTGACTCTAGAAACAGCAACATACAACTGACCATGAGTAAAAATCGAACGTGGTAAATACAATCCAACTCGTGATAGCGACTGTCCTTGGCTCTTGTTAATCGTCATTGCAAAACAAAGACAGACCGGAAACTGCTTTCTATTTATTTTGAATGGTACCCTCTTATCAGATGGAGTTAATCGCATTCTTGGAATCAAATTCATTTCACCAACCTTTGTACCTGCTATTATCTTTGCTTCAATAACATTTTTACCAAGTCTTGTTACCTGTAATCTAGTTCCATTGCACAATCCATTCGGTTGGTCTATATTTCTTAATAGCATAATGGGAGCTCCAACTTTTAAAGCTAGTCTGTGATGTGGAAGACCTGGGAATTTCAAGCTATTGAGATAATCTGAAGAAAACAAAGCTTCCTGAAATTTACATAATTGTTTGGATTCACATACGCTATCAGAACTGAGGTAAACTTTCTCCTCTCCTGGAATCAATGACAGCAACCGGTCATTTATTGTATCAACTATCTCATGTGTCGGAGCCAATATTGCTCTATCTTGAAAGTATGAATCATCCTTAAGGCTATCGAGAATATTGTTGTATGCAAATGATACAATTGAAGCTGTAGGATCGACACAATCCTTGATTGTTAATTCATCAGGAATTTCAATTTCCACTTCTTCATCATTTGGTTCACCAAGAGTACCATTGCCAACTTCTAAAATCCAATCCGCAAACTTCTTAACTTCATCTAAATTTGAATTTGTGGCTCCAACCTGTAGCCGCATGTTGACAGTTAATTCAAGTACGCGACTGATAGGTGTGAAAACACCCATCCTTTTGCCACTTATTTCTTGCTAAAACGGGACCAAAACGCGTATTCAATATCATTTGTTTGGAATTATGCGTGGTTTGTGTGTTTGTTGTGTTTTCAGAGCCAACCGGATAAATATTGAAGAAAACATGGGATTGCACGGGTTTTATCGAAGAAAAAGACTCAAGACGAAGTCTATTGTCCAAGAGATGCAAAAGATTTGAAGTCAATGGGCCTATCTGAAGATTTATCGAAGAAAAGGACCAAAGATGGAAGATTTACATATGTCGAAGAACTCAAGTCTATTAAACGAAGAAATTAAAAGACGAGTTGAATTTATTCATCGACAAATCCTGAATCTGAGTCGAAAACGTCAACTTTACTGAAAAGACGAGAAGACGAAAAGAAAGGAAGAAAGCCCACTCACCAACCAAGCCCAAGGCCTATAAATAGCCTCTCCTTCACAACTTGGAAGGCAGCTTTTATTTTTCTTGTTCTTTTCTTTTTGTTTCGTAGGAAACCCACCAACACCACTAGGGTGTTTGGTGATTTTTATTTTTCTTGAATCCATCATAAATTTTGTAAGTTTTAATCCTTCCTTTTGTTTGTTCAACCTTAATCTTTCAATTCCATCTTTGATTTAATCTTGTTCTTCCTTCTCTTGTTAATTTAAAGTTTTAAAGTTTTGATTTGGTTGATTTGATCTTTAAAAGTAAGTGGGTTTTGTGTTTTTGTTGATTTGGTTTGATGTTTATCATTAGTAAATGATTAGAGGTTAGTTTGGTTTAATCTTTGGTGAAAACTTGGTTGATTTTGACTAAAAATTCGTGTGTTATACTTTTACCGTTCTTCGTGTTCTTCAGTTTCCCAGATTCCGAATGAGCTTCATATATTCCGAATGAAGGTTTTGGTTAATTATTCCGGATAAAGCTATTCAACATTTATTCCGAACGAAGCATTTTCAGTTAATTATTTCGAATAAACGAAATATTCCGAACCAGTTGATTCTCTCTTTTTATTCCGAACGAAGTAATATTCCGAACGAAGCTTTTTCTTTTTATTATTCCGGATGAGCATAATATTCCGGATAAAGGATTATTCCGGATGAGTCGATTATTCCGAACCAAATTTTATTCCGCATGAGTGCATATTCCGAACGAAGCAATTATTCCGCATAAAGCTTTTATTCCGAACGAACTGTTTTTTCGAACGAAGGTCTTCTTAATTTATTCCGGATGAGCAACATTCCGAACGAACATTTATTCCGCATGAATATTCCGAATCAAGCATATTCCGAATGAGTATTATTCCGAATGAAAGATTTCCAGTTTTGATTTCATTTACTGTTTTCTGTTTTTATTAAGTTTTTATTAAGTTTTTGAAATTAAGTTTTTAAGTTAAGTTTTTAAAGTTTGTTTTCATTTATTGTTTAATTTTAATTTCCACTTAATTACTTTTACATTGTTTTTAATTTGTGGAGTTACTTTTAGTTAATCGTTTTTGACTTATTTTTATCACTTCATGCATTTCCCTTTTTGAGTAGAATAGAAAACCCAATCCCCTTTTTAGCCACCAAGAACGATAATTCCACTTTGAGCCGTGATCCATTCGAGAAGATACCGAGAAAACGAACTTCAACCTAGCAAATACTGAGTATTAAATGGCGCCGCTGGCGGCTCTTTTCGTAGAGATTAACGGTTTTTTGTGAGAAAATTGGATTTTGGGATCCGTTCGCCGTGAACGTTACTTTCTTTGCAACAAAAAATTTTCAAAAATCCTAAAAAATATAAAATTTTCAAAAATACAAAAAAAAGATAAAAAATAGAAAAACATAAAAAACCAAAAATATTTCTTTGCTCTCTTTGTCTTTTGTAGGTGTATGCGTACCCGATCACAAAAGAAGAAATCCATTCAAGCTACTATCATTCAACCTCCGGTTGCCGATCCTCCTATCATTCAACCTCCGGTTGCCGAGCCCCCAATTGTTCCAACAATGGACAATCGACCAATGATTGAGCTTTTGCAAACGCATGTAGAGGGCAACAACGAAGCTATTGTCATACCCGACATTGCAGCCAACAATTTTGAACTCAAATCCGGCTTCATTCAGATGGTCTCTGCTCAACCTTTCTTGGGGTGTACAATGGATGATCCTCATGACCACATCAAAAGGTTCCTTCAACTCACGAATACGGTCAAATACAATGGAATCCCACAAGAGGTAATCCGCTTACAACTTTTTCTTTTCTCTTTAGAGGGACAAGCCCGACATTGGCTTGCAAAGGAACCCCCACAAAGTATTCTTACGTGGGCGGACTTAGAGACCAAATTCATAAATTACTTTTTCCCACCCTCACGTACTACCGCTTTGCGGAATGAAATTATTAATTTTGAACAAAAGTACGATGAGACTTTTAGTGAATCTTTGGACGGTTTTAAATACCTTTTGAGAAAATGCCCACCACATGGTTTTACCAAAGTGCACCAAATTAATACTTTTTACAATGGTTTACGAATGACTGACCAAGATTCACTAAATAGTGCCTCGGGGGGCAATATTTTGGCTAAGACTTCTAATGTTGCTTGGGATATTATTGAAAATAAATCTATAGTGCAAACCAAGAGTGTTTGGACCAATGCCTCTAGTGCTAGAACTAGTGACAACGACAAGAGAATTGATAAGCTTACTTCGCTTATTGAATCACTTGCTATCCAAACCGCTAACAATACCAAAAGCATCAATTCTCAAGTCAATGCTTTGAGCCACTAATGTGAAATATGCGGGGGTCCTCACTCTTACACTACTTGTACCTCCACCCAAGACTATCTTTGTGAGAATGTTAACACAGCGTATGGTACCTATCCTACGTGAGGCTATCCAGCCCGCCCTCAAGGAGACCGTACCTTGCTAAGTTATCGTTCCTCCAACTGTCTTTCTCCACCCGGTTTTCCTCCAACCAACAACAAAACCGTAATCGCACTAATCAAAACCAACCTCGAGCACCATACCAACCACCTCAAAGACAACCATATCCACCTCAGAATCCTACCCAAGTTTACCAACCCGCTCCTTACCAACCACCTGCTTATCAAGCACCTCCTCCTACACAACCCAACGTTTTCAACCACGAAGTTGAAACGTACATGCGGACAAATGATGCGTTGGTGAAGAATCTACAGACTCAGATTATTAACTTAAAGGGCGATATGGTTAAACAAGGGAATGATCTTAGAGCCGATATGCGAAACTCTTTGAGTAGTCAAACCGATGACTTAAGGGACATGATGGCTGGTTTCTTCCAAGGTAATCAACCCTCTTCTTCGGGTACTCTTCCGAGTAACACCGTTGCGAATCCAAGAGGGGAGATGAAAGCAATCACCACTCGCAGTGGAAAAGGTACAAAGGAACCCGAGCTTCCTACACCTACACCCGTGATTGTGACTAAGGAAACCGAGTCCACTACTCCTATTCCTCCCCCTTCTACTTCCCCAATTCCTCCACCTCTTACTTCCACCCCTCCACCACCCAAGGATGTGAGTGATCCTACTATTCCAAAGCCTTCCTCTTCTTCCGATATACCTTATCCCTCAAGGTTGAGGAAAGAGAAGCTTAAAAGCAAGGACGATATTCAAGTTTCAAACTTTCTTAAAATGTTTAAACAATTGAATTTCAATATCTCCTTCGCTGAGGCTCTCGCTCGCATTCCTAAATACACGAAGATGTTCAAAGATCTTCTGAGTGACAAGGAGAAGCTTCTCGAAATTTCTCAAACCCAACTTAATGAGAATTGCTCTGTGGTTCTCTTAAGGAAATTTCCAACCAAGCTTGGTGATCCGGGTTGCTTCTTGATTCCTTGAAACTTCCTGGGAGTAGAGAATTGCATGGCCCTAGCCGATCTAGGTGCTAGTAGAAACTTAATGCCTTTAAGTGTCCGGAAGCAATTATCTCTCCCCGAGCTAGTCCCCATAAAAATGACCTTGGAATTAGCCAACCGTACGGTTGCTTATCCGGTGGGGATAGCCGAAGATGTCTTCGTCGGCGTCGACAAATTCACCTTCCCGACGGATTTTGTTGTCGTTGACTACGAAATGGATCCCCGTGTTCCATTAATCGTTGGACGTCCATTCTTGAGGACCGGTCGCACTCTCATTGATGTAGCCGCGGGCGAATTAATCATGAGAGTGGGTGATGATAAAATCGTTTTCAACATGGGTAAACTTTCTACAAAGCCTTCGGACAACGAGAGCGTTAATTTCATTGACGTTCTTGATGAGGCTTGTGAAGAACATTTTAAAGACGCTTGTAAAAGTGGTTCTTCTTCTATACCTATTGTTGAAGCCGTTGCCTCTATTGCTCCATCACTAACTCCTTTTGGAGAAAGTGATTTAATCTTGAAAGAATTTGAAGCAACTTTGGGCGATGTGGACTTGAAATATGACGATTCTCCCACCGATTGGGATGAAGACATTCGTACCATCGAGAAACTTCTCAATGAGTACCATATCTCTCCATCATCTCCCAAGGCTATTGCTATCGATGAACCGAATTTGACTACGCCTTCTATCGAAAATCCCCCGGATTTAGAACTTAAGGATTTACCGTCTCATCTCGAGTACGTGTTCCTTGAAGACGATAAGAAGCTACCCGTCATCATCGCTAAGGACTTGAAAGAAGACGAAAAATATCGCCTTATCGCCGTGCTTAAAGATCATAAGAAGGCAATTGCTTGGAAAATTTCCGATATCCGCGGAATTGATCCAAACTTTTGTACTCACAAAATTCTCATGGAAGATGACTTCAAACCCGCAATCCAAAGCCAAAGAAGGGTTAATCCTCGAATTCATGATGTGTTGTCCCATATATTATAGATGATATAATACGAATTAATGAAGAAAGAAAGGTAGAAGAAGATGAATTCTAGAGAGAGAAAGTAGAGAGAGAAAAGAGAGAGAAGTGTGTGAAACATGGGAATATTAGATTAAGAGAGAGAATACAAAAGTGACAACCAACCCCTTCCTAACATGCTAGGAAGGGTATTTATAGTCCACCCTACATGTGGGCTTTTATGGACTATACTAAATAGGTCGGGCTTCCCTTTTGGGCTTTAGTTACTTATGAATGAACCTTAGCCTAAAGTTAAGCCCGTAAACCACGACTAATTAACTACCTATTACAACGTTCTAAATAATGTTACAATAATAACCTATGACCGAGCATTCTTGTTTGACTCAATATTTTGAGGCTAACAATCTCCCCCAATGTGAGGTCATCCCTTTTAAATATTTGGAGATCAATGGAGATTACGAATCTCGTCATAAATGAGTCTTGAACGTGTGACGGTAGTCTTGTTCCTTCATGCTGTGATCTTTGATCCTTTGTCGTTGTCTTTCGACTTTGTCTTTACGTTTGAGATCTTCAAATCATCCTTGACTTGTCTTTGCCATCTTGCGATCTTGTGTCTTCATCCACACACTCATACTTTGCATCATTTTGAAAGCTTGCTAACAATCTCCCCCAATGTGAGTATGAATAATCAGAGTTGCGGAAGTCTTTTGCTTTCTTGAATGTTGAATATCTTTGGGCATGAGTATGTCGTTTTGAATCTTCGACTTTGCTAAGTACACCGTAACGTCACCTTCTTGATACAAAACATAGACACGGACTGAATGGCTTTGACATTCGTCCTAAATCGGTAGCGTTTTACCTCCGGTCGGTGAAGACCGTTACACGATATTAAATATCGTACCTGTGATTAGGTAGGTTTAATTAAGAATCTTCTTGACAGGGTTTCGCGGTAGTACTAGCCGTTCCCTTTACTCGACCGTCTCAAAGCAAGACTGCGAACATAAAGAGTGAATCAATTGGATAAAAAATCCTCTTGATTAAATTCGTCAATTCAAATTCCTGGAACAAGATCGATTCATAAAGAATCTTACCATTGTTGCTTTCCAGTTGACACAAGCTTGATCCATAAAGAATCTCGCAAGTCACCTACCGTAGCGCTGTTTGATGTTGACGCTAGAAGGATTTCCATTCGTCACTATGACTATTAATGAATATCACTCTTAATGTTTTGGCAAGATCATAAAGATATTGCGTAGAAACCTGAAACGAGTTTGAATCTATTCAGAATCAAACCACCGTTGCTTTTCAGTTTTACATATGTTTAATTCACAAAGAATCTTACACATGACCTACCGCAGTGCTGTTTGATGTTAAAACTGGAAGGATTTCCACTCATCATCGTGAATACTAAGTAGTATCACTCTGAGTGTTCTAGCAATATCGCAAGGATATAGCGTAGGACTCTCTTGATCTTCATCCGTGTGTCCTAGCGAGATTTGATTGATCTCTTGGCTCTAGACTCGATTTGTGCACTTTTAGTTATCGGAGGCTGGAGCAGATGCCACCTATTCAATATCAACTATCTCGGAGTGAGAAAGTCAATAGAAGTCATGTTGTTCTCCGTGACAATAAAACAAACTTCTTTTGAGAGAAGCCTGAGTCAGCTGGGTAAGGGTTGTGCATTACATCACTGGGTCCATGATGCGTTGTCTTCCTGATGTGTTGACCCGGTTTCTGCCTAAGTTGTATGGATGGCTAATTTCTTTACACCCTTTATCCTTACATTTCTTTTTCATTCTTCAACCCCTTCAATGCTTACCAAGACGTCATTACTAGCACCTTGTTGTGATTGTTCCAGTGCTAGCTTAAGTACATAGTCGGCATTCAACTACGTTCACATTCTACTCCATCTTTCCTAAGGACTTCTAATAATCTATTGGATTGTCCATGGGAAGATCCCTCCGGTTCTGGTTGGATCATAGGACTTAAACCTAACCACCCTTTTGACACCAATAACGTCGTGGATTAAAGATGTTGTGGGTTTTTTTATCGTAACCATGAGTTCTTGAGTCTTTAGATCACATTTTAATCATATTTTCTCCCCTATCTCTAATATATAAAATCGTTTGATATTAGAGATACCAAATTTGATTAAAATATATTTTGAAAAAATAGTCTTGAAAACTTTCGGGAGAAAAATGTGTCAAACTTAGCATGAATTTTTGGAACGTTTTATGTAGTGTCGAGCACATAATTTTTGAAAGATTTTGAATAATCATTGAAAAACTCTTGAAAAAATTGTACTCGCACACTACATGTTCATGAACACATAAAAGATTGTCGTTGAAGAATATGTTCACGAACATCAAAGCTTTTTATGTGATTAATACCAAATGATATGTGCACACAATGTGTTGGATACATAAAATTGTTTTGACATAACATATCCAACAACATTAAAACTTTGATTTTGGAAAGCTCCCCCTCAAAAACTGATCCAATTGAATTGTCATTATGAGGATGTGATCCACATTTCGCTTTTTGAGGATAGGAGTTGTTGAACACACAATTTTTGAAAGATTTTGAATATCATTGAAAAATTCTTGAAAAAATTGTGTTCAACGCGTTTTGAAAAATCCATACTTTGTGGCGACATGGTTTTTCGAAAGCATAAACTTGAGTTCATAGACTTGGAATGTCTTGACGAATCCACTCAAGTGTAAGAAGATTTCTCTTCTTTTGCTGAGGGTAAGCGCACTAAATCGTACACTCCCCCGTGAATATCGATCCGGGTTACAATCTGAAGGTGATTACAAGCCATTGTGTTGAGCACAAAACGTTGAATGTTTTGGGACATGCTCAACCCTGGATAGATTGCTCTACCCATTGTTGGAAAATTGTCCAAAATAGACATTTTTCTTTATTAAAAGAGGAAATGACATGTTTTGAAAAATATTTACAACTTTCATTCGAGCTTTATGTACATACCCGTGTCGTTATTGAGCGATATTTCTAGGCACGTCCATATTATCGATACTGAAAGACATGTCTAGAAGAATATTTTTGTATTTTGAAAGATTTTTCATTTTTTATTTTGTTTTTCTATGTTTTATATTTTTGTATTTTGCTTTTCAATAGATATATACAAGTAGATGTTTGAAATAGGAATCAAGCAGGTACCTTTGCCAGAATCTCCAGATCGGCTGGAGTCAAACATCTCATACCAATTTGCCTAACGAGGTACTCAAACCTATCTTTCGACAAAGCTTTCGTGAACAGGTCGGCTAACTGATAATCCGTTCCGACAAAGTATAATTCAACGATTCCGCGTTCAACTTGTTCCTTGATGAAGTGATATCTGACATCAATGTGCTTCGTGCGGGAATACTGTACCAGATTGCAGGAGATGGCTATGGCCGACTTTGAGTCACAATACATAGGTACTTTACCAAAGTGGAAGCCATAATCCGTGAGTTGTGTTCTCATCCAAAGAACTTGAGCACAACACGCAGATAGAGACACATACTCCGCTTCGGCTGATGACAATGACGTACAATCCTGCTTCTTGGAAGACCATCCCACGAGCTTATCTTGACCTAGAAATTATGCACCACCAGAAGTACTTTTTCGTGTATCAAGACACCCTGCATGATCAGAAACTGAATAGGCCGTTAGAAAGAAACCGGTTTCCCTCGGATACCAGAGACCCATGTGAATGGTATTCTTAAGGTACCGAAAGATCCGTTTAACATCCTTGAGGTGCTTTTCAGTGGGTCGGGCTTGATATCGTGCACAATAGCATGTAGCATGATGGATATCAGGTCTACTTGCTGTCAAGTACATGAGGGACCCGATCATGGAGCGATATCGCGTTTGATCGATGGGTAATCCCTCTAAGTCAGCATCTAGAGATGTGGTGGATAATGGTGTCCGAACTAGGTCACATGAGGTCATACCATGCTTTTTGATTATCTCTTGACAATACTTAGCTTGGTTAATAAAGATACCACGTGGGGATTGGTGAACTTGAATTCCTATAAAGAATTTTAGTTCTCCCATCATTGACATATCAAATTTGCTGTGCATTACTTTTTCAAACCATTTTTGAAAGTTTTGGGTTTGTAGACCCGAAAATAATGTCATCTACATAAATATGCACAAGCAAAATGTCATCCCCATATTTATAAGTGAACAAAGTTAGATCAATAGAACCTTTTGAGAAACCTTTGGATACCAGATATTTCGATAGCTCATCGTACCACGCCCTTGGAGCTTTCTTGAGTCCATAAAGTGCTTTGTGGAGACGATACACCTTGTCAGGATAATGAGGATTGACGAATCCTTGCGGCTGTGTGACATAGACTTCTTCCTTCAAAGGACCGTTAAGAAACGCCGTCTTTACGTCCATTTGATAAACGATGAATCCCTTATGTGCAGCATAAGCAAGGAAAATCCTGACCGCTTCTAGACGAGCTACTGGTGCAAATGATTCTTCAAAATCAATACCCTCTTTCTGACCATACCCTTTAGCCACTAGCCTAGTTTTATTCTTGATGATCGTGTTTTCTTCATCCATCTTGTTTTTCCAGATCCATCGAAGATTTAATAGAGTTACATCGTATGGTCTGTCAACAAGTTCCCAGACTTTAAGTCTTTCAAATTGTTGAAGTTCGTCCGTCATCGATTCAATCCAAGCGTGATCGGCTAAGGCTTCTTTGATATTTGTTGGTTCAGCTGAACTCACGGCGAGTGCGAACATACAAACATCACCATCGGTTTCAAGTTGTCGTCTTGTACGAACGGGCTAGGGTTTCCAATTTCTTGTACCAAAGGATGATCTCGGGTCCAATGATGTGTTGACGGGTGTCGTTGGTAAAACGTATGCATATTTGACGCATCAACATGGCGAGTAGAAGACTCTCCAGTTTCGTGTATCGGTGTACCGAATGGGTTGATAAAATCGTCTTCGTCATTTAATGCATGGTCTACTTGATTTGTGTTCCCTGAAGCAATGATTGTGGTTGTGGATGTTGTAGGATCGATTGTTGATGTGATATTCTGAGGAGGTAAATCTGCAGCAACCCGTGTTGAAGTAGATGAAGTTGTATCCTTTTGTTGACGATGATCGGTATCATCATTCTTATCATGAGTGATAGCGGAAGACGTTGATACAACATGTTTTTCCCCCGTGAAATATTCATCATACATTGGTCCATATAACATTTCCAACTCTTCAATTGTCGTGTCCACTGTCATATCAGCTCTTGGAACACTTGGTGGAACCAGCTTTGAACTTGATGGTTCATTGTTGTGGTCATGAGTTCTGAGTTCCGTGCGGTTGTGAACGGAAGTCGTTTGTCGTTGTGTATCGGGACTTAAACTGCTTTGTTCAAGTGCCATTTCTTGCAATTCATCAAATCGGACATGAATAGTCTCTACGATCAATTTTGTTCTCTTGTTGTAAACTCTATATCCCTTAGACTGAGTTGCATATCCCACTAGAATACATGCATCACCCTTCTCTTTCATCTTATCCAGATTTTCACCGTCTCGAATTATGTAGCACATACAACCAAAAACGTGAAGGTGTTTGAGTGAAGGTTTGCGATCATGAATTATGTGATATGGTGTCTTTTCGTGTCTAGGAATAATTAAGGATCGGTTTTGTGTGTAGCATGCGGTCGACACGGCTTCGGCCCAAAAGTATAGTGGAAGTTTTGAAGCGTATAATAATGTACGAGCAGCCTCAACCAAAGTACGGTTTCGTCTTTCAACAACGCCGTTTTGTTCAGGTGTTCGAGCAATGGATGTTTCATGTTCAATCCCTTCAGCTTCAAAGAAGTTCTTCAGAGTTGAATTCAATAATTTTGTGCCTCTGTCAGTGCGTATCACTTTCACTTGAACTTGAAGACCACGTTGTATCTGCTTAAGGAAGTTGATGAGAACTTCGGGTGTTTCATCCTTGGATCTCAAGAAGAAGGTCCATGTATACCTTGAGTAATCATCGACAACTACCATAATGTATTTCTTCCCATTGATACTTTGAACACGCATGGGACCACACAAATCGATATGAAGAAGATCTAACCGTCCTTAAGAGCTTGGGGTAGTCTTTGTCTTAAAACTAATTCGTTTAGCTTTACAAAGCTCACAAGAAGAACAAAGATGATCCTTGACGAATTTCAAGCTAGGAAGGCCTCTCACAATATCTTTCTTGGAAAGCAAGTTAATGGTATCAAAGTTGAGATGAGATAGACGTTGATGCCATAACCATGCTTGAGTCGATGAAGCTTTCGCCATGAAGCAAAGTGGAGTTGTAGAAGTTGTGTCTTGAAGTGAAATTGTGTAAAGATCTGTACCTCTTGTACCAGTGAGTAAGTCATTCCCATCATAATCACGAACAAAACATGTCTTCTTTCTAAAATCAACCTCCAAATCCGCATCACAGAATTGACGAACCGAGAAAAGATTATGATTGAGCCCTTCGACGTAGTATACCCTTTTGATCGTGATATTCCCCTGAACCAAATCTCCGTAACCTAGGATCGGTGCAAACTGATCATTACCGAAACGGACCGTCCCTAGGAACTTCTCCACGAAGTTAATTAGAAGCTTGAGATTCCCCGTCATGTGCTTGGTGCACCCGGAGTCCATTATGAAGAGAATTATTTGTATCACCTGCAGAAGAATTAGAAGACGATGGAGCATTTGCTAATTTGGATACCACGTTGGTTGTGATTTCAGAATTATTAGTGTCCTTAGCAACAGTTAAAGGCAGACTAACACTCGTTGTCATATTTTCTTTCCTAACTTTAGGCATCCATTTATATCCGGGAGGAAATTGATTAGCAAACCACCATTTCCAAGACTTACTAGCAGACTCATATAATTCCCTAATTTTGCTTCTAGAGTGCTTAGTGGTGGAGTCTGATGCATTTCTTTCCTTAGGGGGGGTTGCACCAGAATGGTTCACTCTTCGCTTGGGTTTACTAGCACTAACAGGCATTACAATTTGCTTCTTAGTTCTAGTATCTACGCCTTTGTCCTTGTTCGAAGCACACATCGAATGATTAGCATTGGCACATTTTCCACATTTAACACAAACAAACTTAACATTCAAAGCATTCAAAGTCGAATCATTCAAATCGTCATTACATGCGATTACAGACGTTTTATTCTTAGAAACATTTAAAATCCTAGGGTGGTCTTCTACTATCTTCATCTTCCCTTGACTCTTGTTTTGGCAGACCTTTTCATTCCTTGGAGTGCTCTTAAGCTGAGGCCGGCTAACACTAGCAGTGGGGACTACTCCTGTAGTAAAAGACACACGTCTATTAGTGTTTCTAGAAGTCTGAGAAGATTGACTTTCATTGTTGTGTGTGGGTTTAGTGACCAATCTATACATCCCTGGTTTAAGCACATTGTTGTTCTTAATGCTTGGTGCTTGAGTGTTCCTTATGGGTTGGGTCTGTGGAAGCCTTTCCTTTCCATCTATCTTGGGGGAAAACACGGATTTAGAAAACGAAGAATTTGAGAATGCAGATGGTTTCCCAAGATAGAGGACCTATTCACTTTGTGGGCATTAGGTTGTCTAACAGCAGGTTTCTTAACACTAGGTTCCACAACTTTCCCACCCATCTTAGCAACGAGTTTCTTCAACTCTGCTATCGCTATTTCCCTGTCTTGTAACTGAGCTTTTAAATCCGTAATTTCCAAACTCTTTTCATTCATTTCTCGACACATTTTGGAAAGTTTTTCTTGCAATTTATTATCGTTTGAAAAACTACCGACATGTTTTTGCAAAGCAAGTTCAAGATCATGACAATGTTTTTGAAGGAAATCACATCGGTGTTGAAGAAGTGTAAAAACCTTTTTATCAACATTTTCTTTACATTTCGAAAGCTCAGTTTCAAGACGTTCACATTCTTTCACTTTATCAAGATATTTGCACGCAACATCAGAATATTCATCAATAGCAGCACAAGATGTAAAATAAGCACACATAAGATCTTTAGAAACACATTCTTGCAAGAGTAAGTCATATTCATCAGAAAAATCGGACTTCTCCATTTAAAGAGCATCAATGTCTTTCTCAATAGACTCAACATATTTTAAATCATCAAACATTTCAGTCTTTATTAATGCCTCAAATTCAAGAACAGTTGCTTTAATCAATGCCGTGTTTGGGATTAAGAGTTCTTTCACAAGCAATGTAATATCTTGAGGAATTGGTCTAAAACACTCATTTTTCTCACGTTTCGCCCAATCTCTTTCAACAATAGATTTAACATTATCTATGTGATGTTTAAGAATATTTAATGTTTTCCTACTCTTGCTTTTGGACGCATCTAGAGGGAGGTAGTTCATATATTTGTAAACATTAGATTTCTTAGGGGCAAACGCTTTTTTCCATTGAATTCGCTTTTGCTTGCATTCTAAAAACACTTCCTCACGAGATTTCTGAGTTTGTTTGTTGAAAATACCATAAAGACTATTCTCATAAGCATAATTATATGGTTTTACAAACTCCTTATTAACTAGTGATCGACTCTCGTCATCCCAAAGGGCAGTCTCGTCACTATCGAGCCCAACACGAGGACATTCAGGATCAGTCCATCCGGACTCATCCAGATAAAGGCGCGGGTTCGCAGCTTGAGCTTTGGCAAGGTACTCGGGACTTGCGAAGCTTGCTTGACCCTTAAACATCGATGGAGGTGCTATCATTCTAACGGTTTGAATAGAGTCATGCGTTTCATTAACAACTTTCTTCAAAAAGTCGACTTGTTCTTGTAGTTTTGTTACTTTTTCAGTATTTTGTTCATGTCTACTTTTAAAGTGTTGTTTTAACGCTTCTACCTCTTGTTTCCTAACCTCAAGAAGTTTATCAGAATCGGTAGTGGTCATAGAGAGCTTTTGTTTAAGTTCATTAACTTTGGTAGTGGCAAGGTACGTTTTTTGACGTTCATCCATTAAGAAAACATTATATTGGCGCTTTTCCTTGGCTAATAACTCAAGAGTTGTGTTGTATTTGTTTTCAAAATCGTCCTTTTGACTTTTTAAAGCACTACCCTTGTACCCCTCAAGCTCTTTGGTTTTCTGAAGAAGCTCATCTTTGTAACTTTCAGTGGTCTCACTAGATTTAATTAGCGCAGCTTTGCATTCTTCAAAATTTTGAGTGAGCGTAGCGTTTACCTTTTTTAATTGCTTTTGACTCTTCCTAGATTCTTTAACATCTTTTTGTAAAGTGGCAATTAAATTAGCAAGCGCAAAACGTTCCTCTTCATCATACTCATTTGCATGGTGGTCATCCTCAGACTCATTATTGCACATGTTTGATGAATTAGGTGTGGTATTACTATCAACCGTTTCCATCATACATGTATCATTAATGGCATTGGGTAGCTCACTATGCTCATGAATATCACCAAACACATTATATTCTTCAGGAGTGTGTACCTTATCGATTGGCTCAGTGTCAAAGATAGGTCCATTGTCATCTTCAGTGACTTTGAGAACTTCTTCAACATGTGCCATGTACGAGTAATGTGCCTCTAATTCCTGGTCGGGGGCTTCATCATCAGTGTCATCAAGCATAGCTCCTTCCTCAGCTGATAGTTTGACCCCTCCTTCCATCTTCTTGCATAGCATCATCTTTTCCTTATCACCCTTTTTGGCTTCCTGCATTCCTTTGCCATGTGCCCATAACCTTGGCAATTAAAACATTGAATCCCATTTTGCTGAGCCACTTGACTTCCAACAGTTTCCCTAGTACCAGTAGCAGCAGCAATCCTCTGAGTATCATACTTGGCAGTTTGTCGATCATACCTTGTAGAACCCTCAACATGTGTTGGATTATGTCGATCATACCTAGAAGGACTTTCACCACGTCGACGTGTATCATACCCTGGAGGACTCTCAACATATCGGTTCTTTGTGTTAGATGATGTTCGAAGATTGTTGTTGGTGGGTTTGTAGATCTTCTGGTAAGTCTTCATAATGAAAGCAATTTGTTGTTTCATCTCTCGATTCTTTTGAGCTTGTTCTTCATCACTATCTTCGGCAGAAGATGACTCAGATGGTGGTGATGGTGCTCTTGGTGCTTTGCCGCGTGATTTTGTGGATGATGAAGACTTTGATGATGTGGAGTATCGTGGCGATGATGATGGAGTGGAGTATGGCTTTGGAGCACGAGAACGATGATCTTGAACATTTTGAGTGGTAGTCAATAAAGCAAGTGGATTAGCCGTCTTTGCAACTCGTTCAGCTCGAATCTCATTTGCTTCATTCTAAAATTGATTCAAGATATCAAAGAGTCGATGATATGAAACCTCATCCAACTTTTCTTGTTGTTTCACTAAAGTGACGAACCGTGTCCACTCGGGTTGAAGTTGTTGGAGGAATTGAACATTGACTTGCATGGTAGAGACTTGCAAATTGTTTCTTGTCATGTCATTCATCATTTTGTAGAACCGGGAGTAGTATGAATCAATTGATTCTCCATCTCTTGAAGTAAACTTGCCAAAGTTCCAAAACAAGTTTGTTTTGACATCTTGCTTGTTCAATGATTCTCCTTGTTGCAAGCGTTCAATAGCAGTCCACATTTCATGGGCAGTAGGACATGCATCAACCGTGGAGTAAATATCATCTCCAATCCCACTTAGAACCATATAGATGGCTTCTTTCTCCGCATCATGCCAAGCACAATTTTCAGGTGTGAGATCGGATCTTTTTTCATCACGTTCACTTGCTGGTTCTGGGTCAGAAGTATCAGTTGCTGGTCTTGGAGGAATTGATATATTCTTGAATACATATGGTCAGTAATACATTTCCTCAAGGCGTCACCATTGGGTCTTGTATCAAGGTATCGTATGAAACGTGATTGTCATTGAGCATATCGACCGGCGACAAGCATTGGTGGTCTCTCTTTGTTACCGGCGACCATGATGTTGTTCGTCACACGATATTCTGCAGTAGAATCCATCTCGATATTTTAGGAAATGATTAAGTGAATATGGATCTTAAGTAGATGTGTTGTGATTGTTGTTGTGGTTTAAATTCTGAAAATCGCGAATTTTCTTCAGTCCGACAATAAATTCCTCAGTCCGACAAAACGGTAGACCGAAAAATTTTGTAATCGCCAAATTTTGAAATTGAGCTAGAAATAGCCTAAAACTAGTCTAGATAGTGGCTAAGTCTAAAAATTGCTCAAACAAATTTTAGCATCACAAAGTCACCCATCGCAATATAACCCATCGCAATGTCACCCATCGCAATATCACCCATCGCAATATCCTTTTGTCGCAATATTCTATCGCAATGTCCTATCGCAATATCCTATCACAATATTCTATCACAATAACACCTAGCGCAATATTCTATCGCAATATTCTGTCGCAATAATCTGTCGCAATAACACCTATCGCAATGTGGCTGTCGCAATGTGGGCAGAGTAACGTTTCAAGATTGCCTTAAATCCGTCGTAATCCACGATCGCAATAACGATCGCAATAAGCGTCGGAATAAGGGGGCTATCGCAATACTGATCGCAAAGTAAAACCCTATGGGTTATTGCGATCAAAACCGTACTTACCTTTTCCGAATTTCTAGCTGTCGCAATAAGAGAACTTTTTTCCAACTTTTTAGGCAACGATTTAAGCAACTTTTAGGCAAAAAAATTCGTGATTTTAACCAAACCAAAACAACCAAATCTCTACAACAAGTATATAGAAGATTTGTAGCAAGATATAGAGCACTAAAAACACAAAATAATTTAAATCCGAGATGATTTATGGATTATATCATACGAATCAAATATAATAACAACAACCAATCACAAATCTACCCCGTGGAGATTGATACCAATTGTTGTCCCATATATTATAGATGATATAATACAAATTAATGAAGAAATAAAGGTAGAAGAAGATGAATTCTAGAGAGAGAAAGTAGAGAGAGAAAAGACAGAGAAGTGTGTGAAACTTGGGAATATTAGATTAAGAGAGAGAATACAAAAGTGACAACCAACCCCTTCCTAACATGCTAGGAAGGGTATTTATAGTCCACCCTACATGTGGGCTTTTATGGACTATACTAAATGGGTCGGGCTTCCCTTTTGGTCTTTAGTTACTTATGAATGAACCTTAGCCTAAAGTTAAGCCCGTAAACCACGACTAATTAACTACCTATTACAACGTTCTAAATAATGTTACAATAATAACCTATGACCGAGCATTCTTGTTTGACTCAATATTTTGAGGCTAACATGATGTCATCAAGCAAGAAGTTATCAAACTTCTAGATGCCGGAATGATCTTACCTATTTCGGATTCACCATGGGTAAGTCCCGTCCATTGTGTGCCAAAGAAGGGCGGAATAACCGTTGTTCCCAATGAAAACAACGAGTTGATTCCTACTCGTCTCGTTACTGGGTGGAGAGTTTGTATAGACTATCGCAAACTCAATGATGCCACGAGAAAATATCACTTTCCTCTTCCTTTCATGGACCAAATGCCCGAGCGTCTAGCGGGTAATGACTATTATTGCTTCTTAGACGGTTCAAATTCCCATCGATCCTAAAGACCAAGAGAAAACCACCTTCACTTGTCCTTATGGAACATTTGCTTACAAAAGAATGACTTTCGGCTTATGCAATTCTCCTGGGACGTTCCAAAGGTGTATGATGGCTATCTTCCATGACATTGTTGAAGAAACCATGGAAGTCTTCATGGATGATTTCTCGGTCTACGGTGATTCTTTCTCTGCTAGCCTTGCCAATTTAGAACGTATGCTTAAGCGGTGCGAAGACACTCGCCTTGTTCTAAATTGGGAAAAATGTCATTTCATGGTAAAAGAGGGCATCGTGCTAGGACATAAAATATCCAAAGCCGGTCTCGAAGTGGACCGGGCTAAAGTTGATGTCATAGCAAAATTACCTCCACCTTCAACCGTGAAGGGTGTGAGAAGTTTTCTTGGTTATGCGGGCTTCTATCGACGATTTATCAAATACTTTTCTAAAATCGCTCGCCCGATGACCCACCTCTTGGAAAAGGATACTCCTTTTATATTTTCCAAAGAGTGTATCGAAGCCTTCAACAATCTAAAGGATAAGCAACTAAGGCACCGGTCTTGGTTACCCCTAATTGGGAGCTACCTTTTGAGTTGATGTGCGATGCTAGCGACTTTGCTATTAGAGCGGTTCTGGGACAACGTCTTAACAAACATTTCCAACCGATCCATTACGCTAGCAAGACACTGACGGGGGCTCAATTGCATTACACGACAACCAAAAAAGAGTTTTTAGCTGTTGTCTATGCCTTTGAAAAATTTCGCCCCTATCTTGTCCTATCCACTACCATCGTGTATACCGATCATTCCGCGTTGAAGTACTTGTTAACCAAACAAGATTCTAAGCCAAGACTTCTTCGCTGGGTTTTACTCTTTCAAGAATACAAAATCGAAATTCGTGACAAGAAAGGAGCCGAAAACCTAGCCGCGGATCATCTGAGTAGACTTGAGGATCCATATCAAGGGGATCATCCGAACAAAGAGATCAATGACTCTTTTCCCCTTGAGACCTTATTGTCTATCAAAACCAATCTTGATGAGACCCCATGGTTTGCGGACATTGCAAACTACTTGGCGAGTGGAATTATCATCGACGGGTTAACATCCCAACAAAAGAAAAAGTTCTTTAAAGATATCAAGACTTACTTTTGGGATGACCCGTATCTATCCAAACAATGTGCTGATTTGATAATTCGCCGATGTGTTGACGGACCCGCAGCTCTAGAGATTCTAGAAGCTTGCCACAAAGGACTAACCGGTGGTCACTTTGGTCCCAACTAAACCGCCACAAAAGTGTTTGACTCGGGATTTTATTGGCCCACCATTTATCGTGACGCTCACGAAATGGTTAAACATTGTGATGCTTGCCAAAGACAAGGCAAGATCACACATAAAGATGAGATGCCTCAAAATTTCATTCAAGAATGTGAAATATTTGATGTATGGGGCATCGACTTTATGGGGCCATTTCCCTCATCTAAAGGAAACAAATACATCCTTGTAGCCGTTGACTATGTTTCAAAATGGGTTGAAGCAAAAGCTTTACCCACCAACGATGCAAGGGTGGTTTGTAACTTTCTGAAGCAACTATTCGCTAGATTCGGCATGCCTCGTGCAATTATTAGTGATCGCGGGACTCATTTTTGCAATGATCAATTCGCAAGAGTCATGGCAAAGTACGGTGTCAATCACCGTCTTTCCATCGCTTATCACCCACAAACTAATGGCCAAGCCGAAATCTCTAACCGTGGGTTAAATAGAATTCTTGAACGAACCGTGGGAGAGCATCGTGCCTCATGGGCCGACAAACTCGATGATGCTCTGTGGGCTTTCCGAACCGCGTATAAGACTCCTATTGGTTGCACACCATATCGTCTCGTTTACGGAAAAGCATGCCACCTCCCCATTGAGTTGGAACACAAGGCTTACTGGGCCTTGAAATGGGAAAATTTTGACATCAACAAAGCCAGTGATTTGCGCAAAATCCAACTCAATGAACTGAACGAATTGAGGAATGAAGCGTATGAAAACTCTTTGATCTATAAGGAAAGAACTAAGCTCATTCATGACTCAAAGATTAAAAAGTGAGAGTTCCAAGTTGGAGACAAAGTTTTACTCTTTAACTCTCGGTTAAAAATCTTTTCGGGTAAACTAAAATCTCGTTGGTCCGGCCCATTCACCATTGCTCAAATTTTTCCATATGGTACTCTTGAGCTTGCTCAACCCAATGGACCTAATTTTAAGGTGAATGGCCAACGAGTGAATTTGTACCTTGGAGAGGAAATCTCTCATGAGATGATCCGATCCCTCTCCACATTTCCTTTGAATTAATTCGGGACCGAGTCAGGCTCGTGACTCGGTTAACAAAAACAAGCGCTACTCGGGAGGCAACCCGAGTATCTATCCCTTTCTGTTTTACCTCCTAAGTGTAGGGGGACCTATGTAGGTTGTTTGTGTTTGTATGGTGATGTGATTACAGGGATAAGTGCACTTTTGGACTCTTTGAAGAACCGTCCTCCCATGTTATCCGCAAATCCGGTTCTATCTCTCAACTATCGTGATTCAATTTTTTTCATTCTCACATTTGAAATTGATCACTTTAGTTGTCTCCTCCTTAGCTTGATTTAACCAACGTGCACAATGTCATAAGTGTAGAGGAGATTTTTCCCAAATGCTTAAACATTGAGGACAATGTTTATGTTAAGTGTAGGGGAGACTTCTATCGAAGTTATAAGTGGACTTTTCCATTAAAATGCCTTCATTTAACCGGTAAATCATCTTTTTCGGTATTTTTCAAATTTTTAATTAACTTTGGCCATATAGTCATAATTTTTAAAATTTTTATGCCTTTTATTTCTTTCCTTTCATCGTTGCTATCATATGTATATATTCCAAAATAAAAGAAAAATCAAAAATATTAATAAAGTGTTTTAGCTCGTTTAGAAGTCTTTGATATATTAGGCCCGTTGCGATTATTTTGACTCAACCCGAATAGACTTATCCAAGTTTATTCTAGCAAGTATCCTTAACCATGTAGATAATTGGTTTATTAGGCTAAGCATCCACGAGTCTCATTACTTGAGATTTTAAACTGTGGAGAACGAGAAATGATAGAGTCAATTATAAGTCGGTATCTTACGCAAGCACACTTGGTGTAATTATAAGCTTTTCCTCCCATCGCCTTAAATGAATAAATGCAATAAGTAAGGTCGTACGATTTTATTGAATTACTTAGCTTCTAGCCAAGATCGTTTAAAAGTTGCTCCGTAATGATAAGAGTTCATAGCCAAGGCATAACTAATGAAGCGGGGCGCGAAGATTGGCGAGTCCGAAAAGGCCCTAACAAGGCATGAGGATTCCATTTTATTGCTAAAGATCCAAGATGATGTGAAAAGCATTATTCTCAAAAATCAATATCAAGGATCAAGACGCACGACGAAAAGCAATCAACTCCCATAAAGATCATGGAGAAATCTATCCGAAAAGACCCTTACAAGGTATGAGGATAAATAGATCCAAGTCCGAAAAGGAGGCGGATCGTTGTATCTCAAAATCCCATATTATGATTGAAGAAATAATGATGAAGTCGTGGTCAACAAAGTTGGAGTATCGCTAAAATACTCCAAGTGAAGAAATTCTATAAACGAAGAGAAGACCATTATCTCAAGAACGTCTCTCAAGATATGAAGTATGAAGTACATGCCACATATCGGCTCGAGAAAGGTCTCAAATCGTGAAGCGAGTTATGCCAAGATATGAACTTTTTGAGGTCTCGAGAAACAGTTTTAAGAGATTTTGTCCTTTAGCTAAATATTAATCAAATCGTCCTACTTTGCTTTCAGCCTAAATAACCTATCACAATAAGTCCAAAAATGCATCTTCATGATCATTCTAAGACAAAAATAAAATATAAGAGATACACCTAGGAATAAGGGAGTTTAAGCGTATAATTAAGCCATGTGTGTAAGTGTTTGTTTTGCTAACTTATAATAACAATGATCTCGTTTTTAAGCTTAGTTTGGGGAACGTGAAACTTGAGGGTGATAAACCTTCGCAGCACCAAAGCCCTAATGTAAGTCCTTGATCTCTTTGCATGTTATTTCCATGTAGCTATTTTCTAGTGAAAATGGTTTTCTATCCCTTTTGTTTTATTCAAGCTTTTATTTCTCTTTAGTACTTTAATTTTTGTTTAGGAGTATGTTAATAAGGCCAAGGTTGATTGATTATGAGAAAAGTGTAAATTTGCTTTGTCACTAAGCATTGCATGAGGGCATGGCAATGGTTAAGTGTAGGGGATTTGATAAGTATGAAAACACCCATCCTTTTGCCACTTATTTCTTGCTAAAACGGGACCAAAACACGTATTTAATATCATTTGTTTGGAATTATGTGTGGTTTGTGTGTTTGTTGTGTTTTCAGAGCCAATCGGATAAATATTGAAGAAAACATGGGATTGCAAGGGTTTTATCAAAGAAAAAGACTCAAGACGAAGTCTATTGTCCAAGAGATGCAAAAGATTTGAAGTCAATGGGCCTATCTGAAGATTTATCGAAGAAAAGGACCAAAGATAGAAGATTTACATATGTCGAAGAACTCAAGTCTATTAAACGAAGAAATTAAAAGACGAGTTGAATTTATTCATCGACAAATCCCGAATCCGAGTCGAAAACGTCAACTTTACTGAAAAGACGAGAAGACGAAAAGAAAGGAAGAAAGCTCACTCACCAACCAAGCCCAAGGCCTATAAATAGCCTCTCCTTCACAACTTGGAAGGCATATTTTATTTTTCTTGTTCTTTTCTTTTTGTTTCGTAGGAAACCCACCAACACCACTAGGGTGTTTGGTGATTTTTATTTTTCTTGAATCCATCATAAATTTTGTAAGTTTTAATCCTTCCTTTTGTTTGTTCAACCTTAATCTTTCAATTCCATCTTTGATTTAATCTTGTTCTTCCTTCTCTTGTTAATTTAAAGTTTTAAAGTTTTGATTTGGTTGATTTGATCTTTAAAAGTAAGTGGGTTTTGTGTTTTTGTTGATTTGGTTTGATGTTTATCATTAGTAGATGATTAGAGGTTAGTTTGGTTTAATCTTTGGTAAAAACTTGGTTGATTTTGACTAAAAATTCGTGTGTTATACTTTTACTGTTCTTCGTGTTCTTCAGTTTCCCAGATTCCGGATGAGCTTCATATATTCCGAATGAAGGTTTTGGTTAATTATTCTGGATAAAGCTTTTCAACATTTATTCCGAACGAAGCATTTTCAGTTAATTATTCCGAATAAACGAAATATTCCGAACCAGTTGATTCTCTCTTTTTATTCCGAATGAAGTAATATTCCGAACGAAGCTTTTTCTTTTTATTATTCCGGATGAGCATAATATTCCGGATAAAGGATTATTCCGGATGAGTCGATTATTCCGAAACAAATTTTATTTCGCATGAGTGTATATTCCGAACGAAGCAATTATTCCGCATAAAGCTTTTATTCCGAACGAACTGTTTTTCCGAACGAAGGTCTTCTTAATTTATTCCGGATGAGCAACATTCCGAACGAACATTTATTCCGCATGAATATTCCGAATCAAGCATATTCCGAATGAGTATTATTCCGAATGAAAGATTTCCGGTTTTGATTTCATTTACTGTTTTCTGTTTTTATTAAGTTTTTATTAAGTTTTTGAAATTAAGTTATTAAGTTAAGTTTTTAAAGTTTGTTTTCATTTATTGTTTAATTTTAATTTCCACTTAATTACTTTTACATTGTTTTTAATTTGTGGAGTTACTTTTAGTTAATCGTTTTTGACTTATTTTTATCACTTCACGCATTTCCCTTTTTGAGTAGAATAGAAAACCCAATCCCCTTTTTAGCCACCAAGAACGATAATTCCACTTTGAGCCGTGATCCATTCGAGAAGATACCGAGAAAACGAACTTCAACCTAGCAGATACTGAGTATTAGCGATAGTGGTCCCATTGTATAAAGTTGTATTACCTTTGTGTCAAGACAAACTTCAGACGGGCCATTTTTCACCGGATCTGCATCAACACCTGCTTCGACAACCTAAGTAACAATAACCAATATCACATTCAAAACATAATATTATCTAAAAACTAAGATATTAAAATGTAAGCAAATACATATTAATACCTCTTTTGCTTCATCTTGTCTGATCATTTCTTGAATGATGTTAGCATCATCACACAACTTGGACACATTATACACGCTCGAGCTATTGATAATACTGAAGTCCGATATTTCAATTTTGAAAATAAGCCTTTTTCCAAGCATATCTTTAAAGTTATCAGGAAACGAATTATCGTCATCAGCCTGTTTCGCACGAATCTCTGCAGCATATTTTCCAATCAACTTGAAGACCTCACGTTCCATTAGAACAAATGAAGTGGTTCCAGTACCATCTTGCACCCTCACTTGAACTCTAAACCTGATTTTGGAATACAAAGAGTTATATCTTTAAGCAATCACAGATCAAATACATGTACTTTATGGTGATTATTAAGCTTAACTACCTTGGAAGCATTGCAGGTCGAATTATTTTACACTTACGACAAACCAGCCGATCGTCAATAATCTCATCACCTACAACAATGTCTTCAAACTCGGCCGTTTCTGATTTATGAACCACTTTCCTCGAACACTTTCTACAACCAATTTAGTACCAACCATGTTCTTCTTCAATGAATTTAATAGTACCAAGCACCGCACACATACTTTCCTGCCAAAAAAGACAGAGTACATTAGACACAAACACAACTCTAAAATTTGTTTTACACGTAAACGAACATATGTGATACCTTTTTAACTTCACCAATCTCATCAATATACTTTCTTTCAGTTCTAACCAGAAACTCATCACGAATGGTATAAACTGTCTGGCTAGATAACCGACTTATGGTTTGAGATGAAGAACTTGGCCCATTCTTAAGAATTAGCCTGTTAAAAAAAGTAAAAAGATGGCATAAACTGTCTGGCTAGGAAGTGATGTCTGTAGATGAATAATCAGAAAAATACATATTAACATATCTACATATTAGAATGTGGCAATAGAGACTTATAAACCTATCATACCTACTTTCAATAAACGAATCTTATTTTGAGAAACATCATAACAAACCATATAGTGTCACTCACTCATTTCTTACATGCAATCATGTAACATAATCTATAGGGTGTGATATATTGGACAAAGTTTCATAAAGTGTGGCTAAAGGAATATTTGCAAAAAACTAAAACATTACATAATATTTAAGTCACAACAGGCTATTGACACAAATTTAAAAACTTGACATACCTCTTTTTGAAGTCCTGAATTTCCTCAACATCCTCATTTATAAAGAGGCGGCTTACAAAAAGATCATTTTTAACAGTTGGAGAGCCTAAAAAGTGGGGTACATTATTACTTCAATTAAAGATGGACATACTTTATCATAAAATGAATAACTGTATTGGTAAATATTGCTTTGAAATATTACCTTTCCATTCACGAAGTTTGCCAAGCTGAATTATCATTATCACATAATCATCATTCTCATGGCCATTAACGAAGTCTGCTAATTGTTGTGCAAACCCATCCCATAAGGTACAGCTAACAACATTACCTCTGTCCAAACAAAAAAATTGACTAAAAGTCAGTAAACTAAACTAATTTTTTTTGACAAAAAGTAACTTTTTGATAACAAATATTTATAGAGAAAGAGCACCTACTCCAAGTCTTGTAACTCGAAAGTCATCCTTTTCTGTTCTTTACCATTACGATCATTGTAAACATCAAGATTTCCGCAAGAAACAACATTGCCAATAACATCTGCAAAACTAAAATGATATAAAAGCATATCCATTTTCATTACTTAATGGGATAAAAACTAAAGTCAAGTACTTACCAACATCTTCTCCCCCAACTACCTGTTTGTTAAAATACCAGCAAATGGCACAAAGCGAAAACCATAGAGTGAGCCTTGAAAGTCAGGGCACTTCTTCGCAGTGGTGTGACGATAGAAGTTCAACTTGAAAGGATGTTTGAGGATTGGATATTGACCACAGCAACACCAAACTTGATGATAATAACAGAAATACCTTGCTCAAGAAGAGGCTCAAAAGTAGGTATCAATTGCTTTTTCACAACCGCATGAATTCTTTCACCCTAAAATAATTAATGGACAATCATCAGAAAGCTTAAAAAAACAGGCCATCCTTTTATGTGAATGATAACAAAAAACAAAATACCTTCTCATCTATCAAAATCAAATCTGTAGTGTAGGGTTGTCTCCACATTTGAATTATCCTAACTTTGATCTTCAATGAATCCTTTTTGGAGTCGATCTCATCAACGAAAGTGAATTTGTTAGGCTCCATGGCTGCAAACTTTTTTATTGATGAAGAAGAGTATGAGATAGTGTGGTGGAGAGTAAGGCATTAGGAGATTTAAAGGGTGAGATGTTGTGATTAGGGTTTCTGAAATTACATAGGAACTTGTAGAAGTGTTTCATTGTTCAATGTCTGCGCACTATTTTTGAAGATGTTCTTGAACCAAGTTTGTACGCTATGTGTGCGGTGAAAAGTGGGATTTTTATAAAAAATATTTAATTTTTAATAATTAAGAATGGGCTTTTTTAAATTATATTAACTGTTAATTATTTTTACTTAAAAATAAAAACAAATTCAATAATGACATCAGCTTTTATAATTTTTTTATAGCATTAATCAATAGAAAAATGACATCTATTTAAAAGTGACATATGCAAAAACCTTCTTTTAAGAGAATTAAATAGATTTTTTATCAAACAAAAAGGTAATAATTTTTTTTACCAAAGATAATGAATTAAGGTCCTACTTCTACGACATAAATGCAGACCACACACAACCTACATCATCATCACACAAAACTCAGATCCTATCATTTTATATCCTTCATAAAAAAACCCACATAAATCAACAACTTAATTAAAAAACAAATCGAACGTTTGGTGAATCCCTTTTTAGTGGCCATGAGATGAGATTCAATACATGAAGATCGATTGTCCTTTTTATAATGCGTAAATGGGTTTGTGAAGATGTTGTATTTGGTATATTGAGTTCATAGAAATATGCTTGTTGATATGAAATGGTTCCAAACGGTTGTTTGTTTCAGAGTTATTTGTATGGGATTTGCAGCTCGCGAGGTGTGATTGGGGTTGCGCATGTAGTGTTTATGACTTCAAGAGGAATTGGTTGAAAGGTGAAACCGAGAATAAGGGACCAACGGACAATGGGGTCAAATTGCTTTTCGATATCTGGTGTTGTATTAAGGTGGTGTTTTATGAAGAATCCTATGGAACCGAGGGATTATGGGTAGCCAATATATGGATATACGAAGTTCTGATGAAAGCAATCAAGATTCATCTCATATCGTGGGTTCTGGATCTGGACACTGTTGGGTTTGAAACCGGATATGGACGCGGGTTGGTTACCACCGTTGATGAACTAAAAAACCAATCTTAGGTGAGTTTGAAACCGGATCTACTCTTTCATCTTGATGTTCTTATGGTTTCATGAAAAACCAATCAACTTGATGGTGACACGAAAAAGATGTTTGACTAGAACTGAAAAACCAATCTTTTCTATAAGGTTTCATGAAAAAGATGTTTGGCTAGACTTGATGGTGACAATTGGCAGTCAAGAAGAGCCACCACTTGAAATCTTCACCGGCCACCGTTTAGTCGTGATAACAATCTTAAGAATTGATTCAAGTTGTATACATTTTAGGACTGGTAGAATCATTCGTGTCAAAAGGACTATGTTGGATGGTGGTAGTGATTGATTGTGGTGGTTGTCGGCGATGGTTGGTGGTGACTATCACTGGTGGCAGTCGGCAGAGGTCTCTAGGTAGATCTGGTAAACACCCATCTACACCAGATCTGCCATTAGATTTAGGGATAAAGTGTTTATGTATTTTCATTTGTAAATCTGCCACCAGATCTGCAGTCAGCGGAGGTCTCTATGCTTTCTCTTTTGTTAATCTGTTTTTTTTTTGTTTATAGCCATCATAAAGAAATTAAATTTTTTTGGACATCATAAAGAAATTAAATTTAAAAAAAACATTTTATTTAAAGATTAAAAGGGAAGAAGAAAATTAAAAAAAATTAAATTTTATGTAAACTGACGCCGTTATAATAGTTGGACTAACAATGTAAAAGTTTGTGGGTAAGCAACCGGTTAAAGGTTTAGCAGGTCATCCGCTACACACAAAGGTCGAGATTGAAAAATAAGTTAGTATAATGAGAAAAAAAAGATGAATACATACAACCATAAAAAGTGACAAGTTTAATGTATTTTTAGATGATTTTCCCTTTTTTTTAACGACTAGTTAGTAGTTAGTAATTATAGTGAGTTTTAGGGATGAGCATAGGTCCAGAACCGGTGGAACCGGAACTGGAACTGCTGGAACCGGGAACCAAAATTTTGATAAAATCAAGAACCAAGAACCGAACCAAATATATTTTTTGGTTAGAGTTCCAGTTCCGGTTCCGGTTCCAGTTCTTTCGGTTCTAACCGTATAAGAACCACCATTTATATAAAAACAAAAACGCCATCGAATATCTTTGGTTTTGAAGTTTTTAACAAGTTGCAACAATGCAGAGCCTATATGTAGATCAACTTTTGGACAAACTAAACAAACTTTGCAAAGACTTGACACGTTAATACTATAAAGTATATGATAATAAAGCATAAAATTGCTAGCATTGTTAGTCTCGTACCAAACTTGCTAGAATCTCTCTTAATCTTTTAGAACCAACATAATGCAAAAATACCAAAGGAACTAATAATATCGCCATTTGTATACAACAGCAAGTTTATTCACAGACAAAACATGCATACAAAATTACTATATTTTGATAGAATAGAACATATTTATTCATAACTGCAAACTTGTCAATCACATTCACACGTATGAATAAAAGCATGTATAATCAATCAAAAGTTCAAGTTACATTAAATCATTAATGATATATTCATTTGAATGTAAATGTATGATCATACGAAGAACACTTTGCAATACTAAAATCTAAGAAAATAAACATAAAACTTATTTCCTCTTATTTGATAATAATGATGATCGTTTATGTTTCAATGCATAAAAAATTAAAGTTTGAGGTGGTTGGTTTGTTTTTTCTGAAAGTAGGCTAATAGGGTTTTTTTTCTTTTTACTATGATATTGGGATTTGAGTCTAAAAATAAATAAAAATATGATTTTTTGTACAATTATTGGGTATTTGGTTCTGGAACCGAGAACTGGTGGAACCGAACCGAACCGAACCGAGAACCAAAAAATCTCAAAATCAAGAACTGGAACTGGAACTTATGGTTCCAGTTCCGGTTCGGTTCTTCGTGGTTACGGTCCAGTTCCCGGTTCCAAACCGGTTCTTCGGTTCTTCTGCTCATCCCTAGTGAGTTTTGAACCCAAAAGCTCTTCAAAAATATCTATTTAAGGATATCTTGATTACCAAGTGTGCTAACAAAGTTTGTTGACCAAAGCACTAAATTGATGTACTTTATTAATAAAACATAAGACACATGTCAAAATGTTAATCAATTTTTATAATTTTATTACGTGAACTAATTTTTTTCCAAAAATTCGTATCATGATTTTACTGTTAGGATATTTTTTCTTTTTTTTATATATATGAGTCAGAGTGACCTATTTAGCATGTTGTTTGCTTTAGTGTTCTTTGTGTGTAACGAGTGTTTTACTTTTTTTTTTATTATTTAAAATGTGAATTATAATATTATAATCATAAAAGTCTACAAGCTAGAAAAATTAAAAAAAAAATATCGTAGGCACATCTAGGGCTGAGCAAATTCGGTCATGGATCGGATTGAACTGAACATGACTAATCGGATTAGACCGAACATATTTCAGGCTGATTCTCGGTCGACTTACTTTTCGCATTTATTTTTTGTCCGATCGGTCTGTTTCGATCTTAAAAGAAACCCGTATGCTTAGTAGGACTGAATCGAAGACCGAACCTGGCCGAAAAATGGTCTGATCCTCAATCCGGCGTTTTGGACAAGTTCGGTTTCAGTCGGGTCTAGTCTTGACCGATCCGATCTTGTTTTTAAACCGTGAGCACCCCTAGACACACCCATGCATTTTACATCCTTTGGGTTGAAAATAAAAAAGGTTACTAGAAAGCATTACTATAATACAAATGGACAATTCCCATCTCTTAATCCTGTATTTTTTTACCTTGAAATGGAAAAGGTCTTGTTGTCAATGTACACTCATTTTATATTAATACAAGAGTTTTCCATGACACGTAACTTTGTCATGCCCCTCAAGTTAAAAGCATGCACATTTGTTAGGTTTTTCTTGACAAAATCCAAAATACACACTCTTGAATGTGTGATACAAAGTTTAGACAAGTGGCTTGCCAGTCCAACATGGAACAAAGATAAAAGCTTTTGTGGTGAGTTTCTGAAAACATCAAATTGTGCCCCCTCGCCATAACTGGCTACACCCCATGAGGGACTTTGTCGAAGCTCTGTCTGTCAACGACCGAAATGTTCAACAGTGACCTTAAGCTGCCGGAAGTGTTTGGAAATGTCAAAGACGAATAGATTGCGCGTGTCAATGTGAATGTGCTAATGTAAGTTATCCATGGTTGTTATAGTCATGAATTTATCAATTTCTCTTGGTAGGGTTGTACTCGAATATGTAGCATTCGGTTTGATTTCATTTGCAAAGTTATATAACGCGCCATGTGTATCACCATAACACGCGCATAACACAAAGGCGGTACCCTGTAATAGCCATAAGCGCGTTATAGGAGAACAAAAATGGTTATAACATTGCTACGCCATGCTCTTACAAACTTTAGGACCCAACGATATTAATCTCAAATTTGAAATTACCTCTTTTATTTTTATAGATTCAAGTCACAGAACCACTGATTTTGATCATTTACCAATGGGACAAAACTCCCAGCTCCACGATGATATACAAATCGTAGAATGTTTGCATCGGTAACCACACTATTCCCGTCTCCAAACATAACCATCCAGTTTTACCTTTTTTCTTGTTCTCTTTGTTCACTTTGTGTACTTCCAGACCCTAAGGAAGCCTTGTCCTCTTTCTGATCTCTATGGTTAGTCGTAATGGACCCACCACTCCCACTTAAACAACTACCCATTTCCTTCAAGTCCGGGCCTGCAGGTGGAGGTATGGCTCCCATTTCATCATCTTCAAACATCCTTTTTGAACCCTCTAAAGCCACACCTAATATGAGTTATCTTCCAAAGCTTGATCTTTGGGTTGATGCAGTGGGGCCCACATTCGAGGTTCTGACTTCGGGGGCCTGACTTTGGATTGGATTCCGCGACTAGGTCGAATGCATCTACCGGGGTTACAGGGTTGGAATCTTCTCTTCAGGGTTAGGAGTCGGGCGATGAAGGACTAGGCCCAGGTTACACGCAATCTACAGACACTTGATATGAAATATGTTGTAGGAAGATGGCAGAGTTTTGTAAAATGGAAAGCTGCATTTTTATTCAATCTGAGTAGTAACTATTTATATAGCTAATACATCCTAAAATACTCCAACCCACGTTCCTGTTTTCAAGCAACAACACCACACATTCTGATGCTCCCAAATAACCGGTCCACATGACCAAATCAACCCAAATACCCGGTCCTAAAACACTAATACGTAAACATCAAATAAAGCTAACTAAAATAACCCTCTAACTAGAAACGTGACACCTAAATTAATCAAGATTAACCAACAGGCGAGATGTTGACTTATTTTATTCTCTCTGTAGACTTTATAAGACGGCTCTATAAGTAGGAAGGGTCGGTTACCATCTGCTCGTTTATTAGTGAATATATCAGAAAACGGAACATTATCAATATCTGCATCTCTGTTATTATATGAGGCACAATGGGCAGGTTTGGTACGGCGTCAAGACATATATGTTTTTTTTCTACAAGTCAAATCCGTCGGTTTATATAAGGATCAACAAAATGAACATATGATCAATGTATATCAGTAGATGGTGCGGACAAAGTGTAATTGCTGAACTTACCAAAAGAGACTGATTTTCACGGTCAACATTCTCCAAAAACACTCGCCTATGCGGCGTTTGCTGCTCGACTTGAGGATGTTTTGCCAACACTTTCCGCATATCAGCCACAATGTTCTGTTCCCGTAACATTAGCCAATATTTTAGGGCATGCATGAAAGAAATTTATTAAGCATGTTGCAATTCAGAGGATTTGATAGACTACTCACATTAATTTTGTTGACAATCTAAGTGGCTGATAGCAAGATGAGTCTTGATGCGCCAATGTGTTTTCTGGGTCAGATTTGTCACCACATCGACTGTGAATTTATGGTTTCGAATAATGTGAATCGCCTCACGGTCATCACCTCTTATTATTTATGGCGAGCACCGCGCAACAAAATATATGAAGTAGATCACTATAGTAATAGCAGGTTGGTAACTGTGATCAGTATGGTTCGTTGAAAAGCATACCTCAACTGTGACAGAGGCTTCATACCCGTCGATTTTGTTTGAATCCATTCACTTAGTACGAACGTCCTTGTTGCATGGATGATCATCACACTTGAAAGGAAATTTGTAAATATCTACATGGAAATAATGCTTGAAAACCATTATTCCAAATAAACTCTTAGGTGAAAAAAAAAGTCCAAGTATAATGAGGTACTAGCTTACGGCCTTACGAGCAGCAAGTGTAAGCAGTATCCGAATATCCGGAACATTTATGAGTAGAGAAACTCAGCAAATCAACTATACTGCTTTTCCAGCAAATTCATAACAGCAGTTTAGTAGTACTTATACCTATTAGCTGTACATATTGATTGTCATTAGCTGTACGTATTGTATTGTGATTAATAAAAACATTAATCCATCCAAGTTAAATAAACAAACCTTAAATATGGTTCGAGTCATCAGAGCACAACGTAAGGGACCAGGGTCCCACACACATAAACGCAAATTGGCCAAGCACGTTTCTGCTCACGCGACTTGGGTGAACGCAACAGAGCCATCACCGAAATCATCCACGACCCAGGAGTCATACCTAGGAGGTGACGTTAAGCATCATGTTGGAGATAGGGATTTTAGGGATAATGTCATTGTTATTAGTCCTAATCCTCATGATAATGGTACTTCAACACTGAAGCTTCCATCTGGAGCCAAGAAGAAAATTGTCCTATGTGGATACCGTGCTATGACTGGTCAGGTTGCTGCTCGAGGACAAACTGAGAATCCCATGCTCATGCCTGGTAACGCTTGCCACAAGTTCTGTGAGAAGAATAACTGATTGCCCAAGGTGCGTGGTGTTGCTATTAAACGAGTTCAGCATCCCCATGGTGCTGCTAGCCACTGGCTACTAGGTCCAAGTACTGCTCATAGGAGGACTGGTCGTCTCAAAGCTCAAGCTCAAGCTGATGCTGCAGACTGCAGCCATGAAGTTTGCTGGTCGAGGGCGAACCGAGAAGCCCATACTCGCTGTTAACGCTTGCGACAAGTTCCATGTGAAGAGAAACTGCTGGCCCAAGGTTCATGGTGTTGCTATAGAACCAGCTGAGCATCCCCATGGTGGCGGTCACCATTATGGTGCACCAAGTATTGGTCCTGCTAGCCTGGTAGGAGGACTGGTCATCTCAGAGGTCAAGCTGCTGCTGCATCCGTGAAGGCTGATAAAGTGATAAAGTGATAAGCTACTGCTATATATGAATTTTGATTTTAGTTTTGAAACGTTTGCTTCTGCTACTTTCGTTGTTAGTTTATTCATGTTCTTCATGTCCCTTCAATGTGCAGATATTTTACTAAGGGCCTCCCAACTGCTCACATATTGATTGTTGTTTAATCCTTCTTATTAGTGTGAAGGAAGATAAAAGCAGGTGCCTTGTAATCGATGTATATGATATATTTTTACATGAAATCTAACAATCAGCAATAGATAGACACAATCTGTAAGAAAAGTTCATATTATGTGAAACATAGGCGGTCCTATTCTAAGCTTGATGCGCTTTCTGTTGAAGTTCATGTATTTATTTGTAACTGCATTGTTCTTTTGCTGGTTCGAACTAAAGCAATCGCAGGTATAGTTACATCGAGCATTCGATAAGAGTAAGTGAAATCTGGTTCAACCAGACCCACGCGATCAAATGATAACAACACATGAAAATTATATACCAATAGCATCCTATTTCGTTGTATGATGCTACACTAGTAAAATTATTCTATTAAGAAAGCAATGGTTGAAACTAAGGCATCATAATGCAATGGCAGAAGAAATGAAGAACAGATGAGGATCAAAATGGTGAAAAGCATATACGATTGATCAGACCAGAGAAGACCCGTTTTGACTTTGTTTTTAAGTGACCATTTGACTCGGTTAAACACCCTTGCTTGCCATTCATACAAGAACAATTGTTTCACAGAAATCAAAAAAACGGTTATTTAAAGAACTTCAGTAGCAATAAATAAAAAAACAAACAAAACAAAAAACATACTTGGAGCAGAAAAGTATGCAGTTGCAGACACCAACATGCATTCCTTTACCTACAGCTTGATCTTACATCTTGCAATTGTGGGATTCAGCCCCTTTACCCCGAGAAACGCAACTCGGCAACACACCAATCAAAACAGCGATTGGGTTTCAATACTTGCTTGTTATATAAAAAAGGAAACTGAATACATATAATGAGAAACATACTAACTATTTATAGATAAAGTAACATCTACTCTATAAAATATGGAACGTGGGTACCATGATCTGCTAAATAGTAGGTAACCAAAAGAACTAGTAAAACCCAACTTGTAAACCCCTGTTCCTTTGCCATGTATTTCGGTACCACATAAACACACCTTAGACCAAACAACAAAGTTTCCACAGGTGACTAAACTGAGTCGTACCATGATATGTCAAGATTATCCAACAGCAATCAACTTTTTTAATGAATGATAGAATCATCCTCATTAAGCAAAAGTAGTGTTTCCATATATGAACTCGCACCCAACGTACCTGTCTTTCCATTAATCCCAACATCATTAATATGCCCCGACAAGGGTTCATATACTCCAATTCTAGATTCATTAATTGTTCCTAAACCCCAATACCTTAATGTACCACTTACTCTCTCAACCTTGATAGTATATATTTTAGTAAATTGGTTATTAGCACCATCTTTCCTACTCCACACACCACAAACCTTCATGTCACCCTCATCATGATACTCAAGTAAACCAAGCGACTCATTCATCTTCGCCACATCTAGATCACGTGCACATACTAATCTCTCTGGAAGACACACTTCTCCAAATTTCTCACTCTTTAAATCAAACGAGATAACAATATTAAACAATGGTGTGTTTTTTAATAAGCCCGTACCCAGGGGCGGACCCAGAATTTTCAATGGGGTGTATAGCCCATGCCACACCCGGCACCCTATGTAGCTCTGCCCCTGCCCATACCAATATCTTTCCACAATATAAGTAAATATGCAAAAGTAGTTTGGATTATCTAAGCACTTCAAGCTACTAATTTGCTTAAAATTAAGCCTTTGAGTGGTTTGAGCAGATATGTGATATGTTATGAGTGAAATAAACTGCTTTCGATAAATATTTTGGCGTGCTTTTACTGGTGTCAGCTTCACTTGCAATGGATCAAATGCTTAATCCATATGGCGGCATTTATTTTTAACGGTTTAGCAAACGTTTCCACCTATCCAAACACTATAACAAACAACTTATTTTAATTACTTTGAAGTAAAATTGATTTATTTCGACCAATTTCCGGGAATGATACAGGCATGGAACGCATTGATTGGAATCAGAGGAGTAGAGAAGCTTCAAGTGATGATCTGTGGACGAGTAGGGAAACATTGATTGGAGCACCTTTGGGAAACTTACAATCGTCCTCGGTTCACAAGATTAACCTCCAATGAGTTTGGGTTTATCTCATAGTTTGTCCCGACACAAGTTTTTTAATTCAGAGAGCTCTACGAGAAAGACAAACATGTCCCTTGCCGATTATCCAATCTTGAAGCGGATTTTTTTGGTGTGATTTTATTGTAATGAAAATGTCACCTTGCTTATTGGGTATGCTACTGGATCGCGAGACCGTGCACATACAAAATGAGCGTGTTGTACATGTTTAAAAATGCTATTATAAGAATCGAACGATTAAGGAACTACTTATGCATTAAAAGTACCTTTTGAAACCTTAGACCCGGTCGGCAGTCGCTAAAAATATTTGACCCGTTTTGAGAGAAGACGTAACTTAAAACAAGTACTAGTACTTGATTAGCAAATGGGTCAAAAGGCGGTTTTGGAATGTCGTACGACCTTCTGAACGGGCGTGCTGAATTTCTATGGGCTGCTTTGCTCATAAACAAACATATCGGCCAAGAAACGATACCTAAAGATCTACTTGTTCCAGTAGTCCAAGGCTCCAAGCTGTAGTAGCGGGAGTAAGGGCAGGTGCATCTGATCACGCCATGTGTCCTTTGATGTACAGATAGCATGGGGCCAGATACAGGGGTGCAGCCCACGGGCTTGCTGGTATCTGCATGTATTTCATTACCTGATATCTGAAGATGATACTGATGATGTGAAGAGTTTGCAATATATGATGAGTTAAAGGTTTCCCCATACTGGTAAATGACCTACGAGGTGGTATGTCTTTTGTCCAATGTTCCTGTTATTAGTAAAAAAAAACAAAGTTTACTGTGCATTTCTGTAACAAATGTGAGTTACGTAACCACTTTAAATGAATATATATCGTTTTACAAAGAAAGACGATGAATAGTATATCATTGTTTAGAAACCGTGTTAACCACATAAATCTAACAAAAATGAGCAGAAAGGGGTTTAAGGTTAACAAGATTTGTTTAGCTATGCTTTGTATGTAAACCATATATTTTGGTGCACAAATGAATCACTAGCTTTTAACAATCTCACAGCTAATTTGGAACCAGGCCCACAAAAGGAAAACTAATTCCCAACGAACCTGGCTCAAACAATCTCACAGCAGTCCTAGAATATGATGCCACATTATAAACACTGACTTGTAGACCTACAGACAGAACCACTTCCAAAGCACCCTGAAACTTATAGCCAAATACTCTTTGTTGCAGAACCAAAGAGCGGAACTGAAATATTATTGGCAAACACAGTTTGTTGTAGAAGCAACCATGCACTTTTTTGCCAAACACACTGTGATGCAGAGCCGAACAGCAGAAAACTTATACTTTATCGCCAAAATACACTTTGATGTAGAAACCAAACAGCAAACGCTGGACCAGATTAGAACACGTGTTTATTTAACTGTTACTCATGTCGGTGGGCTCCTTGAGTGCGACACAAGTGTAAGACAAGTCAATGTATTAAGACTTCTCATGATGAGCACAATCATTTTTTTTTTCTTAGTAAACAGTTCGTCAACTGTTCAGCATACTTGTAAGTACTGAGAGCACCATGAATGATGGGATTGTTCTGTACTTGAAAGTTGAAACCGTTGTGGATGCAATGTCAAGTGGTTGTAACTATATTTCACTTAAAGATGTATTTGGTGTTTTGATTCCACTGAACAGCCGGTACCTATGAAGAAAACCGGTAATTTTAGCACAAATTTTGACTACAAATCACTAGAATGTTTAAAGGTGTACCAAGATGACTCTGAGAACTGGTATAGCAGAGGATCTTGCCCAGTTTCGACTTGATGACAGCTGAACAACATGTATAGATGGCTATAAGCAAGGTCTTGTTGTTCTCACACTACAAAATCACTTATTTCCCAACTAAGTTCATTCGTGCTTACAAGGAAAGGTCCATTGTTTGACATTGGTTCAAGCTTAAAAGCTAAATATGATTGAATCCAGAAGATAACACGTTCCTTACATTAGTACATACAAAATCATGTGCATGGACTCCTGATCAAGAGAAGTAATGAATTCCTTTAAAGGCTAAATACGATTGAATGTAGAAGATAACCGGTTCCTTACATTAGCACATACAAAATCTGGTATTTACTCTTGATCAAAAGAACTAAGGAATTCCTATGCAGGCTGCGGGGTCTGCAACTTGCATGTTTGCCACCCTATTCTTAGTTCGGTGACAAACAAACCCGTTGAAACTTAAAATTAAAAACCCAAACTTCTGCAAAAATATTTACATCAACCCTTATTGCGTTATTCGAATAAAAAAACCGGAAAATATATGATTAATACCAGAAATTGTACAGGCAATGAAAAGGCTAGTAGGAAAAGGATAACACTGGTAAAACTATGCTAACTGGTGCTCTATGATTGACCTGAACAGGAAGACCCGATTGACTCGGTTTTTTAAATGACCATTCTAACCTGGCTTATAATGAACGTTGTTTTACAGAAAATACAAGAATGGTTATTTAGATTACAGTAAAATCTTTGAGTAACTGAATAGCATTAATCGAAGAAAAGCTACAGATAACTTCGGTGTACATAATAAAAATATAAGACACTTAAAGAGCGACACATCTCTAACCATACGATGCAAGCCTACTAAAAACAAGTTTGTTGCATCTCTAACCAAACGATGCAAGTCGGGGGTATTGTCGTGTTTGGTGAGGCATGATCGGGTTTCGACTGGTTTGACGTGGTTTGGCCGGGTTTAGCCGGGTTTGACCACGTACGACCGCGTTTCGCCGAGTATGACCGGTTTCGCGGGTTTCTATGAGTTTGACCGGGCTTGACCAGGCAGGCATTACCGCCGTTGGCCGGGTATTGGCAGGTTTGACCGGGTTTATGGGGGTGGGACAGGTATCAGTTAATAACAACACACGAAAGTTATATAAGGAGCTTAACTGCTTAAGCCTTTTGTATGCGCGCATACAACTTATGTCCTCTCACAGCATATAGACCCGTTTGATTCTGTTGTTAAAATGACCCGGTTTCCAAAATGACCATTCATAAAATTCAGTAAACACCGCATACAACTTATGTCCTCTCACAGCATATAGACCCGTTTGATTCTGTTGTTAAAATGACCATTCTGACCCGGTTTCCAAAATGACCATTCATAACATTCAGTAAACACCCATGCTAACCATGATTTACAGGGACAGTTGTTTTACTCAAAACACATGAACAATTATTTAAATAGCTTCAATAAAAAACTTTGCATTAATACACAGCTTTAATCTAAAGGATAAGATAAACATCAGGACTATATGTCTACAGAACGAAAAGATAAAATACTTTAAGAGATTAAATATCACGCTGGCTAAGTTGCAGCAATGAAATGTGAAGCCTTGACTGCTTTGGAAAGGCAGACGGATTATGTTATGCGCTGGGTGGTAGTAACTTTAAATGGACGCATCAGAATGTTCCACCACTGTCTTATGTTCAGGGCAGACATGCGCAGAAATCAAGCTGTAGGAAAGGTGTGGGCAACAAACATGTGATACGCCAAAAACTTGCATAACATAGAAATATAAAGACGATGTGGCTGGTTTGTGTGTTTTTTACTTTGATCAAGCTATATGATAATGCACATGCAATTACCCATAATTCCTAGACAGTTTCCAATATAACATTGCTTAGCCACATTTAATAAAGAAGCATACATATGACAATGAGGACTTTGGCTCAACTGGTTTTAGCCATTGGTCTTTGCTCGATGGTTATAAGTTTGGCTCACTTTAAAAACATATAAACGTTTAAAATATTTGAATAAACAAACAAACCAAGCAAAATACACACTTCAGGCCGAAAAGTTAACTGTAGACACGAGTCACACGAATACGCCAACGTATATACAAGAACAGCAAAGATACTATTTAATCTACCATCCATAATACTTATCAGCGATACCAACCACTTCTCAGCGATACCAACCACTAAACCACCTTCACCAGCATTCACTTATACTTATAAACATATACTAAACTAAAAAAAAAGGCATGTGATACCTACAGCTTGATCTAGTCACCTTGTAATATGCACCATCATTGGTGTTAATGATGATGGAATCTGACAGGTGTTAATGAATGATAGAATCTGGCTGATCAACCAACAGTAGTGTTTCTATTTATGATAGGGTAGAGCGGGTTGGCCGTAAGTTGTAATGGACACAACAAATTCTTGTGGTCAGGGGAGACAGGCGTACGAAATCAGGCCATAGAAAGAAGCAAAAGGACTTAGGTGACCCGTTTGACTCCCATCGATAGCACATGTATAAATAATCACTGTTGAAAAAGCAAGCAAACACGTGAAACCCAAAACTTTCATGACACAGAAATATAAAGGTGTTGTGTCCTAATACTCTGTTCTTTACTGGATCGCTATTGTAACAATTGTAAGATACTATTCAATCTTCTATAATTCACCTAAACAAATCAGTATCGCTAATCAATGTTAATCCCTAATCGTATCATTGATTCATGTTTTTTTTATTTTAATAAGCAATATGGACATATGCTGATGCACGTGCAATTACTAGATCCCAATAATTCCTAGCCAATCTTCCAACGTAACATTAGTTACAATCCGAGCACATCTATGAGGACTTGGCTCAACTGGTTTCAACAATTGGTCTGAAACAATTGCTATAAGTTTGGCTCGCTTTAATAACATATAAATTTTACAAACTTATAAATAGACATTCCAGTAATCATCATTCTCTTACAAATATGTTCACACTTATCATACTAGTAACATAAACTAAACTGAATAATAAAGACTGATGTGATACCTGCAGCTTAATCTCGACACCTTGCAAAATAGCACCATCACCGTTGTTAATGAATGCTAGAATGCGGCTCGTCAAGCAAAAGTAGTGTTTCCATATATGAACTAGCGTACAACGTACCTAGCTTTCCATTAATCCCAACATAATTAATATGCCCTGACAAGGGTTCATAAACTCCAATTCTAGAATCATTATAATTATCGCCATCCAGCTCCATTACAACTTCACCATTGTTCCTAAACCCCAATAGCTTATTGTACCACGTACCCTCAACCTTGATAGTATATAGCTTAGTAAACGGGTTATTAGCACCATCTTTCCTATTCCACACACCACAAACCTTCATGCCACCATCACGATAATACTCAAGTAAACCAAGCAACCCATTCACCTTCGTCACATATAGATCAGGTGCATGTACTAATCTCTCTGGAAGACACACTTCTCCAAACATATCACTCTTCAAATCAAACAAGATAACAACATTAAACCTAAATGTGCGAGTGTAATAATAAGCAGAGAAATAGATAACCCCGTCTACAAAAACCTGACAGCTCGAGAAAGAGCATAATTTAAAAGGCGCACCCTTATACACAGGTTTCCAAATACGTGTACTTAACGTAAAAACCTCAACCTCCCACATATTTTAAGAAACACTCATCATAGCAAGCTTAGGGTCACTAGTATCCGGACAAACACCAAAACCAACAACATCCACCGCTTTTGCGAGAGGGAAAACAATATCAACAGATTTCCTGATAATTGGATTCCAAATAACAACCATCCTAATACGCCTATCGAAGCCTCCGTGACGAAAACAAAAACATAACAGCCCGTTAACCGAATTAGGTATAAATGCGTTTCTGAACGAGCTAAGGGACTCCGGGGCGGTTAAGGGAAACTTTTGTTCTGGAAAAGTATTGTTATCGATAATCAAAGTATACGTGTTGACAGTATCATCCAACTCGTACTGTACAAGTACATGATGTTGGGGGTTTGTGTGATTGACATGGTAGTTTTTTTTATAAAAAACGGGTTATCAATAAAAGCCTTCCATTGTTTTGAAACTGAACGGAATTGAATTATCGATTTGACAGGAAGCATTTTAATGATTTCTGACTGCATCTCGAAAGGTATGTGATCAGACATCTTATGTAGAGATTTTTGACAAGTAGGGATTAAATCTTGGGCCTAAAGCTTCTGCTCTTTGGTTGGTTTGTTCCTCGATTAGATGAGAGAGTTCATTAAGAAGCTGTAAATCAAAAGTAATGACAAATGTAAGTAACACTTAGAAAGCCAAAGCACATATATAAGTGAAGAAACGCATAGTGACCAACACAAGTAGCGCACATAAACTATTAACACGGATCATTATACGTTTCTAAAAGGGAGTTGTGTCATAATAGGTTAACTTAACGAGTGTTTGGCATTGCAGTTTGAAAGTGATAATCTGATAAATCTGATTGTGTTAAAGTTAATTGGGTGTTCGGGTTTGCATATTAAAAAGTTTATGAGTTAATCTTAGTCAAACAAGTAGTAAGTATTTGATGCTAATAATTTTATATCTATCACAACATAATCCACCAACTTTATGTGACGGAAACCATAACCAAAACACAAAAGCCCCAATTTCTGGCTTATTTTGAGACATATGAGAGCTTATTCATGAATCTTAAACAACCTAATTTTAAAAAAAAAAATTAAAAATAAAAAAACGAAACTGAAACGATTACTATTATTAATAATCTTTTAAATTAAATAAAAAAAAATTTGAAAATGGTGTGCTTACCAGAGAGAATTATCCAGGAAGTAGAACAGTGTTGTTAGTAGTCAAACTTAATGTATATTTATTAGGGGTGTTCGCGGGGCGGTTCGGTTCGGTTAGTAAAAAGATTTGAACTATCCGTCGTGGGGCGGGTAATTAATTTTACTATCCGTAACCGAACCGTACTAGGCGGTTAACCGAACATGCGGGTACCCAAAGTGAGCGGTTACCCGCGGTTCGGGTCACGGTTAACCGTTTTCGACGTTTAATCGAGTTTAATTATATAAAAAGTAACATGTTTTAAAAATATAATGTCTTTCTAGTAAAATTAAATGACGATAAATAAAAAAGTCGTATAAAATATAAGTATTTTGTTACACTAGTTGCATTAAAATATTGGGCAAATGACTTAAAAATGCATCTAACTTGACACTTTTTTGCGTTTTGTGTAGCCATCCTTTTTCTTTCCCATTATGGTCATCAAACTTTTAAAAATCGATCATCCTGTGTATTTTGTGACCATTTTACCCTTAGTTTTCCAAAATTTTGAAGGGTAAAATGATCATTTTACATGGTAAAATAGTGACAAAATACACACAATGACCGACTTTTAAAAGTTTGATGACCATAATGGGAAAGAAAAAAGATGGGTACTCAGAACGCAAAAAAGTGTCAACTTAAATGCATTTTTAAGTCATTAGCCCTAAAATATTTCATTATTAACATATTAACAATACAAGTATTGCTTTACGTTTATTTATTATGATCATATTATTCAATTTTCACACAAAGATGTTTATAAATGTTTACTTTTGAGAGCTATAAAGTCGTTATATTATAAAAATATTACAATAATTGGTTAATACTTGTAAAAGTATTGAATATTGGTTAGAAAATAATGATGTATATTATGCACGGTTCGGTTCGGTTAACCGCGGATATCTAAAAGTAGAAACCGTAACCGACCCACGATAAGCGGGTTTTTTCGGTTTCGGTTTCTTCGGTTTCGGGTTTTTTCGGTTTCGGATTGAGCGGTTCGGCTCGGTTCGTCGGTTTTACGGTTTTTTTGAACACCCCTAATATTTATATGCTCCTTTGCCAAGTCACCCATGTAGTTTTCTTAATTTCAGGTTTAGTCCTTCGTCTTTTAAAAATGCATTTATCTTCCTTGTGGAAATTTGCAACTACACTTGTATGCATTAAGAAATCCTAAGGCTTATCTCTATCTCTATCTCTATCTTTATCTCTATCTTCTCTTTTCACACAACAATATCGGGTCAAAGGTTTCACCACCGCGTCAAACCAATCGAGTCATGGGATCGACCATCAAGTCAACACGGTCGTTTTACCGGGTCACGGGATCGACCACCATGTTAATGCATACAGGTGCCCTTTTGTATCAGTAGGAAGATATAAGCAGGTGCCCTTTTGTATTACTATGTTAGATTTCATGCAATCATCTATATCTGTGTTCTTTTCTTGTTGGTTTGAACTATGCAATCAATAGCGTTTGTTAAATCATCGACTTATACCGAGCATTCGGTAATAGTAATTGAATGGTTATGATAACCTTTTCTTGAGGGTTGAATGGGCTGCTCCAAGAAGTTTCGATGCTACTCGTCCCACAAAACCTTCTTCAAGATTAGATGATCGCACTGCAAAACCCGGCCGGGCTACACAGAACCACAACTGAGCCCAATAAACATCAATATATATTTTTATTTTTCTAATTAGTCCACGTTTACTACTACGATTTAGCATCGATTTTCGTTGTGATCTGATTGTATTCAAACATTGTTATTCTTTGTTAACAAGCCTCTTTGCTTAATCATATGACGCTTATTGTATCTCTTTCATACCTTTTTCAGTATTCACCTTGTTATTAGAATAATTGCTTAAAAGGAAAGATCCATTGCTTGGGCGCCAAGGCATTATAGCGTCCGGATATGAGTCATCAAACAACCTACATATAAGAATACACATTTTAATAAATAAATATTACAATTGTAACCATTTAAACATGATGACAAGAAAGTCCTAAACCAGTAATATAGATGTAACATACTTGGTGCAGTCAGCATCAATACTGTTCATGTACGTATGATATTTTTTACTTTACACCTCTACGTCGACATCACTTAGTGTAAAGAGGCACTTAAAGATGCATATAGTATGAATGTAAGTTTTTCCAGCTACTACATATGCAATCAGAACCTTGAGTTCACAAATTTACACGTCAAATTTCACGTGATTTTGGCTTTATCCCATTCTGTTCATTGTTAGTATTGTCTAGTTCACGAAGTACGATTGTTTGTAATGATTAAAGTAGTGCTTATTACTCTAATTCCTGAAGCTCGATAAACACAGTTGACTTCATAGATAGTCAAAATGTGTTCTTGATGAAGAATGGTCGACTTTTACATTAGGCTAGAGAAAAACATATTAACAATACTGTTACTAGTGATGTAAGATCATATTTCAAATCGTTAAGCATAAACATTATAAAAACTGACTTTCTAAGTCAAACAATTGGCTTTCGTCAAATGCCATAAGGTTCGCGTTTACAAGGAACTGTATCGCCAAGCATATTTGAGTGATAGGAAATTATCAGGGCAAGTATGATGAAAGCATATTTCAAGTTTGAAAAAGTGGGATCTTGTAAAGTTTTCTAAAGGTAACATTTCAAGAGTTTCATATAAATAGAACTGAAAGTAAAAGATGACAACAAATAACACTGTAGCACACCTATTTAAAATCCTCAAAATTGATGATTCGGCTCTTCTAACCAGGAGTCCCAAGTTCAAGTCCTGGCAGCGGTTAATTTTTTTATTATTTTAATCATTTTTGTTTACTCTTGAAAAACTTAAATTGTCTAACATGGCTTTTCATTACTAGCCAAATTATTTCGGTTTGATTTCACCAATTAAAGAGTTTACATGGAGTTAAATCAGCTAGATTCTACAAGATGACAACAACAAAAACCTTTTTTTTAGAAACAAAACGATGCGGAAAACCACACTATCACGAAAAGGTCACACAACATCTAGGCTACTCTACCATTGCGTCTCCATGGCACGAGCAACTAGCACATTTATCCATTTGCATCTCCACAGTAACTAACTTGAACCACAAGCACATCTATCGATTTGCCAAATATCAAACCCTAAAAGTGCATGCAGTTAAACAATTTGTACAGCAAAACACACATCTCCACCGTTAGACCACAAATCACGTTTGACCACGTAAGTGATATTGTTATGATACTAAGGGTCTAAAAGTCTTATACGTTTTATCATAAAATTGCAGAAGATGATACCGTACAAGGACATGACAGCAAGTTTTGCTCCTGTAACTACATGGAATTCGTTCTAAATGAGTTGTCTTAGTCAAACTGCATCCTTTATGAAAAAAGTTGGATAGTATCATCTTTAAAATAAATAAACAGTTGTGAAAAAATATTAAGCGAAGAGATCCTGGACTTCCAAATTCATTAGAAAGTTTCCATCTTTATTGGGCAAACTTGAAAGCCAATAACTGTTTATAAGATAAAACTGATACTTACACATCGTTTAATCCTAATCAATATACCGGCCAATTGCAACAGTAACCCAAGGAATTCCAGAACCCCCAAAATGTGAACTGATTTGGGTCGTAAACGGGTCAGAATGATGACCCGCTACAAACGTCACATGGTTAATGCTGCGAAAGGGGTAACAAAATCTTCTACATTGGGAAGAAAATGGTGAACCATTATAATATTTGACTTTTGAGTCAAACTATTGACTTTTATCCAATTCAATAACAGAACAAATTTTAGAGTACTTACTGGTATTGATAGAAGCTACTTAAAATGGTTTAGGAATAAGATGTTATCATCAGAGAATCACTTGGGAAAATCCATGTTTGGATAGAGTTTGAAGCTGGAAACATGAGATGGACCTGAACTTATAAAATAAAACGACATTAATGTGGCATGGATGTGATTGTCAGGCTTTGCTTACATAGCTATAATGATGTTGTGATATTCCGTATATGTAAATGCACACACCCTCATTACTGAGCTATTGCTGAATGTTGATTATTTTCAAGTGATTTTGGCACACATCTGTTTTGGTCATCGATGATGTTTTCTGGTACAGTCGCCAAAGTAACATCGTTTGTAAATAATTGTAAATCATATTCAATATACACAGTTGACTTCTAAGAAAGTCAAACTCTTTTCTTGATGAAAATGAACAGAAATTCATATGATGCTGGTGATCGTGTTAATAATAAACTTAAGAAAGTTTTACGAGTGGCGTAAGATCATACATAAGATCTACATTTGGATGAAACCATCAAACATTAAAAACAATTGACTTTTTAAGTCAAACTACTGGCTTCCAACGAATTTCGCTGAGATTTCCATGGAAACGTTCCGACAAACATATTACGGGGATACAGAAGTATCAGGGCTTGAACCGTTTGTATCTTTAAAATTCATCGAGTAGTCATATTGTGTCTTTGTCATGGTTGTGCTACAAACGGTAGAATGTGCAATTTGGTAAACAGTGTGACGTGGTAAAACTGAACTAACACAAACCGTTTCTTATAACTAAAACAGCGTCATTCGTGACCACATACACGTACCGGATACGACAGCAAGTTTTAATGCTACAAACTCAGCTTCTTTGTGACAATACATGGAACTTCTCATGCAGAGTTGACTTCTTTAGAAAGTCAACTGCACTGCTGATGAAAAAGGTTCAATTCTGATATGAGTTTGTAGATTATTACTGTATGAAAAAGGTTCAATTCTGATATGAGTTAATTGTTATGGTTTATATACCTCTTCAAATAGAGCAGCTAATGGATACCAGACCAAGACCAAGTTGCACCCCTACCCTAACAAAGTGTGGGAATTGTTACGTGAAGACATTGATGACGCGACTCTGGTTACAGAAGTCATGGAGCCTCTTCAAATAGAGCAGCTAATGGATCGAATGGTTTACGGTGTTTCTCGTAAAGAAACAGAGACTTGCATTGTGTGTGTGCCTTAGAAAGGTAATTAAAAACCATTTCTTTTATTTTGTTACTCGATATTTATCATCATCATGATTTTTGGGCGATCTCATTTGCCTTTCTTTTGCCTTTTCAGTACAGCGTGCTCACATTTACCTCATAGATGAAAGTGCATACCGCAGTACTCAGTCCCCAACAGCGTGATGTTGTCTCAAAATTTATAAGGAGATTTGTAACACTGCTCTTCAACAAGACTGTGTTTGTATTTGAACATGACTGCGTTTGTGTTTGAACATGACTTCACAATGGTGAAACATCTAGCTCATAAGGTTGTCGTATTTGAAGGGACACCATCTGGGTGAGAAAATAAGTGAGTAACAGGTCAAAATGGGTATGGGCAGTTTCACATCAGTACCCTTTTGTTCGGGAAAATGATGCATGAGCTGTAGTCGGTGTTGCCAATCGGTAATGGATTAAATCCCGTCATACCGTCATACTTAACGTCATTGTCATGTGTGTCTGTTTGGTTAAGTCACTTACTTGTCTGATAGGCAAGTCAAGTAACCTTCATCTTCTTTTGTTTGACCGGGTTTGGTCGGGTATGGCTGGGTTTGACCGGGTACGGATGGGTTTGACCAAGTTTGACCGGGTATGGCCGAGTATAGTCGGGTTTGGCCGAGTATGATATAGCAAGTCAAGTAACCTTCATCTTCTTTTGTTTGACGGGGTTTGGTCAGTGTGCGGCCGGGTTTGACCAGGTATGGACGGGGTTGACCGAGCTTGACCAGGTATGACCGGGTTTCGCCGAGTATGGTCGTGTTTGGCCAGGTTTGACCGGGTATGGCCAGGTTTGACCAGGTATGGACGGGTTTGACCAGGTATGTTCGGAGTTTGATCAGGTTTGGCTAGGTATGACTAGGAATGACCAGGTCTAGTCGGGTTTGACCGTGTTTGACTGGGTTTGTTCGAAGTTTGGTCAGGTTTGGCTAGGTATGACTATGAATGACCAGGTCTAGTCGGGTTTGACCATGGTCGTGTTTTGCCGGGTTTCTCGGTACCATTATCGGGTACATAAACACACAAATCTCTAACTTGTACTATAAATATTACGCATATATTATTTCAGAGGTGTTTTGAAAAACACTGCGTTTTTGTTCTTCCTTTCTGAGCCAACTCGACGTTATAGGAAACTAAAGGGAAATTTGAAGCAGCTGTCGTTTTAACTCACAGGCATGGGTGATTTCCTGCCAACTTGTGGCTTTAACTAAAGCTTTCTGGGTGATATTCGGCCCGTATATTGGCGGGGCAATCCGGAAGGTATTTCAATTAAATGCGACCGGTATTTGCAGCCATGGTGGTGTTCGATCCCTTTTTCTCTGTCTCACTTCTTATTTACAGATCTGAGCCTTCTTAACCTTCCACATAATCATCAAATACTTCTTTATATATAATTCACATATTTTAAATTAACTAACACAGTGACTTATACCACTTTTGACCACACAAAATAAAATACTACCACTGATGCTAAATTGGAACCCGACTTACAAAAGGAAAAGTATTAAGCCTGGCTCAAACAATCTCACAACAGCCTAGAGGAAACAGAGCAAAATACGATACCACGTTGAACACTGACTTGTAGACCTACAGACAGAACCACCTACAAAGCACCCTGAAACTTATAGCCAAATACTCTTTGTTGCAGAACCAAACAGCGGAACTGAAATATGCAGAACACTCGCTTTATCGCCAAAACACACTTTGATGCAGAAACCAAACAGCAAACCCTGGAACAGATTAGAACACGTGTTTACTCATGTCGGTCAACTATGTTTTACATCAACCATCACCGGCTCCTCGAGTGCGAGACACGTGTAATACAAGTCAATGTATTTAGACTTCTCGTGATGAGCACACTCATTATATTTTTCTTAGTAAACAGTTCGTCAACTGTTCAGCATACACCATGAATGATGGGATTGTTCCATACTTGAAACCGATGTGGATTCAATGTCAAGTGGTCGTAACTATGTTTCACTTAAAGATGTATTTGGTGTTTTGATTCCACAGAACAGTCGGGTACCTATGAACAAAGCCGGTAATTTAAGTACACATTGTGACTACAAATCACTAGTATGTTTAAAGGTGTATCAAGGTGAAAGACTCACACATAAGTTTGAAGCAGGATGGATAGAGCACCAAGATGACTATGAGAACTTGTATAGCAGCGGATCTTGCAAAGTAGAAACACTGGTGGGCCCGGCAGTGCGATTTTTTATTGCTTCAAACATCATTCAACACGAACAGGAGCAGGGAAGCGTCCATACTGATAATTCTCTTGAATCACTGTGTATGGGATCATCAAGCAGCTGAAAGAATAACACATGACTATTTAGTTAACCAGATCATTATATAATCTGTACGTACTTATACCTTTGATGGTTCTAAAACCCGACCCTGAACTTCAGTGAAGGTAAGTCCTGATTGTGATGCCCGTTGAATTTATAAGAGGATCAGCATTGTTGTTACTTTGATTCAATGTCTGAGACATCATAATGGAAAAATGAAGAAAAGATGGGGATCGAGTTGGGGAAAAGGTAGGTTTGACCCGACCAAAAAGACCCGTTTGACTTGGTATGACCATTTTGACCCGGTTTGCAAATTGGCCATTCTTAAAATTCAAGAAACACCCTTGCTTGCCATGGTTCAAAAGAACAAATGTTTTGACAAAAAAACACAAGAACAACTATTCATGTATCATCCCGAAAGCTACACATTAGCAGCACTTAAAAAGATTAAACAACCAACGAATGACTATTCCTGTATCATCCCAAAACCCCATCAAAGACTCATGTTTGCCATGACTGCCATACGGATAGGGTATGATGAGTTGGTTGGTAGTAAGTTGTAATGGATACAGCAGAATGTTCGACTTTCTTGTGGTTAGAGGAGACAGGCGCACAAATCAGGCCAGAAGTAAGGAAAATGACTTAAGTGACCTGCAATACCTCCCATCAATAGCATCTTTATAAACAATCAAGGGTACTTCTACACTACTGCTATCAACAATGTGTGTTTAGTATGTGTTTTTTTCAACTATCTGAAATCGTAAACAAACATTTGAAAGACCAAAACTTACACAACAGAAATATAAAACCATTGTGGCTGCCATGATGTAAGAGAGTGAGATCAGTAATCGCTAACCAACGTCAATCAACATTGTATAGTGTATCCCTAATCGTATCATTAATTCACGTGTGTTTTACTTTGATCCGGACATATGTTGACGACCGTGCAATTGCAATCAAATCTAATCTAATCAAATAAAGAAGCATGTGTATCGCTGTGAGGACTTTGGTTGAACTGGCTTTAGCTATTGCTCTTAGCTCGATTTTGGCTCAATTTAGAAACATATAAAATTTTCAAATATTTGAATAAACAAACGAGGGAAAAAAACGTAATTCACGCAGAAAAGTATAACAGTTGCAGATGCCAATATGCCATTATAGACAAGAACAATTGGTCCAAAATTACTCATTCCAAAATTACATGACAATAGAGATACCGACCACTTAACAACCTTCAGCATTCCCTTTACAAATATGTTAACACTTATCTTTCAAGTACCATAAACTAAATGAATAATAAAGACTGACGTGATACCTACAACACTTGATCTCACACCATGCAATATAGGACCATCGTGATTAATATATGATAGCATCTGTCTCATTAAGTAAAAGTAGTGTTTCCATATACGACCTCACGGAGAAAGTATGTGTCTTCCCATTAATCCCAACACCATTAGTATGCCCTGACAAGGGTTGGTAAACTTCAATTCCAAACTCATCATAATTATCAGCATCCAGTTCCACTACAGCTTCACCATTGTTCCTAAACCCCAATACCCTATATAACAACTTACCCTCAACCTTGATAGTATATATCTTAGTAAACTGGTTATTAGCACCATCTTTCCTAGTCCACACACCACAAACCTTCATGTGACCCTCATCATGATACTCAAGTAAACCAAGCGACTCATTCACCTTCTTCACTTCTAGACGAGGTGTATGTACTAATCTCTCTGGAATACACGCCTCACCAAACTTGTCACTCTTCAAATCAAACGAAATAACAAGATTATACCAAACTCTATCATCCAAATATATATCATCCCAAGCATGGAAATAAACTACACCATCTACAAAAGCCTGACTCCATGTGAAATAACACGATTTAAAAGGCGCACCCGTATACACAGTTTTCCAAACACGTGTACTTAATGTAAAAACATCAACCTCCCACCTACTAGGTTTGTCAGAAACATTAATCTTAATAAGCTTAGGGTCACTAGTATGAGGAGAAACCCCAAAACCAACAATATTACGCAGAGACCCTGCTTTAGGGATAACATGAATAGTAACAGATTTCCTAATAGTAGGATTCCATATAACAGCCATCCTAGTTTTCAAATCCACGTCTCCATATAAACCGGTGAAACATACCAACCCGTCAGCTGAACTGAGTGTTACCAGGTGTCTTAACGAGCTAAAGGACTCCGGGGCGGTTAAGGGAAACTTATGTTGGGGAAAAGTATTGTTATCAACAATGGAAGTAAATATTTTGAGAGTGCTACTCAACTTGTAAGTTACAAGCAGATGATGTTGAGGGTTAGTGTGATTGATGTGGTAGTTGTTTATGAATTCCGGGTTGTCAATAAAAGCCTTCCATTGCTTGGAAACTGAACGGAATTGGATAACAGATTTGACAGAAAGCATTTTAATGATTTCTGATTGGATCTCGAAAGGTATGTGATCAGACATTTTAGAGATTAAATTTCGGGCCGAGAGCTTCAATTCCTGTAAATCAAAATTAATCACAAGCGTCAATAACATTTATAAAATATTTAAAAAGAAAAAACAATAACTTAAGTAAAGAAATTATTGGAATTAAACCCAAACAAATAAATATTATGAAACTAAAAAATAACAAGGTATCGAAATTATTGGAATGGCATACCTTAATTGTTGATGAACTGTGTGAACTTGTGAAGGAGAAAAGGAGTAACACACAGCTTAACAGCTTTTTTGACTGCGCAATGAGTTTTGGGGCTTATTTTCTCCTTTATTTTGGGCCGGTTATTAGATGGGCCGGTTATTAGAAGGGCCTTATTTTTAATTTTAACTAGTTGGTTAACTACTTTTCTAGTTTATCAGTGAAAAATGGATTTTATTTCCTTTATTTCTTTTATCTTATAAAACAATTAAGAAAAAAAAAATCTTTTAATCCTGGTTGGTCTCTATTGTAGTTTCCAATAGAGGTGTGAAAAAAACCGATTTATGATTTGATCTGGGAAAAAAACCAAAACCGGTTTTTAAAAAAATCGTATTTTTTAAAACCTGTTTTCGCAATCCGATCCGGTGGTGCAGAACCGGTTTAATAGAATGACAGGGATCGGATTTTATATTAAAATCCGGTTAAAACCGAATCGATCCGGTTAAAACCAACAAAACCGATTAAAATCTAGCCAAAAACCGGTTTTAATCCGATCTGGTTTAAGTCAAACCGGTTTGTTGACCATTTGACTAAAACCGAACCGGATTAAAACCGATCTTACGCGTAAACTCGTGAGTTTTACAGCATGCCTATAAGTGCTAAAATGGGTCATAAAATTGAACCCTTATTTGATACTTTAAATATAAAGATGCAAACGAAGGTGTTCACCGCTTTGGTTATAGTGTTGCTCGACTGATTAAAACTTCTTTTAAGTAAAAGCGAAAACAAACCGAATTCAAATTGTACTTAACTAAACCCAAAACGAAGTTTTAAATTCGGTGTGGTTCAAGTTGACATGAATAACTCAAATAACATCATCTATATTTTTTTGATCTTTAATTTTATAAGCTACGAAAAAAATAGTATCTAGCTTTACAAGTGTTCTTTATACTAGGAGAAAAATTTAGCGATTTTACATGTATAAAAAAAATAAAATGTATAAATTTAAGTGAGTTCTGTTGGTTTTGGTTTAATTTTCAATTTACACGTCAAAGTCATATCTAACCCGATAACCGAATATTTAATTCGCTTGGTTCGCTTTTGACAAATTAAGTTCGGCTTTTTTTGGATTCAGTTCGATTTCAGTTTACGAATTCGCATTGGCTCTAATATCAAATTTGAGTAACAACCCTTGCTGTTCTTCTAGTTAAAACATTTCAACAATAGTCTCTTCGTCTAGTCTAGCATTCTGGGTTGATCACAGGCAAAGCTTTGACGGTGTCTCGATCTTACCGTGGCTCTCCACTTGCAGTTACGGAGATGAAGATTGGTTGTCATCCCCTTGTATGCAAAGATTATCAGTTATACACTTATACAGTTGCTGGTTGCTTGTTGACCAAATAAACCAACCCTTTGAGAAGGGTCATGGAAGGCAGGAAATCATCACCGGGTCCGGGTATATGAATATATGATCCTTGGCAGCTTTATAACCATTTTTTGTTTTTTGTTACCAATCTTAAATCTAATCATAGATATGAAGAATAATATACCTCACTAGCTAGCTAACATACAAGTGTGACAAGTGAGAACGTACGGTCGGTGATGATGATTTCTTGGGGCTTCTCAAACGGGTTCCTTTTGGTAATTAGCATACGCCACCAGGCGTTACGACTCGTCATCTAAGCACGAAAGTAACTAGAAACTAGTCTTCATCTCCATAACTGCTGGTACAGAGCCAGGGAAAAGGCCGTCTCTAACCGACCGAAATGTTAGACAAGAGCCATGGGGCGTTAAAGGAGGACAAAAATGCTTATAATATTGTTATAAAACCATTTACCTTTTTTCATGTTCTTGCGGTTCACTTTCTGCGATTCCCGGCCCTAAGGGAAACTTGTCCTCTTTCTGATCTTTGTTGTTACTCCAAGTGGACCCAACAGTCTCGTTTAAACAACTAGCCATCTCCTTCGACTCCGGGCCAAAAAAAGATATATGGGCCCCATTTCATCATCTTCAGTCGGAAGCATCCTTTTGAACCCTCTAAAGCAACACCTAATACCATTATCTTCCAATGCTGATCTTTGGGTCATCGGCTTCTCACCATCCAGCTTTTCATTAGTAATCGATGATGACGATGATGCAGTGGGTCCCACACTACTCCCACGTTCGAGGTTCTGACTTTGGGGGTCGAATTTCAATAGGATTCCGCTGCTAGGTCGGATGCAGCTACCGGGGTTACAGGCATGGAATCTTTTTCTTCAGGGTTACTAGTCGGGCATGATGTTGACTTATTTTTATCCTCACCGTTGACTTTATAAGAAGGCTCTATAAGCAGGATGGGTCGGTTAGAAGCTGCTCTGTTTTGAGTGAATATATCAAAAAATGGAACATTATCAATATCCGCATCAAGGTAGAATTTATGCACTGTTCGAGTAGGTGTGGTAAGCCACGCCCGGTGATGGCTGATAACTCTGAGGAAATCCAATAATATAGCTTACTGTTTACAGGTAACCTTAATAAGCGAATAAAAAAGGACTGAAAGATAAAAATGGAATAAAAAGAAGTCAGGTTTTCGAGACTCGAAGAACTTCTACCATGACACCAAGAAATACTTCATAATGTGTTGTTTTCTTAATGCAAGAAACCGAAATATGCCAAACAAAAAACAGGTGCATACGATAAAACATTAGCATCTGCTGAATTGTAGTATATGTCGCATAATGGGCAGATTTGGCAATGCGTCAAAACACGTGCTTTTTCTACAAGTCCAAATCGGTCGGGTTATATAAGGACGAGCAGAATGAACATATGATCAATGTACATCAGTAGATGGTGTGGACAACTAGTAATTATTGAGCAACTTACCAAAAAAGCCTCATTTTCACTGTCAACATTCTCCAAAAATACTCGCCTATGCAGCCTTTGCTGCCCGACTTGAGAACTTTTGGCCAAAACTTGCCGCATATCAGCCACAATGTTCTGTTCCCGTAATATAAGCCAATTTTTTAGGGTAATTAATAATATTGCAATTCATGGTTTGGGATCTGAATCGCTTCACGGTCATCACCTCTTATTATTGTTGGAGACCACCAACCCTGAAGCAAGCAACATTATATATGAATTAGATCACCTAAGAACGGTTCAGAATAGTTCGTTTCATAATGGGCTGTTTTAATTTGGTTTGAATTTGGGTGGGTCGGCCAGCATTTTTTGTTCCATTTTCTTTATATTCTACAAGCTAGTAACTAATGTACGATTTCAGAGGTTATGGGAAACTTAATACACTTGTCTGAACCCGTTCTGTTCTTAAGGATTACTAGTTTGGCTTGTTTGAGTACTATATACTATATAGCTGATTTCTAAGTAAACGTGTAACTATTAAGCTACTTAAGGTCAGCAGTCTTCTATCTAGCCGCTGCACGGAGTTAAAAAGACCACGAATCACGCACTTGCGTAACTGTGTTTAACGCGACCTTCAGAGAAAGCTGCTTATTACTCATCTTCTAGATTAGCATAATCGAGCAAGAACATACGGATCTACAAATGCATTGATGCAACTAAATAGACTTCATACATCAAACATCTAACATGAAAAGTCCAAATTAACATTCTGTATCATCCTACATCAAACATCTAAGACCATCAGATGACCATGCTGGCTAAGAAATGTTATGAGTCTCAACGAATGGTCGAATGTGGTGTATCATCCTACTCCAGTCTGAGACATTGTTTGAATGGATTTGCCAATTTAGTTTGTGGACCATTTTAGAAACCACTTTTGGGCATATTGTAGTTTTTCATAAATCAGCTTATACGACATCAAGACTCTATTGGCCTATTTCAGCTCAACAGCTACAAGCCTACGAGTTTATTAATGTTTTTGTACATCAGTATACTATACGCACTCCTTCAATGCATACGCTTTACGCTTGTCAACACCAAGAAGTACAGGACTGATGTCCACGAGCTCCAAATAACGGGCATAATTGCCACCTATGAAGAAAGCCACTTAAACATGTATCTCGTGGACGTCACTTGGTGTTGAGAGGAACTTAAACATGTATCTAGTGTTTTGATTCCATGAAACAGTTTGATGCCTATGAAGAAAGCCGGTAATTTTAGTACAACTTTTGACTGCAAATCACAAGATGATCCAAACTTATCAACAATTTCACCATTATTGACTCAAACTGATATATCTGCTAATCACGCCCAGTTTTAACCTTTCTACAGCTGAACAACATATATAGATGGCTACTTCATATTTCAACCTTAATGACCATTATGCGGGATACATCTGCTGTTTAATCCTTAATATTACTTCATCAGTAGGAAGATATAAGCAAGGCCTTGTTCTAATACAACTAGAGTATCCTCTCACAGCATAGATAGTTTATCACTTGCACAATTCAAATCACTCTTATATCCCACCCAAGTTCATTAAGAAACTAGTGCTTTAAAAGGAAATGTCGATTGCTAGACATTTGGTTTAAGCTTTAAAGGCTAAATACGATAGAATTTAGAAGATAACCATGTTCCTGACCTTAGTACATACAAATTCAGTAAGTCTGCAACTTCCAAGTTTGCTACCCGTTCTTAGTTAGGTGACAAACAACCCCAATGTAATTTGAAGATGATTAAAAACTAAGTGTGCTGCAAATATATGTGCATCAACACTTATTGCGCTATTCGAATAAAAAACCACATGGGCACGGAAAATATAAGATTAATAACAATAATTATATATATAATGAAAACACCAACAAGAGAAGGGAGAAGAAGTAAAAAAGAAATGAGAATGCTATACTAATCACAGAAATTAACTGGTGGTTTTTAAGAAAAAGGTAGGACAGTCCTGAACAAAGAAGACCCGTTTGACTCGGTTTTTAAAATAACCATTCTGACCCGGTTGAAAATGAACATTTGTTCCCAGAAACACAAGAACAGTTATTTAGATTATTTTACTGAAATCTTTGAGTCAATACACAACACTGATAGAAGGAAGAGCTACACATCAGCACGTACTACATGTCTACATAACGAAAAGATAAGATACTTAGAGATTAAACAACCAACGAATTTGTATTCCTGTATCATCCTAAAACCCCTTCAAAGACCTTGCTTCACCATGCTGGCTAAGTTGTAGAACAACAAAGAAATGTGACGAGTCTCGACAAGTGTGATGACTACTTTGGAAGGGAACAGGGATAAGGGTATGAGCAGAATGTACCACTATCTTGTTTTCAGGGGAGACAGGTAAGCGGAATCAGGCCATAGGCAATGTGTGGGCAACTAAAAGGAATGGCAGAAAAAGAAGAAAAGGACTTAAGTGACGTGAAATAATTGATATCGAGAGTTATTGGATACTTCTACACTACTGCTATCAACAACATATGTTAGATCCTCAAGCAATCAAGCTTGACTCACTGACAATAGGATATGTGTGTTTTTCAACTATTTGAAAAGGTAAGCAAACATGTGAAACACCAACAACATACTTAACAAAGAAATACAAAGCCAATGTTCTATACCGGAGAAATCGCTAATCAACAGCTAATTAACAGCACAGACGATAATGTGTCGCTGTTGTATCATTGATTGTGTTCTTTGACTTTGATCACGCTATATGCTAAGACGCGTGCAATTACTAGAACCCGATCATTCCTAAGCAGCGTTCCAATCTAACATTGCTTACAATCAAACCACATCTAATAAAGAAGCATGTGTATTGCTATGAGGACTTAGGCTCAACTTGTTTAAGCTTTTGGTCTTAACTAGATGGTTATAAGTTTGACTCACTTTAATAACATACAACTGTTCACATTTATCTTTCTAGTAACATAAATCAAATTGAACAGTAAAGACTGATGTAATACCTCTTGATCTCGACCCCATGCAATATAGCACCATCATCGTTGTTAATAAATCATTGAATCTGACTCATTAAGCAAAAATAGTGTTTCCATATACGACCTCGCGGAGAACGTAGCTCGCCTTCCATTAAGCCCAACACAAGTAACATGCCCTGTAAAAGGTTCATAAACTTCCATTCTACAGTCTTCATGTTTATCATCATCCACTTCAATTACAACTTCACTATTGTTCCTAAACCCTAACACCCTCCTAAACACCGAATTACCCTCGACCTTAACAATATATATCTTACTAAAGGTTTTATTAGCATCATCTTTCCTCGTCCACACACCACAAACTCTCATGTCACCCTCTTTATAATATTCAAGTAAACCAAGTGACCCATTCACATTCGCCACATCTAGATTTAGAAAAAGTGTATCTCTCAGGAAGACTCACTTCTCCAAACTTGTCACTCTTCTTTAAATCAAATGAAATAACAGAATTAGACCTAACTCCAGCATCCGAATATAAATCATCCCAAGCAAGGAAATAAATTACTCCATCTACAAAAGCCTGACGCCATGTCAAATGACATGATTTAAAAGGTGCACCCGTATAGACAGTTTTCCAAACACGGGTACTTAACTTAAAAACATCAACCTCCCACCTACTAGGTATGTTAGAAACGCTAATTTTAACAAGCTTAGGGTCACTAGTATCCGGACAAACCCCAAAACCAACAATAGTACGCTTATACCCCGCTTTAGGGATGACAAGAATACCAATAGATTTCCTAACAGTAGGATTCCATATAACAGCCATCCAAGTTTTTGAATCCAGGTCTCCGTATAAACCGGAGAAACATACCAACCCGTCAGCTGAACCGAGTGTTGCCAGGTGTCTTAACGAGCTAAAGGACTCCGGGACGGTTAAGGAAAACTTTTGGTGGGGGAAAGTATTGTTATCGACAATGGAAGTATGTATTTTGGCAGTAGCATCCATCTTGTAACTTACAAGCAGATGGTGTTGGGGGTTAGTGTGATTGACGTGGTAGTTGTTGATGAATTCCGGGTTGTCAATGAAAGACTTCCATTGTTTAGAGACAGAACGGAATTGAACAAGTGATTTGACGGGAAGCATTTTAATGATTTCCGATTGGATCTCAAAAGGTATGTAATCTGACATTTTGTTTTATTTATTTAAGCTTAAGGGATTAAATTTGGGGCCAAAAGCTTCACCTCGAATAGCAATTCAGAAGAAGCTGTAAGTGAAAATAAATGACAAGTATAGGTGAGATTAAGAAGAAAGGTAATAAGTCTGAAAATAAGGCGGAAAATGTGAGCTTATGAAATACAAACTGAAATCAAAAGAGCCAATAAGCAGAAACTGATGATAACATTACATAATCTAAACAACATATATTTAAATGAGCCAAGTGTATTTGACGCGTATAATATAAACTACATTTGAGCCAAGGGTTTACTATTATTCTTGTTTTATAAAAAAAGAAAAAGAATCTTAAAATTGTCACTAATTAACGGAGTACATTTTTAAACAATAAAATGTCACATTTATCTATTAAAAATAAAAAAAGGTATCGAAATTATGATGGAATGGCATATATATACCTGGGATTGGATGAACCCTAAAAATATTAGTGAAGGAGAAAGGGGGCAATAATAAGACTAGTCAAACTGTCTTATTGTCTTAGGGTATGTTTGACGAAAGTAACTGGTGCGGGATGCTGGAGATGGAGATGGTGCTAGAGATTATAAAAAGAGATTATTATTATTAAAAGCTATATGAGTCAGTTTTTAATTTTGAGAAATTATGGAAGATTATTTTTTTCATAATCTCTTATAAGCTGACATGACAAACAAAGATTGTTTTTTAATTGACTTATTTTTTCAAAAAATAATCATAATTTCTTCATAAGCTTGGTGCCAAACTAGAAAAAGAAAATCACATTAATGTTTCAATTCAAAATAGAACATACCTTTCTGACCCGGCCGGGTTTTTAAACCGGTTCAACCTGGGTCATTAAAAACCGGCCGGTTTAATCTGGTTTCGAATCTACCAAAAACATACTCATTTGGACCGGTGTCTAACCGGTTTTCGGTTCAACCAGTTGAACCGGCCAATTCAACCCGGTTTTTAAAACATTAAGACTACTCAAAATCTTAATTCACCTGGTGGGTTTTACAAATTCCCTATAATAAGGTATTAGATATTGTTTGAAAATACATATTGACACCAAACATCAAATTTAACCTCTCTTTGACTCTAAACCCTTACAACCCCAATATCAAACGTGCCCTTAAGCTTTATTATTTTGTTTTAGTCCATTCATATAGAGCAACAATTATTTTATAATTTTTTGGTTAATGACCAGGTCACTTTATTTCATCGGGTTTAACTCGGATTCAAAATGTAAAATCTGATTTAATTTAAACTGGTTCTTTTAAACCAAATTAATTTAACTGATTGAACATGCCGAATCGAAATGGGGTTCAAAACCTTGATAAGATGTTTTCTTGTTCTTACAACTATTGTAATTTGATGCAATTAACATTTGTATTTTTCTATAAAAACAAAAAAAGTTCTTTTTAAAAATATTAGTTACTTTTGAAATAAAACACAAAATTTAGTCGTGTAAAAATACAATAAACATCGATTGTACAAAAAGTTGTAAGTCAAATCAAGAGGTTATTCAAGCCACCAAAGCATTTTTAATTTTTTTTTTGGGAAAATCACCTAAAAATACTTTAAACTTGCCACTTTTTATGGTTGTGTGTATTTATCTTTTTTTTTCTCATTATACTAATTTACTTTTCAATCTCGACCTTTGTGTGCAGCGGATGACCTACTAAACCTGTCAATCCAACGTGGAGCAGGTTAAACTAACGAACGTTTATTTTCATTGCGTTTTAGTCCTTTATTAACAATAATTTGTAATTAACTAAAAAAAATTTAACCTTACTTTTTTATATTGTACTAGTTTAAGACCCGTGTAATACACGGGCAGTACAAACATATTTTTTTTAATGATCATATAAATAAATATCATCTAATATTATTAGTGTTTGTTGTTATATTTATTGCTAAGCTTTGATTAATATTTTTAGACAGTCGTAATCAACTACATCACCATTTATTTTATCTTTTTAACGAAAATAATGGCATGGAATGATCAACTTCTTTCAAGCAATACACACATCAAAAGAACATTTGAAAACAATATGTTTCTTGTATTTTTTTAAAAACAATGGCACAAAGAAAGATGTCTGCCGATTGCATTCCAATGTTAAACATGAACAGAAACAAAATAACAACCAAAATACATGAACTCAATTAAAAGTTTAGCCAAGTTACAATAGATAAATTGCTCATCGACTTTAACAAAATAACAACAAAAATAACAAACATCCCAAATGCTACTCGAACAGAAACACCATTGCCAAAATAACATCTGATAATGTAAATCCCATTAACTTTCAGGATTGACTATTTGTTGAAGAATCACCCGGGGACGTCTCTTTCACATTTAGCCATAAAACTTGATGGATTGTCTAGATCAACATCTGAGACCTCAATTACCAAAATCCACATCCTTCAAAGAATTGACAAAAAAATAAAATTATTTTCTTGTATAAATAGGAAATCATGTCATTATAATTGAATAGTGCAATTTTTAAAATGTACAACCTTTTTGTCTAGACAACCTCCATCGGATTCGTCCTTCTTCAACATTTCAAGATTAACATGTGCCTCGACAACCTAGGTAAAAACAAACAATGTCAAATTTTGATGCATTATTATGTTACTTTTAGATAAAGCAAAAAATTCCACCTTTGTAGCATCATCTTTGATCATTTGCTGTATAATATTGTCATCATCGCACAATCTCATAATCGTATACACATTCCACCCAGTTGTAATGTTGTACTCTGATATGTCAATTTTGAAAAGAAGCTTCTTGCCAATTAACTAATACACATAAACAACAAAGAAATTATATCACAATCCTACGATCAAGAGTTTTTAGAGTTTTAACAATAAGATAACAAAGTACTAATTATATTTAAGTATATATATCAACTCAAAAAATAACCTTTTGGTGTATTTCACGAAAGTGAGCATTAGCGAAACCAGCCATCTTAATGAGGTTCGAATCAAGGAGAACAAATGAAGCACACCCGGTACAATCTTCCACCTTCATAGATACTTTGAACCTGGTTTTAGAGACTATTAGATACAACAATAAAACATAATATTTTTTATAAAATAACAATATAAAAACGCATCAACTTGTTTACCTTTGAACAAATTCAGGTTTAATAGTTTTACACTTACGACAAAGTAGTGTAACACCATCCTCGTCGATGACATCAATGTCCTCAAGATAAGCAGCCTGGGATTTACGAACTTTATTTTTGGCACAGTTTACACATTCAAGATAATACGAATCTATCTCTGGTTCAATGATTGTAAGAGTGCCCATCACTACACATGTACTTTCCTACAAAGTTTCAGAGATTTATTAAACATACATTTAGCTACTAAAAAAGGTTCTGACTTCGTAAGAAAATATTTGTTACCCTTTCAATTTGACCGAGCTCATTAATATATTTTCTCTTAGTATTAAACAGAAAATCATCACGAACAGAGCACATTGTGTTGTTAGACTTGTGACTTGAATTTATAGGTGTTGAATCTTGACCACTGTTATGAAGGTCATCAGCAACCGTGGTAATATGCTCGCTTGATATTTTTCGGAATTTTAGAGGTGATGAGCCTTGACCATCCTTAATAATCATCCTGGGAAAAGGATTTTTATAGTTAAAAAATGCTATGATATTGGCTTAGGAGGAAACAGAATTATAAGAACATACATCTTTTGAAAATCAGCAATTTTTTGAATGTCTTCGTTTATAAAGAGACGAACAGTCCAAGGAGAACTACAAATGGTTCGAGAGCCTACAAAATTAATATTAAATAGTTTAGCCAAAACTCAATGGTTATAATAGTAAGTCAAAAGTAAGTAGATTAAAAAAATACATATGTTAATACGAAAAACTCATTGTAGGATTGTAAGTCATCATCGTAGCATGCATAGTTACAAATTTTACAAATTTTTTACACATAAATATGTATCTCATGTCAAATGGCTAAAAAGTTAATCGTTTGGTTCCACCCTTTTTTCCTTAACAGCTTAGCATGCAATACGACTTAGCAGGCAATATGATTATAACATTAGTTGTTTTTAAAAATGATTAGCTTTCCGTTCATGAATCCTGGCCATCTAAATAATTATTTATCACATAATCCTCCTTGTCATGAGCGCTTACAAAGTCTGATAACTGTTGTGCCAAAGCATCCCATAAAGTGCAGATCACAATCTTGCCTCTATTGAAACCAAATATTGAGTTGAAGTTAACAAAAATGGATCGGAAAAAGGTTGTAGTAACATATTTTAAAAGGGAAAGAATATCATACTGTAAGTCTTGTAACTGAAAAGTCACCCTCTTTAGCCCTTTACCATCACGGGTCTTCCAAACATCAAGCTTTCCACAAGAAACAACATTGCCAATAACATCTACAAAAGTAAACATGTATAATTTTCATCTACTTCCTTTCACTTAAGAGTATAAGAGCAGAGGTTTAATACTTACCAATATATTCGTATGCAGCAACATCAAAGTTCAAGATATCAGCAAATGAAACAAAGCAAAAACCGTAGAGAGAGCCTTGAAAATCAGGGCACTTTGTGATAGTAGTTTGGCGACAGAAGTTCAACTTGAAAGGGTGTTTCATGATTGGGTATTTACCACCATTTTCAACTACACCAAACTTGGTGATAACAACACACATACCTTGTTCAAGAAGATGTTCAAAAATTGGTATCAATTCCTTCTTCACAACCCCATGAATTCTTTCACCATAAAATTATTAATTAATAAACAATCAGTATAAATCTCAAACAACATCTTATTAAAACTTTTATTTGAAATATATCAGAAATAATATACATTCTCATCCATCAGAACCATTCCTATGTGACATGTTTCATTTGCGACATAACATGGCGGTTTCCATAATCAGATTATTCGCACTTTGATCTCCAACGAATATTTGTTACCGTCGATGTCACAAATGAAATTGAATCCTCCCTCCACCATAGCCATAAAAATTGTAGATCAAAACCAAGAAAGTAATTAACAAATATGGATGTACAGGTTAACCAAATGTTAGGAGTTTAATAGAGCTGTGTGAAACTGTTAGGGTTTAGTGATAGACTGCCTTTTTTTAATTGCACCTCACAAAGAAGCCAATAAGAGATGAAAACCCTTTAGTTTTCCCTTGAATAGTCTGATTCTATCATGAGGTCGACACAAGCATGCCACTTTCTTTTTACCTTTTTATCTTTTTTATCTTGGAATGTGAATAACATTATTTTAATTTTATAATGTTTTTACTTAAAGAAGTGCTATTGTTTGGTTCTTATATTGTGTATTTTATATGTTACTTTTTTCAAACTTCTCATTTCCTATTCTTCTTGTTCAAATAAAATTTTCGCATATTATTAAAAAATAACACATACAAATTGCACACTAAATATTTTATGAAGTTTGTTCTGTTTGTATGCATCTAGTTGTTGTTTTTTATTATGAATGCCACAATATGACACCAAAACACAAGGCCAAGATACTTATTAAATTAAAACATAAGACTGCATACCACTTATGGACGACAGACTATAATGACAACACCAAAGAGTTCAAATGATACTGCCACAAATATGAAAAACAACCATAAGCACAAACAAAAGAAACACCAGCTGTTATTTTAGTTTATACTTTATGGGATCCCACCTCTATATATAATACACTTAAAGTCCATGGAACCCAAAGACAGAGTGCACCCGCGGTGCACCATCTGAAAAATACAGCAAAATATAAAAGAAATAACATACCTGTGATCTAAGAACGACTTCCACCCAATCGAGATATACCATGTCCCACAGGCGAAGTAATCATAGTTCAAGTAGAACATGGACCTAAAAATTGGGAGCAAGCACAACCCACAGGTTTTTTTATCGAAACATAAAGCCTGCAAAAAATTGTTGGCAGCAAACTAAACTAAGAAAATTGTTGCAACACGAAAAGTAACATTAGGAAATGCAATGCGACATTTACCAAAAAGTTCATCAATAAATATCAACTTTCTTACATTACGAACAACGAAATGACGACATGAAAGTTTTGTTGCAGAAAGAAAAGTAACAAACATAAGAAATGGCATGCGACAACCAAAAAGAACATTATAAAGTTCACTTACATAGAGATATCAGATAGATGGAAAAGTATCATTCCTTTCCATCTAGACCTTTGTTGGAGTTATAATCATTCTCCACTCTTTGAACAACCACAGCAACCTGGAATACATTACATCCTCTGAAGGACTTCCTTATACACTACATTTGTGGTTTTATTTGTAGTGTTACCGTCTCCATCGCAAATTACTACCTTCAATCCATCCTTGCTCGTGACTCTAGAAACAGCAACATACAACTGACCATGAGTAAAAATCGAACGTGGTAAATACAATCCAACTCGTGATAGCGACTGTCCTTGGCTCTTGTTAATCGTCATTGCAAAACAAAGACAGACCGGAAACTGCTTTCTATTTATTTTGAATGGTACCCTCTTATCAGATGGAGTTAATCGCATTCTTGGAATCAAATTCATTTCACCAACCTTTGTACCTGCTATTATCTTTGCTTCAATAACATTTTTACCAAGTCTTGTTACCTGTAATCTAGTTCCATTGCACAATCCATTCGGTTGGTCTATATTTCTTAATAGCATAATGGGAGCTCCAACTTTTAAAGCTAGTCTGTGATGTGGAAGACCTGGGAATTTCAAGCTATTGAGATAATCTGAAGAAAACAAAGCTTCCTGAAATTTACATAATTGTTTGGATTCACATACGCTATCAGAACTGAGGTAAACTTTCTCCTCTCCTGGAATCAATGACAGCAACCGGTCATTTATTGTATCAACTATCTCATGTGTCGGAGCCAATATTGCTCTATCTTGAAAGTATGAATCATCCTTAAGGCTATCGAGAATATTGTTGTATGCAAATGATACAATTGAAGCTGTAGGATCGACACAATCCTTGATTGTTAATTCATCAGGAATTTCAATTTCCACTTCTTCATCATTTGGTTCACCAAGAGTACCATTGCCAACTTCTAAAATCCAATCCGCAAACTTCTTAACTTCATCTAAATTTGAATTTGTGGCTCCAACCTGTAGCCGCATGTTGACAGTTAATTCAAGTACGCGACTGATAGGTGTGAAAACACCCATCCTTTTGCCACTTATTTCTTGCTAAAACGGGACCAAAACGCGTATTCAATATCATTTGTTTGGAATTATGCGTGGTTTGTGTGTTTGTTGTGTTTTCAGAGCCAACCGGATAAATATTGAAGAAAACATGGGATTGCACGGGTTTTATCGAAGAAAAAGACTCAAGACGAAGTCTATTGTCCAAGAGATGCAAAAGATTTGAAGTCAATGGGCCTATCTGAAGATTTATCGAAGAAAAGGACCAAAGATGGAAGATTTACATATGTCGAAGAACTCAAGTCTATTAAACGAAGAAATTAAAAGACGAGTTGAATTTATTCATCGACAAATCCTGAATCTGAGTCGAAAACGTCAACTTTACTGAAAAGACGAGAAGACGAAAAGAAAGGAAGAAAGCCCACTCACCAACCAAGCCCAAGGCCTATAAATAGCCTCTCCTTCACAACTTGGAAGGCAGCTTTTATTTTTCTTGTTCTTTTCTTTTTGTTTCGTAGGAAACCCACCAACACCACTAGGGTGTTTGGTGATTTTTATTTTTCTTGAATCCATCATAAATTTTGTAAGTTTTAATCCTTCCTTTTGTTTGTTCAACCTTAATCTTTCAATTCCATCTTTGATTTAATCTTGTTCTTCCTTCTCTTGTTAATTTAAAGTTTTAAAGTTTTGATTTGGTTGATTTGATCTTTAAAAGTAAGTGGGTTTTGTGTTTTTGTTGATTTGGTTTGATGTTTATCATTAGTAAATGATTAGAGGTTAGTTTGGTTTAATCTTTGGTGAAAACTTGGTTGATTTTGACTAAAAATTCGTGTGTTATACTTTTACCGTTCTTCGTGTTCTTCAGTTTCCCAGATTCCGAATGAGCTTCATATATTCCGAATGAAGGTTTTGGTTAATTATTCCGGATAAAGCTATTCAACATTTATTCCGAACGAAGCATTTTCAGTTAATTATTTCGAATAAACGAAATATTCCGAACCAGTTGATTCTCTCTTTTTATTCCGAACGAAGTAATATTCCGAACGAAGCTTTTTCTTTTTATTATTCCGGATGAGCATAATATTCCGGATAAAGGATTATTCCGGATGAGTCGATTATTCCGAACCAAATTTTATTCCGCATGAGTGCATATTCCGAACGAAGCAATTATTCCGCATAAAGCTTTTATTCCGAACGAACTGTTTTTTCGAACGAAGGTCTTCTTAATTTATTCCGGATGAGCAACATTCCGAACGAACATTTATTCCGCATGAATATTCCGAATCAAGCATATTCCGAATGAGTATTATTCCGAATGAAAGATTTCCAGTTTTGATTTCATTTACTGTTTTCTGTTTTTATTAAGTTTTTATTAAGTTTTTGAAATTAAGTTTTTAAGTTAAGTTTTTAAAGTTTGTTTTCATTTATTGTTTAATTTTAATTTCCACTTAATTACTTTTACATTGTTTTTAATTTGTGGAGTTACTTTTAGTTAATCGTTTTTGACTTATTTTTATCACTTCATGCATTTCCCTTTTTGAGTAGAATAGAAAACCCAATCCCCTTTTTAGCCACCAAGAACGATAATTCCACTTTGAGCCGTGATCCATTCGAGAAGATACCGAGAAAACGAACTTCAACCTAGCAAATACTGAGTATTAAATGGCGCCGCTGGCGGCTCTTTTCGTAGAGATTAACGGTTTTTTGTGAGAAAATTGGATTTTGGGATCCGTTCGCCGTGAACGTTACTTTCTTTGCAACAAAAAATTTTCAAAAATCCTAAAAAATATAAAATTTTCAAAAATACAAAAAAAAGATAAAAAATAGAAAAACATAAAAAACCAAAAATATTTCTTTGCTCTCTTTGTCTTTTGTAGGTGTATGCGTACCCGATCACAAAAGAAGAAATCCATTCAAGCTACTATCATTCAACCTCCGGTTGCCGATCCTCCTATCATTCAACCTCCGGTTGCCGAGCCCCCAATTGTTCCAACAATGGACAATCGACCAATGATTGAGCTTTTGCAAACGCATGTAGAGGGCAACAACGAAGCTATTGTCATACCCGACATTGCAGCCAACAATTTTGAACTCAAATCCGGCTTCATTCAGATGGTCTCTGCTCAACCTTTCTTGGGGTGTACAATGGATGATCCTCATGACCACATCAAAAGGTTCCTTCAACTCACGAATACGGTCAAATACAATGGAATCCCACAAGAGGTAATCCGCTTACAACTTTTTCTTTTCTCTTTAGAGGGACAAGCCCGACATTGGCTTGCAAAGGAACCCCCACAAAGTATTCTTACGTGGGCGGACTTAGAGACCAAATTCATAAATTACTTTTTCCCACCCTCACGTACTACCGCTTTGCGGAATGAAATTATTAATTTTGAACAAAAGTACGATGAGACTTTTAGTGAATCTTTGGACGGTTTTAAATACCTTTTGAGAAAATGCCCACCACATGGTTTTACCAAAGTGCACCAAATTAATACTTTTTACAATGGTTTACGAATGACTGACCAAGATTCACTAAATAGTGCCTCGGGGGGCAATATTTTGGCTAAGACTTCTAATGTTGCTTGGGATATTATTGAAAATAAATCTATAGTGCAAACCAAGAGTGTTTGGACCAATGCCTCTAGTGCTAGAACTAGTGACAACGACAAGAGAATTGATAAGCTTACTTCGCTTATTGAATCACTTGCTATCCAAACCGCTAACAATACCAAAAGCATCAATTCTCAAGTCAATGCTTTGAGCCACTAATGTGAAATATGCGGGGGTCCTCACTCTTACACTACTTGTACCTCCACCCAAGACTATCTTTGTGAGAATGTTAACACAGCGTATGGTACCTATCCTACGTGAGGCTATCCAGCCCGCCCTCAAGGAGACCGTACCTTGCTAAGTTATCGTTCCTCCAACTGTCTTTCTCCACCCGGTTTTCCTCCAACCAACAACAAAACCGTAATCGCACTAATCAAAACCAACCTCGAGCACCATACCAACCACCTCAAAGACAACCATATCCACCTCAGAATCCTACCCAAGTTTACCAACCCGCTCCTTACCAACCACCTGCTTATCAAGCACCTCCTCCTACACAACCCAACGTTTTCAACCACGAAGTTGAAACGTACATGCGGACAAATGATGCGTTGGTGAAGAATCTGCAGACTCAGATTATTAACTTAAAGGGCGATATGGTTAAACAAGGGAATGATCTTAGAGCCGATATGCGAAACTCTTTGAGTAGTCAAACCGATGACTTAAGGGACATGATGGCTGGTTTCTTCCAAGGTAATCAACCCTCTTCTTCGGGTACTCTTCCGAGTAACACCGTTGCGAATCCAAGAGGGGAGATGAAAGCAATCACCACTCGCAGTGGAAAAGGTACAAAGGAACCCGAGCTTCCTACACCTACACCCGTGATTGTGACTAAGGAAACCGAGTCCACTACTCCTATTCCTCCCCCTTCTACTTCCCCAATTCCTCCACCTCTTACTTCCACCCCTCCACCACCCAAGGATGTGAGTGATCCTACTATTCCAAAGCCTTCCTCTTCTTCCGATATACCTTATCCCTCAAGGTTGAGGAAAGAGAAGCTTAAAAGCAAGGACGATATTCAAGTTTCAAACTTTCTTAAAATGTTTAAACAATTGAATTTCAATATCTCCTTCGCTGAGGCTCTCGCTCGCATTCCTAAATACACGAAGATGTTCAAAGATCTTCTGAGTGACAAGGAGAAGCTTCTCGAAATTTCTCAAACCCAACTTAATGAGAATTGCTCTGTGGTTCTCTTAAGGAAATTTCCAACCAAGCTTGGTGATCCGGGTTGCTTCTTGATTCCTTGAAACTTCCTGGGAGTAGAGAATTGCATGGCCCTAGCCGATCTAGGTGCTAGTAGAAACTTAATGCCTTTAAGTGTCCGGAAGCAATTATCTCTCCCCGAGCTAGTCCCCATAAAAATGACCTTGGAATTAGCCAACCGTACGGTTGCTTATCCGGTGGGGATAGCCGAAGATGTCTTCGTCGGCGTCGACAAATTCACCTTCCCGACGGATTTTGTTGTCGTTGACTACGAAATGGATCCCCGTGTTCCATTAATCGTTGGACGTCCATTCTTGAGGACCGGTCGCACTCTCATTGATGTAGCCGCGGGCGAATTAATCATGAGAGTGGGTGATGATAAAATCGTTTTCAACATGGGTAAACTTTCTACAAAGCCTTCGGACAACGAGAGCGTTAATTTCATTGACGTTCTTGATGAGGCTTGTGAAGAACATTTTAAAGACGCTTGTAAAAGTGGTTCTTCTTCTATACCTATTGTTGAAGCCGTTGCCTCTATTGCTCCATCACTAACTCCTTTTGGAGAAAGTGATTTAATCTTGAAAGAATTTGAAGCAACTTTGGGCGATGTGGACTTGAAATATGACGATTCTCCCACCGATTGGGATGAAGACATTCGTACCATCGAGAAACTTCTCAATGAGTACCATATCTCTCCATCATCTCCCAAGGCTATTGCTATCGATGAACCGAATTTGACTACGCCTTCTATCGAAAATCCCCCGGATTTAGAACTTAAGGATTTACCGTCTCATCTCGAGTACGTGTTCCTTGAAGACGATAAGAAGCTACCCGTCATCATCGCTAAGGACTTGAAAGAAGACGAAAAATATCGCCTTATCGCCGTGCTTAAAGATCATAAGAAGGCAATTGCTTGGAAAATTTCCGATATCCGCGGAATTGATCCAAACTTTTGTACTCACAAAATTCTCATGGAAGATGACTTCAAACCCGCAATCCAAAGCCAAAGAAGGGTTAATCCTCGAATTCATGATGTGTTGTCCCATATATTATAGATGATATAATACGAATTAATGAAGAAAGAAAGGTAGAAGAAGATGAATTCTAGAGAGAGAAAGTAGAGAGAGAAAAGAGAGAGAAGTGTGTGAAACATGGGAATATTAGATTAAGAGAGAGAATACAAAAGTGACAACCAACCCCTTCCTAACATGCTAGGAAGGGTATTTATAGTCCACCCTACATGTGGGCTTTTATGGACTATACTAAATAGGTCGGGCTTCCCTTTTGGGCTTTAGTTACTTATGAATGAACCTTAGCCTAAAGTTAAGCCCGTAAACCACGACTAATTAACTACCTATTACAACGTTCTAAATAATGTTACAATAATAACCTATGACCGAGCATTCTTGTTTGACTCAATATTTTGAGGCTAACAATCTCCCCCAATGTGAGGTCATCCCTTTTAAATATTTGGAGATCAATGGAGATTACGAATCTCGTCATAAATGAGTCTTGAACGTGTGACGGTAGTCTTGTTCCTTCATGCTGTGATCTTTGATCCTTTGTCGTTGTCTTTCGACTTTGTCTTTACGTTTGAGATCTTCAAATCATCCTTGACTTGTCTTTGCCATCTTGCGATCTTGTGTCTTCATCCACACACTCATACTTTGCATCATTTTGAAAGCTTGCTAACAATCTCCCCCAATGTGAGTATGAATAATCAGAGTTGCGGAAGTCTTTTGCTTTCTTGAATGTTGAATATCTTTGGGCATGAGTATGTCGTTTTGAATCTTCGACTTTGCTAAGTACACCGTAACGTCACCTTCTTGATACAAAACATAGACACGGACTGAATGGCTTTGACATTCGTCCTAAATCGGTAGCGTTTTACCTCCGGTCGGTGAAGACCGTTACACGATATTAAATATCGTACCTGTGATTAGGTAGGTTTAATTAAGAATCTTCTTGACAGGGTTTCGCGGTAGTACTAGCCGTTCCCTTTACTCGACCGTCTCAAAGCAAGACTGCGAACATAAAGAGTGAATCAATTGGATAAAAAATCCTCTTGATTAAATTCGTCAATTCAAATTCCTGGAACAAGATCGATTCATAAAGAATCTTACCATTGTTGCTTTCCAGTTGACACAAGCTTGATCCATAAAGAATCTCGCAAGTCACCTACCGTAGCGCTGTTTGATGTTGACGCTAGAAGGATTTCCATTCGTCACTATGACTATTAATGAATATCACTCTTAATGTTTTGGCAAGATCATAAAGATATTGCGTAGAAACCTGAAACGAGTTTGAATCTATTCAGAATCAAACCACCGTTGCTTTTCAGTTTTACATATGTTTAATTCACAAAGAATCTTACACATGACCTACCGCAGTGCTGTTTGATGTTAAAACTGGAAGGATTTCCACTCATCATCGTGAATACTAAGTAGTATCACTCTGAGTGTTCTAGCAATATCGCAAGGATATAGCGTAGGACTCTCTTGATCTTCATCCGTGTGTCCTAGCGAGATTTGATTGATCTCTTGGCTCTAGACTCGATTTGTGCACTTTTAGTTATCGGAGGCTGGAGCAGATGCCACCTATTCAATATCAACTATCTCGGAGTGAGAAAGTCAATAGAAGTCATGTTGTTCTCCGTGACAATAAAACAAACTTCTTTTGAGAGAAGCCTGAGTCAGCTGGGTAAGGGTTGTGCATTACATCACTGGGTCCATGATGCGTTGTCTTCCTGATGTGTTGACCCGGTTTCTGCCTAAGTTGTATGGATGGCTAATTTCTTTACACCCTTTATCCTTACATTTCTTTTTCATTCTTCAACCCCTTCAATGCTTACCAAGACGTCATTACTAGCACCTTGTTGTGATTGTTCCAGTGCTAGCTTAAGTACATAGTCGGCATTCAACTACGTTCACATTCTACTCCATCTTTCCTAAGGACTTCTAATAATCTATTGGATTGTCCATGGGAAGATCCCTCCGGTTCTGGTTGGATCATAGGACTTAAACCTAACCACCCTTTTGACACCAATAACGTCGTGGATTAAAGATGTTGTGGGTTTTTTTATCGTAACCATGAGTTCTTGAGTCTTTAGATCACATTTTAATCATATTTTCTCCCCTATCTCTAATATATAAAATCGTTTGATATTAGAGATACCAAATTTGATTAAAATATATTTTGAAAAAATAGTCTTGAAAACTTTCGGGAGAAAAATGTGTCAAACTTAGCATGAATTTTTGGAACGTTTTATGTAGTGTCGAGCACATAATTTTTGAAAGATTTTGAATAATCATTGAAAAACTCTTGAAAAAATTGTACTCGCACACTACATGTTCATGAACACATAAAAGATTGTCGTTGAAGAATATGTTCACGAACATCAAAGCTTTTTATGTGATTAATACCAAATGATATGTGCACACAATGTGTTGGATACATAAAATTGTTTTGACATAACATATCCAACAACATTAAAACTTTGATTTTGGAAAGCTCCCCCTCAAAAACTGATCCAATTGAATTGTCATTATGAGGATGTGATCCACATTTCGCTTTTTGAGGATAGGAGTTGTTGAACACACAATTTTTGAAAGATTTTGAATATCATTGAAAAATTCTTGAAAAAATTGTGTTCAACGCGTTTTGAAAAATCCATACTTTGTGGCGACATGGTTTTTCGAAAGCATAAACTTGAGTTCATAGACTTGGAATGTCTTGACGAATCCACTCAAGTGTAAGAAGATTTCTCTTCTTTTGCTGAGGGTAAGCGCACTAAATCGTACACTCCCCCGTGAATATCGATCCGGGTTACAATCTGAAGGTGATTACAAGCCATTGTGTTGAGCACAAAACGTTGAATGTTTTGGGACATGCTCAACCCTGGATAGATTGCTCTACCCATTGTTGGAAAATTGTCCAAAATAGACATTTTTCTTTATTAAAAGAGGAAATGACATGTTTTGAAAAATATTTACAACTTTCATTCGAGCTTTATGTACATACCCGTGTCGTTATTGAGCGATATTTCTAGGCACGTCCATATTATCGATACTGAAAGACATGTCTAGAAGAATATTTTTGTATTTTGAAAGATTTTTCATTTTTTATTTTGTTTTTCTATGTTTTATATTTTTGTATTTTGCTTTTCAATAGATATATACAAGTAGATGTTTGAAATATGAATCAAGCAGGTACCTTTGCCAGAATCTCCAGATCGGCTGGAGTCAAACATCTCATACCAATTTGCCTAACGAGGTACTCAAACCTATCTTTCGACAAAGCTTTCGTGAACAGGTCGGCTAACTGATAATCCGTTCCGACAAAGTATAATTCAACGATTCCGCGTTCAACTTGTTCCTTGATGAAGTGATATCTGACATCAATGTGCTTCGTGCGGGAATACTGTACCAGATTGCAGGAGATGGCTATGGCCGACTTTGAGTCACAATACATAGGTACTTTACCAAAGTGGAAGCCATAATCCGTGAGTTGTGTTCTCATCCAAAGAACTTGAGCACAACACGCAGATAGAGACACATACTCCGCTTCGGCTGATGACAATGACGTACAATCCTGCTTCTTGGAAGACCATCCCACGAGCTTATCTTGACCTAGAAATTATGCACCACCAGAAGTACTTTTTCGTGTATCAAGACACCCTGCATGATCAGAAACTGAATAGGCCGTTAGAAAGAAACCGGTTTCCCTCGGATACCAGAGACCCATGTGAATGGTATTCTTAAGGTACCGAAAGATCCGTTTAACATCCTTGAGGTGCTTTTCAGTGGGTCGGGCTTGATATCGTGCACAATAGCATGTAGCATGATGGATATCAGGTCTACTTGCTGTCAAGTACATGAGGGACCCGATCATGGAGCGATATCGCGTTTGATCGATGGGTAATCCCTCTAAGTCAGCATCTAGAGATGTGGTGGATAATGGTGTCCGAACTAGGTCACATGAGGTCATACCATGCTTTTTGATTATCTCTTGACAATACTTAGCTTGGTTAATAAAGATACCACGTGGGGATTGGTGAACTTGAATTCCTATAAAGAATTTTAGTTCTCCCATCATTGACATATCAAATTTGCTGTGCATTACTTTTTCAAACCATTTTTGAAAGTTTTGGGTTTGTAGACCCGAAAATAATGTCATCTACATAAATATGCACAAGCAAAATGTCATCCCCATATTTATAAGTGAACAAAGTTAGATCAATAGAACCTTTTGAGAAACCTTTGGATACCAGATATTTCGATAGCTCATCGTACCACGCCCTTGGAGCTTTCTTGAGTCCATAAAGTGCTTTGTGGAGACGATACACCTTGTCAGGATAATGAGGATTGACGAATCCTTGCGGCTGTGTGACATAGACTTCTTCCTTCAAAGGACCGTTAAGAAACGCCGTCTTTACGTCCATTTGATAAACGATGAATCCCTTATGTGCAGCATAAGCAAGGAAAATCCTGACCGCTTCTAGACGAGCTACTGGTGCAAATGATTCTTCAAAATCAATACCCTCTTTCTGACCATACCCTTTAGCCACTAGCCTAGTTTTATTCTTGATGATCGTGTTTTCTTCATCCATCTTGTTTTTCCAGATCCATCGAAGATTTAATAGAGTTACATCGTATGGTCTGTCAACAAGTTCCCAGACTTTAAGTCTTTCAAATTGTTGAAGTTCGTCCGTCATCGATTCAATCCAAGCGTGATCGGCTAAGGCTTCTTTGATATTTGTTGGTTCAGCTGAACTCACGGCGAGTGCGAACATACAAACATCACCATCGGTTTCAAGTTGTCGTCTTGTACGAACGGGCTAGGGTTTCCAATTTCTTGTACCAAAGGATGATCTCGGGTCCAATGATGTGTTGACGGGTGTCGTTGGTAAAACGTATGCATATTTGACGCATCAACATGGCGAGTAGAAGACTCTCCAGTTTCGTGTATCGGTGTACCGAATGGGTTGATAAAATCGTCTTCGTCATTTAATGCATGGTCTACTTGATTTGTGTTCCCTGAAGCAATGATTGTGGTTGTGGATGTTGTAGGATCGATTGTTGATGTGATATTCTGAGGAGGTAAATCTGCAGCAACCCGTGTTGAAGTAGATGAAGTTGTATCCTTTTGTTGACGATGATCGGTATCATCATTCTTATCATGAGTGATAGCGGAAGACGTTGATACAACATGTTTTTCCCCCGTGAAATATTCATCATACATTGGTCCATATAACATTTCCAACTCTTCAATTGTCGTGTCCACTGTCATATCAGCTCTTGGAACACTTGGTGGAACCAGCTTTGAACTTGATGGTTCATTGTTGTGGTCATGAGTTCTGAGTTCCGTGCGGTTGTGAACGGAAGTCGTTTGTCGTTGTGTATCGGGACTTAAACTGCTTTGTTCAAGTGCCATTTCTTGCAATTCATCAAATCGGACATGAATAGTCTCTACGATCAATTTTGTTCTCTTGTTGTAAACTCTATATCCCTTAGACTGAGTTGCATATCCCACTAGAATACATGCATCACCCTTCTCTTTCATCTTATCCAGATTTTCACCGTCTCGAATTATGTAGCACATACAACCAAAAACGTGAAGGTGTTTGAGTGAAGGTTTGCGATCATGAATTATGTGATATGGTGTCTTTTCGTGTCTAGGAATAATTAAGGATCGGTTTTGTGTGTAGCATGCGGTCGACACGGCTTCGGCCCAAAAGTATAGTGGAAGTTTTGAAGCGTATAATAATGTACGAGCAGCCTCAACCAAAGTACGGTTTCGTCTTTCAACAACGCCGTTTTGTTCAGGTGTTCGAGCAATGGATGTTTCATGTTCAATCCCTTCAGCTTCAAAGAAGTTCTTCAGAGTTGAATTCAATAATTTTGTGCCTCTGTCAGTGCGTATCACTTTCACTTGAACTTGAAGACCACGTTGTATCTGCTTAAGGAAGTTGATGAGAACTTCGGGTGTTTCATCCTTGGATCTCAAGAAGAAGGTCCATGTATACCTTGAGTAATCATCGACAACTACCATAATGTATTTCTTCCCATTGATACTTTGAACACGCATGGGACCACACAAATCGATATGAAGAAGATCTAACCGTCCTTAAGAGCTTGGGGTAGTCTTTGTCTTAAAACTAATTCGTTTAGCTTTACAAAGCTCACAAGAAGAACAAAGATGATCCTTGACGAATTTCAAGCTAGGAAGGCCTCTCACAATATCTTTCTTGGAAAGCAAGTTAATGGTATCAAAGTTGAGATGAGATAGACGTTGATGCCATAACCATGCTTGAGTCGATGAAGCTTTCGCCATGAAGCAAAGTGGAGTTGTAGAAGTTGTGTCTTGAAGTGAAATTGTGTAAAGATCTGTACCTCTTGTACCAGTGAGTAAGTCATTCCCATCATAATCACGAACAAAACATGTCTTCTTTCTAAAATCAACCTCCAAATCCGCATCACAGAATTGACGAACCGAGAAAAGATTATGATTGAGCCCTTCGACGTAGTATACCCTTTTGATCGTGATATTCCCCTGAACCAAATCTCCGTAACCTAGGATCGGTGCAAACTGATCATTACCGAAACGGACCGTCCCTAGGAACTTCTCCACGAAGTTAATTAGAAGCTTGAGATTCCCCGTCATGTGCTTGGTGCACCCGGAGTCCATTATGAAGAGAATTATTTGTATCACCTGCAGAAGAATTAGAAGACGATGGAGCATTTGCTAATTTGGATACCACGTTGGTTGTGATTTCAGAATTATTAGTGTCCTTAGCAACAGTTAAAGGCAGACTAACACTCGTTGTCATATTTTCTTTCCTAACTTTAGGCATCCATTTATATCCGGGAGGAAATTGATTAGCAAACCACCATTTCCAAGACTTACTAGCAGACTCATATAATTCCCTAATTTTGCTTCTAGAGTGCTTAGTGGTGGAGTCTGATGCATTTCTTTCCTTAGGGGGGGTTGCACCAGAATGGTTCACTCTTCGCTTGGGTTTACTAGCACTAACAGGCATTACAATTTGCTTCTTAGTTCTAGTATCTACGCCTTTGTCCTTGTTCGAAGCACACATCGAATGATTAGCATTGGCACATTTTCCACATTTAACACAAACAAACTTAACATTCAAAGCATTCAAAGTCGAATCATTCAAATCGTCATTACATGCGATTACAGACGTTTTATTCTTAGAAACATTTAAAATCCTAGGGTGGTCTTCTACTATCTTCATCTTCCCTTGACTCTTGTTTTGGCAGACCTTTTCATTCCTTGGAGTGCTCTTAAGCTGAGGCCGGCTAACACTAGCAGTGGGGACTACTCCTGTAGTAAAAGACACACGTCTATTAGTGTTTCTAGAAGTCTGAGAAGATTGACTTTCATTGTTGTGTGTGGGTTTAGTGACCAATCTATACATCCCTGGTTTAAGCACATTGTTGTTCTTAATGCTTGGTGCTTGAGTGTTCCTTATGGGTTGGGTCTGTGGAAGCCTTTCCTTTCCATCTATCTTGGGGGAAAACACGGATTTAGAAAACGAAGAATTTGAGAATGCAGATGGTTTCCCAAGATAGAGGACCTATTCACTTTGTGGGCATTAGGTTGTCTAACAGCAGGTTTCTTAACACTAGGTTCCACAACTTTCCCACCCATCTTAGCAACGAGTTTCTTCAACTCTGCTATCGCTATTTCCCTGTCTTGTAACTGAGCTTTTAAATCCGTAATTTCCAAACTCTTTTCATTCATTTCTCGACACATTTTGGAAAGTTTTTCTTGCAATTTATTATCGTTTGAAAAACTACCGACATGTTTTTGCAAAGCAAGTTCAAGATCATGACAATGTTTTTGAAGGAAATCACATCGGTGTTGAAGAAGTGTAAAAACCTTTTTATCAACATTTTCTTTACATTTCGAAAGCTCAGTTTCAAGACGTTCACATTCTTTCACTTTATCAAGATATTTGCACGCAACATCAGAATATTCATCAATAGCAGCACAAGATGTAAAATAAGCACACATAAGATCTTTAGAAACACATTCTTGCAAGAGTAAGTCATATTCATCAGAAAAATCGGACTTCTCCATTTAAAGAGCATCAATGTCTTTCTCAATAGACTCAACATATTTTAAATCATCAAACATTTCAGTCTTTATTAATGCCTCAAATTCAAGAACAGTTGCTTTAATCAATGCCGTGTTTGGGATTAAGAGTTCTTTCACAAGCAATGTAATATCTTGAGGAATTGGTCTAAAACACTCATTTTTCTCACGTTTCGCCCAATCTCTTTCAACAATAGATTTAACATTATCTATGTGATGTTTAAGAATATTTAATGTTTTCCTACTCTTGCTTTTGGACGCATCTAGAGGGAGGTAGTTCATATATTTGTAAACATTAGATTTCTTAGGGGCAAACGCTTTTTTCCATTGAATTCGCTTTTGCTTGCATTCTAAAAACACTTCCTCACGAGATTTCTGAGTTTGTTTGTTGAAAATACCATAAAGACTATTCTCATAAGCATAATTATATGGTTTTACAAACTCCTTATTAACTAGTGATCGACTCTCGTCATCCCAAAGGGCAGTCTCGTCACTATCGAGCCCAACACGAGGACATTCAGGATCAGTCCATCCGGACTCATCCAGATAAAGGCGCGGGTTCGCAGCTTGAGCTTTGGCAAGGTACTCGGGACTTGCGAAGCTTGCTTGACCCTTAAACATCGATGGAGGTGCTATCATTCTAACGGTTTGAATAGAGTCATGCGTTTCATTAACAACTTTCTTCAAAAAGTCGACTTGTTCTTGTAGTTTTGTTACTTTTTCAGTATTTTGTTCATGTCTACTTTTAAAGTGTTGTTTTAACGCTTCTACCTCTTGTTTCCTAACCTCAAGAAGTTTATCAGAATCGGTAGTGGTCATAGAGAGCTTTTGTTTAAGTTCATTAACTTTGGTAGTGGCAAGGTACGTTTTTTGACGTTCATCCATTAAGAAAACATTATATTGGCGCTTTTCCTTGGCTAATAACTCAAGAGTTGTGTTGTATTTGTTTTCAAAATCGTCCTTTTGACTTTTTAAAGCACTACCCTTGTACCCCTCAAGCTCTTTGGTTTTCTGAAGAAGCTCATCTTTGTAACTTTCAGTGGTCTCACTAGATTTAATTAGCGCAGCTTTGCATTCTTCAAAATTTTGAGTGAGCGTAGCGTTTACCTTTTTTAATTGCTTTTGACTCTTCCTAGATTCTTTAACATCTTTTTGTAAAGTGGCAATTAAATTAGCAAGCGCAAAACGTTCCTCTTCATCATACTCATTTGCATGGTGGTCATCCTCAGACTCATTATTGCACATGTTTGATGAATTAGGTGTGGTATTACTATCAACCGTTTCCATCATACATGTATCATTAATGGCATTGGGTAGCTCACTATGCTCATGAATATCACCAAACACATTATATTCTTCAGGAGTGTGTACCTTATCGATTGGCTCAGTGTCAAAGATAGGTCCATTGTCATCTTCAGTGACTTTGAGAACTTCTTCAACATGTGCCATGTACGAGTAATGTGCCTCTAATTCCTGGTCGGGGGCTTCATCATCAGTGTCATCAAGCATAGCTCCTTCCTCAGCTGATAGTTTGACCCCTCCTTCCATCTTCTTGCATAGCATCATCTTTTCCTTATCACCCTTTTTGGCTTCCTGCATTCCTTTGCCATGTGCCCATAACCTTGGCAATTAAAACATTGAATCCCATTTTGCTGAGCCACTTGACTTCCAACAGTTTCCCTAGTACCAGTAGCAGCAGCAATCCTCTGAGTATCATACTTGGCAGTTTGTCGATCATACCTTGTAGAACCCTCAACATGTGTTGGATTATGTCGATCATACCTAGAAGGACTTTCACCACGTCGACGTGTATCATACCCTGGAGGACTCTCAACATATCGGTTCTTTGTGTTAGATGATGTTCGAAGATTGTTGTTGGTGGGCTTGTAGATCTTCTGGTAAGTCTTCATAATGAAAGCAATTTGTTGTTTCATCTCTCGATTCTTTTGAGCTTGTTCTTCATCACTATCTTCGGCAGAAGATGACTCAGATGGTGGTGATGGTGCTCTTGGTGCTTTGCCGCGTGATTTTGTGGATGATGAAGACTTTGATGATGTGGAGTATCGTGGCGATGATGATGGAGTGGAGTATGGCTTTGGAGCACGAGAACGATGATCTTGAACATTTTGAGTGGTAGTCAATAAAGCAAGTGGATTAGCCGTCTTTGCAACTCGTTCAGCTCGAATCTCATTTGCTTCATTCTAAAATTGATTCAAGATATCAAAGAGTCGATGATATGAAACCTCATCCAACTTTTCTTGTTGTTTCACTAAAGTGACGAACCGTGTCCACTCGGGTTGAAGTTGTTGGAGGAATTGAACATTGACTTGCATGGTAGAGACTTGCAAATTGTTTCTTGTCATGTCATTCATCATTTTGTAGAACCGGGAGTAGTATGAATCAATTGATTCTCCATCTCTTGAAGTAAACTTGCCAAAGTTCCAAAACAAGTTTGTTTTGACATCTTGCTTGTTCAATGATTCTCCTTGTTGCAAGCGTTCAATAGCAGTCCACATTTCATGGGCAGTAGGACATGCATCAACCGTGGAGTAAATATCATCTCCAATCCCACTTAGAACCATATAGATGGCTTCTTTCTCCGCATCATGCCAAGCACAATTTTCAGGTGTGAGATCGGATCTTTTTTCATCACGTTCACTTGCTGGTTCTGGGTCAGAAGTATCAGTTGCTGGTCTTGGAGGAATTGATATATTCTTGAATACATATGGTCAGTAATACATTTCCTCAAGGCGTCACCATTGGGTCTTGTATCAAGGTATCGTATGAAACGTGATTGTCATTGAGCATATCGACCGGCGACAAGCATTGGTGGTCTCTCTTTGTTACCGGCGACCATGATGTTGTTCGTCACACGATATTCTGCAGTAGAATCCATCTCGATATTTTAGGAAATGATTAAGTGAATATGGATCTTAAGTAGATGTGTTGTGATTGTTGTTGTGGTTTAAATTCTGAAAATCGCGAATTTTCTTCAGTCCGACAATAAATTCCTCAGTCCGACAAAACGGTAGACCGAAAAATTTTGTAATCGCCAAATTTTGAAATTGAGCTAGAAATAGCCTAAAACTAGTCTAGATAGTGGCTAAGTCTAAAAATTGCTCAAACAAATTTTAGCATCACAAAGTCACCCATCGCAATATAACCCATCGCAATGTCACCCATCGCAATATCACCCATCGCAATATCCTTTTGTCGCAATATTCTATCGCAATGTCCTATCGCAATATCCTATCACAATATTCTATCACAATAACACCTAGCGCAATATTCTATCGCAATATTCTGTCGCAATAATCTGTCGCAATAACACCTATCGCAATGTGGCTGTCGCAATGTGGGCAGAGTAACGTTTCAAGATTGCCTTAAATCCGTCGTAATCCACGATCGCAATAACGATCGCAATAAGCGTCGGAATAAGGGGGCTATCGCAATACTGATCGCAAAGTAAAACCCTATGGGTTATTGCGATCAAAACCGTACTTACCTTTTCCGAATTTCTAGCTGTCGCAATAAGAGAACTTTTTTCCAACTTTTTAGGCAACGATTTAAGCAACTTTTAGGCAAAAAAATTCGTGATTTTAACCAAACCAAAACAACCAAATCTCTACAACAAGTATATAGAAGATTTGTAGCAAGATATAGAGCACTAAAAACACAAAATAATTTAAATCCGAGATGATTTATGGATTATATCATACGAATCAAATATAATAACAACAACCAATCACAAATCTACCCCGTGGAGATTGATACCAATTGTTGTCCCATATATTATAGATGATATAATACAAATTAATGAAGAAATAAAGGTAGAAGAAGATGAATTCTAGAGAGAGAAAGTAGAGAGAGAAAAGACAGAGAAGTGTGTGAAACTTGGGAATATTAGATTAAGAGAGAGAATACAAAAGTGACAACCAACCCCTTCCTAACATGCTAGGAAGGGTATTTATAGTCCACCCTACATGTGGGCTTTTATGGACTATACTAAATGGGTCGGGCTTCCCTTTTGGTCTTTAGTTACTTATGAATGAACCTTAGCCTAAAGTTAAGCCCGTAAACCACGACTAATTAACTACCTATTACAACGTTCTAAATAATGTTACAATAATAACCTATGACCGAGCATTCTTGTTTGACTCAATATTTTGAGGCTAACATGATGTCATCAAGCAAGAAGTTATCAAACTTCTAGATGCCGGAATGATCTTACCTATTTCGGATTCACCATGGGTAAGTCCCGTCCATTGTGTGCCAAAGAAGGGCGGAATAACCGTTGTTCCCAATGAAAACAACGAGTTGATTCCTACTCGTCTCGTTACTGGGTGGAGAGTTTGTATAGACTATCGCAAACTCAATGATGCCACGAGAAAATATCACTTTCCTCTTCCTTTCATGGACCAAATGCCCGAGCGTCTAGCGGGTAATGACTATTATTGCTTCTTAGACGGTTCAAATTCCCATCGATCCTAAAGACCAAGAGAAAACCACCTTCACTTGTCCTTATGGAACATTTGCTTACAAAAGAATGACTTTCGGCTTATGCAATTCTCCTGGGACGTTCCAAAGGTGTATGATGGCTATCTTCCATGACATTGTTGAAGAAACCATGGAAGTCTTCATGGATGATTTCTCGGTCTACGGTGATTCTTTCTCTGCTAGCCTTGCCAATTTAGAACGTATGCTTAAGCGGTGCGAAGACACTCGCCTTGTTCTAAATTGGGAAAAATGTCATTTCATGGTAAAAGAGGGCATCGTGCTAGGACATAAAATATCCAAAGCCGGTCTCGAAGTGGACCGGGCTAAAGTTGATGTCATAGCAAAATTACCTCCACCTTCAACCGTGAAGGGTGTGAGAAGTTTTCTTGGTTATGCGGGCTTCTATCGACGATTTATCAAATACTTTTCTAAAATCGCTCGCCCGATGACCCACCTCTTGGAAAAGGATACTCCTTTTATATTTTCCAAAGAGTGTATCGAAGCCTTCAACAATCTAAAGGATAAGCAACTAAGGCACCGGTCTTGGTTACCCCTAATTGGGAGCTACCTTTTGAGTTGATGTGCGATGCTAGCGACTTTGCTATTAGAGCGGTTCTGGGACAACGTCTTAACAAACATTTCCAACCGATCCATTACGCTAGCAAGACACTGACGGGGGCTCAATTGCATTACACGACAACCAAAAAAGAGTTTTTAGCTGTTGTCTATGCCTTTGAAAAATTTCGCCCCTATCTTGTCCTATCCACTACCATCGTGTATACCGATCATTCCGCGTTGAAGTACTTGTTAACCAAACAAGATTCTAAGCCAAGACTTCTTCGCTGGGTTTTACTCTTTCAAGAATACAAAATCGAAATTCGTGACAAGAAAGGAGCCGAAAACCTAGCCGCGGATCATCTGAGTAGACTTGAGGATCCATATCAAGGGGATCATCCGAACAAAGAGATCAATGACTCTTTTCCCCTTGAGACCTTATTGTCTATCAAAACCAATCTTGATGAGACCCCATGGTTTGCGGACATTGCAAACTACTTGGCGAGTGGAATTATCATCGACGGGTTAACATCCCAACAAAAGAAAAAGTTCTTTAAAGATATCAAGACTTACTTTTGGGATGACCCGTATCTATCCAAACAATGTGCTGATTTGATAATTCGCCGATGTGTTGACGGACCCGCAGCTCTAGAGATTCTAGAAGCTTGCCACAAAGGACTAACCGGTGGTCACTTTGGTCCCAACTAAACCGCCACAAAAGTGTTTGACTCGGGATTTTATTGGCCCACCATTTATCGTGACGCTCACGAAATGGTTAAACATTGTGATGCTTGCCAAAGACAAGGCAAGATCACACATAAAGATGAGATGCCTCAAAATTTCATTCAAGAATGTGAAATATTTGATGTATGGGGCATCGACTTTATGGGGCCATTTCCCTCATCTAAAGGAAACAAATACATCCTTGTAGCCGTTGACTATGTTTCAAAATGGGTTGAAGCAAAAGCTTTACCCACCAACGATGCAAGGGTGGTTTGTAACTTTCTGAAGCAACTATTCGCTAGATTCGGCGTGCCTCGTGCAATTATTAGTGATCGCGGGACTCATTTTTGCAATGATCAATTCGCAAGAGTCATGGCAAAGTACGGTGTCAATCACCGTCTTTCCATCGCTTATCACCCACAAACTAATGGCCAAGCCGAAATCTCTAACCGTGGGTTAAATAGAATTCTTGAACGAACCGTGGGAGAGCATCGTGCCTCATGGGCCGACAAACTCGATGATGCTCTGTGGGCTTTCCGAACCGCGTATAAGACTCCTATTGGTTGCACACCATATCGTCTCGTTTACGGAAAAGCATGCCACCTCCCCATTGAGTTGGAACACAAGGCTTACTGGGCCTTGAAATGGGAAAATTTTGACATCAACAAAGCCAGTGATTTGCGCAAAATCCAACTCAATGAACTGAACGAATTGAGGAATGAAGCGTATGAAAACTCTTTGATCTATAAGGAAAGAACTAAGCTCATTCATGACTCAAAGATTAAAAAGTGAGAGTTCCAAGTTGGAGACAAAGTTTTACTCTTTAACTCTCGGTTAAAAATCTTTTCGGGTAAACTAAAATCTCGTTGGTCCGGCCCATTCACCATTGCTCAAATTTTTCCATATGGTACTCTTGAGCTTGCTCAACCCAATGGACCTAATTTTAAGGTGAATGGCCAACGAGTGAATTTGTACCTTGGAGAGGAAATCTCTCATGAGATGATCCGATCCCTCTCCACATTTCCTTTGAATTAATTCGGGACCGAGTCAGGCTCGTGACTCGGTTAACAAAAACAAGCGCTACTCGGGAGGCAACCCGAGTATCTATCCCTTTCTGTTTTACCTCCTAAGTGTAGGGGGACCTATGTAGGTTGTTTGTGTTTGTATGGTGATGTGATTACAGGGATAAGTGCACTTTTGGACTCTTTGAAGAACCGTCCTCCCATGTTATCCGCAAATCCGGTTCTATCTCTCAACTATCGTGATTCAATTTTTTTCATTCTCACATTTGAAATTGATCACTTTAGTTGTCTCCTCCTTAGCTTGATTTAACCAACGTGCACAATGTCATAAGTGTAGAGGAGATTTTTCCCAAATGCTTAAACATTGAGGACAATGTTTATGTTAAGTGTAGGGGAGACTTCTATCGAAGTTATAAGTGGACTTTTCCATTAAAATGCCTTCATTTAACCGGTAAATCATCTTTTTCGGTATTTTTCAAATTTTTAATTAACTTTGGCCATATAGTCATAATTTTTAAAATTTTTATGCCTTTTATTTCTTTCCTTTCATCGTTGCTATCATATGTATATATTCCAAAATAAAAGAAAAATCAAAAATATTAATAAAGTGTTTTAGCTCGTTTAGAAGTCTTTGATATATTAGGCCCGTTGCGATTATTTTGACTCAACCCGAATAGACTTATCCAAGTTTATTCTAGCAAGTATCCTTAACCATGTAGATAATTGGTTTATTAGGCTAAGCATCCACGAGTCTCATTACTTGAGATTTTAAACTGTGGAGAACGAGAAATGATAGAGTCAATTATAAGTCGGTATCTTACGCAAGCACACTTGGTGTAATTATAAGCTTTTCCTCCCATCGCCTTAAATGAATAAATGCAATAAGTAAGGTCGTACGATTTTATTGAATTACTTAGCTTCTAGCCAAGATCGTTTAAAAGTTGCTCCGTAATGATAAGAGTTCATAGCCAAGGCATAACTAATGAAGCGGGGCGCGAAGATTGGCGAGTCCGAAAAGGCCCTAACAAGGCATGAGGATTCCATTTTATTGCTAAAGATCCAAGATGATGTGAAAAGCATTATTCTCAAAAATCAATATCAAGGATCAAGACGCACGACGAAAAGCAATCAACTCCCATAAAGATCATGGAGAAATCTATCCGAAAAGACCCTTACAAGGTATGAGGATAAATAGATCCAAGTCCGAAAAGGAGGCGGATCGTTGTATCTCAAAATCCCATATTATGATTGAAGAAATAATGATGAAGTCGTGGTCAACAAAGTTGGAGTATCGCTAAAATACTCCAAGTGAAGAAATTCTATAAACGAAGAGAAGACCATTATCTCAAGAACGTCTCTCAAGATATGAAGTATGAAGTACATGCCACATATCGGCTCGAGAAAGGTCTCAAATCGTGAAGCGAGTTATGCCAAGATATGAACTTTTTGAGGTCTCGAGAAACAGTTTTAAGAGATTTTGTCCTTTAGCTAAATATTAATCAAATCGTCCTACTTTGCTTTCAGCCTAAATAACCTATCACAATAAGTCCAAAAATGCATCTTCATGATCATTCTAAGACAAAAATAAAATATAAGAGATACACCTAGGAATAAGGGAGTTTAAGCGTATAATTAAGCCATGTGTGTAAGTGTTTGTTTTGCTAACTTATAATAACAATGATCTCGTTTTTAAGCTTAGTTTGGGGAACGTGAAACTTGAGGGTGATAAACCTTCGCAGCACCAAAGCCCTAATGTAAGTCCTTGATCTCTTTGCATGTTATTTCCATGTAGCTATTTTCTAGTGAAAATGGTTTTCTATCCCTTTTGTTTTATTCAAGCTTTTATTTCTCTTTAGTACTTTAATTTTTGTTTAGGAGTATGTTAATAAGGCCAAGGTTGATTGATTATGAGAAAAGTGTAAATTTGCTTTGTCACTAAGCATTGCATGAGGGCATGGCAATGGTTAAGTGTAGGGGATTTGATAAGTATGAAAACACCCATCCTTTTGCCACTTATTTCTTGCTAAAACGGGACCAAAACACGTATTTAATATCATTTGTTTGGAATTATGTGTGGTTTGTGTGTTTGTTGTGTTTTCAGAGCCAATCGGATAAATATTGAAGAAAACATGGGATTGCAAGGGTTTTATCAAAGAAAAAGACTCAAGACGAAGTCTATTGTCCAAGAGATGCAAAAGATTTGAAGTCAATGGGCCTATCTGAAGATTTATCGAAGAAAAGGACCAAAGATAGAAGATTTACATATGTCGAAGAACTCAAGTCTATTAAACGAAGAAATTAAAAGACGAGTTGAATTTATTCATCGACAAATCCCGAATCCGAGTCGAAAACGTCAACTTTACTGAAAAGACGAGAAGACGAAAAGAAAGGAAGAAAGCTCACTCACCAACCAAGCCCAAGGCCTATAAATAGCCTCTCCTTCACAACTTGGAAGGCATATTTTATTTTTCTTGTTCTTTTCTTTTTGTTTCGTAGGAAACCCACCAACACCACTAGGGTGTTTGGTGATTTTTATTTTTCTTGAATCCATCATAAATTTTGTAAGTTTTAATCCTTCCTTTTGTTTGTTCAACCTTAATCTTTCAATTCCATCTTTGATTTAATCTTGTTCTTCCTTCTCTTGTTAATTTAAAGTTTTAAAGTTTTGATTTGGTTGATTTGATCTTTAAAAGTAAGTGGGTTTTGTGTTTTTGTTGATTTGGTTTGATGTTTATCATTAGTAGATGATTAGAGGTTAGTTTGGTTTAATCTTTGGTAAAAACTTGGTTGATTTTGACTAAAAATTCGTGTGTTATACTTTTACTGTTCTTCGTGTTCTTCAGTTTCCCAGATTCCGGATGAGCTTCATATATTCCGAATGAAGGTTTTGGTTAATTATTCTGGATAAAGCTTTTCAACATTTATTCCGAACGAAGCATTTTCAGTTAATTATTCCGAATAAACGAAATATTCCGAACCAGTTGATTCTCTCTTTTTATTCCGAATGAAGTAATATTCCGAACGAAGCTTTTTCTTTTTATTATTCCGGATGAGCATAATATTCCGGATAAAGGATTATTCCGGATGAGTCGATTATTCCGAAACAAATTTTATTTCGCATGAGTGTATATTCCGAACGAAGCAATTATTCCGCATAAAGCTTTTATTCCGAACGAACTGTTTTTCCGAACGAAGGTCTTCTTAATTTATTCCGGATGAGCAACATTCCGAACGAACATTTATTCCGCATGAATATTCCGAATCAAGCATATTCCGAATGAGTATTATTCCGAATGAAAGATTTCCGGTTTTGATTTCATTTACTGTTTTCTGTTTTTATTAAGTTTTTATTAAGTTTTTGAAATTAAGTTATTAAGTTAAGTTTTTAAAGTTTGTTTTCATTTATTGTTTAATTTTAATTTCCACTTAATTACTTTTACATTGTTTTTAATTTGTGGAGTTACTTTTAGTTAATCGTTTTTGACTTATTTTTATCACTTCACGCATTTCCCTTTTTGAGTAGAATAGAAAACCCAATCCCCTTTTTAGCCACCAAGAACGATAATTCCACTTTGAGCCGTGATCCATTCGAGAAGATACCGAGAAAACGAACTTCAACCTAGCAGATACTGAGTATTAGCGATAGTGGTCCCATTGTATAAAGTTGTATTACCTTTGTGTCAAGACAAACTTCAGACGGGCCATTTTTCACCGGATCTGCATCAACACCTGCTTCGACAACCTAAGTAACAATAACCAATATCACATTCAAAACATAATATTATCTAAAAACTAAGATATTAAAATGTAAGCAAATACATATTAATACCTCTTTTGCTTCATCTTGTCTGATCATTTCTTGAATGATGTTAGCATCATCACACAACTTGGACACATTATACACGCTCGAGCTATTGATAATACTGAAGTCCGATATTTCAATTTTGAAAATAAGCCTTTTTCCAAGCATATCTTTAAAGTTATCAGGAAACGAATTATCGTCATCAGCCTGTTTCGCACGAATCTCTGCAGCATATTTTCCAATCAACTTGAAGACCTCACGTTCCATTAGAACAAATGAAGTGGTTCCAGTACCATCTTGCACCCTCACTTGAACTCTAAACCTGATTTTGGAATACAAAGAGTTATATCTTTAAGCAATCACAGATCAAATACATGTACTTTATGGTGATTATTAAGCTTAACTACCTTGGAAGCATTGCAGGTCGAATTATTTTACACTTACGACAAACCAGCCGATCGTCAATAATCTCATCACCTACAACAATGTCTTCAAACTCGGCCGTTTCTGATTTATGAACCACTTTCCTCGAACACTTTCTACAACCAATTTAGTACCAACCATGTTCTTCTTCAATGAATTTAATAGTACCAAGCACCGCACACATACTTTCCTGCCAAAAAAGACAGAGTACATTAGACACAAACACAACTCTAAAATTTGTTTTACACGTAAACGAACATATGTGATACCTTTTTAACTTCACCAATCTCATCAATATACTTTCTTTCAGTTCTAACCAGAAACTCATCACGAATGGTATAAACTGTCTGGCTAGATAACCGACTTATGGTTTGAGATGAAGAACTTGGCCCATTCTTAAGAATTAGCCTGTTAAAAAAAGTAAAAAGATGGCATAAACTGTCTGGCTAGGAAGTGATGTCTGTAGATGAATAATCAGAAAAATACATATTAACATATCTACATATTAGAATGTGGCAATAGAGACTTATAAACCTATCATACCTACTTTCAATAAACGAATCTTATTTTGAGAAACATCATAACAAACCATATAGTGTCACTCACTCATTTCTTACATGCAATCATGTAACATAATCTATAGGGTGTGATATATTGGACAAAGTTTCATAAAGTGTGGCTAAAGGAATATTTGCAAAAAACTAAAACATTACATAATATTTAAGTCACAACAGGCTATTGACACAAATTTAAAAACTTGACATACCTCTTTTTGAAGTCCTGAATTTCCTCAACATCCTCATTTATAAAGAGGCGGCTTACAAAAAGATCATTTTTAACAGTTGGAGAGCCTAAAAAGTGGGGTACATTATTACTTCAATTAAAGATGGACATACTTTATCATAAAATGAATAACTGTATTGGTAAATATTGCTTTGAAATATTACCTTTCCATTCACGAAGTTTGCCAAGCTGAATTATCATTATCACATAATCATCATTCTCATGGCCATTAACGAAGTCTGCTAATTGTTGTGCAAACCCATCCCATAAGGTACAGCTAACAACATTACCTCTGTCCAAACAAAAAAATTGACTAAAAGTCAGTAAACTAAACTAATTTTTTTTGACAAAAAGTAACTTTTTGATAACAAATATTTATAGAGAAAGAGCACCTACTCCAAGTCTTGTAACTCGAAAGTCATCCTTTTCTGTTCTTTACCATTACGATCATTGTAAACATCAAGATTTCCGCAAGAAACAACATTGCCAATAACATCTGCAAAACTAAAATGATATAAAAGCATATCCATTTTCATTACTTAATGGGATAAAAACTAAAGTCAAGTACTTACCAACATCTTCTCCCCCAACTACCTGTTTGTTAAAATACCAGCAAATGGCACAAAGCGAAAACCATAGAGTGAGCCTTGAAAGTCAGGGCACTTCTTCGCAGTGGTGTGACGATAGAAGTTCAACTTGAAAGGATGTTTGAGGATTGGATATTGACCACAGCAACACCAAACTTGATGATAATAACAGAAATACCTTGCTCAAGAAGAGGCTCAAAAGTAGGTATCAATTGCTTTTTCACAACCGCATGAATTCTTTCACCCTAAAATAATTAATGGACAATCATCAGAAAGCTTAAAAAAACAGGCCATCCTTTTATGTGAATGATAACAAAAAACAAAATACCTTCTCATCTATCAAAATCAAATCTGTAGTGTAGGGTTGTCTCCACATTTGAATTATCCTAACTTTGATCTTCAATGAATCCTTTTTGGAGTCGATCTCATCAACGAAAGTGAATTTGTTAGGCTCCATGGCTGCAAACTTTTTTATTGATGAAGAAGAGTATGAGATAGTGTGGTGGAGAGTAAGGCATTAGGAGATTTAAAGGGTGAGATGTTGTGATTAGGGTTTCTGAAATTACATAGGAACTTGTAGAAGTGTTTCATTGTTCAATGTCTGCGCACTATTTTTGAAGATGTTCTTGAACCAAGTTTGTACGCTATGTGTGCGGTGAAAAGTGGGATTTTTATAAAAAATATTTAATTTTTAATAATTAAGAATGGGCTTTTTTAAATTATATTAACTGTTAATTATTTTTACTTAAAAATAAAAACAAATTCAATAATGACATCAGCTTTTATAATTTTTTTATAGCATTAATCAATAGAAAAATGACATCTATTTAAAAGTGACATATGCAAAAACCTTCTTTTAAGAGAATTAAATAGATTTTTTATCAAACAAAAAGGTAATAATTTTTTTTACCAAAGATAATGAATTAAGGTCCTACTTCTACGACATAAATGCAGACCACACACAACCTACATCATCATCACACAAAACTCAGATCCTATCATTTTATATCCTTCATAAAAAAACCCACATAAATCAACAACTTAATTAAAAAACAAATCGAACGTTTGGTGAATCCCTTTTTAGTGGCCATGAGATGAGATTCAATACATGAAGATCGATTGTCCTTTTTATAATGCGTAAATGGGTTTGTGAAGATGTTGTATTTGGTATATTGAGTTCATAGAAATATGCTTGTTGATATGAAATGGTTCCAAACGGTTGTTTGTTTCAGAGTTATTTGTATGGGATTTGCAGCTCGCGAGGTGTGATTGGGGTTGCGCATGTAGTGTTTATGACTTCAAGAGGAATTGGTTGAAAGGTGAAACCGAGAATAAGGGACCAACGGACAATGGGGTCAAATTGCTTTTCGATATCTGGTGTTGTATTAAGGTGGTGTTTTATGAAGAATCCTATGGAACCGAGGGATTATGGGTAGCCAATATATGGATATACGAAGTTCTGATGAAAGCAATCAAGATTCATCTCATATCGTGGGTTCTGGATCTGGACACTGTTGGGTTTGAAACCGGATATGGACGCGGGTTGGTTACCACCGTTGATGAACTAAAAAACCAATCTTAGGTGAGTTTGAAACCGGATCTACTCTTTCATCTTGATGTTCTTATGGTTTCATGAAAAACCAATCAACTTGATGGTGACACGAAAAAGATGTTTGACTAGAACTGAAAAACCAATCTTTTCTATAAGGTTTCATGAAAAAGATGTTTGGCTAGACTTGATGGTGACAATTGGCAGTCAAGAAGAGCCACCACTTGAAATCTTCACCGGCCACCGTTTAGTCGTGATAACAATCTTAAGAATTGATTCAAGTTGTATACATTTTAGGACTGGTAGAATCATTCGTGTCAAAAGGACTATGTTGGATGGTGGTAGTGATTGATTGTGGTGGTTGTCGGCGATGGTTGGTGGTGACTATCACTGGTGGCAGTCGGCAGAGGTCTCTAGGTAGATCTGGTAAACACCCATCTACACCAGATCTGCCATTAGATTTAGGGATAAAGTGTTTATGTATTTTCATTTGTAAATCTGCCACCAGATCTGCAGTCAGCGGAGGTCTCTATGCTTTCTCTTTTGTTAATCTGTTTTTTTTTTGTTTATAGCCATCATAAAGAAATTAAATTTTTTTGGACATCATAAAGAAATTAAATTTAAAAAAAACATTTTATTTAAAGATTAAAAGGGAAGAAGAAAATTAAAAAAAATTAAATTTTATGTAAACTGACGCCGTTATAATAGTTGGACTAACAATGTAAAAGTTTGTGGGTAAGCAACCGGTTAAAGGTTTAGCAGGTCATCCGCTACACACAAAGGTCGAGATTGAAAAATAAGTTAGTATAATGAGAAAAAAAAGATGAATACATACAACCATAAAAAGTGACAAGTTTAATGTATTTTTAGATGATTTTCCCTTTTTTTTAACGACTAGTTAGTAGTTAGTAATTATAGTGAGTTTTAGGGATGAGCATAGGTCCAGAACCGGTGGAACCGGAACTGGAACTGCTGGAACCGGGAACCAAAATTTTGATAAAATCAAGAACCAAGAACCGAACCAAATATATTTTTTGGTTAGAGTTCCAGTTCCGGTTCCGGTTCCGGTTCCAGTTCTTTCGGTTCTAACCGTATAAGAACCACCATTTATATAAAAACAAAAACGCCATCGAATATCTTTGGTTTTGAAGTTTTTAACAAGTTGCAACAATGCAGAGCCTATATGTAGATCAACTTTTGGACAAACTAAACAAACTTTGCAAAGACTTGACACGTTAATACTATAAAGTATATGATAATAAAGCATAAAATTGCTAGCATTGTTAGTCTCGTACCAAACTTGCTAGAATCTCTCTTAATCTTTTAGAACCAACATAATGCAAAAATACCAAAGGAACTAATAATATCGCCATTTGTATACAACAGCAAGTTTATTCACAGACAAAACATGCATACAAAATTACTATATTTTGATAGAATAGAACATATTTATTCATAACTGCAAACTTGTCAATCACATTCACACGTATGAATAAAAGCATGTATAATCAATCAAAAGTTCAAGTTACATTAAATCATTAATGATATATTCATTTGAATGTAAATGTATGATCATACGAAGAACACTTTGCAATACTAAAATCTAAGAAAATAAACATAAAACTTATTTCCTCTTATTTGATAATAATGATGATCGTTTATGTTTCAATGCATAAAAAATTAAAGTTTGAGGTGGTTGGTTTGTTTTTTCTGAAAGTAGGCTAATAGGGTTTTTTTTCTTTTTACTATGATATTGGGATTTGAGTCTAAAAATAAATAAAAATATGATTTTTTGTACAATTATTGGGTATTTGGTTCTGGAACCGAGAACTGGTGGAACCGAACCGAACCGAACCGAGAACCAAAAAATCTCAAAATCAAGAACTGGAACTGGAACTTATGGTTCCAGTTCCGGTTCGGTTCTTCGTGGTTCCGGTCCAGTTCCCGGTTCCAAACCGGTTCTTCGGTTCTTCTGCTCATCCCTAGTGAGTTTTGAACCCAAAAGCTCTTCAAAAATATCTATTTAAGGATATCTTGATTACCAAGTGTGCTAACAAAGTTTGTTGACCAAAGCACTAAATTGATGTACTTTATTAATAAAACATAAGACACATGTCAAAATGTTAATCAATTTTTATAATTTTATTACGTGAACTAATTTTTTTCCAAAAATTCGTATCATGATTTTACTGTTAGGATATTTTTTCTTTTTTTTATATATATGAGTCAGAGTGACCTATTTAGCATGTTGTTTGCTTTAGTGTTCTTTGTGTGTAACGAGTGTTTTACTTTTTTTTTATTATTTAAAATGTGAATTATAATATTATAATCATAAAAGTCTACAAGCTAGAAAAATTAAAAAAAAAATATCGTAGGCACATCTAGGGCTGAGCAAATTCGGTCATGGATCGGATTGAACTGAACATGACTAATCGGATTAGACCGAACATATTTCAGGCTGATTCTCGGTCGACTTACTTTTCGCATTTATTTTTTGTCCGATCGGTCTGTTTCGATCTTAAAAGAAACCCGTATGCTTAGTAGGACTGAATCGAAGACCGAACCTGGCCGAAAAATGGTCTGATCCTCAATCCGGCGTTTTGGACAAGTTCGGTTTCAGTCGGGTCTAGTCTTGACCGATCCGATCTTGTTTTTAAACCGTGAGCACCCCTAGACACACCCATGCATTTTACATCCTTTGGGTTGAAAATAAAAAAGGTTACTAGAAAGCATTACTATAATACAAATGGACAATTCCCATCTCTTAATCCTGTATTTTTTTACCTTGAAATGGAAAAGGTCTTGTTGTCAATGTACACTCATTTTATATTAATACAAGAGTTTTCCATGACACGTAACTTTGTCATGCCCCTCAAGTTAAAAGCATGCACATTTGTTAGGTTTTTCTTGACAAAATCCAAAATACACACTCTTGAATGTGTGATACAAAGTTTAGACAAGTGGCTTGCCAGTCCAACATGGAACAAAGATAAAAGCTTTTGTGGTGAGTTTCTGAAAACATCAAATTGTGCCCCCTCGCCATAACTGGCTACACCCCATGAGGGACTTTGTCGAAGCTCTGTCTGTCAACGACCGAAATGTTCAACAGTGACCTTAAGCTGCCGGAAGTGTTTGGAAATGTCAAAGACGAATAGATTGCGCGTGTCAATGTGAATGTGCTAATGTAAGTTATCCATGGTTGTTATAGTCATGAATTTATCAATTTCTCTTGGTAGGGTTGTACTCGAATATGTAGCATTCGGTTTGATTTCATTTGCAAAGTTATATAACGCGCCATGTGTATCACCATAACACGCGCATAACACAAAGGCGGTACCCTGTAATAGCCATAAGCGCCCAACGATATTAATCTCAAATTTGAAATTACCTCTTTTATTTTTATAGATTCAAGTCACAGAACCTCTGATTTTGATCATTTACCAATGGGACAAAACTCCCAGCTCCACGATGATATACAAATCGTAGAATGTTCGCATCGCTAACCACACTATTCCCGTCTCCAAACATAACCAGTTTTACCTTTTTTCTTGTTCTCTTTGTTCACTTTGTGTACTTCCAGACCCTAAGGAAGCCTTGTCCTCTTTCTGATCTCTATGGTTAGTCGTAATGGACCCACCACTCCCACTTAAACAACTACCCATTTCCTTCAAGTCCGGGCCTGCAGGTGGAGGTATGGCTCCCATTTCATCATCTTCAAACATCCTTTTTGAACCCTCTAAAGCCACACCTAATATGAGTTATCTTCCAAAGCTTGATCTTTGGGTTGATGCAGTGGGGCCCACATTCGAGGTTCTGACTTCGGGGGCCTGACTTTGGATTGGATTCCGCGACTAGGTCGAATGCATCTACCGGGGTTACAGGGTTGGAATCTTCTCTTCAGGGTTAGGAGTCGGGCGATGAAGGACTAGGCCCAGGTTACACGCAATCTACAGACACTTGATATGAAATATGTTGTAGGAAGATGGCAGAGTTTTGTAAAATGGAAAGCTGCATTTTTATTCAATCTGAGTAGTAACTATTTATATAGCTAATACATCCTAAAATACTCCAACCCACGTTCCTGTTTTCAAGCAACAACACCACACATTCTGATGCTCCCAAATAACCGGTCCACATGACCAAATCAACCCAAATACCCGGTCCTAAAACACTAATACGTAAACATCAAATAAAGCTAACTAAAATAACCCTCTAACTAGAAACGTGACACCTAAATTAATCAAGATTAACCAACAGGCGAGATGTTGACTTATTTTATTCTCTCTGTAGACTTTATAAGACGGCTCTATAAGTAGGAAGGGTCGGTTACCATCTGCTCGTTTATTAGTGAATATATCAGAAAACGGAACATTATCAATATCTGCATCTCTGTTATTATATGAGGCACAATGGGCAGGTTTGGTACGGCGTCAAGACATATATGTTTTTTTTCTACAAGTCAAATCCGTCGGTTTATATAAGGATCAACAAAATGAACATATGATCAATGTATATCAGTAGATGGTGCGGACAAAGTGTAATTGCTGAACTTACCAAAAGAGACTGATTTTCACGGTCAACATTCTCCAAAAACACTCGCCTATGCGGCGTTTGCTGCTCGACTTGAGGATGTTTTGCCAACACTTTCCGCATATCAGCCACAATGTTCTGTTCCCGTAACATTAGCCAATATTTTAGGGCATGCATGAAAGAAATTTATTAAGCATGTTGCAATTCAGAGGATTTGATAGACTACTCACATTAATTTTGTTGACAATCTAAGTGGCTGATAGCAAGATGAGTCTTGATGCGCCAATGTGTTTTCTGGGTCAGATTTGTCACCACATCGACTGTGAATTTATGGTTTCGAATAATGTGAATCGCCTCACGGTCATCACCTCTTATTATTTATGGCGAGCACCGCGCAACAAAATATATGAAGTAGATCACTATAGTAATAGCAGGTTGGTAACTGTGATCAGTATGGTTCGTTGAAAAGCATACCTCAACTGTGACAGAGGCTTCATACCCGTCGATTTTGTTTGAATCCATTCACTTAGTACGAACGTCCTTGTTGCATGGATGATCATCACACTTGAAAGGAAATTTGTAAATATCTACATGGAAATAATGCTTGAAAACCATTATTCCAAATAAACTCTTAGGTGAAAAAAAAAGTCCAAGTATAATGAGGTACTAGCTTACGGCCTTACGAGCAGCAAGTGTAAGCAGTATCCGAATATCCGGAACATTTATGAGTAGAGAAACTCAGCAAATCAACTATACTGCTTTTCCAGCAAATTCATAACAGCAGTTTAGTAGTACTTATACCTATTAGCTGTACATATTGATTGTCATTAGCTGTACGTATTGTATTGTGATTAATAAAAACATTAATCCATCCAAGTTAAATAAACAAACCTTAAATATGGTTCGAGTCATCAGAGCACAACGTAAGGGACCAGGGTCCCACACACATAAACGCAAATTGGCCAAGCACGTTTCTGCTCACGCGACTTGGGTGAACGCAACAGAGCCATCACCGAAATCATCCACGACCCAGGAGTCATACCTAGGAGGTGACGTTAAGCATCATGTTGGAGATAGGGATTTTAGGGATAATGTCATTGTTATTAGTCCTAATCCTCATGATAATGGTACTTCAACACTGAAGCTTCCATCTGGAGCCAAGAAGAAAATTGTCCTATGTGGATACCGTGCTATGACTGGTCAGGTTGCTGCTCGAGGACAAACTGAGAATCCCATGCTCATGCCTGGTAACGCTTGCCACAAGTTCTGTGAGAAGAATAACTGATTGCCCAAGGTGCGTGGTGTTGCTATTAAACGAGTTCAGCATCCCCATGGTGCTGCTAGCCACTGGCTACTAGGTCCAAGTACTGCTCATAGGAGGACTGGTCGTCTCAAAGCTCAAGCTCAAGCTGATGCTGCAGACTGCAGCCATGAAGTTTGCTGGTCGAGGGCGAACCGAGAAGCCCATACTCGCTGTTAACGCTTGCGACAAGTTCCATGTGAAGAGAAACTGCTGGCCCAAGGTTCATGGTGTTGCTATAGAACCAGCTGAGCATCCCCATGGTGGCGGTCACCATTATGGTGCACCAAGTATTGGTCCTGCTAGCCTGGTAGGAGGACTGGTCATCTCAGAGGTCAAGCTGCTGCTGCATCCGTGAAGGCTGATAAAGTGATAAAGTGATAAGCTACTGCTATATATGAATTTTGATTTTAGTTTTGAAACGTTTGCTTCTGCTACTTTCGTTGTTAGTTTATTCATGTTCTTCATGTCCCTTCAATGTGCAGATATTTTACTAAGGGCCTCCCAACTGCTCACATATTGATTGTTGTTTAATCCTTCTTATTAGTGTGAAGGAAGATAAAAGCAGGTGCCTTGTAATCGATGTATATGATATATTTTTACATGAAATCTAACAATCAGCAATAGATAGACACAATCTGTAAGAAAAGTTCATATTATGTGAAACATAGGCGGTCCTATTCTAAGCTTGATGCGCTTTCTGTTGAAGTTCATGTATTTATTTGTAACTGCATTCTTCTTTTGCTGGTTCGAACTAAAGCAATCGCAGGTATAGTTACATCGAGCATTCGATAAGAGTAAGTGAAATCTGGTTCAACCAGACCCACGCGATCAAATGATAACAACACATGAAAATTATATACCAATAGCATCCTATTTCGTTGTATGATGCTACACTAGTAAAATTATTCTATTAAGAAAGCAATGGTTGAAACTAAGGCATCATAATGCAATGGCAGAAGAAATGAAGAACAGATGAGGATCAAAATGGTGAAAAGCATATACGATTGATCAGACCAGAGAAGACCCGTTTTGACTTTGTTTTTAAGTGACCATTTGACTCGGTTAAACACCCTTGCTTGCCATTCATACAAGAACAATTGTTTCACAGAAATCAAAAAAACGGTTATTTAAAGAACTTCAGTAGCAATAAATAAAAAAACAAACAAAACAAAAAACATACTTGGAGCAGAAAAGTATGCAGTTGCAGACACCAACATGCATTCCTTTACCTACAGCTTGATCTTACATCTTGCAATCAACTTTTTTAATGAATGATAGAATCATCCTCATTAAGCAAAAGTAGTGTTTCCATATATGAACTCGCACCCAACGTACCTGTCTTTCCATTAATCCCAACATCATTAATATGCCCCGACAAGGGTTCATATACTCCAATTCTAGATTCATTAATTGTTCCTAAACCCCAATACCTTAATGTACCACTTACTCTCTCAACCTTGATAGTATATATTTTAGTAAATTGGTTATTAGCACCATCTTTCCTACTCCACACACCACAAACCTTCATGTCACCCTCATCATGATACTCAAGTAAACCAAGCGACTCATTCATCTTCGCCACATCTAGATCACGTGCACATACTAATCTCTCTGGAAGACACACTTCTCCAAATTTCTCACTCTTTAAATCAAACGAGATAACAATATTAAACAATGGTGTGTTTTTTAATAAGCCCGTACCCAGGGGCGGACCCAGAATTTTCAATGGGGTGTATAGCCCATGCCACACCCGGCACCCTATGTAGCTCTGCCCCTGCCCATACCAATATCTTTCCACAATATAAGTAAATATGCAAAAGTAGTTTGGATTATCTAAGCACTTCAAGCTACTAATTTGCTTAAAATTAAGCCTTTGAGTGGTTTGAGCAGATATGTGATATGTTATGAGTGAAATAAACTGCTTTCGATAAATATTTTGGCGTGCTTTTACTGGTGTCAGCTTCACTTGCAATGGATCAAATGCTTAATCCATATGGCGGCATTTATTTTTAACGGTTTAGCAAACGTTTCCACCTATCCAAACACTATAACAAACAACTTATTTTAATTACTTTGAAGTAAAATTGATTTATTTCGACCAATTTCCGGGAATGATACAGGCATGGAACGCATTGATTGGAATCAGAGGAGTAGAGAAGCTTCAAGTGATGATCTGTGGACGAGTAGGGAAACATTGATTGGAGCACCTTTGGGAAACTTACAATCGTCCTCGGTTCACAAGATTAACCTCCAATGAGTTTGGGTTTATCTCATAGTTTGTCCCGACACAAGTTTTTTAATTCAGAGAGCTCTACGAGAAAGACAAACATGTCCCTTGCCGATTATCCAATCTTGAAGCGGATTTTTTTGGTGTGATTTTATTGTAATGAAAATGTCACCTTGCTTATTGGGTATGCTACTGGATCGCGAGACCGTGCACATACAAAATGAGCGTGTTGTACATGTTTAAAAATGCTATTATAAGAATCGAACGATTAAGGAACTACTTATGCATTAAAAGTACCTTTTGAAACCTTAGACCCGGTCGGCAGTCGCTAAAAATATTTGACCCGTTTTGAGAGAAGACGTAACTTAAAACAAGTACTAGTACTTGATTAGCAAATGGGTCAAAAGGCGGTTTTGGAATGTCGTACGACCTTCTGAACGGGCGTGCTGAATTTCTATGGGCTGCTTTGCTCATAAACAAACATATCGGCCAAGAAACGATACCTAAAGATCTACTTGTTCCAGTAGTCCAAGGCTCCAAGCTGTAGTAGCGGGAGTAAGGGCAGGTGCATCTGATCACGCCATGTGTCCTTTGATGTACAGATAGCATGGGGCCAGATACAGGGGTGCAGCCCACGGGCTTGCTGGTATCTGCATGTATTTCATTACCTGATATCTGAAGATGATACTGATGATGTGAAGAGTTTGCAATATATGATGAGTTAAAGGTTTCCCCATACTGGTAAATGACCTACGAGGTGGTATGTCTTTTGTCCAATGTTCCTGTTATTAGTAAAAAAAAACAAAGTTTACTGTGCATTTCTGTAACAAATGTGAGTTACGTAACCACTTTAAATGAATATATATCGTTTTACAAAGAAAGACGATGAATAGTATATCATTGTTTAGAAACCGTGTTAACCACATAAATCTAACAAAAATGAGCAGAAAGGGGTTTAAGGTTAACAAGATTTGTTTAGCTATGCTTTGTATGTAAACCATATATTTTGGTGCACAAATGAATCACTAGCTTTTAACAATCTCACAGCTAATTTGGAACCAGGCCCACAAAAGGAAAACTAATTCCCAACGAACCTGGCTCAAACAATCTCACAGCAGTCCTAGAATATGATGCCACATTATAAACACTGACTTGTAGACCTACAGACAGAACCACTTCCAAAGCACCCTGAAACTTATAGCCAAATACTCTTTGTTGCAGAACCAAAGAGCGGAACTGAAATATTATTGGCAAACACAGTTTGTTGTAGAAGCAACCATGCACTTTTTTGCCAAACACACTGTGATGCAGAGCCGAACAGCAGAAAACTTATACTTTATCGCCAAAATACACTTTGATGTAGAAACCAAACAGCAAACGCTGGACCAGATTAGAACACGTGTTTATTTAACTGTTACTCATGTCGGTGGGCTCCTTGAGTGCGACACAAGTGTAAGACAAGTCAATGTATTAAGACTTCTCATGATGAGCACAATCATTTTTTTTTTCTTAGTAAACAGTTCGTCAACTGTTCAGCATACTTGTAAGTACTGAGAGCACCATGAATGATGGGATTGTTCTGTACTTGAAAGTTGAAACCGTTGTGGATGCAATGTCAAGTGGTTGTAACTATATTTCACTTAAAGATGTATTTGGTGTTTTGATTCCACTGAACAGCCGGTACCTATGAAGAAAACCGGTAATTTTAGCACAAATTTTGACTACAAATCACTAGAATGTTTAAAGGTGTACCAAGATGACTCTGAGAACTGGTATAGCAGAGGATCTTGCCCAGTTTCGACTTGATGACAGCTGAACAACATGTATAGATGGCTATAAGCAAGGTCTTGTTGTTCTCACACTACAAAATCACTTATTTCCCAACTAAGTTCATTCGTGCTTACAAGGAAAGGTCCATTGTTTGACATTGGTTCAAGCTTAAAAGCTAAATATGATTGAATCCAGAAGATAACACGTTCCTTACATTAGTACATACAAAATCATGTGCATGGACTCCTGATCAAGAGAAGTAATGAATTCCTTTAAAGGCTAAATACGATTGAATGTAGAAGATAACCGGTTCCTTACATTAGCACATACAAAATCTGGTATTTACTCTTGATCAAAAGAACTAAGGAATTCCTATGCAGGCTGCGGGGTCTGCAACTTGCATGTTTGCCACCCTATTCTTAGTTCGGTGACAAACAAACCCGTTGAAACTTAAAATTAAAAACCCAAACTTCTGCAAAAATATTTACATCAACCCTTATTGCGTTATTCGAATAAAAAAACCGGAAAATATATGATTAATACCAGAAATTGTACAGGCAATGAAAAGGCTAGTAGGAAAAGGATAACACTGGTAAAACTATGCTAACTGGTGCTCTATGATTGACCTGAACAGGAAGACCCGATTGACTCGGTTTTTTAAATGACCATTCTAACCTGGCTTATAATGAACGTTGTTTTACAGAAAATACAAGAATGGTTATTTAGATTACAGTAAAATCTTTGAGTAACTGAATAGCATTAATCGAAGAAAAGCTACAGATAACTTCGGTGTACATAATAAAAATATAAGACACTTAAAGAGCGACACATCTCTAACCATACGATGCAAGCCTACTAAAAACAAGTTTGTTGCATCTCTAACCAAACGATGCAAGTCGGGGGTATTGTCGTGTTTGGTGAGGCATGATCGGGTTTCGACTGGTTTGACGTGGTTTGGCCGGGTTTAGCCGGGTTTGACCACGTACGACCGCGTTTCGCCGAGTATGACCGGTTTCGCGGGTTTCTATGAGTTTGACCGGGCTTGACCAGGCAGGCATTACCGCCGTTGGCCGGGTATTGGCAGGTTTGACCGGGTTTATGGGGGTGGGACAGGTATCAGTTAATAACAACACACGAAAGTTATATAAGGAGCTTAACTGCTTAAGCCTTTTGTATGCGCGCATACAACTTATGTCCTCTCACAGCATATAGACCCGTTTGATTCTGTTGTTAAAATGACCCGGTTTCCAAAATGACCATTCATAAAATTCAGTAAACACCGCATACAACTTATGTCCTCTCACAGCATATAGACCCGTTTGATTCTGTTGTTAAAATGACCATTCTGACCCGGTTTCCAAAATGACCATTCATAACATTCAGTAAACACCCATGCTAACCATGATTTACAGGGACAGTTGTTTTACTCAAAACACATGAACAATTATTTAAATAGCTTCAATAAAAATCTTTGCATTAATACACAGCTTTAATCTAAAGGATAAGATAAACATCAGGACTATATGTCTACAGAACGAAAAGATAAAATACTTTAAGAGATTAAATATCACGCTGGCTAAGTTGCAGCAATGAAATGTGAAGCCTTGACTGCTTTGGAAAGGCAGACGGATTATGTTATGCGCTGGGTGGTAGTAACTTTAAATGGACGCATCAGAATGTTCCACCACTGTCTTATGTTCAGGGCAGACATGCGCAGAAATCAAGCTGTAGGAAAGGTGTGGGCAACAAACATGTGATACGCCAAAAACTTGCATAACATAGAAATATAAAGACGATGTGGCTGGTTTGTGTGTTTTTTACTTTGATCAAGCTATATGATAATGCACATGCAATTACCCATAATTCCTAGACAGTTTCCAATATAACATTGCTTAGCCACATTTAATAAAGAAGCATACATATGACAATGAGGACTTTGGCTCAACTGGTTTTAGCCATTGGTCTTTGCTCGATGGTTATAAGTTTGGCTCACTTTAAAAACATATAAACGTTTAAAATATTTGAATAAACAAACAAACCAAGCAAAATACACACTTCAGGCCGAAAAGTTAACTGTAGACACGAGTCACACGAATACGCCAACGTATATACAAGAACAGCAAAGATACTATTTAATCTACCATCCATAATACTTATCAGCGATACCAACCACTTCTCAGCGATACCAACCACTAAACCACCTTCACCAGCATTCACTTATACTTATAAACATATACTAAACTAAAAAAAAAGGCATGTGATACCTACAGCTTGATCTAGTCACCTTGTAATATGCACCATCATTGGTGTTAATGATGATGGAATCTGACAGGTGTTAATGAATGATAGAATCTGGCTGATCAACCAACAGTAGTGTTTCTATTTATGATAGGGTAGAGCGGGTTGGCCGTAAGTTGTAATGGACACAACAAATTCTTGTGGTCAGGGGAGACAGGCGTACGAAATCAGGCCATAGAAAGAAGCAAAAGGACTTAGGTGACCCGTTTGACTCCCATCGATAGCACATGTATAAATAATCACTGATTTGAAAAAGCAAGCAAACACGTGAAACCCAAAACTTTCATGACACAGAAATATAAAGGTGTTGTGTCCTAATACTCTGTTCTTTACTGGATCGCTATTGTAACAATTGTAAGATACTATTCAATCTTCTATAATTCACCTAAACAAATCAGTATCTTAATCCCTAATCGTATCATTGATTCATGTTTTTTTTTATTTTAATAAGCAATATGGACATATGCTGATGCACGTGCAATTACTAGATCCCAATAATTCCTAGCCAATCTTCCAACGTAACATTAGTTACAATCCGAGCACATCTATGAGGACTTGGCTCAACTGGTTTCAACAATTGGTCTGAAACAATTGCTATAAGTTTGGCTCGCTTTAATAACATATAAATTTTACAAACTTATAAATAGACATTCCAGTAATCATCATTCTCTTACAAATATGTTCACACTTATCATACTAGTAACATAAACTAAACTGAATAATAAAGACTGATGTGATACCTGCAGCTTAATCTCGACACCTTGCAAAATAGCACCATCACCGTTGTTAATGAATGCTAGAATGCGGCTCGTCAAGCAAAAGTAGTGTTTCCATATATGAACTAGCGTACAACGTACCTAGCTTTCCATTAATCCCAACATAATTAATATGCCCTGACAAGGGTTCATAAACTCCAATTCTAGAATCATTATAATTATCGCCATCCAGCTCCATTACAACTTCACCATTGTTCCTAAACCCCAATAGCTTATTGTACCACGTACCCTCAACCTTGATAGTATATAGCTCAGTAAACGGGTTATTAGCACCATCTTTCCTATTCCACACACCACAAACCTTCATGCCACCATCACGATAATACTCAAGTAAACCAAGCGACCCATTCACCTTCGTCACATATAGATCAGGTGCATGTACTAATATCTCTGGAAGACACACTTCTCCAAACATATCACTCTTCAAATCAAACAAGATAACAACATTAAACCTAAATGTGCGAGTGTAATAATAAGCAGAGAAATAGATAACCCCGTCTACAAAAACCTGACAGCTCGAGAAAGAGCATAATTTAAAAGGCGCACCCTTATACACAGGTTTCCAAATACGTGTACTTAACGTAAAAACCTCAACCTCCCACATTTTATAAGAAACACTCATCTTAGCAAGCTTAGGGTCACTAGTATCCGGACAAACACCAAAACCAACAACATCCGCCGCTTTTGCGAGAGGGAAAACAATATCAACAGATTTCCTGATAGTTGGATTCCAAATAACAACCATCCTAATACGCGCCTATCGAAGCCTCCGTGACGACAGCAAAAACATAACAACCCGTCAATGGAACCGAGTATAAATGCGTTTCTGAACGAGCTAAGGGACTCCGGGGCGGTTAAGGGAAACTTTTGTTCTGGAAAAGTATTGTTATCGATAATCAAAGTATACGTGTTGACAGTATCATCCAACTCGTACTGTACAAGTACATGATGTTGGGGGTTTGTGTGATTGACATGGTAGTTTTTTTTATAAAAAACGGGTTATCAATAAAAGCCTTCCATTGTTTTGAAACTGAACGGAATTGAATTATCGATTTGACAGGAAGCATTTTAATGATTTCTGACTGCATCTCGAAAGGTATGTGATCAGACATCTTATGTAGAGATTTTTGACAAGTAGGGATTAAATCTTGGGCCTAAAGCTTCTGCTCTTTGGTTGGTTTGTTCCTCGATTAGATGAGAGAGTTCATTAAGAAGCTGTAAATCAAAAGTAATGACAAATGTAAGTAACACTTAGAAAGCCAAAGCACATATATAAGTGAAGAAACGCATAGTGACCAACACAAGTAGCGCACATAAACTATTAACACGGATCATTATACGTTTCTAAAAGGGAGTTGTGTCATAATAGGTTAACTTAACGAGTGTTTGGCATTGCAGTTTGAAAGTGATAATCTGATAAATCTGATTGTGTTAAAGTTAATTGGGTGTTCGGGTTTGCATATTAAAAAGTTTATGAGTTAATCTTAGTCAAACAAGTAGTAAGTATTTGATGCTAATAATTTTATATCTATCACAACATAATCCACCAACTTTATGTGACGGAAACCATAACCAAAACACAAAAGCCCCAATTTCTGGCTTATTTTGAGACATATGAGAGCTTATTCATGAATCTTAAACAACCTAATTTTAAAAAAAAAAATTAAAAATAAAAAAACGAAACTGAAACGATTACTATTATTAATAATCTTTTAAATTAAATAAAAAAAAATTTGAAAATGGTGTGCTTACCAGAGAGAATTATCCAGGAAGTAGAACAGTGTTGTTAGTAGTCAAACTTAATGTATATTTATTAGGGGTGTTCGCGGGGCGGTTCGGTTCGGTTAGTAAAAAGATTTGAACTATCCGTCGTGGGGCGGGTAATTAATTTTACTATCCGTAACCGAACCGTACTAGGCGGTTAACCGAACATGCGGGTACCCAAAGTGAGCGGTTACCCGCGGTTCGGGTCACGGTTAACCGTTTTCGACGTTTAATCGAGTTTAATTATATAAAAAGTAACATGTTTTAAAAATATAATGTCTTTCTAGTAAAATTAAATGACGATAAATAAAAAAGTCGTATAAAATATAAGTATTTTGTTACACTAGTTGCATTAAAATATTGGGCAAATGACTTAAAAATGCATCTAACTTGACACTTTTTTGCGTTTTGTGTAGCCATCCTTTTTCTTTCCCATTATGGTCATCAAACTTTTAAAAATCGATCATCCTGTGTATTTTGTGACCATTTTACCCTTAGTTTTCCAAAATTTTGAAGGGTAAAATGATCATTTTACATGGTAAAATAGTGACAAAATACACACAATGACCGACTTTTAAAAGTTTGATGACCATAATGGGAAAGAAAAAAGATGGGTACTCAGAACGCAAAAAAGTGTCAACTTAAATGCATTTTTAAGTCATTAGCCCTAAAATATTTCATTATTAACATATTAACAATACAAGTATTGCTTTACGTTTATTTATTATGATCATATTATTCAATTTTCACACAAAGATGTTTATAAATGTTTACTTTTGAGAGCTATAAAGTCGTTATATTATAAAAATATTACAATAATTGGTTAATACTTGTAAAAGTATTGAATATTGGTTAGAAAATAATGATGTATATTATGCACGGTTCGGTTCGGTTAACCGCGGATATCTAAAAGTAGAAACCGTAACCGACCCACGATAAGCGGGTTTTTTCGGTTTCGGTTTTTTTCGGTTTCGGTTTCTTCGGTTTCGGGTTTTTTCGGTTTCGGATTGAGCGGTTCGGCTCGGTTCGTCGGTTTTACGGTTTTTTTGAACACCCCTAATATTTATATGCTCCTTTGCCAAGTCACCCATGTAGTTTTCTTAATTTCAGGTTTAGTCCTTCGTCTTTTAAAAATGCATTTATCTTCCTTGTGGAAATTTGCAACTACACTTGTATGCATTAAGAAATCCTAAGGCTTATCTCTATCTCTATCTCTATCTTTATCTCTATCTTCTCTTTTCACACAACAATATCGGGTCAAAGGTTTCACCACCGCGTCAAACCAATCGAGTCATGGGATCGACCATCAAGTCAACACGGTCGTTTTACCGGGTCACGGGATCGACCACCATGTTAATGCATACAGGTGCCCTTTTGTATCAGTAGGAAGATATAAGCAGGTGCCCTTTTGTATTACTATGTTAGATTTCATGCAATCATCTATATCTGTGTTCTTTTCTTGTTGGTTTGAACTATGCAATCAATAGCGTTTGTTAAATCATCGACTTATACCGAGCATTCGGTAATAGTAATTGAATGGTTATGATAACCTTTTCTTGAGGGTTGAATGGGCTGCTCCAAGAAGTTTCGATGCTACTCGTCCCACAAAACCTTCTTCAAGATTAGATGATCGCACTGCAAAACCCGGCCGGGCTACACAGAACCACAACTGAGCCCAATAAACATCAATATATATTTTTATTTTTCTAATTAGTCCACGTTTACTACTACGATTTAGCATCGATTTTCGTTGTGATCTGATTGTATTCAAACATTGTTATTCTTTGTTAACAAGCCTCTTTGCTTAATCATATGACGCTTATTGTATCTCTTTCATACCTTTTTCAGTATTCACCTTGTTATTAGAATAATTGCTTAAAAGGAAAGATCCATTGCTTGGGCGCCAAGGCATTATAGCGTCCGGATATGAGTCATCAAACAACCTACATATAAGAATACACATTTTAATAAATAAATATTACAATTGTAACCATTTAAACATGATGACAAGAAAGTCCTAAACCAGTAATATAGATGTAACATACTTGGTGCAGTCAGCATCAATACTGTTCATGTACGTATGATATTTTTTACTTTACACCTCTACGTCGACATCACTTAGTGTAAAGAGGCACTTAAAGATGCATATAGTATGAATGTAAGTTTTTCCAGCTACTACATATGCAATCAGAACCTTGAGTTCACAAATTTACACGTCAAATTTCACGTGATTTTGGCTTTATCCCATTCTGTTCATTGTTAGTATTGTCTAGTTCACGAAGTACGATTGTTTGTAATGATTAAAGTAGTGCTTATTACTCTAATTCCTGAAGCTCGATAAACACAGTTGACTTCATAGATAGTCAAAATGTGTTCTTGATGAAGAATGGTCGACTTTTACATTAGGCTAGAGAAAAACATATTAACAATACTGTTACTAGTGATGTAAGATCATATTTCAAATCGTTAAGCATAAACATTATAAAAACTGACTTTCTAAGTCAAACAATTGGCTTTCGTCAAATGCCATAAGGTTCGCGTTTACAAGGAACTGTATCGCCAAGCATATTTGAGTGATAGGAAATTATCAGGGCAAGTATGATGAAAGCATATTTCAAGTTTGAAAAAGTGGGATCTTGTAAAGTTTTCTAAAGGTAACATTTCAAGAGTTTCATATAAATAGAACTGAAAGTAAAAGATGACAACAAATAACACTGTAGCACACCTATTTAAAATCCTCAAAATTGATGATTCGGCTCTTCTAACCAGGAGTCCCAAGTTCAAGTCCTGGCAGCGGTTAATTTTTTTATTATTTTAATCATTTTTGTTTACTCTTGAAAAACTTAAATTGTCTAACATGGCTTTTCATTACTAGCCAAATTATTTCGGTTTGATTTCACCAATTAAAGAGTTTACATGGAGTTAAATCAGCTAGATTCTACAAGATGACAACAACAAAAACCTTTTTTTTAGAAACAAAACGATGCGGAAAACCACACTATCACGAAAAGGTCACACAACATCTAGGCTACTCTACCATTGCGTCTCCATGGCACGAGCAACTAGCACATTTATCCATTTGCATCTCCACAGTAACTAACTTGAACCACAAGCACATCTATCGATTTGCCAAATATCAAACCCTAAAAGTGCATGCAGTTAAACAATTTGTACAGCAAAACACACATCTCCACCGTTAGACCACAAATCACGTTTGACCACGTAAGTGATATTGTTATGATACTAAGGGTCTAAAAGTCTTATACGTTTTATCATAAAATTGCAGAAGATGATACCGTACAAGGACATGACAGCAAGTTTTGCTCCTGTAACTACATGGAATTCGTTCTAAATGAGTTGTCTTAGTCAAACTGCATCCTTTATGAAAAAAGTTGGATAGTATCATCTTTAAAATAAATAAACAGTTGTGAAAAAATATTAAGCGAAGAGATCCTGGACTTCCAAATTCATTAGAAAGTTTCCATCTTTATTGGGCAAACTTGAAAGCCAATAACTGTTTATAAGATAAAACTGATACTTACACATCGTTTAATCCTAATCAATATACCGGCCAATTGCAACAGTAACCCAAGGAATTCCAGAACCCCCAAAATGTGAACTGATTTGGGTCGTAAACGGGTCAGAATGATGACCCGCTACAAACGTCACATGGTTAATGCTGCGAAAGGGGTAACAAAATCTTCTACATTGGGAAGAAAATGGTGAACCATTATAATATTTGACTTTTGAGTCAAACTATTGACTTTTATCCAATTCAATAACAGAACAAATTTTAGAGTACTTACTGGTATTGATAGAAGCTACTTAAAATGGTTTAGGAATAAGATGTTATCATCAGAGAATCACTTGGGAAAATCCATGTTTGGATAGAGTTTGAAGCTGGAAACATGAGATGGACCTGAACTTATAAAATAAAACGACATTAATGTGGCATGGATGTGATTGTCAGGCTTTGCTTACATAGCTATAATGATGTTGTGATATTCCGTATATGTAAATGCACACACCCTCATTACTGAGCTATTGCTGAATGTTGATTATTTTCAAGTGATTTTGGCACACATCTGTTTTGGTCATCGATGATGTTTTCTGGTACAGTCGCCAAAGTAACATCGTTTGTAAATAATTGTAAATCATATTCAATATACACAGTTGACTTCTAAGAAAGTCAAACTCTTTTCTTGATGAAAATGAACAGAAATTCATATGATGCTGGTGATCGTGTTAATAATAAACTTAAGAAAGTTTTACGAGTGGCGTAAGATCATACATAAGATCTACATTTGGATGAAACCATCAAACATTAAAAACAATTGACTTTTTAAGTCAAACTACTGGCTTCCAACGAATTTCGCTGAGATTTCCATGGAAACGTTCCGACAAACATATTACGGGGATACAGAAGTATCAGGGCTTGAACCGTTTGTATCTTTAAAATTCATCGAGTAGTCATATTGTGTCTTTGTCATGGTTGTGCTACAAACGGTAGAATGTGCAATTTGGTAAACAGTGTGACGTGGTAAAACTGAACTAACACAAACCGTTTCTTATAACTAAAACAGCGTCATTCGTGACCACATACACGTACCGGATACGACAGCAAGTTTTAATGCTACAAACTCAGCTTCTTTGTGACAATACATGGAACTTCTCATGCAGAGTTGACTTCTTTAGAAAGTCAACTGCACTGCTGATGAAAAAGGTTCAATTCTGATATGAGTTTGTAGATTATTACTGTATGAAAAAGGTTCAATTCTGATATGAGTTAATTGTTATGGTTTATATACCTCTTCAAATAGAGCAGCTAATGGATACCAGACCAAGACCAAGTTGCACCCCTACCCTAACAAAGTGTGGGAATTGTTACGTGAAGACATTGATGACGCGACTCTGGTTACAGAAGTCATGGAGCCTCTTCAAATAGAGCAGCTAATGGATCGAATGGTTTACGGTGTTTCTCGTAAAGAAACAGAGACTTGCATTGTGTGTGTGCCTTAGAAAGGTAATTAAAAACCATTTCTTTTATTTTGTTACTCGATATTTATCATCATCATGATTTTTGGGCGATCTCATTTGCCTTTCTTTTGCCTTTTCAGTACAGCGTGCTCACATTTACCTCATAGATGAAAGTGCATACCGCAGTACTCAGTCCCCAACAGCGTGATGTTGTCTCAAAATTTATAAGGAGATTTGTAACACTGCTCTTCAACAAGACTGTGTTTGTATTTGAACATGACTGCGTTTGTGTTTGAACATGACTTCACAATGGTGAAACATCTAGCTCATAAGGTTGTCGTATTTGAAGGGACACCATCTGGGTGAGAAAATAAGTGAGTAACAGGTCAAAATGGGTATGGGCAGTTTCACATCAGTACCCTTTTGTTCGGGAAAATGATGCATGAGCTGTAGTCGGTGTTGCCAATCGGTAATGGATTAAATCCCGTCATACCGTCATACTTAACGTCATTGTCATGTGTGTCTGTTTGGTTAAGTCACTTACTTGTCTGATAGGCAAGTCAAGTAACCTTCATCTTCTTTTGTTTGACCGGGTTTGGTCGGGTATGGCTGGGTTTGACCGGGTACGGATGGGTTTGACCAAGTTTGACCGGGTATGGCCGAGTATAGTCGGGTTTGGCCGAGTATGATATAGCAAGTCAAGTAACCTTCATCTTCTTTTGTTTGACGGGGTTTGGTCAGTGTGCGGCCGGGTTTGACCAGGTATGGACGGGGTTGACCGAGCTTGACCAGGTATGACCGGGTTTCGCCGAGTATGGTCGTGTTTGGCCAGGTTTGACCGGGTATGGCCAGGTTTGACCAGGTATGGACGGGTTTGACCAGGTATGTTCGGAGTTTGATCAGGTTTGGCTAGGTATGACTAGGAATGACCAGGTCTAGTCGGGTTTGACCGTGTTTGACTGGGTTTGTTCGAAGTTTGGTCAGGTTTGGCTAGGTATGACTATGAATGACCAGGTCTAGTCGGGTTTGACCATGGTCGTGTTTTGCCGGGTTTCTCGGTACCATTATCGGGTACATAAACACACAAATCTCTAACTTGTACTATAAATATTACGCATATATTATTTCAGAGGTGTTTTGAAAAACACTGCGTTTTTGTTCTTCCTTTCTGAGCCAACTCGACGTTATAGGAAACTAAAGGGAAATTTGAAGCAGCTGTCGTTTTAACTCACAGGCATGGGTGATTTCCTGCCAACTTGTGGCTTTAACTAAAGCTTTCTGGGTGATATTCGGCCCGTATATTGGCGGGGCAATCCGGAAGGTATTTCAATTAAATGCGACCGGTATTTGCAGCCATGGTGGTGTTCGATCCCTTTTTCTCTGTCTCACTTCTTATTTACAGATCTGAGCCTTCTTAACCTTCCACATAATCATCAAATACTTCTTTATATATAATTCACATATTTTAAATTAACTAACACAGTGACTTATACCACTTTTGACCACACAAAATAAAATACTACCACTGATGCTAAATTGGAACCCGACTTACAAAAGGAAAAGTATTAAGCCTGGCTCAAACAATCTCACAACAGCCTAGAGGAAACAGAGCAAAATACGATACCACGTTGAACACTGACTTGTAGACCTACAGACAGAACCACCTACAAAGCACCCTGAAACTTATAGCCAAATACTCTTTGTTGCAGAACCAAACAGCGGAACTGAAATATGCAGAACACTCGCTTTATCGCCAAAACACACTTTGATGCAGAAACCAAACAGCAAACCCTGGAACAGATTAGAACACGTGTTTACTCATGTCGGTCAACTATGTTTTACATCAACCATCACCGGCTCCTCGAGTGCGAGACACGTGTAATACAAGTCAATGTATTTAGACTTCTCGTGATGAGCACACTCATTATATTTTTCTTAGTAAACAGTTCGTCAACTGTTCAGCATACACCATGAATGATGGGATTGTTCCATACTTGAAACCGATGTGGATTCAATGTCAAGTGGTCGTAACTATGTTTCACTTAAAGATGTATTTGGTGTTTTGATTCCACAGAACAGTCGGGTACCTATGAACAAAGCCGGTAATTTAAGTACACATTGTGACTACAAATCACTAGTATGTTTAAAGGTGTATCAAGGTGAAAGACTCACACATAAGTTTGAAGCAGGATGGATAGAGCACCAAGATGACTATGAGAACTTGTATAGCAGCGGATCTTGCAAAGTAGAAACACTGGTGGGCCCGGCAGTGCGATTTTTTATTGCTTCAAACATCATTCAACACGAACAGGAGCAGGGAAGCGTCCATACTGATAATTCTCTTGAATCACTGTGTATGGGATCATCAAGCAGCTGAAAGAATAACACATGACTATTTAGTTAACCAGATCATTATATAATCTGTACGTACTTATACCTTTGATGGTTCTAAAACCCGACCCTGAACTTCAGTGAAGGTAAGTCCTGATTGTGATGCCCGTTGAATTTATAAGAGGATCAGCATTGTTGTTACTTTGATTCAATGTCTGAGACATCATAATGGAAAAATGAAGAAAAGATGGGGATCGAGTTGGGGAAAAGGTAGGTTTGACCCGACCAAAAAGACCCGTTTGACTTGGTATGACCATTTTGACCCGGTTTGCAAATTGGCCATTCTTAAAATTCAAGAAACACCCTTGCTTGCCATGGTTCAAAAGAACAAATGTTTTGACAAAAAAACACAAGAACAACTATTCATGTATCATCCCGAAAGCTACACATTAGCAGCACTTAAAAAGATTAAACAACCAACGAATGACTATTCCTGTATCATCCCAAAACCCCATCAAAGACTCATGTTTGCCATGACTGCCATACGGATAGGGTATGATGAGTTGGTTGGTAGTAAGTTGTAATGGATACAGCAGAATGTTCGACTTTCTTGTGGTTAGAGGAGACAGGCGCACAAATCAGGCCAGAAGTAAGGAAAATGACTTAAGTGACCTGCAATACCTCCCATCAATAGCATATTTATAAACAATCAAGGGTACTTCTACACTACTGCTATCAACAATGTGTGTTTAGTATGTGTTTTTTTCAACTATCTGAAATCGTAAACAAACATTTGAAAGACCAAAACTTACACAACAGAAATATAAAACCATTGTGGCTGCCATGATGTAAGAGAGTGAGATCAGTAATCGCTAACCAACGTCAATCAACATTGTATAGTGTATCCCTAATCGTATCATTAATTCACGTGTGTTTTACTTTGATCCGGACATATGTTGACGACCGTGCAATTGCAATCAAATCTAATCTAATCAAATAAAGAAGCATGTGTATCGCTGTGAGGACTTTGGTTGAACTGGCTTTAGCTATTGCTCTTAGCTCGATTTTGGCTCAATTTAGAAACATATAAAATTTTCAAATATTTGAATAAACAAACGAGGGAAAAAAACGTACTTCACGCAGAAAAGTATAACAGTTGCAGATGCCAATATGCCATTATAGACAAGAACAATTGGTCCAAAATTACTCATTCCAAAATTACATGACAATAGAGATACCGACCACTTAACAACCTTCAGCATTCCCTTTACAAATATGTTAACACTTATCTTTCAAGTACCATAAACTAAATGAATAATAAAGACTGACGTGATACCTACAACACTTGATCTCACACCATGCAATATAGGACCATCGTGATTAATATATGATAGCATCTGTCTCATTAAGTAAAAGTAGTGTTTCCATATACGACCTCACGGAGAAAGTATGTGTCTTCCCATTAATCCCAACACCATTAGTATGCCCTGACAAGGGTTGGTAAACTTCAATTCCAAACTCATCATAATTATCAGCATCCAGTTCCACTACAGCTTCACCATTGTTCCTAAACCCCAATACCCTATATAACAACTTACCCTCAACCTTGATAGTATATATCTTAGTAAACTGGTTATTAGCACCATCTTTCCTAGTCCACACACCACAAACCTTCATGTGACCCTCATCATGATACTCAAGTAAACCAAGCGACTCATTCACCTTCTTCACTTCTAGACGAGGTGTATGTACTAATCTCTCTGGAATACACGCCTCACCAAACTTGTCACTCTTCAAATCAAACGAAATAACAAGATTATACCAAACTCTATCATCCAAATATATATCATCCCAAGCATGGAAATAAACTACACCATCTACAAAAGCCTGACTCCATGTGAAATAACACGATTTAAAAGGCGCACCCGTATACACAGTTTTCCAAACACGTGTACTTAATGTAAAAACATCAACCTCCCACCTACTAGGTTTGTCAGAAACATTAATCTTAATAAGCTTAGGGTCACTAGTATGAGGAGAAACCCCAAAACCAACAATATTACGCAGAGACCCTGCTTTAGGGATAACATGAATAGTAACAGATTTCCTAATAGTAGGATTCCATATAACAGCCATCCTAGTTTTCAAATCCACGTCTCCATATAAACCGGTGAAACATACCAACCCGTCAGCTGAACTGAGTGTTACCAGGTGTCTTAACGAGCTAAAGGACTCCGGGGCGGTTAAGGGAAACTTATGTTGGGGAAAAGTATTGTTATCAACAATGGAAGTAAATATTTTGAGAGTGCTACTCAACTTGTAAGTTACAAGCAGATGATGTTGAGGGTTAGTGTGATTGATGTGGTAGTTGTTTATGAATTCCGGGTTGTCAATAAAAGCCTTCCATTGCTTGGAAACTGAACGGAATTGGATAACAGATTTGACAGGAAGCATTTTAATGATTTCTGATTGGATCTCGAAAGGTATGTGATCAGACATCTTAAAGGTTTTGAATTTTAGAAATTTTCGACAAGTAGTGATTAAATTTTCCCGGCCTGAAGCTTCACCTCCTTGGTGCTTTTGTTCCTTCAAAGGCTAACAAGCTGTAAATCAAAAGTAATCAGAAGTGTTAGTAGCATTCAGAAAGCCAAAACACATATAAGTAAAGAAACGCATAACCCCAACACCCGCTTTTATATTACATATACAGATAGTGATCAACAAAATTAGTGCACAAAAACTTTTAACACGGATCATTATAATTGTTTAAAAACTACTACTTAATTACCTAATGTTGATCACTATAATTTTTGAAGCATAAGTTTAGTCATAATAGGTTATCATAATAACCAAACGGATTTGATATTGCAGTTTGATAGTGATAAAACACACCCATTTCATTGCTCAAACCCACCTATTTCACTAAAATCATTTAACACTTAGATAAGCACGTACTAGTTAGTATATAAGTGAAAAAAACACACTAAAAAAGCTATAAAAAGGCCCAAAAAAATAGGTGAAATTAGCACAAAAAGAAAAGCTTTAAAAAAAACACCTAAAAATAGATCCAATAAGCAGTTATGAAATAAGCTAGAAAAAAGAATAAAAATGATAACAAAAACAAGAATCAAAATCAGCTACACCCAAGACCAAAGATGTTGCTGTCAGATAATTGGGGCTTATAAAATATAAGGCGAAATGAAATAAGCTGATAAGCCCACAAATAAGCAATCGAAACAAACACCCCCTTATTATTAAGGCAGGGCTTATTTTCTTCTTTTTCTTTTGGGCTGGGTATTACATAGGGCCTTATTTTAATAGGCTGAAACAATTAGTCAACAACGGTTTCTTTATTATTACCTTGAAAACGAACACCAAAGCTAATTTTAAATTGTTACTACCAGTTAACGATGTTTTCAGACCCGGTTCGACTCCGCCGGGTTAACCGGTTGATCCGATTCCGTTAAAAAAAACGGGTCATATTGACCTGGGTTTCACATTTTTGAAAATCGGCTAGACCCACCGGGTTTGGGGTGACGCGGGTCAACCTGGTTCTCGAGACCCGAACGGGTTTTAATTTTTTCATGGTTTTTAAAAAAAAAATTGTATATCTTACGTATTTGCGACGGAATTTTATATTTACATGTTATATTGGTTAGTAAATAGTTTATATGTTCAATATACGGAAGGTTTCATGGTTTTTACATATAATTTTTGTTAATTATTAAAAATATAAAAAAATTATTTTTTAGAAAACTGGATCGACCCGGGTTCTAGAACCTAGTAACTCGAACGAGTCAATTTAGAAACCAGTAACCAGTTTTCAAAACATTGCCAGCTAAAGCAGTACATGACAAACAATCGCACCTTGGTCTTAAAAAGATTTAAATCCAAAAATGGTCTCAAGGATCATGCAACTTACCAATACGCCAATATTAGGCCCAGTTTGTTTACATCAAACTATGTCATCATTTTTATATTACATATACAGATAGTGATCAACAAAATTAGCGCGCAGAAACTATTAAAGTGCATCATTATAATTGTTTAAAAACTACTTAACTACCTAATGTTGATCACAACAATTTTCTAAGCGTGAGCTTGGTCATAATAGCTTATTATAATAACTAAACGGATTTGGCATTGTAGTTTAATAGTGATAAAGTACACCCATTTCAGAGCACAAACCCGCCCATTCCGGCTTCCAAACACACCCATTTCACTAAAATATGCACTAAAATCAGCACTAAAACACACCCATTTCAACACTTAAATAATCACGTATATAAGTGAAAAAAGCAGTAAAAAGCTGAAAACAGCCCTGAAAAAGCTATGAAAAGTCCTAAAATAGGTCAAATTAGCACAAAAAGAAAAACATTAAAAAAAAAAATAGATCAAATAAGCAGTTATCAAATAAGGTAGAAACAAGAATCAAAATCATAACAATAAGAAGAAACAAAATCGGTTGTAGAAAACCATTGGCGGGTTTGGGTCAAATAAGCACCCAAACCGACCCATTTCAACAGCTTAAATAAGCACTTAAAGGGTGAAAACAACACTAAAAAGGCCTAAAATAGGTGAAATAAGCTAGAAACAAAACTAAAACAGCTATAAAAAAAACTAAAAAATACCAATATAACATTCAAAATCATAAAAATAACGAACCTTTGGGTTGGTGGTGATGGCGGCTGTGGGTTTGAGGTATGAAAAAATAGAACACTTTTTGGTTTATTAAATGTTGTCTAGTCAGTCAAGGGGTATTTCTTGCCATTTAGGAAACTTAGATGCATATAAAAGGAAAAACAATAACTAATGTTTTCAAACAAGTCCTCGAAAGCCAAACATAAAAAGTCAACAAAAGTCAAAAACAGCTGACAGCTTTCATGGTTCGTCTTTGACATTGTACATATCATGGTACTAGCATGTTTGCTTTGTCTGATACTTTCACCTTTTAACATAATTATACGTGCGACACTTAATATCTATCTGTTTGTCCCGTGGAAGCGGCAATACCTGTATGGGCGTGTAATTTATGGGACGTGTCTAAGTAGTAGCCAAATATGAAATGTGTTCCATATCCATCACAAATAAGCTTTAAAAAAAATGATATTTCACGTAATATGATACGGTGCTTCTTGTTGATATATTGTCTGTTTAAAATAGTCACAGAAGACTAGGACACACCCTCGTTCAACGCTTTCGAAGCTCTCCTACTACAAACAAAGGAATAACCAACAACTAACAATATGTTGGAGGATGAAAGAGGAAGCGGAATGTTCATCCTTTTACATCTCCGCTTCAAAGACCAACACTCCACTAGTTATCTTTCTAGCTCTCAACCTTCTCTTCTTTGCACTAGCTAGCTAGTTGGCCATGGTTCCTCCAATTGCCCTAGCCCTCCTAGGCTGCTACCCCAAAACCAAAGCCATCATCAGGTGCAACATGTCCAAAAGATATACTAGGTCTATGTGTCAATGTACTTGCCAGTTTACTTGGTGTTGTCAAGGGAGACCCACCAGTTAAGCCATGCTGCAGCCTCATACAAGGCCTTGTTGATCTCGAGTCTGCCGTTTGCCTTTGTACTGCTATCAAGCCTGCTAATGCTCTTGGAATGTTCTTAAATCATTAACCATACGCCTGTATATGTTTTCTGTTGTTTGGGTTTGTATTCGATTGTGAGAGTGATTGATTACTCTTTGATCATCAATTGAGAGAAATCATTTTAAATTACCAATTGGGAGAAATCATTTTAACTTTAGGACCCAACAATATTCAGTTTTGACTAGCTGCATATTAATCTCAAATTTGAGATGACCTCTTTTATTTATAGATTCAAATCAGAGAACCTCTGATTGATCATTTAACAATGAGACAAACTCACAACTCATGAGATTTTTGCGAGATAAATACATCATAAATGATGCAAGCGTACAAAAAACTGCCTGTTGCATCTATAACCACACTATTCCTATCGCCAAACATAACCATTTACTACGTGGTTAAATGATTATTACCTGCCTTCTGCTGGTATGATTTGTTGCTAGCTTTATTACAGTGTATTGATTCTTTTATTACAGATACAAATCTCGTTAAGACCCTTACTGGAAAGACAATCACTATGGAAGTCGAGAGCTGAGACACCATTGACAACGTTAAAGCCAAGGCAGGAATTCCTCCAGATCAGTAGAGGTCGATCTTTGCTGGAAAGAAGCTCGAGGACGGTCGTACTCTGGCCAATTATTTCATCCAGAAGGAGTCAACGCGCTACCTCGTTCTGAGGTTGAGGGGAGGAATGCAAATCTTCGTCGAGACCCTTACTTGAAAGACAATTACTTTAGAAGTCGAGAGCTCGGACCATTGACAATTTGAGGAGGAATCCAGACTAGCAAAGGTTGACTTTCGCTGGAAAGCAGCTCGAAGATGGACGTACCCTTGCTGACTACAACATCCTGAAAGAGTCGACCCTCCATCACCTTATGCTCAGACTTAGAGAAGGTATGCAGAGATCTTTATCAAGACTTTAACCGGGAAAACTATAACCCTTGAAGTTAAAAGCTCCGATACGATCAAAGAAAAGGAGGGGATCCCACCAGACCAGCAGAGATTGAATGTTTTATCTGTTGCTCTTTCCATGTGTTGACGAACATTGTGGACTTGTTTTGCTATATATATAGTAATAAGTCTGCTGTGTTTTTGTGAGTGTGTACATATGATCTGTTTAATGGGATTTTATTTGGTTGTGTTTGAGCATATATGATATGTATAATTGCCTTGTAGCATCAACGTAGTTTTGAATGATCCAGTGAGCATAATACCAAATAAAAGCGGGAAAAGGGGAATATCACCCAAGTTCGGTAACAAGTCGGAAACAAGTACTACGTAACATGGTATATGTAGAATGGGTAAGGCGGATTGAGTTGTTCAAGAAATACATTCAGACGAATAGTCTTTTAGAAGACGTCCAAGATGATCTTCACTCTGTGTTACTGGTACATCCATGATCTATCTATATATGTAGGTAGGCTTAACAAAATATGAAGGCACAACATCTAGCAGACATTTTTTTATCATGAAGTGGCTTAGTCAAGGTTCGACAAGCCCTTGAAGAGTGTTATTTTGTGGCTCATATATCCAGTTCTTTCGAAGTTCCATATCAAGTTCTTTCGAAATCCATTGTATTGGTTTCAACGTGAATCCCTCAAGTCAATATGGGGCGTTTGGTTAAGCTTAAGCTTATTGCCTTATGCATTCTCTAAAAGCTCATTTGACCTAGGAAAGACCTATAAGCTCTTTGAAATAAGCTTATCCAAACAAATTTGAGGAGCTTAACAGCTTTCTCAAAATATGAAATAAGCTCTTAAGCACCTAGGCCAACACCAACAGAAATGGATTTATATACATTTGGTCATTTGATTCTCACAATCCCTCACCAACACGGATCAAAGGGGTCAGCTGAGATATCTAAGGTACGCTTTGTGATCCAAGAGTGTTTATGATGTCTAGCGTAATCACGAAATCTTAATATCACTAATGGTTTTCGATTTTCCATACTCCCAACTTCTAGCTCAATTAATGGATCAATGCATAAAATCCTTTAAACGACTTATGAGAACGACCTGAATCACATCCGTACAACATGCATTATTCCAAAAAGAAAAAAAAAACTGCATATGCTTTTAGACATCTACGGGTCAAATTACATTACGGGTCATGTTGCATTTTCTATTAATTAATAATAATTCAACTAAAGTTCAGTCATATTTCCTACATGAAACGGGTCAGTTTGCATAAACCCAACACATTTATAGTTGTCAAAAGCCAAATTATTGCAGGCATAAACCACAAAAACTTTGAACCGTTTAATGCCTTACAAATGTAAACTTGATTCTATTACATCACACAAAATATGAGATGCACCACTGCACCTTTAAATTAACTGGTCGTCAATGGTCACAAACTCAAAACATGTAAACTATATACGACAAATTCGATATAATATCCAAGAAAAGCTAACTCAGGAAACCATGTTTTGAAGTTTTCGAAAATCATTCAAACGTCCATTCAACAGAAGAATATAGAGTGGGAAACCTTGTCGTGAAGCTTGGGTATTTGAGTGAAACCACCAGCACCACCACTATGGCTTGAAGCCGCGTCAGACATGTCATTATATTTCATGAACGGTGACATCTGTTGTGCTGCCAAGTGGGCATAGCAGACAGGAGTAACTGCACACATACATTGCAAAAACATTACTATTACATATAGCTACAGGATACAGATACAAAAGTTACGCAGAAAAAAGGTGGCTAATATTTACCTGCTTAAATGGCGCTTGTGCTCCTTTGAACCTGCATCATCCATAATCCCAAAATTAGTTACTAGTTCACTATTTACCATAGACCTCGAAGTTGGTAAATCTCTACAATTTGAAATCATAGTGTATTGATAAGTTAATTGACTTACACATAAGTTAATGAATACACGAGCTCCTGTAAGTCATCAGCAGAAAATCCAATTTGATCAAGAAGAACATGGTAATGCGTAGGCTGTGTAGTCCCCTAGAAACAAATCAGATAGTTCAGTCACCTTATTTTTTCATATTAATGATATGTATAAATTAGGCCACAGTTGTTCCATTTTGAGCATACAGATAAAAGTCATTGTTCTTCCGATGACAGACTCTATTGTCAATGATTGTTCCTGAAACAGAGGATATAAAATATAATAACTTCAGTTTTGATATTTTTAAAAACACAACATTATCGATAATCAGATACTACCTGGTGGAACGACATTGGCATCATAAAATTTGGATCCCATATGTCAACAAAAAACTTGCACGCCTAAATGACACGATATATACTTTTTCAGATGATATAAATATCAAATCAATAAGACAATAACATTCCGGAATTAAGTGTTTGAACCTGTATGATCTTGCTCAAGCTCTATATTCAGCACCTGAGACTCGCTTACACCGTCCCTAAAAATGACTATGTTGTGGTTTCATTTCAACTCGAGCAGATTGAGCACGAACTGATGCCTTGTAGCGAGAAATCAGAGGCCGTTGTCTCGAGGTAACAACCTAAAAAAATTCCAAAACCTAGTATCATCAGAACTTCCTGGTGAACCATGCGACACATTTGTAAGATATTGATCGTTGATCTAAGTTGATGCAACACATTGTGTAACAATCCCAAAGTCCACCTGGCATTTTCGCTTCAATGGTCCTATTGTCATGCAAGAAGTTAAAACCTGATTTATTTGTTTTTTATACAAGTTTCCCAGGTATTGAAACATCAAGGAGGGCAAAACCATAGATGTCAGAATTCTTACTTCCAGGAAGAATGCAAAGTAGAAACACTGGTGGGCCCGGCAGTGCGATTTTTTATTGCTTCAAACATCATTCAACACGAACAGGAGCAGGGAAGCGTCCATACTGATAATTCTCTTGAATCACTGTGTATGGATCATCAAGCAGCTGAAAGAATAACACAAGACTATTTAGTTAACCAGATCATGATATAATTTGTACGTACGGCATGAAAAGTGTATGGTTAAGAAACATATTGTGCAAACAAAGAGAGATTTGCAACATATTTATACCTTTGATGGTTCTAAAACCCGACCCTGAACTTCAGTGAAGGTAGTCCTGATTGTGATGCCCGTTGAATTTATAAGAGGATCAGCATTGTTGTTACTTTGATTCAATGTCTGAGACATCATAATGGAAAAATGAAGAAAAGATGGGGATCGAATTGGGGAAAAGGTAGGTTTGAGCCGACCAAAAAGACCCGTTTGACTTGGTATGACCATTTTGACCCGGTTTGCAAATTGGCCATTCTTAAAATTCAAGAAACACCCTTGCTTTCCATGGTTCAAAAGAACAAATGTTTTGACAAAAAAACACAAGAACAACTATTCATGTATCATCCGGAAAGCTACACATGAGCGGCACTTAAAAAGATTAAACAACCAACGAATGACTATTCCTGTATCATCCCAAAACCCCATCAAAGACTCATGTTTGCCATGACTGCCATACGGATAGGGTATGATGAGTTGGTTGGTAGTAAGTTGTAATGGATACAGCAGAATGTGCGCACAAATCAGGCCATGGTAAAGGCAGGAGAATTAAGGATAATGACTCAAGTGACCTGCATTACCTCCCATCGATAGCATATTTATAAACAATCAAGGGTACTTCTACACTACTGCTATCAACAATGTGTGTTTAGTATGTGTTTTTTTCAACTATCTGAAATCGCAAACAAACATTTGAAAGACCAAAACTTACACAACAGAAATATAAAACCATTGTGGCTGCCATGATGTAAGAGAGTGAGATCAGTAATCGCTAACCAACGTCAATCAACATTGTATAGTGTATCCCTAATCGTATCATTAATTCACGTGTGTTTTACTTTGATCCGGACATATGTTGACGACCGTGCAATTGCAATCAAATCTAATCTAATCAAATAAAGAAGCATGTGTATCGATGTGAGGACTTTGGTTGAACTGGCTTTAGCTATTGCTCTTAGCTCGATTTTGGCTCAATTTAAAAACATATAAAATTTTCAAATATTTGAATAAACAAACGAGGGAAAAAAACGTACTTCACGCAGAAAAGTATAACAGTTGTAGATGCCAATATGCCATTATAGACAAGAACAATTGGTCCAAAATTACTCATTCCAAAATTACATGACAATAGAGATACCGACCACTTAACCACCTTCAGCATTCCCTTTACAAATATGTTAACACTTATCTTTCAAGTACCATAAACTAAATGAATAATAAAGACTGACGTGATACCTACAACACTTGATCTCACACCATGCAATATAGGACCATCGTGATTAATATATGATAGCATCTGTCTCATTAAGTAAAAGTAGTGTTTCCATATACGACCTCACGGAGAAAGTATGTGTCTTCCCATTAATCCCAACACCATTAGTATGCCCTGACAAGGGTTGGTAAACTTCAATTCCAAACTCATCATAATTATCAGCATCCAGTTCCACTACAGCTTCACCATTGTTCCTAAACCCCAATACCCTATATAACGACTTACCCTCAACCTTGATAGTATATATCTTAGTAAACTGGTTATTAGCACCATCTTTCCTAGTCCACACACCACAAACCTTCATGTGACCCTCATCATGATACTCAAGTAAACCAAGCGACTCATTCACCTTCTTCACTTCTAGACGAGGTGTATGTACTAATCTCTCTGGAATACACGCCTCACCAAACTTGTCACTCTTCAAATCAAACGAAATAACAAGATTATACCAAACTCTATCATCCAAATATATATCATCCCAAGCATGGAAATAAACTACACCATCTACAAAAGCCTGACTCCATGTGAAATAACACGATTTAAAAGGCGCACCCGTATACACACCCGTATACACAGTTTTCCAAACACGCGTACTTAATGTAAAAACATCAACCTCCCACCTACTAGGTTTGTCAGAAACATTAATCTTAACAAGCTTAGGGTCACTAGTATGAGGACAAACCCCAAAACCAACAATATTACGCAGAGACCCTGCTTTAGGGATAACAAGAATAGTAACAGATTTCCTAATAGTAGGATTCCATATAACAGCCATCCTTGTTTTCAAATCCACGTCTCCATATAAACCGGTGAAACATACCAACCCGTCAGCTGAACTGAGTGTTACCAGGTGTCTTAACGAGCGAAGGGACTCCGGGGCGGTTAAGGGAAACTTATGTTGGGGAAAAGTATTGTTATCAACAATGGAAGTAAATGTTTTGAGAGTGCTACTCAACTTGTAAGTTACAAGCAGATGATGTTGAGGGTTAGTGTGATTGATGTGGTAGTTTTTGATGAATTCCGGGTTGTCAATAAAAACCTTCCATTGTTTTGAAACTGAACGGAATTGGATAATAGATTTGACAGGAAGCATTTTAATGATTTCTGATTGGATCTCGAAAGGTATATGATCTGACATTTTGAATAGTAGATCAAAAGAGTTCCTTAACAAGCTGAAAATCAAAGTAAGCACAAGTGTGAGTAACATTTGGGGAGCAAAAGCACATACAAGTGAAGAAACGCATAACACCAAAACTTGCTTTCATTTGACATACAAAATACAGAAGATAGACTATTAACAAGGATCATTATAATTGTATAAAATAACTACCTAATGTGATCATGATGATTTTCAAACACGCACATTTCAGCACTCAAAAACACCCATTTCAGCACTGAATTGAGCACTAAAAGACACCCATTTCAGCACTGAATTGAGCACTAACAGGTCCCTAACAAACGGTAAATTACGAGTAATCAGCAAGTAAGCAAGTGTAAGTAATATTTAGAGAGCCAAAGCACATACAAGTGAAGAAACGCATAACACCAAAACTCGCTTTCATTTTACATACAAAATACAGCAGATAAACTATTAACAAGGATCATTATAATTGTATAAACTAACTACCTAATGTGATGATGATGATTTTCAAACACGCCCATTTCAGCACTCAAAAACACCCATTTCAGCACTGAATTGAGCACTAAAAGACCCCAATTTCAAAGGCCAAATAGCTCAAATAAGCGCTAAATAACAGAAAACACTCCAAAAACTATAAACAGTCCTAAAATAGCGCAAATCAGAAAAAAAAAGAAAATCATTAAAAAAACAGATAAACTACGCCTAAAAATAAGCACTTGTTAAATAAGGCAGAAACAAAAGTGAAAAAAGATAGAAAGAATAACTTGTAAAGCCTAAAAACAATAATACCAACATATCATTCAAAATTATGAGAATACAACAATCGAAATCTCGTTTGATAACAACCTTTACTGGGGTTGGCTCAAATAAGCACCCAGATCCACCCATTTCAACACTTAAACAGCCCTAAAATAGCTCAAATCAGCACACATAAAGTAGCTCAAGAAAAGCAGAAAAAAGACGAAATCGAATTAAGCATTATTAAGATTGAAACTCAGAAAAATAACAAAATTAAAAAAAGATTAGAAAACAACCTTTTTGGTTGGTTGGTGATGTCGGCTATACAGACAGAGGGGGTACTGTGTTGTTTGTGTTAAGTTCAGTTCTCGAGTTTTATATGAAAGGAAAAGGAAAAGAAAAAGAAAATTTGTTTATATGAAAAGGAAATAAAAATCATGTTCTTTGCTGGGAAGGAAATAGAAAATAACTTATAAAGTTACATATATTGTGACCAAACATTATGAAAAGGGTATTTTAATTTTTATATAAGAGATAATAGACTTTCCTTTCCTTTTCCTCTCAAAAGTGAGAGGAAAGTTTTATAAACAAAATTTCCCTCGATCTTCTTTTCCAATTCCTTTTCCTATCTAAAAAAACTAAAGAACACAAAAACATTTCCCTTTCCTTCCATTTCCCATCCCATGTCAACTCGAGAACACAGTGTTAAGGTTGTTTTGCCCTCTTTTTAAGAACCGATCGGAGGAGCGAACCGGACCGATTTTAGATTGATGTTTTAAACCGGGGTTGTATCGACTAGTATTCTATTTATTCACTAAAACGGCTGACTTAGAAATAGTTTTATTTTTCAAAATGGGAACTTAAAAGGAAGATTCATGGTTGTACAACCAATACTAGCAGCTCCGTGGTTCACTACATCTGAAGGAACACCAACACCCATCACTTGACTCTTAGTCATATTTATCTTCAAACCCAAAGCAAGTTGAAAACAAATAAGAATTCGGACACGGACGGGGGCAAAACCAAATCACGAATTGGTGAAATAAATGAAATTAAAACTCGTTGAGCTAGGCTAAACGTTTAAATTAGAGGTGATAAAATGGGTGGGTTGGGGGGACGGGGCAAAATGGGCGACGGGTTAAACCGGTGTGGACTAAACGGACGGGAGCTAAACAGGCGCAAACTAAAACGGACAAAAAACGTATAAAAAGGAAAAATAAAAAATTAATTATACTTTTTTAAAAGTTGGAAAAGGAATATTAAATAAAAAAAACCGCCAAGCGACAAATTTGTTGTTTTACATATCTTCATTAGAGTCCATCTAATGTCTTATCTAATGTCTTATATGTGTTTATTGGCCATCAAAAATAATGGAAGAGCAAAAAGTACCAATTATCTTTCAAAAAATAACTAAAAAAAAGTATTCACAAGCAAGGAGAATGAAGTTGTAAAAGAGCTTATATAAGAGCTTGACTTTGACTTTTATAAAACTCGCTAAACTTATAAAATTTGACAAATCTGATCCTTTAACTATCAACACGTATTCTTTTTAGAATTTTAGGTATATCTTCGAAGTCCTTAAAGTTTCAGGTTATAGCTATATCAACAGGGTTATCTCTTCCGAACACACAAAACCCCATCCCCAAACAGCAAAAAGCTAGGGTTTTACCCTGTCGGAGACATGTCGGAACGATCAAAGTTATGTAAGGAAGACAATGATCTCACTTTATCATCCGTACACAAAGTCATATTCAATGACGACCTCTTGATCCAGATCTTAAAAAGGTTACCTTCCATTTCACTCCATTTATTTAAACTCGTTTCCAAACACTGGCTGTCCCTCATTACTAACACCCCTGACCTCTCTCCGCTTTCACGTAAAACCATTGACCCCCCTTGTGGCTTTCTTCTCAAATCATCATCATCATCTGGAGGGTATCATTTCGTCTCCTTGGATTCCAGAATCACCACATTTTCATTGCACCCCATGTTTCGGGAGGCGGGTAGTGATTTTGTTATTATGGACTCCCGTAATGGTTTACTTTTATGTTGTATTAAGCCTAATAAGTACTGTGTGTATAACCCAACTTTCATTGTCTTTAAGATGCTTCCCCAATGTCAGGATTCACTATCTCAACTCTTACATTTTGGCGGTGGTGGTATGAGATTGGCTTTTGATCCTTCAAAGTCGCCTTACTATAGACTTTTTCATACACTTGATTATAAAACGACCAAAACTTACTCTTCAAAAACAGGAAATTGGAGTACTGCCCTTAATGAGAGATTTGGGATGCGTGATATGTTTTGTGACGGAATATATTGGAAAGATATCATTCATGGGATAAACTTAGCAGGCGGTGAAGCTTCACATTGCATGTTGATTATTGGAGACCATAAGGTAAGTACAAGTGTCGCGGTTACCCCTTTTACTCCTTCCGTGTGTGGCACTAGTAAGTTTTGTGAGAATTGTAAGTTGTTCGAGTCTTGTGCTTATTTGTACTTGGTTGGTAATGATACTTCTACCCAAGATTTGCTTATTTATGAGATGAGGAAGAGATACTCTAAATGGTCGCTTAAGTGTGTTGTTAATCTTGATGATGTTATGATGCGTTTAGATGAAAACGAGAGGTCGCCTTCTAAGTGGGATTTGTCCCGAATTTGTAGTATTTTTTTTGGAGAAAGAGAAGCGGATTGGTTCCTTGTGATGGAATTATTTGGAAAGGTTGTACGGTACAATATCGGGTTAAAAAGTATGCGTGTCGTCTATGATTTGAGATCAATTAGGACTCATGATATGGATCATACTAATTTGGACACCTTTCCGTTCATTGCATCTTCTGCTGGTGTGGTGGTTGAATGCCACCGATGCAAGCTTCCTGAGAACATCTGCCTTCTGATTTTTTGTTCTGGCCACATGAGTGATGTTGAACTTTGTGAAGCATGTGATGATCTCTTTGGCCTTGGACAAGTATTTCATCATTCTGTCATCGCTGGCAACAAATTCTCCACTTAACTGGCAAGCTACAAGTTTGGAATCTACTTTGGCTTCTAACACCTTTACTCCCATTTTCCTTGCTAGCCGAAGCCCAGCCAATAATGCCTCGTATTCTGCTTCGTTATTGGAGCAATTGAATTTAAATCTTAGAGCATATGTGAACTCTATCTCCTCTGGGTTAGTCAACACCAAACCAGCCCCGGCCCCTTTTGAGCTGGATGCCCCGTCAGTGTACAGCGTCCAAGCTACCTCTGGCTCCACTCGCTCACCGATTTCATATATCTCCATTTTTCCCTCATGTCCCAGAGGTGCTTCATTAAGAAAATCTGCCAACACTTGGCCCTTGACTGAATTCCGTGACACATAGAATATCTCATACATTGCCAACTCCACAGAGTACTTCGCCAACCTTCCGGACGATTCGGATTTTCCCAAGATTTGTTTCAGTGGTTGGTCGGTTATGACATGGATGTCATGTGCCTCGAAGTATCTACGGAGCCTCCTTGAAAGGTGGAGTGAGGCGAAAGCCAGTTTCTCTAATGTCGAGTACCTCGTCTCGACATCATGCAATGTCCTGCTTACGTACCGGACTGGCTTCTGAACGCCTTCCCTCTCTACCAGAAGAACTCCACTTACTTCTTCTTTAGATGCAGCTAAGTATACATACAACACCTCGTTCTTCAATGGAGATGCCAATGAAGGAAGTTCCATGATTACCTTCTTCAGTTCCTGAAAAGCCTTTTCTGCCTGCTCCGTCCACTGGTACTCTTCCTTATTTTCTTTTGTTATGTTCTTCATAGTTTTAAAAAACAGAAGCGAACGTTCAGCTGACCTGGACAAGAAGCGATTTAAGGCTGCCAGCTTTCCACTGAGGGATTGCATTTCTTTCCACGTCCTAGGTGACCGCATCTCCGAGATGGCTTTCGTCTTCTTAGGATTCGCCCGGATTCCTTCCGAAGTCACCATGTATCCCAAGAACTTTCCTTCTTCGACTCCAAAAGAACGTTTCTTCAGGTTAAGCTTCATGTTAATTTTCCTTAGGTTATCAAATGTTTCCTTGATGTCTTCAATCATCTTCTCTTCAGCCTTGCTCTTGATCATCAAGTCATCAACGTATGCTTCTAGATTTGTCCCTATTTGTGACCGGAATGCTGAGTCTACCAACCGTTGGCATGTGGCTCCAACATTCTTAAGTCCAAAAGGCATTTTGGTATAACAATATGTGCCCTCATCTGTATAGAAGGCTGTCTTTTCCTCGTCCTCATTGTCCATGAGCACTTGATGATATCCCTTGTATGCATCAAGGAAACACTTGAATTTGAAGCCCATGACCGAGCCAATCTTCACATCGATGTCGGGTAGTGGATAATAGTCCTTGGGACAAGCTGAGTTAAGGTTTTTGAAATCTACACACATTCGCCAGTCACCATCCGGCTTCTTTACGAGGACAGGGTTAGAGATCCATGTTGGGTATCGGACTGGTCTTACTATACCGGCTTTTAAAAGATCCGTGACATCCTTTTGGACAGCTCGGCTTTTCTCCTCACCCAACGTTCTCCTTTTTTGTGCCACAGGTGTTCTGGACGGATCCACATTCAACGAGTGTTTGATGATCCTTTTAGGGACCCCCGTCATATCTGACGGCTCCCAAGCAAACACATCTGTGCTATTCTTCAGTAGATCTATGAGTTGTAACCTACATTTCTTTGTGAAGAGCCTCCCAATGGTTACCAATTGCTCCGGATAACCGGGATGGATGATGACTTGTTCCGTCATTCCTCCCTCAACTCTTTCTTGCTCATTGAATTTTTCAAAAGTGATCCATTTGTCTAACTCCTTGCCCACGGCCGTAGCCTTTTCCTTTGCTATTTTTTGACCATCTTCAATTACCCTACATTCAAAGATTGATCTGGTTGTGGTCTTCAACGTGGCGATGCCACCAGGAGTGGGAAACTTCATTGCAGAGTGTATCGTTGAAGGGACGGCTCTTAACTTCTTGATCCTGGTTCGGGCAAGGATGATGTTGTACGGGGATGGTTCTTTGATCACACAAAAGGTCATTATTATGTTCCTCTCCATACCATGTGCTCCAAACGTAACCTCCAACTCGATTTTTCCCATTGGCTGAGTTTCTTCTCCCGAGAAACTTAGGACCTTGACAGGATCAAGAGTTAACCTTCTTCTTATATCCGGATCCAAATTCATGAAGCAATGCTCAAACGTTACTTCCATGGCTGCTCCTTCATCGACAAACACGTGCTTCACCCAATACCCTTCTACTTCTGCTTCGAATATCAAGGGATCATCCGAAGCCTCGGCTTCAGTTAGCGGAGGGAAGTATATTGGGACATTCATCCAATCAACTTCAACTTGACATACTTCTTTTCTCTTCGTGCCACAGTACTTGCTGCTTATCATTTTTATTGTTTTATCTTTGTATTCACCTCCTCCATTTCCTCTTCCTTGATTGCCCTTATTTACTTTTCCTCTCAAATCTTTGATCAAATGATTCAGCTTTCCGGATTCGAGCGCACCCTCCAACTGCTTTCTTAGCTGATGACAATCATTTGTAAGATGAACCTTTTCCCTATGGTAGTCACAATACTTATCCATGTTTTCTGGGCGCACAATGCCCTTTGTGGGTGGGGTTGAGGTAATTGAAGTTGTAACTCAGTGGCCAAAATTTCCTTGGGAAATTTTCTCAACGTCTCTAGACCGGACCGTTGATACTGATTCTTCTTCGGGTTGGTTGGTGGAAGATATGGTGAATATGCAGGCTTCGGACTGTAACATTTTTTCTTTAAAAGCTGGTTAATTGACTTAACCAGCATCCAATCAACAACAAGTGGTAGTCAAAATAATAAAAGTGTCAAATTTGTATAATTTGTTACCCTTTATCGTATGATATTGTTTTATCGTACTTCTTTAAAGAATATCAAATGACAAAGGCAAACAACACAATACTAATTACAACCTGTTTGATAAAGTATTACAATTAGTATATAAGTAAGTGAAGTTTCCTTTGTCTACCAATGTGGGATTGATCAAGATGCATAATATTTTGCATCGAGCACTTAAATATCAAGCTACTGATTATTTAGTGATACATACAAATATTAGGCCTAATTTGGCCCAAATGATCCGGCCGTTCTGGATCAGGCTCAACTCGATCTGTTAGTTGCATAAAGAACTAGTTGAAGATTAAAAGTTGTGAATCTTGGTTGAAGTGACGAGTACTCTAATATGTAGATAAATGTATTTTTGATATTAGAACTAGGAAAACTATAACTATGTAACATTTGAATTTAAAAAAAAAAGTCAAACTGCAATTTCCTAATTTACTTATTTTAGTCAAAATGACAAAAAGTTTAGAATTTGTATAAGTCATTTGGTATGATTCTAGGTTGTTTTACTTTCTTTAAAAAGTAAAACATCGAACAGTAGACGCCAAAGACAAAAGAAAAACTCAACGCAAGTCTCAACCTATTTGTTTATGTTTATGAAAGTCAAAATACCAAAAATTGTGAAACTTATAAAAATCGCTAGACATCATCATAGTTTATTTCTTTAACCACTGTTTAATAATAGATGTCAACAACAAGATATTAGTTTTTACTTGTTCAATCATATATTACCATTAGGCATTAGTATATAAGCAAACAAAGCTTCTTTTCTTTACCAATGTGGGATTGAAAAGCAAGTTTCGCAAAAATACTCCCTGCTAAAACGGATTCAAGAGACATAAAATTTTACGTTAACACAATCAAATATTCTGAATCTTCTTTTCCCACATTTATGTTCATCATGAGGCTAGTCAAACAACTTATTTGAATAAGTATGTAATGTTTTCTTTGGAATATCTATGTAAGTTTTTTTGAATGAATTATAGTTCTTTCTTTTAAAAAAGGAACTTGTTTGCCTTAATGTGAAAACAAATTATTTACAAATCGTCGAAGAAATGTCAAGACACATTAATTTTGAGTGTGTCTTTTAATCAATGTTTTGAAATCCGGGTCGATCCGCTCGGGTCAACCGGTTGAACCAGTTCCGGCCGAAAAAACGGGTCATATTGACCCGTGTTTCACATTTTCGAAACCCGGCTTGACCTGCCGGGTTTGGAGTGACCCAGGCCAACCCAGTTCTCGAGACCCGGCCGGGTTTTTAGATTTTTTCGGGTTTTTTTTAAAAATATGTAAATTTTAGGTATTTGCGACGGAATTTATGTTTTACATATTATATTGGTTGGATAGAGTTTTACATGTATTTTTTATTGGTATAACTTTTACGGTAAAATGCAATTTGATACACATAATACATGAATAGATAAGGTTTTAAATGTATTTTTTAGTGATATAACTTTTATCAAGTATTGTATAACATAAAAAATTAATTTAAGGTCAAAGTTAAGGAAGAAAGACTTAAAAAGTAAAAAATGAACAATTATTATCGGACGGAGGTAGTCATATTTAGTTTCTATTCTATATGAGTAGCTTATACATTATATCTATATATCAACTTTTCTATAGGGTATTTTTTTGTGAGACTTGTTTCATAATCCCACATTGGTAAAGAAATGAAGTTTTGCTTGGTTATATACATTATATGGTGATTTTGTTAAATAAGTTGGAAACAGTATTATGTTGTTGATTTCAATCACAAGATGTTGTATAAGGAAATAAAAACAACGTTCGAGGATTGAAACAACAACCCGTACGAATTTCAAACTTTTTGTCATTTTGACTATACACATCATGTTGTTTGACTTATTTATGCATATATATGACGAGTGTGTATAGGTTCTAGTATTTTTGAGAAAGTTGTTATTCAATCCCATATTGGTTAAGAAAAGAAGTTTTGCGTACTTATATAATAATGGTAATATAAGATTGAACAAGTAGAAATTAATATCATGTTGTTGGCATCTATTATTATTAGATGCTATCTAAGGAAATAAATTAGCGTCTAACAAGTAACATGATGGTTATGTTTGGTAAGAGTTTTTTTAAAGCTTTTATAGAGTTATTAGCTATTTTGTTAAAAAAATAATCTAATAGCTCTGTTCGGCACAACATTTTTTTAGATTTGTTAACTTTTTATTTTAACCAAATAGTTCTTAAATAAAAAGCTGTTCCATACAGCTTTTTAGATTGTTAAGAGCTTTTAAAGCTGTAAAGTAATGATATAACCTCAAACTATATTATAATTTATTAAAAGATATCCTTTTAAGTCATTTTATATCTCACTTTTACAGCTAACAGATAATATACCAAACACTTTTATTAAAATTAACAGCTTTTTAGCAAACAGCTTACAGCTTATAGTTAACAGCTTACAGCTAACAACTTACAGCTAACAGCTTACAGCGCCGATGTCAACAATTGTTATAAGTTTCATACTTTTTGTTATTTTGACTTTCATAAATAAATAGGTGATGACCTGCGTTTACTGTTTTTTTTTTGTTTTTGGCGTCTCTAGTGTTGAATGTTTTTTTAAAGAAAGTAAAACAACGTAGAATCATACCAAATGACCGACTTATACAAATTTTAAACTTTTTGTCATTTTGACTACAATAAGTAAACTAGGAAATTGTTGTTGGACTTTTTTTTTCAATTTCTAACGTTATTTTAGAGGCAACGATTGTATATGTTTGCACCAAGTATAAACTAAAGGAACACTGCATATGATTGACATCTACGAGATAGTTTTGTCGTGACTTTAAATAATCGTTTTGAGTTTGACATAAAGGTCTAATAACAACTCAAAAGAAAAAAATGAAAATGTTTTAAAAAAACCCAAACAATATACGTTTTAATATTTGAGAAACTTTTTGTCTTGTTACCTTTTACGAAAAAACAAAGTTACTACAAGTGTTACATGAGTTAGATAAATATACTTTTGTGAACAAAGTGATTAAAGAAATCTTTCTATGAAAAAATTAAAAGATTTACTATCAAGGATGATTTATGTGATTTACCCACGAAACTACGACATGTCTTGAGAAATAGTACGTTTATTATTCAGTGAGTTGTGTCGAATTTTGGTGAAAGTCGTCCCCGACCGTCTCCGGGCATTTGAAAAGAAAAAGAGTTCTGCAATTATACTATCGATTTACCGTGATCCGCTTGAAAGGGTAATGAAGCCTTTTGCTTTTGGAACACTCTTCATTGCTCTTTTGTTCGGGAAAATGATGATGCATGAGCTGTAAGTCATTGTTGTCAATCTGCAGTGGAAACGGTTTTAGAAAGTTTACAGATTGATTAAATCAAGTCATAGTTAACCAGACATGGTCATTGTCATGTGTGTGTTTTCTTTAGTCACTTATCTAGTCCTATCATCTTCATTGTTTCTACATCTCATTTCACATCTGTTATGTTCATTGGTTTCTACTTTTTGTCTGACCGTGTATGGCCGTGTATGACTGGGTGTGCCGGGTTTTTTAAGCCAATTATTAAATTAAGTTTTTTTTTTTTTTTTTTTTTTTTTTTTGTATTTGATACCCATCAAGACCTGCTGGGTTTGAGGTGACATGATCACCCTATTTATCGGTACCATCATTAGTTCATAAACACATAAATCTAGAACATGTACTATAAATATTACTCATATCTTTTCGAGGTGTTTAAATGTTTGCGTTTTAATACTTTTCAGGGTGGCCACGACCACATGTTTAGGGAGTTAACTCGGACTCGGAACCAGATGGGTAGACAAGTGGGAGAAATGTTTGAGGCTTTCCCCAACTCATATGGTCTTACAACCCTGATTCGATCCTACGAAGTTGAAAACGATCTTAGGTAAAATCATGATCGTGACAATTTTGCCACACACGACATAAAAGTTAAAATATGCAACGAGAAACTATGTTTATGAGTTGCCTAGTGACACAAAGTTACTAGGCTTAAATCTAAAATATGTAACATGATTGGAGAGACAAAAGCAACGTATTAGGATCATAGGATGAGTAAATTTAGCCTTGCGTGCATTAGTTGGTTCGATGAGAGCATGCCAGTCAGCTATAGCATTAGTTTTCTCCAACTGATATCCAAATCAGTGAAAAAAATACCATATTTCCAACTCGATAATAGTTTGAAGTTAATTGTTATTCTGTGACTTCAACTCTCGACAAAACTTATTTTCGCGGTTTGACGAAAAATAACTTCTCAAAGATAAAGCCCAACTTCAAATAACAAATCTTAGGCCCAAATGTTAATCAAATAACCACTTTGACCCAATGCCCAAACTAGGGTTTACACAATTTACCTACCACTACTTCAACCCTAAAATATTAGTATTACTCTCACTCACTCAGCCACCACATAAACACATCCACCACACACACAAAAAGTGTATGTCTTGCAACCTATGGATCCCAGAAACCAATCGTTGTTTTCAAATATTATTCGAAACAAACAGATTTTGGAATGGGTTTGGTAATGATGCTGTCCGTGGCCTAAACTACTTTCATAATGATTATAACATAGGTTAGACATTTCTGAATGTTATTTCATTTTTACTGCTGTTTAAAATGATGTTTTTTTTAAGGTTTAACAAAATAATCATCTACTTACTATTCAGGTGTTGCTGCTGATGAAACTAGTCCACATCAGTTGCGGATCAACTTGCAAATACCAATAACTTGCAGATACGGATACTGGGTTCTAGGAATTGTACCTCGTCAACACAGAATATTAAAAAGGTGTGTATACAACATTTTTAATTTCCAGATTTTAGTATACTTATTAGCCTATATTATAGAAATAAAAAATAATAATACTTGTTTGAAAGCTGGTATAAAAAAAATTTAAGGGTAGTTTAATTAGTATTTTACATACACCTGTTAAGCCCATTTAATGTGCGCCGCATCTTTTTTTAGAAAAAGTGTCAACCCATATTTAGAAGATGGGCGAGATTTGCCGCCTCGCCTATAGCATTGGACAAAAACAAGTTCACATTGAAAAGATTTTAATAACCGAGTGTTGTTTCCTAAACCTTATTGTTTCTCTTTGTATCTTATCGCAGGCGAGTTTGCGAGTATTACCGAGCCAAAAAAGAAGCAGAAAGTTGTTTTTGAGAGATTATCATGGAATTGGCGTGCTATAGAAAAACGATTAAAGATTGACGAGATTTCCATTTCCGAATATATGATATGTGTTGTTTCGTGGACTAAACTACCTTCATACTAATTCTAACACACATTAGTAGGAAATGTATAACTGATGTTAGTTGGTATTGTGTATTTTACTTTCATAGTTGTATGTTGCTGTTAATTTGTTTCTCTAAGCATCAAATTTATGGCTATGTTGTGTTGTTTGCTATAATTTGTTTTGTTGTACTTGTATATATGATGATGTTTTGAGCTGAATTATGTGAATCTAAACCATGAAAGCAGTCCTGGCCACACATGGCTATGATGCTATACAAGGAAAAAAGCTCTGTTTCTTAGTTTTCTAGTGACACAAAGTTATACGGCTTAAATCTAACAAATGTAACATGTTCAGAGAAAGAAAAGCAACCTCTCAGGATGACTAACTTTAGCCTTGTGGGCATCAGTTGGTCTGGTAAGAGCACCCGTCAGCGATGGCATTAGTTACCATTATCAAGACTGGGCCACTATCAAGTTACCATTGTCAAGAAACAATGTATTATATTGATGGTCAATATACATGAAAATTGGCCACTATCAAGTTACCATTGTCAAGAAACAACGTAATGGATTAATTTAATGACTGAGTGTAAACTAACAGTAACTATACGCAAGGATGGTACATTTGAAAAGGCTCTATTATTAGAGTATATACTACAAGATATGTAGAATAACTGCTTAATGTAAACTGATTTTCACCCCTCACAACTGAAACCCTCCAACCAAACACCCAAGTAACCGATAAACTAAAAGACGTTGGTGTTCCAGAGACTAAGCTGGTCAACTTGCTAGTACGCCGGATAATTTGCTTATGTTATCATGATACATTCATACTTTGCTACTACAAGTACATAATTCTTCTACAAATCTCATTATAAGGTGGTTGATATTTGGTTTGCACTAAGAAATCACCACACGTGTTGCTATATGGGGTTGTGAACCCAACTCTTTAAGCGTGTGCGACGCCTGGTTTAATATGTATCAAACCCATTCTTTCAGACCCATACCATTGGTCATTCCTAACTTATTTGACTTTGAAAGTCAAAACAAGAATACCTGTATTTGATTTTCTAATCTCTTGCCCAGTTCTATAGGAGATACATGATCGTTATCGCCCCAAGTTATCTGTGTTGGCTGCATGATGAAATGGTGCGTTTCTATATGTTCAAAAGTACGCAATAATGTTTTTTTTTTAAAACAAGTGTAAATGGGACGAAACTTATAGTAAGGAGTTGACCTTAGACTACTACATCTTCGTGGTTATGGTTGTCGGAACGTAACATAGTTTTTTAAACACGATGGCACATAATAATATTTCAAAAATATTGATCATAAATGAAGGGCATTGATTATAATTATTCAAAAGAGATGTTGACGCGAGTAAAAATGATGGATCGTGTGATACCAAAGTTCAAGTGTGTATCATCATTTGGATCATTTGCTCATTCATTTTTAACATACAACAATCTTTGTTAGAAAAAAAATAATCGATCGTGTGATACCAAAGTTCATGTTAATTATCTCAACTTAGTTATTTGAAAAAAAAAATTAAAACTAATTATCACAATTATTATCCCAAAAAAATATCACATAGTTGTGTACTTTGGAAACATTTCAATTTTTAAACATGGTCTATGTTACTGATATTAGTTTCTCATCAGAATAGTTTGTTTAGTTAAGTTTCTTTTATGTACCATGGAATTAAAACTTGAAAATTTGAAATTTTTTGAATGAGTTAAATTTCTGCCACAAAGTAAAAAACCACGTGCCTCCCTAGTAAAAAGTTGTACCCTTTCTCTGCCATTTCACATGCAAACAGTAAGGACTTATCTGATTTGTTTTTGTGTGAAAAATAAACATTGACTGAATTTTACAAACATGAAGAGCCTCAATGAAGAAACTTATTGGGGTGTGCTAAATAGACACATTCATTTTACTAAATAGACACTAATAATATCACTAATCATTTTATTTCACTTTTCAATGAAGTTTTTAAATAGTTATAAAAACAGTTGATTGTTGCAATCATTGTTTTACCATTTTAACATTTATTATTTATTATTTTTGTTTTATTTCCAGCATGAGTACCGCAAATTTTAACCATCTAATTTTGTTTATATTACAACTTCGATCAAAGTAGATACCCTTCCCCCAGGAGTTTTTAATCTCTACGGAATGGTCTTCCTCTTCGTTGTCATATATGCTATGGAGTAGACATACATGACAAAAGAGGAAAACCATTCGTAGAGATTAGAAATAATGAGGGGAAGGGTATATAGCATGGTGTCGGAGGCTACACCAAAGTTGTGTTCGAGGTATTTCAGAAAGTTTTCTTGTGTTCGAGGTATTTCAGAAAGTTTTCTTCCCGGGCGTGTGATGTTCAACCTTCAACCCGGGAAAAAAACTTTCTGAAAACATCTTGTGATTGTATTATTCCAGGACTTGTTTGATTACTACTGTAGCTTTTATCGGTTAGCTTTATTATAAGTATCGTTGTAGACCTCGTTCCTATTGTAACTTATCTTTTGTTTATGTTATTTCAATATTTTTGTTTTGTTTATTCGGTTGCTATGATCCTAAAGAGAATCGACTTGTTATTGTTAGAGGTGTGCAAATCGTTTTTTAAGTAGATAGAAACTGGTATTTAGAGCATAAGGAGTGGTCGCTCGGCGCGGCCGGTTTTTCGCGGCGCGACCGGCGCGGCCACTCCGCTGCGTGGAAACCACAACGGCGCGAACCCCCCAAGTGAGCCAACCCACTTGGCGTGAAAACTTAAAAAATAAAAATAAATAAAAAAATTTTCAAAATTTTTTAAAAACTAACGGCTACTAGCCGTTTTAATTAATTTTTTTTTTGTTTTAAAAAGCTCTAACGGCTATATTTTAAAAAAAAAAAAAAAAAAATTCCCAAAAAACATGTAACGGCTATATTTTTTTTTTTTTAAAAAAAATTTCATTTTTAAACTCTATATATACATTTTTTTTTATTCGAATTTTTTTTTTTTGTTATTCGTATTTTTTTTTATTCGAATTTTTTTTTATTTTTTTAGGATTGTAATAGTTATTTTTATTTATGAAATGAATTTAGTTATTTAAAAAAGTGAGAAATTAAAAAAAAGTGGGTCCCGAAATCACTTTGACTCCAAGTGACCACTCCCTCGTTTTTTTTTTGTGAGTGAGTGAGTTTCGGTGACGCGGCACCCGAAAACACTCCCACTTGGAGTGACCACTCCTCATGCTCTTAGACAAAAAAAAAAAAAAGTGAAACAGTTTTAAATCGGTTTGACCTTATAGTACAAGCATGGGGAACCAAAAAGTACAAAAACTTCGAATTTTTTGTTGGGTAAGGTTATTAATACCCCTAAAACCCATCTATACCCTTTTTGATTTTTGTATTTTTTTTTATTTTTTTTTTATTTTTATAATTTTGGTTTTGTTATAAAATTGTAAAACGGAAAATACAAAATCAAAAAAATAAAGTTTAACAGGTCAAAACTGTTAAACTGATAAAAATACGGAATAAAAACTGATAAAAAATTGTCCAGAAAATTTTAAGGGGACAAAAAGTACACACTTTATCTACTTTTTGTCCTTTTTATGTAGGTCAAGGGTATGTATAGTAGAACCTTTTGTTGGTCAGATTGGGGAATATGAACTACTGTATCTTGACCAGTCAATTGGAAAAAGAGATATGCACTGTGTGCTATAAACATTATACAACTACAGTACTAAATTTAGGTTATGTGTTTACCTTAAACAAAATGGACAATATATATGTTGAGGTCACAAAGCCAACAAAATGAATATGATCTTGATGCAGCCACCCCGCTTGTTGCATTACTTGAGTTCACCCTCGCAGTCGGGTAAATCTTAGGTATGTAAATTTTACACAAATGTTGAATCTTGAAAAACTTAATCACATATTACAGCTTTCTGCCAAGATGACCATTTATACTCGAAGCAAACCAAACAGCATGTTGTATGCACTATGCAGTGTGTTTCCTTTTACCAACTTTAACTTAAATAATTAGGGATCAACTACTCGACTCTTGTCCGGATAAGTTAGACCTTGCATTCAATCCAATCAGGCAGTCACCCATAATAGATCGATTTGGATTTTATTTGTATATCAAACATAACAAATGATACTACTAAAAACTTTGCTACAACTGAAATGGGTTAAAAAGTCAGAAGTCGCCTAGCATAATGTATCTAACGGCAGTACTTTTTATTTGCAAAACTTCATAAACTTCAATATAAATATTCCACCGTAGATCGTTAGTTTGATAGCATACTTTTTGCAATCATGTTGCAACATATAAAAGTTTGACAGAAAATGTAGTTAACCTTCCTCGAAATGCACAGACCCCGTGACCTGCAGCAGAGGACACAACAAGAAAAAAGGTTAAAGTTGCGTCACAGGTTTCAATGGCGGAAAAAGTTAAGAATTTATGAGCAAATGATTCATAAAAGAGACTATCTTATACGATTTGAGGTCACAATAATCTGCTCCTAGTATTCCTGACTATTCATGGGCAAAAGGTCATTTTGATACTAGTTACAACAAAATATACACCTGTTGATCATCTGATTCAAGGTTTATGTGATCAGATAATCACTTTCAAAACACATTTTCAGGTTATAAACACTGTTAAGTATATTTTTTATAAGATTTTGCAATCATGGTACTAGCATAAATTATGTACATCGCTACAATGTGCAATGAAGTAAGTACTTACTTGGATCAATAGTGGTGATCATGGCCACACCTTTGAAATCACAAGACCCTGCGCGCAGACCTTCCTTGCTTCTCATAGTAGCTATCAAATGCATAAGAAGCGTGATTTTTGAACAATTCATATATGTTCGACACTAAAAGTGTACTCGGGATGAAATAGAGTCCCACTTCTATAAAAAATATGCTTAATCAGTAATTAAGGGAGATGATCTTTTTAGTTTTAAAATCGTTATAAAATCAAATTATACGATACTAAGAGCCTATAGAGAATCGACTTGTTGTCGCTTAGTAAAATCGTAAACTTGTACCATCTTAAGAGTTAAATGGCGATCCTAACAGCTATAAGTCAAACCATCAACTAATATTAAATTTTCAGTACACTTTGAGTCCAAAAACAGATTGAACAGTCGCTGTATTTCACTAAGAAGCATTGATAACCATTTATACAAATAACAAAACAGACAATACAGTTAATGTTGTCGAACCAACAAGTCAACAACTGGTGGCTCATACAAAAAATGCTAGAGAAGCAAATTCTATAGCTATTAGCCTATTACATTGGCGAACGCAAGAAGTCATACACTGTATAACTCAGGCGTTTTGCCTACAAATAATACAAAAGTGTATGTTTTGGTTTAGGGTCCTCGATGGGGGTAACTTGCAAGCTTGTTATTTTGGGATCAATAAGAAGCTAGTCGGTCAAGGCCTTGTTTTGTGATAATAAATTAGTGCTGTACAGTAATTTGTAAGAAAGTAACTCAAATGAAAAGTGGAGTAACCTGAACTATGGCAAGATTAATTCATTTTGATACGAAAACACTTTCAAAAATAGACTGTAAATCCTTATGGCAACTGGCAAGTCCTCTGTCTTAGTTTCGGACTTTAACTAGTCGTTCAGTTTGATAAAAAGAGAAGAACACAGTCTTGTTCCCTGAAAGTTCAAATAAGTTTAGTTAGTATCAGCAAAATATTAGTGTGTTTTTATTGGAGCTGATTTGATTGCGCTGGATGCTGAGTCAGAAAAAGTTGTTCAAGAATCAAGACGCGTTGGGTAAGGTGATGGTTAACAGGACAACAGTTGTGGTTGCTTATCGCTTAACAACTATTAAAGGAGTTGATTTGATTGCGGTTGTGAAAAATTGCATTGCACATGACTACTTGAGCTCTAACAGTTGCAACCTTACAATGGCGTATAAGATCTGTAGGCTTTGTTATTGTTATTGTTATATAATGATACAACAGAGTTTAATATCATTGTCATGAAAAATGTGATCGATAAACTCGATCTTGATGCTTCTGAATATCGTAGAATGGAGTCACGACATCGATCTGCAATGTTGCAAATGTGACTGACAGGTATAACATATGTTTATAGTCGAGATTTATCACAGTACTTCTTAGGTAATATTGCCTCACTATATAAGACATAATATGAAATTTAGGGAGTGTTTGGGATTGCGTTAGGTAATGCACATGTGACAATGACTAGACAACTAGTTGATTAAGGGAGCATCTAGACTTAAACACCATTCAATCTCGTGTGATGAATTGAAACGAGAAAGAGAGTGTCCCATTCTGCAAGCTCTTTGCATTTGCAGATTCCAGTGATTACATTTTGATGATCACAGGTACAATTGGTGCCACCGGTAATGGAATATGCATGCCTATCTTGGCTGTAATTTTCACCAAACTTATTGATTCTTTTGGCGAGAACCAGAATAACAAGGATGTGCTCCATGCTGTTTCCAAGGTATCACTGAAATTTGTCTACCTTGGCTATTGGAGCTGGTGTTGCATCTGGTATCTTTTTTAGCTTGCACTCAAGCTCTCGGACCACATCTATTGTCGGCGTTTTTCCAGGTTTATCATTGCAACACCTAAGAGCTAGATATACAACCAATGTATCATAAGCAATCGATTCAAGTCCGTTTCCAAACCATGGCAGTCTTTCATCGATACCTCTGACGACCCCGCCATCCGAACAATTTCATCACTACATCGAAGGCTTTTTTCAGTTCCATTCCTTTATCTTTTTCTCAAACAAATAGCCACATGTACCGTCTCTGAAGGAAGGATGGGCATATTTTGTAGCTAAGGCGGGGATAAATCACTACTTTAATATTGTTTGTGATGTCCATTTATGAAATCTTATGAGATTGTATGTGAATTCTATGCTACTGTACATTTTTCTTGTTCTTCAGAAATGTGACTTGTAATGTTATTAGTGAAATTCATGTTCAATTTGCATATGTTTCTGGCATCTTTTCGCAATTGGACTCGTGCTCCCGGACAACACCCAACATTGTTGGCCTTTTTGTGGGTTTATCATCGCAACACCAAAGAGCTAACAATACAACCAATGTATGATAAGCAATCTGAAGAAGCAATCACAAACACAATCCACACTACAAGAAAAATGGCTTTTAGGGACTAAATGTTTTTGGGACTACATGAAGTAGTCCCTAAAAGCCCGCTAGAAGACAAAACTTCCAATTTTTTTGCTTCATCTTTGACCAAAATTTTTAGAGACTACATATTTATCTCTAGGGACTACATGCAGTCCCTAAAAGTTCGGTACACGACAAAATAGGAGTCATAAAATTTTTAAAGTTTGACTAATATTTATCGGGACTACTCGTAGTCCCTATAAGTTTATTGACGAAAACATGATAGTCAAAGTCAAATAGAAAATTGAGTGCCGATTTTTTTGGGACTACATGTAGTCCCTATAAGTTTCGTCACAAAAAATTCCTAGCCATATTCTAAAATTTTCAAGTCTTAGTGGCGGGAAGTTTAGGAGCCCAAATTTTTGGGACCACATGTAGTCCCTATAGGTTTCGTCACAAAAAAAATTAGCCATAGTCTAAATTTTTTAAGTCTTGGTGGCGGGAATTTTAGGTGCCCATCCTTTTGGGACCACATGTAGTCCCTATAGGTTTCGTCACAAAACTTTTTTGGCCATAGTCTAAATTTTTTAAGTCTTGATGGTGGGAATTTTAGGCGCTCTATTTTTCGGGACCACATATAGTCCCTATAAGTTTCTCACACAAAAAAAATATCCTCTCCTATAAAAGCGAATATGTCTAATTATTATCCTCACAAACTCTTACCCTCTCCTACCAAACTCACCACCACCACCCGATTTTGTAGCAGATGGATCCGCGTGAAGCTTATAAGTGTCGATGTGGAAATGAATATATAGTGTTGAGAAAGTCATATCAACGTCATAGCTTTGGTAAGCATTACTATGCATGTCCCTTTTCGAAGGTAAACAATCTAAAGTTTTTTTATTTATGTAATACGTGTGATTATTAAAATGACATGTCATTTCCTTACTTTGTAACAACAAAAAAACAAGATTATGGATGTGGGTATTTTATATGGAAGGATGATCTAGATCTCCAACTTCGTATAAGATCTTCCCCTTGATCTTCAACACCTCAAGGTTCTCCTTCAAGGCCTTCAATACATCCAAGTTTTTCTACAGGAACTTCTGAATCTACACCCACTGCGTGCTCAAATTGCAAGATAAAAGCTCTAAAGATAAAGATGTTAGAGGCAAGACTAGAAATAGAAAGGCATCCTGAAGACCACACATGTCAATCGATTGTAATACTTCATGAGCATTTAAATGAAATGAAAAATCTTAGCGTTGAGTAGTAATCTGTTTGTTATTTTAATGTGTTAATGTGTATTTTATTTTTATGTGTTAATCTGTATGTTTAGTTTAATGTGTTAATCCGTATATTTATTTAATGTGTTAATGTTTCAACGTGTATCAGTTTGTAATGATTTCGTATGCATTACTTATTTGAATGGTTATATTGTTTATATGGTTAAAATGTATGCTTCTGGTAATTTCTTATCTAGAATCCTTGCTTTAGATCCTTGTTGGCATATAGGATCATCTATTGAACATTTCATATACAACGATATCATCCCGGCTACTCCGTTAAACATCTTATGTAAAACGATAACATCTCGATATCACCTCAACTCATCCGATTAACATTCTTTTTCAAACAATCGGTCTAAAGTCAGACCGGACCAAACCAAGACATAATTGACGGGCTTTTGGTAAGACGAACCGGGCCGGACCATGTTTTCCCACCAACGTTTTCCCGCCAATGTTTTCCCGCCCAAATTTCCCCGCCAACGTTTTCCCGTCAATGTTTTACCGCCAACGTTTTCCTGCCAATGTTTTCCCGCCAGCGTTCATAACGATTAGTTAACATTCATCACGATTAGTTAACATTCATCACGATTTTTTAACATACATTACGATTAGTTAACATTCATCACGCAACATATCGACTCATCCGTTGAGCCTTTAACGTATAACCCTAGTACATTGACTCATCAGTTGAACCTTTAACGTATAAACTTAACAATATCGACTCATCAGTTGAACCTTTAACGTATAACCTCAACATATCGACTCATTAGTTGAACCTTTAACGTATAACCTTAACATATCGACTCATTAGTCGTATGCTATGTTTTAGTTCCCACCAAGTGTTCAATGGTATGTCTAGGAAACCAATTTTTAGTAAAAACTTATTTATTTTGGATTTCTGGTACATCTTTGAAATTGGCAGTCTTTGATTGGTCTATTACCTTTGGTGAGTGTTTTTTGCATTGGCATATGATTTTTTGCATTTATCGTCACAATGTAACGTTTTGTGATAAAACATTTGATGACTTATAAGTTTAGCACCTAAAAGGAAGGAATTTTTTTACACAACATTACTAAGGACTTTTTCATACAACGTTATGAAGAATATCACTCTATTAGATTTTTTTGATGAAAAAGTTTTTAGTGTGTTGCTAAGAGATATGTTGTTTAAGATAATTTACCTTTTTACACCTTGTACTTATAAAGAAAACTAAATAAATCTTGCATTGAAGTGATATGTAATTAGAAAAAGGTTTCGGTCATGAAGTGATACTATTAACAAAAGGTTTCTGCGGTGAGGTGATTTTTAAGTGAACATGAAGCGCCTTAAAAAAAAGTCTTTCAGGAACACGCTAAAAGCCCTTTAATTACTTTTTGAGCCTCACATTTTGAGTCTATCTTACCCTGCCTTTATATGTGGAACAAATTATGTTGCGTGCAAATCGCCTACCAGAATTTATGGATAAAGGATATTACTGGAATATTTGCTTTGTTTTTTGTGTTACTTTAGTATGTTTTTAGTAAACAGATGGTATTATATACATGAATCTATTAATTGGAGCCTTCATTAATCAACACTAAATGAAACATTTATTTCTAGCATTATTCTTGCAAATACATACAGTAATATGATAGAAAGTATCAACACATGTTCTTAATATTTAGATTGTAGTATATTTATTGATTTATTGCTTAGTATTAGTTTGTACGTAGCTAGTTCGATCAGCTCTATATGTAGGAATGTATAATGTGCTAGTTAAGAAACTACATATAACCCGACGAGTTATCCGTTGATAATTTTCTTCCCCTAATATTTTTGTGACTCATAGACCCTTCCTTGTTCTAATAATATAGCGTTTTTTTCTTTGATGCTTGTAGGACGTGAAGTGGCTCCAAACAACTACCACAATGCCAGTTCTAGTGAAAGGTGTGATCATCGGCGAGAACAATAAAAAAAATCAAAAGCACTTAAAAGGAACTTCTGGCATTGGCTTATCAACTAGTTATTTGGCATTGGCTCATTGTTAGGTTGGTTTATGAAACAATTTATGATTTTAAACACTTTATATTTATGTCGTTGTCTCGTTGAACAATTTATGTTTATGTAGTCTTTGAACAATATGTAGTCACTGAACTTGAATCGAATGTGATTGTATGTTTAAGTTGTTATTTGCGTTGAATTGGTTTACATTAAAAATCTCGAAAAAAGGGTCGCGAAATGCGAGGAACAACCTGGGAAAATGCCTACAAACAACCTTTTGTGACGAAAGCTTCGGTCACTTTTAGGGACTACGTGTAGTCACTAAAGGTGGTTGTCATTCTTTTGGCTAAACATGTTAGCTCCTACTTGTAGTCCCTACACATAGTCTCCGAAAGTTTGGTCAACAAAATCAAATTTCTTTAGGCACTACTTGCAGTGGCAAAAAGTAGTCTCTAAAGATACTATTGGGACGAACTGTAGTCTCAAAAGGTTGACGCCATAGTTTGGTTTGGGTCATTGAAAGTCAAAGGTCAAAAAGTCAGAGTCAACGTTGTAGTCCCAAAAAAATTTTGGTAGTCCCTATAAACCTATAGCGTCTAGGTAATGGGCACAACATTTACTGAGACTACGTGTAGTCCCTAAAGGTTTTTAGACACTACATTGATCACTTGTAGAGACTACTTCCGTTGTCCCTATAAGCGATTTTTCTTGTAGTGCCAAACTGTTTATCTGCTATATCAAAATGCATATCCAAACACCCTCTAAATAAATTTCGTCGGATCTATACATGGTTAAATGAAACTGTGTAACTGTTTTGTTCATCTCATTTTTTTATAACTAATCTGCCATTGATATTCTTCCAAACCATACATATTTCTTACAATCAAGAACCTATTTCGATTTCCATATATATCAATATTGCATAAAAAAAATACAATACAACTCGTGTTACAAAAAATAAAGTGACATAACTGATTCAAAGAGCTTATGTGAAGTGCTACTAAGGACACGTTTACATTATCCTGGCAGCCGGCTCTTAGAATTCGTGTTCTCATTCCCATCATATATGTTCAGATGAGATATGGGAAAGGAATTAGTGTTGATGCAAAAGATCGGATGTATGCGAAATACGATTAGGAGCATAAGGATTGTAGGTCGGTTTGCTCATAAGAGAGAATTGTTTATAGAGTACAGTAATAAACATGGATGTCCCGAAAAAAGGATAGAGAAAAGTTTGATAAGTGGGATCGGGTCTGTAGTTCTGTCTTAATTACTATTCTTAATACATGCAGCCACTTTTTACCCTGGTGCTCGGCTTGTTGAAGCTGAAAAGACTTCTTTCGTGGATGTTTTCAAGTCTTCTATGTTATGACACTCGCGACATTTTCAGTCTCTCAATCAAGCTCGTTTGCACCAGATACGGGTAAAGTTATGAGTTCTGATGAGTCAGTTTTCACGATTCTTGATAGGAAGTCAAAAATCGACCAAAACACTAGCCCCTACTAAACTATCCCCTGCTAGTGTAAAACAACAAACAGCTTATTCATAAGCCATATTGGCTTATCCAGACTTGCAACAACTTATTTTTTGTGATAGATCTTCCTCATTTGACCTATTTATTTGATCTGGAGCTTATTAGACTTTGACTTTGACCTTTTACTAGAGAACTCATTATGTTGACTTTTACATAAGTGCTTATTTGCTGATTTGCTTATTCTGGCTTATTGCTTGTGCTTATTTGAAAACTTTTTGATTATTTTTCTTAATTAAGTCATTTAAAAGCTTTTGAAAGTTGAATCAGCACTTGAGGTGGTCTAGAACTCAAAAACGACTATTTTGTCGTTTTGTGAAGAGAGTCTTGACTTATTTCAGGCTTATTTCTTGTGCTTTTTCTAATTTTCTTTTTACAGATCTCTTAAGTAACTCAAAATAAGCTTGTGTGTCAAATTTTAGCTTATGGCATCAGCTTATAGCTTAATGGGCCAAAAAGCCCATTAAGAATAAGCTGCTTTGAAATAAGCTAGCTTAAAGACATTTTCAGCTTTTGGGCCTTCAGAGTTTTGTTCTTAAAATCAAATTTTAAGTCAGATAGGAGATTTTGGGCTTATTTGGACAACATTTTTCTTATTAGGCCTATTTCAAGCCCATTAAGGGACGGTTTGGACTTTTAGCCCATTTCAAGGCCCAATAGGGGTATTTTGTAATTTCAACTTCATTTCTGTTTTACTTAGGTTAAAATAAACTAGTTTGCAACTTTTTAGAATTTTTTATAAATTTTGGATTTTTATTAATATTTTATTATTAAAAATTAAAATTTAGATTTTTCAAAGTTTTTCATTTTTATTAGTTCAAACACATTAAGTTAGGAATTTTACAATTTTTAGAATATTTTTATTGTCATTAGATTAATTTTTAGAATTATTTTAAGTTTAAATAGTTTTTAATTGTTTTTTAATAGTTTTTATTAATTTTAAAATTTTCAAAAATAAATTTATACTTAGTTAAGGTATTTTAAAGGTTTACAAGTTAAAAAATCTCATTTTGGGCCTTTTGTTAATTAAATTGATTTTTTGGGCTTTAATTAGCATTAAAAAATATTATCTTTTATATCATAAAAGAATTAGATTTTTATAGAGTTTTAGTGAAAAGTAAAAGTTGTAGAAAAAATAATTGGACCAATCAAATGGCTTGATTTTGACACATAAGCAAAATCAAGCAATATGATTGACCCAAAAAAGTTAAAATTGAATGAAATTTAGTCAAAATTAATTGTTTTGGTGGAAGAATTTGATAAAAACACAAAAAGATATATGTGTCAAATTTGTGAAAATAAAAACTTAAAAAAGGGGGAGGGGATTAATTAAAACTTTAATGGTTGAGTTTTAAATAAATTAGATAGACTTAAGTGTAAACTTATATTTTGCTATATTTTTTAGTAACTTTATAAAATAAACAAAAATACCCCCTTAAACTTTTATACCATCTAAATTTTATATTTTAAAAATATACTCCCTCCGTCCCAAAATTATTGTCCATCTTTCTATTTTGGGTTGTCCCAAAATTATTGTCCAATACTAAAAATAGATAGGAAACTTTGATAAATTTACTATAATATCCTTCTTTGAAATTGTTATTACAAACTTTAAAGAAGAATTAATTAATTAGTTAAGGGTAAATATGTTATTATGCTAAAAAGTAAGAGAGAGAAAACTGTAATAAATGTAATTTTCTTAAACTATGTGATTCTTAATAATTTTGGGACGAAGGGAGTAACATATATGTAATATTAAAAAAATCAACAAATCACATGATTATTAATATTCAAATAAAAACACAAATTATTGTTTATTTATATTCTGACACTTAACAAAATCAAACAATGCAATATACGTAAATTATTATTAACATGAATATAAATAGTAAAATGAATGCAAGACCCCAAGCATCGATGTTAGATGAAAATAAATAAACAGGATTCTACATATTACCACAAACATATATTTTTTCAATGTCGTTATGTGTTATTAAACATAAAATATCTAGAAAAAGATAGCTAAAATTTCATTTAAACAAATTCAAATCTTTTATGCAATAAATACCTATACAAAATATCAATTTTTTTTTGAACGGCAGTTTGGTGCAGCGGAGTATCTTACGTGCCACCGAGGCACCAAGTCTCTCAACCCGAGTTCGAATCATCTCACGAAGAGAATATCAACCCCCATGCTAGCCATCCAGTTTCCCATTAAGGGGCTTCAAGGCATTGCGATGGGATTCAAACCCGGCTGCCAATTCTGGGAAAATCCCCCATATGGGGAATGACAGGAGTCGAACCCCTGACCTCCCCCACATGGAGACTATAACCAAATGCATCAATCCAACTGAGCTAGACTTCATTTGCTATACAAAATATCAATTACATAGTACTAATATTTACTCAAAGAAAATATCAATTAATATTATCATATACAGTAATGAAAAATCAGGTAAAAACATATATAAATACATAAAATCGCAATAAAGAAATTATTACCTCATTTATCTTTTATTTTCAAATCCCGTGCGTGCAAGGTTTGTGTTATTTTTGATTTTTTGTAAACTCTAATTACATTTTTTAGGATTTATTGCAATTTTCTAGGATTTTTTAGGTAAATTTTTAATTTAGTCACTTTTTACGGTTTTACGTGCACGACTATTTGTCTTAGTTTAATTCATAATCGTAACCGTCATTCTCTTCTAATCTCTTTTCTTCTTTTCATTTCTCATCAATATAATCACAAACCATTAATCATTTCTTACACAACACACTAGCCTCCTTGAGAACGATCCCCACTTTGGGTCATTTACTTGTGGTTTTCCTAAACTACTTGTTAATACTTGCCCTAATTACCTCCTTTTCCTAAAGGTGTGTAAAAACTTCTACATCACTTACTATAAAGCATTTATCTAATACAAATGAACAATCTCATTTTTTAATTTTATGGAAGACCAAAGCTCTTATTGTCAGGTCATTTCGTGGTTTGGTGGAGTATATGGGTGCATCGAAATCAGTTTGTTTTTGCTTTATCTAATACAAATGAACAATCTCATTTTTTAATTTTATGGAAGACCAAAGCTCTTATTGTCGGGTTTTTTCGTGGTTTGGTGGAGTATATGGGTGCACCGAAATCAGCTTGTTTTTTTTCGTCTCAGCCTCCTCGCAAAGACGTTTTGCTCGACGACATAGTTTCACGTTCTTTTTCTTGGATTCATTCAAGGTGCAATCGTGTTTTTAGCTGGGATTGTTGGCTCCAACGGCTTTATTTAATTTCCTTGTAATTTTTTTTATACTTTTTCATCTAGCTCCTTACTAGTTGGTTTTTTTTTAATAAAGTTACCGTCAAAAAAAACTACAAATTGAAGTAATGTATTTTCATCCTTTGTGCTGAACAAAACTACAAAAGTACATTACTACTCCATCATTTTATATTAATACAACAGTTTTCCATGGCACATAAATTTGTTTGACCGGCCCTTTGACCAAAATGACATCACTCACGTTAAAAGCATGCACATTTGTTAGGTTTTTCTTGACAAAATCCAAAATACTGTGATACAAAGTTTTGACAAGTGCTTGCCATTCCAACAAAATCCAAAATACTGTGATACAAAGTTTTGCGGTGAGTTTCTAAAAACTACTATCAAACTGTGTCCCTTGATCATAACTTTGTGGCTCCTCCCCATGAGGGACTTTGTCGAAGCTTTGTCTGTAAACGACCGAAATGTTCGAAAATGGCCTTGAGATGCCGGGAGAGTATGGAATTTATCAATGTGCATTGTATAGTCATGAATTTATCAATTTCTCTTTATAGAGTTGTACTCAAATATGAAGAATATATTCGGTTTGGTTTCATTTACAAGTTATATAACGCCCCATGTATCACGATAACACGCGCATAACAAAAGGGTGGTACCCTGTAATAGCCATAAGCGCGTTATATGGGAACAAAAATGGTTATAACATTGCTACGCCATGTTCTTACAAACTTTAGGACCCAACACCATTAATCTCAAATTTGATCATTTACCAATGGGACAAACTCCCAGCTCCACGATGATATACAAATGGTAGATTTTTTGCATCTCTGACAACACTATTCACGTCCAAAACATAACCCTTTTTACCTTTTTATTTGTTCACTTTGTGTACTTCCATACCCTAACTTGTTTATTAGTGAATATATTAGAAACAGAATATTATCAATATCTGCATCTCGGTTATTATACGAGGCACAACGGGCAGGTTTGGTAAGGCGTCAAAACATATATTTATTTTTTCTACAAGTCCAAATCCGTCGTTTTGTATAAGGATCAACAAAATGAACATATGATCAATGTATATCAGTAGATGGTGTGGACAAAGTGTAAGTGCTGAACAACTTACCAAAAGAGCGTGATTTTCACTGACAACATTCTCCAGAAACACTTGCCTATGCAGCCTTTTCTGCTCGACTTAAGGATTTTTAGCCAACACTTTCCGCATAGCAGCCACGTTCTCCTTCCATAACATAAGCCAATATTTAAGGGTGTGAATGAAGCAAACTCATTAAGGATATTGGAATTCATAGGCTTTGATAGACTATTCACATTAATTTTGTTGACATTTAAGTGGCTGATAGCAAGATGAGTCTTGATGCGCCAAACGTGTTTTCTGGGTCAGATTTCTCACCAGGTTGACTGTGAATTTATGGTTTGGGATGTGAATCGCCTCATGGTCATCACCTCTTATTATTATTGGCGACCACCAACCCACATGCTGAAGCAAGCAACAAAATATAAGAAATAGACAATGGCAAGTTGGATCATTACACTTGAGAAAATTTGTAAATATGGAAACTATGTTTGAAAACCATTATTCGCAATATAAATCTTGAATGAAAATAAACAAGAAGTATTTAAGAATGATGAGGTGTAACCTCACGGCCGGCAAGTGTGAGCAATACGGTACCAAGACCTCCAACTGTGACCTTTATGAGTAGAGAAACCCATCAATGCCATGAATAATGATATAGAAGCAACCCACACAGCAGAATAAACAATTTCTCTTCGTCAATATCACTCGATTTTGATCCTAAATATCACTTAATTGGGTAGTTTATTTTACTTTATTTATTTCTGGACAGCCCAAGTAGGTTTGGTTCCAACGAGATTGGTCAAGATCAGTGGTTTGGCAAGGTTAACCAGGTTTGAGTGGGTTTGAGAAGTTTTGGCCGGGTTTGAGCGGGTTTTGTCGGGTTTGGCCGGTTTTGACCAGGTTTGACTCCATCCCTACCAAAAAGGTAGGGGTGTCCTTCGGTTAGGTTCTCGGGTTGTTCAGTTTATTCGGTTCGGGTTATTCGGTTAATTTTTTTTCTGGGTCAACCTGAAAACCGAACCGAACCGAAATAGATTTCAACCGAACCGAACCAAAAACCGAATTTGAACTCGCTTCGGTTCTCGGGTTGACCCGAATAACCCGAATTATCTGAATTTTCTAAAAAAAATATAATTATTTAAATATTTAGCAAAAAATAAATTATTTCAAGTATAAAAATTGTATTTTTATATAAAGATTTAATTTTAGTAATTATTTTATATATAAAAATATATAAAATATAAACATATACATTTGTACAATTTCGGTTTTCGGGTCCGATTGCTAAACCCATACCCAACCCGAAAACCAAATTAGTAGTTCGGTTCGGTTCGGTTATGACCCATAACCCGAATTCTATTTTCGGTTCTAATTCGGATTCGGTTCGGTTTTTGGTTTTCGTGGGTCAAACCCAAATAATGGACACCCCTACAAAAAGGTATACCAGTGTTCACCTGATACATGTGGATAGGTTACTAATTCATAGGTTATAAATAGGTTACAGTGTATGTTGTGTATGGGTGACCTCATTCATCATATCTCTATAAAAAATAACAATAGTCTTTTCCTTAGCATTTAAAACCGAGTTTTAAATCATTTTTTTATAGAGTTTACTGAAAATTAACTAAATGAGCAGTGGTTGACCAGACCTCATTAGCATGATGTTTTGCTTTAGAGACTGCTACTTCAACCCATTCAAATAAAAAAGGATCAAGTCCGGTTGACTTTTATTGATGAGGAGTGAGGACTCTTAACAGGTCAAGTATTTTATTTAGTTATAAAGTGAACCGAGTTGAATGGGTCTAAACGTAACTCGTTTTGCTGCAACCCGTCTAACGGGCCTTTTTGACCATTTGCTTGCTTGACTATAGAAATAAAGTATCATGATTTAACTATGCGTCTCTCTAATAAATCGGATCATTGTTGCTTGTTTTTCAGCTAGTTTATCGTTACATCTAGCTAATCAAGTGACTGAATCGGGTTTTGATGTTGGGAGAATCATTATTGTTTGTCATTGTGGTATTTGTAACCCTAGATCTAGCTAAACTACATAAGCCTGTGATATGTGCGCGTACAACGTATGTATCCGCTCATAGTATGCATAGATATCAGTCTTATACAACATAAATCACTCTTATTTCCCACCTAAGCTCATTTGGAACTAGTGCTTAAAGGTCAATTGCTCAGACATTTGGTTTAAGATTTGAGGGCTAAATACGATGGATTGTAAAAGATTACCGGTTCCTTACATTAGTACATACAAAATCTTGTACTTGACTCTTGATCAAGAGAAGGAATTCCCTTGCAGGCTGCAGGTCTGCAACTAGCATATTTTCCACCCCATTCTTAGTTCGGTAAGAAAAAGGTATGATTGACCTTATTGTGATATTCAAATAAAAAACCACATGGGCACGGAAAATACATGATTAATAACAGAAATTATATAGACAATGAAAATGCTAGCAGGAAAACGATAACACTAGTAAAACTATGCTAACTGGTGCTCTATAAGAAAAAGGTATGATTGACATGACCAAAGAAGACCTGATTCACTCGGTTTTTAAATGACCATCCTGACCTAGTTTAAAGCGAACGTTGTTTTACAGAAAACACAAGAACGGTTATTTAGATTGCAGTAAAATATTTGAGTAAATAAATAGCATTAATCGAAGAAAAGCTCAAAAACACTTAAAGAGAGTATATAAACGACAAATTAAAATGTGACGAATGTGAATGAGTCGCTTGGTTTACTTGAATATTCCTGTATACCACTACTGTCTTGTGGTCAGGGGAGACATGCGCACGAAATCAGGATATAGGAAAAGGAGTGGGGAACAAAAAAAATGACAGAAGAAAGAAAGAAAAGATTTAAGCTTGACTCAATGCCAACAGAATGCGTGTTTCAACTTTTTGAAACACAAAAACATACATAGCACAGAAATATAAAGCCGCTATGACTGTCCTGATGTAGGAGAGCACCAATCATTCCATATATCACCTAAATCAGCCAGCGCATCTAATTGACAAGCATGCATATGGCTATGAGAACTTTGGGTCAACTGGTGTTAACTTGATGCTTAGAGCACAAGGAGTGGTGGCGCCGTGGGGTGCCAAACCCACGGTGTGGCCGGCGCCATGATTCCGAGAAGCACAAAAACCCAAGGCGTGAGCCATGGGCGTGGGAAAACCCACTTGGCGTGAGTCGAGGTTTTAGCCCTTTTTTTGTGTATTGTGTGTGTGTATTGGAGAAGAAGAAAGGGGTATTGTGTGTGTATGTGTGTGTATTGTGGGACCCACATTCACCCATCACTCCACTCCCCACTCTTTTTCGTGTGAGTGGGTAAGTGAGTTTCGATGACGTGACACCCAAAAAACGTATCACTTACAGCCACCACTCCTTGTGCTCTTAAGTTTGGTTCGCTTTAATAACATATGAATGTCCCAATATTTGAGCAACAAACAACCAAGGCAAATAAGTAATCTACCATCCCTAACATAGTTAATATAAACATTTCATTAATCAGTAGAGTAAACCAACCACTAAACCACCTTCATCAGCTTTCTCTTAAATATGTTCACACTTATGAATTTAGTAACATAAACTAAACTCGATAATAAAGACTAATGTAATACATACAGCTGGACCCCGACAGCTTGAAATATAGCAACATCATTGTTGTTAATGGATGATAGAATCCGACTCATCAAGCAAAAGTAACGTTTCCATATACGACCCTGCGTAGAACGTACATATCTTCCCATTAATCCCAACACCATGAGTATGTCGTGACAAGGGTTCGTAAACTTCAATTCGAGACTCTTCATAATTATCAGCCTCAGCTCCATGACAACTTCACCATTGTTCCTAAACCCCAATACCCCATTGTACCACTTACACTCAACCTTGATAGTATATAGCTCAGTAAACGGGTCATTAGCCCCATCTTTCCTACTCCACACACAACAAACATTCATGTCACCCTCAAGATATAACTCAAGTAAACCAAGCGACTCATTCACCTTCATCACATTCAGATCAGGTGTATGTAGTAATTTCTTCGGTAGACACACTTGACCAACCTTCTCACTCTTCAAATCAAAGAAATAACAAAATTAGACCTAACTCCTGTTGGAAAATATTGTTGGCAAAATAACTTTTGACCAACTTTGGACACAATTATGTATATGTATGTATCATATATATTAGTGATACTTTATAGGTTCGCGTTCTCCTTGAAGAGAGCTTCGCATTGAGCCTTTATGTGTCCAAAATGAAGGTGATGTGAATGAGATATCGTGTCTCAAAGTTAGGCATTTGGTACCATGCTTAAAGAGGAAAAATAGTTTATTTTTTGTCCCACATCGGTGGGATGAGTAAACTAGAAGGGAGTCTATTGTGTATAAATAGAGGCCTAATTCCATAGCTTTTTTCACACATCAAATCAATAAGTATTATTATTGATTTCCAACATATGGAGTACGCATCTGTAAAGGTGAAATTCCGGGCAGTTTTGTTAAGTCCGACAGTACAACTTACTGTTTCGGCTGTTGTACCCTGGGAAACAGACGACGAATCTGTTTTAAGGGAAGCGTGTCAAACACGTGCCTCTGCTCTTTAGTTCTAAGTGTGTCTTACGCGTGCCTCGACTTGCTGGTGATTTAGTAAGTTTTTTATTTATTTATTATTTTAGTGTTTTATTTAATTATCGTTTATAGTTATGTCTGTATTTATTTTTCTGTTATTTATATTCTGTTATTTGTTAATTTAATTAATTTAATTTATTTGATTTATAAATAAAAGTGTTATAGTTTCCCTACAGTCTTAAAACAGATTCTGTGTAACAGAATTAAACACTTTTTTTGCTAAAATCATATTAATTTAATTATCTTATTTTTATACAAATTGTATTCTCTCGAAACCAAGATTGTGTTTCTTTAGGAAATTAGTTTTTAAGTAAACAGAATTTTAATTAACAGATCTGGTGTTACAGATCTATAAACGATTTTTTAAAACAGTTTATCGTATCCGTTTGTTTTGAAACCATGATGAGTTTGCGTTCAAACTGACCGTTTAGTTTGTTTATTACATATGTTATAGTTTTAACCTAGATTTACTGAAGCCACGATTGAGTTTCTTTGAATCAGATTTGGTACAAGTTTATATAAACCATGTTGAGTTTATTAGATACCAAATTGTTTTAATAGTTCTTAACTTGTGGTAACACAATTGTAACCCTAGTGTATCTTGTAAATGTAATTGGTGCGCCAACTACAACATGATTAAAATCATGATGAATTTAGATTCATTGAAACCAAGTGGAGTTTCTTTGACACAAATCTCGTAAAATATAAGTTGCTATTTTATGACATTATTAGAATGTATTCATTGATCTCATAAAATGCAAGTTGTTAATTTATTAGATTTTTGGAACGTGTTCAATGAAATCAAGAAGAATTTTTTTTGAAACAAGATATTGACAATGGTATGAGTTATCATTAATTATCAGATTGCATACACTATTTTACTAAATAAGTGGAAGTGTTTGTTTGACTTGTGTAATTTATTTTAAATTGGGTCGAGTTTAATTATAAACCATATATATTCTTGAAACATTGTTGAGTTTATAGATATACCTATAGAAACCTTGTTTAGTTTATAGATATACCTATTAAAACATTGTTGAGTTTAAAGGCATATCTATTGAAACCTTGTTGAGTTTCTTTAAAAGAATGGATCTACTGAAACCTTGTTGAGTTTCATTGTAGAAATTGATCATATGAAATTGACCTATTAAGATCTTCGTGATGAAGATTGACAACATATGTGGTTTTGTTAGAAAGATTATGTCATAGGAGACATTCTTTAATTGTTTAGTCGAAAGACTTTCTTTAAAGTGGTTTTGTGTAACGGATCGTACAAAACATTAGTGGTTTGAAACAAAATTCGATTTAATTCGTTTTGGATAAGAAACACTATGTGATTTAGACGTTGTTAATGGTAAAAAATAGTTTTAAACTAATTATGAGACATCGGATTAACAAATTATTTGGAATGTCACGAGTGACATCTAAGGATCTGCTCTCTTACTTGTAAAATGGGAGACCGATACTCGAGTTATGTGTACGGTAGATGCTTTAAAGCATTCAGAAACCTTTTCTGCCGTAACTATGTGTTAAATGGTTAGAGTGACATGAAAACTGAGGTCATGAGTGAATTTAACCATAGATAATGGTGCATCAACACTTATGTATCATGTCATGTATATGGTGATAAGAGTTTGATTAACTCTTATAATGCAGTTGAGAATGGAGAGAACGAGTTTGAGCAACTCTCCAACTGCGAATATCAAGGAAAAAGAAGATGTGATTCACATTTGGAAAAGACACTAAGTTAACCAACGTTGTGTGTGCCGGAGATTCGTAGGAATCTTATGTCCGGATGGTTGCTTAATGAAATTTGGCTTTCATATGTGTTTGAATAAAATAAAAATCGATTTAACGAATAACATAAATTTAGTGCATACGGGTTATGCCTTTATAATAGTTAAGTTGATTATATTTTTTAATGGTCATTTTTAAATGTATGTTATGACTTACTTTGACATGTTTTAAATTTTTACTCAACATGTTGTCCAATTAAACCAAATTGGATACCCAATTTTGTATTGACACGGATTACAAAATCAAAACTTAGGTTAAAGCCAAATTGATAAGTCTTTTCTCTTGGTTGAGCAGAAATAACCAAAAACCTTGATATGATTCACATGGTTTTATATTATTTGGAATTGATACCTACTAAGGTGTAGAGTATCGTGTACTTCACTATATTGGCTGAATGTGGTACAAATTATTTCTATTTACACTTACTTGAGAGTAAGGATATAGACAAGCTTGATCTATATACATAAGTTGAGAACCAACTTATTATCGATAATAAGGTGATTCCAAGTTATTGGAGGTGAATATGTGTCTCCATTTCTAAATTTTTATGCTAAACTTAGAATAAGACACAAATTCATTGCTCTTGATATAGAAAATAATCGTGCCTTAGAAGAAATGGTTAATGCCATGTTCTTAAGTCCAGGTTTAAGCCATGGCATGTGGGGGAAAGCTATTATATTGATTACTTATCTTTTAAATAAGATCCCTTGTAAATAAAATAAGATACTTCTTACGAACTATGGGTGAGAAGAAAACTATCTTATAGGTACTTACAAATGTGGGGGGATATCTAGCTAAGATATCCGAATGAAATTCATGGTTCGAAATATTGGACCTAAACCTATGGATTGTATGTTCACGGGATTTGTTTTGAATAGCAGTGCTTATCGTTTCATTGTACATGAATCGAAAATAGACATAGTAATGGAATTAAGGAATGATTCATTCTTCGGAAATATATTCCTTGTTTACGAAGGAAATTGAAAGATCATCTAGAATAGATGACGAGGTTGTCCAAGGTCAGAGACAACAAGATGATATTGATCTCTTAGAAGAGAGACAAGATTGACCCAAGAAGAGGTTAAAACTATAAGAAACAAAATGGCATGAACCGAAAGATTGGTTAGATTCGGTTTTTGTTTCTTTTATGGTAAAAAAAATGGAAAAATAAGTCTACTTCTTACTGAGAAGCAGTAACTTTCTTTGAAAGAGTATCAATAGAAAGAAGCCATTAAAAGTGAAATAGATTCTATTTTACAAAAGTAAAATTAGAAGCTCGTGGATGTACCTTAAGTTGTAAACCACTAGGCTATAAATGGATCTTCAAAAAGCAGATAAAAGTCGGTGTCACCATTGACTTGTGCAAAGAAAGATTGGTAATCAAAGAATTTAAAAAACGAGAAGGTCTATCTTCCTTTGATGCTTATTCGCATGTTACACGAATAACCTCAATTATGATGGTACTTTATTGCCGCATTAAGAAATTTTGGAAGCTCATGCGGATGTGAAAACGATATTTCTAAACAGGGATTTAGAAAAAGGAACTATACATGAACCAGCCTGAGGGTTTCATAGTTCCTATGCTAGAGAGAAAAGTTTGTAGGCTAATTAAGTCATTATATGGTTTAAGGCAAGCTACCAAACAATGACATCAAACTTTTTGACCATATCATGTCAGAATATGGATTCAAAATTGATGTATGTATGTGTGATCAATAGTAAATATGTACTCTTGTGTTTATACATGAATATACTTATCACTAGAAGTGATAACAAGATGAATAAATCCACTAATGATCTGTTAGAGTCAATTTTTGACATGAATTTCATTAGTTGTTGGGTTTGTTGAACCCATATGGATTTGTTTTGAAGTCAAACATTAAGAAAAACAATATTATTGAGAGGTTCAATGTGGGGGATTCCGGCCTAGCTAGAGTCCAATGACATCTTTTTAAATCTATTTAAAATAGAGATAAAATTGTTTCCCATTTTGAATACTCAAAGAATATTGGGTATCTTATGTGTCTAATGACGTGTGTATAATCTGATTTAGAACTTATAATCAGGCAAGCAGATATATTAGTAATTCAAGTGGGGACCATTTGAATAAGTATTACTTGAGTACTATAATACTAATAATATTGTATTATGGAAGATATCCTACTACTATCAAGTGATAGAGTAATGCAAATATAGATTCTTACATATAAGAATCTAAATCCACTAGAAGGGATGTATTTATCCTAAGTGGAAAGCTATGTCCTAGAAATCTTGAAAGTATTTCAAAGAGACAATTATAGCTAAATCTATGATGAAATATTAATTTATTATTTGAGATAAATTTATAAAATATGCAGGATAGTTTACGTTAATTCGTAAAGGACATACCAAGATGGCGTATACCGGTAACGACCATGTTTATAAAGTGTGATAGTCAATAGAATTTGACAGAGCTCATATCACAAATGTAAACGGTAAGTCAAGACATATCCATCATAGATTGTGATTGTTGCGACAACTACTCTCAACTAGAGTTATGACGATTGACTATGTAACGTCAAAGGATAACATCGCGGATCCGCTTACGAAAGGCTTAAGCAGAGAGTTAGTTAGTGTGTCGTCTAAAGGAATGGGACTAAAGCCCTTGAAAGAATGAGTTTCTATAAAGAAAAACCTAACCCAGTTGACTGGAGATCCCAAGATCTGGGTTCAATAGGACAACCTAATCATAGAAATGTGGGGTAAGTCACGTCAATGTGGGGGAGTTACTTAATACAGTAACTTTCCTAGTCCATTCCTAGAAAAATGTGACTTATTGAGAGGTTAAACATATGGCTTAAATGATTCAGGATGAAATCATAAAGCATGATGATTCAAGATGAAATCATAAAACATATGTTTTTAATGATTCAAGATGAAATCACCTATGTGAGAGAGAAGTAGGGGTCGCTTCGAAAGAAATTATGGGGGCGCAATTTCTAAGAGCTCTTGCAGAACTAGGCTAGTGTTCATGACCATAACGAACACGACTATGAGGACTTGACAATGTCAGGGTGAGTCTTGTGTGAGTGTATATTGTCGTCTACGTAAACAGATGCTAAGTTCAAAGACATCGCGTCTACTTAGATCTAGGAGACTAAGTGCATCTCACAAGGGAAGGTTCAAAGGGTCACACCTACCTATCCTATGCAAGATTCAACTTTTGGAATTTTATTGAAACTTTTGTGTATTACAACCGATCTCTATTCATGTGGGGGATTGTTGGAAAATATTGTTGGCAAAATAACTTTTGACCAACTTTGGACACAATTATGTATATGTATGTATCATATATATTAGTGATACTTTATAGGTTCGCGTTCTCCTTGAAGAGAGCTTCGCATTGAGCCTTTATGTGTCCAAAATGAAGGTGATGTGAATGAGATATCGTGTCTCAAAGTTAGGCATTTGGTACCATGCTTAAAGAGGAAAAATAGTTTATTTTTTGTCCCACATCGGTGGGATGAGTAAACTAGAAGGGAGTCTATTGTGTATAAATAGAGGCCTAATTCCATAGCTTTTTTCACACATCAAATCAATAAGTATTATTATTGATTTCCAACATATGGAGTACGCATCTGTAAAGGTGAAATTCCGGGCAGTTTTGTTAAGTCCGACAGTACAACTTACTGTTTTGGCTGTTGTACCCTGGGAAACAGACGACGAATCTGTTTTAAGGGAAGCGTGTCAAACACGTGCCTCGGCTCTTTAGTTCTAAGTGTGTCTTATGCGTGCCTCGACTTGCTGGTGATTTAGTAAGTTTTTTATTTATTTATTATTTTAGTGTTTTATTTAATTATCGTTTATAGTTATGTCTGTATTTATTTTTTCTGTTATTTGTTTTATGTTAATTTAATTAATTTAATTTATTTCATTTATAAATAAAAGTGTTATAGTTTCCCTACAACTCCATCATCTAAATCTAAATCATCCCAAGCACGGAAATAAATTACCCCATCTTCAAAAGCCTGAATACACGTCATATAACACGATTTAAAAGGCACACCCATATAGACAGTTTTCCAGACACGTGTCCTTAACGTAAAAACATCAACCACCCACATACTAGATACTTAATGTAAAATCTTGTACTTGACTCATGATCAAGCGAAGTAATCAATTTCTTTGCACGCTGAGTCTCGAACTTGCATCTTTTCCACCATTTCTTAGTTCGGTGACAGACAAACCCGGTGAATCTTTTATATAAAAACTTCTGCAAAAGTATTTACATCCACGCTTATTACACTGTTCGAATTAAAAACCAATAGGAAAAGGATAATGTTGTTATATATACAGACATAAGACTATGCAAAATAACTTTAGTATTTAATGGCGTTATTATTTTTTTAAAGATAAACTCTCAAGTCATTATGCAACATAAGTGTTTCTCAGAAAAGACTATGATCAAATGATAACATCACATATAAGCTGTATAAGTTCAAATTAACTGCATAAGCCTCGGATATGTGCGCGTACAACTTATGTATCCTCTCATAATATAGATAGAGTATCATTCATACACAACTAGTGCTTAAAAGAGTAGGTTGATTGCTAAGACATTCGGTTTAAGCTTAAAAGGCTAAATACGGTTAAATGATAACCAGTTTCTTACATTAGTACAACTTTCCTGTTTGCCACACGTTCTTACTTCGGTGACAATCGGACCCGATGAAATTTTTAAAGATAACTAAAAACTAAAAGTTCTTCAAAAATATATGCATCAACACTTATCGCGCTATTCGAATAAAAAGCTACATTGATATCATCCTATCATTTCTCATGTAAACAATCAAGCTTGCGCTAATACTATCGTCTAATAGTTTGGAGTTAATGGTTAGTTTTCATGTAAAATCATTTTTAACTAACGTATCTTGGTTGGTTTATAGTTCTCATAATCTTACTAATAGGTGCTTCAAGGTTTTTTTAATAAAAAGGTAGGATTTACCTGAACAAATAAGACTTGTTTGACTTGGTTTTAGAATGGCGATTCTGACCCAGGGCCTTGTAGCGAGAAATCAGAGGGCGTTGTCTCGAGGTAACAACCTAAAAAATTCCAAAACCTATTGTTATCATATAACATTCAAAATTTAGTTTGTAATGAAAAATAAATTGCAAAAAGACAGAACATACAGCTGCAATAGAGGGGACATCAGAACTTCCAGGTGAACCATGAGACACATCCATTCCAAAGATGATGGTAGGAATAGTGAGTTTATACCATCCATCTAAAATAAAAAACAAATAAATCAGATACGAGTTCCAGGAAGAAGAAAAACTAAACTGTATTCTGACTTGAAATCAAGACCTTTGCATCGATCTTCGAAAGCAAGTTTGTAATATATTGATCGTTGATCCTAGTTGGCGCAATGCATTGTGTAACAATACTAAAGTTCACCATGCATTTTCGCTTCAATGGTCCTATTGTCATGCAGGAAGTTAAAAATCTGATTTATTGTTTTTTATACAACAAATTTCCCAGGTATTGAAAGATCAAGGAGGGCAAAACCATAAATGTCAGAATTCTTACTTCTAGAAAGAATGCGAAGTAGTAACACCTGTGGGCCCGGCTATGCGATTTTAATTGCTTGAAACATCTTTTCAACATGAACATGAGCAGGGAAGCGTCCATACTGATAATTCTCTTGAATCAGTGTGCATAGATCATCAAGCAGCTGAAAGAATAACACAGGACTAGTTAGTTAACCCCAGATCATGATATAATCTGTACGTACGCTATAAAAAGTGTATGGTTAAAAAACATATTGTGCAAACAAAGAGAGTTTCAACATATTTATACCTTTGATGGTTCTAAAACCCGACCCTGAACTTTAGTGAAGGTAGTCCTGATTGTGATGCCCGTTGAATTTATAAGAGGATCAGCATTATAGTTACTTTGATTCAATGTCTGAGACACCATAATGGAAAAATAAAGAAAGGATGGGGATCAAAATGGGGAAAAGGTAGGTTTGACGCGACCAGAAAAGACCCATTTGACTTGGTTTTTAAAATGACCATTTTGACCCGGTTTTCAGATTGGCCATTCTTATGTTCAGAAGAACAAAGTTTTGACAAAAAACAAAATAACTATTCTTGTATCATCCCGAAAGCTACACATCAGCAGCACTTAAAGAGATTAAACAACCTATGAATGACTATTCCTGTATCATCCCAAAACCCCATCAAAGGCCCATGTCTGCCATGACTTCCATAGGGATAAGGTATGATGAGTTGGTTGGTAGTAAGTTGTAATGGATACAGCAGAATGTTCGACTTTCTTTTGGTTAGAAGAGACAGGCGCACAAATCAGGCCACGGGAAAGGTAGGAGAAATAAGGAAAATGACTTAAGTGACCTACATTACCTCCCACCGATAGCATATTTATAAGGGTACTTCTACACTATTGCTATCAACAATGTGTGTTTAGTATGTGTTTTTTCAACTATCTGAAAACGCAAACATTTGAAAGACCAAAACTTACACAACAGAAATATAAAGCCATTGTGGCTGCCATGATGTAAGAGAGTGAGATCAGTAATCGCTAACCAACGTCAATCAACATTGTATAGTATATTTCTAATCGTATCATTAATTCACGTGTGTTTTAGTTTGATCAGGACATATGTTGATGACCGTGCAATTGGAATCAAATCAAATCTTATCTAATAAAGAAGCATGCGTATCGCTGTGAGGACTTTGGTTGAACTAGCTTTAGCTATTGCTCTTTGCTCGATTTTGGCTCACTTTAAAAACATATAAATGTTTCAAATATTTGAATAAACAAACGAGGCAAAAAAAGTACTTCACGCAAAAAAGTAAATCAGCTGCAGACACCAATATGCCATTATAGAAAAAAACAATTGGTCCAAAAGTACTCATTTCCTTTATTAAATTACATGAAACAGAGATACCAACCACTTAACCACCTTCATCAGCATTACCTTACAAATATGTTCACACTTATCTTTCAAGTACCATAAGCTAAATTCAATAATAAAGACCAATGTAATACCTAGAGCTTGATCTCGACACCATGCAATATAGGACCATCTTCGTTAATATATGATAGCACGTGTCTCATCAAGTAGAAGTAGTGTTTCCATATACGACTTCACGGAGAACGTATGTGCCTTCCCAATAATCCCAACACCATTAGTATGCCCTGACAAGGGTTGGTAAACTTCAATTCGAGACTCTACATAACTATCAGCATCCAGCTCCATTACAACTTCACCATTGTTCCTAAACCCCAATACCTCTTTTAATGACTTACCCTCAACCTTAGCAGTATATATCTTACAAAACGTTTTATTAGCATCGTCTTTCTTCGTCCACAGACCACAAACCCTCATGTCACCCTCTTTATAATATTCAAGTAAACCAAGCGACTCATTCACGTGCGTCACCTGTAGATTAGCTGAATGTACTAATCTCTCTGGAAGACACACTTCACCAAACTTCTCACTCTTCTTCAAATCAAATGAAGAAAAAGATTAGACCTAACTCGAGCATCCATAATAAAATCATCCCAAGCAAGGAAATAAATTACCTCATCTACAAAAGCCTGATTCTATGTGAAATAACACGATTTAAAAGGCGCACCCTTATACACAGTTTTCCAGACACGTGTACTTAACGTAAAAACATCAACCTCCCACATACTAGGTACTTTAACAACATTAATCTTAACAAGCTTAGGGTCACTAGTATTCGGACAAACACCAAAACCAACAACTTCCACAGCTTTTGCGAAAGGGAAAACAATATCAACAAATTTCCTGATAGTTGGATTCCAAATTACGATCTTCCTAGTGCGCCTATATTCCAAGCATCCGTAATGACAGCAAAAACATACCAACCCATTAACCGAATTGAGAAGAAATGTGTTTTGAATGAGCTAAGGACTCCGGGGCGGTTAGTGGAAACTTTTGTTGGGGGAAAGTATTGTTATCAACAATGGAAGTATATCTTCCAATGGTATCCAACTCGTAATGTAAAAGTAGATGATGTTGGGGGTTAGTGTGAGTGATGTGGTAGGTTTTAATGAATTTAGGGTCGTCGATGAAAGACTTCCATTGTTTGGAGACAACACGGAATTGAACAAGGGATTTGTTCAATTCCATCGCTGGGTATCATTTAGTGTAGAAGTCTTTTGGATGCAAAATCAAGTGGTAGTAGCCTTTAAAATGTACTTGTTAAAGATCCCACGGAACACTCCGATAACTATGAAGAAAGTCGACAATTTTACAATTTTCGGTCAACTTTGACTACAATCAAGCAGTGGATCACTTTATGAACTTATATAACTTTCGGTTGTTGTAATCTGATTGGACCAGATTTCAGATACTCTTGCCAAAGGCTCAATGTTAGTTCGAAACAACAAAAAGAAAATGGAGATACAGATGATTACATGAACTTTAATAGAGAAAACTCACACAGCACACATCAAGATAGAGAGACATCAAATGTCCTCAATAAACAACATAGCACCTGCTTATATCTTTCTTCCTACTGATGCGGTAAATTTAAGGATTAAACAGCAGATATATCAAAGTTTGACACATAATTGTCATGAAGCTTAAATTGTGAAACATATTTCTCCATCGCGATGAACTTTCAAATTCTATAAACTCATTTTTTATAAAAACAGAGTCAATGATAGAGATAGTACATCTTGATAAGTAGTTCATCTTTGTGCTTTATCCAAGCTGCTTCAAACGCCTTTGAAATGCAAGCATACAACTTCAAAGTATAAACAGACCCACCTGACTTGGTTGTTACAGTGACCATTTTGACCCGGTTTCAAAATGATTGTTCTTACAATATAAACCTATGCTAACCATTATTTACAAAAATAGTTGTTTCACGGAAAAAGGAAGAACAATTATTTAGATAGCTTCGGTAAACATCTTTGCAGTAATCGATTGGCACGTGTTATTTTGTTCCTAAATATTACTCAATTGGGTAGTTTATTTATTTTAGAGTAAATTGCAAAAATCGTCCCTAAAGTATGGCCAAAATGCATGTTTTATCCTAAACGTTATGAAAGTGCAAGAATCATCCCTCTTTGAAAACTTTAATGCAAGTATCGTCCTTAATGAGGATATTACTTGGGACGAAACATGCAAATTGGCCAAAACATTTGGGACGAAACATGCAAGATAGCAAAACTTAAAGGATGAAAATGTGCAAAATAGTTTGATTTTGGGACGATATCAGCACTTTCAAAATATTTAGGACAAAACCTGCAAAATGACCAAACTTCAGGGACGATTTATGCAATTCTCTCTTTATTTTATTTTGTTTATTTCTTGATAGCTGATGTAGACTAATAATATAACGAACTAATTGAATTTGTTGATTCCTAAGAATGACAGAAACAACCTACCAACTATCATTGTTCTAAAAGAATACCGATAATTAGGACAATTCTTAACAAAAAGCTGTCAAAAACAGATGTATTTGGTGTTTTGATTCCACAGCCGGTACCTATGAAGAAAGCTGGTAATTTGGTACAAATTTTGACTACGAATCACTAGTATGTTTAAAGGTGTATCAAGATGAAAGAATCAAATTTACATATAAACCATTTAGCAGTAGTTTGAAGCAGCATGGATAGAGCACCAAGATGACTCTGAGAGCCTCGACTTGCTGGTGATTTTGTAAGTCTTTTTATTATTTTATTGTTTTATATAATTATCGTTTATAATTATGTCGTCTTAGTTTTATTGCTTTCTTCTGTTATTTATTTTCTGTCTTCATATTTTGTTAGTTTTATTAATTGTAATATGTTTTTAATAAAAGTATACATCATTTCCCACAATCTTAAAACAGGTTCTGTTTAACAGAATTAAAACCTTTTATTAAATCAGATTAATATTTTTAACAGATTTATTTACACTGTTTTCTGTCGAAACCAAGATTGGGTTTCATTAGAAATCAGTTTTAAATTTCCAGATTTTAATTAACAGTTCTGTAACGTTTTTATATGCAGTTGTTCTAATCAGTTATACTGAAACCAAGATTGTGTTTCTGTTAAAATGATATATTTGATAATTGCATCTGATTTATTGAAACCAAGATTGAGTTTCTTTGAAGCAGATCCAATTTAAGTATATAGAAATCACGATTGAATTTCTTATATACAGATTTATAACAGTTGTATAACTGTTTGTGTTTTGATCTTGTTTGATCTTTCAGAATACTAATGGTGCTCCTGAAATTCCTGCAACTACTACTGTGAATGTAACTGGTGCGCCAGTTACCCACACCGTTGCTAATCATGCTGAAAAACCAGAAAAATTCAATGGGAAAAATTTTTAGAGGTGGCAACAGAAGATGTTCTTGTAGCTCACAACTTTGAACCTTGCGAGGTTCTTAAAAGAGACTGTACCTTAGGTGGAACCTCATCGGGAAGGTCAACCCGCTAATCAACAAGCTGTGAAAGCTGTTGAAGCATGGAGACATTCAGACTTCTTGTGTCACAATTATGTTCTGAATGGTTTGATGGACTCTTTGTATAACGTGTACTGCAAGACTAACACTGCCAAAGAATTATGGGAGTCATTGGAACGCAAGTACAAAACTGAGGATGCTAGTACAAAGAAATTCGTGGTAGCTCGTTCTTTGGATTACAAGATGGTTGATTCAAAGAATGTGATAACTCAGGTTCAAGATCTGCTGGTTATGCTACACGACATTGACTTTGAGTGAAACTTTTCAAGTCGCTGCTATCATTGAAAAGTTACCTCCAAGCTGGGTAGAATTCAAATACTACTTGAAGCATAAGCGAAAGGATATTAGTGTTGAAGAATTAGTTGTTTTTCTTCGTATTGAAGAGGACAACAACCTGGCTCAGGAAAAACACTTATACACCTGATTCTGCCAAGGCAAATATGGTTGAGCATGGTTCGTCTTCTTCAAAGTCTAAAGGAAAGGGCTTTGGCAAAGGAAGTCTGAATACCTTGCTCCTAAAGCTGGAATTGTGAAGCAAAAGTTCCAAGGAAATTGCTTTAATTGTGACAAGCCAGGTCATCGTGCTGCTAATTACAAAGCGCCAAAGCGGGTGACTCCACGCGAGGCTAATATGGAGAATGATAATGTGGACATGATTGCTATGGTGTCTGATGTCGTTGCCATGATTTCTGAAGTTAACCTGGTAGGTTCTAACAACAGTGATTGGTGGGTTGATAATGGGGCAACCCGTCATATGTGTGCTGACAAGAGTATGTTTCACTCTTTCAGAGCAGTTGACAATGGAGAGAGGCTCTACATGGGCAACTCTGCGACTGGTGATATCAAGGGCGAAGGAGATGTTATTTTGAAAATGACATCCGAGAAAGAGCTCAAGTTGACTAAAGTCTTGTATGTTCCAGATATTCGTAAGAATCTTGTGTCCGGTTGGCTTTTGAATAAGTTTGGTTTTCGTCTTGTTTTTTAGTCTGATAAAGTTTTTCTTTCTAAGAATCAAATGTATGTTGGTAAGGGGTATGCCATGAATGGTATGCTTAAGCTCAATGTAATAGTTGTTAAGAATGCTATCAATAAAATGAATTCTTCTGCTTACTTGATTGAGTCTTCTAATGTGTGGCATGGTCGTTTTGGACATGTTAATTTTAACTCAATGCATCGTTTGATTAAGTTTAATAGCATACCAAATTTTCATATTGATTTAAATTATAAGTGAAACCTGTGTCGAAGCCAAACTTACAAGATCATCTTTCAAATCGGTAGAACGAAAAATCGAACCACCTGATATGATACACACAGACATATGTGATTTGAAATCACTACCCACAAAAGGTGGCAATAAGTAATTCATCACGTTTATTGATGATTGCACAAAGTACTGCTACGTTTACTTGTTGAAAAGTAAAGATGTAGTTATAGACAAGTTTGTTCTATACAAAACCGAAGTTGAGAATCAACGTGGTAGGAAAATCAAGGTGGTACGAAGTGATAGAGGAGTTGAATATGTGTCTCCTTTTGCTGATCTATGTGCTAAACATAGAATTAGACACGAGTTCACTGCTCCTTATTCACCTCAGCAAAACGGTATTGTCTAAAGGAAGAACCGTACCTTGAAAGAAATGGTTAATGCCATGTTGTTAAGTTCTGGTTTGAGCCAGGACATGTGGGGAGAAGCCATTCTAACGGATACTTATCTTATAAACAAGATACCTCGTAAAGATAAAGAGGAAACCCCATATGAACTATGGATGGGAAGAAAACCATCATACCAGTACTTACGAGTGTGGGGGTGTCTAGCCAAGGTAGATGTGCCGACAACTAAGGCCCAAAAAATTGGACCTAAATCTGTGGATTGTATATTTTTTGGATATACTAAGAATAGTAGTGCTTATCGTTTCATTGTACATGATTCGAAAACTCCAGATATACACAAGAACACAGTAATGGAATCAAGGAATGCTTCTTTCTTTGAAAACATATTTCCTTGTTTAAATAAGGAAACTGGAAGCACATATAGAATAAATGATGCAGTTGTCCAAGATAAGAGACAAGGAGATGATAATGATCTCCAAGATGAGAGGCAAGATCAACCCGAGGAAGAAGAGGTTGAACCTAGAAGAAGTAAACGGGCGAGAATCGAGAAATCATTTAGATCTGATTTTGTTTCTTTTATGGTAGAAAATGAACCCACTTCTTATCAAGAAGTGGTAAATTCTTCGGAAGCGCCTCGATGGAAAGAAGTGATTAATAGTGAAATAGAATCTATTTTACAAAATCATAGAGCTCGTGGATTTACCTACTGGTTGTAAACCACTAGCTTATAAATGGATCTTCAAGAAAAAGATGAAAGCTGATGGCATCATTGACAAGTACTAAGCAAGAGTGGTAATCAAAGGATTTAGACAACAAGAAGGTCTAGATTATTTTGATACTTATTCGTTTGTTACGCGAATAACTTCTATTAGAATGTAACCACTCAAGGGTGGCCTAGTGGCAAAACAGTTTGTGAATATCACTACAAAGTGTGTGAGGTCTCAAGTTCAATTTCTTCCAGGTGCAAACAACCTGAAAACAATCTTGAAGTGGCCACGCCAAAATCCTGAAAAATGACGGTTTTACCTGGTTCAAACCCTGTGGATTAGTCGGCCAATGTGTCGGAAATCACGGTTAAAACTTCTATTAGAATGATTCTTGCTATTGTTGCATTAAGAAATTTAGAAGTTCACCAAATGGATGTAAAAATGGCTTTTCTAAACGGAGATTTAGAAGAAGAAATATACATGAACCAACCCGAGGATTTCATGGCTCCTGGACAAGAGAGCAAAGTTTGTAGACTAGTTAAGTCATTGTATGGCTTAAAGCAAGCTCCTAAACAATGGCATCAAAAGTTTGATCATGCCATGCTAGAGGGTGGATTCAAAATTAATGAATGTGACAAGTGTGTTCATGTCAAAGACACAAATAATGGATATATAATCTTGTGTCTTTATGTTGATGATATGCTTATCATTGGTAGTAATGACAAGATGATCAAGTCTACTAAAGACATGTTGAAATAAAAGTTTGACCTGAAAGACATGGTTTTGGCGGATGTGATCCTTGGAATAAAGATCATACAAACTCAGAGTGGACTAGCATTAATTCAAGAACATTACGTAGACAAAATTCTTAATACTCATAATGCGGGGGATCCGGCCTAGCTAGAACTCCAATTGAAACCAGTTTGAATCTATCTAAAAATAGAGGTGAGGGTGTTTCCCAGTTAGAGTATTCAAGAGTTATTGACACGTTAATGTATTTGATGACATGTACCCGACCTGACTTAGCATATGCTGTTAGCAGACTAAGTAGATATACTAGTAATCCAAGTAATGCACATTGGAAAGCTATGACTAGGGTACTTCATTATTTGAGATACAATTGTGATAATGGACTGAATTATGCTAGATATCCATCTGTTATTGAAGGATACAGTGATGCAAATTGGATATCTGACATAAAGGATTCTAGATCGACTAGTGGATATGTATTTACACTAGGAGGGGCCGCTATCTTGAAAGTCTTCCAAGCAAACTGTAATAGCTAAGTCCGCGATGGAATCAATATTTATCGCGTTAGATAAATGTGGAGAAGAGGCAGAAAGGATACATCAATTCGTAGAGGACATACCCAGGTGGCCTAAAGCGGTAACAACCATTTGTATACATTGTGATAGTCAATCGACAATTGTCAGTGCTCATATCACAATTTATAATGGAAAGTCTAGACATATCCGTCGTCGACATAATTCGGTATGACAGCTACTCTCAACAGGAGTTATCTCAATTCACTATGTGAAGTCAAAGGATAACATCGCGGATCCGCTTACGAAAGGCTTAAGCAGAGAGTTAGTTAGTAAGTCGTCTGAAGGAATGAGACTAAAGCCCTTAAAGGAATGAGTTTCTATGAAGGAAAACCTAACCCAGATGACTAGAGATCCCAAGATCTGGTTTCAATAGGACAACCTAATTATAAAAATGTAGGGGAAGTCACGTCAATGTAGGGGAGTTACTTAATACAGTAACTTTCCTAGTCCATTCCTAGAATAATGTGACTTATTGAGAGGTTAAACATATGGCTTAAATGATTCAGGATGAAATCATAAAGCATCATGATTCAAGATGAAATCATAAAACATATGTTTTTAATGATTCAAGATGAAATCACCTATATGAGAGAGAAGTAGGGTCGCTTCGAAGGAAATTATGGGGGCGCAATTTCTAAGAGCTCTTGCAGAACCAGGCTAGTGTTCATGACCATAACGAACACCGTCTATGAGGACTTGACAATGTCAGGGAGAGTCTTGTGTGAGTGTGTATTGTCATTTACATAAACAAGGGCTAAGTTCAAAGACATCACGTCTACTTAGATCCAGGAGACTAAGTGTATCTCACAAGGGACGGTTCAAAGGGTCACACCTAACTATCCTATGCAAGATTCAACTGTTGGAATTTTATTGAAACTTATGTGTATTACGACCGATCTCTATTCATGTGGGGGATTGTTGGAAAATATTGTTGGCAAAAAGAATTTTGACCAACTTTGGACACAATTATGTATATATATGTATGTATGATATATATTAGTGATACTTTATAGGTCCGCGTTCTCCTTGAAGAGAGCTTCACAATGTGCCTTTATGTGTCCAAAATAAAGCTAATCTGAATGAGATATCGTGTCTTAAAGTAAGGCATTTGGTACCATGCCTAAAGAGAAAATATAGTTTAGTTTTTATCCCACATCGGTTGGTTGAGTAATCTGAAAGGGAGTCTATTGTGTATAAATAGAGACATATTTCCATATCTTTTTCACACATCAAATCAATAAGTATTATTATTGATTTCCAATAGAGTACGCATCTGATAAGGTGAAATTCCATACAGTTTTGTTAAGTCCAACAGTAAAACTTACTGTTTCGGCCGTTGTACCCTGGAAACAAAAGAGGATATGTTTTAAGGGAAGCGTGTCAAACACGTGCCTCGGCTCTTTAGTTCTAAGCGTATATTACGTGTGCCTCGACTTGCTGGTGATTTTGTAAGTCTTCTTATTATTTTATTGTTTTATATAATTATCGTTTATAATTATGTCCTCTTAGTTTTACTGCTTTCTTCATTACTGTTATTTATTTTCTATCTTCATATTTTGTTAGTTTTGTTAATTGTAATCTGTTTTTAATAAAAGTATACATCATTTCCCACATATATAATCATTTGACAGTAGTTTGAAGCATCTTGGACAAAGCACAAAGATGACTATGAAAACTGATATACCTACTACACATTCCAACCTTTGTGACAATATTATGTGTCAAGTTTTTGATATATCTTGTTTAGTCCTTACTATAACCTCATCAGTAGGAAGATATAAGCAAGGCCTTAGAGTTCTAATACGACTCTTAATCCTGATCTATGTTCTTTCAGAAACTAGCGCTTATAAAAAAGGTCCTTGCATATACATAATCTTCACAAAACTCAGAAAACTCACCCTCATCGCCTTACCAGGCTCTATCGCACCACCTAAAATACCTTCACATCTCCATTCAACGGCCATGACGTCCTCACAAACCGGTTTAACATGCTTGTTGACGACACTGACATGTTCAGGATGAAGTGCGTAGGTTTTGAGATCCTCGGCCGTTTTGTAACGGCTGTGGAGGATGTGAGTGAAATTCAACGCGTGTGAGTTAGGGTTTGACTTTTGGAGTTGACCGGTGGTTAGGTAGAGGGTTAGGTTGAGGGATGTTAAACTGATGAGGGCGTTGACCATGGAGTTGACTTTTGTTTTGTCCAAATATCGAAGGCATGAACATGGGTTTCCTCCTCCTCGACTTCAATCAAATCTCCAATAACTGTGGTATGCTCCACTATACTTCTGGTGGTCAGTTCAAAATCCCAGTCGTAATCCGTGGGCCTGGTGGAGTCAGGCGTCAACTCGGTTATGAACATTCCAAACGTTTGAATCGTATTTCCAATCCATTCCTGGGATCCAAATGGTAGCATGCTTGACACCATACAATGCTAAAGGACTAATTTGTAGCAACAACCCTGTGATTCTTTTCGAGCATGTTTTACTCTACAATCTTAAAGAAACTATCCCAGGCGAAGATTACGTTTTGAATCTTAAAGAAGCGAAGTAGGTGAGACCAGGAGAGCACATTACTATCTTAACTGCAAACAACTTGAGCAACCTGTTTTTATATCAAACCCAATTGTCCTCCGTATAATTATGATATGAATCGGTGGTTTTGGTGTTTGATTCGGTGTTGTTGTTTATTGAGTGATAGTTTCTTATATGTTTGGATTTAGATCTGGTAATTGTTGATAAGTCACTCGAATCAGATCTGGTAAATGTGTGAGGTGGTGATGACGGCTGACGGGCTGAGGCTAGGGTGGGTTTGATGTTTGTGGGGGTGGTGGTCAGTAGTGAGGTGGTGATGACGGCTGAGGTTGGCAGCAGTAAGGTGGTTAGCAATAAGGTAGGTGAGATTGAAGATGGTGATGATAGTGATAAGGTTCTTGATGATGATGTTTTTATTCAGAAAGATGATAAAAAGATGATAAATAATGGTGGACCCCTATATAATATGTATTATATAATGAAAAGACCGAAATACCCCTCAACTCTCAAAAGTTAACAGCCAAAACTAACCCCCATCCAAAATAGGGACGACTTTTGATCGTAGTTGTAAACGATAGGGACAATTCTTGAGATTTTTTCTTATTAAAATTATCAAGATCTCAGGATTTACGTATGAAAAATACTTGAAAAGGTAACATAATGAAAAATTCAAAAAGCATGAATAAAAGAATAAAATAATCAAGGGAAAATACGAGTTCTCACATATTTTCTAATTCCAATTTTTGGACCATGAAGCCAAGAAACATCGAATGGAACGTGAGATAGCCGCATAACTTGAGGTGTGTGAAATTCAGAAAAAACAAAGACTTGAAGATATTTACTTTCGACACTACCCGCTGAACTCGGTGGACGTCACGAATATCAAAGAGTTGAAAGACAAAGCTTATGCAAATTATATATATTCAAGTTTATATTTTTTGTTTAAATTTATGTATTTTTTAAGTTTATGTTCTTTTATATTATTTATAATGTTTTTATTATTATTGAAATTGAAATTAAATTAATATGTTGATTATATTTTGTTTATAAAAGCAAAATGTAGTCTTTGTAACACTAGAAAGTGTAGTGTTAACGAAAGAGTCATTTTTCGGTTTTATGGTGGTGTTTTGTGTTACGAGAAAATGTAATGATGTGATACTATGTTTTACCGCAACATCACCATGAATACACCATTATACCCCAAGCTCTAAGGCTGAATTTATTAGTCACACCAAAAACACCCCTCGCACTTTTCACATCACCGTCACATCAACTTTCTCCCTCCTACTTTTCATCCTCACCCTCACTCACACTTTACTCTTATCAATCACACCTTTAATTAGTACCCTCACACCAAAATATTATTTTTTTAATTAAAATAAAAACAATACATTAAAAACATAAAATCTTTACAGAAATAAAAAAAACGTACAGTTACGGAATAAAAAATGTTATGAAAATAAAAACGTACATTAATAAAAAACACATTAACTTAAAATTTTAAAAACATAAAATAAAACATTACATAAAATTTTAAACATTACGAAATGTATTTATAGGGGATAAATGAGGCATTGAAAAAGTTTTTTTTGTGTAGAAGTTGTATTTTTTGTTATGTAAAAATTAGTGTGGTTTGAAATATATTTATAACTGATAAATAGGTGTCGAATCATTTTTTTTGAAAGTGAAGGGGTATTTTTTTAGTTGTCTAAAAATTAGTTTACTTTAAAATGTATTTATAAGGGGTAAATAGAGACTAGAAAAACTTTTTTTAAAATCAGATAATATGATATGGGCCCACAAGTTACACATTCCACCAAAAGCGATTCACACACTTTAAGTGAGACATTTAGCTCATGTCACGCGCGAGGCAATAAGCAAACAGCAGGGTCACGCGTGACATTTTGTTTCTTGCTTCACGATTTGTTCCTCACGTCAATCCTAAATACAGCCTAAGATTACTTGTGCGCTTGCAATCGCGTGCTTAGGTGGAACATCGGTGTACTGTCCACATATAGATTGTATACCTTCATTGACATATTTTACACGGACCATGAAATCCTTGTTAAAACACATTTAATCACATACTCATTAAAACACCACTTCATAACTTTATTTCGTTTTAAGAATTTGGTGAATGCCATTATTGTCGTTATGTATATTTGTAACTTAACCATTAACTTATCTTTATAGTTTTCATATTAAATATGATAATTAGAGGCTTATAAATAGTATTCTAATTTGTAAAGATTACCTCAAGTTCTTACAAATTCTTACTCGTTAATTCCTTTTGACATACAGTTGTGAATACATGATACGTCGTCATCATCTTGCAACAGGCTATCAATACAAGGTCACACGACAATGATGAAAGAAATCAACATGGTTTTGTTGAGGTTTACGGTTCATTTTGTTCAGCTTGTTCATCGATTCATCTACATTCAAGTTGTTTCTTCCTACAAGTAAGATTTATATACGTTTTTCATGATGTAGATCTCATATCACATTAAAATCTAATATCGTAGTTTCATTGGAATAAGCATGTGGCATCAAAACAAGTGTTAACTAGTAGTATATTTTTTTTTAAAATTACTCATTTGTAAAAGGATATACAAAATAAAATTACTACATCATGACTCTTATGTTTTGAATATATAGCATATGACTCTTATGTTTAATTACATTGTGTACGCCAAAGATTATACTCCATATAGTTTTTCTTATGATAGTTTAAAGCTATAAGTTTTATTCGTATACTACTTTGGCCATTTGTATTTAAAGTAGTGGGTCATCCGATATATAATATGTCGATATATATAGCTTTCACCTTGTTTGGCAAATGAAATGGCCTAGATGCTTATATGAATATGTTTAATTTCGAGGTATTTTAGATTAGTAGAACTTTTTTCTAAGTAGACTGAACAATGATACGTAAGACAATAATAGGAAATCTAATGGCTCAATTGATAAAACCTTACACGAGATATAAGATATGACCATGTATAGAAAGCAATAAAACATGTATTATGTAATGGTATAAAGACATACCGAATTAACTAACCACTTGTTTTTTTAATCGATTGTCGTCTTGAAGAGTTTCTAGATGAACACAATCAGTGAAATCAGGACACTTGTTGACGACAATGTCTTGTACAACCAGAGCGATATAGGGTTTTGAACAATACGATATATGTGTTGAGTTTCATCAAGATTATATATCATTATAAATTCTCCACACTTCCTTCATCAAGTTGATGTATATAGTCAGTAACCAAATTCATTTGAACAATACGAGTATACGTCTTATTATCCAGCAAAAGAAAAAGAAGACTTGTATAGTTGTATAATTCACATATGATAACATATATTATTCATAACTTTTTATCCATCATAATCATCTCCATGTCATTGATGACCAATAGTAGTATTGAAGAATAGGAAAAATACTATGAAATAGCATGATGTGTGTTACGGTTGATACATGTCTCACATAGAGTTTAGTCGACAATATATTGGTCTGAAATTGCTAATATTTCAACAATCTTCGAAATCATAATAATCATGATAAGTTTGTTATCAATTCTATAAATAATTATTTTTTCAATATATTTCATTAACTTTACAAAATAGGTTTCTATATGAACTAATTATGATATAAATTGTTTAAAATATATGCAAATGCAACTCACAAACAATGTAAAAACGTGTGTATATTATTTATGGTATAAAAAAGATATGCTTATCACATCCAAATTATGCTTAGCCGTTGTGTGCATTGAAAACTATGGTAAGCAATGATACTTTTTAGGCTTAAAATATTATATTATATTACATTTTATCCAAGTTGAGGAAGGGAGCCGACACAGTTGTGAAGCCGTCGAATTTTGAACCAGTTTGTGGGAGTGTGTCGGCTTAGATGCATTGTAGTGTCGTGGCTTAAGATAACATTGTTAACATGTCGAGTCGATGGCTTGGAGGATTAAAAAGTTCATATTTCATACTTCTCGCTCGCTTTATTGGTAGGTTTTGTTAGGAATTTATGTTAGGATTTATTTCCTAATAACCTATTTTACAATTGATATTAGGCCGCGAAAATGGTCCTTATGGGATCGCTATAGCTTGACTGTTTAACATAAATGGAATTGTGTACCTTTAGATACTTGATTATATCGAACAACGAAAGCTATAAACACTTTTGTGTTCATATAAGTTCTCAGGAAAACTTAACCAAATTACCAAAGTAGGTAATCTCTATATCCACACCACACGTCTTTGATTATACTATGTGAATACTAGTTTTTGAAAGATAACAAAACTAAAAACTATCAGTTTTCCTAGCCAAAAATCAATGAAAAGCTTTGTGGGTTTGAACAAGAAGTGGAGAAGTTCAGAAGTAGAGAAGTCTAGCTTGTCTAGTTTATTAAAGAAGCACCAAATAATGAATTAAGGAATTCTTTATATTGCCTTAACCTTAATACTTGGTCAAAACAATACATGGGTCCTTTATGTTTTGATTTTTGGTCTTTGATAATTAATATGTACAATACACATTAATTTAAAAGGTCGAATGTTAGTTATTCGTCACACGGACAACTAATCTACGACATGAGCACTTCCCAATAGTTTTCTATTAGCTACCACTTAATTTGGAGGATCGTTTACATGTTACACACCTCCAAAATGTAATAGGATACCAACACAGAATGTGAAATATGAATATTTTAATCCCCAGATCCATTAACGCGGGTATGAACAGTACCGACTCAAGCCACAGCTAAAAAATGCACTCAAGACGACCCACTCCTTCAAACCGATCCCAAAACTCGATGGCTTCACAACGTATCGATTCACTTCCCTAACTTGAAAAAAGTTTATATAGTATGATATGTTTAGCCTATACAAATATCTTTGCCTATCATAATTATAATTATGAAAGGGTACAACAGGTAAGCATAAATTGGTTGTGATAAGTATTTTTTATACCGTAGTTAATATATAAACGTTTTGACGTTGGTTGTGAGTTGCATTTTTTATATACCACAATTAATATATGTACTTAATGAAACTCAACACAAATACCGTAGTGAATAAAAACGAATGTCGCTCAAGTTTCACAAGAACATTGTAGTCACCAAGTGTCCCGATTTCACTAGTTGTGTTCATATGTTTCAGAGAAAAGAAGCGTTTAGTTAATTTGGTATGCATGTATTTATACTGTTTCATAATACGTGTTTATTTCTTCCTATACATGACCACATATTACGTCCCGTGCAAATTTTTATCAATGCTCTCTATCGATCATGCCATTGTATTTGCTAACATAGTCTTGCATATTATTGTTCAATCTACTTAAACAAACTTTTTATTACTCCATAATACCCCCAAAAGAAATATAATTATAGGAATATTTGGACCATTTCATTTAGGAGAAATATGAACGTACTATATACCGCATAATCCATTGCTCTTAACAAATATGGCAAAAGTTGTATAAGAATTAAAATCATTTCTTTAAAGTAGCTTAAGAAAAATTATATAATATTTGGCGCCTGTAATGTAATAAAACATGATTGTACTTTTAGCATGAGGAATTAAACTATATGTTATAAGAGAAATAACAATAATTTTGTACTATGTAGACAATTTTTAGGATGTCGTCAAAAATGGTTTTATATGCCATAACTATGTTATCCAAAGGGTCTTATGCGCCATAAATTTTTAATAGTTATTTTTTAGTATTATCATGCTTCTATAGAGAATTAAATCTATGTAATTAAGTAGCATGGACTTTGATAACACACAGTTGTGCATTTTTACACGCATTGACGTCTCCTTTGAATAAATTCTAATCATTCTTCACTCTTTATCAATATTTTTGAAAGATTTTTATGAGCCACTGTGTTTAAACATTTATGTGTTGTTTCAACCACATTAATGAAACAATTGAAGCATTTAGTATATTCCCTTCTTAACTTGGTTTCTGAAGTTATTTAAAGAATGAAATTTTTAAGAAATATTATAATGCTAAATTTTTGTAAAGTTTCATCCCACGTGATCTATAACTCTCTACATATTTTGGTTAAATATTGATCGGCTATCTAATGTGTAACTCATTTGACATTACACATATTTTTCAATTTAAAGTGTAATTATTTAGTTGAAGTGTTAAATATTGATTTGTTTAAGTATAGAGTATTTTGTAGTATGAAGTGCAATTTGCAAATGAAAGAGTGCAAAATTCCCTATGTATTGAAAAAATGATGCAAATGTTTGTTATGCTATTATCTACTATACTATAAATATTATTTAGTATGAAGTGTTTTCATAATTTGTAACAAACACCTTTTTGGGTGCATAAATATATGTTATTATCATGACTTAGGTGCTGTCAGATTGAAATTATGGATCATAAAAAGGAACGAACACATTCCTATTGTATGTTGTAAAGTTGAGACATGATGTGTTAATGATGTTAGCTTACTTAACCTTAAGTAGGAAAAAACTGTGTCATTTTTTTTCTTAGTGATAAAAAATCATTTGTATTCCCATGAGAAATGTTATTTGTATTTTTACCTTTTTTTATTTGTAGTTTTCAATGAAGTTTGTTTCATTCTTTCTTAATGACAAGATGCGAGTCACCATCATAATGGCTTTGACTCCCCGTTTGAAACGGAAAGCTAATGAAGCTAAAGATGTGATCTAACATAGAGAAATTTAGTTGTGTATTTGTGCCTAACCGATAGCGTTGTAGTTTTGATAACAAGACTTCGACCAAGAAGTGTAGCATTTCAAAAGGCTTATACTATATATGTTCTCGAGTTTAATTTTGGAGAGAAAAAATAAGTCTTAAGAAGGGGACACAAATATTACTTTTCTAAGATTTTTTTGAAAAAAGGAGGAAAGTAAAGGAGATTATATTATGCAATAGTTTTACTCATAATTTATTTCTTAATTTGGGATGATTTGGAAAGAATTTAAGAAGGGCGTACTTGCATATTTACTTATTTACTTAATATTGTTTATTTTCTAACACTTCTTTCTAACTGAAGAACACAAAAACGATATGCTACCTTTCCTAATCTCTTTAGCTCAGGAACAAAAGAAATTCAATTCAATCCTATTGTCTTCATTTCACTCCCCATCTTTTTATACACTTCGTCTTAATTCTTTATTAAACTTGAGAACAAACGGTTAATTCTTGGCTTTAACTTCATGTCGTGACATACTGACATGTCAAGAATGAGGCCAATTTGGCACATACTTGAGTTTTTTAACCTATTATAGTCATTTTACTCGCAATTTGGCTAAAAATTGTTAGAGGCTTAGGTGTAGCAACACTGAAACTGACGTTGGGCGACGTTACCATGCAACACCACACCACCACGTTGAAGGAAGAAGTTCGGTGGGGTGTTGCCCCACCAACATGCGTTGGATTGGTTTGGTAAAAAACACTTTCTAAACACCCTTTCAATCTTGCTTTTGGCTAAAAAGATGAATAAAAGAAGAAATCTTACTTTTGTCGTTGTTGTTCTTGTAGTTACAGGTGAAGGTGGAGGCTGAGAGAAGAAAGGATGGGTGGGAAATAAGGTTTTTTTTATCTCTTAAATAAATGTGGTTGGAAAATAAAAGCTTTTAATATGAATTTCCTTAGGTTCTAATGGATTTTGATTGTTTTGGGCTCAACTTAATATTCCACTTAAGTTGTACCGTTATAAACTTTTAAGTTCGTGTTAAAAAGAGGTGGCTAGGGGAGGGCAAAAAATTCAAAATCGACTTTTAAAAAGACTGTTTTTACTCAATCTGATTAGGTAGTTTGCAACCGGTTTAATAAATAACTATCATCGGTTCAAGACCCGGTTAAAAACAAATCGATTAAGTTTTTTAACCGGTTAGAATATAACAAAAAAAACTCGTTTAAAACCGATCTTGTTTAAGTCAAACAGGTCGGTTTAAAAACATATATGATATTAGGAAGAAAAAAAAGATTTGCCACCTCTAGGGGCGGCGATCAAACTAGTGAACATGAACCGGGAGAAGTAAGTTAACTATAACAACGTATATCGTTATATTAATTTTTATTATTTAAATTATTAATGTATTTTTTATTAGTAAAATTTAAATTTTGATATTTAGAAAAAATAATCTTACTATCTTATAAAAGAGATTGGTATCTTTCTCGTATTTAATGTTTAAGTAGTACAAATATAAAAGCTTAATATACAAGTTAATTAAACATCATTTTTTTCTAAATTTTAAGTATAACATAGCTTATATGGTACAACTATTGAATTCACATATAAATTTATTGTTACAAATTAATATAGTACATGTTACAAGTATACATTAATTAAAGTATTAAACACCATGATTAATGTATTTTTTAAATATTCTCAAAATAAAAAAATACATATTATTATATTTATTTTATAACAAATAACACACAGAATTTCATAAAATTTATATGCTAACAAGTTGATTATACATATGTTTAAAAATGGGACCGAACCAACGGTTGACCATCGGTCAGACTAGCCAATAAAAACTGATAGAAAATAAAAAGAAGATAACAAGGCGGAAGCTATATATACGGGTGAACCAAATCGAACTAGGATGATTTTTTTTATTATTCTACAGTTAAATAGTTTATTGTTTTTTGTTTGGTGACGCTTAAACTTTAATCACAGGATACCCATAACCGTAACGCGCGAGTACCCATCTATATTTTATGATACATAGTGTACAACAATTAAAGCACAAAAAATAATTCATATAACTTACAACTTGGTGACATATACGGTTTTAAAATCGAACAAGGTGAACGGGTTTAATCAAAAATTAGAGAAAACCGATCGAAACTAATGCAAATAACCGAACCAAATCTAACTGAAATTATTTTTTTTACCTTTCTCCGATTAATCACAGGGTACCGCCGCCGCATCGCGCGGGTACCCTGCTAGTAAATAATGAAAAGGAAATAGAAGTTGACTGCCAATAAACAAAAGTTTAAGTTTTTAATTGCATTACATTAATTTGTTGTTTTGCTATTAAGGTACCGTTCGAGAAACTTTGAGTAAATAAAGAGAAAAAAAATGAAGAATATTTATAAGATAAACCCAAGTAAAATGCCATGAGTCCCAAGTCCACCAAAGAGAGAATAATTTTAGAATATAAAATTAAGGTAAACCCAAACACCCTATTAACACAATTAGATTATCACTTTCAAACTCCGACCAAACACCTGTTTAGAAAATTATAGTAATGATCAATACATTAGGTAGTTTTTAAACAATTAGTATATAATGATCCGTTTGTGTGCCCTAATTGTGTTCATCCCTATGCGTTTCTTCATTTTTATGTACTTTGGCTCTCTAAGTTTTACTTACACTTTGATCAGTATTCCAAGTGTGCTAATTGTGTTGCTCACTATATAAGCTCATAAGTCTCATAATAAGCCGGAAATGTGGGTTTATGAAAAATAACCGGAAATCATATAAGCTTATAAGCCTGCTTAAATAAACACCCCCTGAGTTAGTAGCTACATATGTTTAGTTAAGTGAATCCAATCCGAAAACAACCGTTGCTGATAAACACTTAAATATTCAACTCCAAACACCCTACTATCCTAGTAATTTATGTGTGCTAATTGTGTTAATCACTATGCGTTTCTTCACTTATATGTGCTTTGGCTCTACAAGTGTTACTGACACTTGTAATTAATTTTGATTTACAGCTTGTTAGGGATCTCTCTAATCTAATCGAGGAACACAGTACCCAAGTAGCAAAAGCTTTAGGGCCGAAATTTAATCCCTACTTATTGAAAATCTCTAAAATTCAAAACCCTTGAGCCAAAAAAATATCTGATCTCATAACTTTCGACATCCAATCAGAAATCATGAAAAAGATTCCTGTCAAATCACTAATTCAATTTTGATTTATTTCCCTTAACTGCCACGGCGTCCCTTAGCATATTAGGAAACATATTAAAAGTCGGTTCAGTTGGCGGGTTGTTATGTTTTCACGGAGATGTAGATTCAGAGATGGTTGTTATTTGGAATCCTACTGTGAGGAAATCTGCTGCTATTGTTATCCCTTCCCCTAAACCGGAGTATACTGTTGTTAGTTTTGGTATTTGTCCTGATACTAGTGTACCTAAGCTTGTTACGATTACTATTGATAAAAAATCTAGTATATGGGTCGTTGATGTTTTTATGTTAAGTACACGTGTTTGGAAAAGTGTATATACGGGTGTGCCTTTTAAATGGTGATTTCTTGTGTGTTCTGGTTTTTTGTAAATAGGATTATCTATTTCCGTGTTTATGATGCTGTCTTTTCTAATGGTGGAATTATATTTAATTATGTTATCTCGTTTGATTTGAAGAGTAAGAAGTTTGATGAAGTGTATCTTCCAGAGAGCTTATTACATACACCTCATCTAGAAGTGATGAAGGTGAATGAGTCGCTTGGTTTACTCGAGTATCATTATGAGGGTGGCATGAAGGTTTGTGGTGTGTGGAGTAGGAAAGATGGTGCTAATAACCAGTTTAATAACATATATACACTATCAAGGTTGAGGGTAAGTCGGTGTTCAAGAGAGTGTTGAGGTTTAGGAACAATGGTGAAGTTGTAATGGAGCTAGATGCTGGTAATTATAAAGAGTCTAGAATTGGAGTTTATGAACCCTTATCAAGGTATATTAATGATGTTGGGGTTAATAAAAAACTAGGCAGGTTGTACGCGAGTTCATACATGGAACATTAATTTTGCTTGATGAGGCAGATTATATCATTCATTAAAAAGGCTGATGGCAAGATGTGAGATCGAGCTCTAGGTATCACATCAATCTTTATTCATAAGGAAATGCAGGTTGGTGTCTACAACTATTTACTTTTCTGCCTAACCTATGTTTTTTGTTTTGTTTTGTGTTTATATATTTGAAACATTTATATGTCATTTTATATAGGTGTTCTATTTATGGGGAGGTGTTGCTTGTCACTCAAGTCTCCTAATATTCCTTTTGCTGGCCACACTTTCCCTATGGTTGATTTGGCGCGTGGCTTTCTCCCGCAACCACAAGTCAGTGGTACGTTCTGCTGTATCCATTTCAACTTCCCCTCTATGGAAGTTATGGCATTCGTTGAGACTCATCGCATCTCATTGTTGTTCTGTTGTGGTTTTTCCTTTCGGTTAATGTTACGTATTGATGCAAAGATTGTTACTGAAGCTTTTTAAATAGTCGTTCTTGTGACTTCGTAAACACTTGTTCTTTTATGAACGAATGGCAAGCAAGGGTGTTTATTGAATTATATCAACGATCATTTTGTAATCGGGTCAAAATGGTCATTAAAAACCCAAGGCAAATGGGTCTTCTCTGATCCAACCAATCCCACCTTTTCACCATTTTGATCCCCATCTTTTCTTCATTTCTCTTCCCATTCGATTATGATGTCTCAGTTTCAACTATTCCTTTCTTAAATGAATAATTTTGTTGTTATCATACGATTGTGGTTCTGTTTGGACCAGATTTCAGTTACTCTCACGCATGCTCAATGTAAACTATACCTCCATATTGCTTAGTTCGAACCAACAAAAGAAGAATGTGGTTACAAATAAATGCATAACCTTTAATAAAAGACCATCAAGCTTAGAATAGGACCACCTATGTTTTACATAATATTAGTTTTTCTTATAAATTGTCTCTTTATCTATTGTTTTTTGTTAGATAACATATTATTCACAAAGAAGGTGCTTTTATCCTCCTTATCAGATATATATTAGAACAACAGCTGCTATGTTAGTTATCAGTTAATAAGGGAGATAGTACGTCTTGGTAAGTTTGGTTCATATTTGTGATTTATCCAAGATGCTGGCTAGCTTTTGCATCTGAAATTCGATAGGGAAAAAATGATTAATGTATGCCACAAGGAGCAATGGCATCTCTACCACGTGCTCACATATTTCATCACCAGAAAAAAGTATCTGCATCAGCTTTATTTGTAACCACATTCTTCTTTCATTGGTTGGAGATCTGATCATGAACTGGCATCTCTACCACGTGCTCACATATTGCAAGGTGTCGAGACCAAGCTGTAGGTATCACACCAGTCTTTATTATTGAACTTAGTTTATGTTACCAGAAAGATAAGTGTGAACATAGAGTATGTTGTGAAGGGGGTTCATTGGTTAGTAGTAATTCGGTTTGCTGATATGATTTGTATTTTGATGTCACAATTAGAATATTATACACATGATGATTTATGAAATGGTTTAGGTAAACTATATTTGGGATAGTACATTGAATAGTATCTGCAATTGTTTACTTATATTCCTCAAGTATGGTTTTTTTTGCCTTTTTTGTTAATCAGATGTGTTGACTAGTTTAGGTAAAGTATAGAATGATCGTTGCTCTCCTACATCATGGAAGTCACTGTGACTTGTATTACGTATGTTTTGCCGTTTCAAAATGTTGAAACTTACATTCTATTAGCAATGTATCGATGGGAGGTGATTCACTCTAGTTCTTTTTGTTCTTAAGTGCCTCTCCACACCAGGTGACGCCAACGAGCCAAGTCACAAACATTGTTACTAGTTTACTACCACTTGAGATTGCATTTACAATGCTTTCAAGCGTGCAACAATCCCATCATACGTCAGCAACACTGAGTGGTGGTAACTATGTCCGTAATATTGGAGTGGTGTTGGGGGGGGGGGGGTCCAAAGATCAGAAAGATGACGAGGCTTCCTTAGGTTCAGGAAGTACACATACTGAACAAAGAGAACAAAAAAAGGTAAACGGTTATGTGTAGCGATGGGAAGAGTGTGGTCAGAGATGCAACATCCTTGCCAAACCCGGCCAAACAAAGTCCAAACCGGGTCAAAACCGACCAAACCCAGCGAAACCTAGCCAAACCCGGTTAAACTCGACCAAAACTGGCTAAAATCCAGTCAAACCATTGATCTTTCAGAAATCCGATATAACTAATCAACAATGATTATATACAAATGGAAAACATACATTTCAATTAAATTAAAGATGCAAACCAAACCATATGTTGCATCATTCACCTACCAACATACGACCCTAAATAAATATCGGTCCATATATATGGTACAACTTATGCTTGCACATCATGCCCGTGCGCATTTACATGCGTTTCTCTGACACTCGAAAACTGAGAAAAAGGACAACTAATGTTGTTGACAGTTTGACACATACAGTCTAATATCGGATAGGTATATATGGATTGTGGCGATCTTCTTTCTTAACCTTATCTATTCTTATTCACGTTTTGTATAGCCCACTGAATCTCATGCCATTCCATAGTTTCGTTAAGAAAAAGCTGACCCCGAGAGCACTATATATGGTCCTACAGTCTTCAAGTTCATGTATGCTCGATACCCTAGTTGAAACGCAAACAAAATGACCCATTCTATAAGTAAGTGCCATGGATTGGTAAATCTAGCCAAACTTGACCAAATCCGGTCAACCACGTGCAAACCCGGGTAAACCCACTCAAACCAGGCCAAACCCGGTTAATCCGACCAAAACCCGGCTCAATCCTGGTTTTGTCATTCATGGAGTTGTTGGCTTTCTTTACTCATTTGATCGTGGTTCTTTTTTAAGAAACACTTATGCTGCATAATGAGTTTTTTTTGCATAATTAAATAGCTGCCTTTTCTAAACCAAAAGATATAACAGCAACAATAAGTGTGGTAGAATCTTTGATGGTCGAATTTAGAGCACAGGGAGTCATGGCTCCAAGTGATACATTTTTTTGGTGCCACGTCATCGAAACTCACTCACCCACTCACACGAAAAAAAGTGGGGAGTCATGGCTTGGAGTGATGGGTGAATGTGGGTCCCACGATACACAACATAATACCCCTTTCTTCTTCTCCAATACCCACAAAAAAAAAAAAAAAAAAAAAAAAAGGAGGCTGAAACTCAAACTCACGCAAGTGGGAATACCCACGCGGCCACGCCCATGGCTCACGCCAATCGCGCCGTGGGTTTGGCACCCCACGGCGCCAACACTCCCTGTGCTCTTAGCGCTTGGGATCTTCAGTGTCATGGCCTGCATTTGGGTCCATGTTAGGAGGCACGTGTCCTTGAGCTGCCTATCAAACACATTCATCAATGAACATATAAAAAAATTACAAACAAGTAAGAGTAAGAAACCAAGTAAGTGACTTAACAAAACAGACAACACATGACAATGACGTTAACTATGATGGGATTTAAACAATCTCTAAACTTGCTAATACCATTTCCGTTACAGATTGGCAACACCGACAACAACTCATGCATCATTTCCCGAACAAAAGGGTACTAATGTTTTTGAAAAGAAAAGTAGCTTAAGGAAAAAGCTTCATTACCTTTTCGAGCGGATCACAACAAATCGGTAGTATAACTGCAGAAGCATTTGAAGTGAAACTGCCCATGCCCATTTTTACATGTTAGATGCTTATTTTCTCCTCCAGATTCAAAAACGACAACCTTATGAGCTAGATGTTCCACCATTGTGAGGTCATGTTCAAACACAAACGCAGTCTTGTTGAAGAGTGTTACAAATCTCATTATAACTTTTGTGGCAACATCACGTTGCTGGGGACTGAGGTATGCACTTTCATCACGCTGTAATGGAAACACAAAAGAAAGGCAAATGAGATCGCCAATTAAAATTCATGATGATGATAAATATCGAGTAAAAAAGAAAAGAAATGGTTTTTATATTACCTTTCTGAAGCACACGCACAATGCAAGTCTTTGTGCTTCTTCATGAAAAAGACGGGAAACCATTAGATCCATTAGCTGTTCGATTTGAAGAGGCTCCATGACTTTTGTCTCAAACAGAGGATCCACAGTCGTGGCATCAATGTCTTCACGTACCAATTCTGAAACTTTGTAAGCGGCATAATACATCAGATGAGGGCTTTTGACATCATCAGGGCCCCGCAAACCTTTCTACAGACTAGATGACATAACATAGAGAGTTAGGCACCCACACAATGCAGCAAGTAATAAAAGGTACCAAGACAAAAGTGTTTGTTTGATGGGAAAAAGACATAGAAAAGAATGAATACCAGCAAAAGGAATAATGTTTTCTTCCTGGTGCCATGTTGGCTAACCACTACTATAATCTCAGAGCGGCGGTCACCTTCAGTTTGAAACCATCATGGGTTATAGTAATTGTTGAGTACTTAAATTAGATACATTAAATGTGTAAAAAGAACAAAGCACGTCGGCGGCGCACAACTTGAAGTAAATCAATATAATTTGTGTAGCGCAACACCAAAGATGCTAAAATCAACGTTTTAGTATTTCCGCCATGTTTTTGACAGATATAAACAGACCCCGGTTCAACGGTTTTGTTATTTTTTTTTCCATGAAAAGTATGGATAACGGAGACATCAAACCTTACAACTAGTAAACAAGTGAAATTAGGCTGATATCCTACTAGTGTCAACATTTCTCATCCAAAGTAAGTACAAAGTTGTTATAACGTACATGTTTGGAGAGACATAGAAAATCAGTATAAATGTCCAAAAACCATATGCACAATAAAAATAACAATATAAATTTGGAAGTTGTATTCTCATTGGTAAACTAGTTTTATTGATTAGGACTATTTGCTTTTTGTAAGTGTTTGGTATTGGTTAAAACAAGTTCGGTGTCGCATCATTGATGCAGAGCTAGAAGCACGTCGTGAAGATGGTCGGGGCATAGAGGATGACGGGGGGAATTTCACAGGGAACTAGATGCTCATGGGCTCATTTTAAGGTCAATTCATATACTATCATTTTTGGTTGAGATTGTTTATAATAGATTGATCTTTCTACGGGTGTTTGGGTAAACCAATTTGGACGAACAACATGGACTTTACGTCAACGTGGTCACACCCGATTAACCCGCTCAAACCTGACCAACCTGGTCAAACCCGACCAAACCTGGCAAACCCCGCTCAAACCCGGCTAAATCCGCTAAAACCAAGCCAAATCCGCTCAAGCTTGGCCAAAGCCGGTCAAACCCTGCCAATCCCGCTCGAACCTGGACAAACCATCACTATGTATTTCTGTACATAAGTTATCTTTATTAAGCAAAATGAAATACTATACGTCCACAAATAAACATCAACATATTGCAAATCCGATGGCTAGAAACCATTGGCAGGAACAACGGTTGTTGTGAGGCAATCACTGTGATATCTCAATTAGATCCCGTACAATTTCTCGCGGTAATGGGTGTGTTGTATCAACTGATCACACTTGATAACATAACACCCATAGTAAACAAGACAAAGTCGTTAAATTTATATTCTAAAGATCATGATGGAGAAACATGAAGGACATACTATGTCAAATCGGATAGATAAAACGATAAATTTTCGATTTCCAGTTCCATCACCCATTATATCGTTTGTTATTCCTTTGTTTGTAGTAGGAGAGCTTCGAAGGCATTGAACGAGGGTGTCTCCTAGTTATACTATAATGCGTCAAATTGATGAGTTATACATCATGCGTACGCCAACTGTTTTAATATTGCTTGTCATCAAGAATGCATAACTCCATACACGCATTAAAATTGCATCAATACACGGCATTAAATCCATTTGACTAAAAACAAAACGGCTCAATCTTTTTTTATCTCCTCCTCTACTTTTCAACCCTTTCTTTCTTATATATCTCCTTCACCAAAGTTTCTTCAACCACCACAATGACACTAGCCTGAAAATTGCTTTCTTATGATAGGACATATTCGAAAGCAAGCTAGGGTTTTCTAACATACATTGTGATAAAGTTGCCCCCTAAATTTTTTATGCCTTGGGATGTTGCTCAGCCCTGACGAAAGGTTTGGTTCCTAGATCTCGTATCAAGTTGTTTCGATAATTTATTGTTCATTGTAATGTTTTACAGGGATTGTTATCTTAATATATTGAGTTACTTTTTCTCAAAATAAATATGTCAATTTGATTCTCCTAAATAATCTAACTACTATCAAACTGCATGCAAGTATTTAAAGTTCAGGTACTTTAATATAACAAAACATGACTTGCCGGATATAAATGGCATGCAAGTATGTTTAAGGCATAATATTGCATTTTGGGCAACATAATAGGCCAGTTGTTGCAATTTAAGTGACATGCTATTACTTTGTTATTGGGGTAACTTATTGTGCATGTTTTATCAATCTAAGTAACGTTCTTTTGATTTGTTCAATCAAGGTAACAAAGAGAAAAGTTCAAATATAATCTTTTCTCATATGCAGTAAAAATTTCTTACCATCCATTTTGGTTTTATCTAAAGGTGGAGATTAGCCTAATATTTACTATTTTTGCCAAAAAGTCCAAAAGTTTCAAAAATCAGGCGGAGGGACTTTAGTTGTAAATTTTCCGAACTGTTTTAAATCAATGAAATATCACTGGTGATAAAATTATTTGTAAATAATTTTATCACTGGTAATATTTCACTAGTGTAGAAAATCAATGAAATATCACTGGTGATAAAATAATTTATCACTCGTGATATTTCATTATTTTTTTCGACAGTGAAATATATAAAAATCAGTTCGGAAAATTTATATTTTTAGCCCCTTCGCCGATTTTTTTATAATTTTTTGACATTTTGGCAAAAATGACCCCTCCGTATTTTTTCATAGGATTTAATCTTAGGTAATGAATGGATATGATTAGTCTCTTGCTTGCAAGTAAAAACAAGGATGCAAAATAACTCAACTCTTTATAAATTATTCAATGGACAAAATTAGTGACATGATTATAAGATAACGTGTAGTTTTTGCATAATAGCTTTTTTTATGGCTTGTTTGTAAGATAATCTAGTACACTTGGATTTTTAAACTTTTAATTATTACTACTTCCGTCTTAAAATTATATTTCACATCTCTTTTTTGGTTGTCTCAAATTAATTGTCAATTTTTAAAATAGGTAAATATTTTAAATTGAGATTACTATGTTACCTTTAGTTGAAGTTATAATTACAAACTTTAAAATAGTTTTAAATTAATTGGTTAAGAGTAAAGTTGTCTTTATATCAAATGTAAAAGAGAAAAAGTTGTAATTATGATGTTTTTCTTAAATTGTGTGTTTTTTGTTGATGGACAACAATTTGAACGAAAGAGTATCATTATTTTTCGAAATCATAACCTACTAAAACTCTTGAAAACAGTTACCCTCAATCATATGCAGGGGCGGAGCCAATAGGGTGGCTAGCGGGTGCTCAGCCACCCCCAACCGGCCCGACACCTCTAACATGAAGTTTAAATTTCAGTTCATATTCCGTAGAGTTTTTATTTGGGCCCCCTCTAATGGAAAAAATCTGTTAGCAAGGCCGCTGTTGAAGAATAATTCGTTACAATAATGCTCACCGGAAAATTAAAGTTTGTTGCAGATGTAGAAGATAGAGATGTAGAAGAAATAGTTGAATAGTAAAAAAATAAGTTTTCTTTGAAATAGATCTACATATCCATAGTACAGTACTAGTAACGAGTAATAAAAAAGGCCCACCTAGTTGTATACATAACCGAGCCCATTCATCTTATTACTACACTTTAATTATTTGAAAAATGTGAAAATTTTGGTTACATGAAAAGATTGAAAATTTTGTGTACATTTGTTTCTGTTTAATCCTTGTATTCTAAAAACTAGGATGATTCATATAGTTATCTTTTAATTTAGGTTTTTATATGTAAAAAAGTAACTTACATTTTTACTGCTTTTATATTATTATTTTTATTATAAAAACTTAAACTTAGTTTGTTAAAGAAATTTGACTTTAACTTAGTTTGTTAAAAAAATTTGAATGTGCATATTTAATCATGAAATTTTTTGATGTATAATATTGGGAAATAAAAAAAATCATGTATAGAATGTTATTCGACATTTGATGTGTCAAACATATTTACATGTTAAGTAAAACACTAAATCGTGACTATTACATCATTGGTTCGACAAAAAAATGCCAAAACGTTACTACTATATCATAAAATCCGAGCCCCCCCTAAGATAAAATCTTGGCTCCGCCCCTGATCATATGAGCATAGACACTTAGGATAATATTAACTTTGATAGCAACATGTTCACCTTCGCATACCAAATGAGTGTTTCCAAATTATAAGAATAGAACCAGTGAGAAACAACTACCTATATAAACGATTTCTAATTGTAATACTTAATTTACTAGTTTTAACACGCGCAGATAGCTTAAACATAAATGATGATTTAAGTAACAATTTTGTTATTAAGATTTTAATTAGATTATATATATTTTTAATTATTTTGTATATATTTTGTTATGTTTTTTACTGTGCTCCTTGTAAAATAATATAAACCGAATTAAGTTATTATAGTCTGAATTTCAGACTCTTTTTACTCTCAATGTTTTTATTCGAAATAGTTAGATCTTAATTATTAGTAACAAATCTTATTGGTCATTGTTTCATAAATTAAGCAAATAATTTACGAGATTCTTTTTTACCTTTTCGTTAATAATTAATAATAGTTTTCTTATCTTCTTATTATAAATTGTACCCACATTTTCTTGTTTTTGTGGATGACTCCACCCCGACCATCAAAACTATATTTCATAAAGATATGTTTCCTTTAAAACAAGATCATGCACAATGAAATATTGAAACCTAAGTGATACACATTTATTTACTTTTGGATATTCTAATCCTAAAACAGCAAGTGAGTTGAATCATAATTAACCACACAAAAAAGAAGATAACATAAAGTTGAAATGGATACATTGACCTTAAGTTTAGACACATATCAAGCAACATAAAGTTCAACTTAATAATAAATTCATAACAAAAGGTTCAGACAAAAATTCATAACATAAACTTCAAAAACCAAGCTAGCCCACCATCTAATTTGTCGTCCTCATCCTCTCATACTTCATCGTTCTCTTATTTCTATTTTTCTTTCTCGACTACACTGTCCCTTAAATCACAAAGTTTATAATGCGTGAAGGTGGAGGGAATCAACTTTAACTTTAGATCAGTCCACATCCGCCTTGGGCAGAAACCAGGGTAGTGAGTAACCTCAAAGGTAATTACTATATCAGATTTGAGCTTGCACTTGTCGGCTATTTCATCCGTTTATAATGCGTGAAGGTGGAGGGAATCAACTTTAACTTAAGATCAGTCCCCATCCGCCTTGGGCAGAAACCAGGGTAGTGAGTAACCTCAAAGGTAATTACTATATCAGATTTGAGCTTGCACTTGTCGGCTATTTCATCTATCCCCCAAGTAGAGAAAGGTAGTTGGGTAGGATGCAGAAGAATTACATGACGAATCTCGATCGATAATCTTGACAACGGATTTCATCAAGGACTCCAAATACTCCTTGTTTTGATCAATCATGTCGGAGTTTTTTGTGACTGCTCTTTAGATTTGAGAGCCTCATCACGAGGCTTTGGCTTTGAATCACCCTTTGCCTCCTTCTCTAATATCGCGTCCCAATTGGTGTACCTTGGGTGGATTAGATACACCATTTTGAGTTTCATTTTGGCAACCATTGCAGCAAACTCAAGATCTTTATGCATCTTAGTTGGATCAACCCCGTAGACCAAATTCAACCTTTTCTTCCCAACCGACGATCTTGCATCATTTAAGTTTTTTGTGCCTTTAGAGTACGTTTTGTCATAAGCATCTGCAAATCAAATATGTATTTAAATAGTTGTTAACTTGTTACATTCATATCTACTATTACTTTTATCATCATGCCCAAAATATTTAAAAACGTATAAAGAGTTATTACCTTTGTCTTCTTCATTGGTGATATACCAAATCTTGTTCCCGCCGCTTTCTGCTCCTTTCTTATCTGGAGATCTTGCTATCGTAATCGACTTAGTGAAACGACTTAGTGAAACTCCCATCAGGATCTTCAGCAACAAGAATTTTTCCACTGAGTCCCCATGAGAAGTACACTTGGTTGTTGTTACCTTTGCCTTTTCCTTTTCATCCTTCAAACAAAGAAACCTAAGTTATTCACTAAGCCCATTATCTAATAATACAAAAGCCCAAGAAAACCCTATTTTAAGTTCTTTTTTACTAAATACAAAACAAAGTAGTCTTGTCAAACACATATATTTATATTTACCTGTTCTTTTACCTTTTCTTTAATCACTTTTCACAACAAATTCATAACATTTTATAGATTATTTTCATCTCAAACTTGATTTTATAAAAAAACTAAAACAAACTTTAGCAAAACAAGTTTATTTGATCCTTTGTTTGTATATTATTTACTTAGTTTGGGCCTCGATAGAATACACAAAACACCATTTACAAAAAGACGAAAACCTTTTACAAATAGAAAATTTTGTTCTATTCTTACAATTTAGAGACGTAGTCTACGTAATTTCAAAATAGACTCTTTACAATACACTTAAACAACCTATATATTTATTATTAATAACCACTTAACCGACTAAATAACCACAAAATTATGAATAAGCAAACCATGCAAAACACAACCTCCATTAAACTCATACTATAATATGTTAAATAAGACCCCCCCCCTCGTTTCCCTTTTAAAATTTATAACAATATGATATTCCTTTACCAAACTCGCTATCTTTTCTTTTCTAAAATAAAACCTTACCAAAACAACATACTACCACTTTATTTCTTTTTTTATCAACAAAACATATATATAGGTTAAAAACAAAGAAAATCTTTCAAATCTATAGTTTTCTACACTCAGTCCAGAAAAGAAACGTACGGTTATGGATAGGAATCGGGTGGGTTGGTTGGGTTCGGGTTAATCGGGCCGGGTTGAATTCGGGTAAAAGCTAAAAATAATTTGTCCGAACCCGACCCGATTTGAACTCGGGTTACTGGCGTTCGAGTCTATTTGGGTCGGGTCTAGTCGGATTCGGGTCAATCCGGATTCGGGAAAATTATAAAATTAAAAAATTATTTTTAATAGAATTTATTTTTAATTTAAATTTTAAAAATAAAAAAACAAAAAAATTCTTACTTGAGTCAATCGGGTTGACCCGAACCCGAATTAGACATAAATATTATACCCGATCTCTGATCCAATTTCGAATCCGAGTTAGTCGGGTTGACCCAACTAACTCGGGTTGAAATTTCAACCCGAGTAACCCGACCCGAATATGCTCTGCTCGACTCGGGTTCATGTCGGGTCGGGTCGAAAATATTGACACCGCTACGTATAGTTGATCTTATATGTTAGAAAGAAAGTATAGTTTTTTTTTCAATAAATAGCATACTTAACAAAATATATAAACAAATTCAAACAATACAAATAATCACATGAATAAGAAAACATAATCACCCTTTTAAAATCACGTGTAGTGTTAAATAAGACCCAAACACCACCTTATACAAAAAAACCACAAACATATTATAACTTTTTGTTTGTTAAAATATATTAGACCACAAATATAAAACACAAATAAATGAGTACTTAAATAATCAAATAAATACATAAACGTAACAACAATAACAAAAAGATAAAATAAAAAATGGTTTAAGATGAAGACCAAATATATACTTACTACCATTAGCGTAGTATCGGTAATTTCAAAAAGCTTCTTGTATAGTTCCTCCAAGTACCACCTTACTAGTGCCTTCAACATGTGTTTTTCTCATTGTTGTTACCATTGTTTTGAGAACTATTTTCATGGTGTTCATCATTTTTAGGATTTTGAAATGTTAGAGAGAGAAAGATGTAGGGAAAAGAGTGACTGTAAGAGGTGTTATATATATTGTGAGAAAGAGAGTAGAGATATGAATGTGATGTTAGAAATAGAGATTTTATAGACTTCCAAAACTATATGGTACATGTGTACTATTTTGATTTGTATGTATGTATATAAGATTAGAGACGATGTGTATATTGATACATGTACCATATATGTGTAGTATGTTGTGTGTACTTTTGTATTTTTTGTGTGTACTCTTCAACAACTACTTCACATGGAACAAAAAAACAAAATTGAATGTGTATAATACTAGTATTTTGTAGCGTATATTTGTATAGTAGTATATCCACAAATATATACTAGGTGTAAATGCATATGAATTTTGATATTCATGCCTAATCAATAAACCTAATATTGTAATGATATTATTCATAACATATACCCTTATTATATTAATTTCTCTATTAAGTATTAACATTGTTTATAGTTTAATCTTGTGATGATCTCGTCTCCTTCATTCAATTGGACACCCCAGAGATTTTGGACATGTTTTTTCCCGTCAATTTTATGCCAAAAGAAAATTCGTTTATGTATGCATATTCAAGTCTACGCATAATGGTTTTTAACTTGCATTGTAAGCATATCAAATAATTACCCATACTTCACTTTTTATGTGTTACCGGTTCAAAAACGACACTGTCACAACTACTCTCGATCAATTTAATCAATTATCTTTTGTTTGCTTATTTTGTAATATATACTAGATAACTTTTTATCATATCATCAATTGATGGACTAAAATACAAAATGTATATAAATGTGTATCAGTTAGGTTTCTATATTGTAGTGTTCAAGATCTTTTTGAAAAGGAAGCATATATTTATGAAAATACGGTTATGATGACTGGTGGTGGCATGATTGGGTACAACTTCCGATAAGAATATAATAAAACTATTCTTAAATATTTAAGGTATCTCAAAAGTTATTTGCTGAATCTTATTGGATATTCTGTTACAAATTAAGCAAACAATTTATGAGATTTCATATTTATGCTTTTGTTAATGGTTAATAATATTTTTATTATCTGTTTATAGAAAGTTGACCTGTTTTTTCATGTATAAGTGGATCATGCAACCATCTTCATCAAAACCATATTTTCATAAACAAATGCTTCCTTTTAAAAAACGATCATGCACACAAAAATATTGAAACGTAATTGATACATAATTTTTTACCTTTTGATATTTTAATCCTACAATGGATGATATGATAAAAAGCTAACGAGTATATATTTTGATATAAAAAATAGAGGATAGTTGATTGAATCATCAATAGTAGTTGCCACCCTGTTTTTCTGAACCAAATATCACGTTGAAAAATAAGAGTGATTCTTTGATATGCATACAATGTAAGTTGATTTTTAGATCATATTAAAAAAATCATTATGTGTCGATTTGAATATATTCATACATAAAGTTATTTTGTTTTGACAAAAAATTAACGGGGATAAACATGGTTATATTCCTTGGGCTATCTAATTGAAAGAAGGAGACATGATCATTACATAATTAAATAAAAAAACATTAAAACTAAATTAATTAATTATTTTACTAAGGGTATATTGGGAATAGTATTATGCACATTATAAGGTTTATTAATTAGGCATGAATATCAACGCTCATATGCATTTATATATACTACTACACAAATATACAAAATATACGATACAAAATACTAGTATTATACACACTCAGTTTTGCTTGTTGGTTCAATGTGAAGCTTTTGTGGAATAGTTACACAGAAACTACCTAAAACACACACAACATACTACACATATACTCACACTAACTCTATTATATTATACATACATACATGCAAATCATAATACGTACACTAGACCATATAGTTTTTAAAGTTTATAAAATCAAAGTCAATCTTTTCCCACATCACATTCATAACCCTACTCTCTTTCCCACAATATCTCCAACACCTCTTGCACTCAATGTTTCTCCCACATACTTTCTCTCTAACATACCCAAATCCTATAAATTTTGAACGCCCATGCAGATTGTTCTCAAAAAATAGTAACAACAATGGAAAAAAGACATATCAGAGGCATTACGGTAGCGGGTAAGCTATTAGTTTGAGCAAATAACTTTTTGGAGTTACCAATACTATGCTAAAGGTTGCAAGTATATATTTTGGTCTTCATCATAAATTGTATTCAATTTTACCTTCCTTTTTTGTTACATTTATGTAGATATTTGTTTATTTAATTAGTTATTCATTTGTATTTATATTTGTGGTTTAAAGATTTAAACAAATAAGAAGTTATAACATGTCTGTGGTTTTTTATATGGTTGTGTTTGGGTCTTTTTAACAGTATGCATGGTTTTAAAAGGGTGTTTAGGTTGCTTATTCATGTGGTTATTTGGGGTTTGTTTATATACTTTTTATTAAAGTATGATATTTTTTGTTTAAAGCATGTGGTTATTTGTTTGTTTGGCCGTGCATTTTTTTCCTGAATGAGTGTAGGAAACTCTAGCTCTTAAGTTTTTTTTTCAAATTATATATATATATATATATATATATATATATATATATATATATATATATATATATATATATATATATATATATATATATATATATAACCATTGGAACATTAGTCCAATGGGTGGAGTTCTTGTGCTTGAGTCAAATGACCCAAGTTCAATTCTCATCCTTGGCATTTGTTTTAAATAGGTACCCGCCTCCGTTAAACCTATGGGCACACTGGAGAGACTTTGTGGAATAAAAGATCGGGGGTCGAGTCTCGGCTCGTCTCACTCCAGGTGTTGCTCCTCTGGGCCAGGAGAGTTGCCGGAGCTATTCTTTGTGGGGTGGACAATGGCTGGTGCCAAAAGGCACCCGGGGTTAAGGTGTTCCCGTCAATCTTCACCTTTTGTGGAATATATATATATATATATATATATATATATATATATATATATATATATATATATATATATATATATATATATATATATATATATATATATATATATATATATATATATATATATATATATATATATATATATATATATATATATATATATATATATATATATATATATATATATATATTATATATATTATATATATATTTTGTTATAAAAAAGAAAAAAGGTAGTATATTGTTTTAGTAATGTTTTATTTTGAAAAATAAATTGGTAGTGAGGTACGTAACCAACTTCAAATTGTTATAAATATCAAGGGTGTGTGTGTGTTTGGGTCTTATTTAACATTTTGTAGTACAGGTTTAAGGGAGGAGGTGTTTTGTATGGTTTGGTTATTAATCTTTTGTGGTTATTTGCATAACTAAGTGGTTATTAATTGAATGTCTTTAGTTTGTTTAAATGTAATATAAAAGTTATGTAATTTGAAACCACCTAGAGAGTTATGTATTCTCAATAGGGTTTTATTATAAAAAACAGTACGAGTCAAAAGACTTGAAAGTGTCCTTTCCGCCTACACCAAAATTAACTAACATGTCAGAATCTATAATGATATCCAAAAGTATGAATTTTTAAATCTATTTATCCATCACCATTTTACTATAAACCCGAACGACCCATTTTCATTTAAATTGTTAAAGTTGCCTCTTATAAACTAGGTATATGTTTTGATAGTACCTGCTTGTCCCATTCACATCTAATGGATATGATAGCCAGGATTGATGTTTCGATGATAGGCTTACTCAGCATTCACTACAAAAAGGGGGCTTGTAGGACCTTTCTATAGGAATCTTTTTATAAGGGCGTCCCAAAAGACATTTTATAGGACCTATTGACGAATAAGTCTTATCACGGTTGTGTTTGATAAGTCGCTTAATTTGTCCGTCCTAATAAATTAGTATATAGAACTCTTTTTTATTGAAGTGTTATTACAATGAAAGGTAATAGAACACTTGGTATAAAGGTCCTATTACAATGAACCTAATGGAACGCTTTTTCGTCATGGTTTCATTTGAATAAAACTTAACTGACCATTAAAATGAAGGTGCTATCACACATATTGTATAATGTATATCTTCGCTCATTTGTGTATGTCTTGTAAAGCAAGATTAGTTGTGTACCATCGATTGAATTTTATTTAACATATAATGGCACTTAAATTTAAATCATAGTAAAATATGTTACATTTGTGAAATATTAGTTAATGTATTAGCCACTCATTAGCTCTATATGTTTAAATATATTTGTTTGAACCTAAATATGTAACGAAGGGTATATGCAGCTTACTAGTAATCACGGTTTTATTTAACCAACTGGTCTCTTGGTCGAACCTCCCTTATATCCTTTTTATACCACTTTTATATAATATTAGCATCGTACCCGCGCAATGCAGCGAAGGGTAATAAGTGGCGAATTTTTAGCAATCGATTTAATGTTAAATTGTAAAAAAGTTGAATTAAAATAAATAAAATCAGTAAAAATGAAAAAAAACAAAAAATTTGTAAATATATCAAAACGGATGTTAAATTAAAGAGAACAAAATTTTAAAAAATATGTTGAAATTAGATTGTGAAAAAAATAAATGAGTTAAAAGATATTTCAATTTAAAAATAAAAATGATTTTTTAATAAGTTGTTAAGAATTTGTTACAAAAGAAATGGATGGTCAAGATTTGAAGTTAGGTTTGGATAAAAAATGATATAATGGTTAAGTTGTTAATATGTTTATCTTAATTTTTGGTTTGGAGTTAGGATGTGTATATGTATAGATTTAGTTAAGATCAATGTATATGTCTAAAATAACATATACCTAATCAACCAATCACAACCGTCCATTTTTAAAAAAATCACTTCTCAGCATTTTTTTAAAAATTAAATATCTCACAAACGATAAATCGTCAAACGAAAAAAAATACACCATGGCAACGATAATTAAATCATCTTTCTATCGAATGCGACATGTATATACTTTCGACGAACTTTTTATTCGATTTTTCTTCTTAAGTCACGTCTAGGAAAATTATATATGATTTTATGAAATCATATATGATTTTATGAAATCATATATGATTCATATCACGAATCATATATGATTCGTGATACGAATCATATATGATTTTCTCAGACGTGATTGAAAAAAAATCAAAAAAGAAAAAAATTGTCGAAAGTATATACATGTGCCCCTCGATAGATAGATAATTTAATTCTCGTCGCGATGCAATGTTTCATTTTCAGTAATGATTAACGGTTTGTGAGATATTTAACTTTTAAGAAAATAATATTTTTTTAGATGGAAAAGATGGGTGGCTGAGATTGGTTGAAGGGATTTATGCTAAAAAAAGGTCGCATGGAACTTTTCCCATAGTACATATAAATCATTTTAAACATTATCTCCTCAATAAATGCACAAATTTTAAGTATTACAATTAAAATAACATGATATATATCTTTTTAATGCATCAAATCAAAAATAATTGAAGTAATATAATTTCAAAAGTTAAATATACAACTATTTTAACATACAATCATGACCATCACTTTTCTCAAATTAATTTTAATTAATACATGTTATAAAATATATGTTACAAATACACATTAGTTAATAATTAAACACTTTAAATCTTTTAAAAAATAATAATTAAACACTCTAATTAATAATATTTTTAAAATACCCATAAATTGAATAATAAATCTTTTTATACATATTGTACAACTATTAAAACATAATAAAAACTTTATATCTTACAAGTTATTGGTACATATGATTTTAAAATCGGATTAAGTCAACGGGTTTAATCAAAAATTAGAGAAAATCGACCGAAAGCTATGCAAATAACTGAACCATACCTGACCGGAATTATTATTTTTTAACTTTCTCCGATTAATCACATGGTACTCACCGTCGCATTGCTCTGATACCCTGCTAGTTTTTTTTAATAAAATAGGTCAAATCTTCATTTCATCTATTTATACCAACTTTTACAAAATTTATTACTACAATAAAGCTAGTGTTTTTAAAATCATTTTTTACTAAATTTTTCTTTCAATATAGCTATGAATATTTATTGAACTTGTGTGAGCTAAACTCTTGTGGAGCGAAATGGTGGCTTTAGAGAGTGGGACGACTCAGAAGCATTGTAAAGACTTGGGTCGAGTTGGTATTGTTCAAATGTCGAGCAGAGGTTTTAAATAATGGATTTTGGATTGATAAATGGGTTAGTAATACGAGATTGGGTGATAGATTATCTAGATTATGTCATCTAGGTCGTAGAAAGGAGGGTAGAGTAGCAGATAAATGGAGATGGGTAGATAACGAGTGCAAATGGGAGTGGGTTTAGGTTAAGGTTCTTAGAGGTAGAGGTATGGGGGAGTTCAATGAGATGTTACGTATTTTAAAAATTTTGTTGTTTCAAATGATTGTAAGGATCAATGGGGAGGTAGGTGTTACAAGATGGCGGGGACTTCATGATCATTGTCCAAGGTCGTGGAGGATAAATTTTTGCGTGTTGAAAGAGGTGCTCTTGTGACTTTATGGAATAGCGGGGTGACTAAGAAGGTAAACCTATTTATATGGAGGGCTTTGAAAGGGAGACTTCCGATGCAGATGACATAAGTAAAGAAAAATGAGAAATTAAAGTATGGATGTGTACATTTAGGCTAGGTAGGCAAGTATAAGGGTAAAAAATGATCCAAAGATTAATCAGATAAGACTACATATATCTTAGTCAAGATATTCATCATTCTCAAGTAAGTTAACAAGTAAACGAATAAACGTCTTCTTTATACATGATAAAAGTATGTTTTTTTACTTATTTGAATGGCAATGAGTTTCTTTATTGGTTTTCTTTTTATCTTTTCGAAATGATATTAAATGTTTTCTTTATTTATATTACCTATAAAAGAAAAATCAGTTTGTTGAAATGTTTTTCTATAAAAATATTGGAACCCCTTTATATATGAGATTGTTGAAAACATTAATACACAATAGTTGAAAATCAACTTATGTATCGGGTCAACGTGGTTAAGTAATCGGGTTACCGATCAACGTGTCCGACCACCGCATTAACCCGATCGACCACAAAAATAGAATTTATGTAATCGAGTTGACCTGGGTGATCACTTCAAACCCGACGGGTCTAACCGGGTTTCAAAACTACGTGTCGTTATGAATTTTTGTTATTATGCACATGAATAGTCGTATAATCAAAAAATAAGTCTTAGAGCTCCGAGTATCTTACATGGCTTGAGCCACGGCCATACCGCCACAACGAAAACGCCAAACACCCCCCATCGCGCGATGTCCCTGGCACAGTAGTTGCCAGCCCAAAATGGTGGCTATAACTCGAGTCTACGACGCGAGAACTGTACCGTGGCCATACCGTGGCTCGCGTTATAAGCTCGCTCCGGGGGTTTTTATTTTTTTAAAATTATTATTTTTTATTAAAAATGAGACCATTATAACATTAGAAATCTGATGCTAACAAAAGAGCCACTTTTCTGGTGTTAAGAGATTCTTGTATTATTGAATGAGTGGCTAACGTGACATGCACTTTTTCAACGATACGAGTCCATAGCTCAGCACTACACCTCGTGCTCATAGCAATTCTAATCGATTTCTTTTATGAAAGGAAAAGAAACAACACCAAACAGTTCCCTCTCTGCCCATATATTGTTCCTTCTACTTTTTGGTTACTTCCCTCCCAATATTTGACTTCTTCTTGAAACCAAATCTTATTATTTCTCAATCTCTTCACTACAACAAAATAGTGGTTTAGGGTCGGACGATTTTTAGGGTCGAAAATTTCGACCCTAAATTAAGGGGGGGGGCATAATTTTTCAACCCAAAAGGGCTGGTCAAAAAGCTGGTGGGGTCCAAAAATTTAGGGTCGAAATTTCGACCCTAAATTTAAAATTTTAAATAATTCTAATTTATGTATTATATAATATATTTTTAATAATTAAAAATAATTTAAAAAAAAATTATTTTTAAAGTTAATATTTTAGGGTCGAAATTTCGACCCTTAATTTAGAATTTTAAAAAATTTTCACGTAAAATTTAAAATTTCACACCAAAAATTTTCACGAAAAATTAAAAAAATTCGCGGTTTGTATTTAGGGTGGAAATTTTGACCCTAAATTATTAAATATATTTTTAAAATTTTCTTTTAGTCTGAATCCTTTTAAAATATTTACATATGTATATATTAAATTTTAATATATGTTTTTATTCAATGGTAATGTGTTTTAATTACAAAATATTTTTTTTTCATAATTATTAAAATAAATTTTGAATTATTATTATTATTATTATACTTATATATAACGATACATTTTATTCGATACGGGGACTTAAAGTCATTAGACTTTACGAACAGTTGCGACGTTTATATAATAAAAATGAGACATTTATAAAATAAATATTTATTTATTCCAAATATTACATAAAACCTTTTGTAATATCACATGGGAGACTTACAGACAAACACTCCTAAACATAATTTTATTCGTCACAGACACTTAAACACGCGCTTAATTAAACATGGATATTACTACGATATTAGACTCGTAAACACGGAAAAAAACACATCACAAACTAGTTCAAACTAAGGTTCCCCATGTCATCGTAAAGGTCGTGAAGTAGTGCAGCTGAATCCATTGTGTGCCTATCGCAATTTTTGTACAACTCTACTATACGCTCAAGTACCATTATCATTCCATTCAAGCGCACATAGTTTACACACGTTGAAGAGCTTGGAGAAAAAATTGGAGTCCTTGGAGGTCTCAAAGAAGAGCTTTGAGGTGAAAAGCTCGTTGAAGGTCTTGAAGAAGAGCTTGGAGGAGAAAAGATCATTGAACCTCCAAGAGAATTGACAAGTAGTCTGACTCGTTCGTCTTTCCATAAAAAAAATCCGCATCCATATGAAACTGAAGGTTGAACCTTTGAACGTGGATAAGCATAGTACTGTCTACCAAAGGTATCATCTTGCCACGATTGTCGAAGAACCACATCTCCACGTCCACACGTACACGGAAAAGCTTCATGATTCAACATCTTCATAATAACAATGTGTTTGTGATGATAAGTGTGTGTGATCTGCTGGTGGTTGTGATGATAAGGAGTGTGTGTGGTTCTGCTTTTATGCTAAAAAAGTGAGGGACATTGTTAACATTTTCCCTTCAATGTTTTTCCTCCAAGGTTTTCCCTCCAAGGTTTTCCCTCCAAGGTTTTCCCTCCAATGTTTTCCCGCCAATGTTTTCCCGCCAATGTTTTCCCTCCAAGGTTTTCCCTCATATCATGTAATACGATACCCTATTGACTCATATCATGCACTACGATACCATATTGACTCATATCATGTAATACGATACCCTATTGACTCATATCATGTAATACGATGCCATATTGACTCATATCATGTAATACGATACCCTATTGACTCATATCATGCAATACAATACCATATTGACTCATATCATGTAATACGATACCCTATTGACTCATATCATGCAATACGATACCATACTGACTCATATCATGTAATACGATACCCTATTGACTCATATCATGCAATACGATACCATATTGACTCATATCATGTAATACGATACCCTATTGACTAATATCATGCAATACGATACCATATTGACTCATATCATGTAATACGATACCTTATTGACTCATATCATGCAATACGATACCATATTGACTCATATCATGTAATACGAAACCCTATTGACTCATATCATGCAATACGATACCATACTTACTCATATCATGTAATACGATGCCATATTGACTCATATCATGTAATATGATACCCTATTGACTCATATCATGTAATACGATACCATATTGACTCATATCATGTAATATGATACCCTATTGACTCATATCATGTAATAAGATACCAACTAATTTAGATAAAATCCTGGAAACCAACTAATTTAGATTTTTTTATTTTATGTTTGTGTTTGGTTAGCACCAGGACAGTCGGGACAACTTCCTCATCCAGACCTTTTTTCTATCTTTCTATCTTTGTTTATTTCAACCGTGACCGAGGTGTGTAATTAATATTATGCATATGTTTATTATATTATATATTGTTAGTCTTTTGTAGTAAATAATTTTAGGATTATTTTAGGATTCTAGTCGATTAATTTTGTGTGTTCATGTACTTGTTATATTACAGATGGCGTGTGTAGGTGGTAGATCACACGGTGGGGATGCTGGTGGTACTCCACCTAGACGACCTACAAAGTCCGTACCTGGCAATTGCGAAAGTAAGAAATTGTGATTTATTTTTATTTTATGTCAACTCTTATTGTTAATTTTTTTGCTTGAATTTTCACGAATCAATAACTTCAATAACTAATCTTTGCAGGTGACCCGATACCACATATGGTTACGGTTAATACGAGCCTAAGGAGGGCGCGTAGGGCGCATGGAGGACATCTGCCAATTACATTTGATATTTATGATCTTAATAGCTTCCATCCGTTAGGCGATTATGCTGCGATGTTGAGCTCTCTGATGGGGGAAACAGTCCGACCACTTCCACTTGCTTGTGAGTGAGAAGAGATACCATTTCACCTCAAAACCCATATCTTTCCTACACTTGAGGTATTAATTGTTTGCGTTACATCTAGTCTTATTAACTGTTTTGGCTGAAAATTGTTTGTTTATAAATGCATATGTTTACATGTAGACCTATTTCAACCTGACGGGTTGGTTGGTTAGTCGTGAAAGTGTGGCTTATGGCGGGAAAACATATGTAGTAGGAGAAAGGATAAAAACTAGAATTAACTGTAAGTTGAGGCTACTTTGGCGCAAAAATAAGAACAAGCTAAAGGCTGACTATTATTCTATCCATGATTCGCCCGAGGAGGCGGCGCTTATACTGCCCCCATCGAGTTCTACGTGGGGCAACAGATCAGCAGGGGAGTGGCTGTGCCGGTATTGGTCCCACCCGAATCGGGTGAGGAGAAGTGAAGTTAATACAATTAACCGCTTGAAAAACAAAGTTTCTACACATCAAAGGAAAAAATCATTCGCTAAAGGAAGGAACGAATTTGTAAGAATCGTTATAGTTTTTGTGATCATTTAAAAGTTTTTATATTGTTTATTTGTATCTTGTTATTAATTTTTTTTGGTAAAGATCTTGTTATTAATTTATTTGATATTGTACAAAAAGTCACGCATGGGGCTTACGAGGACCTTATACAAACTTGGAAGAGGGCACGCACAAACAAGAATGGCATTATGTCCGAGGAAAATCAAGACAGATATGTAAGTAATTTAATTTATACATGCTTTAATAACATATTTTTATTTGTTTTTAACTTCTTTTTTTCTCTTTCTTTTTCACACTCGAAAATGATGGCCATAAAAGAAGCAATTTCTTGCGGTGCTGAGCAGTACAAAAGTTATCAAGAAATAATTGATCTAGTAAATCCGAGCCGCAACACTCAAAATATCTTCGACAGGGGCAGGAAGTTGCCGGGTGGTACTACCTCATATGGATGCGGGAGTAGTTCTTATAGTGAGGGAGTGACACGAGAACAACTCTCGGAGGTACTTAGGATTCATGAGCAAGAAAAAAGCTGTTGAGGAAGCAAACCGAGGAGGCGCAGCAACGGGCTAATTTGGCCCATATGTATGCTAGTGTGGCGTAACAAAATGCTGAGGTAAACAACGCCCGCCTAAGTCGTTTAATTTCTCATTATACTTCACATGACATGGGTCGAGGGTATACCGGACCTAATAACCCTTTTGTACCGCCACCCCAATTCTCTTCTATGCCTGGCATGTCTCAGTTCCCTGGTATGCCTCAGTTCCCTGGTATGCCTCGTCCCTGTTATGCCCCAGTTCCGTGGTATTCCTCCTCCTCCCGGATTTCCATATAATACTCCACTCAACCCACTCCAACCTCCATTTACTCAAAATAACAGTTTCAACAACTGTAATCGACCCGTTGTCAACACCACTGGCCCCTCGATTTCTAACTCTCGGGAAAGTCCCAACTATACCGTCAGCCTAAATCCTCATTAAAATGATACTCGGACCGTCGACGAGTTGGCTCAAGATCTTGAGAATGCCAACAACATGTCCGATAATGAGCTAATTAACTCGGATGCTGATGAGGGGGATGATGAGGGGGATGCTGATGAGGCCGAGGACTATTCAGATTAGGAGTTGTTGTTGGTTTTAGACTTTTTATTATGTGTAATAACTTTAGGCTTGTTAAATTGTGAAACATGGATATATTGTGATGTGTAATAATTTTAGACATGTTACATTTGTGAAATAAGGATTTGGTGAAATGTATTCTAACGTTTTGGCTATTTATCGTATTGTAGATTATTAGTAATGTACCGTTTAGTGATTTGTAATATTGTGGATTTGTTGAAATATAGATTTTTTCCGGAATAAATACCGGAAAAGAATCTGAAAACAAGCTGCTTAATGCAGTTTTTTTTTGCCAGGCAACATTTAGGGTCGAAATTTCGACCCTAAACATATAGTTAGGGTCGAAATTTCGACCCTAACTATATGCTTAGGGTCGAAATTTCGACCCTAAAATTTGACCCCAAATTGAAACCTGCACACATGATTCCTTTATTAAAATTAATATAAAATGTTTAGGGTCGAAATTTTCGACCCTAAATTTGAAAGTACATTTCGACCCTAATTTAATAAATTAAAACAAATAAAAACATTTTCACAACGATTTTTTTATTTACACGTGGATAATATTTAGGGTCAAAATTTTCGACCATAAATTACAAAGGGGTTCGACCCTAAATTTTGGTCAAAAACTTGGCTGAAAAGTGGTGGGCCCCGATTTTCGACCCTAAAATACATAGTGTATTTCGACTCTAATTTTTTAGGGTCAAAAATTTTGGGTCGAAAGTTTAGGGTCGAAATTTTCGACCCTAAATAGCCATTTTGTTGTAGTGCGTTATTTTCATTAGAACCAACACGTCTCTTTATCCTTATCTCACATGACAACCGCCAAAATTTAGATCGAACGATGGAAAAGCGAGTAATTATGTCAAAATAATCACTGACATTAGTTAGTGTTTCTTATATACCACGACATTGATTACTTCTGTTGTGGATATTCTCTAGTGACTTGTAGTAATTTGGGGCTATTTTAGGATTTGCAATATTAATATAGTTTTTGTTCTTGTATTTAGCTTTGCTAATTTATTTATCTTTGGCTTTTCAGTTTGCAAGCCGGCTCTAATAGTCCAATCTGGTAAATCATGAGGTAAGTTTCGCAAGAACTAGTTGATGTTTGGCTTATGAAATCTTTTACAAAATATATTATCTTTTATAATAAAGTGCTTTTAGGAGTGCAGTTGAAGTTATGAAAAGGCAAAGGATACACTTAACTCTTGCAAAAACATCTGATTCTTTTCTTATGTATCATGCTCTTTTTGAAAGACTAAAAATCAATTAAAACAATAATGAATTGAATTTTGAAATGATTTGGTTTTTTAAAGACATTTGATCATGTCTAGTTACAAATAAGAGAAACATATACGAGATATAGTTTTTATTTAACATGTTAGCTATTGACTTGTTTTAGTATATGTGTTAGTACTTCATATATGAGCCTATGTATTTTAAATAACTGTTACCAATTGAAGCTTATGTATCAAAAGACATTTTAGTTGTTTCCGTATAAAGAGTCTTTCTAAGTTGCTTTTAGTGGGTCAATGATGATTGGCAACATTATGTTAAACTATAAGTGAGAACTTTGTAGTTGATCAAATGGAACAATTGTGTTATAATCTAATTCTAGATTTAACGAGGTTCCCATGTCTTCATCAGGTTAGTATTTGTTTTGGTAGTTTTTTGTGCATTTAGATGAGCGTGTGATTCATTCTTTTCTTTAGTAAGTTTAAGACTTCATATGCTTTTATTTATAGCCTTTTGTGGAAGTTCCCAGAAAGATTTAGTTGTTTCATATTTGTTCATGTTATTTTGCCACAAGCTAGAAGTAGCATGTTGTACACCCCTATTGACAAGTAAACTATCAGAAATTAAAAAAAGTCTATATGTGTAACTATTTGATATTCATTTAGCTTTATTAGATGTATGATGTGATGTTTAGCTTCTTTTGGTGAGAAGGTACAAATTGTTTGATCCCAGCGGCGATGATCCTACCCCGGGTAGCTAACTGTTTGTCCATTGTTATCTCCTTAAACTTTAACAAGGTAAGACATCTTAACTTTGAGAGTGTCTGTGAGATCATGATTTTAGCAACACTTGATACTAACACTTGTATATGTGTCACACCCCACCATGGCGGAATATGGGGCGCGACGTATGGATATCATCACAGCATGGCGTGTCTATAGAGATAACTATATGAAATAAGAAATGTCATAAAATGGAGACACAAAGTCATGACAATATCTCATCAGACTCAGGAGTCTAGGTAAGTAGGTAACAGTCCTACCGCTTACCCAAGACAAACAAATAACATAACCAAACAAATATATGTGTGCCACAATATCACTTATTAAAAGAACAAATAAAAACTAAGAAGGAAATGGGGATTCTCCTTCTATATGCATTCCTAAGCTTCTCCAATCCTAGCCACTTATGTTCTCATGCTTAACCATAGTATCACCTGAAAGAGACACTAAAACACGTCAACATAAAGTTGGTGAGAGTCATAGGTTTAGACTCCAACGCTAAATCTGTTACAAGCTGTGATTAACAACCATCAACACAATAACATATGGACAATGTGCTACAATTATGTATTAACAACTAGCATTCAAGATCAATCATTCCAAACCAAAATCCAAGGCTCCTTCCTTGCCAAACAACATGGTACCATAGATGATCACACTATGTACCTATCCCAAGGCCACTACCTTGTCAAACCACAATAACTGAGACGGCACGTGTCCCCCGATCCAAATCATACACAATCAAGAATCACATAGCAATTAATCACATAAGTGTACACACAAGTCTATCACAACCCATAAAAACATTCACATCATTATTTACAAATAACTCAACACAGTGTCTCTTCCATCCCATCTGGAAGTCAAAATCAATAGTAAACATGGGACTATGAAACTCACCTGATAGCTTCTTCACAAGTCCTCGCACTAGCAACAAGCTAACAAACCAAAAACACGAAATCAATACACGAACCAATCACTAAGATGGCTCATCAACCTATGATGGACATCTAATCTATTCCCGTATAATTACCTCATTGTTAAGCTCTAATCACCCCATTACCCTTCCTTAACAAGTCCCTAACTTGGTTAAGTTTAATAGCTATCCCGTTCATAATTTTACACAAAACAGTCCCAGTTTTAGGTCTCAAAACTTTAAGTCAAACGTCCACTTAAACATACCCATGGTTTTTGTAAAAGGAATATTCACACTTTTATACATGTTAGCTAAACCCTCCCACCTGCCCTAACCATAAAGCTACTGTTAAGGCCCAGATATATATGTATATATTGCTACCTATCCAGAATTCACTGATTTTAAACGTATGAAAAGTTCATTACCATTAGAGGGTCTTACCCTAAACCAAAATCTTAGCCCAAGTGCAGATCCTTGCTAGAATATATAAAACATCTCTCATGTTCGTGAGAAGGTCCCAATGCAACCCTAATACCCCAAACAACCCAAAACTTAAAAAGAAAACAGGCTGATTACAAAACTGTTTTGACTTCCGACTGTTGTAACCTGTTTTTGACCCACTTCCCAATCTCCAATTTCGTTCTCGTTTCTTGCATTGGAAGGAAACTTCAATTACCTTTTCAGGGATACTTGGATCGCATCTTTAATGTTCCTAGAACTCCCGGTATGATCAAAACAATTGACTCAAAATTCTGCCCAGTTTTTAAACAAATTGATCTAATTAATAACCTATAACCCTTCTAATACAAGCCCTAGATTATATGATCATCATATTATGATTAATACATCATTAATCTACTATTTTTATATAAACCCTAACCCTTAATCCATCATAAGAATGATTAATTAAACATAAAAACAATTTAATTAAAAAGGTTAATGAAGGTTTTTACCTTAAATCAATGGAAGATGAAGAAAATCTAATTTTTTTGAAGAACCCTAATTCTCCTCTATGAAACCCACGAATTTTTCTTTGTCTCCAGGGATTTATGTTTTTTTTATTTATTAGATAACCTTATATAGTGTGTACATAAAATCCTAGTCCAAGTATAACACCCAACTTTCCTTTTTTTTCTTCCCTTTTTCCCTTTTTCTCTTTCTTTGGTGCGTCTAAACCGACCCAAACACCCAATAAATTCGTTTTTTTTATTTTTATTATTTAATATTATGTTAATAATATTACCTTAATTTTCCTTAATTTATTTCAGCTCCTAAAGCTTCCAAAACCTCAAAACCGTAAAACTAGTCAAATTTACGCTTTTTACCGTAAAAGACGTAAAATATACACTTTTATAAAAAATCTCAAATTTTGAAATAAACTTTATAACTAAGTCCTAAATGACTTAAAACCATCCCGAAAAATATTCATATGGATAATTACCTCACCCGAGACCTCTAAATGCTAAACCGTAAATCCTAAAAAAATACTACTACTATAATACTTATATGTATACGTAAACACCACAATATCACCATTTTCATTTCATAGTCACCACTTGTGAGCTCATGAACATGAAATAACCGTTCCTCGATTTACTTATGAGTACTCTATACTCATAAATGATAACCACACCAACCTCGTTCACACAAAATAAACACGTAAACACAAAATTCAAGTAAGCACACATAAAATAACCTAAAAGTAAGACCAAGTGACAAACCCAAAACCACGGTTGTCACAATATGTATTTTTGACCACAGGTTGATTCTGATTATATGCATGCAAAAATATATTCAAAGATGTGCAGATTTTTCTTTTGAAAGTATGGCGAACGATGATAGCTTATATATTTCGGTTTAGCTAGTTATCATTATTTGATCAATGTACAAATGTTGGATTAATATATGTTATTCTTTAAGTTGATACTCTTTTGTACAATTTTTTGAATGATATTGATACACAATATGTGTTTATTTATGTTAGATTTTTTATATATTTATGAAGATAATTACATTTCAGTTATATATGGCAACTCGTGTCTCGCGTATTACATATAATCAAATACTGTGACGACGTTTTGTTTTGTCCCATCAACCTTGTTATGTTAGGTCCTATAAAACCAACTTTTAGGACCGCCTTTTAAGTTCTTAGAAGTAATATCAAAGCAATCAAAGAATAAACTTTTTGCGACACTCTAGAGAGTCTTATTATATAGTTTGTTAGGACAGACTTGGTGTTTCTTAAAGATACATTATACGACTACAAAAGTGGTTTCATAAGAATAGCATTTCAAAGGTCGCTCAAAAGGGTCCTAAGCACCTATTACAACCCCTACGCACCTATAGGACACGTTTATATTTGTTCTATAAAGACAAAGGTCCTATCAAGTATTGTATTAGGACCCTTATGGATGTCCTAAAAACTATTTTTTCTTGTAGTAATTCCTGCCCAAAGACTTCGGTTAACTTCTAGGTGAAGTACGCAAGGCACACATAAAACACAAAGTCTTGATGGTAATTAAACCATTCTAATGCAACACCAATAGGGACTCCGAGGACATAGTAGCTTCCAAGGTTAAGCATAACTAAAGATTGCCAACCACAACCAAGTGCTACTCCTATAGAATTCATATTTTATAGAAATAAGAACGATTTTAGTAACTTAACTAATATCAGAGGCTAACATTAACTAAGTACCGTGAGTGCTAACATCAGGGAAAGTCCATGATTAACCATAATAATGATAACATTGTTTGTTTTAAAGATCATAGCTAATTTTCGGGAAATACAATAATGACTGCAATAGACAATAAGCCTATAACGATGGATGTTAGCAATGATATCTTGGTAGAAAATATCGTGCTTGCATTGCGTGCTCTATGCTTATTTGCTACATGAACATTGTACTCATATAAAAAAATGAAGACTTCATGCCACTTCTCCATGACAAAAAACCCCACTATCATTTCTTATTTAGCTGAGGTAGTATGCCTTTACGAAAAGGTGGCATTCATCTTAACACAACTCAGGGGGTGTTTGATAGCTTCTTAGTGGATCAATTCAGAGGACAGCTCCTAATCGGTCAGCGCATAAGATGTTTGGTAAAAAAAAGTTATTGCTCTGAACGATTCTTGTTGCTTCTAGATCATTTTGAGTTGCAGACGTCCTCAGCGATTCAACATCACACATTTTCCTTGATTGCCCCCTCTTTTTATTACTTCAATGTTTATACATTATCTTTCATTGCCTCACGTGCTCACTTAAATCAACCATTGCCTTTTTTAAATATGATATACGTAGTAACATTTTTTAACGTTATCCTTTGCTAAATAGTACTATACAACTAAATTTTGGACATATTCGCTTACAATTTCATCTTGTATTTAGAGACATTGCATAGTAGTAGGCCATGTCAATTTTATTTTGGAGTCATTCTTTTATTCACATTTTCTCGTAATATATTCAATACTTGTAGATTTTTAGTTTTTTAGAAAACGAAATTTTGTTTTCATATTCTATCAATATATCTCATAATATAAATCTCTATAAGTACCAATTTCATGTATTGTCTTATTTATAATTTTTTTGTGATAATAAAAACAAACAATCGTATATCAGTCGACTTCAAATCATGTAAAAGGTTAGAATGATAAGTTTATATTAGTCAAATTATCAAAATGGTTATCAAACAATTAGTTTTTATTCTGAATCAGATTCATACATATCAACCCAAATCATTCAGCACATGCTAAATGATTAAGTACTAAATCATATTTTTTTATCAAACCCTTGGTGGTATACACTACAGTATATAAAGCTATCACATGTTTCATCTAAAATGTAATTATGTAAAAGATAAATCATACCGAGCTTAATACTTGTATTATCCTTTGCAAACTCCTACACGTGATTGATGTTTTCTTACAAGATGAATTGCTTGTATATTCTTAACATTTACTCATTCAGAATTTCAGACGTAAGTATAAATTTCCTATCAATACAAAAAATGAAACAAGACTTCCATATATATTTTCTTTTTGTTGCAAAACACTTCCATATATTTGATAAAGTGCAGCTCCTACAAACTTTGAAAAAAAAATACACGTTTTGTCTCTATTTTATTTTAAATACACTGATAATCCCTAATTTTGTAAGTTGTAACCCGGACGGTCCAATTTTAAAAATAGGGACTATCCGTGTTGCAAGTTTCAAGAAAATTAATTACATGTTCCCTATTTTTCAGAATAGGGACCGTTGAAGTTACAGCTTACAAAATTAAGGATTGTCAGTGTATTTAAAATGAAATAAAGACGTAACGTGATGTTTGATATAAAACCATAGGGACCAAACGTGTAATTTTCCAAAAAAACTAACACTATGTACTCGAGTGTTTTTTAAAAGAATAGAAAGGGATGGGAAGGGAAATCACAAAACTTTGGTGTTCTTAAGTTTTTTTATAGGGAAAGGTAAAGGACGGGAAAAGGAAGGGACTGGAAGGTATGTGTTTTTTTGTGTATATATGTTCCATCCAAAATTGGGAGGATTAAGAAGGGACGTGAGGGATTAACAACATGGGCTTTGTTAAATTACCATTAAAGCCTCATTTGTTCATATATGTTACATACTGTGAAGTTTCCAGTAACCATAACCAATTCGTGAGCATTAAACTCCTCTTTCGTCTTCTTTACAAACAACACAAATGGTATCATTCTTTTCGTAGTCTTCTTTCGTCATAATCACTATCACAAGATTCTCCAAATGGGCTTTCTTAAAAACATCTCTTAATCATGTATGATTATCAGATAGGGGTAATATAAAAATAAAATAACATATGTTGATCAGTAGGTAAAAAATGGACCATAACACATCATCTCTTTGTATATATATGAAATTTTCAACGATGTATACATTTTTTATTTGATAAGAACGTTTTTTTAATCCCATTTCTTATATTATTTTACGGAGTATTATATTGTTGCCTTCTTAAACAATAACGTTGAGTCGTTGACATTTCATAGTAAACGAAAATTGCTTAGCTTAATTACGTGGACCAATACAAACATTGAGACATCAAATTTAGAAAAAAATTATTATATTTTAGATTGTGTTATAAAATACTAGTAACGAGTAATTTTGTTGAAAAGATTACTGGTTGATAGCAACTTATAGGGCATCACACGTGTTATTGTAGACGAGATTTACGAGCGTGACATGAACGAAGGTACGAAATAATATGATTATCTGGCCATAGAAAATGAGGGTAATTTGGTAATTATATTCGGTTCCTTTTCTTTTCCTCCCAACTAAAAATATAAACTCGAGAACACAAATTAATGCACATGCTCCCTTCCTAATATGATCTATTCCTCTCCCCTTCCTATCCCCTCCTTTTCTATTCTTTTAAAAAAGAACTCGAGAACAGAGCGTAAGTAAACACTCTGCAATACTGCTTAGTACATTATACATTTATTCTAACAAAACACTATTTACATTATGACATAAAAGGCAATCTGCGCTCCCCCGATGCAAAAGAGATGATATTCCTCTTTAATGGTGTGAAAACATTTGCAGCATTGGATGCAGCAGCTCGTAATATATTAAGTGGACCAAAATCAACAGAGTATGCTTTCTGTGGAAACCATCTAGAACATCATCATCGCTATAAGCAAAGTTGCATGCACCATGATCCACAATTCTTTTGGTAAGAACTAGAAATTGAACAACAAGGCACAATTGACTTCTGATCACAGGAACGAAAAATACACCTTTAGCGATCATTTACTTATGTAAATTTTTTTATCAATAACGAGTAAAATCAGTATAAATTTGCTTGAATGGAAAAAAGTTAAATGGGCCAAAGTGGTTAAACTTGAAAGTTTCTCAATGTTTAAACTTAGTACATAAAAATTCTTTTCAATAATCATCGTATTACATTTACTAGAAAAAAGAATATTGGGTGATAAAAGAAGTACCAGGCCAAACAGGTGTGTTTTAACCCACACCTAGTACCTATTTTGACCCGAACTACCCAACCTTTCAGACCCGCCCATCTTGCCAACTCTACTTTTTTGCTTGCAGTTGGGAACTGCTATCAGTATGGATAAAGTTTTTCAAGTATTCTACATCAATTATTGAGATTGCATGTGTGCGGACCATAAAGGTGTTCAGCCACAAAAGTAATAACCAGTTACTTACCTTACCAACATCAGATCCCACTGCAACACCATTAGCAATAACATTTGAAAGTGAAGACACGTCTCCATAGCCCATGTTGACTCCTTGACCAGCCAATGAATGAACAGTGTGAGCCGCATCACCAATCAAAACTACACGCTTTGATGCATACTGTTTTGCATCCATTAAAGAAAGTGGGAAAACCATTCGATCGGAAGCTAATTTAATCACTTTTGGTGGTGCTTCAAATCCTTCATTAACTGATGATGTCACATATGGTCTGAAAAAGGAAGAAACTACATCACCACCAATTACCCGTGATTCAGGACGAGGACCGTGTCCTAAGTCAAGAGCGTGATTTACAGCTTTCACAAAATCAACTTCATTCATTATTTTATGGTTTGATGAATCTTTAGGAAACATGGTCCACACTATGTTGCTAAAGTTGTCGCCAACAGGCAAAAGTGCAATTGGACCAGCAGGTAAAAACCGTTGCCATGCACAGAAGTTTTCTGCAGAATGCTCAACAGTGCATATGACTGCACTTTGTGAGTAATTCCAACCAGTGGTTTTGATTCCTGCTAATTCCCTAACACGTGATGTTTAACCATCCGCTCCAACCTGTTACAATCATCATATATTAGAGATCAATGCTATAAAAGGTGTCATTATTTATTTTTAATAAATGATGGTAGTAAAAACTAGGTTTAGCTTCTTTTTTTGGATTTGTCCTATCGACCCATTCTCAATAAAAATGATATGTCAAAATAGATATTCTCTCTATAGAAAACTAATCATCAATAAAAAATGTGGAGATAAACTTCAGTTACATGAAATAAAGATCTCCAGGTTATTAGAACTTACCACCAACTTGGCGTACAAGTTAGTGCCATCACTCAACTCCAACTTTGCTAGATTTGTAAGACTTCTTGATGATGTACCAGATGCCGAGCTGCTATTGCAGAAACTGATGAACGGGTTGGAAGTGACATTGACGACAATCTTGTAGAATATATTGTTTTGTTGAAATCTTTGTCCTGATCAGCATGGGTTTACATCGGTCAAACATATTAGAAGTCTAAGAGTACATTTCATCTAAAATCTACTTGATGCGAGAAGAAATATAGGGAGCTGAGTGACATTCAACTGACTTACATGTTAAGATGAAAATAAAGATTTATGTAGCACCTTATTCTCCACAACACATCTGAGATGAAATTACAAACATCGATTTTTAGACAATGTGACAAGTATAAAGAAAGATCAACAGCTAAAGTAACTATGTTCTTACCCTAGAACGTCTTTATCTGCATCTCTTGCATTACACCTTGTGTATCCGAAATCAGTGTAATCCCATACCTAGAAAGGAATAATTGAACCTTGTACTTAGCATAACATCTATGTTTTGAATGCACTGCTCATTATTACATTACTCGTTTACAGGTTGATCAAGGAGCTACAGCAGTGAAATGACCACCCATAAGTTCTTTTGTCATGTATATGTATGCCCATCCATTTTTCAACAAATATAAGCTTTACACACCTTTGTACATAGTTCCCTTTATGAAAATCTTTTATGTATAGGATTTTAGGAAAAAGCAATCAAAACTATATAATAATGGTAAGATGCTACTATAGAAAGACGGGTTACTCCATAACTCCATGGATCATGATATAGCATTCTAGTAGTAGTCGCAAAGACATTACATGCATTATATCAAAATAGGAATGCCGGTGTTGTTCAACATATTCCCAAGCACCAATATCTGCAGAACAACAATTCCATTTATTGTTTATCAAGACGATAGTAAAATATGCAACAAATTCTCTTAATTATAGAAATGTAAAAATCAAATTTAGGAAGCATGTTATTTCTCACACTCCCCAAACGAGTCCACTCTTTTGGCAAACAGATTAGGGGATTTGTTGAACTTTCGCTAGTATACCAAGGATAAGGCATATTTTATACTAAAAACCCAAAACTATCTCGTTAACTCTAAAATATGTGTTAATGTTGTGGGAATCAAATAACAGTTTGTGGAAAAAACAAAAAGACAGCTGTAATGCCAATTTTGTAATGCTGCAAGTAAGAATATTTTCAGTATCTGGTATAAACGTGATAGGACTTTAATAATCTTCCTTTATATAAACTTCAGTATCCACTTAGAATCTGTGCGTTAATATGTTACAAACTAGGAATGTTAAAGATGTTTCCCTGTGTGACTATAATATGGCTTGAAAGGAGTGTGTGAGGAATGAGTTCCTTTTACATAAACCAGAAGTTGACAAGGTTTAATAACTTGATACCTTTAAAAAGAGAAATGGTAGTAGGTGTGATAAACATATGAGCAACGTCTATGATAAATACAGTATTCCAGAACTGTTGGGTCTACTGGATGTAGATCTTGCAGCCTGTCAGAAACGGTGAATGACTTCTATAATCACAAGTCAATACACAGAGAGACTCTATACACTATATGAATGTAGAATACAAATATAATAAAGAAGAACAGAATAACTATAAAGACTTGATCCTTTCTAAGGATTTCTAATATTGATAATCACTAGAACTACGTTTGGTGAATGTGTGTTTAACCCTTCTGCCTAAGGTTCCTTTTATACTACAAGGAAACCCTAATACAACATTAAACAAAACGTGTAAAACTGATATGCATATCCTTTCCTAACATATCTCATGCATATCCTAACAGAATAATAAACAAATAATAAAGTTTGACTTTGACCAGGACCAGGAGCACGACTTTCTCCTGCTACTACTAGGACCAGGAGGAACTACATACCTCCTAGTCTACCTATTACATTTAACTATACAAATGGTCCTAACAATCCTCCCCTAAACTTGAATTTGACCTGTTGAGTTCAAGTTTCTTGGAAAACGTGCAAGAAAGCCCGAGGATTGAATCAGCAAAACTAAAAGCAGCATCAGCAAGATAAGAGTCAGAAGAACCGCCGCAACATGAAACACTAGAAGCTTCTTCAAAGCTTGGAACAAATCAGCATCGTGTTGAATCTTTTCAGCAACATGAGCAGATTTGATGAGCCTTTACCAAGTAGCTGCTCGCTCTTGGGCTAGCCAGTCTTTCTGGTGAAATAAGCATCACCCTGGGAGACTTGAACCCAGCCCAACTCTTAGAACGTGAATCAATGGTGAGTGGAGGTACCCTGATGATTTTAGGCAAACCATCACAGCCGTCAACGGATTTGATATGTCTTTACCAGAAGCCGTACCCCTCTGGACTCGCCAACTCTCAGCAATGAAGCATCGGTGAGTTGAAAACCCTATAGCTTTAAGCAAGCTATTACAACTATCAACGGATTTGAGAAAATCTTTACTAAGAGCCGTACCCCCTTGGATTAGCCACTTTTCAGTCTAGGACCATGGCAAGTGAAAACCATCCAGTTTTGGGTAACCTGACAACCGTCAACGGATTTGAGAATCGCACCAGGAGCCGTACCCTCAAGGTGAATCAACTCTTTCTTGTCGATGAGACATGGTGAGTTGAGGACCATTTGTTGTGAGGACCAAGTCCAACACCAGATGAAACCAGTAACCAGAACAAGCACAATTCAGTAACCAGAACCCATAGTGTGAAGCAGCAAATGGGATCATATGCACAAGTATAAAATCCAAGATAAGCAGATATTATATAAAAATTATAACTTTTTTCTTTTTTTTTAATTTTTTTTAACTATAAAGAATGAAATTTACCAATCACTTTACATATTGGTGAAAAGAATGATAATATGAACAAATGAACAAAAAATACAAAACATAAACACTTACAAACCAACCAAATCAAAGACTAGAAGCAACCTTCTTATCTGCTTTCAAACGAGCCTGGATTCCTTCCACCAATGATGTCGCCATAGAGGACTCATTCCCTGATGGAGCATTTGAAATTTGCAAGTGACTAGCCAACATAGCCTCCATTGAAGCAATCGTCAAAGGATAATCCACGTCTGTGAGCATGAAGACCATATGACCAGATTCTAATTCCAACATATGCACACCACATCCCGCATACAACTTCCATCGCTGAATAACCCATTGCATCTGATCCTTCCACACACCAGAAACAGCAGCATGAGGAGGTGCATCAAGCATCATCTTAAGATCAGCCCATACGCGCAGTCCAGGCCAGGAAGACACAGCCATGGGATCAAAAGGCATGGCAGAATCCACAAACCCATATAAAGCCATAAGATCCTTACGATCAGCCCAAGACAAAATACCCTGCAGACCCGAAGCTAACCGCACAGACCCATCACTAAGAGTAATCCTATGAGATACCATACAAGGAAGAGTCGTGGAGCGCTCAACTGTCCAACCAGTAATATGTCCATTTCCCAAAGGCAAATCAGAATCACTGTCAGAAGCGGCATCAATCAAATTCTCAGGATCACGCTTCTCATAAGGGACCGTCTTGCCACGTCTAACACGTCGAGCCGATTTCTGGCGAAGCGAACATCGAGGTGTGGGATCACTAGGAGAGGGTTCAACCTTTACCTTTACCTCAGCAGCAGCAGTGGGAGCAGGAGAAGGAGACTCATTAGTTTTCCCACCCAAGGGATCAATAGGAGCTGCACTAGATGAAGGAATAGGGTCAGAACCAGGAACCGGTAGTGCTGGTGATGCCATATCAAGTGTAGCAGTTGTGGTGGTTGTGGTTGTGGTGGTAGTAGCAGGACCTGAAGAAGAACCCAAAGGAGCAACCAAAGGAGTAGAGGTAGTACCAACTGTAGAAGCAACAAAAACCGAGGGAATAGCAGCAGAACCAGGAGTAGGAGCAGATGGAGTAACAACAGGCGAAGAAGTGGTCATCATACGAGGAGAAGGACGGTAGATAAAGCGTTCCGGAATCGGTTGACTCTGATGCTTGACCATACGTTTATAAAGTGCCTTGAGCTCATCAAAAGACAAAGCTCGAACCCTATCCCACTTCCAACCAGCTTGAAAATAAGCAGCGGACTGATACTTCACATATCGCTGCATCTGCTTTCGCTCCTCAGTTCTTGATAAAGGTCTGTTCTTGCGCTTCTCACGAAGCTGTGCAGCAAGCGCCAACTGATGCTTGCGCATCAACACCATAGCTCTCGGAATACAATTATGCTCATCCACATCCGCACCTAAAAGATCAGTGAACTGGGCATAATCCCTGGTAAGAATAGTCAACACCTGCATCAAATCACTATCATTCCAATGCATTGCATCGTGCTGTACTTGTTCACGCCTCTGCTGTTGAAGCGCCTCCTCCGCAGCCCGATCAGCTTCATCAATCTCAGCTTGCATCCGTTGAGCAGCCTCCTCACCTAGCCTATCCTCCTCAAGCTGTCTGCGTGTACGTTTGCGAGGTGGTGAGGGAGCATCAGTCATTGGGGCCTTCCCCTTTGGATCATGGGATGGACCAGCATTGGAACCAGCAGCAGGACCAGAAGCACCAGCCATAGGAGCGGAAACACCAGCAGGAGAAGGAACACTGGAGGATGACGGAGGAACCGGCAAGTCATCATACAATTTATCAGCAAAGGCAGCCTTTGCCAACAATGTCAAACCATCCTCAACACGCTCCTTAACCTCCTCATCAGAATCAGAGTGGATCACATGCTTCTTTCGTCGTCTTTGCTGAGTCTCCAAAGCCTTGATGCGATCAACCAGAGGAAGAACAAACTCCCTAGTAAGTTTCCGGTGTTGATTCAAATCAGCTTCCAAGGAAAGAATCCACCCATGATACCTGTGCACAAGATCAAGTAACGACATAAGTGTAATAGGCTCCTCCGCCTGCCCACCAAGAGGACTTGGGTCATGGAAGGCGTCATTGGAGCCTAAAGCAATAGATGGGTCAACATTAGGAGTACTAGTACCAAAAGGCTTATCAGAAGAGTGTGGAGTAGGACTAGGAGGTGGAGTCTCCACAAATGGAGACTTCTATGGTACTGAAGAAGGACCAGCCTTGGAAGTGGATGGTCTCTCAACCACCACCTCCTCAACCAGCTCCTCCTCAACCACATGAGAAGCACCACCAGTAGGAGCCTCCTCCTCTATATGATCATCATCAATTTCAACAACATCAGGAGGACCCTGAGCCAGCCCCAACATGGCCTCAGTAAGGGGCCTCCACTCCCCGGTAAACCCATGGACCATATTATAATATACTTTTGCAGTAAGCTTAGACGGCACATGCTCAGTCCTATCATGAGGAATGTAAACCAGTATTTGTTGTAAAAACCTAGGATACATAAGAAACTTCTTCCTAGAACCAGCATTAGATAGATTACTAACCATCCCCTCAAACAAATAACGAGAGAAATTAAAAACTCTACCCTGAGCTAAGCAAATAAGACCAGTAGCTAAGGGAGTAGGGAAAGCATCCCAACTCCCAGACTTGGGACTCAAACAATGAATCAGAAAATGCACCAGAAGCTTCCATTGGGGGGAAAACCGATTTTTCTGGAAGTTAAACTTCCCACCATGATTGTACCCTATAGCAGCCATCCCCTCCAATACCTCCGAATTGGGAATGGACTCAACACCGCCCTCATCTTGAAGATGAAGGGAAGCTCGAATAGAAGCCTCAGACACCACGTACGAACGTCCATCTATGGTAGCATGGAGTTCTCGTGGACGACCAACCACAACCACAAGACGAGCAGATGCCCAAAACTGACGAATAACACTATCATAAATAGTGGGACATACAGTAAAAGCATACCTTAGGTTTGAAGCCTCAATGAAGTCCAGAATATCAGTAAAATCATCACGATGTGGACCATCTCCTAGATAGGCGATCTTGTTATGAGCAGGTTGATACACCAGAGCAGCCATGGATCTTGATTGATTGAATGGAAGATGATTTTGGTTAGGGTTGAGAGAGTAGAATCGGTTTTGTGTGTGTTATGAGTGGAATGAATGAGTCAAGGGGGTTATTTGACCATAAATAAGGAAGGGAGTAACTGTTCATTGACCACTATTAATGGGGGGTTGCCCTTTCAAATTAGACAATTATTACATAGTAACCACTTGCCCCTTTTAACATAATTTCCAGTTTCCAATTTACCAAAGTTAAATAAAGGTGTAAATACTAGAATTGGAAGCGTTGACCAAAAGTCAAAGCGCACAAAGGTCAGTACTAGAAGCAAAATGTGGTCAACAAAAGTCAATAAGAATGAACAGTGTCCCAGACCAGTACCAGAAGCCAATCACCACTTGACAAAGAAGGATTTTGAACCACCAGAAGCCAATCACCACTTGACAAAGAAGGATTTTGAACCACCAGAAGCCAACCAATAATGACTAGAAGCTAACCAATGAGGACCAGAAGCCAGTCATGAAAGAATATAACCACCAGAAGTGAGCAAAATCCTCCACCAGGAGTAACACACACAACCAGAACCAATGTAATATGTTGTTAAAATCTACCAATATGTTAGTCTGTGCAAAGTAATATGTACACGAAGCCTCCCCTTAGGCTTAGCTTCCCCTCAATCCTAGACCTCAAGGATTAACCATCCCAATGTGAACCACCAAGTGGTTAAACCGAGGACCATCAAATGCTTTTGTCAACAAATCAGCAACATTATCATCCGTATGAACTTTAAGAACCTGTATCAACTTCTTCTCATTGGCATCCCGTATAAAATGGTGCCTAATTTCAATATGCTTTGTTCGCTGATGAAACACAGGATTCTTTACAATGCAGATAGTGCTTTGATTATCAATAAAAATTTTGGTGTTCATAAAATTGAAACCATAATCCAACATTTGATTTTGGATCCACAAAACCTGTCCACAACAACTAGCAGCAGCAACGTATTCAACTTCTGTTGAAGAAGTAGCTACTATTGTCTGTTTCTTGCATTGCCATGAGATAAGTCGACGACCCAAAAATTGACAACCACCAGTAGTAGACTTTCTATCATTATTAGCACCTGCATAGTCACTATCACTATATGCTTCTAGAACAAAAGGTGATTCTCTAGGATACCATAAGCGCAGTTTAGGTTGAGCCTTGATATACTTGAAAATCTTCTTCACTGCATTCAAGTTTGAAACCGTTGGAGTCACCTGATGTCTAGAACAAGCACTCACTGCAAACATGATATCAGGACGTGATGCAGTCAAATACATGAGGGAGCCAATCATAGACCTGTACATGTGAACATTGACTGGGGGGTCAGGCTCATTCTTGAGTTTGACTTTAGCAACTTCATAAGGAGTTGTTGCTGGTCTAAGAGGATCCATGTCAAACTTCTGAAGGATTTCATGAACATATTTATCTTGACTGATGAAGATCCCATCCGACTGTTGCTTGACTTGAAGACCAAGGAAGAAAGAAAGCTCTCCCATTGCACTCATCTGAAATTCGCCTTTCATCAAGTGTTCAAACTCATCACACCATTCCTTCCTAGTAGAACCAAAGATAACGTCGTCCACATAAACCTGCATAAGGATAATGTCCTTGGTATTCCTCCGAAGAAATAGTGTTTTGTCAATAGAACCTCTTCTATAGCCATTCTTTAACAAGAAAATTGAAAGACGCTCATACCAAGCTCTAGGAGCCTGATGTAATCCATAAAGATCCTTGACCACCTTGTAAACTTCCTTGGGATGAAGTGGATCTACAACGCCCTTAGGTTGAGTGACATACACCTCCTCATCAATTTTTCCATAGAGAAATGCACTCTTGACATCCATCTGAAACACCGTAAAGCCCACATAGGAGGCAAAAGCCAAAAACAGACGAATGGCCTCAATCCTTGCAACCAGAACAAAAACTTCAGTGTAGTCAATGCCCTCAATTTGAGTGTGGCCTTGTGCAACAAGCCTAGCTTTATTCCTCACGACAATTCCCCGTGCATCCTTCTTGTTCTTGAGAATCCATTTGGTATTGATTGCTGACTTTCCATCTGGTAAGTCAACCAGAACCCAGACATTCTGAAACAAGAATCGCTGCATTTCCTCCTGCATAGCCTCCACCCAACTTTGATCCTCAAGAGCATGAGAGATGTTGGGAATAAATCTATGCTTATTTGTTTCCCCTGCTAGTTGATTATTCGTACCCCTGCTAGAGTAAGTTTCCCCTGCTACATAACAAAGGCAGGGGGATTGGTTCCCCTGCTGAAGTCAAAGGCCCTGCTGTCAAAGATAAACATGGAATAGATTTTTACGCGTTTCAGTTATTATTCCTTAATACTTTCCATAGTTTGTTAGTAGTGATCTTGTACGTGAGTCCTTGTGCCTATAAAAGGACTCACTAGGTTAGCATGCAAAGTGTGTCTTTTCTCATTTTGTCTTTCATTATATTACTTTAAGGTTTTGTAAACCCTAATACCATTTTGGGTATTCGTATATCTTTAATATATTAAAGTTCAACGTTTGAATCATATTTGTTCTTGTGCTAAACATTATATTCCGCATCTTGTTTAGTTTCTTTGCTTTGCAAAGTTTCTCTAGTGTTAGATTGAATTCTTTCTCTCTATCACAACCCTTAAACAAGCTATTAAGGTTTAAGATCTGACTTTGGGATCAACAAGTAGTATCAGAGCTTGTTGAGAAACTTTGTCTAAATCAAGAACAAAATCCTCATAGCAAACATGTCTTCAGATTCATCCTCAAACAGCAACAACCACAATAACCTCAAGTTACCCATGTTGGATCCTGAAAACTTTGAATTATGGGAATTCAGAATCCAACAATACCTCAAAATGGAACACTATGTTCTCTGGGAGATCATAGAGTTTGGTGATCAATTCAACAAAATGGTGGCAGTTGAAGAGAGCAAGGATGAAGGTGAAAGTTCCAAAAGTAAGGAGAAGAAGAAGTCTGATGCTCTGTGTGACAAGGAGATACTGGCTAGAAGGCATGATGTCAGGGCTCACAGCTCATTGCTGTTGGACCTACCTGATAGACATCAACTCAGATTCAGGAAATACAAAACAGCTAAGGATCTATGGGAAGCCATAGGCAAAACCTTTGGAGGAAATGAAGCCACAAAGAAGAAGAAGAAAAATCAAATGCTGAATGATTTTGCTTCTTTCAAAGCAATTGGTGATGAATCAATTGGAGCTATTTATAATAGGCTTCAAGACATGGTGGCCCACTTGGAATTCTTTGATATTGAGGTATCAAAAGAGCAGGTGAACACCAGGTTTCTTAACAGCCTCCAGAAAGAATGGTTTGTCTATAAGGCAATTTGGCAGAATAAGGATGATTTGGACGAAAATCACATTGATGACATATATAATAACTTAAAGGTTTTTGAACCTATTGTCAATGAAATGAAGTCAAAAGGAACAATTCCCACCAACTCAAGTGGAATCATTGATTCCCCTGCTAACATGGCATTCATATCACAAAGCAGTGGAATCTCCAAGAACAGTGGAATAGAAGTAGCCCCTGCTACTTATTCCTCTGCTACCAGGTCTGGACCTTCCTATGATGATGAAAGACCAGCTACATTCAGCCTTGATATTGCGTGTGCTTTTATAGCATCTCAAGGGCCACAAGGATCTAAAGTGTTACATGAAGATCTAAGTCAAATCAGTAAGCAAGCGCTAGAAGAATTGGATATCAAGTGGAATATGGCTTTGCTCAGCATGAGAGCCAACAGGTTCCACAAGAAGTATGGGAAGAAGATCACAATTAATCCCTCTGATGTGGCTGGGTTTGATAAAACAAAAGTTGAATGCTACAATTGTGGCAAGAAGGGTCATTTCGCCAGGGAATGCAGAGGACCTAAGTCTGGAAATAGCTACAGAAAGGAAACAAGAGATGATGATTCTGGTGCTAAAGCCATGGTAGCCATGCAGGGGATAGATGGAGCAAATGGATGGGACTATAGGGCTATGACAGAAAATGTGGAAAGAAATCAAGCCTTGATTGCTGAGGAAAAGGAAGAAGATTTTGCACTTATGGCTATGTCAAGTTCCAGCTCTGACAATGAGGTATATGATGACTCATACAGTACTAAAGCTTATAGGAAAAATACTGAATCTTTGAATGATCAAATCAGAAAGGTAAAAGCTGACTATATCAACTGTGATAATGATCTTGATAACTACAAACGTGCTTTAGAACAATTAGAGTCCACTATAAGAGAGTATAGGCAAAGAGAAAGTGATTATAGGGATCACATTGTGATTCTAGAAAGAGATGCTAAGGAGAATAACCAATCTATAAATGTATTAACTGCTGAACTTGAAATTTTCAAAGCTAACCAAAAGATAGATGAGGAAACTGTTGAAAATTTTGGAAAAGCTTCAAAAGATTTAACCAAGGCAGTTGAAATTGGTCAATCTCCTAGGGACAAAACAGGGTTTGGAATTAAGAATATGAATGATACCATACCACCACCCCCTGCTAACATCCATGCTCCCTCTCCTAGAAAAGACTTGTCCTGGACTGGTCTCCCTTGCTTTGAAAAACAGGATGACATTGAGTTTGACTTGAGTGCTTATATACCTAATAATCTTGATACAGAAGAGTCTCTAGTTAAAACTAGTGTCATTAGGGATGTTAAAAAGGAACAGGTTGGTTTAAAGCAAATTTACAACCCTGTTCGATTTTCAAAAGAGGAATTTCTGGCAACAATCCTAGTTCTAAGAGTATCTCTCCCAAATCTAAGACTAGGCCACAGTCCCCTAAGTCTACCATTAAATATGCCGGTATGTACAGGAATGTCAGAGGTAATCAAAGAAATTGGAATGACCAAAAGTCTCATCAATTAGGAGAAGACTTTGTGATTAATACCAAGCCATGTTTCACATGTGGCAGCTTTGAACACACTTATCAAGAGTGTAAGGCACCAATGAATATGGTGGCTACAAATCCCTTAAAGGATATGCAACCTAAAACCATTCTTCTAAATGCAGGGGCAAAATCCTTTTCCCCTGCCAAGTATGTTGCCCCTGCCTTGAGAAATAGGGTGATTGACAAATATGTTGTTCCTGCCCTTAGGAAGGAGAATGATGTTCACCCAAAGCCCAACACTTCTGTAACCACCCCAACACCTCATACTGCATATAAATCTGGCTCTAGACCTTACCAACACATGAATAGAGGCCAAAACAAAAGGTGGGTTCCCTCTGCTAAGCATAGGGATTCCCCTGCTAAAACTGGGGCATCCCCTGCTAGAAAAGCTTTACATTCTAGGAACATGGGAAGATGGGGAAAAGCTGTGAAAGCCTCAGCTCGTTGGGTTTGGGCACCCAAAATGGGTACTCAATCTAATGGTGTATCTCTAGTCTTTGATAAGCTATCCTACATTGATACACGAGGTAGATCCAAGTCTGTAATGGCTTGGGTCCCCAAGAAAAACTAATTTGTTTTTCCTTTTGCAGGTGATAAAGAAGACAAGGGATGATAGAGCATATTGGGATAGTGGATGCTCAAGAAGTATGACTTGACAAAAAGCTTACTTGTCTAACTTTGTGCCCCTGCATGACAATGATGGTGTTTCGTTTAGAGATGGGCATGGAACTATAACAGGAAAAGGAACTATTGTCACAAATGGGATGACTTTTGACAATGTGTACTTGGTGAAAGAACTCAAGTATAATCTCTTCAGTGTGTCACAGATGACTGATAACAAGAATTTTGTCTTGTTTACTGACACTGAATGCTTGGTATTAGGAAAGGAGTTTGTCTTGCCAAAAGACACTCCAATTGTTCTTAGAACACCAAGACAGAAGAACATGTACACAATTGATCTCAAGGACATATCTCTCCAAGACAATGAAACATGTTTCATTGCCAAAGCTTCAGCAGATGAATGTAAGAAATGGCATAGAAGACTTGGTCATCTTAATTTCAAGAACATGAACAAACTAGTAAAGCATAATCTGGTTCATGGTCTTCCTTCCAAGTCTTTTGCCAATGAACATACTTGTGCAGCATGTCTGAAAGGGAAGCAACACAGAGCATCTTGCAAGTCAAAAACAAGTATGTCCACCACCAAGCCATTGGAACTACTGCATATGGATCTTTTTGGTCCTACTTCTGTGGCAAGTATAATGAAGAAATGGTACTGCTTAGTGATTACTGATGATTTTTCAAGGTTTACATGGACATTCTTTCTATTTGAAAAGAGTGACACAGCTGATGTACTCATTGGGTTCATCAATCAAATTGAACTGTCAAAAAGCATGAAGGTAGTTACCATGAGATCAGACAATGGTGGTGAGTTCAGAAATCAGAAACTGGACTCTTTCTGCATAAACAAAGGCATCAAGAGGCAATTCAGCATTGCTAGAACACCTCAACAGAATGGAGTGGCAGAAAGAAGGAATAGGACACTCATTGAAGCTGCAAGAACTATGCTGTCTAATTCCAAACTTCCAGTTATCTTTTGGGCTGAAGCTGTATCCACTGCTTGTTATGTACAGAACAGGGCCTTGGTTGTAAAGGCACACAACAAGACCCCTTATCAGCTGTTTAATGGAAGACCTCCCTTAATTGACTTTTTCAGACCTTTTGGGTGTCATGTGATCATCTTGAACACCATTGACAATCTAGGTAAGTTTAATGAAAAAGGTGATGATGGATACTTTGTGGGCTATTCATTAAACAGCAAGGGATATAGGGTCTTCAACAAGAATACAAGCAAAATCACAGAAAATCTTCATGTGAACTTCCTTGAAGACAAACCTGAAGATGTTCAAGCAGGTCCTGACTGGTTCTTTGATATAGATGTACTTTCAAAATCTATGAACTATGTACCTGTTGTTTTGCAGAATACTAACATTTAAGGTAATAAAGAAACAACTGATGCTGAGAAGTCACCCCTAAGGTACATGAATGTACCCTCATTGTTCCCTAGTGAAGCCGATGATCAAGAAAAACAGCCAATCTCATCCCCTGCTACGGCTGAAGGCAGTGGAATGGCTGAAAGCAGTGGAATCCAGGATTCCCCTGCTAGACAAATTGATTCCTCTTTCACAAAGGATCATGATGCTAATGAGACTACTGATGCAGAAAGAGAATCCCCCCTCATTTCATCATCTACACCCATAAATGATGGTCCCATCATATCCAGCAGTGGAAGCATAATCATCAGGAGTGGAGGTCCTAGTTACTCAGAGCTTCATTCTGCTCACCAGCACCCATCTCTAGGTCATGCTGTATCATTTGGAAGTTCCTTTGAGGACTTCTTTCCTAATCAAAATAGCCCCATCAATTCTGATTTGGAAGAAGATGAAACAGAAGTCATCATGCAGCCTACCTACAGAATCAATAAGGATCATCCTATCTCTCAGATCATTGGCAATCCTGAAGCCCCCAGACATACAAGGTATACAGCAAAGGAGCACAACTTCATTGCTAATATCACCATGAAGTTCAATCATGACAACATGCAATGTTGTCTGTTTACTGCATTTTTGTCACAAGAAGAGCCAAAGAAGATTTTTCAGGCTTTAAATGACCCAAGCTGGGTTGAAGCCATGCAAGAGGAGCTCTTACAATTTGACATACAAGAGGTCTAGATTCTGTTTGATTGTCCCAAATGGGCAAGGCCTATTGGGACAAAGTGGGTACTCAGGAACAAAAAGGATGAAAGGGGAATAGTTGTCAGGAACAAAGCAAGACTGGTAGCACAAGGGTATACTCAGGAAGAAGGAATTGATTATGAAGAGGTGTTTGCTCCAGTACCCAGGATTGAAGCTATTAGATTATTCCTTGCTTATGCCTCATTCATGGACTTCACTGTTTTCCAGATGGATGTGAAAAGTGCCTTCCTATATGGAACCATTGATGAAGAAGTCTATGTCATGCAATCTCCAGGGTTTGAAGATCCAGAACATCCTGACAAAGTATACAAAGTGAAAAAGGCCATGTATGGCCTTCACCAAGCTCCCAGAGCCTGGTATGGTACTCTCTCTAAATATCTCTTAGACAATGGATTCAGCAGGGGGAAGATTGATCAGACCCTGTTTACCAAGAAACAAAAGGGTGACCTTCTGCTAGTACAAGTCTATGTGGATGACATCATTTTTGATCAACTAACTCCATGCTTAGCAAAGAGTTTGCCAAATTGATGCAGGATAAATTCCAAATGAGTGCCATGGGAGAACTAAACTTCTTTTTGGGGTTACAAGTTCAGCAGCGGAAAGATGGGATATTTATCTCACAAGACAAATATGTGGCTGAGATTGTAAAGAAGTTTGGCATGTCTGATGGGAAGAAGGTGTCCACTCCAATGGACAAGGATCATCCATGGGGAAAGGATGGTCCTGGAAAGCCTATAGATGTCAGGAATTACAGGTCTATGATTAGGTCTCTTATGTATCTCACTGCTTCAAGACCTGACATCATGTTTGCAGTCTGCTTATGTGCAAGATACCAGGTGTCACCAACAGAGTGTCACTTATTTGCTGTGAAAAGGATTTTTAGGTATCTAAAATGTCATCCTACCTTGGGACTCTGGTATCCAAAGGAGTCACCATTTGAGCTGATAGCCTATTCAGATAGTGATTATGCTGGTGACAACAATGATAGGAAGTCCACAACAGGGGGATGCCAATTTTTGGGGAGCAGGCTTATATCTTGGCAATGTAAGAAGCAGACTATCATGGCAACATCCACAACTGAAGCTGAGTATGTAGCAGTTGCTGCATGCTGTGGTCAAGTTCTTTGGGTGCAAAATCAATTGCTTGATTATGGGTATAACTTTCTTAAAACCAAGATATTCATTGACAACAACAGCACTATTTTCATTATAAAGAACCCTGTTTTTCATAGCAAAACCAAACACATTGAAATTAGACATCACTTTATCAGAGATTGTTTTGAAAAAGGACTGATTGTCCCTGAGAAAATTGATACAGAACTTAATGTTTCTGATCTTTTAACAAAAGCTTTTGATGTAGGGAGGTTTCAGTATCTGGTTGCAGGTATTGGAATGGTTTCTCCTTAAAATCTGATGTCTATTTGGTCATGTATAATCAGGGTTACTTCACTGCTGTTGTTGTATAATTTTTAGTCCATTTGTCCATCTCTTTCATTCCACTGCTTTTTAACACTGATTCCCCTGCTTGGGGTTCATTCCCCTGCCAAGAGGATTTTTCTCTTAAGCTGGGAGTGTTCTTTTTACAAAAGTGGTTCTATGTGGTTTTAGACTAACAATGCAGAGGTTCATATGGTGCATACTATTCTCATTGGTGGATCAGGTATATACTCTATGTTTCAGGGGAGGTTAGGTCACACCTTTAGGACTCAGGGTATCCTTAGGATGCTCATATATGATCTTAGATCATATCCACTGGTGAGTGAGGGTTCAGGATAATGATGACTTGCTGCAAAGCTTGTCAGAACTCTGAAACCTTGAGGCACTGTAGTGTGTGCTTACATTTTTCTATTAAAACAGCTTGCTGTTCAAATACAGAACTGTGGCACACATTGCCAAGACTGACTGACCATAGGTAAGGGACAAGGTTGGGATGGTGACTGGGGTATGCATGATTTCTTGGGATAACCTGGTGTAGGGGGACTTATGTATTAACTTTTTGTAATGGGACCATTGCTGAATAGAGGACTCTTGAGTTTCTATGTATCTATCTTGTGTATACAAGTGTGTGCATTAGAGCAGAGCTAGTTAGCATTAGTCTCTCCATGACTAGTTCAATACCCCTAGGAAAGTTTCCACTGCTTTTATCTTTTATTCCCCTGCTTTCACAACATTCCCCTGTTTGACCGTTGACCGACAATACCGTTACCCTCTTCATAGCCGTTGGGCCTGCTTGCTTAAATTTTGGTTAGGGAATATTTTATTATTTTTAAAAGATATTTAAGGCGCTTTCTTCGCTGATTGGTAATCTTTTCCTTCTATTTCAAATAAATTAATTTTTTATCAAGATTTAACCTTGATATTTTTGCAATTTGAAAATTTTGGTCCAATCACAGCTCTTCAATTCGCCTATATAAACTTAATTCCCTTTACCAGCAGGTCCATCTTTCTCTCTCGTCTTAATCCCACTTACCTCTCATCTATATAAACCTTTAAACTATTTTCAAAATTTATCATGACTCTTAAAATTGCTCCTAATCATAACCAAATTGCTTTGCTTCATGATGAACCAGCCGAGTTTGCTGATGCTGTGGCCTTTCTGAAGTCTTCGTACTTCAGAGTGGCCTTCTCATCAATCCTCGAATCTATACCTCACACATTCAACAGTTCTGGTCTAAAGCCATGACCAAAACAGTGAATGGAGAGGTTATAATTCAAAGCACAGTTGATGGTCATTCCAAGGTAATCACACTTGCCTCCATCAGGGAGAATCTGCTCCTTGATGATGAGGATGGAATAACCAACTTTTCTGAGGCTGAAATTTTTGAAGGTCTTGTTAAATTGGGGTACAAACTTTCTGAAAATAAAAAATGTAAGTTTGCTAAAGGCCAGTTTGCCCCTCATTGGAAATATTTGATTCATAATATAATGCAATGCTTGTCACCAAAAACCACTGCTTTTAATGAGGTTGGTAGTGAGATCGCTTCTGCCCTGATCTGCTTTGCAACAGGGAGGAAGTATTGTGTTTCTCAAATGATTTTTAAAGGCATGGTTAAAAATGTTTCAAGCACCTCAAAGTTTTGTATGTATCCAAGGTTTATAGAAATTTTGCTAAATATGAGTGATCATGGTCCCATTAAACACATAAACTATTTTTCAGCAACCCAACACACCACCAAACTCTTCACCACACTACTTGCACCATCACCTTTGTTTTCTGGCAAAAACATTCCATTCACTTCAATTATGATGGACCAAATCAGACGGGAAGAAGCCAAAAATCAAACAGCCATAAATCAACCTTCTGATTCCCCTGCCAAGAACCTACCACCTGCTGATCCACAACAAGAAAGGCGTTCAAAATCCAGGTTTGCCAAGTCTTCCTTGCCCGGTGAATCTTCACAAGCAGCAGAAAGGAGAGTCTCCAAGAGTTTGGAGCAACCTGGGGGTTTGGCTGCCACTACTGTCTCATCCTCAAGGGGTGAGCAGGATAGTGACACCATCAATAAGTCCTCTCCCTCACTCCATGATATCCAACAAGGGGAGCAATTCCCTTCTAGGATTGAGAGCAGTATGAAACCTTTGACAAATTTGGAATTGACGAAAATGTGCATGAGCCTGAAAAGGCAGAATGCACAACTAGTACAAGATGTCAAAAAGCAAGGTCTGGTTATCTCTCACTTGGAAACCAGACGTGCTACTCTTGAGGGGAGGAGAAAGCCCAGACTGATTCTTTCCACATATGAGGATGCTTCCAAAGGGGAGGAAATTCCACACACAGAAGGGTCTACTGAGTATTATTCATATCCTGGTGGGGAACATGGAAAGATAACAAGTGCTCAGAAAGGGATGGAGAGAGAAAGTGCTGATAAGGGAAGTGACAAGGGGAGTGCAACCAAAGATATTGCTCAAACATTGCTCACCATGGGCAATCCAGAAGAAGCCCCTGCTTCAAAAGTTTCCCCTGCCATTGCTGATCCCAATGCTGTAAGTTTATCCCCTGCTAAGAATATTACTCAAACATTTGTTAGGAAGAACATAAAGCAACCAGCTCAAAAAGGGATAACAATCAAAGAACCTGCATCTAAAGCAAAACCAGCACCAGCAGTGGATCCAAAAGACAAAGGAAAAGGAATCATGGTGCAACAGCCCAAGAGAAAATACAAGCATCTGACTCCTGAACAGCAAAGGGCTCAAGAAGCACATGATGCACAAGTAGCTCTCAGGCTACAACAAGAGGAGATGGATATGCAGGACCAAAGAATGGAGAAGATGAGGCCCAAAGATATGCTAAAGCAGGTTGAGATTATGCATAGAGAACTAGATGCAGGGTACCTCATGTTGGAGAGTTTCTTGATAAATGGGAGAAGGAGTTGAAAAATGCTCCTTTGGAAGACAGGTATGAGTTGACTTGCCTTGTTTACAAATATCAAACTGAGTATCTGGAAAGAAGGGCAATTCAAATTCAGAGTGAGAAGTATCTAACTTCAGAGAAAGGGCAACTGGATCACTACAAAGTACTGCTTAAGAGACATAGAAAGTGGAAGGATGGTGACTTCAGTGATATGAGTTTTGAAGCCATAAAGAGAGCAGTCAGACCAGTTCTAAAATTGTATGATGTGGAGGATTGGATGACTATCAACACTCCTGAGGAAGCTGAGTATCTTAGGAGACAAAGTGAAATGCTACAGAAAGCTAGAGAATCAAAGAAAAGAAAAGCTGGAGAGACTACACAAGCAGGTGCATCATCCCAAGCAGGGGCATCGCATCAAGCAGGTGGAAGTTTTCCAAAAATACTTGAGAAGTCTGTACTTAATGTACAAAGAGCAACAAAGAGACTCAAGAGAATGGAGAAAGTAGGCATAGTTACTAAAGAGTCTCAAAGGCCTTCAAATGATGAGATTGATAAACAGCTAATTCTGCAGGAAAATGATGATATCTCACCTAGTGAACTTGGAAAGAAGTTTGATATCATAGAGTATGCTGTTTATGAACACAAAGGGAGGACTTGGTGGAAGCTTACAAGAGCTGACAATACAGCACAAACCTTAAGTCTAGATGTCATGTTTCAAATTTTAGATAGTGAAGACTTAGAAGATCTGTGGAAAATATTGAAGAAAACGTTTGCTGCAAAACCTCCTACCATGGATGGTGTGGAGAAGGATTGGGTAACCTGGGAGTGCATGCATAGGATGTATGAGCATGAGTTGTTTGATCCTATATTTGATGCAGTGAACAAAGGAGATTTGTTGTATTGGAAGCTATTTACTAATTCTGGGGTTTATGAGGTGGTGATGGAAGGTGTGAGTGTGTACTTGCTCAATCATAGGTATTATCCCTTCTCTCAGGACACCTTGAAGAAACTGGCACATGCTAATCTAATTGTAGATGCTAAGAAGCCTGTTGCTTATGATCTAGTAAGAATGGTTCATAGTCAGATTTGGCCAGAGAGTTCGTAAGCATCCTCATCAACTAGCATTTATTCAGAAACTTGTCTTTAGGGGAAAGCACAAGTTTAGGGGAGGATTGTTGGGAATAAATCTATGCTTATTTGTTTCCCCTGCTAGTTGATTATTCATACCCCTGCTAGAGTAAGTTTCCCCTGCTACATAACAAAGGCAGGGGGATTGGTTCCCCTGCTGAAGTCAAAGGCCCTGCTGTCAAAGATAAACATGGAATAGATTTTTACGCGTTTCAGTTATTATTCCTTAATACTTTCCATAGTTTGTTAGTAGTGATCTTGTACGTGAGTCCTTGTGCCTATAAAAGGACTCACTAGGTTAGCATGCAAAGTGTGTCTTTTCTCATTTTTTCTTTCATTATATTACTTTAAGGTTTTGTAAACCCTAATACCATTTTGGGTATTCGTATATCTTTGATATATTAAAGTTCAACGTTTGAATCATATTTGTTCTTGTGCTAAACATTATATTCCGCATCTTGTTTAGTTGCTTTGCTTTGCAAAGTTTCTCTAGTGTTAGATTGAATTCTTTCTCTCTATCACAACCCTTAAACAAGCTATTAAGGTTTAAGATCTGACTTTGGGATCAACAAGAGACTGACCTAGGTTCCACCTGTGAAAGAAAACAAGCAAACAAACAGTGTTGAAAGTCCGTATGATTATTACGCTTTTGATCTTCAATATAGCTCACAAGAGCATGATGATCAGACGAGGCCTTCTTATGCATTCTGCGTGTCTTGACAATAGAACCAGGATCTCCAATGATTTGGGTGGTAGGGTGATCTTTGTGTTATTGCAAGACTGGATTGGAAGCTACCTCCACTTCCGGTGCCAAGTTATTGAGATCACCAACAAAGTCAGTATCATATGAAGCAGTGTTGAAAATCCCATCTACTGGTTGTTTATGAATATCATCTAGTTTGGTAGAAGACTTCTTTTGATGGTTCCCCAAATCAGAAGGACTGGAGAAACGAGTTTTGGAAGCAGACTCACTAGCTGGAGTACCAGTAGGTGATAAGCTAGCACTAGGAGCAGAAGCTGGTGTACCAGGAGCAGCTTTGTTAGTAGGCGTATTCAAGGGAAACTCAAAACCACCTTGAGCAGCTGCTGTAGTAGCTTCTTGTTGTTGTTTGAGTAGAGTGTCAAGAGATACTTGGGAATCCAGTACATCCAATGGAGTTGCATCACTAGGAGGAGTAGGAGAGACTGAGGTGGAGTAGGATGGAACCACAAAAATGTCATCCTCGTCATCTGAATCAGAAAGACTAGAAGGAACACCAGTACTAGAAGTTGGAAACATTTGTGGACCTGCATCATGGTTAGTTTTGAAACGAAAATATCCTAACGAATCACTAAGATAATCAAGATCAAAATACCATTCAGGACCCTTGCCTTGGATGTTTGACTTCTCTTCAAAATACCTGAGATTTATAGTTTCAATGATCCGCTTGGCTTGAAGATTGTAGACACGATAAGCCCGAGAGTGAGCTGAATATCCCACAATGTATCCTTCATCCGCCTTGCCATCAAACTTCCCCAAATAGTCACTAGTATTCAGAATGGTTACTGGACACCCAAAAGGCTTCAAATGAGCAATATTTGGAACTTTGCCCGTTAGAAGCTCATAAGGAGTCTTCTTGTGAGGATTCGTAATAGAAACCCTATTCAAAACATAACTTGCAGTATTAACAGCTTCTGTCCAGAACATGGTTGGAAGCTTGGAATCGGCAAGCATTGTTCTTGCTGCTTCTATTAGTGTCCTGTTCTTTCTTTCTGCCACTCCATTCTGTTGAGGAGTCCTTGCTGCACTATAATCTCTTTTGATGCCCTTAGCATTACAAAGTTCTATGAGGTCTTTATTTTTGAACTCGGTTCCATTGTCGCAACGAATACCTTTAACCTTCTTGGTCAACTGGTTCTCTATAAGGGTAAGAAAATCTCTAAGAATTGAGTAGGTCTCACTCTTGGCAGCCATGAAGAACACCCACGAAAACCTGCTATATCCATCAGTTACCACCAGACAGAATTGTTTGTGGTCAATGCTCCTAATGGAAGTAGGACCAAATAAATCCATGTGTAGTAGCTGCAATGGTTCAGTAATAAGACTAAGAGCAGTAATGGCCTTGAAGGATGCTTTGTGTTGTTTGCCTTTGCTGCAAGCAATACAATTTATATCATTTCTAAACGACTTGGGAGGTAAACCAGAGACCAGATTCAGATTTGCAAGTTTGTGAATGGTCTTGAAGTTCACATGCCCCATCCTTCTGTGCCATTGAGTGGCTTCATCTTCTGAGGCTTTAGCAACCAGACATGCTAGTTGACCAGTAGGGTTGACTTCATTCAACTTGATGCTATAGAGATTGTGTCTTCTAGGGATTCTGAGCAGAACTTGTGAGTCATCCGGAAGTTGAAAGTCTTTGGAGAGCACTAGTGCATCAGTATCCGTGAAGAGCACAAACTGTTTCTTGTCACAAATCTGAGAGACAGATATCAAGTTGAAGTGCTGAAGTGCTTCCACATAGTAGACCTGCTCAAAATTTAGATTAGGCGTCTTAATCGTTCCTTTGCCAGTGATCCTGCCTTCTCCTCCACCAAAGTAGACCTTGCCGCCTTGAAATGGTACAAAGTTAGAGAGAAGACTTTTATTTCATGTCATGCTCCTGGAGCAACCACTATCAACAATGCCTAAACTAGGATCTTGGTATGGAGTAACCTACAACAACAAAATAATAAAAATGCAAAAGTTAGTGTCTTAAGGGGACCCAAACCTTTTCAGGTTTGATCCTGCCTTGTGGATCTTTAGTAGAGAGCCAAGAAGATTAATGAGATCCACCGTTGTTCCTTGGTTGCCTATGCATCATATGGGTACTATTGTTTAACCAAGAACAACCTGCTGAGGGCTTAACATCAGTTCCCAAACTTCCCAAACCAAAATACGTGTGGTCAAAATTATGTGGATAAATTTGATTAAAATTTTGAAAATAATTACTGGTGGTTTGTAATCCAATGTTTTCCAATGATTAGAAGCTAAAGGAGAGGACCTTCTAGAAGAAGAAAACGATTGAGCACTAGGATTGAGTCTTCTAGAAGTATATGGGGCAGCTCCTGGTGGACCAGGAGCAGGAAATGCATGATTAACAGAAGCATGTGTGTCATAAAAATCACAATCTTTAACTAAATGAAATGCACTTCCACAAACAAAACATGTTTTAATAGACCTTTTATTAGAATGATATTGTTTCATACTGCCAACATTATTACACACAATTCTAGGAGAAACATTCTTCCTAGGACTCAATAAACTAGGACCAGACACACTTGACTTAACAGCAACTCTTTCTTCACACACCCTAGCACCAGTAGCAGCATGATCATTCGACTTGGAACTCGTAGGTCTTGACCCTTCACTTGAATCACTTGATGTAGAGTCACCGGCTTTGTCACTGAAAGTACACGAGACAAAGTCATTAGAATTAGTAGAACTTTTTGGGGACTCATGCATCTGTGATCCATCCAAGTCATTATGCCAAGAAGTGGGCATAAAAGTTCCAGTAAGAGGGGGAGGGACATCATGCATTTCTGCTGCTGGTTTAAACCTATTGTAACTAGGTTTTCCCTCTTCCTCTTTGTCGGCATCAAAGACACTCGAAAAAGATAAATCAAACACATCTTCTGAATCAATATATTTTTCAAATCCTAACCCTCTTTTAGTTCTACCAGACATGCTACTATCAATTAATTTTGAAAGATTTTTAGGTGCCTTTTGCCATTTTTCAAATCTCAACATTGTAGCATCTAATTTTTCTTGCATCTCCTGTTTTTCTTTGATACTGGAATCTCTTACCTTTTCTGTATTTTAAGCATATTAGTTGTGTTTTCTAATTCGATGCTTAGTATCCGGATTTTATCCTCATACTCACGTTGAGTATCTTGTAGCCACCTCTTTTGTTGTTCCAATGTGTTTAAAGAAGCCTTATAGGCTTGAACCTCTAAAAAGTACTTATCATTTTGATCATTTACTTCATTAAATTGGGACAACAATTCTGAGTATTTATCATGACAACCAAGAGGACAATGTTGTACCTGAGGTGAGATGCCTATAAGAGCAAACTCGTCTGCTTCTTCTGCATCAGAGAGATTCCCAGCAATCATTGCAAACCCGTTAGTCGAGGATTCAGCTGATTCCAGAGTGGACGCCTGATGATCATTCTAGTTGACCATAGAGTCAACAGATACCAATGCCTTCTTGTCATCTTTTATCTCCTGAACCTTAAAGGCTGAGTACCTGCTCTTCTCCTGGTCATTCTTGCTAGGGCATTCCCTTGCAAAGTGACCTTGTTGCTGGCAGTTGTAGCAGCGAACCTTGCTTCTGTCGAATCTTGCTGGCTCCCGTGGGTTGTAATTGAATTTTCGACCTGCTTTCTTCTCAAACTTGTGAACCCTTAGGGTGAGCATGGCCATCTGCCATTTAAGATCCATTTCATCCAGGTCAAGTTTATCGACATGTTTGAAGTCATCAAAAGCAAGTTGTTGTTGAGCATCAACATCAGCCACAAACGAATGAAGAACAGCTTCTACCATACTACCAGTCTTGGTAGTAGGATCAGGAGCAGAAGTATGTTGAAAAGTATGTTGAGAAGACACAGTATTACTTGGGCTACTAGCATATGACATGGGACTGGATGCCATAGAACTCACAAAGGCAGAATTAGCAGGAGTGGGAAAAGAGTCACTTGAATATCCTCTCACATGAGGTTCAAAAGTTCTGAGCTTATGAAATAAATCATCAAAGTTGAGATAGTCAAGCCCACCTTTGGCTTTGAGAGAGATCACCACCTGATTCCACGAGTAGGGTAAGGCTTTAAGAAACCTTGCATTAATATCACCATCGTCAGGCTTTGAACGAAGTTGATTCAATTGGCTCAATATCTTCTGAAACCTGTCATACCCTTGACGTAAACCTTCAGTTTTTGAGATTTTGAATTCTGTGAATTCATCTCTCAGCATGGATCTACGCATTTTCTTGGACTCCTCATTTCTACCAAACCTTGCTTTAATACCATTCCAGATCTCTCTTGCATCATCCAAATGGTAGAAGTCACCCATGTGATCATCAGGAAGAGATTGAAGCAAAATTGTTTTTGCTTTGACCTCCTTCTGAAGAGCTATGATTTCTTCATGAGATTTAGGGTCAAGAAGAGTAATATTACCATTCTTGTCTCTTCTAGTTAGCTTCCTGCTGTTCTCATTAAGAATAATCTTCCAAAGGTCTTGATCAGTATTGGTGATCCACCATTCCATCTTCATTGCCCAACTATCATATTCATCCTTTTTCAGAAGAGGGAATTTACCATTCGTGTTGGAAACCGTAGCAACGATCTGCTGAGGTTGCACAATTTTAGGAGTGCTGTCTTCTCCTTTTTGAGTAGAAGTTGAGGCAGACATGATAAAACAAAAATGTCAGTAATAAGAAAACTTGATTCTTAGAGTATAGAGACCCTCCCAGGCTCTGATACCACTTGTTGGGTCTACTGGATGTAGATCTTGCAGCCTGTCAGGAACGGTGAATGACTTCTATAATCACAAGTCAATCCACAGAGAGACTCTATACACTATATGAATGTAGAATACAAATATAATAAAGAAGAACATAATAACTATAAAGACTTGATCCTTTCTAAGGATTTCTAATATTGATAATCACTAGAACTACGTTTGGTGAAGGTGTGTTTAACCCTTCTGCCTAAGGTTCCTTTTATACTACAAGGAAACCCTAATACAGCATTAAACAAAACGTGTAAAACTGATATGCATATCCTTTCCTAACATATCTCATGCATATCCTAACAGAATAATAAACAAATAATAAAGTTTGACTTTGACCAGGACCAGGAGCACGACTTGCTCCTACTACTACTAGGACCAGGAGGAACTACATACCTCCTAGTCTACCTATTACATTTAACTATACCAATGGTCCTAACAAAGAACCAAATACTTGTCCAAGAAAATCAAATACATATAAAGAGTCTAAGCCTCAAAATATTTGTAATTAGATGTAATAGATGATATTGTAACCCATCTATCACAGCTATAATTATCCTAATATTCAACAGTTCAATGAAGATATGTGTTTTAATAATAGAATGAAGAAATACGAGTAAGTATTTCCTAAAAAATGAGACAAACCATTACAATGCATCATAGAACAGAGGTGGTGATTTAGGAAGTTGAAAACATTATAAGTTTATAACAGCTCAACAAACAAATACATCTAAAAATAAGATAGTAAACAACCACATTACTTTGTCAATATGGATACTAGCCGACAGAACATTATTTGATGTTACTGGAACATAGTTGCAGAACAATCTTCTAGCTAATGTCGGTGCAAAGATGTTTGAAGCAATCCTTCTACTTGCAATCAACCTATTGGAGCCACAAATCATAAATTAAAGATCCGACCATAATAAAAAAATAGCATAACATAGTCTGCTTAAATTATACACTCTCCATTTTGTTACGCTGGTTACCTAATTTAGTTAACCTTTTATCTAATATAAGATTATTCAAATCAATCTTGCTTAATATTATGAGTAAAAGCCAAATAATAGGGGTACAAATATCTGTCTCTTTTACACAGTAAACTTTTTGAGGGTGGCAGAGGAAAGGGTTTTAAAATGGTCACATGGCGCGCTCACGGGTAACCTGAATAGGGGAAACCTATGGTTGTAATAAGACTATTGGCCTCTTAATTACTATTAAGGATTATTCTTGCCAATAGTTTATTTGTGGACAAACCACATGAACGAATTTTGCAATTAGATTGAAAACAAATAACGTTTGATTAAAAACCTCAAATAAAAACACAAACATCAATCTTGATTATCACTCAACTGCTCATACTTTGCTGATTATTTATGTTCAACGATCAAGGAAGAAGTTGGGTCAGTATAATCCTCACTCTTTCCTAATAAATTTTTTAGAGTTAAGGAACCGAATAACCTAACCTATGAACGGTTTTCGATTACTTGAGTCAGCTTAACAGAACCGGATAAACAAAACAAACCGATAAACTAACCTATGACCAGTTTTTGGTTTTCGGATATTTGGGTCAGATTAACCGAATCGAATAAACCGAACAAATTGATAACCTAACTGATGAACACCACTGTTGCCAAAATATGATTATGTGGCTATGTGCCAAAGCTGTTAAAATTTAAGTGCAGTTTCAACTGGGCCTTAGGCCCGTATAAAAGTTTAAATGTACCATTAGAGGCCTGTTTAATGGAAGAATAGTTTAATTAAGATATATATATATATATATATATATATATATATATATATATATATATATACTTGTATTATTTTTTGTTAAACTTAAAATAAAAATAATTAGGTCTAAAAGATATAGAAAAAACCAACAGAGTTAAATCAAGAGTTACAGGCAAAAGTTAAACTCTTACATGTTCGTTCGTGATTACATGATTAGTTACTGTCTAATTTTCTTATATATTTGATCAAATCTTAACCTTAAAAGATTTTACTTGGTTTTCATGATACTTGTTTTCTTCAAGACCACTTTCAGAGTTATCCGTAATCATAGTTTTATAGTTTCGACTTATAGCTAGAGTTTGTCTTGGGTTATTGATATGGAAAATGTTATAGGAAGACTTATAGGAGATTCATTCCGATTTTATATGATCTATTACTGTATGTTTTTATCGTTAGACACGTGTTTATATAAGCTTATTATGAACAGGTTAGGTATAAAAAATTTCTTCCTTTTTTACTTGCGAGCTTATTACTGAAAATAGGAAAATAAGCTGGAAACTACCTTCTACTTTAATGGCCTTACCAGGTATCAAAGGGAAGTCGCGTATTGAGGTTTGCTTCAGTTTAGATACCAATGGGATACTTCTAGTCTCTGCAAAGGAAATTTCCACAAGCCAGAGAAAATCAATCACAATTAAAAATGCTAGTATTAATTAACTAAGCTCGCTCCTTTTTTACTTCATAAGAAATTAGTGCTCACATTGATTATACGATGCAGTATAGGTGTAACAATGGAATGGGACAATTTGGTTTTAACACCTGTTTTTGTTTAGTTAAAAAATGTGATTTAAGGAGGATTTAATACCACATATTACGATAGTTCTAAGCGGGTTGATATCAACAGAGGATTATGGCTTAGTATTTCGTCTAAAGTTGGTAAAGGGGTGTTTAGTTTGTGTAGCAAACTGTACGTTTTACATTTTTTTAAACATATTTTGGGGTTCCGACTTACTCAAATTTATTCATTATAAAACTCGTGAGTGCATAAGCCTTATAAGTAGCATAATATACAAGTATCATCTTTACTAATGTGGATACAATTGTTAGTATTTTTTGTATTCTGTTTAGATATGTACTCCAATATATTAGAACTATGACTATCATAATTTATGCAAAATATAAGCCTCTTTAATAACGTATAATTAAATGATGTTTAAATAACAGTTTCATTTTAAGAGATTAATGTGAATGTAACTTTAATAGTTGACTGACTTTCACATATATTTTCACCCAAATTGTTCACCATGTTTGATCGACAATTCTATCAAATCTAATGCCACGGAATATCTTGGCCTATTTTTGAAGTGTGATCGACCTCTAACAGTAACTTCCTTAAGTCATCAACAGAGAGGAGGAGCTTTCGATAACGGGAAATCCACACGGTGCGTAGGCGCAATATAGCTTGGGTCTCCTATGTAATCTCTTGTAAGTCCTCTTGTAAGAAGTCCGTCTCGCACTCATCATGATGCAAGGATCAAAAACCGTGGCCACGTCATCTCCAAATTACAGTAACTTACTATTCAGCTTTTTTGATTTTCATACTATTAATCACTGCAAATTACAGTAACCGTTTCATTTTAGGAGATTCTAGTGTATCTATTTTTCTTTAATTTTTTCTTGAATGACAATTTTCATTAATAACTATCGAGACACTAAAGGAAAATATTACACAGGATTCATACAAGGTATTATTAGGCAATTGTCCAACGGATATAATTACACATCTTATTATTTTTTTAAAGAGTTTTCTTCATTAGCGGTTTTAGATCAACACAAACTCGGTTTTTATATCATCGAAGGACCAAAACTATTTATATGATGACATTGAAGCATAACTTTAAGAGTTTTGTTAGGTCGATCTATGGATCGACTTTTCGTAGATTTGGAGTCGATCAAGGGTTTGAGAATCCTTAGATCGACAATACAAATTAAGGAGGTGAAGGGAGGGATGTTTAGGGTTTAGTTGTGAGTTATGAGGATCTCCAGAACTCTCATCTTTCTACAAATGTCTCACACAAGGGTCCCGAAAAAATATCCTTATCTCAAGTCTAAAACACAGCTCTGATATAATTTAACAAGACATCATTGTTAACTCTAGAGTGAAAAAGTAAAAACTTAGTCATGAGAGAAGGTTGGCACTATTCTCCAGCATGTACAAATGGTAGAGAGGGTATGTAACTATCATAATTGAGTCTCTGGTTTGAAAAATCATAGAGGTAAACTCAAAACCAAACCAATGGAAAATCAAATTTATAATAGATAACACCAAACTCGAATTTGGTTCATTTTCGGGCTTAGAACAAAATAACATTTTTTGGTACATTTCGCAACATAATGTACTAGATAACCCTTGATCAATTTTTTTTGAAAAACTATAAACTGTATGGCAGCGTTAAAGACTTAAAGTCGAAAAACTAGATATGTATTCTAATGCATGGTAATATATTTTCAATTAGAAACTATAAAATATACCTTAAACCTTTTAAAATGCATTCTAATTAAGCTTATGAAAGAAAAGACATAATACTTAATGTATTTTGGTAACGATGTCGCCCTGATCTTTGAATCATCATGGTGGGATTTAAGTAGGTCACTGGAGAGATCAAACCTCCCATCTCCAACGAGCAATACTGTATGGTTACTTGGATACTCAACTAACCATTTGTTAGCAAATTGATGATAAAAATCTATGACAATAAGTTATGATAAATTATTAACATATTATGAGGGAAATTTGTGATGATAAACATATAAAAAAAACATATATTTTACAATGGCGTATGGTCTGGTCTTTTTTTTATCTAATTAGAACTGATCATTATTACAACGATAGTTTTATAAAAATTTTAATACTATTATTATGACTTGATTTGATAGTCGTGAAAGGGCAATTTTAATATGAACTTGTCAAGAGCGAAATTATGTTGGCACATTTCAAGATTTATGATAATTGTGATTTTGCCAAATTTTAATTCAATCCGAAATAATAGTTCATTATAAGGAAACAATAAATATTGTTCTAAATTAATAATATGTGTGGCATCACATAGTTGGTTATTGATAAAAATTGAGAAATAAAGTTTACATGGAAAAGTTTACAATGAGACATTATTGATGTTGAGCTGTGCCATCATATAGCTGGGTATTGATAAAAAATGAGAAATGAGGTCTGCATCAATGCATGTATGAAAAGTATTATGAGACATTATTATTAGAATATTGGTGTTGAGTTGTTTTAATAGTGATTAACAAAAACAAATAAATGGAGAACACCGATATTTAATATTATGTTGCACATACCATTATGATTCTATTATATGTTGATCTAATAAGAAACCATATTACTAGATAGTCACCTAAATTGTTCTAGCTATTTGTTTGCGTTTAGTTACACGTAACTTTATGTCTTCTGCCATTGTACTACGGTATCGATAAGATTGAGAAGTCATTTCTGGGGAACCGAATATTGATGATTTAACATGTTAGTTGGTTCATTATTCACATGTGATCATAATGTTGTTGAATTGTGTGATTTAAAAATATAATATAGTTTTATGTGTTTGGTCCTTTTAATAAAAGAAGATTGAAAAATTATAACATGTTATAATTCATGATGTTCGTTGCTATGAGCAAACTATGAAAAAGATATTTAATTTTTTCTTACCATGACGCTAATGCCTTAATTTTAATTCTTCACATTTCATTTAAGCTTCAATATTTTTTACCAGTTTAACACTTAATCTTTGTTAGTATAAACCTTAATGTTGGATCGACACTTGGGGATTATTCTAATATTTAACATTCTATTTGATGCTTTGTTCATAACTCACTTTTAAAGGTATGTAAGAAACTAATAGGTGAGTGTATATAACGAGCGAAACTAACGAAAGGATATTGAGGAAACTAATATTCAATATATTATTTGATGGTTTTTTCATAATACGAGTATCTTTAAACAAACAAATATGCATAATAATTTAGGTGACTATGGATGTTAATGAGTCTCTTGTTAGATCAACATATAGTCAAATCTTAATGGTATGTGCAACAATATATGAAATACCAATATTAGTCATTTATGTACTTTTGCTAATCATTATCAAGACACCTCAACAACGATATTCAAGTAATAATTTCTCGCAATACTTCTCCAAACATCCAAAATTTATTTCTCCAATTTCATTAATGACCAACTATATTATACCCCAACTCGATACCAATATTCGAATAATAATGTCTCATAATACATTTTCATACATGCGAACTTTATTTCTCAACTTTTATCGACAACCAAATATATGAAGCCACACACCACACATTACTCAAAATAAAAATTCATTCATTCCTTTTATCGAACAAATATACTCTATTAAATGTTTTTAGCAAGTTATGTTATAGTAAAATCGTTTTTTCATGACTATCAAATCAAGCTATCACAGTATTACTAAATTTATAAACATATCGTTGTAATAAGAATTATTTCCAATTAGACAAAAAAAACCAAGCCTATTATATCCCAACTCAACATGAATATTCGGATAATAATGTCTCATAATACTTTTCCATACATGCGAGCTTTATTTCTCAATTTTTAATAACCAAATATATGAAGTCATAGCCACATCTGTTATTACTCAAAATCAAAATACATTTTATCATTTTAATGAACAAATATATACGATTACATTTTTTAGCAAGTTAATCAATATTAAACTCGCTTTTGACGACTATAGATTCAAGCTATAATTGTGTTACTAAATTTATACACCTATCCATTTAATAAGAATTATTTGTAATTAGACAAAAACCCGAACATGACACCATTATAAATTCATTTGTTCGAGTAGTATACGCTCATCGTCACAAATTTCCATCAAAATACCTCTATGACAATGGTTCCGCATAACTCATCGTCACAAAATTTTGATAATCAATTTAATGGTAAATGGTTAAGTGAGTATCTAAGCAACTACACAATACTACTCGTTGGAGATGGGAGCTTTGGTTTCTCTGATGGCCTAGTTAAATCACGTCATGATGGTTCAAAGATCGTGGCGACGTCTTTACAAACATATGGTAACTATAATATCTTTTCTTTCATGAGTATAATTATCAAACATTATAAATGGTTTAATGCATATTTTATAGATTCTAATAAAACATTATACAATTATGCATTGGAAAACATATAGTTTTTCGTATACAAGTCTATACATGCCGTCATAAAGTTTCGAGTTTATTGATACCATTAGATCAATAGCTTATCAATAATGTAGTGGATTATCTTGCAAAATGAGACTAAAATTGTTATCTTGTGTTTAATCTGAAACCAAACCAAATTTGAGTTTGGTGTTGTGTATGTTGAAAATTTTGGTTGGCAGTGACTTTTAACCAACTTTGGACATAGTTATCTATAAGTATGTGTCAAATATATATATATATATATATATATATATATATATATATATATATATATATATATATATATATATATATATATATATATATATATATATATATATATATATATATATATATATATATATATATATATAGGGTGAGGTTCTTTTCAGAACCAAATAAATGTACAGAACTACGAGAACCGCCTTTTTACTCTTAAATGCACATGTATTTTTATCTTGTTAGTTCGTAATGTAGACGTGCATGGATTCTCATCGTGTTAGGTCATTAGATACATGTATTCAAGGACCATGCACATGGATTTTGTTTCGTCTGTATCATAACTATCTTCTCGTTGGATAATAGAAAAACACATGTGCACTCTTCATATCGCTCATTATACTCGGATTTATAACCAATAAAACAATTATCAAACGTATAATTTAAACATTACGAGGAAAACACATATGCATTATTAAGAATAAAAGGTAGTTCTTGTAGTTCTTTACATTTTATTGGTTCTGAAAATAACCTTACACTATATATATATATATATATATATATATATATATATATATATATATATATATATATATATATATATATATATATATATATATATATATATATATATATATATATATATATATATATATATATATATATATATATATATATATATATATATATATATATATATATATATATATATATATATATATATATATATATAGGGGGCTTTCTTTTCAGAACCATTTTTATTGATAGAACTATCAGAACTATATTTAGCCAATCAAATTTTAGATAATTCATTTCTTTTAATTTTATTACCTTTAAATACATAAGGACACAAATGTCATTAAACATATTCTACAATTTATTTTAATTACTTATATTTTGTAAATTGTTAGAAAGATTACTGCTTACAAATTTTTGTATTCATATTTTTTGGATATTTTTTTACTTTCTGTAATACTTTTTTAACTTTTGATTTTTTTAAACATTTAGTAGAAAATGGATTTTAAATATTTTATTTTTAATTTTATTTTCTTATTTCAGCATATGAGAATATTTAAAAATGAGTACATGCATGTTTTTCTATAAGAATATACAACTACAACTCTTAATCGTGCAAAATTGTTTACTTTTATGATGTTTTGCTTAAGGTGATAGTTACGTAGATTTATTACAATTCAGAATATAAGATTAAAATATAACAATTAAACACAAAAATACCATATAAAATGCCATACAAATAAAATCAAAAATAAAATTTAATGATTAAACATATATGCACGGAGCATATGTATTTGAAGTTTCTCATCAAAATCTTTTGAACATGTGTGCACGCCTCCAAAAACATGTATGCCCGGCTTGAAAGAACATACATGTACACGTCCATTTAGCATCAAATTATTTAAAACATATGAGCACGGCTTCAAGAAACATGTGTCCATTCCTTCAAGTAATCAAGTTTTTTCTCAAATTAATCCGGGTATGTATGCACGCCTTCCAATAACACATCCACACCCTTTAGAAAACATGTATGCACGCCTTCCAAAAACACATTACCACCCTTTAAAAAAGAAACACAATAATTAGAATATTTCACTACCAACAACTAATTAACTAGAAACTTTAAAAAACATATATGAATAGTGCTAATTTAATTTCGTAAATATAATCAAAATATGACGATGAAACTAGTTTAGTAAATAAACGTTCTATTCGACATAAAAAATACATTCACGGTTATCTAAAGAAACAAATAACAAGTGAACATCCATGTTCATCTACCATATAAAAAAGCCATCGGTTAAAAACATACATGTTCATCTACTATACAAAAAAACCATCAGTTAAAAAAATCCATGTTCATCTACTATACAAAAAAGGCACTGATTAAAAACATCCATGTTCATTTATTATACAAAAAGCCAACAGTTAAAAACATCTATGTTCATCTACTATAAAAAAAAGCCACCGATTAAAAATATCCATGTTCATCTAGTATATATAGTGACTAATTAAAACATCCATGTTCATCTACTATACAAAAGCCACCGATTAAAAACATCCATGTTCATCTACTATACAAAAAAGCCACCAATTAAAAACATCCATGTTTATTTATTATACAAAAAAACTACCGGTTAAAAACATCGATGTTTATTTACTATACAAAATCACCGACTAAAACATCCATGTGCATCTACTATACAAAAAAGCCACCGACTAAAAACATCCATGTTTATTTATTATACAAAAAAGCTACCCGTTAAAAACATCGATGTTTATTTACTATACAAAATTACCGACTAAAACATCCATGTTCATCGACTATACAAAGTCACTAATTAAAACATCAATGTTAATCTACTATTCGAAAACCAACAACAAATAATAATCATATTAAAAAAACTAACAACAAGTAATAATCATCTTAAAACAACTACATCATTACAGAACTAGCATTCATGGTATATTATGCATTCGAAATAAAACTTTAAACACGTAGTTGGAACATATTTTAGGCTACAACAACTTCATACTAGCTATTAAAATAATATACTATAATAACTAACAAATAATTTTAAACAAAAAGTCAAAAATATAAAATTATCACATCACATGTCAAATACTATAGAACCCAGTGTTTTAAAAACCGGTTCGAACCGGCCGGTTCAACCGGTTGAACCGGGACCCGGAGTAATGACCGGGCCGTTGTGAGCCGAGTTTATACAGAAAATCGAACCGGATTAAACCGGTCGGTTTCAGTCGACCCGGGTCGAACCGTCGGACCAGAGACCGGCCGGTTCACCTCATATCAAAGTAAAACAACGAGATCCACATTTGGGCTGTAACTGAACAAGTTTCATCATGTGTATCTGAATCACAGGCTCTCTAATCTTGTTGACAAGATCGATAGGAGTGATAAGGATTTATCGTTGTAGGGATGAAAATGATGTTTAATTCTGTGTAGGGGATGAAAATAAGGTTCAGTGTGTCATGTGTGGGATCTTTGTTTGGTGGGTTTGTTTTACTGTATTTGTTAAGCTAATGAAGATGATACCTTAAAAAAAAAGCTCATGAAAGATAAAGAAAATGAATGTTAATGAACCGTGGTTGGTGGTTTTGGAATTTGTGCTATATTGGTAAAGAGGTGATCACGTGATCTATTGAATATGGAAAGTTGGAAAGAGTTGATATCTTTTTGTTATAAATGTTTTTCTCATCCTAAAAACTAACAAATGAGGTTTTCTATAAAAAAGACTTATAAATTCTGGATAGTCTTTTACCTTGACATAAAACCGGTTTGACCCGGCGGTTCAACCGGTTAAACCGGTAACCCGGTGAACCGATGATTCGACCGGGTCAACTTAAAAACCGGGTTTTAAAACATTGATAGAACCTGAAATTTCTTGTTTGACACAAGATCAAACGTCATCTTCTTGTTTCCTATTACGACTTCTTCCTGTTAATTCAATAGAACAAACATGTTTTAAACAAAAAAATATATTCTAAAATCAGAAAAAAAACATTATAAAGATTAAACATTCATTTTATAAAATTATAATGCGGTTTTATTTTTATAAAAACTAAACAATCATTATAAAAATTAAATTGACATTTTAATTAAAAAATATATGATTGAACAAGCATATAAAGAAACCATTAAAAAACCATATGATAAGAACACACGAAGATAAATTCATCATGAAAACTACTACTAGATCTCAGGTTCATGAAAATACCAATTAACAAGTCTAAAAAATATCAAACCCATCATTAGTCTTTCAATAATTTTAAAAAATGCATAATAAAAAGAAACAAGACGAAAACCATCTTACATGGATCATCTTTTTTTGCAATCTTGAAGCAAAAAAAAGACGAAACATGTAATCTTTTGTTCTTGTTCTTCTTCTTGTACGAACAACCAACATATATAATTTAGACAAGCAACAAATAATTTCACGCGGATCCGTAGATGTGAAGGATGAGAAAGATTTTGTGTTAAGAAAAAAATGAGGCGGCGGTTAGATTGAGGGAGACGAAATAGATCTGTGAATGTGGTTGGATACAAATGTGATTCAATTTTGAATTACATATTTATGTTTATTTCCATTATATTTAGAAAAGCCCTATATACCCTTTTTCATTTAATTTAATATAATATGTGTTCAACTAAATTACAAAACTGCCATGTTTATCTTTAACCATTGATCACTTCATCCAATGGTCTAAAAAAAGTTCTGACAGTTCTGACACTAAAAATGGTTCTGAAAAGAAAGTTACACTATATATATATATATATATATATATATATATATATATATATATATATATATATATATATATATATATATATATATATATATATATATATATATATATATATATATATATATATATATATATATATATATATATATATATATATATATATATACACATATATATATATATAAAATATATCTAGATACATATAAAGTATATCTGGATATAAATTGCTATTTTTTATAATGTTGTGTTGGGATATTAATGTTGTATTGGTCATATTTTAGAAAGAAGTCCTTTTTTCTAAAGGTTCTTCTATTTTGTGATTTAGGGGCATATGTTAAAAGTCATTTAATAATCTAAATTTTGTTGTTTTACTAATCATCATGCATTAATTAAGCAAACTTATCAAATAACAATAAAACACAAACATGGTTATAAACTATTTGGTTAAAATTAAATTTATCTTTAAGGATGCTAACAACCAAATAAATGACGAAAGAAAAGCATCTGGTAATTGTCCTCATGTCATAATGTGGGACTGACATTATTGTTAGCTCAAAATCAGGTGTTCTGTTTTCTTGCTTGCTTCAAAAGTATATAACATATGTGCAAAGAACCGACTTGACGTTGCTGCTAGCTTTAGTGGCAAAAGATAGCACGAGGAACATGCTTTCCAGCGCTAATCTCGCTGAAGAAAGTGTTGAAAGCATCATCACCTCCTCTGACAGTTTTGTCACTTGGCATCTGGCCATCAGGCTGCTCAACATCCATGTACGTTTTTCTTTGCTTTTTTCTTTTCTTTATTTTTTATCTTCTTTCCGCTTGGCCAGAGAAAATCAGGTTTACCAACGTTGCGTTTTTTCCCGTCAATATTACCTGCAAACAAAATTCCTTCGACCAAACAACCGTCTTTCTTGTTCTTCCTGAGATGAGCCGCTCCATCATTTACATCATTGAAGAGGGCTCCATCATTCTGATCATTGCAGGGGGAAGGCGCTCCATCATTGACGGGGGGACCATTATTCTGATCATTGAAGTGGAGAGGCGTTTCCCCTTCTCCTTCATCTATAGTTAAAACAGATAGATAAGAGTATTTAAATGAATATTACTTATTTTGTCGGGACTATGTGGAAGTTCAAAAGTATGAGAGGATTTTTACCGATAAGAGTAATTAAAGGAGACGACATTACCAGCTCCGAAAGACTATTCAACATCGAATATAGTAGTATTATCATTATATTCATTTGGACAGAAAAAGTTGTTTTCATTACCATCTTTTTTTTTGCATTCATATAGTTCATCACAGTACTACTCCACCACTGTTCCTCATTGGTATCATCCGTTGTCTTGTTCGCATTGTCCGAACTCATTGGGTCTAACGTCATCAACATTTGGTTTTCTTTTGCTGTTAATATTCTAACAGCAAGATTGTATCTCTCTTCTGCTGAGTGCCACTACAATATCAAACAGACGTGTCATGTAATACTTTTTATGCAATAGAAACATAAAAAGCCAAATATCAATGTATGGTGTAGACCCTAACCTCATATGCCAAGTACATGTATTATGATTATTAAAAGGCAAACATCAGCAACTCTTTATGTTTAAACAACACATAGATAGATACAAATGAAGGTAGTCGAAACAAGGCATGTGGTATGTATGATTCTTGAAAAGAAAATGAAACAGATACAAAATGAAGGTGTACCTCTGGAACCAACTTATAGCATATAGTATGAATATAGGGATTTTGTATATGGGATTACCTATATGGTACACAAATATAACCAAAAGAGGGATCATGGAAAGAACTTGAGATCACCTATACGGTTATAATTAAAAACGGTTGATCTTAAAAGTTGTAATGTTAAAAGTTCGTGTCTACTTTGTCTGTTTGTAGACTACTTTTTAGTAAGTGACATTACCAAGCACTTTGAATAACCTATAAGGTATAAATCTAGAACCAAAAGAAAGATCCTTCTTAGAACTCGGGATCACCTCTAAGGTTATATATATAAACAAATCCTGAAAGGAACTTGGGATCACCTCTAAAGGTTGACAAAAAGAGACCATTTTGATTGGAACCAACTTAAAATCATCCTTAATGTATGGTGTAGACCTAACCTCAAATTTCTTGTCACGATACAAATCTGGATACTCCATGAAATGGCACACATAAACTCCATAATCTCTCTCATCCTTCTGCTCCCGCACATCCCCTAAAGTTTATGTGAACTTCAATATAGAGCTTTTTTCCCATTCGAGAATTTTCTCTAGTCCAACACCCTACATGACAAGAAGGTATGTAATGACAAAAATCAAGGGAATCATCCAACCAAAAGGGGAAGTGGTATGAATTTGCTGAGAAAGCTTATGTGCTATAAATTTCCAGTCATACTTAAATTTCACTTTTCACACCAAAAAATAGTCAATGGGAAGTGGTCATTACCACACGATTGATTAGATCAGCATCCTCCAGCCAAAGTTTGTCATTGTTAAGGCTATCCCAATCCTCCAGCCTCTTTTCCTTCATGTACGCCACCACTAGCTTGAAGTGATAATTACGAAGCACGGGAACAAAGAACTAATAATAAGAAAAAAAAATTATTTATACGGACTGATGAGCAGGTCTTAATGGCCTACTGAGCTTATTTCAACTTAGAATGAACAAATTAAAAATAAAAACAAGGGCTGCAATTAGAGAAGTAGACTTATGTAGTCTGCATAATGATTCTATTTTCAGATTATGACCAAAGGTTTCTCAACAGCTAATCCAATGCTATAATTTCTAGCATAACAACTAAATATACCATAATGAACCTAAAATTTGCAAATTAAGACCAAAAAGATACATGTCTCATTAGTAAGCTAAAATGAATAGTGTGCAACCTCAAATGTGGAATAATACACTTAATTCTAGAAAAAATACTCAAAACAGCTCATGTAAACCTCAAAGCAACTTATCTAAGTGACATTAAGCTATTTTGAACTAATAAGATTGCATTCATAGGGACTGATTATACCACATTTCACAAAATACCACATTTCACAAAATACCTGCTCTACATCTCCTAGATCACACTCCACCGAATCAGCCGCTTTTAATTTAGCCCACTTACAAAGAGCACAAGATTCCTTGATATGCTGAATTATCGTACTTTTAGTCTCTTTCTACACACATATAAATGAAAGTTCATAAGCCACGTATAATTATTGCTAATGATAATGAGTGCTATTTTCAAAAGTGTAGACGAAACAAACCTCAAATGCAGTCGGAAGATACCAACACTTTGGATTTTATGACGAGTCACATGCTCGAACACACAAATATTATGCAACATAGTTTATGATCAACTCATCAAGCCATGAGTTATCATTCATATGTTGTTTCATTTTGGCCTTGCTGATATACGTGCCATCCAAAGAAGCTACAGGTGCTTCACTTTTAATATTTGGATCTTCATCATAAACACATTGAAGAATTTTCATTTATTTAGCATCAATGGGCTTTGAACTAGGTATTTTGAATGGGCCAATAGAAACAAAAGAATGGTCTGATGAAATTTGTTTCATATGGTTCTCTAATGATGAAGAAAGTTGTTGCAGTGACTCCGGTCTTATTGTTTTGTTTTTATCCTTGATAAGACGACATACATTCTCCATGACTTTGCAAATATTCTCCACCACTTTGCCTCTCGTTGGAGGAGCGTGGTCAAACTGTAATTAGGGGGAATCAGTTAAAAATCCCAAAAGTTATAATACTGATAAATATAATAAAATATGGCACACAATTTCACTAACCATTCATTTAATCTGGAACTCTTTAATCACTTCTTTTATCAAACTCAGAATCTTTCAACCCTTCGATAACTTTCAACCCTCTCATCTTCATGCAATACAATTATAAAAATAATACACACCCCCCAATATTCCTCTCTGCCCCTTTCCTAGTTTGGTAATTTTTAATGCCCTCCTTGAGAGTATTCATAGCAATTGTTACACACGGTTGTGTATTGAGACTACCAACATCACACACATACCACAACGAATTCTTCCCTAATCTACCCCCCGCGGCGGGATAAACAGTGTAATGGAGAGCTATTAATACAAATGCTTGCTTAATAGTTATCTCATCGTTCTCAGGGGCTTTCTCAAGTGCATCCTTAACCTTATATTAACATATATATATTTGTACTTGCGGTTATTCAACTTACAAAATTTACCTGTTAGATCATCATCCAATTATGGATTTTGTGGTGCCATTGTATCATTCCATTTTCTATACCCATTACCTTAGATAATCTTCTGATTTAATCAAAATCTTATGTGGTCTCACCCCCCTCATGTACTTTTAGCATCATATCCTCATAATCAAAATTGCATGCAGTTGACTTGATTACATCCTTGAGTAGACAAAAACCTTCTGTCCTCAATTCTAAAAGACTTGCTAAAGGGGTTGTCGCTATAACTTTTTTGTAAGGCTCCTTTAACTTACCTAAAATTGCACGAAATTTGTCTAATTTATACCTTATCTTGGTTGTCATAGGCTTTTCCCCCTGGATTCACTGATATTATTCCTTGCAATCTTCTCTTGTATGTATAACTCCTTGCAATCTACTTTTTAAATCCATGGTGCTCCTCCCTAAATAGCAATTTTTAAACATGTTACGTATCCAATCAGTCATTAAAAGATTCAACGAGTGTTTTTCAGGTCAGCCTATCTGGTACCAACTACCAAATTAACCTTTTTGACCTGTTGTCTAACCAGCCCAACCCGACTACATTGCGACCTCTGCCCGTTGATTCAAACCTACGTTTTGGTAAAAATGTAGCATCTATATTTCTAAGAATTAATCTTTGAAACCAATGTTTTGGCTGGGTGTTTTCCATGTCTGTTTAAATAAAAATAATAATAATAATACTTACTGAAAAATGTTTCACTCATTAGGTCTTCTCTTTTCTCTACTGATCAACTCTTTCTAATTATCTAATGATGTCATAGATATATTCTTTGTGGATTTTTGTTCTCCTAAATCTATCCAAAACGGGGTTATAATTAAAAGAGTTTTCTTAGATCACTCTTTTAGATTTGTGTTTGTACTTTGGTGTAAAGAAGGTTCAGGAACATATGGGAGGAAAAAAAATCTTACCCCAATAATAAAAAACACCGTCTAACGGTATAGTTACAGAAAAGGTTGTGTGAACCGTAGAAACCCAACCACACTCCACCCAATAAAAGTTAATTATAATATAACTAAAATTATAATATAATATATTAGTTATTAATACTCCTCGAAATTATAAAAGCTTCCTAATCAGCCCCATACATTTTCCTTGAAATTCAAAAAGCTTCCTAATCACCCCGATACATTTTGGGTTTTAGTATATAGATATAATAATATAGATCAATTAAAAAAATGTAAAAAAATAAAAAAATCACGGATCCTCTTTTAGATAACCCGCCCCCTTTTGGATCCCATTTTTGAAATCTTAAAAAAAAACTCTTTTAATTATAATCCTCTTTTGGATGGATTGAGGAGAACAAAAATCCACAAAGAAGAAATATATGGCATCATCAGAGAATAAGTAAGAGTTGATCAGTGGAGACAATGGAAGACCTAATGAGTGGAACATTTTTCAGTAAGTATTATTATTATTATTATTATTATTATTATTTAAACAGACCTGGAAAACACCCAGCCAAAACATTGGTTTGAAAGATTAATTCTTAGAAATACATGTGTTTCATTTTTACCAAAACTTTGGTTTTAATTAGCGGGCAGAGGTGGCAATGTAGTCGGGTTGGGTTGGTTATAGGTCAAAAAGGTTAATTTGGTATTTGGTACCGGATAGGCTGACCTGAAAAACACTCGTTGAACCTTTTTATGACTGATTGGATATGTAACATGTTTAAAAATTGTTATTTAGGGAGGAGCACCATGGATTGAAAAAAGTAGATTGCAAGGAGTTATACAGACAAGAGAAGATTGCAAGGAATAATATCCATGAATCCAGGGGGAAAAGCCTATGACAACCAAGATAAGGTGTAAATTAGATAAATTTCGTTCACTTTTGGGTAAGCTAAAGGAGCCTCACAAAAAAGTTATAGCGACAACCCCTTTAACAAGTCTTTTAGAATTGAGGACAGAAGTTTTTGTTATACTCAAGGATGTAATCAAGTCAATTGCATGCAATTTTGATTATGAGGATATGACGCTAAAAGTACATGAGGGGGTGAGACCCAGAAGATTTTGATTAATTCAGAAGATTTCTCTAAGGTAATGGGTATAAAAAATGGAAGTGGTACAACGGCACCACAAATCTAGAATTGGATGATGATCTAATAGGTAAATTTTGTAAGTTGAATAACGGCAAGTACAAATATATATGTGAATATAAGGTTAAGGATGCACTTGAGAAAGCCTCTGAGAACGATGAGATAACTATTAAGCAAGCATTTGTATTAATAGCTCTCCATTACATTGTTTGTCCTGTCGTGGGGGTTAGATTGGGGAAGAATTGGTTGTGGTATGTGTGTGATGTTGGTTGTCTCAATACACAATCGTGGGTAACAATGGCTATGAATACTCTTAAGGAGGTCATTAAAAATTACCAAACTGGGAAAGGGACAGAGATGAATATTAGGGGGTGTGTATTATTTTTACAATTATATTGTATGAAGATGAGAGGGTTGAAAGTTCCTGAGTTTGATAAAAAGTGATTAAAGAGTTCCATATTAAATGGATGGTTAGTGAAATTGTATGCAATATTTTATTATATTTATTAGTATCATGACTTTTGAGATTTTTAACTGATTCCCCCTAATTACAGTTTGACCACGCTCCTCCAACAAGAGGCAAAGAGGTGGAGAATTTTTGCAAAGTCATTAAGAATGTATCTCGTCTTATCAAGGATAAAACAAAACAAATAAGACCGGAGTCACTACAACAACTTTCTTCATCATTAGAGAACCATATGAAACAAATTTCATCAGACCATTCCTTTGTTTCTATTGGCACATTAAAAATCCGTAGTTCAAAGCCCATTGATGCTAAAGAATTGAAAATTCTTCAACGTGTCTATGATGAAGATCCAAATACTGAAAATGAAGCACCTGTAGCTTCTTTGGATGGCACGTATATCAGCAAGGCTGAAATGAAACAACATCTTAATGATAACTCATGGCTCGATGAGTTGATCATAAATTATGTTGCAGAATATTTGTGTGTTCGAGCATGTGGCTCGTCACTAAATCCAAAGTATTGGTATCTTCCGACTGCATTTTAGGTTTGTTTGGTCTACACTTTTGAAAATAGCACTCATTATAATTAGCAATAATTATATGTGGCTTATGAAATTTCATTTATATGTGTGCATAAAGAGACTAAAAGTACGAAAATTCAGCATATCAAGGAATCTTGTGCTTGTTGTAAGTGGGCTAAATTAAAAGCGGCTGATTCAGTGGAGTGTGACCTAGGAGATGTAGAGCAGGTATTTTGTGAAATGTGGCATAATTAGTCCCTATGAATGCAATTTATTAGTTCAAAATAGCTTAATGTCACTTAGATAAGTTGCTTTGAGGTTTACATGAGCTGTTTCGAGTATCTTTCTAGAATTAAGTAGATTATTCCATATTTGAGGTTGCACATTGTTCATCTTAGCCTATTAATGAGACATGTAGCTTTTTTGTCTTAACTTGCAAATTTTAGGTTCATTATGGTATATTTAGTTGTTATGCTAGAAATTATAGCATTGGATTAGCTGTTGAGAAACCTTTAGTCATAATCTGACAACAGAATCATTATGCAATCTACATAAGTCCACTTCTCTCATTGCAGCTCTTGTTTTTTATTTTTAATTTGTTCATTATAAGTTGAAATAAGCTTAGTTGGCCATTAAGACCTGCACATCAGTCCCTATAAATAATGTTTTTTTTTTCTTATTATTAGTTCTTTATTCCCGTGCTTCGTAATTCTCACTTCAAGCTAGTGGTGGCGTACATGAAGGAAAAGATGCTAGATTTTTTGGATAGCTTTAACAACGACAAATTGGGCCGGAGGATGCTGATCTACTCAATGACAAATTTGAAAGTAACTGTCTTAAGATATTCTAGAGATAATATGGGTTTCTACCAAGATGACAAAGCTTGTAACTCCTACTGAATTTGACAACGTAATAATAATCCCGTATTCAGTAATACAACACTATGCTCCCACTAGATCTGATGAGTTAACATTGTAAGTGTTTCATAATCAGTGAAACATATAGTGTGTTGTTTACTTTCCTACACTTTTTAAAAACACATTCGTAACAATTACTATAGTGTTAAAAGAGTGTTTTCTACTTCGTAAATAATGACTTATTCATCAAATGCTTTTACCTTAAAAAATGTGGCATACTCAGATTCCCGTTCATTTGCTTGTAAACGCTTCAAAGTGTGGCCTAGTGGCAAAAGAGTTTGTGGCTATCACTCTAAATTGTGTGAGGTCTCAAGTTTAATGCTTGCTAGGTGCAAACAACATTGAGTGGCCACACCAACCTCCTAAAAAGGGAAGTCTTTACCTAGTTTGAGTCTCTGTAGTGGTGGGTTCAACCCCCTGGATTAGTCGACCAATGAGTCGGAAATCACGGTTACAAAAAAACGCTCCTATGTTGAGATTGGTATGGTTTTTCCAATCATTTAAATCTAAAAACAAAACCTTACATATGAAGACAATAATAAAGTGTTAAAACCCCAGGTTTTTAGAATTAACAAAACACGTAGTATGAAGAAATACTACATACTATAGGCGTCATAATATGTTGTTTGATGAGCAAGAGGAAGAAGCTTATGCATGGCATTCACATTCACATTTCTTACGCTTCATTTCCATTGATGATTATCTTTGAAGATGAGTAAGACTAGAAGTCTTGTCTATAGAAGCAAGGATTGTGTAACCCCAATTGCCAAAGACTAGAACACAAGGTGGGTGGAAACCAAGGAGTTTGTAAACCTTTTTGGAAACACTGGTCGCTGACAATAAAAGTTGATCATCAAATTTATGATTCATTCTAAAGGCAAAGCAAGCCACGTAAAGGAGGATGTCGCAAGCGATAAACAACTATCTGCCAAAAACAATTATGCTAATTTCAGTTTGTTCATAAAAAAGCTATCATTAAAACTGCAAAGAAGTCTTAGGCGGTCAAATGTGGCCCAAACTTGTTAGTACAGTGATCGGGCGGCGTCGAAAGTAGATTTATGTACTCAGCGGGAAGTACTTAGCCGCCTTGTGTTGTGATGGATCGTGTACTATCAAGAGATATGGTTGGCGATTTCTTGCAGAAATAGAGTAGCACCGTTAGTCTTTACCGTGGGGGCGGGTCCCACGGTTAGACTTCAGCGTGAGAGTAAGTACTCATATCGTCTGAGATATATGTGTGTAAAGATGAGTGAGAAAATCGTACCTCATTTGGGGTGCAAGTGAGTACTATTTATAGAGGGGAAGTATTGGGCCTTTCCTCATTTCTCGGATAGTACTTGGATGTGGGCCTTTATGGTCCAAAGGCCCGTTTGTCTGCACGATCCTTAGAAACATTCATACCAACCACAAGGACCCAAAGTGTCATTTAAGAAAGTTATTTATAAAGGAAAATGAGTTGAATTCGTTTTATAAAAGAGAAGGACCAAAAGAGTCCAATTTAAACTAATTAAGTGATGAACCAAAGAACAAGGATTCTAAAAACGAATAAAGTGTCAAGTAAAATGAAACCTGAAATTCAATTGGCGTAATAGTTCCATGCTCCTTCCTATCTGTTGCGCGAAGATTCTATCCATCATCCTTAAGTAGTACTTGTTCGGTGATGTGTGACGTCAAATAACCTTGTTTTATAGACCAATAAAGTGTCAATTAAAGTGAAACCTGAAATTCAATTGGTGTAATAGTTTTTCCCTCTGACAAGTCATCACACTGTAAAAGAATTTGTACTAGTTAAAAGCTTGATTTTGTACGTATAATTGATTTTATTTTTAAAAACATAGAAATAACTATCCTATATTATGTATGTGCCATTAGACCTGGATATATGGGAAGTTGATACCCTTTAATTTGCATTTGAGCTGCTTTGTGTCAATGTTTTTCATCTTCGGCTCATAAATATCAACCATTTCAAATATTTTCGTTAGAGCATGATATGAGATCATATTCAAACCATTTCAAAAATGGAAGTTACCTTAGTAAACTTTCACCTATAGATATTTCAAATTCATGGTTCTGGTTTAATACAAACCTGGAGGGTAATAATGTTCTTGGTGTTATTAGTTATATGTTTTCGTCTTTCTTATTAAGTCTTAGTTATCTTATGCTCTTTATACTATCTTGTATTTTAGACTTCTAGTGGTGTTCGCTGTAGACGTAACATATAGACTTTTTTGATATTCTTCATGGTGGAGGAAACTTCAGTGTCCCTACAAGTTAATAGCAACAAGATGAAACCATATACACCGAGATATAATGTTTAGTTAACCATCCATCCAAATAAAAAATTAACCATTTTTGTAAAACTCGCATAAAATTCATGAAAACATTAAATGCACGAAAATGCAAATTAATTAAAACTTTATATTAATTAATGCACGACAAGTGATTACGTATGTATTTAAGTATTGACAAGTATTCACATATAATAATTAAAGCATGACAAGAATTAACACGAGTGTAATAGTACGAATCACGAATATATAAATTCACGGGATATAAAATAAACACGAAACATATTAAAAGGGGTGTTGGTCGCCGGTTTGTAGACAAAGAAAAGGGCCCAAGCCTGGCCCGCTAACAACTTAACTAGCAAAACCCTTGTAACTTCTTTCATTTTTCAAGATTATCAAAAATAAAGAAACCCTAACACACCCTTGGTGCCGCCGGGTTTGATCAAGAAAAAGGGAGAGGATTTATAATAAGGATCAATGATAATAATAAGTACGAAGGATGTCTGAGTTGTGTGCCAATGATACGTTTTTTGATTAGTTTCGTTTATTTTTGGAACTAGAATAGATTAAAATTAAAGACGGATTACGCTAAGACGAATTAAACTACGTCGAATCGCGTTTTCACGCAAAACGAGACACAAGAATAATAAAATAAAGAAAAATTCTAAAAATTTGCAAATAAAATCTCAAAAGTCTAACAAATAATAAAAATTAGAATTTTTTAAACACTTTAATTAATTCTTATTTAATTTTTAAAATCTAATTAAAGACCTAAAAATAAAAATAAATATGAAAAAGTCTAAATTCTTATTTTATTATTTGTAATCCTCAAAAGAATTTAATTAAAGCTAAATTTCTTTTTTGGAATTTTAAAAATACTTTAGCTATTTTAAATGACTTAATAAATTCTAATTTACGCGACCAAATAAAATAACATCAAACAAACCTTAATTATTGGTAATTGAAGATAAAATAGCTAATCAGATGGTTAGTGTTAAGCAAACGAGTGTTGGATTCTATTATATGATCTTATGAATGTTTTGTACCTATAGATCATAGTCGGTTAACAGTTTCAAGTGAGTAAGTGATTTTAACTCAGTTCATTTAACCTTTGGGAACTAAATACTCTTGCAACATCTGGCACAATACCAGTACAAATGTGATTTCTTTTTTACTTTACCAACGCTAGACTGTTACAATATTTTAAATATTTTTAGCAGCTCTTTAAGCATGACCCTTAGTTAGTCTAAGTATAAAATAACGTTACGAAATTTTCATTATGCTACTATTGTAAGCTGTGTATGGTTAAATACAACCTATAAATATATCTTTGTTAATCGCTCATTGATGCCCATGTGTCAAGCGTATGCATGTTTTCTTGCTTTCTAACTTAATAAATCTACCAATGCAATTGTTGTATTTTTTTGATGTTGTTTGTTTGGTATTTTTGGATGTTGTTTGTAAAATCTTTTTCTAAATTTGGAAATTTTTTCTGGTGTTGTGGGTAGATGACGACTGCAGATTGGTTCGAGTGGGATGCTGACCTCCTCACCGGATTTGGTGACGTGCAGCAACGTGTTAATGTAACTTTGGGAACGGGTTATAGTAGAGTTTTTATACAGATTTTGGTGCGAGACTAGCCATCAAAACCGGTAAGATATTCTTGCTCAAGATGTGACGAAGCAGGTTGCTAGGCTGAGAAAAATATATCGAAGTTGCTAGGTGAGTTTTTATAAAGTTTTGCTGAAAAACTCTCTTTTTTTCTTTTTCTTTTTCAAAAGGTGAATATTATTGATTTATAACATTTACAAGTTACTAGGATCAACAAAAACTTATAATATGTCAACACATAAATATGAATCATAAAAACTTATAATATGTCAACACTGATATTTTGCATTCTTTTCCACACTTCCAATACATCTTTTGTGATTTGTAGGCTGCTGATATCTTATATATCTATATATATATATATATATATATATATATATATATATATATATATATATATATATATATATATATATATATATATATATATATATATATATATATATATATATATATATATATATATATATATATATATATATATATATATATATATATATATATATATATATATATATATATATATATATATATATATATATATATATATATATATATATATATATATATATATATATATATATATATATATATATATATATATATATATATATATATATATATATATATATATATATATATGGTCACTTTCTTTTCAGAACCATTTTAAGTGTCAGAACTATCAGAACTTTTTTAAACCAATCAAAATTTAGTAATATTAAAGAATCTTAATTAAGTCAAAAGGGCATAACTGTAAAACCTATATTTTACTATTTTTAATTTTTGTAATTGAATATTTAAGTATTTAATTTTCGAAATTAAAATATATATATTTAATTTTTCAAAATCAACTTTTTTAGTACGTATATGTTTTTTTTTTAATTTTTTGATATTAAGAATTAAAATGCATGCATGTTTTTTCTATAAAAATGCATAATTAAATCTTTTTACTGGGCACAATTTTATTATTTTCTTTTAATTTTGGTTAAGCAAATAATTTTATATTTTTATGTAATAAGCATTTCTTTAACATTCTGAAAACATAAGTATTATACAAAGAATTCGTTTTCAATTAAAGTACAACTAAAATACAAATTTCTAAAAAGCAAAAAATCAATTAAATTAATATGTACATTAATAATAGATAATCCAAATAAACATATGTGCTAATAACATTACGAAGGCCTTCCAAAAACATATATGCACGCATTAAAAACATATATGCACTTCTCATATTTCATCAAAATCTTCGAAACATACATGCTTGTAGCAACGTACATGCGTCTTGTTACAACAAGGGATGTCTAGCTGCATAGATTAAACAATAACACAAATTAGTAACCGACCAAACATATCTTTATGGACGCAATGTTAAAAAAAACATATGCACCATTTGATGACCTGAAACTATGCACTAAATCTAAGAAACAAACATGTATTAGTACAAAAACATATATGTACAAGTTAAAAAAACATACATGTACAATCAAAAAACATACTAGTTAAAAAACATACATGACTATTAAAAAACATGTATGTCCTAGTTAAAAAACATACGAACAATAAATAAATACTAGTTAAAAACATGCATGACTATAAAAAAGCATACGTGTAGAGTATAAAAACATGTATGTACCTGTTAAAAAACATGCATGTACTTGTTAAAATAACATACATGTACTTGTTAAAAAAACATATATGTACTATAAAAAAACATACTAGTTAAAATAACATACATGTGCTATAAAAAAACATACATGTATTAGTACAAAAACATGTATGTACTAGAATAAAAAAAAATTATGCCAAACTTTCACAACAATTTGATTCTCCCCCGATAAGTTCATTTAAGTACAATCAGTTTATTCACATAACCGATTTAAAAATGATCCAACAAAAATAATCCGATAACTTATAATGAATCAATAACCAACCTTTATAGATTCTTAGACGACGTCATTTTACGCAAAAGAAATAACAATTACTACATCTATTCTTTGTATTAATTTTTTTAACAGATTTGTATTAATTTTATTCAAAAGTATCAAAACATCTAAAATACCTTGTACGCCATATCTAGCAGAATAGTAATGATTGCTTTTTTTATTTTTAATATCCATGTGTGTGTAAGATGCAATTAAATAATAATTATATACAAAAAATGATCCCATTATAGATTCAATATATGTAAAAGAGTTTAGAATTACTATAACTAATATTCGTCTATTGTAATATAAAAGGACTACATTATTCATCCATCTATACAAATGTAAACATGAATGAATTGAAGATATTTAAAAAAAGTGTTGTAGATCGAAACCTGTGTTTATATAACCAACCAATGAGAACAACATCGGATACTAAAAAGACCGAACACCTTGATTACCAGTAAAGATCAAAACCAAATCGGAAAAAATGGATAAATTAAACCTGCTAGTTTGGATTTGGATACTGTATGTGCTTATATTGCTTCTTTTCCCAATGGTTCAGTGATTACATATGAGGACCTTGAGCAGATAAGTGATGAGCACTTGGAAGAAATGGACATTAAGTGGAACATGGCTCTTGCTAGTATAAGAGCAAATAGGTGGAACAGAAGGTTTAAGAAGAATATGACCTTCAATGCAAAAGACACAGCTGGATTTGATAAATCCAAAGTTGAATGCTACAACTGTCATCGTATGGGCACTTCATGAGGGAATTCAGATCTCCTAGAAGATCTGATGTTGGTAAACCCTCAAGTCAAGTTGTTAAAGCTCAGGATTCCAAAGCCATGGTTGCAGTTCAAGGAATTGATGGTATGGGATGGGATTGGAGCTTTCTGGCTAAGAATATTGAAGAGGATAAAGCTTTGGTTGCTGAGGTTGAAGAAGAAGAGCATGTTTCATCTGATAATGAGGTATACAATGATGCTTTTTGTAGTAAAGGTTGTAGGTTAAACACTGAGAAACTTAACAAAGAAGTGTTAAGATTAATGAGTGATGTGAGTACTGAAAAGTGCAAACTGTCTAATTACCAAGTAGCTCTCACTCAAACTGAGAAAACCGTTTCTGAATACAAGAAAATGGAATTTGACTTAAAAGATAAAATTAATATCTTAAAACATGAGTTAGATGCTAGTATGGATATTAGAAACATCATGGAAAGAGTTAATGGTGAATTACAGGCTAAATTAGATGAGGCCATTAAGAATAAAGACAATGTTGGCCTTAAAATTCAAAGATTTGATAGAGCCACTCAAACCCTAGGAGACTGTGTGGGTAAAGAAAGGGATCATAAGGACATGACTGGGATTGGGATGAATGATTACTCTTTGGTTCCACCACCAGCTGGTGACTTCTATGGTGTCCAACAAAAGGACCTATCTTGGACTGGTTTGCCTGAATTCCAAGAGGAGGAATTCATTCCTCCACCAAGAGTTGTCACTCCAGTTGAAGAGTACCAACAAAAGTTGACTGACGTGAATGAATGGAAGAAAGCTAACCCTACTTTGTTTGTTAAGGGTGGCTTGCTATGTGAAAGTCCCAATGAGTCAACTCCCATTAAGGTTACAAACCCAGTCACTGGTAAAGCTGTTGACCTAGGCTCAAACACTGATAGAAAACCTAGCATTAAATATGCAGAGATGTATAGGAATACTAGGTCACCCAAGAGACAAGTTAGCAATAATGGAACAGGCTTCTTTTCTTCTAGACCTAAGGTTGTGTCTAGAAAAGCTTGTTACACTTGTGGTAGCTTTTCACACTTGGCATACAAGTGTGTCAACGCTCCCAAAGCCAGCGCTAACAGGAACAATTTCAGCTCTGACAGGAACAAAGTCAACGTTGTTAGAAAGTCAAACGTTGTCAGACCCAAACCTTGTGTGCAGCAAAGTCCACAAGTGATTAGACCTGACCCATTCTTTACTAAAGGGTCTAACACTCATGGAAAAAGACCATTTCAAAAGACAAACACCTGGTCTAATAGGCAATGGGTTTCTGTAGCAAACCCTAGGTTCAACGCTGACAAGGGTAATTTCAGCGTTGACAAGACCAATTCCGACGCTTACAGAAACGTGACCAGACCTAAATATTTGCAACCATAGGGTAAGAGGTCTAAAGCTTCTTCAAGCATAACATAGAGACCCAAGAAAGATCAAAACCCTAATGATAATGGGATTTCAATGACCTGCAACAGATTTAATTACATTTCAAAGGTCATTACAAAACCTATTGGGGTTAACTGGGTATTTCATCCTAAGAAGGATGAGAATGGGGTTGTTGTGAGAACTAAGTCTGTTCTTATTGAACAACCAGATGAATCCAAGTCTTTTAAGACTTGGGTTCCCAAAGAAAACTAATTTGTTTTCTTTATGTGTAGGGCATTCAAAGACAGGTCAATGATTATGGATATTGGGATAGTGGATGCTCAAGGCACATGACAGGGAAGGAAGACTACTTGACCAACTTCACTCCTATTAAGGATGGTGATAAGGTATACTTTGGAGGCGGATATGGTACTATCACAGGCAAAGGAACCCTTCTCACCAAGAATTTGCGTTTTGAAAACGTATTTCTGGTAAAAGAACTTGATTACAATCTTTTTAGTGTATCACAAGTTTGTGATAACAAAAATAAAGTTCTGTTTACTGATACTGAGTGTTTGGTGTTAAGCAAGGATTATAAGATCCCTGATGAGAAATATATTGAGTATATAACACCTAGGCATAAAGACATATACAATGTAAATATGAATGGGATTAAAATGAATAATAATATGTCTTGTTTTTATGCTAAAGCCTCAGTAGATGAGAGTAATTTGTGGCACAGGAGACTAGGGCACATAAATTTTAAAAATATAAATAGGCTCGTGAGACTTGGTTTGGTTGATGGGTTGCCTGAGAAGGCCTTCCACAATGACCACTCTTGTGTTGCATGTCTTAAAGGCAAACAGCACAAGGTCTCATTCAAGTCCAAACCGGCGCATACTAGTTCTAGACCTCTTCATATGCTACACATGGACCTCTTTGGTCCAACCAATATAGAAAGTTTGAATGTTAAGTCATATTGCTTTGTCATCACAGATGACTTTTCTAGATTTACTTGGACATTCTTTCTAGCTATGAAGAGTGACACAGCTGATATTCTAATTGATTTTATCACTCAGATTGAGAAGAGGTCTGGCAATGAAGTTAAAATGCTTAGGAGTGATAATGGTGGAGAATTTAGGAATAAGAAGCTAGATGATTTCTGTGCCAGGAAAGGAATTACTAGGAAATTTAGTATTGCTAGAACCCCACAGCAAAATGGGGTTGCTGAGAGGAAAAATAGAACCCTAATTGAAGCAGCCAGAACAATGTTGGCTGATGCTCATTTTCCTATAGCCTTTTGGGCTGAGGCTGTTAATACAGCTTGTTATGTTCAAAATAGAGCATTAGTTAACAAAATTCAGAACAAAACACCTTATGAGTTACTTTGGGCTAGAAAACCTAATATTGGTTTTCTCAGACCTTTTGGCTGTCATGTAGTAGTTTTAGATACTAGTGATGCCTTAGGGAAATTTAGTGCAAAAGGTGATGAGGGTTACTTCATGGGGTATTCAGTGCAGAGCAAGGGATATAGGGTTTATCTTAAAGAAGAAAAACGTATACTTGAAAGAGTACATGTTAGGTTTTTAGAAAATAAACCTAGTGATCCTGAAAGTGGTCCTAATTGGTTGTTTGACTTGGAACCTTTATCTGGAACTTTAAATTATATGCCTGTCACTAATCCAGACATTGTGAAGGTAACTTCAAATGTTATAGAGGAACAAGTTGTTGATGTTTCAGGTACTCAGGTTCATGAAAAGGTTGGATCACAAGCAGAAAAGACATCTCCTATCCAAGAATATGTTACCATTCCCATTTGGACAGATGCTTTTGTTGCTGCTGCTGCTGGTAAAGATAATGGTGGTTTCCAAGTACCACCAGATACAAACATGCATGGTCCTTCAAGCGCTGACAAAGGCAAATCTAGCGCTGACAAGACCAATTCAGACGTTTATGGTTCAGACGTTGACAACAACAGTTCAAGCGTTGTTAGCCCAAGCGCTGACAAACAAGATTCAGGCGTTGACAACAATTCTGCACATCTTTTCTCTTCCATTTTTGAACAAGGTTAACCTTCCAATATATATGAAGAGGTTCATCCTCATGTTGAGGAAAGAGAGTCTGATGAAGAAGATATTGGCAACATGGAGCATGAGATTGAGGACACCAGACTTTTTGAAGGAGGAGTTCTCACTTCCACAATGAAGAATCACCCCACTTCTCAAATCATTGGTGATATTATGACTCCAGTTCAGACTAGAAGATCTCATCAAGGTCTTGGTGGGTTTATTGCCAATATACACAAGAAGGTTGATACCCCTCTTGTGCAAGCATGTTTGTTTGCCTGTTTTCTGTCACAACAGGAACCCAAGAAAATATTTGATGCTCTCAAAGAACCAAGTTGGGTGGAAGCAATGCAGGATGAGCTTCACCAGTTTGCAATTCAGGATGTTTGGGAGCTGGTTGATTGTCCTAGATATGTCAGACCTATAGGGACAAGATGGGTTCTAAGGAACAAAAGAGATGAAAGAGGCATTGTGGTCAAAAACAAGGCAAGGTTAGTGGCTCAGGGATATACACAAGACGAGGGGATAGACTATGAGGAAGTCTTTGCACCAGTTGCAAGGATTGAAGCTATAAGGATCTTTCTAGCCTATGCATCCTGCATAGGCTTCACTGTCTATCAAATGGATGTCAAGAGTGCCTTCCTCTATAGAACTATTATTGAGGAAGTATATGTGATGCAACCTCCTGGTTTTGAGGATCCATAGAATCCAGATAAAGTGTATAGAGTCAAAAAGGCTATGTATGGCCTTCATCAAGCCCCTAGAGCATGGTATGGTACCTTGTCTACCTATTTGGTGGACAATGGATTCAAGAGGGGCACCATAGATCAGACACTATTTACAAAGAAGAAAGGCAAGGATGTGTTGCTTGTCCAGGTCTATGTTGATGATATCATTTTTGGGTCTACTGATCCAAAGATGAGTGAGGATTTCTCCAAGCTTATGACAGACAAATTCAAGATGAGTGCTATTGGGGAGATGAACTTCTTTCTTGGTTTACAAGTTCAGCAGAAAGAAGATGGTATCTTCATCTCCCAGGATAAATATGTTGCTGAGATCTTGAAGAAGTTTGGCTTTTCTACACATGAAAAGAGGGCTACTACTCCTTGGATAGAGAACACCCTTGGGGAAAAATTGGAGATGGGAAAGATGTTGATGTCAGGCACTATAGATCCATGATTGGATCCTTGATGTATCTTACTGCCTCCAGACCTGACATCATGTTTGTTGTGTGGTGCTTGTGCACGCCATCAAGTGACTCCCAAAGAATGTCACCTTTATGTTGTAAAGAGAATCTTTAGGTACCTAAGATGCTATCCTGGTCTTGGTTTGTGGTACCCAAAGGATTCACCATTGGAGCTGATTGCATATTCAGATAGTGATTATGGAGGTGATAAATTTGATAGGAAATCCACAACTGGTGGATGTCAGTTTCTTGGGAGCAGGTTGATATCTTGGCAATGCAAGAAACAAACAGTGGTGGCTAATTCTACAACTGAAGCTGAGTATGTTGTTGCAGCTGCTTGTTGTGGACAAGCTTTGTGGATTCAGAACCAGCTGTTGGACTATGGGTATAATTTCATGCATACCAAGATATTTGTTGACAATAACAGCACTTTATGCATCATTAAGAATCATGTACATCATTCTAAAACTAAACACATAGAAATTAGACACCCTTTTATAAGAGATTGCTTTGAAAAAGGTTTAATACAACCAGATAGGGTTGACACTGAGGAAAATGTGTCAGATTTACTAACTAAACCTTTTGATGCTGGGATATTTCAATACTTGGTAACAAGTATTGGAATGGTCAATCTCACATAATATGTGTTTTGGAGTCTTTTTGTAAAAGTATGTACAGGATGATGCATTGTTATTGGTCTTATGATTATTTAGATTTTCCATTATCATTTTCTAACACTGACAAAGGTTGCTTGAACGTTGACAAGTGTTTTTGTAACGTTGTCAGCAATATAATTATCTAACACTGACAAAGCTTCCCTCAACGCTGTCATGTGTTATCGGGGCGTTGTCAGCAACAATGTTAGTTTTGTGGTTTTCAATCTAAATGTGCAGATGGTGTTAGCAGTATACCATTGGATACAGAGTTGCTTATGGATCAATGGAGAAGCATTTGGACATGTTTTTATTTATGGATGATGGTTGGAATTTTTAATTCCTATCTTGACATAAAAAAATTTTATGTTCATGCATATTTTTGGCAACTTATATATCATAGTTTAAGGGGAGGTTTTAGGAACCTTTAGGATGTTTGGGTATCCATATGATACTCTTATCACAATTCTAGATTGTGTCCACAGGTGAGTATGAGTTAGTTTTACTAAATCATGAGGCACTGTAGCATGCAAAGTTGATATACTATGCATGCTGCCAAGACATTTTTGGCCTAGAATTGGTTGTGGTCTGTTGGGAGACTTGGGAATAATTTTGTTATGGGGTTTACCTGGAAGTAACAAGTAATTTTATAAGGTATCTTGGTTGTTAAGAGTTTTGGTTAGCAAGGGACACTAGAGGACTGTTATGTCTATCTTGCTTAAGCAAGTGTGCATAACTGGACAGTGCTTGCCGCCCTATAATAATTATCATCTTTTTGGTTATCTTCTCTAGGATAAATTACTTTGTTAAGGTCATTTTTCATTTTTAAACATTTTTATTTTTGGACGCTGACAAGTATATTTCCAAGCGTTGTTGTGACCAATTTAGACGCTGACATGGCTATAGGCAAACGTTGACAAGATTATAGCCGTTGGGCGTTGATAGGTTATTTTTTACCGTTGACACTCAATGGGACCTACCCAGTTGTTACTTTTTGACATATTTTTAGGCCGTAATTTTGGGAGTTGTTACTTTTCATTTAATGCATGAGATAAACTTATAATTTTTCAATATTTTCATGATTACTTTTTGAAAATACTTGCCTATTTTTGGGCCTATCACATGCATTTTCTTCTCCTATAAATTTGGCTCCTATTTTTAAACAGGGTATCTATAATTCTTGTCTAACACAATTTTCTCTTATCAACTTCATCTTCATCACTTAAATTTAACAGCTTTCAACAATGGCACCAAAGTTTAGACCATCAGATTTGGAATTGGGGTTCAGAAGTCAACATAACATGATCGCGTATCTTGAAGCTGATGATACTCTATTTCCCCAATACACACAAATGGTGGCGTATTTGAACGCATCCCCCTTAAGGTATGCTCTTTCTCATGCACCACTCATTCCAGTCACACATATTAAACAGTTTTGGAACACTGTTAGTTCCTCAACAGTTAATAGAGTGACTACATTGACTTTTATTGTTCATGGGAGACCTTGGGTGGTTACTGAGGCTTTGGTACGCCAAGCCTTGCATCTTGATGATGCTGATGGTATAGCCACTCTTCCCATTAATGAAATAGAACAAGGGCTTAGGGCTTTGGGATATCCTTTTCCTGATGAAGGTACCTTAAACAAGTATCATAAACAGGAATTTCCCCCAGCCTGGAAGTACCTCATACATGTCCTCCTTCAATGTTTGAGTCCCAAATGCACTGCACACAATGCGATCAATAGATCCATTGCCAGTGCTATTGTGTGTATTGCAACTGGGCAAAAATTTAATTATTCTAAATTGATTTTTGAGGGCATGTGTAAAAATAAGGGGAACAAAATGACTTTAGCTTATCCCTGATTTTTACAAATGATTTTTGATGTTCAAGGATACTGCACAAGGGATCATAATGATTTTTATAAGATCCCTGAGCAAAAGAAAGCTATTTTTATGAAGATGAACTCACCACCCCATCGTGACCTACCTTTAACCCAAGCTATGCTTGCTGTTATTGTAGTGGCACAACCCCAACCAGACCCCCAACCCCAAATTAACCCCCAACCACAACTTGATCCACTACCTGAACCTTTACCTTCACCTGAACATATGCAAATTGACCAAGATTCCTTCAACGCTGACACATTAAATGTTGGCGTTGATGTGCCTATTTCCAACGTTGACACACAACCTTCACAAACCCAAACACCCCTTAACTAACCCACATCCACCCATTCTTCCACACCATCTTCCACACCCCCTGAATATAGGTTGATGAAACGCCAAAGGACTACTGGAGTGTTCTCCTCTGGTGGTCCTAGCCATGTAGCAGAGAGAACCACCACCACAAGTGTGGCTGGTGACCTGGATGAGGCTGGGACTATTGGTTCTGGCTTAGATGCTGGCCAAGGCAGTCCCACCATCATTAAGTCCTCATCCATGCCCAATGAATCTGACTTGGGAGGTCAAATCCCCATTTTAGAAGAGGACAGACTGGAACCAATGACTCTTATGGAATTGACGGCAGTCTGCATGAGCTTGCAAAAGCAAAATGCAGACTTAGTACAAGTTGTCAGCTCACAAGGCCTTGAACTCAAGCAATTGAGGGAGAGGATTGTTGTTTTGGAGAGTGCTAGTGCAAGGAGGGGTATGGAGGAATCTTCCAAAGGGGAGGAAGATCCAATAAATCTGAGTGATAAGGGCAGCCATGATGGTCAATCTTTGGATGTTGCTGAGGCCCTTACAACTTTGAAGAAACAATCAGGTTTTGATACGTCCTTAGTCTCTCCTATCAACTTGAATTTATCATTTACAGCCATGTTGAAAGAGGTTACAAAAGGCGCTGAGGCAGGATATTTGGGCGTTGACAAGGAGAATTTGGACGCTGAAAGAAATATTTTGGGCGTTGACAGACCTGCACATGAGGGTGATGTATCCCAGTCATCATCCATCATCAAGGAGGTTTCTGCATAGGTATCACCATCTACCTTACCAACCATTGCACCATCAGATAAGGGTAAGGGAATTATGGTAGAAGAGATTGTTCCAAAGGATGCAGCTCAAGTTGAATTTGATAGAACATTGGCTGCACAAATCATGGAACAAGATATAAAGAAGGTGAAAGAGTCACCATTTGTTGTTACTTCAGAAGAAGGAAGTGATGGAGCTAGCTCAGACTCAAGTGTGATGATTATAGAACCAGAAAGACTTGAGTATGGAGATGAGTTGGCTGAGGAGAAGCTAAGAGAGTTGAAATTGCAGGTTGAATTTGACATGCCAGAGGTGGTTCAAATGTACAATGCCTGGGAAGAAAGATGTATGGAGAATCCAGACTTGACCATTTCAGATCAAATATGGGGTTTGGAGATTCTTCTCAGAGTTCAGAAGGATTGCCAGGTAATTTTGAAACACAAGGCAAGCAATATTCTCTCAGAATTGAAAAGGGATAGAAGGGAGCTATACTGCATGTTGCTCAGATGTCATGGAGTAGGATGGACTTATCCGAAGTTGAGGGCATTGACATTTGATGAGTTGGAATGAAAGGCTTATCCCATTTGGGTGAGAGTGCAGGAAGCAAACACTCTCAGACTTCTTTTTGATGAAAGAAAGGAAGAACTTGCAGAAGAAATGGAGCTCAAGAAAGCTATGTTTGTTCCCAGGCCAGTGAAAAAGGGGATTTCTCTTGAGTTTCCCAAAGATATAGATCCACTATATCCAAGTGAAGCTGTCATAAGAAAGAGCCTCAAGCTCTCACCATTAAAAGTTTCAGATATGGTGCAAGTGTTACCATTAGATTCCAGGAACCCAATTGTGAGCTATGAAGAAGATGAATGTGGGTTTTGGAAGATTGGCAGATATGCTGAAGAGGTACACACTTTTACCACTCTCCTATCTTTGTTTGATAGTTGTGATAGAGAAGACTTGGTTGATCTATGGAGATTGCTAGAGACCAAGTATGAGGCTGAAGCACCAACTTCAGCTAATGGAATAAAACTGTGGTTCACATTCAAAAGAATGTGTGGACCAAGAGATGAGGATCCTGTTATTTGGAAGGATCTTGAAGATGACCTCAGTGGTCTTCAATGGATATTATTCAGCTGTTGGTGTTTACCATTTGAGTTCTACAAAGTTTGCTGAGTATCTACTTGTGGATGGTCAGTATATCATATCCAAGGCTATTTTGGAGAAGATGAAGGACACTCAGCTGGAGATTGATTATTCAAGTGACGTGGCAAAAGACTTGATCAGATTTATTCATTACCAATATGAGAAGGTTTGTAAGATTCCTCATAGTCCTTAATGCTTATTCAGAAACTTGATCATAAGAGTGGATATCAAGTTTAGGGGAGGATTGTTGGGAATAAATTAAGGCCAGATCACTTGAGCGCTGACAAGAGTAAAACAAGTGTTGACAAGAACAAAACAAGCGCTGACAGCTCAAGCGTTGACAAGATAAAGTCAAGCGTTGACACATTGAAGACAAGCATTGATGGGAAGATATACTCTACGCGTTTATTGTATTCTAGATTACTTCTAGTAAAGATAGGAACAACAATGTATTTTCTATATTTATCTTTACCTAGAATAGCTGATACGTAGATTATTGTACAAGGCTTCTTATGTCTATAAAAGAAGACCTTTAGGTTAATGTTTCATATAAGTTTTCATTCGTAAACTACTTTCATTGTAAGCAAGTTTGATATCATTAATCAAAGTGAAAGTTTGTTTATATCATTGTGTGTTCTTGTTTAAGTGTTAAATTCCGCATAACACTTAAATTCATAAGCATATACAAAGGTTTCTCTAAGTGTATTACTTGATCTAATCTCGTATACATAAATCTAAATCGATCTAAGTTTGGGATCAACACTTGGGCCAATGCATTCAAGTTATGAAATTTTATTTGTGACATTACAAACGATCTCAAATAACTCTACATCACAACTAATTTATTTTTTGTAGGCGAAATTTTGGAGCTTTCAATTATAGATACACCTTAAAGAGCCTTTTCAAGGGATGTTTGATCACCATGTGTTATATCTACATGTAATATAACTGGATTAGTCATTGGTGTTCGATGATAAGAGCCAAAATGTGAGTTGTTACTAAGCAAACATTGAATCAAATGATAAACTACGAACTTATTATGTATTGAATTATTCTTATATAAGCTCACGATAAGTTTTTTGTTTACGTTTAAATTGCCTTAAGAACAATCTTGTACAGGTCTACATCATCTTGAACTTAATTTGTGGCTAAATTTTTTCAAAAACTTACATATTCATAGCTTATTGGTTTAACAAGGTCCCGTTTTAAAATATGAAATATTTGTACATTATCAAAATATGCAAGTAGACACAAAACGCAATGACGTACTATTTGTTTTTTAACTAGAAAACAAATGTCAGACCATTAGTCACTTTCCAAGTCGCTTTCTACCCGTAATCAACCCCTTATACACAAAATTTAGTCAAAGATGTATTGCAAACCGCAATAAAGAAAAATATTGAACAATCACTTATAAGCCACAAATACGCCATGAAAATCTTGAAATAAGCTAGGAAAGATGCTAGAAAATGAAACTAACTAAACCTTGAACTTTCTTAGAACCAAAAACTTGGACAAAGTACATGATTTGAGACCGAAATGAATCTTTAAAACAATGACCTTGTTAAACCAATAAGCTAACAAAATATAAGCTTTTAAAAAACTTTAGCCATAAATTAAGTTCAAGATGATGTAGACTTGTACAAGATTGCTTTTAGGACAATTTAAACATAAAAAACTTATCGTGAGCTTATAAAAAGAGTAATTCAATACATAATAAGTTTGTAGTTTGTATTTTAATTCCATGTTGGCTTAATAACAACTCACATTTGGCTCTTATCATCAAACAACAATGACTTATCCGGTTATATTACATGTAGATGTAACACATGGTGATCAAGTATCCCTTGAAAATACTCTTGAAGGTGTGCAAATGAAGTCTAGCTCAGTTGGATGGATGCATTTGATTATAGTCTTCATGTGGGGGAGGTCAGGGGTTCGACTCCTGTCCTTACCCATATGGGGGATTTTCCCAGAATTGGCAGTCGGGTTTGAATCCCATCGCAATGCCTCGAAGCCCCTTAATGGGAAACTGGATGGCTAGCATGGGGGTTGATATTCTCTTCGTGAGATGATTCGAACTCGGGTTGAGAGACTTGATGCCTCGGTGGCAAGCAAGATACTCTGCTGCACCAAACTGCCGTTCAAAAAAAATACTCTTGAAGGTGTATCTATAATTGAAAGCTCTAAAATTTATCCTACAAAAAAGAAACTAGTTGTAATGTAGAGTTATTTGAGATTGTATTAATGCGTCACGAATAAGCTTTTGTAACTTAAATGCATTGGCATTTTCAGAAATGTGTATTGAAAATGACAAACGAGTCTCTTCTTGTAAAGCTTTTTTATGAAGTGAATCTTTTAGGCACTAAACCCGATTAAATATTGAATTATTATCCATTGTGTACTCTCGCAAACAAATCTACATCGGTAACCACTTTCTTTTTTATCAGCGGAATTGTGAAACTTGCATTTGACATGACCAGATTAGCTATTTTTACATATGACATATCCAGGATAGCCATTGTTGTTAGATGGTGCCATTTTTTGGTTACCCACTTTAGCTTGAGCCCAAAGAAAAACTCTCATCCACAATAGAATCGTCAAGTTGAGCTCTAAAGAATGGAATATTACATAATCATATTGTTAACTATGGGGTTTGGGTAATAATGAACTACAACATAATGTGGTGTAAATTTCTGGATGTGATAGTATTAAATTATTTACTTACCCGATGTTTTTCCCTCTTTTGGTTTAGAGGGGGTAGAGATGGATGGATGGTGGTGCAGCCTCTTAAAGCTAGGAGTTATATTAGATGCAATAAAACCTCAGCTAGAACCAACAAATATCCTCGATGAAGTCATCTTAAATGATTGTCCAATAGGTAAAGCTTGCATAAGTTCCTGCCTCAAAGTAGGTGTGTGTTTTAAGTTCCAAAGTATGCATCGTCCCTTAAAAATCAAAGTATATTAGCCACATAGATCAAAGTATTCCATCATTTAGACACCAACCTTACTTTTCAACATGCATTAACATAGATCAAAGTATTCCACCATGTAGCCACATAGATCAAAGTATTCCACCATGTAGACACCAACGTTACTTTTCAACATGCATTAACATAGATCAAAATATGCCATAAAAATGTCCATATTCCACCATTTTTTATTACAACATGCATTCGATTACAACATGCATTAACATAGATCAAATAATGCCAAAGTATGCATCATCCCTTAAACTTCAAAATAATTGTCCACTATATAAGTATCTTATAGTTGAAATAGCTATACGTAGGTTTGCATGGTCGTCTAATTCATGCTGAACAAAGCAAATTGAGATATGTTTTTAATGCATTGTAAACGGTCAAATGTACCTCATCTTCTATTGCCATTACCAAATCAGCCAAACACTTCATCAATACCTTCACGGTCTCATCAAACATAACAACTACAATGTGCCCTGTTGTAGAAATGCTAAAATGGATCCGGTGGTCTAATGTGGTGGTAAATGGTGGTGGAAGCCATTGTTGGCTTAGAGAGAGAGAGGAGAGGTTGAAAGTGAAAGAGAAAATGTATTGAACAAAAACAAATGAAAATCAACACCCCTCCTTGGAAGCTAAGGAGGGGTATATATAGTCACGCACACAACCTAAACTTTACAACGAACCTAGTCTAGTCTAAATGTGCGTGACTATGATAACTAACGGGAATTCTTAAATGTCGTCACATAAAGTGAGTTTCCAACAATCTTCCCCCATCGGACAAAGTGTAGAATTCCTTACAATATTCTTCCTAACAAGTACAAAATGATTAAGAATAAGAGCTTTCTTGAAGCATCCAATGCTGATGAAGTCTTCTGAGGCCTTCGTCTTCAAAACGACTCATCTTTAAAGTAACTTGTAGAAGAAATACTGTAACGGCACGAGCTAAGTAACCCATACACTTCTGGTTAAGGAGAAGCTTCTGAATTAGCTTCCCCCTAATTCATGCCACATAAACTTGATGTAGAAGCATTTTAAATAGCTTCCCCCTAAACCAACAATCCTCGTAAGCAACTTCAAAGCTTTCAATAAAGCTTAGAATGATTAAGCGCACAGCGGAATCTAACTAGCAAATCCCATCATATAACATGATAATGTTGCTGATAACTAGGTTTTGGCCTAATTAAAAAGATTCGTTCTAGTGTTGGTCTAATCGAATTGATCTATTAAAGTTCAAGTTCGTGTTCTCGGTATCTTAACGAATTGATCTAGGCTCTCTATGTGACTCTATTGTTTTTGGTGGAACAAAAGATGTGTCGTTGTAGTGTTTAAAATAAAAGGTGCCAAACAATTAAAAAAAGGTGCAATTCAAGTAAATCTAAGTCTAATTAAAGTAAGGTGCAAGTATTTAAAAACGTGACTGAAATTAAAAGGCACTAAAGTAAATGACGTAAACTTAAATCTAACTAAGGCAAACATAAAACGCGACTAAAACTTAAACTAAGGCAAGACTAAAATTAAACTAAGGCAAGTAATCTTAAAATGCAATTAAACAAAAGGCAGATAAAGATAAAGCTTGAAAATAAAAATTAAAGACAAAGACTAATAAGAACCTGAATACAGCTCATTCGGAATAAACCTTCGTTTAGAACAATCACTCGTCCGGAATGTCACCTTCGGTTGGAATGATTCTTCTGCCCTTGGAATATTACCAAAATCCTTGATCCGGAACAAATTGATCTGAATATGTCACTTATCCAAAACAATCCTTCGTTCGGAACTTTACTGATTCGGAACTTCTAAAATTTGCCTTGATTCGGAACTTTTGATTATCCCTTGATTCGGAAGATTCCGAATGAAGCCTCCTTGATTCGGAAGTTTAAAACTTCCGAATGAACAATCACTGATCCGGAACTTGCCCCTTGATTCGGAAGTTTATTCGGAACTTTTAAGTTCCGAATGAACAGCCCTTGGTTCGGAACTTTGGAAACTTCCGAATGAATACCCACTGATCCGGAACTTTTGGAGTTCCGAATGAACTGCTTGATCCGGAACTTTTGAGTTCCGAATGAAGCTTTTCTGGTTCGGAACTTTGGAAGTTCCAAATGAATGGTTCTTGAGTCGGAAGTTTCCCTTCGTCCGAAACTTTGAATGTTCCGGATGAACAAGCTTGCCTCGGAAGTTTTGTAGATCCTAAATCTTCCGGATTAAACCTTGACTCGGAACTTTGGAGTTCCGAATGAAGCCTTCCCTCCTTCTTGGTTCGGAAGTTTTCCTGGAAAGATCAGAAACAAAACAAACTTTCCCGAAGAACAAGGGAATCACAAAAACAATAGATCTAAAGCAGATTAATCAAATTTAACACAAACGATCTAATAAAACTATCAACGAATTAATAGTAAACATAAACAAACAATTAAAATCAAGAAATTTGACAACTTTAACCACAATAATCAAAAACCACTTGGATCAAAATAAAAGCATGAACATGAACATAAACATAAACACATAAATCAAAGATTAAGAAAGGTAGATAAGAGATTGACAAGATAAAGTAAAGATTGAAAATAATTAAATGAAAACTTACTTGAAATTAAATGAATTTAAGGTGCAAGACAAGGTATTTAAATTTGACAAGAAATTAAATTGACAAGGTAAGTAAATGGTGGAAGAGCTAATTGTCACACTTAGCCAACAACATGAAAAATTAACAATCCTAATCTATTTATAGGGGAGGATTAAGGAAGCTTCCTCCCCTCCTTCATTTCTTGTTAATTGCAAGATTAAGCCCTTAAGCATATAGTCTTCATTAATTGCACCATTAGTCCTTTTTCCTTCTAATCTTCTTTAAACTTGGACTATAATGACTTGTGGCTTGGGATTTCTTTTGAACTCGTCTTTAAATTCTTCAATAAAATAGACTTGAATTCTTCGGCTTTTGATAAACTTCCGTCTTTTGACTTTTTCTTCGATAAATCTTCAGAATTGGTCGTGGACTTCCGTTCTTTTTGCACTTTTGACTTCTTGACTTCGTCTTTCATCTTTTTCTTCAATAAAAGTCCGTAAATGCCCGTAAATTTCCGTGTTTTCTCCACTTTTCACCTTTTCGTCCTAAATCACAACAAAAACACAAACCACGCATAATTCCGACATAAAAGACATAAAATACACGTTTTGGTCCGGTTATTATTGTAATTAAGTGGTAGAAAAGATGGGTGTTTACACACCTATCAAATCCCCTACACTTGACCATTGCAATGTCCTCATGCAATGCATTAGTTACAAAGCAAGATTACACTTTTCATCATAATCAATCCACGTTGGCCTTTATTAAAGAGATAGAAAATTAAAGACATACAAAATAAAGAAATCAAAAGCATACCTTGGGTTTTGAAAATGTTATGAATAATCATCATCCTCAAGTTTTCACTTTCTCCAACCCAAGCTTAAAAACGAGATCATTGTTATTATAAGTTAGTAGACTATCACGAACTCATGTGGGCCAATTATTCACTTAGACTCCCTTATTCCTAGGTGTATCTCTTATATTTTATTATTGTCTTGAATGATCACGAGGATGCATTTTTGACTTATTTCGATAGTTATTAAGTCTGAAAATAAAGTGAACGATTTAATCAATAGTTAGCTAAAGGACAAAATCTTTTAAAACTGCTTCTCGGGACCTCATAAAGTTCATATCTTGGCATAACTCGTTTCGCGATTTGAGACCTTTCTCGGACCGATATTTGGCAGCGACTTCATACTTCAAATCTTGAGAGACGTTCATGAAATAATGGTCTTCTCTTCATAATAGGATTTCTTCACTTGAAGTTTTGAGAGATTCATACATTGGACCACGACTTCTTCATTTTTCTCCAATCTTTATTTTGGACTTTGATATACAACGATCCGCCTCCTTTTATGACTTGGATCTATTTATCCTCATACCTTGTTAGGGTCTTTTCGGATGCACTTCTCCATGACTTTTGGGGAGTATTTGCTTTTAGTCGTGTGTCTCGATCCTTCATATTGATTTTCGATAAATGATTCTTCACATCACTTTGGATCTTTAGCAACAAAATATAGCCCTCATGCCTTGTTAGGGCCTTTTCGGACTCGTCAATCTTCGCATCCCGCTTCAATAAGTTATGCCTTGGCTATGAACTCTAATCCATATCGAGCAACTTTTAAACGATCTTGGGCTAGAAGCTAAGTAACTTTTCAAATCGTACAACCTTATTTATTAGCAGATAAATTTATTAGCAAGCGATGGGAGAATAGGCTTATAATTAACTCACATAAATTCACGAAAGAATACCGGACTTATAATTGGCTCTATCATCTCTCGTTCTCCACAATTTAAAATCTCAAGTAATGAGACTCGTGGATACTTAGCCTATTAAATCAAAGTTTTGGGTTTTCGAGTCGCCTATAGGATCTTGCAAATTCTTAGACTTTTTCAAGTTTAGAAATCGCATTTTAAAGTTCCCTTAATAAACGACTCTCTAGGATCAATTATAGGAACTTGCGAAAAGTTCTTGTTCTTAACCCGTGAGAGTTAAGACTTTCGCGTTTTATAGCTCCCTGTATAAAAGCCTAGCAAAACTTGACTTAAACACGTTAAGGATACTAGCTAGAGTAAACTCGGATTGAGTCAAAAGATTCACAACGTTTGAAAATTAAAACCACTTTATTAAACATTTATTCTAATAAGGAAAGAAGTTAAACTAATAGGCCAAAATAGATCAAAAATTTTGAAAAATGTCAAAAATTTGATTTTCCGGTTAAAATGAGGACAAATACAAGGAAAAGACCACTTAACTTCGGTAGAAGTCCCCCCTACACTTAAGATAAACATTGTCCTCAATGTTTAAGCATGTGGGAGGAAACTCCCCTACACTTAGGACATTGTGCACTTTGTTTAAATCTCGCTAAGGGAAAGATAACTAAAGAGATTCCTATTTTAATATTGAGAAAAATATAAAATAGTGAATCGAAAAGAGTTTAGGATAGAACCGGGAAAAAGTAGAACACGGAATCACGGGTCGTCAAGAATCATCAAGAGTGGATCATTGAAGCTCGAATCCCTGATTAAGAAGTGAGGAGAGGAAATAGCAATCCAAAGGGTCCCCCCTACACTTATGATAAAGAAAGCGAAAAGATAGATGCATGGGTTGCCTCCCAAGAAGCGCTTGATTTTTGTTAACCGAGTCGTGAGCCTGACTCGACCTTGATCATCAACGGAAGAAGCATGAAACATATCCACCAGGATCAAAGACATAGTTTTCATCCATCAATAAGCACGAGCTTAAGGCGAACAAGGCAAGCCAAAGAAGAAGTGGCAGGGTTCCCTTAAGCAGCGATGGAGCACGGTGGAAGCAAGGGTGAAGTGGTGCAAGCATGTCTTCAAGATTTCCAAAGATTTTTCCTTTTATTTCATCGGGTGGATACTGAGATGGCTTAAAGACTTCAATACCGGGGTCGAACACCTTTCCCTTCAGGGGAAAATAGCACTCAGGCTCAGCCGAGTGTGAAGAAGATCCGCAAAGAAGCACAACCTCGTCCTCAGAAGGGGGACAAAGAGGTGTTAAATCATATGTGCAACGGATATTGGTGTCGACCGGTTTCTTCTCCTTTGACAGAATGCACTTCAAATCCAAAGTAGGATCAAGACGATAATCTTCAAAGTCCAAAGGAGGAGCATCACTCTCATGAGGGAAGTATGTGTTGAGAAATTCAGAGAAATCTTCCTCAAATGAATAATCGTCCAAAGTAGGATTGAGTGATGGCGGAGGATCTTCATCATGTGAAGAATCGCTCGAGAGAGTATCAGCTTCATCGAAATCATCGAAAGTGGGCAGCTCGGGATACTCAGAAGTACAATCAAAATCATCCGAATCTGAGCTAGAATCATCATCATCATAAGCATCGAAGACCGGTTGAGAATCATAAATGGGAGAAGCGTCCAAAGTAGGGAGAGAATCATCCACATTATCTTCAAAGAGTGGATTATCAGTGGAAGAATCGAATAGAGGATTGTCATAGACGACAAAGTCATCGAGCACATTTATCATATTCACTGATTCTCGGCCGCCAAAGGATTTGCCTGTAAGCTTCCCCATTTTAAAAACTTTAGAATCACCCCTGACTCGTAAGATTAACTCACCTTCGGCCACATCTACTAAAGCTCGTCCGGTTCTCAAAAATGGCCGACCATGTATTAAAGGAATACGAGGGTCCATTTCATAATCAACTACGACAAAATTGACCGGGAAAGTAAATGTGCCAACTTTGATAAACACGTCTTCGACTATACCGACGGGGTAAGCGAGAGTGTGATTTGCAAGTTCGAGAGTCATCTTTGTTGGAATGAGGTCGGGTAATGATAGTGTTTTCCAAACACTTAATGGCATCAAATTAATACTAGCCCCGAGATCAGCAAGGGTAGTAAATTCTTCAGTTTTGTTGAACACGCAAGGCAACACAAAACGACCGGGATCTCCAAGCTTTTCCGGTAATTCTTTAAGAATACAGTCCATATTTAATCATCTCTGCTGATTACAGCTTCTTGTTATTATATTACCATCTTTTATTATTTACTTGGTATTTCATAACTAGAACATTTAGTTAGACGTAACTGATCCGAGCAATTAATGAGCTACTCGAGCTCGAGTAACCCGAGATCAAGCCCACATATTTTCAAGTTCGAGTCGAGATCTATTCATAAGTAAAAAAACAACCCTAAGATGCGTTTGGTTTTGATCTTTATTCAGCCATACTCTTATAGAGTTATTTGTGAACCGTTTCCTTAGTATTTGCATTTTGTGCCAATCAATGTAGACAACTCATAAAGCTAAAGGTATAAAATTAAAGCGTTAAATAATTAGCATATAAAAACGGATATCCATTAACATAGAAACTCGTAACATACTTATGTTTGTTTATGAAATAAAATTAAATGTAACAACTCCAAAATTTAATGGGACATGTATCCCCATGTATAAATGTGTATTGCATATTCTCTCATACAAGAATAAATTTTAACCACCACCATCAATCTTTGCATACTATTCTCCATATTTAGATTAAAAAAGTTGACAATTTTTGAAAAGTTACTATTTATGGAAAGTTTCTATTTTTGGAAAGTTACTATTTATGGAAACCTGCTATATTTAGAAAGTTACTTTTTATAGAAACCTGCTATATTAAAGTTACTATTTATGGAAACCTACTATATTTATAAAGTTACTATTTCTAGAAACTTGCTACATTTAGAAAGTTACGTTGTTGTTTTTCATATCACAAAGAAAAATAAGATATTTATTGTATATGTGAGTATACTCTAACTATTCAGTTCTCTTTATTAATCGAATGTGAAGGTACAAGAAACTCAATGTATCTATGTTCTTTTTATAGTATAAGGAACCCTAGAATATTCTATTTAGATAAATATATCACACATGATATATTCTCCATATTCTACTATGATGAGTATATCACAGAAGATATACTCCTATTATATCTAGAACATATCCTTACTAAAGATATATCCGTCCTTATCAAGTCTAGCAGTACTTACATTAACATTAATGATACTTAGCATGTACCGCGCTAACACTAACAGTACTTACTATAACTAACTGTACTTGGTATATAACTAACAGTACTTGGTACTTATACAAATAATTCCCAACAGGCACCACGTCTAAAAATTGTAAATAATTTTTCAACTAGTTTTGTTATGAAAACGGTAAGTTTTTATTTACTATGAGCGATACCTCACTCACCAATAATCATTCACCTTTAATGACTAATTATTTTACCATTTGAATATCATCTCATACTCTCATAACATCATCCGAATTAGTACCAAACATAATTAATTATATATTCTAACTGGTACTATTTACTTTTCACGTCTTGATCAATATATAACGTTTTATAATCTTCAACTATGTACATATTTGTTATTTTCAATATTTTATTTTAATTTTCAACATGTATTTAATTACATAGTATAGTGGTTGTAAATGATACTGTAAGAGTATGATTTTATCATAGTAAAAAATGCTTTAGAGTAGAAATTGTAAGAATATAATATTGTTACAAGGAAATTAAGTACAAAGTTTTTAAAATATTATATAAATGAGAGACAAAAATCACCACGTTTTTCTTATCTTCTGATAATTTTTGCTTCTCAGGTTCTGTTAGGGCTTCTCTCTTGTTAAGCTCTTTGCTCCTAGAATCAAGATCTTTCTCCAGCTTCTCCAAAACCTCGTTTAACCTTTTTTGCTCATCCGATACAAATCTGCTAGACATTGTTTCTGTAAAAAGTAACTTTCTAAATATAACAGGTTTTCATAAATAGTAACTTTCTAAATATAGTAGGTTTCCATAAATAGTAACTTTCTAAACAAAGAAGGTTTCTATAAATAGTAAATTTCTAAATATAGCAGATTTCTATAAATAGTAACTTTCTTAGTAACTTTCTAAAAATAGTAGGTTTCCATAAATAGTAACTTTCTAAATATAACAGGTTTCCATAAATAGTAACTTTACAAACTATTGAAAGTACTTTTGAATCGGCAAGCAAGGGTCTTTCTTACACCCGAGCTTGATTCTATCTTGTTGTATTGTCTAATCTCTCTTTTCTTGAATGTTATTGTTTGGCTTCAAAGACATAAACACTTAAACTTTAGTGTGAAACTTCAAACTAAGCAAATACTGTTAAAGTGGATGAAAGGGTACCAGCATCTTGGGCCAATGCATTCAAGTTACAAAAACTTATTTGTGACATTACAAACGATCTCAAATAACTCTACATCACAACTAATTTATTTTTTGTAGGCGAAATTTGGAGCTTTCAATTATAGATACACCTTAAAGAGCCTATTCAAGGGATGTTTGATCACCATGTGTTATATCTACATGTAATATAACCGGATTAGTCATCGGTGTTCGATGATAAGAGCCAAAATGTGAGTTGTTACTAAGCAAACATTGAATCAAATGACAAACTACGAACTTATTATGTATTGAATTATTCTTATATAAGCTCACGATAAGTTTTTTTGTTTACGTTTAAATTGCCTTAAGAACAATCTTGTACAAGTCTACATCATCTTGAACTTAATTTGTGGCTAAATTTTTTCAAAAACTTACATATTCATAGCTTATTGGTTTAACAAGGTCCCGTTTTAAAATATGAAATATTTGTACATTATCAAAATATGCAAGTAGACACAAAACGCAATGACGTACTATTTGTTTTTTAACTAGAAAACAAATGTCAGACCATTAGTCACTTTCCAAGTCGCTTTCTACCCGTAATCAACCCCTTGATACACAAAATTTAGTCAAAGATGTATTGCAAACCGCAATAAAGAACAATATTGAACAATCACTTATAAGCCACAAATACGCCATGAAAATCTTGAAATAAGCTAGGAAAGATGCTAGAAAATGAAACTAACTAAACCTTGAACTTTCTTAGAACCAAAAACTTGGACAAAGTACATGATTTGAGACCGAAATGAATCTTTAAAACAATGACCTTGTTAAACCAATAAGCTAACAAAATATAAGCTTTTAAAAAACTTTAGCCATAAGTTAAGTTCAAGATGATGTAGACTTGTACAAGATTGCTCTTAAGAAAATTTAAACATAAAAAACTTATCGTGAGCTTATAAAAAGACTAATTCAATACATAATAAGTTTGTAGTTTGTCATTTAATTCCATGTTGGCTTAGTAACAACTCACATTTGGCTCTTATCATCAAACAACAATGACTTATCCGGTTATATTACATGTAGATGTAACACATGGTGATCAAGTATCCCTTGAAAATACTCTTGAAGGTGTGCAAATGAAGTCTAGCTCAGTTGGATGGATGCATTTGGTTATAGTCTTCATGTGGGGGAGGTCAGGGGTTCGACTCCTGTCATTCCCCATATGGGGGATTTTCCCAGAATTGGCAGTCGGGTTTGAATCCTATCGCAATGTCTTGAAGCCCCTTAATGGGAAACTGGATGGCTAGCATGGGGGTTGATATTCTCTTCGTGAGATGATTCGAACTCGGGTTGAGAGACTTGGTGCCTCGGTGGCACGCAAGATACTCCGCTGCACCAAAGTGCCGTTCAAAAAAAATACTCTTGAAGGTGTATCTATAATTGAAAGCTCTAAAATTTATCCTACAAAAAAGAAACTAGTTGTGATGTAGAGTTATTTGAGATTGTATTAATGCGTCACGAATAAGCTTTTTTAACTTAAATGCATTGGCATTTTCAGAAATGTGTGTTGAAAATGACAAACGAGTCTCTTCTTGTAAAGCTTGTTTATGAAGTGAATCCTTTAGGCACTAAACCCGATTAAATATTGAATTATTATCCATTGTTTACTCTCGCAAACAAATATACATCGGTAACCACTTTCTTTTTTATCAGCAGAATTGTGAAACTTGCATTTGACATAACCAGATTAGCTATTTTTACATATGACATATCCAGGATAGCCATTGTTGTTAGATGGTGCCATTTTTTGGTTACCCACTCTAGCTTGAGCCCAAAGAAAAACTCTCATCCACATCAGAATCGTCAAGTTGAGCTCTAAAGAATGGAATATTACATAATCATATTGTTAACTATGCGGTTTGGGTAATAATGAACTACAACATAATGTGGTGTAAATTTCTGGATGTGATAGTATTAAATTATTTACTTACCCGGTGTTTTTCCCTCATTTGGTTTAGAGGGGGTAGAGATGGATGGATGGTGGTGCAGCCTCTTAAAGCTAGGAGTTATATCATATGCAATAAAACCTCAGCTAGAACTATAAATATCCTCGACGAAGTCATCTTAAACGATTGTCCAATAGGTAAAGCTTGCATAAGTTCCTTCCTCAAAGTAGGTGTGTGTTTTAAGTTCCAAAGTATGCATCGTCCCTTAAAAATCAAAGTATATTAGCCACATAGATCAAAGTATTCCATCATGTAGACACCAACCTTACTTTTCAACATGCATTAACATAGATCAAAGTATTCCACCATGTAGCCACATAGATCAAAGTATTCCACCATGTAGACACGAACCTTACTTTTCAACATGCATTAACATAGATCAAAATATGCCATAAAAATGTCCATATTCCACCATTTTTTTATTACAACATGCATTCGATTACAACATGCTTTAACATAGATCAAATAATGCCAAATTATGCATCATCCCTTAAACTTCAAAATAATTGTCCACTATATAAGTATCTTATAGTTGAAATAGCTATAGGTAGGTTTTCATGGTCGTCTAATTCCTGCTGAACAAAGCAAATTGAGATATGTTTTTAATGCATTGTAAACTGTCAAATGTACCTCATCTTCTATTGCCATTAACAAATCAACCAAACACTTCATTAATACCTTCACGGTCTCATCAAACATAACAACTACAATGTGCCCAGTCTCATCAGCGACACTAAGTTCAAGCCTGTACCTATAATTGGAATGTTTCAGATTGAATAATATTTAATAACACATGGTAGAAACTAAACATACTAGATTACTTTAGGACAGGGTACTCAATCCCTTGTCGCAGCCATCACAAAACCACCTGCTATGCCTCCGGGTAGCATTCTTCCTGCAAATGTCACCACCACATGTTGGGTAGCTCCAACCGTTCTTTGTCTTGGCTTCTTCTATCATTACCTTGCAGTGAAAGACCGTGGACTGCATAGGAGAATAGACGTTAGATAATATCCTACTTATGGATGATAAAAGAATATCAAAAGAGGAGTTCATACATCATTTTTGCGGTTGCGAGCCCACGTGAGGAGGTTTTCGATGGTTCCATCCCTTTGGCTAGACGAGTCTTCCAAAGAAAGTGCATTCAAGTCAACATTACTGACAGTAAAGGTTAAATGTAAGTATACAGGTGAGGTTAGCAAGTAAACAGAGATAAAAGTACCATCATATATACAATTACCCTAGCATCTTCTTCAAACACGAAACCTTTAGCATCATAATCCAAACATTCTTTTTTCAAATCACTAATTTCACATCGCTTCTTCTTCACCTCATCTCTAAGCCCCTTATTTTATTTTTTTAGAACCCTAATTTCATTTTTGCTTCTTTTTTTACCTCATCTTTAAGCCCCTCATTTTGTTTTTTCAAAACCCAAATCTCACATTGCTTCTTTTTAACCTCATTTATAAACGCGTCATTTTATTTCAAAACTCTAATTTCACATTGCTTCTTTTTAACCTCATCTTTTAAAACCCCAATTTCACATTGCTTCTTTTTGACCTCATCTTTCAGCCCATAATTTTCTTTTCTGAAATTTTCGATCTTTGAATCTTTCTCCCTTAACAAGGCGTTAAGGTTCTTGTTTTCCTTTAAGATTTCATCTTTTTCCTTTCAAAAGAAATGGGTTTTGTTTAAAAGGTCTTGTTCACGGTGGGTGAGTATTTTGGCCATGTTTTGGAAGTTGATTGACGAGAAGCATGTTTTAAGCTCTCAAATAAGATCAGTTCTTGTTGGTGGTAATGGTGAAGCCATATGGAAAAGATGAGAAAATCGAAAAGTGGGTTTTTGAAAATGAAATTAAGGTTTTTTTTTTGTTTTTGTTTCTTTAAGGGAGAGGCCCACTGTATATCTTGGGAAATCAACAAGTTATTTGTAAATATGTGAAAAGCTTCTTGAGAAATATTCATAAAGATAAAAATAATTAAAAATAAAAAACTTGCATGAACACGGTCCGAAGATCGTACCAAAACGATCAATGTCAGATTACACCAAAACCGACGTGGGCCCAAAACACTAGACCGAAATCGTTTTGTTCGGTTTGCTGTTCAACTTGATCTGTCAAAGCTTAATCATCGAGTTTTTTTAAATGAATCATACCAAAAACTGAGAATAAGAAAACAATTGGCTAAAAGTCCGGTCTAATCAGCTTCGTTTGAGCTAATTTCTTAGTCTGATCTGGTTCACATTTCATTTTGCTCACCTTTATTCTCTAGTGCTTTTTTCAAAATAAATTACTTTTCCTCATATTTGTCTACAAAATCATCATACTTACATAATTTTGAAAAGCATAAAAAAACGGTTTATATGTAGAAAAATAATGAGTTGAAAAAAATAATTATTGTATGTGCAAAAGAATATGTAAAAATATTATGTAAAATAATGCAAGTTTTTTATGAATCTTTTCCAAAAAGCTTTTCACATATTTTCAAATAACCTTTTAGTTTCCCAAGAGATACAGTGGGCCTTATCCCTTAAAAATAAAAACAAGAAAAAACCTTTCATTTATTAAAAACCATTTTCCATTTTTCTCACCTTTTCCACGTGGCTTCACCATTACCACCAACAACTGGCTTTTTTTGAGAACTCAAAACATGCTTCTCATCAATAGACTTCCAAAAAATGGCCAAAATACTCAACAACCATCAATAAGACCTTTTAAACAAAGCCCATTTCTTAGAAAGCAAAAAGATGAAATCTTGAAGGAAAACAAGAACCTTATCGCCTTGTTAAGGGAAAAAGATGCAGAGATAAAAAATTTCAAAAAAGAAAATTGTGGGCTGAAAGATGAGGTCAAAGAGAAGCAATGTGAAATTGAGGTTTTAAAAGATGGGTTAAAAAGAAGCAATGTGAAATTGGGGTTTTGAAGAAAGAAAATGGTGGGCGTAAAATGAGGTTAAAAAGAAACAGCATGAGATACTTTTCTCATTTTCGCCCCAAGATGGATGCTACCGGTCGAGATAGTATTCACCCCATTCTAAAGATCACTTCAGCATTTCATCAATTGGTGTATGGGTCAATCACCCTATGCATTTTATAAGTATTTGCAAATTTCCGAACGCACTACTAGAGAATATTTGCTTAATTTACTAAATGCATATACGAGAACTTGTACACAAGGTCAATGCTCAAGGCCTTGAACTCATTTCTTTGAGGGATAGGTTGGTAACTTTGGAGAATGTTGGTTCTAGGAGAAGGTCTTTTAAGGTAATGTACTCTGGTGATGATTTTTACAAAGGGGAGGATGTACCTATAGAACTAGTTAATCTGAGTGATAAAGGGTCCCAAGAAGGTTCATATGGGACAAAGGATGTAGCTGAGGCGCTTACACGTTTGAAGGAACAGATAGGTTTTGATCTTTTCATGGTTACTCCTAACAGATATCCTTTACAGAGATGTTGATGAAAGTGAGTGGACAGTCAGCCGCTGACAAAGGAATTTCACACGCGGACACACTTATTTCAGCCGCTGACAAAGATACAGTTATGATTGGTGTATCCCAACAACCATTTATGATTAAAGAGGTGTCCACACAGGTACTAACAACTTTACCTTCTATTGATCCATTGGATAAAGGCAAGGGTATTTTGGTAGAAGATCAGGTCCCCAAGGATCATGCACAGGTTACTGTTGATGCTATGTTGGCACAACAACTTTAAGAACATGAGAGAAAGGGACTTGGAAAATGTGAGATTGAAGCTCAGATTCTTTCTTCTGAGACTTCTAGTGATGAGATCGGTGATTCTAGTGGTGATAGAAGTTCACAGAGTTCTAATGTTGATGTGGGCAACATGGAAGAACCAGAAAGGTTGGAATATGGTGAAGATGAGTTTGCAAAAGAGAAACATAAACAGTTGAAGTTGCAGGTAGACTTTGATGTGCCACAGGTTCCAGCAATGTATTTTAGATGGGAAGAAATTTATGTTGGGCAACCTGAGATGACCATGTCAAAGAAGATTTAGGGGTTAGAGGTTTTGTTAAGAATACAGAGATATTACCAAGTTATTCCTAAGTATAGAGCCAACAGGGTACTTCTAGAGAACAAAACAGACAGAAGAGAGCTTTACTATATGTTTCTTAGGTGCCATCAAATAGGGTGGACTTACACCAAATTGAGAAAGCTTAATTTTGAATAGTTGAAGAGTACTTTTCCTATCCTATTTGGGAGAATATATATGAGGAAACTACATTCAAGATGCTCTCTACAGAAAGGCAAGAAGAACTAGAGGAATAGATGGAAGATTAAGAAGGCATCTGTTGTACCTAAACCAGTTAAGAAGGGGTTCAAGTTGCAATTTCCAGAACTTGACAAGTTGACCCCAAGTGAAGCCATTTTGAAGAAGAAAATGAAGCTTTCACCTTTGGAAGCTTCTGACATTGCTGTTGTTGTGCCTTTGGACTTTAGAAATCAAATACCAGGGCTGGTGATAAGGTACATACATTTACTTCTTTGGTTTCATTGTTTGATAGTTTGGATAGAGAAGATGTAGAAACTCTATAGAGTTTAATGAAGGAGAAGATGGTGTCAACAAAGCTAGAAGTTGACTACACAAGTGACATCAGCATGGACTTCCTAAGATTTGTATATTCTTAGATTAAGGAGTAGGTTTTATTTGTAAGAATCCTCTTTGTATTTTGTTTAGGGGAGGATTGTCAGATTATAGTAGATATCAAGTTCAGGGGAGGATTGTTGGGAATAAAGTTAAGCTAAGTCACCCAGCCGCTAACAAGAGGATTTCAGGAGCTGACAAGAGTAATCTAGGCGCTGACAAGAAAAATCAAGGCACTGACAAAGGAGATCCCATCCACTAATGAATACTTAGTATACACGTTTTGTTTATTTAGAAAAGATATGCACAATATTGTATTTTCTATATTTATCTTTTCCTAAAATAGTTGATACGTAGATTGTTATTCAAGACTCCTTATGTTATAAAAGGAGGCCGTATGGTTTGTTATTCATATATGTTTTACACTTTCATTGTACGCAAGTCGATTATCAACAAAGTGAAAGTTTGGTATACATTGTGTTTTACTTTGTTCTTTGTTCTAAGTGTTAATTCCACATAACACTTAGATTGTCATAAACATAAAGTTTCTCTACGTGTTATACTTGATTCAATCTTGTTAACACAAAGATAAATCGATCTAAGTTTGGGATCAACTTATAACTTTACTGATTCTTAGTTGACTTTACTGGTTCTTGACTTGTTTTACATGTTTTGACTGGTTTTACGTGTTCGTACATTATCATGTATCTTGGTAGTGTTTCATGTGTTCTTGATTAATGTATTTCATGTTTCATGTTCTATTATACTTGTTGTTTCATAATAAGTAACTTTCTAAAAATAGCATGTTTCTATATATAGTAACTTTCCAAAAATAGCAGGTTTCCATATATAGAAACTTTCCAAAAATAGTAAGTTCCTATAAATAGTAAGTTTCCAAAAATAGAAGTTACTCCTGCCGTTCAATCAAGCGCGGGTAAACGGCGGGAGTAACTATGACTCTCTTAAATGACAAGTAATTTGGCTACCTTAAGAGATACATACTTACTCTCGCCGTTTACCCTCAGAACGTGTTTAATGGTAAACTTTTCGAACCCGATAGTAAGCGACTTAACTTTCTCTAGGTACTGGATCATGTTATCCTCCTTGGCTTCATACTCTCCCTATATGTGGTTTGCGACGAACAGTGAGTCCTTGGTCTATATGAGTTATTGTGTTCTCCGAGTAGGACGCTCCACTTCTGTCGCCTTCCCGCCACGTCTGGTTTTGATATGATTTGTTTGATCGGTTGGTCTGTAATTACTACAATCGGGTGCGCTTGAAAGTAGCGGTGCAACCTTTTTAAAGCATAAACGAGTGCTAGGACCAGCTTTTCCATTGGGGCGTAGTTTAATTCTGGTCCCTCCAGTGCTCTTCTTATGAAGTAAACTTGGGAGTGATTAAAGGGAGTGATTAAGCTATTTTGAAAAATAAGTATGCATACATAGGGAGTGATTATACCACATTTCAAAAAATACCTGCTCTACATCTCCTAGATCACACTCCACTAAATCAGCCGCTTTTAATTTAGCCCACTTACAACGAGCACAAGATTCCTTGATATGTTGAATTTTCGAACTTTCAGTCTCTTTCTGCACACATATAAATGAAATTTCATAAGCCACATATAATTATTGCTAATTATTATGAGTGCTATTTTCAAAAGTGTAGACCAAACAAACCTCAAATGCAGTCGGAAGATACCAACACCTTGGATTTGGTGACGAGTCACATGCTCGAACACACAAATATTCTGCAACATAGTTTATGATCAACTCATCGAGCCATGAGTTATCATTCAGATGTTGTTTCATTTCGGCCCAGCTGATATACGTGCCATCCAAAGAAGCTACATGTGCTTCATTTTCAGTATTTGGATCTTCATCATAGACACATTGAAGAATTTTCATTTCTTTAACATCAATGGGCTTTGAACTACGGATTTTGAATGAGCCACTAGAAACAAAGGAATGGTCTGATGAAATTTGTTTCTTATGGTTCTCTAATGATGAAGAAAGTTGTTGTAATTACTCCGGTCTTATTGTTTTGTTTTTATCCTTGATAAGACGGGATACATTCTTCATGACTTTGAAATATTCTCCACCACTTTGCCTCTCGTTGCAGGAGCGTGGTCAAACTGTAATTAGGGGGAATTAGTTAAAAATCACAAAAGTCATAATACTAATAAATATAATAAAATATGGCACACAATTTCACTAACCATCCATTTAATATGGAACTCTTTGATCACTTTTTTATCAAACTTAGAAACTTTCAACCCTCTCATCTTCATACAATACAATTGTAAAAATAATACACAAACCCCAGTATTCCTCTCTGCCCCTTTCCCAGTTTGGTAATTTTTAATGCCCTCCTTGAGAGTATTCATAGAAATTGTTACCCACAATTGTGTATTGAGACTACCAACATCACACGTATACCACAACCAATTCTTCCCCACTCTACCCCTCGTGGAAGCACAAACAATGTAATTGAGAGCTATTAATACAAATGCTTGCTTAATAGATTATCTCATCGTTCTCGGGGGCTTTCTCAAGTGCATCCTTAACCTTATATTCACATATATATATTTGTACTTGTCGTTATTCAACTTACAAAATTTACCTATTAGATCATCATCAAATTCTGGATTTTGTGGTTCTGTTGTACCACTTCCATTTTTTATACCCATTATCTTAGAGAAATCTTTTGATTTAATCAAAATCTTCTGGGTCTCACCCCCCTCATGTACTTTTAGCGTCATATCCTCATAATCAAGATTGCATGCACTTGACTTGATTACATCCTTGAGTAGACCAAAACCTTCTGTCCTCAATTCTAAAAGACTTACTAAAGGGGTTGTCGCTATAACTTTTTTGTGAGGCTCCTTTAGCTTACCCAAAATTGCACAAAGTTTGTCTAATTTACACCTTATCTTAGTTTTCATAGGCTTTTCCCCATGGATTCACTAATATTATTCTTTGCAATCATCTCTTGACTGTATAACTCCTTGCAATCTACTTTTTTCAATCCATGGTTATCCTCCCTAAATAACAATTTTTAAACATGTTACATATCCAATCAATCATAAAAAGGTTCAATGAGTGTTTTTCAGGTCAGCCTATCCGGTATCACCTACCAAATTAACCTTTTTGACATGTTGTTCAACCAACCCAACCCGACTACATTTCCACCTCTGCCCGCTAATTCAAACCAACGTTTTGGTAAAAATGTAGCGCCTATATTTCTATGAATTAATCTTTCAAACCAACGATTTGGCCGGGTGTTTTCTAGGTCTGTTTAAATAATAATAATAATAATAATAATACTTACTGAAAAATGTTCTACTCATTAGGTCTTCTCTTGTCTCCCCTAATCAGCTCTTTCTTATTCTTTGATGATGCCATAGATTTCTTCTTTGTGGATTTTTGTTCTGAGTCAATCGAAAAGGGGATCCAAAAGGGGGCGGGTTATGTAAAAGAGGATCCGTGATTTTTTTAATTTTTTATATTTTTAACATTTTTTTAGTTGATCTATTTGCAATTTTTAATTATTTTTTAGTTAAAATTTTTAATTTCGTCACGTTTTTGCATTTACGTTTTATTTAAACAATATGTTGCTGCTTTCTTTTGTTGTTGGTTTTCGTTGTTGGTTTTCATTACTTAATAGTTATGAGGTAAAAAAGATATATAAAACGTAAATGCAAAAACGTGATGAAATTAAAATTTTTAACTAAAAAATAATTAAAAATTGCAAATAGATCAATTAAAAAATGTTTAATAAATAAAAAAATCGCGGATCCTCTTTTAGATAACCCGTCCCCTTTTGGATCTCCTTTTTGAAATATTAAAAAAAATCTTTTAATTATAATCTCCTTTAGGATAGATTGAGGAGAACAAAAATCAACAAAGAAGAAATCTATGACATCATCAGAGAATAAGAAAGAGTTGATCAGTGGAGACAAGATAAGACCTAATGAGTGGAACATTTTTCAGTAAGTATTATTATTATTATTATTATTTAAACAGACCTGGAAAACACCCAACCAAAACGTTGGTTTGAAAGATTAATTCCTAGAAATATAGGTGCTGCATTTTTACCAAAATGTTGGTTTGAATTACGGGCAGAGGTGGCAATGTAGTCGGGTTGGGCTGGTTGGAAAATAGGTCAAAAAGGTTAATTTGGTAGTTGGTACCGGATAGGTAACCTGAAAAACACTCATTGAACATTTTATGACTGATTGGATATGTAACAAGTTTAAAAATTGTTATTTAGGGAGGAGCACCATGGATTGAAAAAAGTAGATTGCAAGGAGTTATACAGACAAGAGAAGATTGCAAGGAATAATATTAGTGAATCCAGGGGAAAAGCCTACGATAACCAAGATAAGGTGTAAATAAGACAAATTTTATGCAATTTTGGGTAAGTTAAAGGAGCCTCACAAAAAAGTTATAGCGACAACCCCTTTAGCAAGTCTTTTAGAATTGAGGACAGAAGGTTTTGGTCTACTCAAGGATGTAATCAAGTCAACTGCATGCAAATTTGATTTTGAGGATATGATGCTAAAAGTACATGAGGGGGTGAGACCCAGAAGATTTTGATTAAATCAGAAGATTTCTCTAAGATAATGGGTATAAAAAATGGAAGTGGTACAACGGCACCACAAAATCCAGAATTGGATGAGGATCTAATAGGTAAATTTTGTAAGTTGAATAACAGCAAGTACAAATATATATGTGAATATAAGGTTAAGAATGCACTTGAGAAAGCCCCCGAGAACGATGAGATACCTATTAAGCAAGCATTTGTATTAATAGCTCCCCATTACATTGTTCGTCCCGCCGCGAGGGGTAGATTGGGGAAGAATTGTTTGTGGTATGTGTGTGATGTTGGTAGTCTCAATACACAACCGTGGGTAACAATTGCTATGAATAGTCTCAATGAGGGCATAAAAAATTGCCAAACTGGGAAAGAGGTAGAGAGGAATGTTGGCGGGTTTGTATTATTTTTTACAATTGTATTGTATGAAGATGAGAGGGTTGAAAATTATGGAAGGGTTGTAAGTTTCTGAGTTTGATAGAAAAAGTGATTAAAGAGTTCCAGATTAAATGGATCGTTAGTGAAATTATGGGCCATATTTTATTATATTAGTAGTATTATGACTTTTGTGATTTTAAATGATTCCCCCCTAATCACATTTTGACCACGCTCCTCCAACGAGAGGCAAAGTGGTGGAGAATATTTGCAAAGTCATGAAGAATGTATCTCATCTTATAAAGGATAAAAACAAAACAATAAGACCGGAGTCACTACAACAACTTTCTTCAACATTAGATAACTATATGAAACAAATTTCATCAGACCATTCCTTTGTTTCTATTGGCCCATTCGAAATCCGTAGTTCAAAGCCCATTGATGCTAAAGAAATGAAAATTCTTCAATGTGTCTATGATGAAGATCCAAATACTGAAAATGAAGCACATGTAGCTTCTTTGGATGACACGTATATCACCAGGTCCGAAATGAAACAACATTTGAATGATAACTCATGGCTCAATGAGTTGATCATAAACTATGTTGCATAAACTATGTTGCAGAATATTTGTGTGTTCGAGCATGTGACTCGTCACCAAATCCAAAGTATTAGTATCTTCCGACTGCATTTGAGGTTTGTTTGGTCAACATTTTTGAAAATAGCACTCATTATAATTAGCAATAATTATATGTGGCTTATGAAATTTCATTTATATGTGTGCAGAAAGAGACTGAAAGTATGAAAATTCAGCATATCAAGGAATCTTGTGCTCGTTGTAAGTAGGTTAAATTAAAAGCGGTTGATTGAGTAGAGTGTGATCTAGGAGATGTGGAGCATGTATTTTGTGAAATGTGGTATAATCACTCCCTATGAATGCAATCTTATTAGTTCAAAATAGCTTAATGTTACTTAGATAAGTTGCTTTGAGGTTTATGTGAGCTGTTTTGAGTATTTTTTTTAGAATTAAGTGGTTTATTCTACATTTGAGGTTGCACACTGTTCATCTAGCTTATTAATAAGACATGTAGATTTTTGGTCTTAATTTGCAAATTTTAGGTTCATTATGGTATATTTAGTTGTTATGCTAGAAATTATAGCATTGGATTAGCTGTTGAGAAACCTTTGGCCATAATCTAACAACAAAATCATTATGCAGACTGCATCAGTCCACTTCTCTCATTGCAGCCCTTGTTTTTTATTTTTAATTTGTTCATTCTAAGTTGAAATAAGCTCAGTAGGCCATTAAGATCTGCTCATCAGTCCCTATAAATAATGTTTTTTTTCTTTCTTATTATTAGTTCTTTGTTCCCGTGCTTCGTAATTCTCACGTCAAGCTAGTGGTGGCGTACATGAAGGAAAAGAGGCTGGAGGTTTGGAACAACCTTAACAATGACAAACTTGGGCCAAAGGATGCTGATCTACTCAATCATGTGGTAATGACCACTTCCCCTTGACTTTTTTTTTTGGTGTGAAAAGTGAAATTTAAGTATGATTAGAAATTTATAGCACATAAGCTTTCTCAGCAAATTCATACCACTTCCCGTTTTGGTTGGATGATTCATTTGATTGTTGTCATTACATAGGGTGTTGGACTAGAGAAAATTCTCGAATGGGAAACAGGCTCTATATCAAACTTCATAGAAACTTTGGGGGATGTACGGGAGCAGAAGGATGAGAAAGATTGTGGAGTTTATGTGTGCCATTTCATGGATTATCTGGATCTCGCCCATGACAAGAAATATGAGGTTAGGTCTACACCATACATTAAGGATGATGCTAAGTTGTATCCAATCAAAATGGTCTCTTTTTGTCAACTCTTAGAGGTGATCCCAAGTTCCTTTCAGGATTGGTTTATATATATAACCTTAGAGGTGATCCCGAGTTCTAAGAAGGATCTTTCTTTTGGTTCTAGATTTATACCTTAAAGGTTATTCAAAGTGCTTCATAATTTCACTTACTAAAAAGTAGTCTACAAACAGACAAAGTAGACACGAACTTTTAAGAACACCCGTTTGTAATTATAACCGTATAGGTGATCTCAAGTTCTTTCCATGATCCCTCTTTTGAACCTTCATTTATGAGGTATAATATCTTAGCTTTATTTAGGAATATGTCAAATTTGTATATATTATTTATATAATTATAATGACTTTGTTAATCACCATAACCGAACTAGCAAAGCAACGAAAAGCTCGTAGCAAATTAATATTTGAACGCAAACATAAATTTACCACTTTTTATCAAACCATATTTTCTATACGAATATCATATCAAACATGTAATACGTAACAATGAGATATAATGTTATTACACCATTTTTTACATTATTTCAAAAATCATAACATAAGATTTAATTATTCAAATTTCTTTATTAATTCAATACTATAATAAAAATTATCTGAAATGAAATAGAAAATCAAATTTTAAAAATTCAGGTTTTACAACTCTTTCCCTCTAAAAGAATAATTCGTCCTCGAATTAGAGACATGATATTACTACGAGTTTTACGATTCTTTCCCTTTCAAAAGGATAATTCGTCCTCGAATCAGAAACATGATGTTGTTGAAAAGAACATGGACGTGACATGACTAAAGAGGACATGGAACGTGACATGACTGAAAAGAACATGGAACGTGACATGACCGAAGAGAACATGACATGGAACTTGACATGACTGAAGAGAACATGGAACGTGACATGACTGAAAAAACATGGAACGTGACGTGGCTGGAAATATATATATTGGGATCGTAGAAAAGAATAAGGATAAGAATACAGATGGACTGTTCCATTTCCCAAGTGGCTTCCCGCTTACGATGGTTCCTCCAATGGGTCTTGACGAAGGGAATAGTCTTGGTTTTCATGACCCTCTCTTGACAATACTAAACAATTTCTGGTTCTTCAACTTAAGGTGGATCTTCCTGAACCTGACCGAATGGATAAGATATAACGTGTAGGATACATGAAACGATACGGTATAAGTTAACATGAAAAGAACGACATTTATATCTGTGAGCAAGGATACTGAAGACATACTGAAATGTAATACGTGAAAAATTGTGAACGTGATATGTGAGCAATTGTGAACGTGATACGTGAGCAATTGTGAACGTGATTTGCAAACATATGATGAACGCGGTGCATGGAATAAATCATGAACGAGATACGTGAGACATACCATGAACGTGATACGTGGACATATCGTGAATGTAAGATGACTGAGAAGGTGAAACGTGAAACGTGACATAAGACATGAGAAGGGGATGGAAAAGTTGTACTAAACTTGAATCTGGTTTCCCAAGCTTTCTGCAACCTTTCCAAAACAAGACATGAAACTTGTATCGTGAGATTGAACACAAACCTGAACGTGAACAATGTCATGAACGCGAACGTGAACGTGAAAGTAAACATAAACGTGAACATGAACATAACGTGATCGTGAACATGAACGTAAACGTGATCGTGAACATGAATTTCTATCTGATATGAATGTTGATGGGATACCGTGAAATCGTACGATCTCTTGCTGAACTTTCTGCATATCTGCTAACTGCGTAATCCTTTCGGATGAAAGAAACGTGTAAGCTAGGTTAAATGGTCGACAATGATTTAGATAGTATCATGTTTCTTCTGAGTCTATGGTAATCTGATAACAACTCCACATAATTATTTCCTCAGTTCTGTTTAGAAATTTCTGATGGTTGTAATAACCCACTAGTATTTCGGCGTTCTATCTTAACCTGATGGCATGTCAGGCATCTAGATATGAACATAGCTGCATCTATGTGTTATCCGTTTTTTTCAAAATCTTGCCTAGGATCATGGTACATTCTTGTGGAATCTAGATATGAACATAGCTGCATATATGTGTTATCTGTTTTTTTTTTTTTTTTTTTTTTTTTTTTTTTTTTTTTTTTTTTTTTTTTGTCTTCGTGTAAACTACGTTCCGAAACTAGTCTAGATAGTGGCTAAGTCTAAAAATTACTCAAACAAAATATTCATCGGAATGTCCATCGGAATACATGTCGGAATGTCCATCGGAATACCTGTCGGAATGTCCATTGGAATACCTGTCGGAATGTCTGTCGGAATGTTCTATCAGAATATGTGATCGCAATACCTATCGCAATGTTACCTGTCGGAATGCTGAGATCGCAATGTGCCGTCGGAATGTTCAGATCGGAATATGGCTGAAACAAATTTGGCAGAGTAACGACTCAAAGATCCTTTAAACCCGTCGGAATCCCAGATCGCAATGCACGATCAGAATATCCAGATCGGAATAAGGTATCGTAATACAGTGATCGCAAAGTAGAACCAAAAGGTTATTGCGATCTGGCTTCACTTCCTTTGTACTTTCCGATGGTGATACTTGCTGGAATTTCGGAATGAAGAAAAAACAAGAAATTTCGCAACGTTTGATCCAAAAGATTTGTGTTTTAGCCAAAACCAAGATACCTAAATCACTACTACTAGTAAGTAGATGATTTGTATCAAGAATAGACCATAAAAAACACACAAAAAAAAATTTAGGACGTGAGATATAGATCAAAATAGCCACGAAAAATCAAGAACACCACACACGAATCTTCAATCACCTATCCACTATAGGCTCTTGATACCAAATGTTAAACCCATTCAATCCATAACACAAGATTTAGAATAGATATTTAGAGAGAGAAAGAGTAGAAAGTAGAGAGAGAAACAAGAGAGATTTTGGAAGGTTTAAGTTTACTAGAGAGAGAAAGTAAAAGTGAACCAACACCCTCTTCCACACATGGAAGAGGGTATATATACCCTTGGCTTATGGGTCGTGGGTTTAAGTGACTTGGGCCGGGCTTGGCTTTGTTTTGGGCTTACGCCCCTAACTTATACAATATTAGCTTAAAGTCCAAGCCCGGTTTTCCCGACTAACCTATTATAATACAAGACCATTAACGACTAAGATGACCTATTACATTCGTGTTCGACTATATGAAATATAGGGTTAACAGATACCAATTGTTGTCCCTAATAATATGATGATATATTAAAGAAATGAGATGGAAAGGATATGAATTTTAGAGAGAGAAAGTAGTGAGAGAAAGTAGAGAGGAGGATATGATTAACTTGTGAAATTAGATTAATAAAATGAGAACTTCCACCCTCCTAACATGCTAGGAGGGTACTGATATAGTCCACCCACATGCGGGCTCTCTAATGGACTAAATTGTTTTGGGTCGGGCTTGAATAAATGCTTAGTACCTTGAAAGAGTCCTTTTAAGCTAGCTATCAAGCCTGTAATGTCACGACTATTTTAACTAACTATTACAACGTTCTAATAAATACTACAATATAAACCTATGACCGAACATTCTTGTTTGACTCAATATTTTGAGGCTAACAAAATTTACAATAAAAGATAAACCTGAACTTTTTTCCAAGAGTGAAGAAGGAGTAATAAGGATTTTAGATATGTCTAATTCTAAATTCATAACTCATATCAAACTTTAATAGTTAAGAAAAGTGCATATTTTGGGTTATTAAATTTTAAGAATAGTTATCGCTAAATTAGTTAAAGGCAAACTAGTATATTTTATCTAATAGTTGTGCTTTGAGCATTTATAGGCACTACATACCATTGTGGGGTTGGTAGACCTATTAAGAAAGAAATTGCATGCCAAATCTTTCAAGTTAAAAATCAATTGATGGATAAGTCATCATTTACGAAGTAGAGTACACTCTTAAACACTACAAGTAATTGTTACGAATGTGTTTTTCAAAGGTATAAGAAAGTAAACAATACACTCATATGTTTCACCGTTTATGAAACATTTACAATGTTGTATTACTGAATTTGGGATTATTAAAACATTCTCTAATTCAGTGGGAGTTACAAGATTTGTCGTCTTGGTAACCCAAATTATCTATAGAAAGTCCTAAGATAATTACTTTTAAAATTTCGACACTAATATCTTCAAGGATAGTTATGCACTGATTCTTGTTAATTAAGAGGTCCTACATCTACTTGTAAAGCTAAAATATATGACAAAATCGTATTTGTATAGACGAACATTTGTAAAACTCGCTTAAAATACATGAATGCATTAATTACATGAAAACATAGATTAATTAAAACTTTACATTTAATTAATACACGACACGTACCAAGAATAATTAATGTTTAAATCCAAGTATTACGTATAATATTATGTATTATTCACAAGTATTTACGTATGATAAATAATACATGACAAGAATAAACAGGAACATAAAACATAAACACATGTCATGAACTTTAAAACAAGACACAAAATTAAAACACAAAAATTAAACCTATAATTATAAGGGGTGTTTGGACGGCAGGAAGGGAAAAGGAAGGGAGGCCCATGACGCGGCCCGTTAAGCAATTAAGTGTAACCAAAACATCCCAAGAGATTTATTATACACATTTTACAAGAAAATAATAAAACCCTAGCCCCATCACCTTTGGCCGCTGGTATTTTTGCAAGGAAAAGGGAGAAGAAAATATTGATTGATCTTTGATAGTTCGTACGTGTTCGTGTTTGCTTATTCTAGTATTGCACATATTCGGTAAACCTTTAATCTCTCTTATTTTCAAGATTCATAGATTAACCATGGGTATTAATTAGAAAACATGTGTAATATTAATTAGAACAAGGATTAAAAACACTTTTGGGGTTGGTTTTTGTTTTGGTTTATCACGAAAACCGAGAGCACACAGCTCTCGGTGTAGGATTTGCTCGGCCAACCGCACCTAATAGGGGTCGGTGGTTGTTTTTTTGAGCACCAGCAACACCAACATCACCCACATGGCTATTGACAAGATATGGCCATGGCTATTGATAAGATACATTCAGTAGGAGATGAGATACGGTACTATAGAGAATATGGGTATCGACCTTATACTATCCAGAACCATTTCAAATTTTTGTTTACTTGTTTTTTTGTTATAATCTCTTAGTAAAATTACACAATGTTGGATGGGAGTACAAACAAAATTTGTTGTTTTTTTAACATGTTATAAATAAGTATTTCAAATTTATAAAAATGAAAAAGTATATTTAAACCCGGATACCATTGGTATTCATCTCAAATCGACCTTATGCGTATGTTTTTATATCTAGATATAGTTTAACGGGTCAAAAGTATTAAAATGAAAAAAAAAACAAGAAGAATAAACCGATAAAAGACCTCCGCTACACTGTAACGAAAAAAACTAGTTTTTGTACCTTTTTGGTACTTTCTGACGGGCCGGGAGGGTACCAATAGTAGCACCCGTTGAATATTTGCTAAAAGTAAAAAAAGATAAGTACTTGTACGCAAAATATTTTTTGTCCCGGTTTATGGTTCAGCGTTAATTTTTGCTTCGTGTTTTTGACAATGTAATAATTTGACATGTTAAACATTATAATTTATATTTTGTATTTTTTGTCTATTTTAATGACAAAAGTAAAGAGAGATTAGAAAATACAACAAGCTCGTACTAGTTGAAAAAACAAATAGTACGCCATTGCGTTTTGTCTCTACTTGTAGGTTGCGTTTTGAACAAGAAATGTTGTGGCCTGCCTAAGATCATTGCAAAATGTTGCGGTTTGTGTAATTGAGATAAATATAAAAACAAACTTTAAAGAAATATAAAGACATAATATAAACTACAGTAGTTATAAAGTGGTAAGAATTCAAGGATGAGACAAAATAGCATCATAGTGTTGTTGTTTTTCATATCACAAAGAAAAATAAGATATTTATTGTATATGTGATTTGGTGTTCCTCAATAAGAGTAGTTTTTTTAGCAAAGAAACATAGATAAATAGAAGGTTATGTGAAGCTTAAATTGAAAGTTTAAACTTAAAGGCACTGTTGATCCCTTTTGAATAGACCGAGATCCTGTTAAGGATTACACAATAGCTTGCAAACAAACTAGAGCACTTGAGAGACTCTTACTAAACTCTAATAATTTATGCGGAATCTAACTTATAAAAACAAAGAAGAACAACAGTATATTCTAACTATTCGGTTCTCTTTATTAATAGACTGTGAAGGTATAAGAAACTCAGTATACCTATGTTCCTTTTATAGTACAAGGAACCCTATAATATTCTATTTAGATAAATATATCACACATGATATATTCTCCATATTCTACTATGATGAGTATATCACAGAAGATATACTCCTATTATATCTAGAACATATCTTTACTAAAGATATATCCGTCCTTATCAAGTCTAGCAGTACTTACATTAACACTAACGGTACTTAGCATGTATCGCGCTAACACTAACAGTACTTACTATAACTAACGGTACTTGGTATATAACTAACCGTACTTGGTACTTATACAAATAATTCCCAACAGGCACCACGTCTAAAAACTGTAAATAATTTTTCACAGCTTACAAGTCAGAAGATATTTTGTTAGTTTTACAAGACACATCCAAAAAACATACCAACATTCAACTAGTTTTCTTATGAAAAAAACGGTAAATTTTAATTTACTATAAATAATACCTTACTCACCAATAATCATTCACCTTCAATGACTAATTATTTTACCATTTGAATATCATCTCATACTCTCATATCATCATCCGAATTAGTACCAAACATAATTAATCATATATTCAACTATGCATATATTTGTTATTTTCAATATTTTATTTTAATTTTCAACATGTATTTAATTACATAGTATAGTAGTTGGTAAATGATACTGTAAGAGTATGATTTTATCATAGTAAAAAATGTTTTAGTGTAGAAATTGTAAGAATATAATATTGTTACAAGGAAATTAAGTACAAAGGTAAAACATAGAAATAAGGGTTCACAAATAAAACAATGATACACAAATAAAATATAAACATAAACGTAAGTAGGGATGATCGTCTTACGATAATTAGTTATAATGATCCATCAACTTCACGCCTTGAGGAATAGTTTAATAGTATGCAAAGATTGATGGTGGTGGTTAAAATTTATTGTTGTATGAGAGAATATGCAATGCATATTTATACACAGGGATACATGTCCCATTAAATTTTAGAGTTGTTACATTTAGTTTTATTTCATAAACAAACATAAGTATGTTACGAGTTTCTATGTTAATGGATATCCGTTTTTATATGCTAATTATTTAATGCCTTAATTTTATACCTTTAGCTTTATGAGTTGTTTAAATTGATTAGCACAAAATGAAAATACTAAGAAAACGGTTCACAAATAACTCTATAAGAGTGTGGCTGAATAAAGATCAAATTAAATCAAGAATCGAAAGAGATAAAGTTCCTTTGTGTTCCCACAAAAAAATTAGTTAGTGAGGACGAGAGTCTTAGAGTGCGTTTAGTTGGAAAACATTTTCATTTATTTTATATTTTATGTTTTGTAGAAAAAGAAGAGAGATTTATATTTCCACAAAACACTTGAAAATTTAGAAAACACGTTTAGTTAGAGAAATATGTGTTTGTTTTCCAGTTTGGAAAATTATAAAACATGTTAATGTGTTCTTGTTTTGTATCTCCATTGTTTATATATTTTTTAGTACTATAAAAATATGTTTGGAACACGAAAACATTTATTATAAACTAACCAAATAAATAATAAACAACTTAAAAGAGATTAAGATAAGAAAGTGAAAATTCTAAAGTAAAATTTAATATCAACAAAAATGAAAAAAATGAGAAAATGAAAATAATTTAAATAGTAAACTTTAATATTAAAAAAATGTAAAATATTCAAACGACTACAATTCAACAAAAACATAATAAATTTGTCTCTAGATATACTTTTACGTTTTCGTCTCGTTTTTACGTTTTCGTCTCGTTTTTACTTTTTCGTCTAATTTTTATATTTTCATCAGTAATTTTATCTTTTGTTAGCTTTTTTATGTTTTCGTCAGAATTTTTCCTTTTTTAAGTTTTTACGTTATCGTTCGATTTATTAAGTTTTCGTCGGTATTTATGGGACTCTGTCTTCTAAAATTACTTCGCCATTACATTCCAAAGCCAAATTAGTTATACTATGAGCGACCTTATTTTCTTCTCTTTTAGCAAAATACTAGTTGCACAAGTCAAATGCTAATGAATTACACCTGATCTGCGCAAATATGCTTGCAACTTGCAGAAGGGTAGTCCCTTTTTGAAATGCATTAACTAAACACATGGAGTCTGACTCAAAAATTACCTTTGGACAACCTCTATCATTGCATTGGTTTGTCGCTACAAGATAGCTTTAGCTTCCGCCTCCAATGGGGAGCTTGCATAGCATCCAGCGTGAGCTCCTGATTAGAGCACTTCCCCTATCTCATTGCGAGCTACAAAATCTAAACCAGCTTTACCCGACTTCTTTATCCATGATGCATCATAATTAACTTTGATGAAGGCACCATCTGGTTTAGCCCACCTAAGTGAAGTTGTATGTAATATGGGGAGTTGACGCTCATTCGCTTTAATCTAGAAGTAGTTGTCTTGCTAAAACTTTCACATATGTGTCCATGTCCCTTTCGCTTGTTTGCCCATGAAATTGTATAGTAATAGTTTGGGACCTTCTTTCTTTGTAAAATTTTAAAATATTTTCACTTTACATATCTCGAGTATTCGATATTTACAACAAAAATCTTCGAAGTATTTGATATTTATACGAAAAAAATATATAGAAAATGAACTTACCTACTTTTCAAAGTAAGGCATCATTTTTCCTAATAGTTTATCAGTGTAAACAGGAGAGTCATTGTGCATAGACTTACCAGTTAGGTTAACCCTTTTATGCTTCTGACAAACCCTCATCCCTTCAATTACAGTACTAACTTTTAAAAAATAAATGCAAAGAAAAAGTATGTGAACAAAACCCCTATGTAGTGCTTTTAAGTTTCAAGGAAAATTCATTTAATTACTAATAACTACATAGTTGAATGAACAAACATGCCTAAAAAGTTTATTACTCCGTATAATCTCAAGTTTTTATATCAAAGATAATATGTGTACTCTTGTCAACTCACTACAAATTTACGCCTAACCCAAAATACTTGTGTTTCATAACTAGTGAAAATAAAAGGGTAAGGATTAGGACTCGAACCCTTGACCTCCAATCCCCTAAGACGCACACAACCCATATTTAATCATCTCTGCTGATTACAACTTCTTGTTATTTATATTACCATCTTTTTTTATTTACTTGGTATTTCATAACTAGAACATTTAGTTAGACGTAAACGATCTGAGCATTTAATGAGCTACTCGATCTCGATTAACCCGAGATCAAGCCCACATATTTTCAAGTTTGAGTAGAGATCTATTCATAAGTAAAAAACAACCCTAAGATGCGTTTGGTTTTGATCTTTATTCAGCCACACTCTTATAGAGTTATTTGTGAACCGTTTCCTTAGTATTTGCATTTTGTGCAAATCAATGTAGACAACTCATAAAGCTAAAGGTATAAAATTAAAGCGTTAAATAATTAGCATATAAAAACGGATATCCATTAACATAGAAACTCGTAACATACTTATGTTTGTTTATGAAATAAAATTAAATGTAACAACTCCAAAATTTAATGGGACATGTATCCCCATGTATAAATGTGTATTGCATATTCTCTCATACAAGAATAAATTTTAACCACCACCATCAATCTTTGCATACTATTCTCCATATTTAGATTAAAAAAGTTGACAATTTTTGAAAAGTTACTATTTATGGAAAGTTTCTATTTTTGGAAAGTTACTATTTATGGAAACCTGCTATATTTAGAAAGTTCCTTTTTATAGAAACCTGCTATATTAAAGTTACTATTTATGGAAACCTACTATATTTAAAAAGTTACTATTTCTGGAAACCTGCCCCATTTAGAAAGTTACGTTGCTGTTTTTCATATCACAAAGAAAAATAAGATATTTATTGTATATGTGAGTATACTCTAACTATTCAGTTCTCTTTATTAATCGAATGTGAAGGTACAAGAAACTCAATGTATCTATGTTCTTTTTATAGTATAAGGAACCCTAGAATATTCTATTTAGATAAATATATCACACATGATATATTCTCCATATTCTACTATGATGAGTATATCATAGAAGATATACTCGTAATCTAGAACATATCCTTACTAAAGATATATCTGTCCTTATCAAGTCTAGCAGTACTTACATTAACATTAATGATACTTAGCATGTACCGCGCTAACACTAACAGTACTTACTATAACTAACTGTACTTGGTATATAACTAACAGTACTTGGTACTTATACAAATAATTCCCAACAGGCACCACGTCTAAAAATTGTAAATAATTTTTCACAGCTTACAAGTCACAAGATATTTTGTTAGTTTTACAAGACACATCCAAAAATCATACCAACATTCAACTAGTTTTGTTATGAAAAATGGTAAGTTTTTATTTACTATGAGCGATACCTCACTCACCAATAATCATTCACCTTTAATGACTAATTATTTTACCATTTGAATATCATCTGATACTCTCATAACATCATCCGAATTAGTACCAAGCATAATTAATTATATATTCTAACTGGTACTATTTACTTTTCACGTCTTAATCAATATATAACGTTTTATAATCTTCAACTATGTACATATTAGTTATTTTCAATATTTTATTTTAATTTTCAACATGTATTTAATTACATAGTATAGTGGTTGGTAAATGATACTGTAAGAGTATGATTTTATCATAGTAAAAAATGTTTTAGAGTAGAAATTGTAGGAATATAATATTGTTACAAGGAAATTAAGTACAAAGTTTTTAAAATAGTATATAAATGAGAGACAAAAATCACCATGTTTTTCTTATCTTCTAATAATTTTTGCTTCTCAGGTTTTGTTGGGGCTTCTCTCTTGTTAAGCTCTTTGCTCCTCGAATCAAGATCTTTCTCCAACTTCTCCAAAACCTCGTTTAACCTTTTTTGCTCATCCGATACAAATCTGCTAGACCTTGTTTCTATAAAAAGTAACTTTCTAAATATAACAGGTTTTCATAAATAGTAACTTTCTAAATATAGTAGGTTTCCATAAATAGTAACTTTCTAAACAAAGCAGGTTTCTATAAATAGTAACTTTCTAAATATAGCAGGTTTCTATAAATAGTAACTTTCTTAGTAACTTTCTAAATATAGTAGGTTTCCATAAATAGTAACTTTCTAAATATAACAGGTTTTCTTAAATAGTAACTTTACAAACTATTGAAAGTACTTTTGAATCGGCAAGCAAGGGTCTTTCTTACACCCGAGCTTGATTCGAGCTTGTTGTATTGTCTAATCTCTCTTTTCTTGAATGTTTTTGTTTGGCTTCAAAGACATAAACACTCAAACTTAAGTGTGAAACTTCAAACTAAGCAAATATTGTTGAAGTGGATGAAAGGGTACCAGCATCTTGGGCCAATGCATTCAAGTTACGAAAATTTATTTGTGACATTACAAACGATCTCAAATAACTCTACATCACAACTAATTTATTTTTTGTAGGCGAAATTTTGGAGCTTTCAATTATAGATACACCTTAAAGAGCCTTTTCAAGGGATGTTTGATCACCATGTGTTATATCTACATGTAATATAACTGGATTAGTCATTGGTATTCGATGATAAGAGCCAAAATGTGAGTTGTTACTAAGCAAACATTAAATCAAATGACAAACTACGAACTTATTATGTATTGAATTATTCTTATATAAGCTCACGTTAAGTTTTTTGTTTACGTTTAAATTGCCTTAAGAACAATCTTGTACAAGTCTACATCATCTTGAACTTAATTTGTGGCTAAATTTTTTCAAAAACTTACATATTCATAGCTTATTGGTTTAACAAAGTCCCGTTTTAAAATATGAAATATTTGTACATTATCAAAATATGCAAGTAGACACAAAACGCAATAACGTACTATTTGTTTTTTAACTAGAAAACAAATGTCAGACCATTAGTCACTTTCCAAGTCTCTTTCTACCCGTAATCAACCCCTTGATACACAAAATTTAGTCAAAGATGTATTGCAAACCGCAATAAAAAACAATATTGAACAATCACTTATAAGCCACAAATACGCCATGAAAATCTTGAAATAAGCTAGGAAAGATGCTAGATAATGAAACTAACTAAACCTTGAACTTTCTTAGAACCAAAAACTTGGACAAAGTACATGATTTGAGACCGAAATGAATCTTTAAAACAATGACCTTGTTAAACCAATAAGCTAACAAAATATAAGCTTTTAAAAAACTTTAGCCATAAATTAAGTTCAAGATGATGTAGACTTGTACAAGATTGCTCTTAGGACAATTTAAACATAAAAAACTTATCGTGAGCTTATAAAAAGAGTAAGTCAATACATAATAAGTTTGTAGTTTGTCATTTAATTCCATGCTGGCTTAGTAACAACTCACATTTGGCTCTTATCATCAAACAATAATAACTTATCCGGTTATATTACATGTAGATGTAACACATGGTGATCAAGTATCCCTTGAAAATACTCTTGAAGGTGTGCAATGAAGTCTAGCTCAGTTGGATGAATGCATTTGGTTATAGTCTTCATGTGGGGGAGGTCAGGGGTTCGACTCCTGTCATTCCCCATATGGGGGATTTTCCCAGAATTGGCGGTCGGGTTTGAATCACATCGCAATGCCTTGAAGCCCCTTAATGGGGAACTGGATGGCTAGCATGGGGGTTGATATTCTCTTCGTGAGATGATTCGAACTAGGGTTGAGAGACTTTGTGCCTCGGTGGCACGCAAGATACTCCGCTGCACCAAACTGCCGTTCAAAAAAAATACTCTTGAAGGTGTATCTATAATTGAAAGCTCTAAAATTTATCCTACAAAAAAGAGACTAGTTGTGATGTAGAGTTATTTGAGATTGTATTAATGCGTCACGAATAAGCTTTTGTAACTTAAATGCATTGGCATTTTCAGAAATGTGTATTGAAAATGACAAACGAGTCTCTTCATGTAAAGCTTGTTTATGAAGTGAATCGTTTAGGCACTAAACCCGATTAAATATTGAATTATTATCCATTGTTTACTCTCGCAAACAAATCTACATCGGTAACCACTTTCTTTTTTATCAGCGGAATTGTGAAACTTGCATTTGACATAACCAGATTAGCTATTTTTACATATGACATATCCAGGATAGCCATTGTTGTTAGATGGTGCCATTTTTTGGTTACCCACTCTAGCTTGAGCCCAAAGAAAAACTCTCATCCACGTCAGAATCGTCAAGTTGAGCTCTAAAGAATGGAATATTACATAATCATATTGTTAACTATGGGTTTGGGTAATAATGAACTACAACATAATGTGGTGTAAATTTCTGGATGTGATAGTATTAAATTATTTACTTACCCGGTGTTTTTCCCTCATTTGGTTTAGAGGGGGTAGAGATGGATGGATGGTGGTGCATCCTCTTAAAGCTAGGAGTTATATCATATGCAATAAAACCTCAGCTAGAACTACGAATATCCTCGACGAAGTCATCTTAAACGATTGTCCAATAGGTAAAGCTTGCATAAGTTCCTGCCTCAAAATAGGTGTGTGTTTTAAGTTCCAAAGTATGCATCGTCCCTTAAAAATCAAAGTATATTAGCCACATAGATCAAAGTATTCCATCATGTAGACACCAACCTTACTTTTCAACATGCATTAACATAGATCAAAGTATTCCACCATGTAGCCACATAGATCAAAGTATTCCACCATGTAGACACAAACCTTACTTTTCAACATGCATTAACATAGATAAAAATATGCCATAAAAATGTCCATATTCCACCATTTTTTATTACAACATGCATTCGATTACAACATGCATTAACATAGATCAAATAATGCCAAAGTATGCATCATCCCTTAAACTTCAAAATAATTGTCCACTATATAAGTATCTTATAGTTGAAATAGCTATAGGTAGGTTTGCATGGTCGTGTAATTCCTGCTGAACAAAGCAAATTGAGATATGTTTTTAATGCATTGTAAACGGTCAAATGTACCTCATCTTCTATTGCCATTACCAAATCAGCCAAACACTTCATCAATACCTTCACGGTCTCATCAAACATAACAACTACAATGTGCCCTGTCTCATCAGCGACACTAAGTTCAAGCCTGTACCTATAATTGGAATGTTTCAGATTGAATAATATTGAATAACACATGGTAGAAACTAAACATACTAGATTACTTTAGGACGGGGTACTCAATCCCTTGTCGCAGCCATCGCAAAACCACCTGATATGCCTCCGGGTAGCATTCTTCCTGCAAATGTCACCACCACATGTTGGGTAGCTCCAACCGTTCTTTGTCTTGGCTTCTTCTATCATTACCTTGTAGTGAAAGACCGTGGACTGCATAGGAGAATAGACGTTAAATAATATCCTACTTATGGATGATAAAAGAATATCAAAAGAGGAGTTCATACATCATTTTTGCGGTTGCGAGCCCACGTAAGGAGGTTTTCGATAGAAGTTACTTTTCCTCATATTTGTCTACAAAATCATCATACTTACATAATTTTGACAAGCATAAAAAAACGGTTTATATGTAGAAAATAATGAGTTGAAAAAAAATATCATTGTATGTGTAAAAGAATATGTAAAAATATTATGTAAAATAATGCAAGTTTTTTTGTGAATCTTTTCCAAAAAGCTTTTCACATATTTTCAAATAACATTTTAGTTTCCCAAGAGATAAAGTGGGCCTTATCCCTTAAAAAATAAAAACAAGAAAAAACCTTTCATTTATTAAAAACCATTTTCCATTTTTCTCACCTTTACCACGTGGCTTCACCATTACCACCAACAACTGGCTTTTTTTGAGAACTCAAAACATGCTTCTCATCAATAGACTTCCAAAACATAGCCAAAATACTCAACAACCATCAATAAGACCTTTTAAACAAAGCCCATTTCATAGAAAGCAAAAAGATGAAATCTTGAAGGAAAACAAGAACCTTAACGCCTTGTTAAGGGAAAAAGATGCAAAGATCAAAATTTTCAAAAAAGAAAATTGTGGGCTGAAAGATGAGGTCAAAGAGAAGCAATGTGAAATTGGGGTTTTAAAAGATGGGTTAAAAAGAAGCAATGTGAAATTGGGGTTTTGAAGAAAGAAAATGGTGGGCGTAAAATGAGGTTAAAAAGAAACAGCGTGAGATACTTTTCTCATTTTCGCCCCAGGATGGATGCTACCGGTGGAGATAGTATTCACCCCATTCTAAAGATCACTTCAGCATTTCATCAATTGGCGTATGGGTCAATCACCCTATGCATTTTATAAGTATTTGCAAATTTCCGAACGCACTACTAGAGAATATTTGCTTAATTTACTAAATGCATATATGAGAACTTGTACACAAGGTCAATGCTCAAGGCCTTGAACTCATTTCTTTGAGGGATAGGTTGGTAACTTTGGAGAATGCTGGTTCTAGGAGAAGGTCTTTTAAGGTAATGTACTCTGGTGATGATTCTTACAAAGGGGGGATGTACCTATAGAAATAGTTAATCTGAGTGATAAAGGGTCCCAAGAAGGTTCATATGGGACACGTTTGAAGGAACAGATAGGTTTTGATCTTTTCATGGTTACTCCTAACAGATATCCTTTACAGAGATGTTGATGAAAGTGAGTGGACAGTCAGCCGCTGACAAAGGAATTTGACACGCGGACACGCTTATTTCAGCCGTTGACAAAGATATAGTTATGATTGGTGTATCCCAACAACCATTTATGATTAAAGAGGTGTCCACACAGGTACCAACAACTTTACCTTCTATTGATCGATTGGATAATGATGACGTATAGTCCCCAGCCTGGTCTTGAACCCGGCCCACGGGTACTACCCATATCCGGCCCATCACAGATGGGTGGGAATAATGTCATTCAAGCTTATGGGCTTGAATGAACAGTGACCGCATACATGTGTGCGGCCCACGGCCCGGCATGACCAGTGCAGGATTAGACAGAATCATATTCTATCTCTGAATGTGATTTACTCCAAAGGGGGAGATATTCACTCACCATAATTAGAAGATAACAATCAATCTAATTCTGGTGCTTATCTTTTCCTTGGGGTCGAAGTATCAGTGGCAGCCCACTAGGGTTCCAGTGCCTATAAAAGGAACCCCCAAGGGTTCCACAAAGGTACTACGCTCTATACTCTCAACTCACATAAACCCTAACCGATTACTTACTCTCACGCCGGAGTCTAATCGTGGGAAACATTCCCACGGTAAGCCTAACGCGTGTTGTTTAGTGTGCAGGATCCCAACCAAACGATTCACTTGGTGCAGGAGCCAGAGCCCAGCCAACCCGAATTAAGCCTAATTCGGGTTTAGCAAGGATCACCCAACTTTTGCATCAACAGATAAAGGCAAGGGTATTTTGGTAGAAGATCAGGTCCCCAAGGATCATGCACAGGTTACTGTTGATGCTATGTTGGCACAACAACTTTAAGAACATGAGAGAAAGGGACTTGGAAAATGTGAGATTGAATCTCAGATTCTTTCTTCTGAGACTTCTGGTGATGAGATCGGTGATTCTAGTGGTGATAGAAGTTCGCAGAGTTCTAATGTTGATTTGGGCAACATGGAAGAACCAGAAAGGTTGGAATATGGTGAAGATGAGTTTGCAAAAGAGAAACATAAACAGTTGAAGTTGCAGGTAGACTTTGATGTGCCACAGGTTCCAGCAATGTATTTTAGATGGGAAGAAATTTATGTTGGGCAACCTGAGATGACCATGTCAAAGAAGATTTGGGGGTTAGAGGTTTGTTAAGAATACAGAGATATTACCAAGTTATTCCTAAGTATAGAGCCAACAAGGTACTTCTAGAGAACAAAACAGACAGAAGAGAGCTTTACTATATGTTTCTTAGGTGCCATCAAATAGGGTGGACTTACACCAAATTGAGAAAGCTTAATTTTGAATAGTTGAAGAGTACTTTTCCTATCCTATTTGGGAGAATGTGTATGAGGAAACTACATTCAAGATGCTCTCTACAGAAAGGCAAGAAGAACTAGAGGAATAGATGGAAGATTAAGAAGGCATCTGTTGTGCCTAAACCAGTTAAGAAGGGGTTCAAGTTGTAATTTCCAGAACTTGACAAGTTGACCCCAAGTGAAGCCATTTTGAAGAAGAACATGAAGCTTTCACCTTTGGAAGCTTCTGACATTGTTGTTGTTGTGCCTTTGGACTTTAGAAATCAAATACCAGGGCTGGTGATAAGGTACATACATTTACTTCTTTGGTTTCATTGTTTGATAGTTTGGATAGAGAAGATGTAGAAACTCTATAGAGTTTAATGAAGGAGAAGATGGTGTCAACAAAGCTAGAAGTTGACTACACAAGTGACATTAGCATGGACTTTCTAAGATTTGTATGTTCTTAGATTAAGGAGTAGGTTTTATTTGTAAGAATCCTCTTTGTATTTTGTTTAGGATAGGATTGTCAGATTATAGTAGATATCAAGTTCAGGGGAGGATTGTTGGAATAAAGTTAAGCTAAGTCACTCAGCCGCTGACAAGAGGATTTCAGGAGCTGACAAGAGTAATCTAGGCGCTGACAAGAAAAATCAAGGCACTGACAAAGGAGATCCCATCCACTAATGAATACTTAGTATACACGTTTTGTTTATTTAAGAAAGATATTCACAATATTGTATTTTCTATATTTATCTTTTCCTAAAATAGTTGATACGTAGATTGTTATTCAAGACTCCTTATGTTATAAAAGGAGGCCGTATGGTTTGTTATTCATATATGTTTTACACTTTCATTGTACGCAAGTCGATTATCAACAAAGTGAAAGTTTGGTATACATTGTGTTTTACTTTGTTCTTTGTTCTTTGTTCTAAGTGTTAATTCCGCATAACACTTAGATTGTCATAAACATAAAGTTTCTCTACGTGTTATACTTGATTCAATCTTGTTAACACAAAGATAAATCGATCTAAGTTTGGGATCAACTTATAACTTTACTGATTCTTAGTTGACTTTATTGGTTCTTGACTTGTTTTACATGTTTTGACTGGTTTTACGTGTTCGTACATTATCATGTATCTTCGTAGTGTTTCATGTGTTCTTGATTAATGTATTTCATATTTCATGTGCTATTATACTTGTTGTTTCATAATAGGTAACTTTCTAAAAATAGCAGGTTTCTATATATAGTAACTTTCCAAAAATAGCAGGTTTCCATATATAGCAACTTTCCAAAAAAAGTAAGTTTCCATAAATAGTAAGTTTCCAAAAATAGAAGTTACTCCCGCCGTTCAATTAAGCGCGGGTAAACAGCGGGAGTAACTATGACTCTCTTAAATGATAAGGAAATTGGCTACCTTAAGAGATACATACTTAATGGTAAACTTTTCGAACCCGACAGTAAGCGACTTAACTTTCTCTAGGTACTGGATCATGTTATCCTCCTTGGCTTCATACTCTCCCTATATGTGGTTTGCGACGACCCGTGAGTCCTTGGTCTATATGAGTTATTGTGTTCTCCGAGTAGGACGCTCCACTTCTGTCGCCTTCCCGCCACGTCCGGTTTTGATATGATTTGTTTGATCTGTTGGTCTGTAATTACTACAATCGGGTGCGCTTGAAAGTAGCGGTGCAACCTTTTTAAAGCATAAACCAGTGCTAGGACCAGCTTTTCCATTGGGGTGTAGTTTAATTCTGGTCCCTCCAGTGCTCTTCTTATGAAGTAAACTTGGGAGTGATTAAAGGGAGTGATTAAGCTATTTTGAAAAATAAGATTGCATTCATAGGGAGTGATTATACCACATTTCAAAAAATACCTGCTCTACATCTCCTAGATCACACTCCACTAAATCAGCCGCTTTTAATTTAGCCCACTTACAACGAGCACAAGATTCCTTGATATGTTAAATTTCCGTACTTTCAGTCTCTTTCAGCACACATATAAATGAAATTTCATAAGCCACATATAATTATTGCTAATTATTATGAGTGCTATTTTCAAAAGTGCAAACCAAACAAACCTCAAATGCAGTCGGAAGATACCAACACCTTGGATTTGGTGACGAGTCACATGCTCGAACAAATAAATATTCTGCAACATAGTTTATGATCAACTCATCGAGCCATGAGTTATCATTCAGATGTTGTTTCATTTCGGCCCAGCTGATATACGTGCCATCCAAAGAAGCTACATGTGCTTCATTTTCAGTATTTGGATCTTCATCATAGACACATTGAAGAATTTTCATTTCTTTAGCATCAATGGGCTTTGAACTACGGATTTTGAATGGGCCACTAGAAACAAAGGAATGGTCTGATGAAATTTGTTTCTTATGGTTCTCTAATGATGAAGAAAGTTGTTGTAGTTACTCCGGTCTTATTGTTTTGTTTGTATCCTTGATAAGACGAGATACATTCTTCATGACTTTGCAAATATTCTCCACCACTTTGCCTCTCGTTGCACGAGCGTGGTCAAACTGTAATTGGGGGGAATTAGTTAAAAATCACAAAAGTCATAATACTAATAAATATAATAAAATATGGCACATAATTTCACTAACCATCCATTTAATATGGAACTCTTTGATCACTTTTTTATCAAACTTAGAAACTTTCAACCCTCTCATCTTCATACAATACAATTGTAAAAATAATACACAACCCCTAATATTCCTCTCTGCCCCTTTCCCAGTTTGGTAATTTTTAATGCCCTCCTTGAGAGTATTCATAGCAATTGTTACCCACAATTGTGTATTGAGACTACCAACATCACACGTATACCACAACCAATTCTTTCCCACTCTACCCCCCGTGGCAGCACAAACAATGTAATTGAGAGCTATTAATACAAATGCTTGTTTAATAGATTATCTCATCGTTCTCGAGGGCTTTCTCAAGTGCATCCTTAACCTTATATTCACATATATATTTGTACTTGTCGTTGTTCAACTTACAAAATTTACCTATTAGATCATCATCAAATTCTGGATTTTGTGGTTCTGTTGTACCACTTCCATTTTTTATACCCATTATCTTAGAGAAATCTTTTGATTTAATCAAAATCTTCCGGGTCTCACCCCCCTCATGTACTTTTAGCGTCATATCCTCATAATCAAAATTGCATCCTTGAGTAGACCAAAACCTTCTGTCCTCAATTCTAAAAGACTTATTAAAGGGGTTGTCGCTATAACTTTTTTGTGAGGCTCCTTTAGCTTACCCAAAATTGCACAAAGTTTGTCTAATTTACACCTTATCTTGGTTGTCGTAGGCTTTTCCCCATGGATTCACTAATATTATTCCTTGCAATCATCTCTTGACTGTATAACTCCTTGCAATCTACTTTTTTCAATCCATGGTTCTCCTCCCTAAATAACAATTTTTAAACATGTTACATATCCAATCAATCATAAAAAGGTTCAACGAGTGTTTTTCAGGTCAGCCTATCCGGTACCACCTACCAAATTAACCTTTTTGACATGTTGTCCAACCAACCCAACCCGACTACATTGCCACCTCTGCCCGCTAATTCAAACCAATGTTTTGGTAAAAATGCAGCGCCTATATTTCTATGAATTAATCTTTCAAACCAACGATTTGGCCGGGTGTTTTCCAGGTCTGTTTAAATAATAATAATAATAGTACTTACTGAAAAATGTTCTACTCATTAGGTCTTCTTTTGTCTCTCCTGATCAGCTCTTTCTTATTCTCTGATGATGCCATAGATTTCTTCTTTGTGGATTTTTGTTCTCAGTCTATCGAAAAGGGGATCCAAAAGGGGGCGGGTTATCTAAAAGAGGATCTGTGATTTTTTTAATTTTTTATATTTTTAACATTTTTTTAGTTGATCTATTTGCAACTTTTAATTATTTTTTAGTTAAAATTTTTAATTTCGTCACGTTTTTGCATTTACGTTTTATTTAAACAATATGTTGCTGCTTTCTTTTGTTGTTGGTTTTCGTTGTTGGTTTTCATTACTTAATAGTTATGAGGTAAAAAAGATATATAAAACGTAAATGCAAAAACGTGATGAAATTAATATTTTTAACTAAAAAATAATTAAAAATTGCAAATAGATCAATTAAAAAAGTGTTTAAAAAATAAAAAAATCACGGATCCTCTTTTAGATAACCCGCTCCCTTTTGGATCTCCTTTTTGAAATATTAAAAAAAATCTTTTAATTATAATCTCCTTTTGGATAGATTGAGGAGAACAAAAATCTACAATGAAGAAATCTATGACATCATCAGAGAATAAGAAAGAGTTGATCCGTGGAGACAAGATAAGACCTAATGAGTGGAATATTTTTCAGTAAGTATTATTATTATTATTATTATTATTTAAACAGACCTGGAAAACACCCAACCAAAACGTTGGTTTGAAAGATTAATTCATAGAAATATAGGTGCTGCATTTTTACCAAAATGTTGGTTTGAATTGCGGGCAGAGGTGGCAATGTAGTCGGGTTGGGCTGGTTGGAAAACAGGTCAAAAAGGTTAATTTGGTAGTTGGTACCGGATAGGTGACCTGAAAAACACTCGTTGAACATTTTTATGACTGATTGGATATGTAACAAGTTTAAAAATTGTTATTTAGGGAGGAGCACCATGGATTGAAAAAAGTAGATTGCAAGGAGTTATAAAGACAAGAGAAGATTACAAGGAATAATATTAGTGAATCCAGGGGAAAAGCCTACGATAACCAAGATAAGGTGTAAATAAGACAAATTTTGTGCAATTTTGGGTAAGCTAGAGGAGCCTCACAAAAAAGTTATAGCGACAACCCCTTTAGCAAGTCTTTTAGAATTGAGGACAGAAGGTTTTGGTCTACTCAAGGATGTAATCAAGTCAACTGCATGCAAATTTGATTATGAGGATATGATGCTAAAAGTACATGAGTGGGTGAGACCCAGAAGATTTTGATTAAATCAGAAGATTTCTCTAAGATAATGGGTATAAAAAATGGAAGTGGTACAACGGCACCACAAAATCCAGAATTGGATGAGGATCTAATAGGTAAATTTTGTAAGTTGAATAACGGCAAGTACAAATATATATGTGAATATAAGGTTAAGAATGCACTTGAGAAAGCCCCCGAGAACAATGAGATACCTATTAAGCAAGCATTTGTATTAATAGCTCCCCATTACATTGTTCGTCCCGCCGCGAGGGGTTGATTGGGGAAGAATTGTTTGTGGTATGTGTGTGATGTTGGTAGTCTCAATACACAACCGTGGGTAACAATTGCTATGAATAGTCTCAATGAGGGCATAAAAAATTGCCAAACTGGGAAAGAGGTAGAGAGGAATGTTGGGGGGTGTGTATTATTTTTTACAATTGTATTATATGAAGATGAGAGGGTTGAAAATTATGGAAGGGTTGTAAGTTTCTGAGTTTGATAGAAAAAGTGATTAAAGAGTTCCAGATTAAATGGATCGTTAGTGAAATTATGGGCCATATTTTATTATATTTATTAGTATTATGACTTTTGTGATTTTAAATGATTCCCCCCTAATCACAGTTTGACCACGCTCCTCCAACGAGAGGCAAAGTGGTGGAGAATATTTGCAAAGTCATGAAGAATGTATCTCATCTTATAAAGGATAAAAACAAAACAATAAGACCGGAGATACTGCAACAACTTTCTTCAACATTAGATAACTATACGAAACAAATTTCGTCAGACCATTCCTTTGTTTCTATTGGCCCATTCGAAATCCGTAGTTCAAAGCCCATTGATGCTAAAGAAATGAAAATTCTTCAATGCGTCTATGATGAAGATCCAAATACTGAAAATGAAGCACATGTAGCTTCTTTGGATGACACGTATATCACCAGGTCCGAAATGAAACAACATTTGAATGATAACTCATGGCTCAATGAGTTGATCATGAACTATGTTGCAGAATATTTGTGTGTTCGAGCATGTGACTCGTCACCAAATCCAAAGTATTAGTATCTTCCGACTGCATTTGAGGTTTGTTTGGTCAACATTTTTGAAAATAGCACTCATTATAATTAACAATAATTATATGTGGCTTATGAAATTTCATTTATATGTGTGCAGAAAGAGACTGAAAGTACGAAAATTCAGCATATCAAGGAATCTGGTGCTCGTTGTAAGTAGGTTAAATTAAAAGCGGTTGATTCAGTAGAGTGTGATCTAGGAGATGTGGAGCATGTATTTTGTGAAATGTGGTATAATCACTCCCTATGAATGCAATCTTATTAGTTCAAAATAGCTTAATTTCACTTAGATAAGTTGCTTTGAGGTTTATGTGAGCTGTTTTGAGTATTTTTTTAGAATTAAGTGGATTATTCTATATTTGAGGTTGCACACTGTTCATCTAGCTTATTAATAAGACATGTAGATTTTTGGTCTTAATTTGCAAATTTTAGGTTCATTATGGTATATTTAGTTGTTATGCTAGAAATTATAGCATTGGATTAGCTGTTGAGAAACCTTTGGTCATAATCTAACAACAGAATCATTATGCAGACTGCATCAGTCCACTTCTCTCATTGCAGCCCTTGTTTTTTATTTTTTATTTGTTCATTTTAAGTTGAAATAAGCTCAGTAGGCCATTAAGACCTGCTCATCAGTCCCTATAAATAATGTTTTTTTTTCTTTCTTATTATTGGTTCTTTGTTCCCGTGCTTCGTAATTCTCACTTCAAGCTAGTGGTGGCGTACATGAAGGAAAACAGGCTGGAGGTTTGGAACAGCCTTAACAATGACAAACTTGGGCCGAAGGATGCTGATCTACTCTGTGGTAATGACCACTTCCCCTTGACTTTTTTTTTGGTGTGAAAAGTGAAATTTAAGTATGATTAGAAATTTATAGCACATAAGCTTTCTCAGCAAATTCATACCACTTCCCCTTTTGGTTGGATGATTCCCTTGATTGTTGTCATTACATAGGGTGTTGGACTAGAGAAAATTCTCGAATGGGAAACAGGCTCTATATCAAAGTTCATAGAAACTTTGGGGGATGTGCGGGAGCAGAAGGATGAGAAAGATTGTGGAGTTTATGTGTTCTATTTCATGGATTATCTGGATCTCGCCCATGACAAGAAATATGAGGTTAGGTCTACACCATACATTAGGGATGATGCTAAGTTGTATCCAATCAAAATGGTCTATTTTTGTCAACTCTTAGAGGTGATCCCAAGTTCCTTTCAGGATTGGTTTATATATATAACCTTAGAGGTGATCCCGAGTTCTAAGAAGGATCTTTCTTTTGGTTCTAGATGTATACCTTAAAGGTTATTCAAAGTGCTTCATAATTTCACTTACTAAAAAGTAGTCTACAAACAGACAAAGTAGACACGAACTTTTAAGAACACCCGTTTGTAATTATAACCGTATAGGTGATCTCAAGTTCTTTCCATGATCCCTCTTTTGAACTTTCATTTATGAGGTATAATATCTTAGCTTTATTTAGGAATATGTCAAATGTGTATATATTATTTATATAATTATAATGACTTTGTTTATCACCATAACCGAACTAGCAAAGCAACGAAAAGCTCGTAGCAAATTAATATTTGAACGCAAACATAAATTTACCACTTTTTTATCAAACCATATTTTCTATACGGATGTCATATAAAACATGTAATACGTAACAATGAGATATAATGTTATTACACCATTTTTTACATTATTTCAAAAATCATAACATAAGATTTAATTATTCAAATTTCTTTATTAATTCAATACTATAATAAAAATTATCTGAAATGAAATAAAAAATCAAATTTTAAAAATTCGGGTTTTACAACTCTTTCCCTCTAAAAGAATAATTCGTCCTCGAATTAGAGACATGATATTGCTGCGGGTTTTATGATTCTTTCTCTTTCAAAAGGATAATTCGTCCTCGAATCAGAAACATGATGTTGCTGAAAAGAACATGGACGTTACATGACCGAAGAGAACATGACATGGAACTTGACATGACTGAAGAGAACATAGAACGTGACATGACTGAAAAAACATGGAACGTGACGTGGCTGGAAATATATATATTGGGATCGTAGAAAAGAATAAGGATAAAAATACAGATGGACTGTTCCATTTCCCAAGTGGCTTCCCGCTTACGATGGTTCCTCCAATGGGTCTTGACGAAGGGAATAGTCTTGGTTTTCATGACCCTCTCTTGACAATACTGAACAATTTCTGGTTCTTCAACTTAAGGTGAATCTTCCTGAACCTGATCGAATGGATAAGATATAACGTGTAGGATACATGAAATGATACGGTATAAATTAACATGAAAAGAACGACATTTATATCTCTGAGCAAGGATATTGAAGACATACTAAAACGTAATACGTGAACAATTGTGAACGTGATATGTGAGCAATTGTGAACGTGATATGTGAGCAATTGTGAACGTGATTTGCGAACATATAATGAACGCGGTGCATGGAATAAATCATGAACGAGATACATGAGACATACCATGAACGTGATACGTGGACATATCGTGAATGTAAGATGACTGAGAAGGTGAAACGTGAAACTCCAGGTACCCCTTGATCCTTTTACTCGATGCATATGTATGTAACCGATACTGTTGTTTATGCATTAATTAATATTCATTGTACTAAACATATTGGTGGTTTTTCTATATATATTTTTTGGGAAATTTTATGAATTGCCCAAAAATGTCATCTTTTTTCCCTTTTCACCCACCAAGTAAGAATTTCTCAAAATGTCTTATGCAACTTGTCCAAAAATAGAAAAAAAGTTTAATACTTTTTTTAAAAAAAGGTTTAATAATTTTAATAAAGTATAATTTTCCCATTTTTAGACAAGTCGCATAAGTTTAAGTTTCATATGTCTCATAAGACATTTTGGGAAATTCTTATTTGGTGGGTGAAAAAAGGTAAAAGAGTGACATTTTGGGGCATTTGGTTATTGTTTGATGGCCGGTTTGCCCCTTTCGGAACAACTTGCTTAATTAGTGTTGTGTCATTGTGAAATTATTACTAATAGACATGTTTTATATTGAATCAAATTATGGTTTGATCATATCAAGATCATTAATGTAGAAGTTCAATGTATCTACTATAACTTAATTATAAGCTTTTTACAAGCATATCACAATACATGTTAAGCCACTAACAGAATCATCCTTAACTTTTGGTACAACGATAATATAATTATATACTATACAAGATAGAAATAGGTATCAAGAATAATTACTAATCTTGTATTTTCAAAATTTTCAAAACATTTTTTGTCAAGATTCGGTATAAATGAAATTGTATAGTAGTCTAGCGGAGGCACATTGCTAATTTAAGTTGCTTCATTAGAGGCATGAGATTGTGGGTATATGGTGAATGTGGTGGACACCAAGGTCAAATAAATAAAAATAGGAGACATTGTTAGGGTAGGTTGTTTGGTTGTATCTTGTCCTTCATGCGATCAATGTGCTATTGATCAAGAGCAACCCAATCAGGTGCTGACCTACAATGCTACTAACGAGTAACCTATGGCGGCTATCCTGGCCACATGGTTGCCAATCAATACTTCATCGTAGCTTGGCCTAAAGACCTTTACCTTGATAGTGTTGCGCCTTTAATGTGTGTATTGGGTTTATTGTATACAGCCTAATACGTTAATGTGGGTTTGATAAGCATGGAATACATGTTGGTGTGGTTGGTCTTGGTGGGTTAGGGTTTATGTTTTTTTAAAGCTCTTAGCATTAAATTTATTGTGATAATTAGTCATAGCACAAAGAAAAAGTAAGAAGCTTTTAGTAAAATTGGCGTTGATTCATTCTTGGCCAGTCGTGATACTATAAAATGATTGGTTTGTTTGCTGCCATAGTCGTATAGCATGTTCAAAAATACGAGTGTACCGGTGTGTGTTTACTACAGTTTATTTTTGTGTTTTTATTAGGTAACCTGCGTTTTCGACTTGACATTGGGAGCCGGCTAATCCCACTGCGACTACCATTATGGATAGCCCGGAGTCAGGTTAACCTCCGTGGCCACACCCAAAAGTGCACACGGACACGGATTCAATCAGATCCTTATACTTGCAACGTATAGACAAACTCGCTATGATGATGAATTTCCTCTATTTATATTTTTGAGGAGCGTTTTTACGAAGACCCGTATATTGGCGGGGCACCCATGTTCGGAATGTGGTTGCAACCACTGCGGGTCTTTCGTAAATTTATGTGCTTGCATATGTGAGCTTCAATTTTACACTCCAAATCGCACACCACTTTAAGTTTTATAGTCCGGAACGTATCGGTATTGGTTCGACGTCTTTTTAAAATTACATTCCAATGGTTACTCGACTGTGATCACAGATACCTATTGTAAAGATGTGACGGCTTGATTTCTATATCTTACTACTAACTGAAACCAATTTCCTTTAAATAAACCCCGGACTAGACAATCACACACACATTGACATTATTGGAACCTAACGTAACTATCCTATCATAAAAGGGGTCTTAAAAAGGATTTTATAAATTATAATGGCATAAACACAGTTTGCCAAAAAAACAATTACTCGCCATTGAAATTTTATCAAAACTAGGAACACGCCACTATGCGCGGGTCTATAATATATACATATCGACGCATGCTCTTAGCATGAAATCAGGAATTAACAATTATAAAACTCATGTGTAACGTCCGTTTTTCATACAATTAAAATGCAAGGGTTACCTCCAAGCCGAACCAGAACAATTGGAGAGCGAAAATGAAAACGAGTAGTAGCAGTTAGTCAAACTTCACACGAGCGGACTATCATCATCATCATCGAACCCAGTAACCCACTGAACCATAGCTTCAAACCTTATCGCGAACGACAGCCCGGAAGGAAACAGCTTGAACCTTTTAACCAGATCAGAAGCCAACTCGAATAATAACCATGAGACACAAACACTGACCCGAACATACACTAAAAGCCTTACGAGAACATTGCTTGTGAAATCTTATTTTGAAAGTGGATATTTGTGATATATTTAGGAGATGTGAATAAGTAACAGATTTTTGGGTGTTATAGGTGATTAAATAAAGCCAATCACGCCTAAAGTTTCGGTAATCGATCACTCCATTTGACCATTTCTATTGTTGAAACAGAGACAATTTTATAACTGATTTAGATATATTCCACTTATAAACTTTCATTTATGAGGTATAATATCTTACCTTTATTTACGAATATGTCAAATGTGTATATATTATTTATATACTTGCTAGTATTATAATTCAATGTAAAATGAAAATTATAAAAAAAATCAAATCAAATTAAAATAAACTCAATATGAATGAAAAACTAAAAATTAACAAAAATATATTAAATTGGATGTTAAATTGAAGAGCACGAAATTCTAAAAAATATAACGAAATTAGATTATAAAAAAATAAATAAATAAAAAGATTTTTTAATTTAAAAGTAAAAGTTTTTTAAATAGTTTGTTACAAAAGTTGTTTCATAAAATGAATGGATGAGATTAATTTACCAAATATGATCACATGGCTTAAATCTAACATACTTATATTAATTTTTTGGTTTGGAGTTAGGTTTGATAATTTTAGGTTCGGGATTAATATTGCAGTTAGGTTTGGAGTTACCCTCTTTATATAATAGTATAGAAGTATAGATAATATTTGAATTCGTTTATCACCATAACCGAACTAGCAAAGCAACGAAAAGCTCGTAGCAAATTAATATTTGAACGCAAACATAAATTTACCACTTTTTATCTAACCATATTTTCTATACGAATGTCATGTCAAATATGTACAATACGTAACCATGAGATAAATCATAACATAAGATTTAATTATTCAAATTTTTTATTAGATTAATACTATAATAAAAATTATATGAAATGAAGTAGGAAATCAAATTCTAAAAATTCGGGTTTTACATTTATCGTTTCGATACTACTTTTTTTTCCATATTTTGTTGCTATTGCAAAAAAAAAAAAAAAAAAAAAAATTTGCCCCCCACAACCTTATTTCCTAGTTCTGTCACTGGCCGGCTTGATACCTAATGGGTCAGACCGGGTACATATTTGGTATGGGTGGGACTTCGGTTCACCTGTAACACTTGTCCAAAATTTTCAAATTTGATTAATCTTCCTGAGTTTACCTATTAATTTGTTATAGATAAACAATCAACCCATTTTAAGTAACTAGGTCAAAATTTCCCTCTACTAAGCCCCATAATGGCATTCTGTTTGGTTATGTTCGTCTCGTACAACTTTTATGGTGTCTGATTCTCCATATTCCCCTCAGCTTCAAAGGAGGATCCTTGACAACACGATATCTACAGACTCAATAATTTGCTATCCATACTTCGCAAGCAGAGCTGTTTACATTTCCATACGTACTCGTCATCCCCATCAATGATGAACTGCAACACCTACATCTCTTAACTGACCACGTATAGCCAAACATTTCCAATATGGTCTTTTACACTCTTTACATTTCTTGCCTTGATGCTCTTACATTCAAAAAGGGGCCTTCACTGTGTGTTTGTTTCGGAAGTCATGGAGCCTCTTCAAAAATAGCCTTTGTTTTTATCATTTGTTACTAAATATTTATCATCGTCATGATTTTTGTGGTTATCTTATTTAAAGCAGACGGGGATGTAAACGTTGACACTGATTGCAGTTCAGAACTTCAGATGAAGTTCGTGTTGTATTTTTAGCACTAAAAGACAGCGTGTGTTGGATTGGAGACACGGCTTTTAAATGGCAGCCGTGGAATCTTTTCATAGTTGTAAGTGTAGTCATTACTTACGACCCAACTTTGCTATTATGTTGTGTTTCAAACGTTTATTTGTAAGTGCCGTTTTTGGACTAATATGTATGTGTTTTGTTATTGTCAGGGCGGTGGCCATATGTTATGGGATTAAGCTCAGAACTGGGACAACGTGGGAAAGAGAAGTTCTTTGTACTTCCTTTCGATCCAACTTCAAATTATAGGATGGTTAAATGTATCTTAACTATATTGATATCTTACAAATTCTGACTTAAAATTGTCTAGTTTACTTGACTGTGTTTCCAACTAAGGCAAAATTTACAGCGTAATTACTAAGGCTTTGTTTGGTTTTTGGAAATGCATAATGAGGTGGTGCATCATGGCGAAGTTTGGAATTTCCGACCAAACAACCAAAACGGTTTGTTTTGGTAAATTTTTAAAGCTTTTTGTGCTGGTTTGTTGACTTGCCTGTGCATCCTGTAAACCATCTTTATTATCGCCTCCACCGGCTTTCTTTCGTAATTTAGGCCTATTTTTAGTAGCTTTTATGCGAACTTTTTGTTGAGAGGCAAATAATCACACGACAAACGACATCATTATGACATTATCCATCCTTAAAAACACTTATGTTACAAACCGACTTATAGGAACTCTCAGACTCTAGTGGAGCTTTTTAGTTTGTTGGTTAAAGTATTGATTTACATTTTATTTAGTCGAAATCCGGATCAATTTTCAATTTAAAATGGTCAGAAAAGGCTACAAAGTAAGTCTATATGTTACGGGCGTTTTTGGGAACACGCTAGCTTATTGAATCTATGATGTCACCGAGACTCACGACCCGATGGGTCTTCCATAAAGGTAACTTTTTTTTAATATAGACTCACGACGCGATCCAATACAGACTCACGACACGCTAGCTTATTGAATCTTTGGTTTTGGTACATAGAAACCTTTTGCTGTTTTAAATATTTGAAGGGACGTTTTTGCTTATTGTTTGCGGACTAATTAAACAGGCCACAGTAAGCCCAAAATAAGCCTGTATCTACATTGTCTCCAAGTTTTTTTGGGCTGGAAAATAAGCCCATGTCAGCTAGCTGGGTTTTTGTTCGCATCCGACACTTATTAAAACAAAAACAATTTTATTGAAAAACTTTTTATACATAGAAATGTTGAAAATAATTAAGGATGGTTGAAAATAATTGAAGACTTGTAAAAAACATTATTACATGCAGCCAATCAATGGGTCGCTGGTGACTGTCAAATCAACTCGGACGAGTGACTAGGTTATCGATTCAAGCATCAGGTTAATTCGATCGAGTTATCGGATTACATGTTCGACTATAAGGTCAATATGGTCTTCCACAAAAATAAAATGTGTGCGAACGGATTGATCTGGGTCAGTTCAAACCCGACGGGTTTAAGGGAGTTTAGAAGCTATAAAACTTGGTTTAATTTGATCAGTTTTTCAACCGGAACTGGTTTAATTGATTGAACCGACTGAATGAAATCGGGTTTTAAAACAATATGTTCAATTTTCAAACTCTCAAACTTTTATAATTTTTCGTTTATAACCTATACACATTTTGGCAGTCCAAGTTTTATCGAGCTTGTAATCAATTGAAACAAGTTCGTGACATTTATATTTAAACAAAGATACTTCCTTCGTCATAAAATTATTGTTCATCTTTGTATTTTGGGTTGTTCTAAAATTATTGTCCAATACTTCCTCCATTCTAAAATTATTGTCCATCTTTCTATTTTAGGTTGTCCTAAAATTATTGTCCAATACTAAAAATAGATAAGAAAATTTGATAAAGTTACTATATTATCCTTACTTGAAATTGTTATTACAAATTTAAAAAAGAATAAATTAATTACCTAAGGATAAAACTGTTATTATGATAAAAAGTAAAAGAAAGAAAGCTGTAATAAATGTATTTTTCTTAAACTGTGTGATTCTTGTCTGGCGACAATAATTTTTTAATGAAGGGAGTATATGTTGTTTAACACTGAAAATTTATGAAGACTTATGTAAGTAACATATAAAAGCCAAATAAAAGAAATATTATTAATTGTTTTATATTAAAATTAAATAAAAAAGTATGATTGATTTTAATGTATTACTTTTATTTAAAATTATTATTATAAAGTTTTAAGAAAATATTAAATAATTAGTTAAGGGTGTGTTTGGTTGAGAGAAATTAAAAGAAATTTATGACATTTATATTTTGATATAACAAATGATGAAATTTAATATTGCATAATTGCCAAAAAGAGGAAAATTAAAATGGCTCAAATAAAATAATTTTTATTTACTTGAAAAAAATTTATAAAAATAATTTAAAGTTTTTTATTCGGGTTTTACCTGCTTAAATAAAAAACTTATAAAATTTAAAAGTTTATTTAAAAATTATTTATTCATTTTTTACTCGTTTAAATATGAAAAACAAAATTTTTATATAAAAATAATAATAAAGCATACCGTATATAAATTTTCTTATGAGACTTTTACAAAAAGTCAATCATTCAATTTTTACTCATTTAAATAGAAAATTTATAAAATTTATATAACAGAATTTTTATTCGTGTTAATCGGGTCGACCGAAAACTAAAATTTTAAAATATTATAAATTTTTATCAACCGAACATACGTACGCATCTTCGGAATTTTAATTCTTAAGAATTTAAATATCTTATATCTTGTAGCTTAAATTTCTAAAATTTTAAATTTACGAACCAAACGAAGCGTAAAAAAAATATTTTTAAATTACTCTTTGATCCCTCCGTCCCAAATTAATAGTCCCCGATAAAAAAAACACATTAATTTAGAAAACATCACTATTACTGCATTCTCTCTCTTACTTTTTTGCAAAATAACACTTTTACCTTTTTGCAATTAATTAAAACTTTATATATACTTTGTAATTTCTAGTACCACTAGGTGCAATATAATAATTTTATTACATTACTTATGTCTATTTTTAAAAAAGGAATATTATTTTGAGACGTTCCGAAATAATATACAGGTCTATAAATTTGAGACTGAAGTGGTATATATTTTATGTGAGATAATTTGTACACTCTAAAAATTGATTGACACACTTCAAATGTTATGTGTTGATATTTTTACTTTTCAATATATGTGTTGAAATTTTTCTACTCCACTAATGTAATGATATAAATATCCACACACAAACATTTAAAATATGCTAATCAATTTATGGAATGTGCGAATTTTTCATATTTTATTAAACAATAATTTCAGATGAAAATTGAGAAAAGAATAGAAAAACAATTGAAACATCACGAGAGTAGGGTCGAGAATTATTCTTTGGGTAACCACAAATTGGCCCACATCTTGTACGGAACCCCTTCATTTGGTCCACACACCACCATTTACATACTTTAATTTCCTGTTTTGTATACTTTTCTTCTTCTAGTAAACACCAAATATTAAAATAAAAACAAATTATGATATTCGTTCCATATGCTGAAACTAACAAATATCCATGGTCAAATTACTCTTTCAAGTTTGAAGTTTTTTCAACCACTTGTCAAAAACATTTTTCATTAACAGCGTACATCAATAAATTTCATACTTTACAGTTACAACTTACAAGTAGGATGAGAATCGGGTCGGGTCAACCAGGTTTAGGTTAATTCGGGTCGGGTTAAGTCGAGTTAAGACTTAAAAAAAATCATATTTAAAATTGAGCATAATTAGAACTCGGGTCAGTCGGATTCGGGTCAATTCAGGTCGGTTCAACTCGGGTTCGGGTCAACACGTATATGAGGAAAAAGTCTAAAAAGTGGCTTATTTAAGTATTAATCATGGTTCTAAATAGCCCGCTATAGCTCGCCTTATGGCGCGCTAAAACTTGAGGCGCGGCCTCCACGCAACGCTATAGGTCAAGGCACGCTACGACATGAGGTGCGGTAATTTTTTGAATTCAACTCCAAAAAATGAATATTATTACATGTAAGGAGAGTTTTATAACTTTAATTATTATGTACAACACTTATTATGAACTCAATATAAATATAACATTGAAATATAATAAAACGTAAAGATATTTTTATAGGTTTTGCCGTCATAAGCCACGCTTTAAAAACGCTAAAGCTTCGCTTTAGACGCTAAAGCTTGTAACTTGGATATGCCGCTACGCCACGCCTCACCGCTAATTATTACCATGGTATCAATACAATGTAAAATGTGTTTTTCAAGTCGGGTTGGTCGGGTTCAGGTCAAGTTGGATCGGGTCAATTCGGGTCAAGGATAAAAAATATAAACCTGAACCCGAGTTTAATTAGAACTCGGGACAATTCGGGTTAACCCGAATACTTTTTGGACCCGAGTAACCTGACCCGAATAGGTTTATTCGGATTCGGGTTCGAGTCAAGTCAACTTTTTTGACACCCCTACTTACAAGACCGAAAGTATCACAAAATCGACTTACCGAGAGTATCGCAAGGTCGACTTGCGATCAGTCGCCTTCAAATGTGTGAAATAAACGTCTCTTTATCATTACAAACCAAAAATTGAATGTGTTTCTTACGGATTTATTTATTTATTTCGTTGCTTGAGAGACCGAGTAAATAAAAAAAATTAATGTGTATGTTTTATTTTAATTTATTTTTGTGATGTTATTTTTTATTATGTGTATGATCTTCTTGCTATGAGCATTTTGGTTTTAATGCGATTTAAGAGAGAAAAAGCTTAAATAGCGTTGAGATAACGGTCTCATATGCGATCAACGTCACTCTCAGCCAGAGACGGAGATAGGGGTGTCCCGTGGGTGCCCATGACACTTATAAATTTTTTTGATTTACTATTACTTTTTAAAAAACCATCGATTTTTTTTCAAATAAATCTTAAATGCACCCAATGCTTTGAAATGAGTTTTTGATCTTATTTAGTATTATATTTATAAAAATTAAATTATATTATGTATAAAGTTTAAAAAAATTTATACACTCAATTATATTTTGTTCTAACTTTATCCCTCTTCTCAGCAATCTCATCAAAATAAGTTATAAAAGATGTGAAATATAAACATATCATACTTTTAGCACTTGTGTGTGTCCATTGTAGTATATAAGAGTGTGTGACAAACATGCATCCGCAACCACATCGTGCGGGTATCCTTCTAGTACTATGTCTAAAGAGTAAAGAAAATATTTTCATGAATACCTCCGACAAGTGTAATCTCCTGTGATTGTAGTAAATATTTATTGGGAAAAAGACGAATTTGATCAAGTTGATCACTTTATAGTCAAATGTAAGTCAATTGGAAAGAATTTGTCAAATTTGGTCATCACCATATAAAATGTTTAAGAAAAAGATAGATTTGGTTATCACCATTTGGTAGAGTTGTATATTTATGTACTTGTATATGACTAAATATGTCAAATTTTTTCACTTGACTTACATTTAAGTAGAGAGATAAGACCATATCCGTCTTTTTCTTATATTTATTTTGAGAAGAAATGATTATCTCTTATCTTCTGCTCTGTATTTTTGATACGTAATAAATGCATTGCTTTATTGACTATTACTCCATTTCAAAGTATTTTTGTTTTATTAAATAAATTTTATATTTCGCATCCCTTTATTAAGTGTACTCTGTAACATAATTTTGGCAAACAATATTTTAACTTTACGTTTTTAACAACAATATCTCAAAAAGCGAAATTTAAGGTTTATGTAGCTTTACCTAATTGTCTAGCCGAATCGATGATGGCTCTGGTTCTCGGTTGAACCAGTTAATCTGGCTTGATATTGAAAATTGTAAATATATATGTTTTATATTGTTATGTAAGGTGAATATAAAATTGTATATATTTGAGTAATGGGGTATATTAATTATTTATTAATTAATTTTGAAAAAAAAAAGATGTAGTGACATTTGTAAAATATGTTGTTTTATTTATAAATTATGGTAATGAGGTGTTTTAATTATAATATTAATTACATTTTAATGATAGTTTTAAATATAATGTGTTATAAAAGTTCTTATGCTTGTTGTGGTTGTACATAAGCATTAATAGGTTGTATTACTCAATTTTTAGTTTGTTATTTGCATTAATAAATTGTACATTATTCTTTATTTGTTGGACTATTTAAACTTTTTATATTTATTAAAGAGAGATACTAATTTACTTTATAAATAGTTTATATTATAATCCTCCTTAACCTCAGGAAAAGGATCTCTAATTAATAAAGAACTTTTAACAGGTTGATAACAATTATCAAAACCCATCAAAAATTACATAAATTTCATAACATTCCGATGCAACATTAGACAAACACACTTAGCTTCACAAGAACATTTAGGCAATTTAGTAAGAGACTCAAACTCTTACTACAATGGACACTTATTAAGTATGCATATTTGTCACACACACTTATATACTACAATGGACAAACACAAGACGTGTTAAGTTGATTTATGTATCGCATTTTGATAAAGAAAGCTAAAAAAATGCAATACATAAATCAATTTTAACCGAGTTTTTCACATCTTTTTCTTATTAAAAGTTGATTTATGTATCGCATTTTGATAAATAAAACTTAAAAAATGTCCTTTTAAGAATGTGATAATGTTTTGACTTTACTAAATACATTTTTTGTATGGTATTAGACTTGAAAAAATAAAGTGTAGGTAATTTGAATAGGACGGTAATAGATGAGAAAAACGTATAATTTACGGGTAATAATATATAAATGGTTAAAAAATCTTATCATTTTTCATTTGTGGGTGGATTGTGGATAAATTTTTGACGGGTGAGTGACGTGTATGTTATACCCGTCATAGATAAAACTATAATACCCATCACGCGTAAACTCATGACACTCATATGAAATATCCACCGTTATACCTATCAATATAACTACGGGTATACCTATAAAACAATTTAAAATAAACTAAAATTAATTATACTTTTTAAATAACTGTGAGACTATTTTACATTTAATAGCTACTAATATCAAGAAACACATTAAAACAAAAAAGGCTATTCGATTTTCTAAACTAAAAAATAAAGATGAAATATCAAATTATTATCTGTAAAAACATGGATAATCTATTCCGTCTCTTTTTGTGCTAAAAACCTCAATTCCTTCATACAAATACATATACGCTATTGTTTTCCACCTCTTGCATATCTTACTCACTTTATCATGTACACGGAACACCTCTAGTCCTTTAACACATCTAAATAGTTATTCACGTATTCTAAAAACGTTAAACGACTAGATTTTTTTGCTAAAGATGTTTTTAACAATTTTACCTTTATCTATATAATGAATTACTACGGATATGATTTGGTGTCATGATGTTTAATTGCTACTTTTAGACACATGTTTGAGTATTTTGTACACTTGATATATGAGAAATTGGTTGGTGTCTCATTACGCAATTCCATAGTTATTTATCATATAAAGTTTTGTAATTTTGTATCATTACATAAACCTAAGGTCTCGTTTGGTTCATTGAATGTTTGTGATGTAATTGTAATTCATAACATGAATTGTAATATGAATGAATTGTAATTTAAAATTGTTAAAACATGTTATGTGTTTGGTTGACAAAATGTAATGTAATTATTAATTGTAATGTTAATTAATTATAATTTAAATTAAAAAATATTACAAGTGTATGATGTTAAGTGGGTTATTTATTTATAATTAGCAATTCCTTTGTAATTCTAAACATTCCTTCCTTATGCCTATGTAATTCACATTACACTAATTAGGTGGGTCCATTGTAATTTAAGCAATTACAATTACACTCATTATACAACCAAACACTTTATGGAATTGTAATTTATATTACATTACATCAAATTACAACCAATTAAATGAAACAAACGGAGCCTAAGAGTTTAACCGTGGGTAACAAATACCAATGGGCATGGATATGGTTAGAACATTATACCGACTAATGGATGACGGGTGGCTAGTTGGTGAGAAAAATCCACGTGAATTGATGACTGGTTTTAAATATTCTTACCCATAAACCACTGGTTCCATTTCTAATTTTGAAGCTTTTATCTATTTTTTGTTAATATATAAAGATTATGTTAGTAGGTAATTTGCTTACTTCATTTCCTAATGAATTGGTGAATCCTAGGTAATTATTTTAAAAAAAGTTTTTTATTTTTACATTGTTTTTAGTCTAAATTTTAAAGAATAGAAGAGGATGGTACCTTAAGGGTAAAGTAGGGTATGTCATTGTGAAGAAAGTGGTTATTAAAATTGTGTTCTCGAGTTTTATTTATAGTAGAAAGAAAAAGATAAAAAAGATATAAAGATAATAAATTTATCAATATATCCTCAAAACTATATGATGTTGATCTAAAAAGATACCGGCATGATTTAACACACATTATTGATAATTAGAACAATTAGTAAATACATTCTCATGACTAGTCGATGATTATGGACGATATATAACTGTTGAAAGATATATTGTATTTCTTGTGTTTTGTATTTGGTTTATAAGTGCAGGGACTATTTCTATCAAGTGTGATAGTTAGAGGAATGGATTGCAAAGATGGGTTGTTACCTGGACTATATAACATGGATGAGAACTAGGGTTCTTCATTTAGTCGTTTTACCCTCCCTCTCTACAAACACACACATACTATCTTTCTTTCTCTAGTTTGTTTGTCTGTTAGTAGATTAATTGTACAGTTACGATTAATCTCTTCTTGATTTGTATTCATATCAATCATCTTGATTGATTTAGTGTTCCTATTCTTTCTCTCTCTAGTTTGTTTATTTGTTAGTAGATTAATCTTTCAGTTACGATTAATCTCTTCTTGAATTGTATGCATATCAATCATCTTGATTGATTTAGTGTTTCTATTATTCTAAGTTATTGAGGTATTGTATGTGAGTGATAAGATCCACCTAGTGGGGATTATCTTTGTTATCAAGCACACGATTGTGGACTTGATCGTATTGTACCGAATCTAATCATAATAAGCACTAAGGGATGGTTGGATGAGTGCATCTGAAGGATTTTGTTCATTGCCTTAATATTATTTACATGGTATAACAGACAGGTTCTTTGAAATCATTATTTTCAATATTAGGGTTTTGGGAGAATTAGGGGTTTTGTGATTCTTGGTCTTTCTGTTGTTTGATTCTTAACGGTCGTGTGACGAATCGTTGATTGTAGTGATTAATTTGGTTTTTGGTGAAATTAGGGTTTTGAAACCATAATTTGATTTTTGGGGCTTTCTTGTCTCGATTGGTTCTTGATTGCTTCCGCTGATTGTTATGCTTTGTAAGTTGATCTTTACCTTGATTATTGTTGCAATTCTGGTAGGTGAAAACGGGTTTAGTTAACACCTTGACCCTCCAGCTTGACTGGTGTGGATACCTGCTCTGGCTAGCCCAATCCACCCGGTTGCATTTATGTTAATCTTGGTTTTGATTTGGTTCTATTTTATTGCTTTCTTTTGTTTGATTAGTTGTTTTATTGTTTATGTTATTTGTAGAAACTAGAAGGGGGAGGGGGTTTGAATAGTTTCTTATATTTACTTGTTAAATGATGGTTTTCAAAAAATCCTTTTTCTCAAAAACTTAGACTTAAGGAAATAAGTGAAATCTTCTTATGCACAATATGAACAATGATAGTGTAATTTAAAACTAATACTAACTAATATATATGCACAAAGAATAAATAATGTAAAGAGTTAAGGGTAAAGAAAGATCAAACCAAACACCAAGGATTTATAGTGGTTCGGCAACGAAGCTCACTCCTCGTTCCTACTCCACTCCTCGAGTACTCCTTACTCGAGAGTTCACTACACAACAAGCTCCTTATGGTGGAGAAAACCGTACACGTCGCTTAACCAATTTCTGACTCTAAGCTAAAAGTCGAGCCCTAATCGTAGCTAGGACCAATCTACACAACTATACTTAGTACATACACAACTTCCAAATAGACACAACTACTTGGATCTTCACAACTATTACACAACAACAAATGTATAAAATTTGATCTTCAAAGGATCTTTGGTGGTGGACTCAATACTTCACAATGATAGTGTTCTTCTATTTGCACTTGAAGAGAATGAGATGGATGAGATAGATTCACTTCTAAACAAGTAGTAATCAATCAAATGATCAAGGATTTGAGTGATTTAAGAAGTATGTTTGAATCTGGAAATTTGTGTGCAAAAGAGGTAGATTGAAAATCTAAGAAAGGTCCACTATTTATAGGACAAAGGGCCAACGGCTATATCTGCCCGCGGTTCCTTATCTCAGCCGGCGGTACCTTATCGATAAAGAACCGCCTAGGCGCTAAGGAACCGCCGGACTAGACTTCGCTCCCTTTTTGTCCTTTAGTGGTGAAGGTCATATCTGATTAAAAATATACAGAAAGGATATTCCAAATCAAAAGGGAATATGCCATTTTCAAATTTTCAAATATTTAATTTAATAAAACATTTTCTTAAAAAGAAAGTTTAATTAAAAACTTGTCACACTTAATAAAAAGTGAGTTTTAAGAAAAGATTAAATCACTTGATCACTTGATTAAGGTTAGTACTTGTTTATTCATACCTTAAGTGAAAATGGGTAAAATGAAAAATACTTGAACTCAATAATTCGTTTTTCGTTGTTTTCGTAAATGCTTGTTTTTACATATTGTCGTAATCAAAACTAAGTGAGACCGAAAAATGCAAGAAATGTTTTTAGGCATTATTGCATTAACAATCTCCCCCTTTTTTATTCAGACAATACATAGACTCAAACACACAAAAAACAAGATTTTCGAAGACGAGTTTATTCATTTCTCCCCCTTTGTCGAAGCAAAAAGGTTGCACAAGTCGGTGTTGAAGAGACGGACTTTGCAAAGACTCCCCTTTGGTGCTTACTCCCCCTTGCTTGGGGCACCGAGGAATCGAGATATGGTGACAAGCTACATAGAAGGGTTAGTTGAACAAAAGAGACAACCAACAAGAGATAGCTATAGGTCACAAAAAAAATAAGTTAAAAAGAGAAGAAAACACAAAGACTAAGATTCAAGTGAAGTCATATAAAATAAAATAAAAAGAGTCATACAAAGATGTATGAAAGAGGAAACAAGCCAAAAGCATAAATCTAATCCTATTTAATTTAGAATTCTAAGATTTGCTTGAATAAGGTGTCTTGTGGATAAGCAAACAATGCTTATATGAAAGACAAGGTAGTGGCGGAATGTAGTGGTGGTGGCTTGGTGGAGATCTCATAATCAAGGTGAAGAGGAGGCTTGATTAAGAGACTCTTGATGTAGCTCAACTCCTCATAGATGTGTGCCATAGCAAGATGTTGATATTGACAACAATTACAATATGTCCCATGGTGCATGACATTATTATGAGAAGGAGGAAGAACACTAAAGGGTGGTGGTGGAAGAAAAGATGTTCCACAATCAACATTCTTGGTAGGAGAGATGTGATTAAGAGTGTTCTTGGGTGAGTTGGGATTGAAAGCAATTAGGGAGAATGGAGGAGAATCAAGGATTTCATTAGGAGAGTAAGACATTTTGGGATGTGAAGTAAGGCAAAATGCTTATGGTTTAATAGGGAAGGCTCAAGGTATTTTTGTGGTGGTCAAAGGGTTGAAGCAAAGATTCTCAAAAATGTTGGAACAAATTTGGAATTTCAGAAATATCCGAAAAAAAGAGGAAGCACTGTACGTGGTTCCTTATTGCTTCCGGTGGGGGTTCCTTGTTGATAAGGGACCGCGGTTCATATATGGAACCGCCTACAGTGGTTGAGTTTTGGTGGTGAAGGAAGATTTTTCAGCAAATCTTATTTTTCTAGTTTAACTTATCATAGGGATATGCTTAAGAGCAAAGATAGACAAAGAGAACACATACTAACTCACCAAATAGGGATTGACCAAAATACATGGATTTTAAAAATCGATGTAGGAGGTGTGTAAGACAAGACCTTAAGTTATGACACAATGATCCTCCATGATTCTATCTTGTTCTTGCTATGTTTGAGAGAATCATACATATGAATTATGTAAGCTCGAGATTAATAGCAAGAATCTATGAAAAACGTTTTTAGATTGAATTAACAATGTCAAAACATTTCTTGACCATTTTCGAAAGAGACTTTGAGGATTTTGAAAAGGAGAAGAGAAGATTTTCAAGAAGAGTTTAGGAGACTCAAAGACTCAAAGTGATAAAAGACTCAAAGGAAAGAAAGAGACTCAATAAAGGGAAAGCAATTAAGGAATATGTTCCATTAATCCTAGACCTAGACGCAAGTAATTAAAAGGTTCCCTCTTAAGTGGCTTAGTGAAGATGCCGGCTAAGTTATCCTCGGAGGGTACCTTCTCAATTGAAATGTTCCCCTTTTGACCATTATCCCTAAGAAAATGGTGACGAATTTCTATGTGCTTGGTTCGCGAATGTTGCACGGGATTCTTGCTAAGGTCTATAGCACCTTTATTGTCGCACATGATAGGAACATCATCAAGACGAATCCCGTAATCAACAAGCGCTTGCTTCATCCATAGAGCTTGTTGGCATGCTTTTCCGGCACTCACATACTCGGCTTCCGTGGTGGATATCACAAGAGCGGTTTGTTTCTTGGAGAACCAAGAAGTTAAACAACAACCCATGAAGGTACAAACATCACTAGTGCTTTTCCGGTCCACATAGTCTCCCGCATGATCCGAGTCCGCGTAGACAATGGTTTCTACGCCGGTCCCTTTAGGATACCATAATCCTAAATGTATAGTGCCCTTAATGTATCGGAAGATACGCTTAAGCGCTTCAAGGTGAGAGGTTTTGGGAGCCTCTTGGAAGCGAGCACAAAGGCAAACACTAAACATGATATCTGGTCGACTTACCGTTAGGTACAACAAACTACCAATCATACCTCTATATTTGGTGTTGTCTACCGACTCACAATCATCATCTACGGTGAGTTCAATATCCGAGGCCATTGGGGTCTTCATTCGTCTAGATTCTTCTAATCCAAATTTCTTTAGCATTTCTTTAGCGTACTTAGATTGACTAAAGAAAATACCATCGTCAATTTGTTTAATTTGGAGTCCTAAAAAGAAGTTAAGTTCTCCCATCACACTCATTTCGAACTCATCATGCATGATTTTGGCAAAGTCATCACACAATTCTTGACAAGTTGAGCCCAATATAATGACATCGACATATATTTGTACGATTATGAGGTGGGAACCTTTCTTCTTTGTAAAGAGAGTGTTGTCTACCATTCCCATGGTATACTCATGTTTAACAAGAAACGCTTTAAGTCTATCATATCAAGCTTTGGGTGCTTGTTTAAGACCATAAAGTACCTTATTAAGCTTGTAAACATGATCCGGTTTCTCAAAATCAATGAAGCCGGGAGGTTGAGCCACATATACCTCCTCATTGATCAAACCGTTAAGAAACGCACTCTTTACATCCATTTGTTAATATCTAAGGCACAAGCGTAGGCTAAAAGGATTCTAATGGATTCTAATCTAGCTACCGGTGCATATGTCTCGTCATATTCAATCCCTTCTTGTTGATTATATCCTTGTGCTACAAGTCTAGCTTTGTTACGAGACACAACACCATTCTCATCTAGCTTATTCCTATATACCTATTTGGTTCCTATAATGGTAGAACTTCTAGGTGGAGGAACAAGTTCCCAAACATCATTAGCAACGAATTGATTCAATTCTTCTTGCATCGCAATGACCCAACTCTCATCCGTCAAAGCTTCTTTAACATTCTTTGGTTCAATCAAGGAGACGAAACAAAAGAAGTTACTTTGGTTTTGGACTTGAGATCTTAGGGTCCTTTGATTTAAGTCACCAATGATATTATTGAGAGTATGATCCTTAGACTCCTTAATGTTTACTTCCTTTTCAACACTAAGGTCTTCAACTCCTATTTTTCTAACCTCTTTGGCTCTAACTACTTCTACTTCATCTAAGTCATCATCAACCAATGGTGGTGTCTTGGTTAAAGGAGGGGTTTCATCAAAAGTCACGTTAAGTGATTCTTCATTTACGCCCGAGGTTCTATTGAGGACTATTGTAAAACCCGTATTTAAATAGTCGTATATTAAATACGCAGTTTTATTAAAAACTATTCATATAATTATTCAGAAAAATAATTATTAAGTTCAGAAGTATTACGAAAGATAGTTACGTTTCAGGAGATAAAAGCGCGTGAATTAAATGCGCGAACATACGTAAGTAAAAATAAATGTCAGAAAATATTACGTAAGTATTTATTCGTAAGTATTTATTCAGGATAATAAAGAATACATCCAGATTTTCATTACGGGAATTTATTCACGAAGGTTAATCACGAACATCACGTAAATAATTATAACACGAAAAATTACAAGAATACTAATGTTTTTGTCTTTGGGCTGCCGACTAGAAACAAGAAACAAGACATGGGCTTAGGCCCAGCCCAGTTTTAAAGATACCTCAGGAAAACAGAAGGTATAGGTTACATTTCAGTTTAACAAAAAAATGACGTAGGGTTGTGTGAGTATTACCGCCGGCAGAAAAAAAAAGAGAAAAGAAGAAAGACAAAAGAGGAGGACCGATCAATGATTGATCTTGAATCCAGGAATCATCCTTGCTTTTCCAATCACACATAACGGTATTCAGTCTTTCCTTTTTCTTCATATGTCACGAATATAATGAGAGTGATTCAGAACACATGGGTTGTAATGAGTAAAACTTTGAAATAAATCAAAAAGGGCGTCGGGTTTTGTGTGAAAACAGGAAACCGAGACCAATAGGTCTCGGTGTGGGTGGTTGCTGACCAGCCGTGACCCAAAACAGGGGCGGCTTGGTGTTTCTTGGGCCAGTCGTGAACAAACAACCCCAAACAAAGGACACGAGCCAACAGGGGGTGTTTGTTTATACTTTACCAGTGGGAAGAACAACTCGACAGGGGTGTTTGGTTTGCCCAGACCTGAATCAAACACGAACAGGGGGTGTTTGGGTGTAACTAGCAGAAAGGGGGTGTTTGGGATTACCAGCAGTGGGAGCCATGTACTGGCAGTGGGAACGAACAACAAACAGGGGGAACTGACGCAAGGTGAGTGGGTACCCTGTGGTAACAGTGGCTAACCGACAAGAGTCGGTGGCTACTGTGGGTGTTTGGCAGCAAGGCCACGGCCAACCGGCTGTGGTGACTTTTCGGTTTACGGTTTAGCCGAGGCGTGGGTGTCTCGGGGATAATTTCGACTTGAGATTTCGGGAAATAATAAAAATAGGAAGTTAATTAATTTATGATTAAATCATTATTATAAATAAGTTTATAAATGAATTTAATTATATTGTTTTGCGTTATTAATTTAATTAGTAACATTAATTTTAATTCTTTTTTTTTAAATTACTTAAAACGTGTGATTTATTTAAAGGCTTACTTTCAAGGAAACTATATTAGGAAACCTTTCTATTTTAGGAACTTTCTAATTCAAGAGACTTGTTATATTTAGCAGGTTACTAATAATAGTATTATAATATTAGAATCAATATATTATACAAGTAATCAGAAGTACATGATATATACTAATCAGTAAACATTAAAGTAAAGTCAAATTAATCAGTTTATACCCAACCAGTAAAATAATATGAGAACACGCAAAAATGAATTAAGAACGATAATAAACAGTAATCGGAGGCAGTAATCAGACAACTCATTCACGTCCCTTATTATGTAGTATCCGTGAAGTCGGAGTAGATCTTTCAACTTTCATTATGATTTCATTACTGGACACAAGGTACGGAGTTTCTGTCCTTCAGTATGGACTTTCCTTTTCTAAGCATGATTAGGATTCCCCGTCTGCAACCAAATGTTTTCCCCAGTATGTGTTTAAGCTTATCAGAAATCATGTTAAAAACGAAATAAGTTGCCTGAGCATTATATACAAGCATGACCAGTTTATGTACTAGTTACGGAGGTACCGTAACCATGGCACTAGAGGCACCGGTGTCGTGACTCACATGCAGGAGAGTGATATTCTGCATCGTCTCACTCATGTTCAGTTTGGCCATTTTTATATGTATGTTTAGTGGGGCGTATGGATGCATCCTAGGCTTATCAGTTTACAAGTTATCAGGGTGAATGTGGTGTGTGCTCTACATCCTTCACATTGGAGCTGATCCCTCCACCCAGCACAGTATTTAGAGGTCACCCCTCTACAGTTATTTAGAGGTCACCCCTCTACAGCATGACGAGTTCACCCCTCCAGTTATTCATGCATAGTTGTTACAGTATATGACCTATATAAGCTCTGACAATTAAAATATAGTAAATGCATGTTTTCAGATTTAACATATAACAGTTCAGCTTTATTATTTATAAGTCAGACTTTACAGATTATACACAGATTTCTGCTGCAAATTTACTTATCAGTCTTACAGCTTCAGTATACTATCATCTGTCTCATTTCAATAATTCCTTATCATGCTTTATACCCGTTCACTGAGCGTTATGCTCAGCCGTAGTTCCCTTTCATGTTCTAACGGCAGGTACACTAGGACGCTCTTAGGATTTTGAGAGCAGGTGCATTTGGATGGAAGCTATCCAGACTTCTTACTTTATGTACTTACATTATTCTGCTTATTTGGACATTGTTTAGTCCTTTCCTTCAGTATTTTGCTTTTCATGTTTTGGGCTTATGTTTGGATTGCCGATGTTTGATTTCGGTATATCCTTTATGGTCAGTTAATATTTTAGGACATTTACCTTATGCTTTGATGACACGCCATAAATACACGTAACGGTCCACTTATCCAAGTGGGGTGTTACAATTATGGTATCAGAGCGCAAGGTTGGACCTGTATGCTCTAAAACTTGACCTGTGACTAGTGGGTCGTCACTAGGAACTTTCCAGATTTTGGCGTTGTTATCTTTCATGATCCTCATGCATTTATCAGTCAGTTTTCTTCATTTATCAGTCAGTTTTCTTCAGTTATCAGTCGGTCTTCTTAAAGTTGTTGACTAAGTAAAAGGTTGGTACAGGACTGGCCATATTTAGTCGCATGTGTTTTTTTTTCTACGAATTTTGTTTTAGTGAACCGACCCATAGGCGTTCACCATTGCCCGTTCAGATTTTGTATTGATGAACTGACCTAGGCGTTCATCCTTACTCATGTCAGATTCATGTTTTCAGTTGAATATTACTCGGTGAACTGACCCAAAAACGTTCACTATTTGTCAGATCAAAATTTTATGCTATTCAGTCGAATAATGTTTTGTGAACCGATCCACAGTTGTTCACCTTGGTCATATCAGGACATTTTATAAACTTTGACAAGTCGGGATTGGACTACATCCAACCATATTTAGCCCTAGATTATAAATTCCTATACTGGACAGTTCTAATAAAACTTTGACAAATATGGATCGAACCAGAATCGCCCATACTTAGTCACATGTTTTCTTCCTTGGATTCTGTGGATTGAACCATAACCATCCACATCAGTTGATATTAAACCTTAGTTGATTAGACTTTTTATGTACTTTGTAATAGACAAAATTTCATGCTCTCACGTAAAGGTTGTTTTCATGCTGAATAAGATTCATGTCTCCTTACGAGGATTATGTTGTCAACAAAGTGAGGATGTTTTCATGATAAGATACAAAAGAACTACAGTAAGATCTTATTTCATGATAAATAATGTTCTGGTCATTATCAGTTATGTCTTCATGCTGACCATTGTTGAAAATTCGTTTAATCATATTTGTGAACCTCTATGCAACCAGCATTAAGTCTACTCAGGAATTACCAGGCCATCATGATACTCATTTCAGTTCAGTTCACCACCGCTTAAATCAATTTATTTCTTTGATCGGGTCAGACAAGCGACACCCTTATTGATCATCCCCTAAAATTTCACCAGTGCCATGAACAGTATTCCATATGTACCCTATGTACAGTGTCTCAGTTATACTTCATGTACAATAAATCATGTGTACTCCACGTACAATGTCTCAGATATGCTCCATGTGCAGTATTCATTTTGTACTTCATGTACAGTAGTCCAGGTGTACTCCAGGTACACTACCCCATGGATATTGCTAATCGATCCACAATCATCTCAGGCGTTTTCACTTGATATTCTACCATATGCTGACCCTGCTCGTGAGTTGAAGATTTTACCAGATATTGATGCTGCTAACACTTTGAAGACCTCACAAATGATGATGCTGCTGATGCTTTGGAGATTTCTCAAGATGCTGATGTTGTTGATACTATGAAGACTCTGCAGAACAAGAACGAAAACTATAAATTTGAAATTTCTGACAAGCATAAATTTCAACCATCAGACACTACCATCCCCTTCCATACTCTTACTTTCTCAGCTAGATGTCACACTTCACTCAGCTAACCGTTCATTCAGAAGAGTGGGAATCGAAAGCCAGCCGGCCACTCAGCAGAATAGTTACACGAATCACGGTCATGATAATGACCGTCATAAGGTGACAGACAAAGCAGAAGTAACAACCATCGTACTTATAGTTAATCAGTCAATAACCATCGGAACTCTGGCACGGACGTGACCAGAAATACAAGAGGTCAGTAGTCTAACCGGTCCGCCAATCCTAACAGTTACCAGAAATTCTTAACCTTATTCAGACTCACCAATAAAATACATGTCCAAACAACAGTTAAGACACAGGTCTCAAGTATCATTTCGGAAGACATTTGTCAGGACACCAGTCATGGTACACGTCATACGAATATCTTCTCAAAGTACGAGTCAGAACTCATAGCTCCGTATGTTTCTAAACCATGCCCTCAATGATTCAGGGCACCCTCCCAAGGGGATTCACTCGTTCTATTATGCCACACATAAATCAGATCATTTGAAAGATCCAGTCATCACCACTGAAGTTGTAATCAGGTTAAACACGCAGTATTCATTCTGTGAGGTTACAGACGAACACATTCAGTGAAAACTCACCATGTTTACTTCACGTATTCCTATGTCAGCTTTATCTTAAATCAGGTAGTCACCTGTCTCTCATCCATAAAGGACTCAACAGTATCACCATATTTATTAAAGTTATCATTTCAGTCAACGACGAGATCCATCTTACTAAATCCCAAATATATTCATTATATCCTCCGCCAGGAAAATCAGTACAAGTTGTTTCTGCCTTACATGCGCGTGACTTATCAGTCCATAGCTACAAAAATTTTCTAGCCACCAGTTATAATCCACTTCTTAAAGTCTTTAAATTCATGACCAGCAGATTACTCTAGAGTTTCCAGACATAATTTCAGAAAGTTTTTCAGAAATTCCTTCCTAACCACGAAACAAAATTTAACATCAAGCTTGTCTCAAGAATAGAACCTATTTTTCAAAACTCTTTATTCCAGGGCTTCAGCTAAGTTAAAAGAGTTGCAGCAATTGATACAAGAGTTATCGGAACGAGGCTTTATTCGCCCTAGCGCACCACCATGAGGTGTACCGTTTCTGTCTATCAGGAAGAAGGCCGGTAACATGAGATCATGTATCAACCATCGATATTTAGACAAGATCAACATTTTAATCGATGTTCATTCCACGAATAGCAGGTTTATCTGATCTGCTATGACTTTTTATATATTTTCCAGAACAATTCATGATCATGTCACTATCAGTGGTGAGAGATACATATTATAGTCACTCTAAAAGTTTGGAATTATACTTCTGAGCTCTCTAATGCTCTAGCTATAGCACGAAATTTATGAATATTTTTTTATGACTTCGCAGACAAAACCGTCAGTATGTACTTTGATAACATTTTGATCTTCTAAATTCTAGAGAGGTACAAGATAATCATCTTCTCACAGTTGTATAGATTCTCCGATAGGAGAAAAATTATATACGCAGCTTTCTAGATATGAATCCCAGTAGAATAAGGTGGCATTTCTGGACCACACTATTTCAGCAGAAAGGAATTTCAGGCAATCCTGCGAAGGTGAAGGCCATCACCAGATGGTCACGACCGACGTCGGTGAACGAAGTACAAAATTTCTAGAATTCAGTTGGCTACTACCGCAGAAATTGATGAAAGTTCTCTTGATTAGCTTTCTATGGCTAAGTTTGCGCATAAAGGAGAGGACCTACACTAAAATTTTGTATTCCATAAGATCCTATGCTACGAGAGATTTATTTTACCCAGACTCAAAATTCTTTCATGACTAATCACTCAGATTCCACCAGAAGGTACCGTAATCCCAGGCAGAATTTTGATAGAAGCAGTATAACATAATTGATGCAACTATGTTCATATCTGGATGCCTGACATACCTCAGGTTCAAGATAGGACACCGACATGCTACAGGAAATTTAGCAATAGGTCGTATGATTCCAAAGTATTCCATCAACAATCTTGTCAGATCGAAATTAGCGTTCGCGAATCGCGCTCACGTTCATGTTCACAATCACGTGTACGTTCACATTTACTTTCACGTTTACGTCTCATTCGCAGTATGATGCTGTTTCAGTTCATCTTTTATGCTATCTCGTGATTCAAGTTCACGTTTGCGTTCATAATATTATTCACGTTCAACTTCGTGTTCCATTACGCAATACGCGTTTCACGGTTTATTACCGAATACGGTCACAAAAGGTTTGAGAAAACCGGACTCAAGTTTAGCACAACTTTGCCATACCCAGACAGACGTTTCACGTCTCAAGTCGTATCGTTGGCATTCTTTCCTCAGTCGGCATACGTTCATATTAAGTTATAATATCACGTCCACGATATGTTTCATGTATCACATTCCGGGTATATTTCAGGCACATCATTCCTTTTATTATCATGAACCACGTTCATAATTGCTCACGTAGAACGTTCACAATTGTTCACGTAGTTCGTTCCGTTATATTCTCAGCAGGTTGCTCGGAGAGATAAATGTTATCTTTTCGTAATATTTGTACGTACCATTTCATGTATCCTACATGTTATAGCTTATTCGTTCTATCAGATTCCATCTTAAGTATGGAACCAGAAACTGTTCAGCATCACCAGGACAGGGTCATCAGGACCAAGACTTTTATTATGTTTTGACCTTTGAAGGAATCGTTTCGAGCGGGAAGCCACTCGAAACGGAGGAGTCCATCTGGACCTCTCGTCACTTTCCTTCAATAAATCCAGTTAAGTTCTTTTAGCCATGTCACGTTCCATGTCCTCTTCAGCCATGTCACGTTTAATGTTACTTCAGTCAGGTCACGTTGATACCTTTTCAATAGCATCATGTTCTAAATCAAGGACGAATGATCCTTCAGCTTAAATGTCTTTTCAGCCTTCATGCTCTTTCAACATATATGTCATTTCAGCTTTTATAACTTCACCAACTTATTACCTTTAATTCGAGGACGAATTGTTCCTTTTTAGAGGGGAAGCATTGTAAAACCCAGTATAGTCGTATCTTTAATTCGGGGACGAATTATTCTTTTAGAAGGGAAGAATTGTAAAACCCGTATTTAAAATAGTCGTATATTAAATACGCAGTTTTATTAAAAACTATTCATATAATTATTCAGAAAAATAATTATTAAGTTCAGAAGTATTACGAAAGATAGTTACGTTTCAGGAGATAAAAGCGCGTGAATTAAATGCGCGAACATACGTAAGTAAAAATAAATGTCAGAAAATATTACGTAAGTATTTATACGTAAGTATTTATTCAGGATAATAAAGATACATCCAGATTTTCATTACGGAAATTTATTCACGAAGGTTAATCACGAACATCACGTAAATAATTATAACACGAAAAAATTACAAGAATACTAATGTTTTTGTCTTTGGGCTGCCGACTAGAAACAAGAAACAAGATATGGGCTTAGGCCCAGCCCAGTTTTAAAGATACCTCAAGAAGGTATAGGTTACATTTCGGTTTAACAAAAAAAAATAAAGGACGTAGGGTTGTGTGAGTATTACCACCGGCAGAAAAAAAAAGAGAAAAGAAGAAAGACAAAAGAGGAGGATCGATCAATGATTGATCTTGAATCCAAGAATCATCCTTGCTTTTCCAATCACACATAACGGTATTCAATCTTTCCTTTTTCTTCATATGTCACGAATATAATGAGAGTGATTCAGAACACATGGGTTGTAATGAGTAAAACTTTGAAATAAATCAAAAAGGGCGTCGGGTTTTGTGTGAAAACAGGAAACCGAGACCAATAGGTCTCAGTGTGGGTGGTTGCTGACCAGCCGTGACCCAAAACAGGGGCGGCTTGGTGTTTCTTGGGCCAGTCGTGAACAAACAACCCCAAACAAGGGACACGAGCCAACAGGGGGTGTTTGTTTATACTTTAGCAGTAGGAAGAACAACTCGACAGGGGTGTTTGGTTTTCCCAGACCTGAATCAAACACGAACAGGGGGTGTTTGGGTGTAACTAGCAGAAAGGGGGTGTTTGGGATTACCAGCAGTGGGAGCCATGTACTGGCAGTGGGAACGAACAACAAACAGGGGGAACTGACGCAAGGTCAGTGGGTACCTTGTGGTAACAGTGGCTAACCGACAAGAGTCGATGGCTACTGTAGGTGTTGGGCAGCAAGGCCACTGCCAACCGGTTGTGGTGACTTTTCGGTTCACGTTTTAGCCGAGGCGTGGGTGTCTCGGGGATAATTTCGACTTGAGATTTCGGGAAATAATAAAAATAGGAAGTTAATTAATTTATGATTAAATCATTATTATAAATAAGTTTATAAATGAATTTAATTATATTGTTTTGCGTTATTAATTTAATTAGTAACATTAATTTTAATTCTTTTTTTTAAATTACTTAAAACGTGTGATTTATTTAAAGGATTACTTTTAAGGAAACTATATTTGGAAACCTTTCTATTTTAGGAACTTTCTAATTCAAGAGACTTGTTATATTTAGCAGGTTACTAATAATAGTATTATGATATTAGAATCAATCTATTATACAAGTAATCAGAAGTACATGATATATACTAATCAGTAAACATTAAAGTAAAGTCAAATTAATCAGTTTATACCCAACCAGTAAAATAATATGAGAACACGCAAAAATGAATTAAGAACGATAATAAACAGTAATCGGAGGCAGTAATCAGACAACTCATTCACGTCCCTTATTATGTAGTATCCGTGAAGTCGGAGTAGATCTTTCAACTTTCATTATGATTTCATTACTGGACACAAGGTACGGAGTTTCTGTCCTTCAGTATGGACTTTCCTTTTCTAAGCATGATTAGGATTCCCCGTCTGCAGCCAAATGTTTTCCCCAGTATGTGTTTAAGCTTATCAGAAATCATGTTAAAAACGAAATAAGTTTCCTGAGCATTATATACAAGCATGACCAGTTTATGTACTAGTTACGGAGGTACCGTAACCATGGCACTAGAGGCACCGGTGTCGTGACTCACATGCAGGAGAGTGATATCCTGCATCGTCCCACTCATGTTCAGTTTGGCCATTTTTATATGTATGTTTAGTGGGGCGTATGGATGCATCCTAGGCTTATCAGTTTACAAGTTATCAGGGTGAATGTGGTGTGTGCTCTACATCCTTCACATTGGAGCTGATCCATCCACCCAGCACAGTATTTAGAGGTCACCCCTCTACAGTTATTTAGAGGTCACCCCTCTACAGCATGACGAGGTCACCCCTCCAGTTATTCATGCATAGTTGTTACAGTACATGACCTATATAAGCTCTGACAATTAAAATATAGTAAATGCATGTTTTCAAATTTAACAGATAACCGTTCAGCTTTATTATTTATAAGTCAGACTTTACAGATTATACACAGATTTCTGCTGCAACTTTACTTATCAGTCTTGCAGCTTCAGTATACTATCATCTGTCTCATTTCAATAATTCCTTATCATGCTTTATACCCGTTCACTGAGCGTTATGCTCAGCCGTAGTTCCCTTTCATGTTCTAACGGCAGGTACACCAGGACGCTCTTAGGATTTTGAGAGCAGGTGCATTTGGATGGAAGCTATCCAGACTTCTTACTTTATGTACTTACATTATTCTGCTTATTTGGACATTGTTTAGTCCTTTCCTTCAGTATTTTGCTTTTCATGTTTTGGGCTTATGTTTGGATTGCCGATGTTTGATTTCGGTATATCCTTTATGGTCAGTTAATGTTTTAGGACATTTACCTTATGCTTTGATGACACGCCATAAATACACGTAACGGTCCACTTATCCAAGTGGGGTGTTACACTACATCTCTTGCTTCTAAACTAAATATTATCCCCATTACCTTAAGTACCTATTATGATATCGAGATGGCCGATGGAAACTTAGTTAGTACTAATACTATTCTCCAAAACTGTACCTTAACCTTGTCAAAACAGCCTTTCAAAATTGATCTCATGCCAATTCAACTCGGCAGTTTTGATGTTGTTATTGGTATAGATTGGTTATCCAAAACTCAAGCCAAAATCCTATGTAACGAGAAAGTCGTTCATATTCCTATAAATGATGAAACTCTAATTATCCGAGGAGATCGAAGTAAAACCCGACTAAATCTTGTATCTTGTATAAAAATTGAGAGATATATATCTCGAGGTTGCCAAGTATTCTTAATTCAAGTAACGGAGAACAAGCCTGACGAGAAGCGACTTGAAGATATACCTATAGTCAGAGAGTTTTCAGAAGTTTTTCCCAAAGATCTGCCTGGCCTTCCTCCTACTCGCCAAGTAGAATTTCAAATCGATTTGATTCCGGGTGTTGCACCTATAGCTCGATCACCTTATAGATTAGCTCATTCAGAAATGTAGGAACTATCTACTCAACTTCAAGAATTAACCGATCGTGGTTTTATTCGTCCTAGTACATCACCTCGGGGAGCTCCTGTCTTATTTTTCAAGAAAAAAGACGGAACTTTTAGAATGTGTATCGACTACTGAGGTTTGAATAAACTCACTATAAAGAATCGTTACCCGTTACCCAGAATTGATGACTTATTCGACCAACTTCAAGGTTCGAGTATTTACTCAAAAATCGACCTACGCTCAGGTTATCATCAACTGAGAGTTAGGGAGGAAGATATTCCAAAAACCGCATTCAGAACTCGGTATGGACACTATGAATTTCAAGTGATGCCATTTGGGTTAACTAATGCACCAGCTGTATTCATGGATCTCATGAACCGTGTGTGTAAACCTTACTTGGATAAGTTTGTAATTGTGTTCATCGATGATATTCTCATCTATTCTCGCAATGAAGAAGATCACGCAAACCATCTGATAATAATTCTTGAATTACTCAAGAAAGAGAAGTTGTATGCTAAATTCTCAAAGTGCGACTTCTGGATCAATGTTGTGCCATTTCTTGGACATTTGATTGATAATCAAGGGATCCATGTTGATCCTGCAAAAATTGAAGCAGTCAAAAATTGGGCATCTCCTACTACACCTACAGAGATACGCCAGTTTTTAGGACTTGCTGGTTATTATCGAAGGTTCATCGAAGGTTTTTCAAAAATTGCAAAGCCTTTGACTGAACTAACCCAGAAGAACAAAAAGTATATCTGGGGAAAAGATCAAGAAACAGCTTTTCAGTTGTTAAAACAAAAGTTGTGTGAAGCCCCAATTCTAGCATTACCTGAAGGAAACGACGATTTTGTCGTTTACTGTGATTCATCTCATCAAGGTCTTGGAGCTGTTTTGATGCAAAGATAAAAAGCCATTGCTTATGCATCTCGACAACTTAAGACTCATGAGAAAAATTATACCACACATGATCTCGAACTAGGGGCAGTCGTGTTCGCTCTTAGAATATGGAGACACTATTTGTATGGTACAAAGTGTATAGTGTTCACCGATCATAAGAGCCTACAACATATTCTTGATCAAAAAGATCTAAATATGCGACAACGACGTTGGTTAGAACTACTCGCTGATTATGATTGTGAAATTCGTTATCATCCTGGAAAGGCTAATGTCGTAGCAGATGCCTTAAGCCGAAAAGAACGAATTAACCCACTTCGAGTCAGATCGCTAGTTATGACTCTCCATCCAAATCTACCTAGACAAATCCTTAAAGCTCAAAGTGAAGCACTCAAAGAAGAAAACCTTAAGTTTGAGAACTTAAGAGGAATGGACAAAACTTTTGAAATACGTCCTGATGGAACTCGTTGCATCAAGAATAGAAGTTGGTTACCATATTATGGTAATTTGAGGAGCTTGATTATGCACGAATCCCATAAATCAAAGTACTCCATTCATCCAGGTTCTGACAAAATGTATCAGGATCTAAAGAAACTCTACTGGTGGCCTAACATGAAGGCAATCATTGCTGAATATGTGGGCACGTGTTTAACATGTTCCAGAGTTAAAGCTGAAAGTCAGAAGCCATCTGGTTTACTGATACAACCCGAAATTCCTATGTGGAAATGGGAAAGAATAACTATGGATTTTGTTACAAAACTTCCTAGAACATCTAATGGACATGACGCAATCTGGGTCATTGTTGATCGTCTTACAAAATCTGCTCATTTCATTCCCATTCGAGAGATTGATAGTATGGAAACTCTTACGAGGTTATACATAAAAGAAATCATCTCCCGAAATGGAGTGCCAATATCTATCATATCAGATCGTGATCCTCACTTCACATCTAGATTCTGGAAATCAATACAAAGTGCTTTGGGTACTCAGTTAGACATGAGTACAGCCTATCATCCTCAAACCGATGGTCAAAGTGAAAGAACTATTCAGACACTTGAAGACATGCTCCGAGCTTGTGTTATTGACTTCGGAAAAGGGTGGGAAAGACATCTACCGTTGATAGAATTCTCCTATAATAACAGTTATCACGCCAGTATCAAAGCGGCTCCATTCGAAGCACTTTATGGTCGAAAGTGCAGATCTCCGGTCTGCTGGGCTGAAGTTGGAGATGTTCAACTAATAGGACCAGAAATAATCCATGAAACCACCGAGAAGATCTTTCAAATTCGACAACGCTTACAAACCGCTAGAGATCGACAAAGAAGTTATGCCAACATAAGACGAAAACCTTTAGAATTCCAAGTTGGAGATCGTGTTATTTTGAAAGTATCACCTCGAAAAGGTGTCATTCGTTTTGGAAAACGAGGAAAGCTTAATCCACGATACATTGGACCATTTAAAATCCTTGAACGGATTGGCCCAGTAGCATACAAAATTGAGCTCCCTGAAGAGCTCAGTACTGTACACAATACTTTCCACGTTTCTAATCTCAAGAAATGTCTATCAAACGAATCTCTTATCATTCCAATGAAAGAACTTCAGCTTGACGATAAGCTCAATTTCATAGAAGAACCTGTGGAAATCATGGACCGAGAGGTCAAACAACTTAAACAAAGTCGTATCCCTATTGTCAAAGTACGATGGAACTCAAAAAGAGGCCCAAAATTTACCTGGGAACGCGAAGATCAGATTCGTGCTAAATACCCACACCTATTTTCAAACACTACTCCTATATCAAACTAAATCTCGGGACGAGATTTCCTTAAGGGGGAGAGACTGTAACAACTCATAAATTTCCTCTATGTAATATACACTCATGATATATATGAGAACTACTTTTATGGGTTAAATTTTTGCTTCACTATATCTCAACTATGTAAAGTAACTTACATAGAAATCTAGACGTGCTTACGCAACCACTATTGCCAATTATATACATGATTACATCATATAAACCCCTAAGTATGTCAAGTATATATATATCAAAGATCATTTGCTAAATATTCAATCAATACAACATCTTATATCCCACAATTTACCAAAACAAGCATTATACCTTTACGGTTGATTCAAAAACCCTAATTACAAAATGAAACAAGTTTTGAAGTATGCAAGGCTTATGTAAAAGCTACTTTAACTAAAGTTTAGTGTGATACACTCATTGAATCATTGAGCAAGTATTCAAATAACAATTTACAAGTCATTTAAGTATAAAGCCCTAATTTGGTCATCTTATGTCCTAAATCATGTTCAAACTTTCACACCACTCTACCACAAGGTACAAGTACTCATTTTATAGATCCTAAACCCAAAACAGTACATCTACATCATGTTAGACTCCAATCTAGAACCTCAATCCAAGATTTCAACATGACCTAAGCTAAAACAAGTCATTAACCTAGTTTTACCCGGTTTGACCTAGTTTTCAAGTTTAACCTAGTTTAACCCAATAAAACCCTTAAAACTCTTGGTGAATCATTACTAAACCTCAAACACAATCCCTAAATCTGTCTAAACATAAATACTAAGACCCTAACTTATCAAATCCTAATCACAAAACCATAGCAAACCCGGCATGACTAAAACTAGTTCATACTTATAATTTCAGAATATGACCAGCCAATAAAACATAGAATCTGGACAAATCAATAAGACCTGAGTATTAAGTAAAAAAACTAGGTTTTAGCCCTATGTCTTGTGGTCATTTTTCAAATTGAATCACCCCGATTCGACATCATATAAATTAGTTATAGCCGAAATGCTAAAGGTACGCAGATTTGGCATACTTGTAGTAAACAGCTATTATCTCAAGATTTTGTGTAGTAACCCTTGAATATGTAAAACTAAAAGTTGTAGAGGACTCAAATATCTAACAATTCTCACAAATTTGAGCTTAAACGGAGTCACGGTTTGTAAATGACAAACAATTTACCGGGACTATTGCTGGCTGTCCAGAAACAGCCATGTATAAGCATAACCTTGTTAAACCAAGCACCCTAACACCTCAAGAACCTCTATGATCAAGCTACTACTGATCCTAGCACCTTAACACACACCTCCCTCATGCTTAGCACCTCCCTACATCATCCTAAGCAAGCAAGAAGGTAGCTTACAAGCACCTTGCCACCACATGCTTCCTAAACTTCACCATGTGCTTACACCTTTCAAAGCTACATCCCTAGCTTGTAATACTCATCAACTAGCTTAGCCTTAACATCCTCCTAGCTTATCCTTGTCATGTATTCCAGCACTTGACACCTATCCTTGCAAAACTTAGCCATGAAGCCTTTCTTTGCCTATAAATAGCCATAACTAACACATAACTCTTCATTCCATTCTCAACTTCTCTAAAGCACTAAAAACTCTCTCAATCCAAGCACTAGCAGTAGCCTAAGGATGATATGATGTTCTAAGAAGGTTTACAAGAAAAGAAACCAAGAGTACAAGACCTAGAAGCCATTAACAAGTTGTAGTGATCATCAAGGCCTCAAAACTAGCACATACTCCCCTTTTCATCTTGTTCTTGCTCTATTTGTATTCAAGTAAGTTCTAAACACCCATGTTTGATCTTAGATATGTTATAGAACACCTAGAGATGTTGTTATAATGATTACATGCCTTATGATACCTTAAAACATTCATGAAACTATGATTGAACCTAGAAAACCCTAAATTTTTACTACTTATGATCAATTTGATTTCAAAGTTTTAAACTTATTATGTTATTGTTATAAGATGTTCATAAGTCTTATAAGACATATAAGAACACAAATGAAACTTTACTTTAGCTTTTGATTCATAAAACAAGTCTATTTTAGTGTTAAAACATGTTATGAAACTATTTTCAAGATAAAGGACTAAATGAGATATTTTGAAAAATATATAATAATCCTATAAGGTTTGATATTTTATAAACTAAATACAAATAATCCTTTTTATACATTGATTAAAACATATATAAACTCTAAAAACATTACAAATATAAACATAACTTATTATCGAATAACTTTTAAAGAAACCTCAAAACCTATTTTTCTTAACACACAGACGTATCCTACTACTAGGTAATTTCATATTAAGATGTTCCATCTCGATATTACGTTCTGACTGAGTGGTTGGGTTTACGAGTTAAAGTGCCCTCGCTTCTCAAACGTTTATAGAATGGCTTCTGACATATGATGACCCGAATAGTGATATAACGATATTCATAAACTAATGAATCAAAGAAATAAACCTTTTTAAACTATATTAAACAAAGTTTTGAAACATAACACAACTTAACTAAATACTTGACATACGATACCTCAGGTTGTGTGGTAAAAGCCATCTACCTGAGTCCCTCTTGATATTAAGCAGATATCCCTAACCTAAGGTGAGTTCATAGCCTCACTTTTAAATGCTTTACAAACCCGTGAGGGGGATATATGCTCTAAACATGAATACAAGTATTTTGGTATGCTATCCTGATAAATTATTGCACGAGTACCTTGATCTGCCATTATAACATACATTTCATGAACCATAATCACCGTAACGTGAACGCGAATATTGTGAATAGATCTATTTGGAGTGTGACGACTCCCGTTGGTTTGCCTATACTTTTGGCACCAATAGCACTATATTTGAGAACAAAGAGGGTAACCTTGGCAAGTTACGCCTTACTTCTAGTCATTGATTGGTCTGCAGTACCATCACTGGACTTAGAAATGTTAACGTGGGGTGTCATGAGCTCAGATGCAATAATTATGATTTTAACGGGTGTAACAACATATCCCATTGATGATTAAACTTGTATTCAAACTATTATAACTCAAACCTATGAATTTCACTCAACCTTTGTGTTGACTTTGAGCATATTTATCCCAGGTAATTGAAAATCACACGGACTATGGCACGGAGAGGCAAAGGACATGAGGACGTCCAAACTTGTTATCATTCACTTTTATGTTTTCAAAATGTTCTTCGGGACCTCTATTTGTAAATACTCTGATGAATAAATGAATGATAACTCTCTTTTAAAAAAACGTATCTTTTGAGTCGTTTTCTATTATTGAGTACTGTGTATCATGAAGTAATACCCCAAAATAGCTTCCGCTGCTATATGTAAAAATGAGGGTGTTACAGAAATAGAAGCTTCAAATAGAAACAACTGGACTATTTGTCATTTGCCTGTGGATAGGAAAGCTATTGATAGCAAGTGGTTGTGGAAAATTAAATACAAATTTTCTGGTGATGCTGAAAGATACAAAGCCAGGCTAGTTGCTAAAGTTTTTAGTCAAAGAGAGGGTTTTGACTATGAAACCTTCAGCCCAGTTGTTAAGCTGGTAACTGTTAGGTGTTTTAGTATAATGTGCATTAGAATTGGCCTTTGTATCAACTTGATGTGAATAATGCTTTTCTGTATGTTGATCTTATTGAGGATGTTTATATGAAACTTACAAAAGGGTTTGATTTTGTGGATAGTAATAAAGTGTGCAAACTTAATAAATCTTTGTATAGATTAAAGCAAGCCCCAAGATAGTGGAATGCCAAGCTTACCACTGCCTTGGTTGAGCATTGCTTTGAGCAAAGTAAGTTTGACTATTCATTGTATATGAAAAAGATGGTCACTTATTTATTGCATTATTGGTCTATGTGGATGATATTATCATTATTGGTAATGATGAGAATTTGATTAAAAGCTTTAAAGAATTTCTGAAAACTAAATTTTTAATTAAAGATCTTGGTGAGTTGAAGTATTTTCTTGGCATAGAAGTGTTAAGAAATAAATCTGGTGTGTATGACTTAAAGAAAATATTGTATGGAATTGTTGAGTGAGTATGGTTTGTTGGCTACTAAACCTATTGAAACACCCTTGTTAGTGCAAACATTATAATGCTTAATCGATATAATCTCTTTGTGTTTTTATGACGACAAACGTATAACTCGCAATACATTATGTAAATGTGTAAGGTACTCGTAATCACTCAAGCATACATTTGTATTCTTCTCTCGACACCTCCAAGATCACATTCGTCATGAATCACTCAAGGTATGAATAAATAAGTCATTAACCTTACTAAGTGATTAAGGATTAATATTCTCTTAAAACTTACTTTTAATTAAAGTGACAAACTATTTTTGAAAAACTTTATTTTTAAGAAAATGTTTTATTATAAAGAAAATGGAAATTTGAATTTGGCATATTCCAAATTGTCTAAGAATATTCTTTTTGGGTATTAACTTCACCAGATGGCATTTCCCTACTAAAGGACAAAAGGTAGCAGAGTCTAGAGCCCTCGGCTCAATATAGGTACTCGCGGCTCAATATCAACAATGAGCCGCAAGAAAATATAGTCGTTGCTACCTTGTCCTATAAATAGTGGATCATTTCTAGTTTTTTAATTAAACCTTTTCGCACATTTTCTCTCAATTTCTTACACACATTAGATCCTGGATTAGTTGGTAGATTAATCTTGTTTAAGATGTGATTCTTTTCTCAAATCCTCTCATCCTCTCAAGTGCAAAGGGAAGAACACTTTCAGCACTATGAAGTGTTAGGTTCATAACATGATGAGATCTCTTCTTCTAGATCTAGTCATGATTATAGTTTTACTACAATGTAAACCATAAAGATTCAAGTTGTGTGTATACTTAGACTTGATGTATATGTAGTAGATTCAAGTGGTGGGTACACTTGGATGTGTTTGTAAATCCAAGTGATTGGTATCCTTGGATTAGGTGTTAGGTTTATAGATCTAATTTATATATATACTTGGATATAATGTTAGAGTCCTAGATCTAATTGGTGTGTACTTAGATCTAGATGGTTTATGTGTTTAGGCAATAAAACACAAGGTTTGTTATGTTGACCATAAAACATAACTAGTGTTGTAATGGGTGCTAGATTGGTTTAGCTTAGATTAGGACTCGACATGTAGCTTAGTGTCGGTAAAGAATGTAAGCTATTGGTTTATGTGTTTAGACCATAAAACACAAGGTTTGTTATGTTGGGTTATAAAACATAACAGGTTTGGTTGTACCCAAAGAAGGACTCGACATCTAGCTTAGTGTCGGAAATGGTGTAAGCGACGTGTATGGTTTTCTCCGCCTTAAAAATAGCTTGTTGACTAGTGAAGTAACTCTCGAGCTGGGTACTCGAGGAGTGGAGTATGGTGAAGAGGAGCTTTGTGACTGAACCACTATAAATCATCTTGTCGGTATTCTCCTTTACATTTATGTCTTTACTTTTATATTTGCATACTTGTGTTGTGTGTCTTTGTGTGCATCACATAATCTAAACATCTAAGTTGCAGAAAAGCTAAGGCTTAGTACGTGTGTGCTTCATGTTTAGATTATGGTCAAGTGTGCATCCTTTAATCTAAACATCTTAGTTGCAAAAAAATGAAGGCTTAATACATGTGTGCTTAGTGTTTAGACTATTGCTTGATGTACTCTTGATTTGATGTGTTTGTGTGTTTACTTGATTGTTGTTTATATCTATAACAAACACATCTCATATTAAGTCAAGCTTAATCGGAGATTTGATACAAAAGATTATTAAGGTTTCAAAGTTAAACGATGTTTTTTATTCCACTGTTGGCGGTTCATTAATTGAACCGTTGTGCTTTATTGATAATGAACCGCGGTCATGTTTACTAAACTGTCGTCAGTGGGTTTTAACGAATTGGTTTAAAAACTAAATGAGAAACGTATTCACCTCCCTCTATTGTTAATACAACCCTTTACTGAGAATACTGTTTTAAGTTGTGAAGAGTCTAAAAATGATAAGTATTTGGATTGCTTCACTAATTATCAAAAGCTTGTAGGAAAGTTAATTTACTTAACTAATACAGGACCTGCTATTAGCTATGTTGTTCATTGTCTAAGTCAACATATTCATAAGCCTTTACAGTCCCATTTTAAAGCTGCTCTAAGGGTGTTAAGATACCTTAAACAGGAACATGGTCTAGGGCTTTAGTTCAATTGTGTGTCTGGTCTAAAGCTTAGAGCTTTTTCAGATGCAGATTGGGCTAAGTGTCTTAGAACAAGGAGGTTTGTTACTGGGTTTTTTTTTTGTTTTTCTTGGTAATTCTCTTGTGTCTTGGAAAAGAAAGAAACAAAATACTGTTTCAAGAATTTTTGCTGAGTATGAGTATAAAAGCATGGCTTCTACTCGTGAAATAATCTAGTTGAGTAATTTGCTTCATAGCTTTGGTGTTAGTAACTTGTATCCTGTGGATTTGCATTGTGGTAGTAGTTCTGCTATTCTGATAGCTACAAATCCTATTTTTCATGAGAGGACTAAGCATTTTGAGTTGGATGTACATTTGGTTAGAGAAAAGGTTTATGCAGGTGTGATAAAAACTTTTAAGGTTAATACCAAAGATCAACCTGCAGATATCTTTACTAAGTGTCTTTGCACAATGCAAGATCATAATTTGTGCAAGAGGCTTGGTTTAACTAATATGTTCTCTTAACTACAAGATTTTCCTTGAAAATCTTAAGGGAGGAGGTTGAAAGATATATTGTATTTGTTGTGTTTTGTATTTTGGTTTATAAGTGCAGGGACTATTTTTGTCAAGTGTGATAGTTGAAGGACTGGATTACAAAGATGGGTTGTTAGCTGGACTATATAGCCTGGATGAGAGCTAGGGTTCTCCATTCAACCGTTTTACACTCTCTCTCTACAAACACACACATACTATATTTCTCTCTCTAGTTTGTTATTTTGTTAGTAGATTAATCGTTCAGTTACGATTAATCTCTTCTTGGTTTGTATTAATATCAATCATCTTGATTAATTTAGTGTTCGTATTGTTTTAAGTGATTGATTGTATTGCATGTGATCGATAAGATCCACCCAGTGAGAATTATCTTTGTTATCAAGCACACGACTGTGGACTTGATCGTATTGTATTGAATCTAATCATAATAAGCACTACGGGGTGGTTGGTTGAGTGCATCTGAGTTCATTGTCTTAATATTGTTTACATCCTTCTTTGATACTAAAACAATACCAACCACAATACCTAACACAATTTCAAATCCCTGATGTCTATGTAAACTGATACCAAGCACACTAACATAAACCATCATATAAAAACATCAAAACACAAAAGAAGCTGATAGTTTTAATTTTTTTTCATATCAATAGAAACACAAAAGTTAACATGTGGATGTTAAAAACAATATAGGAAAATGAAAACTGAAACGAGACAAAGATTAAAATCAAGTTTAAGATAAACTTATGTGATGTTGATGAGAGAAAAGGAGATGCCGGTTAGAATAACCGATATGTGATGTTGAAACCCTAGTTCAAATATATAGAACTTGCATGAATAATGAGGATATAAATGTAATTTTCAGACAAGCCTAACCAATTTCCCCTCCTAATCCCCCCAGAATTGGGCGAAACAAATATACTCAAAAAGTACACACCTTTCCTTCCCTCCTTCTTCCCGTCCGCTACCATTCATTCTAAAACAAACTTAAGAACACCATTTTTTTTAGATTTCTCTTTCCATCATTTTCCTTTCCTTAAAAAAAACTAGAATATAGGGTGAATGGTATAAAGCTCTTCCAATGTCACACTCTCAAATTCACTGCAGCGGAAGACTAACTTTGGGGGCTGTGACTTCATAACGTAAAGAGGACTTGATCCGAGAGAACGAACTCTACATGCCAATACAAGAATGCAAACTCTATATAATTCATACAGTAGAATACCTAAGAAAACATTACTAAAACGTCAACCTAAAGTTGGTGAGTTCATAGGTTTAATTAGGCAAGTAATGTTAATGAGCTACAAGATTTTATCTCACAAACCATAACGATATCCTCAAAAATCATTTGCTGAGTGTCTGAGCTCATGACACGAAGCCTTAGCTTATAATTTACACATAAATGTAGCCCATGCACATGCCTAACCTGGAGCACCTAAAATGACTCAAATGAAAATGCATCCGCTTGACTAATGTAAGTCAAAGACGGACATGGGTTTCAACTACGATAGGTCTATCTATAACATTTACGCTTACGCAAAGTAATTACAGGTTCATGATACAGGAAAAATCAACTTAGAATATATAGACAATACTTAGACCTCCATTAGTAAAAGTGTAACCGTATTTATGTTCATTCGTAAAAAAAAAAGAAATCATACAATAATTGACTCTTAAAAAGGAATTTCTTAAAATTTAAGGCCATTTCTTTGAAAAAAATTCTTGGTGGTAGGTCCCATTTTAAACATATGTAACATCTCATTTAAACCAATGTTTTAAAACTCGGGTTTTAAATTGACCCGGTCGAGTCATCGGGTCCGGGTCAACCCGCGTTTCAATTTTTTTTTATTTTTTTATATATTTAATAATTAATAAAAGTTATATATAAAAACCATAAAAACTTTTGAATATTGAGAATATAAATTATTTACCAACCAATATAATATGTAAGAATAAAATTTCGTCGCAAATACGAAAATTTTACATATTTTTTTCAATAAAACTTGAAAAAATCAAAACCCAGCCGGGTCTCAAGAACCGGGTTGACCCGGTCACCCCAAAGCCGTCGGGTCAAGGCAGGTTTCTAAAATATGAAACCCGGGTCAAAATGACCCGTTTTTTCGACCGGAACCGAGTCAACCGGTTGACCCGGGTCTGAGAACATTGATTTAAACCATATAATAACTTACCTCAAATAACGATATCTTTTAATAAACTTGTTTATAAGAAAAACACACTAAACTTTTAACCACATAATTAAAGCTAAATTTTGAAAGTAAAAGTGCTAACCATTTACGCTATTAATAATTTAGAAGTTCTACTTTCGAAAACATATCCCTACTAATTTAGGAGTTCACCAAAAAAATTTCATCACGTACCAGCCGTGGTATTGCACAATATCCTTATAGTATAAGAAAATGTTAATATGATATCAGTATTTGATGTAACACGAGCCATATAACACATATGGTTGACAATCGAGTTGTGTTCGGATTGCTATGTTCAGATTTATAGGTTTACATGTTATTACGAATTAAACACGACCAATTTATTAATCGTGTCAAAATTTTTATTTTTAACTTAAACTTGCATAACACGTGTAATTCGTTTAACTTATTTAAATAAGTAGATCAAATGATGAATAATGGAATTAATTTAATAACACATGACAAGCATTCTCGAAACCCTTTATTATAAAACGTTTTGTATTAACGTGAATGATCAAATAAAGAGCAACTTATTGCGATGGATACAGCCAAACAACCATTTTCTAAAAGTCTAAAAATCATTAAAAACTTGTACGGAATATTCATGCTTTGTCTAAATTACCTTTTAATACCTTTTAATATATACCTTAAACATGGTTAATTCTAAACTTTGATAATTTTTCAAACACATAAGCTAGTATTTTAATTTTGAAAAATTCACATTTTGTATTTCAATAAACGCACGCGTTACATTAACAGTCGAACCAAGATCAAGATCTCATAAATTATAACTGTTTTTCTTTATATACTCTCATTTTGCGCGAGTACTCGTCTAGTTAAGAAAGTACATTTGGTTAAAACTTTAAATTTTCAAAAAACAAGTAAAATTTTGTTAAATTAAAACAATTTTGCCTATAAAAGGCAAATCCCACTTATTTTTTTAAATATATAAGAGAAAAGTAAATAGTACTTAATTGCAATTTAAACACACTAACTTTTTTTATTTTTTTATTTTCACCTGCTGTATACATGTATATATAACAAATAAAGTTGTAAAAATCGTGAATCGTTAGCTGGCAATCGACATTCTTATAGCTTGTAGCCGGTCTAAGCAAGATGAACCGGATTGTCAATTTTGGCAAGTTTTAGATTTTTCGACGAGTTATATGTATTTCAGCAAGATTTTTTTTAAAAATTAACTTATAATAAATATAAACAATTATCATAAATGATTGAAACATGTTTACGACGAGTAAAATTTGCATATAACTAACAAGTTTGATCATTATTGGTCGTCTTTGCTCTTTGTTGACCATAGTTAACTTATTGATTGACCGATTAATTGATCACGAAAAAGTTGATGATTCTGTAACGCCTGAACGACAATTAATCAGTCTTTTAAACTTTGTTTTGCAACGCTGATGAAAGAATAATATACATACACACGATTAATAAGTTATTTTTATCCGAAGTTAGTTGGCAAATGTGGTAAGTGGTTGAAGGGTAAAAGTGGATTTATTTTTCCATTTAGAGGAATTTTGTAGTTTCCTATTCTTGGAACCCCACACATCTTCACATACACACACGCATACACATCACACATTTTTTCTCTTTCTTCTTTTATTGGCAAATAGACTGACTCTTTGATAATTCAATACATCATCACTGCACTGTTTTCCTCAAGAATCCAATCCAAAAAAGGTAAAAATGAATCACCAAAATCTTCATTTTTTTGCTTTATAAATCTACTTTTTTCTTTTTCTTTTGCATGTTTGTCATGAAGATCATACCAAACTAGACCTTTAATTTGTGGGTGTGTTTTGAGTTTCTGTGTGGTTATGTTTTTAGATCTAGAAGTTAATATTTGTGAAATAAAAGTTTTTTTTTTCATATTTCTAAATTTAGAAAGTTTTGTTCTTGAAGGGTTATCATCATCAATGGCTAGAGAGAAGATAAAGATAAGAAAGATTGATAATATAACTGCAAGACAAGTTACTTTTTCAAAGAGAAGAAGAGGGCTTTTGAAAAAAGCTGAAGAACTTGCTGTGCTTTGTGATGCTGACGTGGCACTTGTCATTTTTTCAGCTACCGGAAAATTGTTTGAATATGCTAGCTCCAGGTATTGAGTACTTTTTTTAATATTGAAACCCTATATTACCTCTTTTGTTTGTTCAAAGTTTCTATTTGTGGAAAGATTGTACATATAGATTTGTGTTCCATTCGTGCAATCTCTATCTTTCCTTTTTTGGGTGGTTATTATTTAGGGTTCTTGAGTGATTTTTTATGTGGTATTCTAGCTACTACTTAATTTTCTATACTGATTATCTTGGTATTGAAATAAAACCATTCTTGATTCATAAGATCAAACTGTTTATTTGTTTATTAAAGTTGTGTATTTATTTATTTATTGTCTTTTGAAATAAATAAGCAACTTGTTTATTCAATCAAAAAGCATATCTCATACAAATAGTTACATGGACATTTTGAACCACCAATTTCCAATCTCTCTTATAAGTTTTATCTGCTCAAAATACAGTAAACATAATATAATAAGATGTCTGGTTCTTGACATATATATATGAAATCATCTTAAACTCTTTAAACATATGGTAATAGTCAAACTTCTGTCTTGCTATGTAAAAAGTAAATGAGTGTTTTATGACTTTTTATATATCACTAACTACAAATATGAAGATAAGAATATACTATCATAATGTGTCACACATTAAGAAAATCTTTAGCATTCATAGTGTACTAAAATTAGTAAGTAATAGAATAGTTAAATAGCTAAATTTAACATACTTTATTATATATGTAGTTCCCACTTGCCACTATCAAAAGTTTATATATAATGGTAGTTAAACATGGTAATCCATTCATTGGAGGATTAACAAAGTTCCTTACAGCTATATATCTGTCAATGAGTTTGCATCTTTTGTATGTTTTCTTTGGAACTAATGGAGTAATGGCCACTATTCAAATACAATTTGACATTATATCATAATATATTTTGATAAAGAAAGGAATGTTTATATCATCACCTCTGAAATTTTGTTTTAAACATTCACTTGAACCAAGTTATATACATGGCTGGTTGTATCAGATAACATTACATCATTGGAAGATAATTTGACATCATGCTAAACATTATTAGAAATGTGTTTAGTCTAAACTTAAATTCATGTCTATTAGTTGGCAGCCGTCATTCATTGTCATTTCCTTAGTTAGGAATTAGGATGGTGAACTATACTAGTTCTACACGGTTTAACTAACCTCGATTGGGTACAAATCGAGTTGTACGTGTCACGTTTTGATTATTTTGATCGAGACTTTGTGTTTTATGTGTATTAGTTGGCAGCCTTCCCATTATCATTTCATTGGTGTGTGTTGGTATATGATGTGTGGATCGGTCTAGTAGGGATGGTGAACTATACTAGTTCTACACAGTTTAACTAACATCGATGGGCACAAATTGAGCTATATGTTTCACGTTTTGATATTTTTGATCTAGCTTTTGTGTTATTAAATCCATGCCCTCTTTTAATTGCGAAATAAAGGTACAAGTGTATGCCAAAATTTCCCGATTTTCTTAGCCATGAATTGAGTGTTAATTTGTATGTGATTTGATGGCATGTTCTTAAGTGAAGTGAAATCAAACTATAAAAAATTAAACTAGACATGATACAAACAATAACTTATGCTTATATATTTCATTAGATAAAAGTTCATTGAAATACTGTGTTCAGCTTTTAAATTAATTAATTTCTTAATTTTGTATGAGATAGACCATATAGCGACTAGATTTAATCAAATACCAATGATCCTAAATCATCAAATGATATGATGTTTAGCTAGAAACTCCATGTAGGATCGCTAAGTGGCGGAGGCTTATAAAACCACGTTCAGTTCAGTCCGTTCTCATGAACTAGTAACCCATAAAAATGCAAAATATATAATTTTTCACGGTCTTCTTGCTCTAGCTTCATCATTTGTCATGGTTTCGTACATATGATACAATGATTGTGTGATTGATATAGTTATAACTTAAATATATGATCGAGTAAGTTGAGTTAATTATGTTTGAGCTTATGAACGAACATTGCCAGTTCGTAAAAGATCACATAAAAGTTGAAATAAACCATTATACTAGCAAGAATGCAAAAATGCAGATATTATTGGAGTATAATTTCAGTCAGTTCTATTTATTTGTTGCTTGGAAAAACTACTTAGACGACTAAAGACTGTAAGCTAACGAAGATACCCTTGTTATCGGGACTAGAATTGCAATCACACGTTTTACTTTTATTTACGAGTGCTAATGGTAACGTTTCTTCTTTGTGTTGTGAAGCATGCAAGAGTTACTCGGAAAATATAAACTTCATGCGACTAACAATAATGCTGATAGAGTAAATGAACCTGCACTCAACCTCCAGGTTCCACTCCCTTGATCTTCAACCAACTTTATAAATCCAGTTATTCAGACTTTTGGCGCTTAATCAAACGGGATTAAATCATACATGAAAAAAAAACTAGCTTTTATATATCGATGTAAGAAACTCTACATGTCACAACTAGATATGATGTATGAATAATAAAACACATTATTGCTTGTAGCTCCTAGAAAGCGAAGAGACAAGGATGGCAAGGGAGGTGCAGGAAAAGAATCGCGAATTGAGGTACTTCTACATTAATATGACATAATGTACAACACATACAAGTTGCTAATGATTTGGTTATGAAAAACAGTCAGCTACGAGGTGAGGACCTTCATGGACTAAGCCTAGAGGAACTTCAACGGTTGGAGAACATGCTCGAAGGAGGGCTCCACCGTGTAATTCGAACAAAGGTTTTTATCGGATTTTTACGTCTTCCTTCCTAGCTTTAAATTGAGAATGTCATTCGTCACAAAAGTAAAATATGAGTTATGTCCTTATTTGTTCCCAGGATGAAAGGATTGCAAAAGAGATAGCGAGTCTTCAACAAAAGGTAACATTCATGTTTCTCGAAACTACGAGTCCATTTTGACTTTACAGACTCAAATGTGTACGTTTAGTTCTGAAATCAGTTTAATTTTTACATACATGTGTTATTAAAAATAACTTGAGTGTATGTACTTTAGTACTTAGATTCAAAAGAGAACAACTAGTTTGACTTTCCAAAAGGGCTAACGATACAACTTATTGTCCGTTTCTCATCCAACACTATGTAAATACTAATGTACATAGTTTATAATATATGAAGTTATATAAAAAAAATTATTCTATAAAACTAGTTCTATTACTTTTGACTTTTTTAAGTCAAGTATTGACTTTGGTTTTAGCCTTTTAGGAGATCTTTTGCTTTTTATACGTTTGGAGGTATTAATCAAGTTTTATATCACAATTTGCAGGGTTTTCAGTTGATGGAAGAGAACAAGCTCTTAAAACAACAGGCAAGAAGACTCTTAAGATATTCAAATAAGTTTTATTTTTGGTAAAGTTATTACTCATGCAACTAATGAACACCTTTCATTTGTATATGTATTTCTAGATGATGACTTTGATGTCGAAAGGCAAGAGGCCTCGTACAATGGCTACTGAGTTGGATAATTTTGTAACTAACCATGAAGATCAAGGGAATTCATCTGATTCTGTCACCACTAACGTTAGTGGACCTCCTCCCGAGGATGATTGCTCCGACACTGCTCTTGTACTAGCGTAAGTTCGTTGCACTTCCTTCCAAAAGCATATGCATCATTGATTCACACTCACACCGATTTACCACCACATCATGATAATCGACTAAGAACTCGTATGCTCATGTTTAACCAAAGTTGTTTAGTTGTAAGACATCACAAGTCTTTTGAATTCAAATCATATAAGTTGACTAATTCACGATTTCATAACTTTCATTAACTGTTAATTTCAAATTATAAGTTGACTGTTAATTATTTTGTTTAATACTGGTATCATGCATTCTCACGAATAAAAGTTGACAAACTCGCAATCTTGGGTTTATAAGATCGAAATTTGGAATAGCTAACACAGATAAGCCATATAACTATATAAGGCAAGTATTAGGATATTGGGACATGTATATGTGCATTGGAGTATTATGTATAGTAATTTGTACGCTGTGTGATCAGATTACCATTTAACTGAGATCGAGAATGCCAAACAACCGAGGAAAATGAGGACGTTGCTGCGTGTTATGAAGGGAATAAGAAGTGTTATGTTTAATGTCTAGTTAATTTTGTGCTTGTTGTATGAAGATAAAACAAAGACTTATAACTTGTGTTTTGATGAGAACAAATTCTAGTTATCTATCTAATTTCAGTTCTGTATTAAGAGAAACCTATGCGGTTTGATTTCTTTCATTAGAGTTAGTTGGTCGATAAACTCGTAACAGAAGGTTTCTAAAAGACAGAAATAGACTGAAATACACCCTGTGAATGGCCAGTAATGATGTAAACCTCCAACGTGCCCGAGACAACATGAACTAAGTCTACCCTCTTGCACCCTCCCTCCCAAATGGTCCTACGTCGGCCACCTTGGTTTCTAGGGTATTAATGGTGTGGCACGAAGCATTTTGAACGTGGTTTTGAGCCATTACAAAAGTTGAGCTAGATTACACTTTATAAACTCATGAACAACATTAGAGTTCGTCTAAGATAGAAATGTCATTTGATGCACATGTTACCGGCTTACCGGACAATCAAATGGTTGTTGCAAAACTTGCAAGTTAATTTTCAAATGAGGCCGTCCATGAGTATTGATCCCATAATATCTCATACACTCTCGTACATACGGGAAGCCTATGTGGCGTTAATGTGTCTATACGGTTCATTAGTACTGTATTACTCAAAGGAGTTGAATTATTCAGCGTAACCGCCCTTTGTGGGTGTACGGTGTCAAAATAGCAAAACATAATCTTGTAGCTCAAAGATTTCTTATATGGCGTTATATGAATGTGCCCGATGAGGAAGTTATATTGATCAATATATAGTTCACATAGACAAACGATGAGAAAAAAATATTGACCTGGCTACGTTCTACATATGTTTTTGTCATTTTAGTCATTCGTCTATAAATGAGGAAAGAGGTGTCACTACAACAAAAGATAGATCCGGCGACGAAACTTTCTCGTGCGACAAACTCACAAAAGTCGTTGGAGATAGTTTTGGTAAAGTTTACACAAAAAAACCTTGGCTCCAAACTTTCAACATGTCGGTGGGGAAAGTTTAGGCATAGTTTGACCGTGTTTGACGATGATTAGTTGTACTCAATACTCATTAGTGGTAACGACAATAATAGCCGGTGACGTGATCGACACTTTCCCTATCGACATGTCGTTGGGATAGTTTTGACCAAAGATGATAATTAGATGTACTTGTTAATGTTAACCGTTGGGGGTGAATCAAAGTTTATGGACATAAAATTAATAGTCGTGTGATAGGATCGAACTCGGGATTAGGGGATTGCACACAATACGTAAAGAGTTAATTTTATTTATTAAATATATTTTATATATATTTATTAAATCAAACCGAACTTAACTAAATGATGGTTAAATAAATTAAGAGTTAAGTTAAATAACCGTTATGGAATTATAGAAGAAAAGGAAAGCGGAAAAGTTCCAAAAACACTCCTTGGGGTTCTAGCCGACCGTCGGCAAAAGGGGGGGGGGGGGGGGGGGGGGGGGGGGGGGCAAAGGAAACTTTGTGTTTCCTAATTTGTGTTTACTTGAAAATCAAGTTTTGCTAAACACTATATAAACACATAATCCCCTTCATAATTTTTATCCCACTCTCTCCTTTTTCTTCTCTTTGATCGCCGGCCAAACAAACACCCTTTAGGGTTTTCTTTGGTTTTCGATTTTGCTCAAATTCCACAAGAGTTGAAGTTTCGGTTTGCAAGTGCTAGACTCATGGTTAGCCCGTTGCATTACGTGTGTACAAGAGCGTAATATAGTTTTACTTTAAACTATATCTTGGTATTGTTCTTCACAAACCCTAATTGGTGAGTCGTCGGTTATCTTGTGGATCTATGCTAGGATAAAAGTATGTAATCTTGATCGATTAATTATAATTGTATTAATATGATCTTGTTAAATCGCTTCCGCTATAACGTGCTTTGATCTTTGTTATGATTATATAGTTGTTATGAATGTCATAAACCATCAGTGGCATCGAGAGCCGTTTTAACATGTTATAATTATCGAGATCTAAAGGATTTTTAACTAATGGTGATTTGAGTTAAAAATTACATGTTGTTTTTTAGGTTTTAACAAAAATTAGGGTTTTTTTTTTTTTTTTTAAATCGGCTTAGTCGAATTTTATATTAAAAAAAATTGTAAACCCTAAAATTACATGGTAAAATTCTTTAGATGATTGCATTAATTAATTGTTACGTCATGTGTGGTTACGATCCGTAGTTTTTTAATTGTTAAGAATACGTGGGAGATCCGTGATAAACATGCATGTTTTTCACGGATCATATGGGATTTTGTATGCTATTTGCTTTATTTGATTCAAAGTTTTAAAATTAGGGAAGACTTTTTATGTTTATAAAAACCCTAGATTTTATGTTCTTTGAATAAATTGTTATGCATGTGGCTATTTGATTTAGTTTTTTGTGTACCTACTTGTTTTCATACGTTTTATTTTGATTGTATGTTGTAAACAAGGGTAATTTTTTTAAGAAAAATTAATATGGACTAAATCATATAAAAATTAATGAATTGTTTTGAGATCTAAATTACATATGATTTGCGTTGATTGGAATTGAAATAATAACTTAACGGCCTTCTCAATTTTGACAAACTATAAAGTGGGTATAACGCACCGCTGGTCATGTACCCGGTTAAGGAAGGAGGTGTTATGCTTCAGCGCTGACCAAATCCCCAGCTTGCCTGTGCGTCAAAGTTGGAATTACCTACGGTTGTTATTTTCATAATTTCTTAAGGTTGATTTAACCGAAAATTCACATCCGAAACACAATGAATAAAGTTATTGCTTTGTGCTTTATCCAAGTTCTAGGAACGTGAGGCATGAATTGTTGTGGGTAAAATCTTTAATTGGTTTAACCAATACCTCAACTTGCAAATATATCGAGAAATATTTAGTCTCACCAAAAGGTTTACTAAAACTTTTATTAAACTGATGCTATGGAGATGTATGCATGCTTCTCCTACATGATTTTGACACCAAAATCAATACCCTTAAATTTAAGTCTTATGTAATCTAATTGACGAACACTTGAAGTTACAATTGTCGTTAAATGAGATTTTGGACGATGTTGTAATGGAGAGAAAACTTCATGACTGTATGAGATTGCACATGAAGGTTTTACGTTCTTTAGATTAGTCGACTTGATTGAGTTACTCAGTGAGATCTGGAAACTTAAGGCATAAAGTACGGATGAAACATGTTTACGATACAAAGAGACTTTTGGCAACGTAAATCCCTAAAATATCTAGAAATTGCAAATTTGTTTGTCAATTATTGTACGACAAGTTACCATGTTGAGTACATTTGTCACTAGCAGATCAACTGATGTGATAAGTTTATGTCAATGTGGATTCTAGTTTCAAGGAAAATACTATGGTTTTATTACCGGGGTAATTTTATTTTCTTGAATGTTATTATCAAAAATACTAATGTTTGAACTTATTTATGTAGAAATGGCTCAACCCGAACATAATATGACTATGAGTTCTGCGTTCAAAAGTTTCTTTGAACGTCCTGAACTTACTGGCCCTAACTTCAATGATTGGTATCACTCACTAAGAATAGTTCTGAGAGCAGCGGGTACTATCAATATCTTGACTACTCCTTATCCGGAGGATCTTGCTGAAGGAGCATCTGATGCGTAAAGGCTTAAACACGCTGCTAATGTTAAGAAACACTCTGAGGTGGCTGCTTTAATGTTAGAAAGAATGGATCCTCCACTTCAACAGAAGTATGAGCTATGTTCTCCTAAGTGAATGTTTGATGAGCTCAAGGCTATGTTCGAAAAGCCGCAAGCTGTAGAAATCTACGACTTGGTAGATGCTCTGCATAGTTGCAAGCAAGCTCTTGGAAAGTCTGTAAGTGCCCATTATTTGGAGATGAGGGGTTATATGGAACAACTCATTTCACTAGGACAACCCTATGATCATAATATGGCTATCAACTTGATCAATAGGTCCCTTAACAAGGACTTCAATGATTTTGTTCGAAACTATAATATGCATTGCACGGGGAAGACAGTTAATGATTTGCATGCAATGCTCATTGACTTTGAAAAGGGGTTAAAGGACAAGGCATCTAATTCTACTCCTCCTGTGCTTTTTGTACAAAAGGGTGGAGTGAGTAAGCCAAAACCACACAAGAACAACACGAAAGGCAAAGGAAAGGGTGATAAGGGCAAACAAGTTGCGACTTATTCTAAACATAAGCAAAACTCTTTCAAGAAGAATCAATCTCAGAAGGATGAGACTTTTTTCCATTGCAATGCAAATGGACACTGGAAGAGGAACTGTCCTCTTTATCTCGAAGAGTTACGAGAAATAAAGAAGAAGGTTGAGCTTAGTGCTGCAGCATCTTCAGGTAACTTATATTTGATAGAGTTATTTAATCTTACATACAAATCAAATTCCTGGGTATATGATACGGGATGTGGTATTAACATTTGTAATACCATGCAGGGATTTGAGTTGGAGAGGAAGCTTACCTATGGGGAACAATTTCTGCATGTGGGCAATGACGCACAAGTAGCGGTTGAAGCTATAGGAACATTTAATCTAGTTTTACCTTTGGGTTTAGTACTGAGATTAAATAATTGTCATTATGCACCTAAAATTGTTGTGTGTGTTATTTCCTTTTCATTTATGTTGGATCTTGGATTTATTCACACTATTGATAATAATAGAATTTCTGTTTTCAAAGATGGTTTATTCTATTTTGATGCAATTTCTGTGAATGGTGTTTTTGAAATTAACATGCATGATAATAATTCTAAGAGAAAGATTAGTTCTATGTTTAACATGAATAAGAAGAGAAAGTTAGACAAGAACTCTTCTTATCTTTGGCATTGTAGACTTGCCCATATTAGGAAGACTCGCATACAAAAGCTTCAATGTGATGGTCTTTTGGAAAATATCAATGATGAATCATTTGATAAATGTGAGTCTTGTATCTCTGGAAAGATGACCAAGAAACCTTTTAATAGCAATATTGAAAGGGCTACTGATCTACTTGGTTTAATACACACTGATATTTGTGGACCGCTTAGACATGTGTCAAGGAAAGGTGCTGGCTACTTATTAACATTTACGGATGATTATAGCCGTTATGGTTATCTTTATTTAATTAAGCATAAACATGAGGTATTTGAAACATTCAGAGTGTTAAAGGCAGAAGTAGAACTGCAACTAGGAAAGAAGATTAAAGCTCTTTGTTCTGATCGAGGTGGTGAATATTTAAGTCGAGAGTTTAAAGATTATTTAAGTGAGAATGGAATTGTTCAGAAACTTACTTCTCCATATACTCCACAACAAAATGGTGTATCTGAAAGGAGAAATCGTACATTATTGGATATGGTACGATCTATGTTTAATCTTACAACTTTACCTTTATCCTTTTGGGATTATGATTTAGAATTTGCTGTTCGTATTCTGAATATGGTTCCCACAAAGAAGGTTGATAAGACACCATATGAATTATGGCATGGCTAAAAGCCATATTTGTCTTATTTAAAGATTTGGGGTTGTGCGGCGTATGTGAAACGTGACTCTGGAGATAAACTCCAATAGCGCTCTATAAAATGTATCTTTGTAGGTTACCCTAAGGAAACTATGGGTTACTACTTTTATTATCCGGCTGAGAACAAAGTTGTTGTGGCTCGGTATGGATACTTCCTTGAAAATGATCTTGTAAATCAAAAATTCAGTGGGAGAAATTATGATCTTGAAGAAATTCAAGAAGATACATTACCTTTTGAAAATACTAGCGAAGAAATTCCAATAGAGCTAGAAAGTCTGGGAGCTCCACCGGAATTAATTCCTCCACGTAGGTCTAAAAGAACCGTACGTGCGCCAAACAAACTATGTCTTAACATAGAGGATGATGAGGAGGAGGTAGGGGATCTTGGTGAACCTGCTAACTATCGATCTGCAATGCTTGATCCAGAAAAGTCAAAATGGATAGTTGCGATGAATGAGGAAACGAAATCCATGAAAATCAATGATGTTTTGATTCTTGTTGATACACCTAAAAGTTCTAAAGTAGTGAAAAATAAGTGGTTATACAAGAAGAAAACTGACATTGATGGTGAAGTACAATCCTATAAAGCACGTTTAGTAGCTAAAGGTTTTACTCAAACTTTTGGCATAGACTACGAGGAGACATTTTCTCTTGTAGAAGACTTACGAGCTAGTAGGATTCTCATAGCTATAGTAGCATACTATGACTATGAGATATGGAAAATGGATGTTAAAACTACCTTCTTGAATGGTCGCTTAGATGAAGACATCTATATGCAACAACCTGAAGGGTACGTTGATCCTAAATATCCAAACCGCGTGTGCAAACTTCAAAGATCTATTTATGGTTTGAAGCAAGCATCACGTCAATGGAATAAACGATTTGATGAAGAAATCAAAAAGTTCGGATTTATTCAAAATCGTGATGAGCCATATGTATATCGCAAAGCTAGTGGGAGTGATGTAGTGTTCCTAATTTTATATGTTGATGACATATTAATCATGGGAAGTAACATTCCAAGACTTAAGGAGGTTAAGGATTATCTTGGTAAATATTTTTCTATGAAGGATTTAGGAGATGTTGCATATATTTTGGGAATTAAAATCTATCGAGATAGGAAAAGACGGTTAATTGGTCTTAATCAAGATGCTTATATTGATAAGATATTGAAGAATTATAGCATGCATAATTCCAAGAAAGGTTTTCAAACCTATGGAAGTTAAGCATGAATTAAGTCATGAGTTAGATGCATCAACACCAGAAGAGGTGGCTTACATGCAGAAGTTTCCTTATGCTTCGGTTGTAGGATCTATAATGTATGTTGTAAGATGCACAAGGCATGATGTGGCGTTTGCTCAGAACTTGGTGAGTACATACCAACAGAATCCAGGGAAGCTTCACTGGACTGTTGTTAAACATATACTAAAGTATCTAAGGAATACGAAAGATATGTTTTTGGTATTTGGGGGTAAACCAGACACAAAACTGGAAGTTACAGGTTTCTGTGATGCGTCCTGGCAATATGATAAAGACGATACGAATTCTCAGATGGGTTACGTGTTTGTCATCAATGGAGGAGCTGTTGACTGGAAGAGTAAGAAGCAGAAAACCATTGCTATACATGCAACTCAATCTGAGTACATGGCTGCTTCAGAAGCTGCAATAGAAGCTGTTTGGATTAGGAAGTTTATTGGAGATCTTGGAGTGATGATTTCAATTAAAGAACCTATTGATATATATTGCGACAATTCTGCTGCAATAATATTAGCCAATGACCCTGGAGTCATGAAAGACACCAAACACTTTAAACGTAGATATCACTACGTACGAGAACAAGTGGAAGCTCGTGAAATAAAATTAATAAAAGTTCACACAGATGATAACGTAGTTGATCCTTTTACTAAGTCTTTGCCTAGACCAAAGGTAGTTAAGCACGCCAAAGTGATTGGGCTGCAACTAGCTAGCGAATTCATGCAATAAATCTGTTGATTAGTGTTTGGATAAAGGATGTTAGACATTATTGAATTGATGAAATAAAGATAAAGTTTCGTTTATTTTCTGTTATTTGATTTTGTATCATATTTTACATGTTTTAATCCATGAATAATTGTTATGTTCTAAATGTCCGTTGTCGATTAATAATATGGGAGTATTATTAAACTAAGACAATTCAAAATAGTGACAGAGTATACTTGAAAGTATATTGGTCACTTTTGGATAATATTTGATGGATCAAATATTGGACTTATCCAAACTATATGATTTTACTTTATGGAACTTCGTCATTAAGTAAATCATAAATAGTTATCCTTAGACCTGAGATACCAGGAAACTGAATAGAATGTAGTGCATTTCTGTGAGATAACCTAACGCTAAACGTGACTGGTAGCCATAAGGGTTATTTATAGAAGTGTTGCAAAGTTCGTAAGTTTCGCTTGTAGTCAAAATGGGATTTGTTTCCTTAAAATTATTTTGAAGTATAAATACAGTTGGGCCCCTCGGGGGAGTAGTAAGATGATTGTGCGGTCGCACCCGAATTTGTTTTGCTAATCTTGCTATATCCGTAAACGAGAAACAGAATGGTTAATGAAGGAATGACCGAGATCCATATCTTATTAACGTTGTATTTGAAATGAATGGATAATAATAAATGATGAATCATTTAAAAGGTTTTGCCAGGAGACCTTACTCGAGTTGTACTAGTGACATTGCTAGTGTAACTAGACGCTAGTCAATGTAATCACGATATTCAATTTTGTCCAAGTGGGAGCTGAAAGTTTATGGACATAAAATCAATAGTCGTGTGATAGGATCGAACTCGGGATTACGGGATTACCACAATACGTAAAGGGTTAATTTTATTTATTAAATATATTTTATATATATTTATTAAATCAAACCGAACTTAACTAAACGATGGTTAAATAAATTAAGAGTTAAGTTAAATAACCGTTATGGAATTATAGAAAAAAGGAAAGCGGAAAAGTTTCGGAAACACCCCTTGGGGTTCTAGCCGACCGTCGGCAAAAGGGGGGGGCAAAGGAAACTTTGTGTTTCCTAATTTGTGTTTACTTGGAAATCAAGTTTTGCTAAACACTATATAAACAAATAATCCCCTTCATAATTTTTATCCTACTCTCTCCTTTTTCGTCTCTTTGATCGTCGGCCAAACAAACACCCTTTAGGGTTTTCTTTGGTTTTCGATTTTGCTCAAATTCCACAAGAGTTGAAGTTCCGGTTTGCAAGTGCTAGACTCACGGTTATCCCCTTGCATTACGTGTGTACAAGAGCGTAATATAGTTTTACTTTAAACTATATCTTGGTATTGTTCTTCACAAACCCTAATTGGTGATTCGTCTGTTATCTTGTGGATCTATGCTAGGATAAAAGTATGTAACCTTAATCGATTAATTATAATTGTATTAATATGATCTTGTTAAATCGCTTCCGTTATGACGTGCTTTGATCTTTGTTATGATTATATAGTTGTTATGAATGTCATAAACCTTCAGTGAAGTGCTCCAAAGTTTCGCCAACGACATATCGCTGGAGAATATAGTTTGGTAAAGTTTGACATAATTTACACCAAAAACCTTGTCGCCAATTTTTTCCGCTTAATTTTTCCTAACGATATATCATTGGGGAAAGTTTTGGCGTTTGACCAAAAATTGACCTAATGTTAAGCTACAAAAATCACTTGTCGTTTTTGAACTTGTAAAAATCTATGGATCGATACTAAAAACACAAAGAACACGGTATAACAGTGAACCCGGCCAACCCCCCTGGCTCAATTTATCAATGAAAAGATCACAATATTTGGTTACAAGAAAGAATCAAAGAACACACTCAAACTCACAATGATCAAACGGATGATCAAGTATTCACACACACAATTACAAACAGTATATTTGATAACAGAATGAAAAGTGAAAGTAAATGAGTATGTGGAGGAGTATATATACTCCTTATCTTCACACACGCCCATCACTTTCCAAACCAACCAGCTTTGGTCCCTTAATAATGAAACTTGTCTCTTCAGTTGAAAAGCTCCCCTCCATCTTTATAGACATGCCATAAAAGCCCTTCAGGTTTAGGACTTGTATCATTCAACACTCCCCCTTAAGTCCTTAACCTGCAAAAGCATTAACAAACAAAGCATTCTACAAAACTTTTTATGGTTAGATATGAGCAATCCTTTTGTGAATACATCTGCAGTATTATTTTCAGATTTAACTTTTAAAGGCTTAATATAACATGCATATAATTTTTTTCTTAAAAAATAAAGATCCATTTCAAAATGTTTGCTTCTTTCATGAAGCACAAGATTCAAAGATATTCGAATATCAGAGTTATTATCACAATTCATTTCAACTGGTAAAACCACTTACACTTTCATATCACACAGAACTTTATGAATCCACATGACTTCACAAAATACATTACACATAGCCCTATATTCAGCTTCAGTGGAAGATCTAGAAACAACACTTTGTTTCTTACTCTTCCATTAAACTAAATTGTCACCCAAAAAACACAATAACCAGTCAAAGATCTCCTGGTTATTTTGCATTTTTCCCAGTCTGAGTCAACAAACACATTCAATTTGTTACAAGCACCTTTCTTGAAAGTGATACCTAGACCAGGTTCACTTTTCAAGTATATTAAGTTTATGAAAGCAAGTCTCAAATGAGACTTCATAGGACTATGCATGACCTGACTAAGACAATACATAGCATAAGCAATGTCAGGTCTAATCATAGTTAGATAAATCAATTTACCAACAAGTTTCTAATATGGAGTAATCTCAACAAGTTTTTCATCATCGCCAAACTTATGTTTAATCTTTTTACTATCTGGATTAACCTCAATAGGTGCACCACAAGGTTTACAACCTAACATACCATATTCGGATAACAATTATGTGCAATACTTTCTTTGAGTTAAGCATATATCATTATCAATATCAATAACCTCAATGCCCAAGAAATATTTAAGTTTTCCAAGATCTTTAATAAGAAATTTTGAGCTAAAAAACTGTTTAAACTTATTCACTTCATCAAGATTATTTCCAGTGATAACAAAATATCATCAACATACACAAGCAGAACCAAGAAAACTCCATTACTACTCTTAATAAACAATGAAAAATCATTTGGACTTTGAACAAATCCATTTTCAATAAGAACAGAAACAAGTTTTTCATTCTATTTCCTTGGTGCTTGTTTTAACCCATACAAAGATTTGACTAACTTGCATACTTTGTTATTATTGTTGTCACCATAACCCTCAGGTATTTTCATGTAAACTTCTTCATCAAGTTCACCATATAGAAAAGCATTGTTAACATCTAACTGAAATAATAGTCAGTTATTGCAAACAACTAAAGTAAGAACACACCTAACAGTAACAATTTTCACCACAGGTGAAAAAGTTTCATCATAATCAATTCCTTCTCTTTGATTAAATCCTTTAACAACAAGTCTAGCCTTAAATCTCTCAACATCACCACTAGATTTATACTTAACTTTCCAAATCCATTTACATGGAATAGCCTTTCTTCCTTCAGGAAGATCATTAATAATCCATGTATTATTCCTATTTAAGGCTTCCATCTCTTAATTCATGGCCTGAATCCATCTACTATCTTTGATAGCTTCAGAATATGTAGAAGGATCATGAATTTTAATTAAACTAGTAGCAAACACAAAATTATCAATACTAAGATTAGCATAACTCACAAATTTATTGATATTATATTTAACATCTTTGTTAAGAACAAAATCTTTATATTTAGAAGGAAACTGACTTTTCCTACTAGTTCTCCTAACAGTGTTCTCTGCTGTTGTTTCTGGTGACCAATTAGACATATGACCAAAAGACTCTATAGCTTCATCCTCAGAGGAATTATCATCATCATTATTAATGTTTTGTATACCCTCTGAAATATTTTTTGTTGCATACTCAACACTAGTGTCCTTCCTACTAGATTCTGTTTCAGTATTAGATGATCTATCTACCTCAGAAACAACATCTGTATCAGTAGTATGAACACCTTCTTTACTTCTACTAAAATCTATAGTGATGTCACTAGGTTTAACACTAATTTCAGGTACAAACCTATGCTTACTACCTATATTGTCTCCATTCTCATCATAGAATTCACTAGGTATATGACTGTTTATGTAAAAAAATTAAAATCATTAACATCATTTTCACAAAAAACAAATTCTTTACTAATCACGTCATTTTCAAATGGAAAAAACAGTTTCATAAAACTTGACATCCCTTGAAAACAAAAACCTTTTATTTTCCAAACTAAACAGTTTATATCCCTTTTTATTAAAAGCATACCCAACAAAGACACATTTTTCAGACCTAGACTCAAACTTATCAGAAAAATTTAACACATTAGAAAAACTCAAACAACCAAACACTTTTAAATGGAGAATACTAGGTTTAGACTTATAAACCATTTCATAAGGACTTTTACCAGATAACACAGCAGTAGGTAACCTGTTAATCAAATAAGTAGTAGTTAGCATACATTGAGGCCACATGTTTAATGGTATGCCCCCTGAACATGAGGGATCTAGAAGTATTAAGTAAATGCCTATGTTTTCTTTCTGCAACACCATTCTGTTGAGGTGTATAAGCACATGTGGTTTGATGAATAATACCATTGTTTTTAACAAATTCAACAAATTTATGATTAACAAATTCAGTTCTATTGTCACTTCTAAAAACTTTAACTTTTGTATTAAACTGATTATCAAGAAGTTTAAAAAAACTCTCAATACAATCAAAAACTTTAGTTTTACTTTTTAATAAGAAAATCCAAACAGATCTGGTATAATCATCAACCACAGTAAGAAAAAACCTAAATCCATCCCTACTAGTAACTTTATATGGTCCCCAAACATCAAGATGAACAATGTCACCCAATTGTTTAGTTTTATGATCACTCAAAGAAAAAACACTCCCTAGTCTGTTTAGCTTTGTGACATACATCACAAGGTTCTAATCCTTTAAGTTTCATATCAGAGTTATCTTTTCAAAGAACATCAAAAACTTGATCAGCAGGATGTCCCAACCTATTATGCCAAATAGAACTAGACATCTGACAATGTGACAATCTAACATTTTCAGGTAGTAAATTATTTTCTCGTATATTATTTTGAAACATATTTTTGTGTTGGATGATGAACTCACAATTTACGGATTTAAATTTGGGCTTACGTGCAGAATTTAACGTCCTTTACGACTAAACCGGAAACCTTAGGATTACGTATTTACGTTTTTGAACTCCGTTTTTGATGAGACAATTTTTATTAGATTCGTTTTGTGCCGTTGATTCATAATTTATAAAAACGTTTTTTGTAAAACGACCCGAGGGCACGCAAATCGAGGAAACTAGAATCGAAGAATACCCGTAAATTAGTGGGATGAGACAAAACAAGTTTGTCCCACCCCACTCAAAAGGGACGGCCAAAAGAGGACACCACATCATAAGATGTGGCACCCTTGTAACTCATAAGCTAACACATGTTAGCTAAGCTTAACATGTAAGCTAACACTTACACAAAACCAACAAACCCACTTCACTTATACCATTTGCACTTAGCTACACATGCAAACTACTCCCCAAACTCTCTCATCTCCTCCCCGTTGTCGTCCCACTCCACCATCCTACACCCCCATTTGATCAATTCTAGCCATAAACCTTGTGTTATCTACACATATAATGAAGAAACCTTGAAGCCTTGTTGATTGGTGATCATTATAATATAAAAGGAGGTGATTCGCTTGTGTCCTAGGGCTGATTTCTCAACAAATAATCTTGGTGTTTGATGATCTTGAAGATATATTTGGTGTACATCAAGTTATTGTCATCCAAAAACAAGATATAGTCTTGGTTGGTAAACAAGATCATCCTTTCCATTTTTTTTGTTATTTTTGTAAAGACCAAATGTATTTTATTTCCTATTGTATATGTATATGATTAATATATGATGATAAAAATGTTGTGTGGGGATCAAGTGTTGATAAACATGGTTAAAAAGATGGAAAACCATAGGTAACAATGTTAAAATCTTGCTTAAAATGATGGCTGTATAAAAACAGTAAGTAACCAAATGATAAATTGATAAAATGACATAGTGGAATCAATTTACAGTAAGTAGGTGTTATACACATGTGAGAGTTGGCCATGCAATGGAATCATCAAAATGAGTGAGATATGATCAAAACAAAATTAGTGTATCAATCTTAATAGTCTGTTTTGTAGTTATTGTTAAGGATACTTAGACATGGATTGAGCAGTAGCTAAAACTAAGTTATTTGTAGCACATAATATGAAGTTTATTTCATCCAAAAATGAGCTTCTATCTCCATGTAGAACTCAAGATATGATAAAAATGGTGAAAGTGAAACTAAAAAATCAGATTTTGTGAAATTAAAGTTTAATAATATTATATAAGTACTCAAATAAATATAGTATAAAATGTAAATTAAAACCCACTAACTTATATATTATATTTATATAAATATGTACAATGATAAATAAATGGAAATTTTATAAAAATGGTAATTTGGTATGTTTTATAAGTTATAAAACTATAAACATGATTTTTACGTCTTTTCGGCTAAAACCGTAAAACTAACGTTTTTCGTCAATTAAAACTTAGATGGTCGGACCCATCTAATGTAAACTTTTTATAACTCATATACTGATATATAAGTACCAATTACAAGTAAAAACCGATAAAACCCGAACTATATAACATATGGACATTAACGGGCCAAGTTAGCCTTATTGGACTATTAATCCAACTAATTTGGCTAAACTTATAAACTTACTTATTGGGCTTAACCCACTTGGGCCTAACTTGTAAGTATAATACTGATATTAAAGTGTAAAATAGACTAATATAAGGTATTGGGATTATAATAGGCTTATTGGGCCTAAAACATGTAAATGAGTAAAACTAGTAAACTAGTATAAAAGTTACCAACACATAACACTAAAATAAGTAAATAAGAATGTATAAACCCACTTGATCATCATCATATGTATAAAATCATCATATGTATACATAATTGTTATTTTTATAAAGTCATTGGACAAAAGTCTAAGACCGATTATTATTTATATAGGTTTCCGTGACTGAAGCACGCCCGTAGCCGATAATCCGCCTTTCATTATCAACGTGAGTTCATAGCCTCGCACTCTTTTAAATGTTTTATAAAATGATTTGTAAACCCGCGAGGGAGATAACATGCTAGTTTTTTTATAAAAATAGAACACAAGTAGTCCCGATGGTATGCTTAATGATATGGACCCGAATGATGCTATGACCCAATAAACGAGATAAAAAGGATTATTAGTAGTTAGGTTATGTCACATAAAGTCCCATTAGCATGAATTGTGAACTACCAGGATTTGGTAGACGCTTATGCATATGATAGTACTATTTGGGGATGATCACCCCAGTTCGTGCCTTGACGGTTGATCCCCGTCGTACCACATTGATTGGTAAGCGAATTTATGTATGAGAAGATTTACATAGCGTGATTTTTGTGACGACACGCTAACTTAGATGGGCAAATTGTTTGTCGGGTTCGCGGCCCGTTGTTGTGATAGTAAGGTAACAATGTCATGCGGCTAATACTAATCCAAAGAATCAAATGTAATCCAATAATGATATGAATAAAGATAATAATATTACCTATAATGGTAATATTGAGGCTACGGTCTCATGGACGGTTTAAGATGTATGCTTTGCCTTCTATATTGCCTGACTAGCAATACGAGGACTTACTTCTGATATCATACTTGTGTTCTGATTTCAACGATTGTTTTATATAACGGTTTCATTAAACTTTATGAATTCACTCGGCATTCGCTGATATGATTTTTGCATGTTTTTATCTCAGGTGCTTGAAGGTAATTCAGATGGAGATCGACTCTGATGGCCCACATAATAATAAAAATTTTCATTCGATCTATGTTTTGTAAACTTAATGACCTGTATAATTAGGGACCTGTTGTACACTTGAAACTTTTATTTCGAATGAATGTATGTTAAACCTTGTACAACCATTTTTATGTGTTGTCTATGATTGGAGTTATTGTGCTATCCCATAACACTCTAAAGACTCTTCCGTTGTACCGATATGAAATTTGAGAGTGTTACAGTTTGGTATCAGAGCTCTCGTTATAGAGAACGAAAGATTTTAAAAATCAAGGTTTTGGACAAAACTTTTCAAAATCTTTTAACTATAAACATTTGAGAAATATTTGAAAAATCTTTTGACTATAACGGTGCCAAAGATCTCCGACGTTACCAACAAGCCCTATTGAGAAGATATATATTTTGATATATATATAATTTAATTTATATATATGTATATATCGTGGTTTCAGTATGTAACTGTTTAATAAGTATGTTATCCTAATACGAGATATATATAAATGCAGATTGTCATGGTTAACCCTAATATTCCTGTAGAGAACCATGCTATTCCCGAACCTAATGTAGATGATGATGACCCTTATTTAGACTTAGTGGATTATGATATGGATGATGATGAGGAGGAACCATTTGAGAATCCCGAGCCCGAGATAGGACTGGGAGATCAGATTGCCCCTCTGGTTGATATGGTAGAGAATGAGATTGATAATGTTGGTATTGAGAATGATGATGAGATTGGGATAGATAATGTAGATAATGAGGATGACGACGAGGATGTCGAGGAGGATATAGGTATAGATGATGAGGTTGATGATGATGATGAGGCTGAGCTTATTTATCCTTATGATGTTCCAGAGGGCGAGCCCTTACCCCCTCCAGTTTATTGGTCTGATTCTGAGATTGAGCTACCTAGAGATGAAATGTCTGAATCGTCTGAATCTAATTCGGAATCAGAGGATGATGAGGATGATGATGCACCTGATGGTACTGATGGTATTGCTACTCGTAGACATGTGATAGGAGATTCGTCTAGGGTTCGAGAGGCTACTCATATTAATGGTCTTGCACCTTGGGCCTTGAGACGTGATTTAGATGCTTCCCGTGCTCAGAGTAGTATGACAGAGGTTGGATTAGGTGTTGTTCAAACTCATGTTGCTTATTTGGAATCGAAGACTAAGGTTGGTGAGAAAGAGCGAGAATTGCTTAATTTGGATTTGACTGATGTAGAACGTGGTTTGAATGAGGCTTTTAGGAAGTTATCTGTGTTAGAAAGTGGTGAGTTTGCTGAAATGAAGAAAAAGGTGAATACTATGGAGATTCAGTTGAGTGTAGCTCGTGCGATGTGTAAGAAAGCTGAGAAAGAGTTGAACATATCTGTGGGTTGGAACAGTAGATTTTATGCTGAAATGGTTGAAAGAGGAGTGATCCGCAAGCGCCCAACTGAAGATGTGTCTTGTGATCGTCCGATAAAGATACAGAATTGATTTCCGGTTCAAAGTGCGACTCAATTGTTCTTGGTGGAAATGAAAATGGTTTGGTTATCTATTACTAAGTAAAATGAAAATGTAAATTGCGATAAGTAAAAGGAATGCAAAAGGAATGCGAAAGGAATGTAAAAGGAATGCTAAAAGGAATGCTGATAGGAATGTTGATAGGAATGTTGATAGGAATGCTAATAGGAATGCTGATAGGAATGCTGATAGGAATGTTGATAGGAATGCTGATAGGAATGCTAATAGGAATGCTGATAGGAATGTAAAAGGAATGCTAATAGGAATGCTGATAGGAATGCTGATAGGAATGCTAATAGGAATGCTGATAGGAATGCTAATAGGAATGCTGATAGGAATGCTAATAGGAATGCTGATAGGAATGCTGATAGGAATGCTGATAGGAATGCTCATAGGAATGCTAATAGGAATGCTGATAGGAATGCTGATAGGAATGCTGATAGGAATGCTGATAGGAATGTAAAAGGAATGCTGATAGGAATGCTGATAGGAATGCTAATAGGAATGCTGATAGGAATGCTAATAGGAATGCTAATAGGAATGCTGATAGAAATGCTGATAGGAATGTAAAAGGAATGCTAATAGGAATGCTGATAGGAATGTAAAACCCTTTTCCAATCAAGGTGATTGGAATACGTGATTGGAAAGGGGTTTACCCTTTCCGATCTAACTTTTTGATCCAAAAATTAAGCAAAAGCAATAAGCTATGGTTAATAAGCTCAAACTAAAACTTGCACGAATCTAAATCGAAATTGACTTAATTAGCATGAATAACAACTTATCAAACTTAAAAATAAGCAAACTTTCAAATCAAACTATAAAAAGATGAACTTTTTAAGAAAACTTCTAAGGAAAATAAATAAGCTAAACACAAATTAAGCCAATAAGCATGTCAAGCTCAAAGCTTCATCCATGTAAAAACTTGAATCAAAGATAAGCAAAATAAGAAAGGTAGAAGAAGATGATTAAAAATAAGAACTTGATTAAAAGAAAAGATTCCAAATTTAAAAGACTTACTTGAATTGAAAAAATTAAAAGTGCATAACAAGAAATTAAAGTGCAAGAAATAAAAATAACAAGAAATGAAAATGGTGGAAGAGTGGTTTGTCAAGCCACCAACAACATGAAAATGAAACTGGGATCATCTATATATAGGGGAGATTAGGGAGGAGCTTAGGAAGCTTCCTCCCTCTTTCCTCTTTACCTTAATTGCACACTTAATTCCTTTTCTTCTTTATCTTTTGTTAATCTTGGACTTTGTCTTGAGATTTCTTTAACTCGTCTTGATTTTTCTTTATAAATAAGACTCGAGTTCTTCGGCTTTTTAGTAAACATTCGTCCTTTGACTTTTTCTTCGATAAATCTTCAGAATTGGTCTTGGACTTCCGTTCTTTTTCCACTCTTGATCTTTCGACTTCATCTTTCGTCTTTTTCTTCGATAAAATCCCGTGAATGCCGTGTTTTCTCCACTTTTCACCCTTTCGTCATAAATCACAACAAAAACACAAACCACGCATAATTCCGACATAAATGACATAAAATACACATTTTGGCTCGGTTATTATTGTAATTAAGTGGTAAAAAGGATGGGTGTTTTCATACCTATCAAATCCCCTACACTTAACCATTGCAATGTCCTCATGCAATGCATTAGTTACAAAGCACGTTTTACATTTTCCATCATAATCAACCTACCTTAGCCTTTATTAAACAACTAAGAAAAATCAAAAAGATATAAAATAACAAGATGCAACAAGGAAGAAACTTGTAAAGAAATCTAAGACTTACATTAGGGCTTGTGTGTCATGAATGTTCATCACCCTCAAGTTTCATGTTCCCCATGCCAAGCTTAAAAACAAGATCATTGTTAATACAAGTTAGCATAACAAACATTTACTCATGTGGTTCAATTAATCACTTAAACTCCCTTATTCCTACGAGTATCTCTTATATTTTATTGATGTCTTGAATGATCACGAGGATGCATTGTTGACTTATTTCGATAATTTATTTAGGCTGAAAGCAAAGTAGGACGATTTGATCAATAGTTAGCTAAAGGACAAAATCTCTTAAAACTGCTTCTCGGGATATCAAAAAGTTCATATCTTGGCATAACTTGGTTCACGATTTGAGACCTTTCTCGGGCCGATATTTGGCATGTACTTCATACTTCATATCTTCGAGAGACGTTTTTGAGATAATGGTCTTCTCTTCGTTATAGAGTTTCTTCACTTGGAGACTTTTGAGGGGTACTCCAGCTTTGTTGACCACGACTTCATGATTATTTCTTCATTCTCTAATTGGGATTTTGAGATACAACGATTCGCCTCCTTTTCGGACTTGGATCTATTTATCCTCATACCTTGTTAGGGTCTTTTTGGATAGACTTCTCCATGATCTTTATGGGAGTTGATTGCTTTTCGTCGTGAGTCTTGATCCTTCATATTGATTTTGGGAATAATGCTTTTCACATCACTTTGGATCTTCAGCAATAAAATTGAATCCTCATGCCTTGTTAGGGCCTTTTCGGACTCGCCAAACTTCGCGCCCCGCTTCATAAGTTATGCCTTGGCTATGATCTCTTATCATTACCGAGCAACTTTTAAACGATCTTGGGCTAGAAGCTAAGTAACTTTTCAAATCGTACGACCTTACTTATTGCATTTATTTATTTACAAGCCAGGGGAGAAAAAGATCATAATTAACTCACATAAGTTAATGAAAGAATACCAAACGTGTAACCAACTTTATCATTTCTCGTTCTCCACAATTTAAAATCTCAAGGAATGAGACTCGTGGATGCTTAGCCCAATAAACCAATTAAGGTCTACACGGTTAAGGATACTAGCTAGAGTGAACTTGGATAAGTAAACTCGGGTTGAGTCAAAAGATTTACAACGGGCCTAATATATCTAAGATAACTAAACTTGTTAAAACCATTTTATTAAAATAAGAGAAAATAGCAAAAATAAAGGGAACTACAACTAGGCCAAAATAGATTAAAAATTTTGAAAAATGTCGAAAAATCGATTTTCCGGTTAAAATGAGGACAAATACAAGGAAAAGGCCACTTAACTTCGATAGAAGTCCCCCCTACACTTAATATAAACATTGTCCTCAATGTTTAAGCATGTGGGAGTAAACTCCCCTACACTTAGGACATTGTGCACTTTGTTTAATTTTTGCTAAGGAAGAGACAACTAAAGAGATTCCTATTTTAATATTGAGAAATATAAAATAGTGAATCAAAAAGAGTTTAGGATAGAACCGGGAAGAAGGGAACACGGAATCACGGTTCGTCAAAAGTCATCAAGAGTGTGTCTTTGAAGCTCTAATCCCTGCACATGATAAGAAAGAAAGCAAGAAACACCACGGGGCTCCCCCTACACTTATGGTGAAAATAGATAGATAATTGGGTTGCCTCCCAAAAAGCGCTTGTTTTTGTTAACCGAGTCACGAGCCTGACTCGTCCCCGAATTAAATGGTCCATGGGGAAGCCTCGAATGTGATATCGGGATCAAAGACCTTTTCCTCGTTCCCGGTTGACATCAACAAAGGAGAGGCGGGGGGATAAGTCTTGAATGGGAGAAAGGTCCTTTCGACATACGAGAAGTATGTGAATTCAAGATTCACGGGAGGTGGGATGGGTAAATAAGCACATTGTCCTCCCCCAAAGACAATAGATGCTGAGCAAGCGGCAAAGCCGTACTGTTATAAATCATAACATAATCAATGTCACCTCCCGGGTCAAAGCACTCATCCTCCGTAATAGTGGCTAAAGGGGAGGATGAAAGGTGCTCGGGAGGGGAACGTGGGACAATATTTTCCTGCAGCAAATTATTAAAAATAATGTCCCCCTCCATATCATCGTCATCATTACCTGGTGGTATGGAGTGAATGTCAATTTCTTCTAGCAATGGGTCATTATCTTCAACGGGAGGAATAGATGGAGGCAAAGACTCGGAAAGAGGAGGAGAAGTCAACGCTTCGATTTGAGCAATAAGAAGGTGCACTTTCCGTAATCTATCTCGAAGAAGCACGTCTTCCACCTTATCCACAAGATCATGTTCATCGGTGAATTTCTCGTAAACCGGAGAGAATAAATCGTCATCACCCGCATCTCCCGGTGGAGATTGAGAAATTTCAAAAGTGAAATTCTCATAGCTTGGAGAAAAATCGTCATCATTTGGATCGACCTCTTCTGTAAGAGTAACGTCGTTCTCAAGCTCCATAGCAGCCGGTATGTTACAAACCTCATCATCAAACACTTTATCAAGACCAACATCACTAAGCTCATTCAACGTATCACAATCCTTAGACACGTTTGGGATATTGATAGGAGGGATGACAATAGCACTAGGACATTGAGCAGTAAGATCATTCCAAGAAATAGTAGGCTCATCGTCATCATCATCGTAATAGTATGGATACACCGGAGGAGGAGTATAAGTCTCGATATTCGATATTTGCTCCTGTCGTTGATCCTCTTGACATTTCTCGATGATCTTGGTGAAAGCTTCTTGAAGTTGTTGACCTTGCTTAACAAGAGTATCCCATTGTTCGTGGGAGCTCAAATGTTCGAAGGAGGGTTGATGATCGATGGGGTGTTGTGGGGGCTCAAAATGTTGAAAACCTGAATTATAGCATGGTTGTGGCTCATAGTAGTTCATCGGTTGAGACGAATTAGAAACCGGGTTTGGTTCATAATAATTCGTTGGTGAAGAAAACTGAGGACACAGATTTTGCTCATAATAATTCATTGGTTGACAATAATAGGTATCGTGAGGACCCCTAAAATTTTGGCAAGAAGGGTAAGGAGAAAAGTCGGGTGCGTTTTGTGGATAGCTATTTTCATTGTCATAATTGTACCCCGGTTCTTGTCCGTGAACAGACGGGTATCGAACCGGGCACGAAACATGCCAAGGAGAATCGCTTCCACAATAGATGCACGGGGAAAGAGTAGGTGGGTTCAAAAAGGACGAATTAAGTGAGTGGCACAAAGGACAAAATCCTGGTATTAATTGTGTATCTTTGATATCGTTTCCGCACCGCTCACATGTACACCATTGACAAGAGTCGTTCCCGTACAATCGTCTCCCGCACCCGACGCAATGGACATAAAAATCCATAAAGAAAGATAGATAAGCAAGAAGAATATTTTTGGTGCAAAACTTTGAAAAAGAAATGCTTTTTATGATTTTTCAAATGTTTTTGGATTTTTGAAAATATTTGGACACGAAAAATAACGTTCACAAGTGAACGGATCCCAAAAGCCAACGCGTCTCTCACAAAAAACCGTAAATCCTCACAAAAAGAGCCGGCAGCGGCGCCATTTTAATAACTGAGTTTTTACTCGTTGAAAAAGTTCATTTTCTCGGTGTCTAATCGAATTGATTTCCGGTTCAAAGTGCGACTCAATTGTTCTTGGTGGAAATGAAAATGGTTTGGTTATCTATTACTAAGTAAAATGAAAATGTAAATTGCGATAAGTAAAAGGAATGCAAAAGGAATGCGAAAAGAATGTAAAAGGAATGCTAAAAGGAATGCTGATAGGAATGCTGATAGGAATGCTGATAGGAATGCTGATAGGAATGCTAATAGGAATGCTGATAGGAATTCTGATAGGAATGTTGATAGGAATGCTGATAGGAATGCTAATAGGAATGCTGATAGGAATGTAAAAGTAATGCTAATAGGAATGCTGATAGGAATGCTGATAGGAATGCTAATAGGAATGCTGATAGGAATGTTAATAGGAATGCTGATAGGAATGCTAATAGGAATGCTGATAGGAATGCTGATAGGAATACTGATAGGAATGCTAATAGGAATGTTGATAGGAATGCTGATAGGAATGCTGATAGGAATGCTGATAGGAATGTAAAAGGAATGCTGATAGGAATGCTGATAGGAATGCTAATAGGAATGCTGATAGGAATGCTAATAGGAATGCTAATAGGAATGCTGATAGGAATGCTGATAGGAATGTAAAAGGAATGCTAATAGGAATGCTGATAGGAATGCTGATAGGAATGTGTTGGAAATACATTTTACGTATTTATGAAGGATCGGTCGCTCCAACGATAATTATGTAATGGGCTCGTGATCTACTTAGTAATTGTATAGTCCATATAGCCCACATGTAGGGTGGGCTATATATATCCCCTCCTAGCATGTTAGGAGGGGTTGTTCATTTTACATATTTTCATTATTCATCTTTACTTTCTCTCTCTACTTTTCTCCCTTCTCTCCTTTCTCTCTCTACTCCATCATCTCCTTCATCTCATCTTCTTTATATTAATCTATTAATCAACCATCTTTATACATCAAATCCATCAAATCCATCATGTAGAATAGGCCAAAGATCTCATAGACCTTCAATTGGTATCAAGAGCATGGTTAGTTTGGTTTATTCTTGTTTTTTCTTTTGTTTGATTTTGATGGGTTTTGATTTAATCACGCTTAAATATTAAAAAGTTTGTATTTTTTATATATAAAGTTTGTGTTTTTATGTTTTAAATCATAAAAAGTTTGTATTTTTCATATAAAGTTTGTGTTTTTATGTTTTAAATCATAATTAAATCTTTGTTTAACTTATTTTATATAAAAATCACAAATTTTTTATTCAAAAATCAATTTTTTATATAATCAGTTTCCATTTTAATTTTTTCTTATTCGTTTTTCTTTTATCAGTTTGTTATAATCAGTTTTTTATAACCATTTTTTATAATATTTTTTTTTATATACAACCTTTTTTATCCTATCTGGGTTTTCTATGATCAGTTTTTTTATAACCATTTTAATTTTTTATTTTTTTATATAATCAGTTTTTTATATAACATTTTTTTATCTTATCTGGGTTTCGAGTTCTGTCCAAAAAAATCCTGTCCAAAATTGTCCCATCATAACTGTTCTTCCACTCATAAATTTCCGGACGAACGAAAGTTCCGGACGAACGAAAGTTCCGGACGAACGAAAGTTCCGGACGAACGAAAGTTCCGGACGAACGGAAGTTCCGGACGAACGGAAGTTCCGGACGAACGGAAATTCCGAACGAACGGAAGTTCCGAACGAAGCATCTAACGTCAAAGCATAACTGGAAACTAAACACCTCTTGACAACAAAGACTCAAAGAGCCGAGACTCACAACATAGACTCGAAAACAACATTCCACTCGACTCCACAACCAACTCAATCATTCTTGACGTGACAAGACTCGAATCTCATGACCCAAGACTCGACAACTTTCGAACACAAACACCTCTCGTCCAACAAAAAACCACCCACCCTCGACGCCTAGACCCTTGAACCCCTCACTCTATCGGACACCCATAACTCCACCCTCACCCTCGAATCCCTCAAACAAAAACCAAAACTCACAAGACCAATAAACTTCTCAACTCTTTCACACAAAACTCACAAGACCAAAACTGAACACATTCTCTCAACTCACAAAATCAATACTTGGACTCGACTCAAATCCAAATCTTTTCTCAACTCCGATTCCCCAACACCACAAAAACACAAACCTGACCAACTTCACTCAGACTCTCACTCATACACCCTCCGTCTCAAATTCCATCAAGACTCGAAAACGAACACAATTATAATCTCAGATTTGGTCTTGCATGTTTATAGATCTTCAAGATCTATAACATTTACCATTCATCACTGATTTATGAAGATGTAACCATCCTAAAATTTACGAAATCAAAGAAAAGATTTATAACAATTTTGTTATAATCCTATCTTGTTTCGATTTGTGTGACAGAAAGACACTACAGATGATAGAAGACTCGAGTTTATCACAGAAAACATAAAAAATACCCACCTGAGACCCAATTAAGGATCTTGAAGAAAACATTACACGAATCCAGGAACAGACTGATAAGAGGATGATAAGAGGAACATTACGTTGTGTGTTTTTGGTATAGAGAGTTTGTGCATCTGAACAGGAGAGAGAGAGATTAGATTTAGTTGGGACGTTATGAGATTGGATCGGTTGAATTTTTGTGAAGGAGAAAGATACAGAAGAGAGTTATTTTGTGATTGAGAGAAGAGAGATTAGGTTAAAGTCTTTTAATTGGGCGCCATACACAAAGAAAACAGTGGGACGGAGTCACCAAAGTTTTTTGTTGTAGTAGCCACGTGTAGATTAAAATATTAGGGACGGAGGAAACTAGGCTAGTGATGCCACGTTTTTAGGCCTCCACGTGGGCTCTTATTTGACAAATCTTATCTAAGATTTTTTTAAAACCGTTACATACCAGTTAAATTTTCCTTATTTTTTTATTTATTTAAAAAGTTAAATTTTTTATATTTTATCTTTATTTTTTAAAAGTTAAACTTTTTATATTTTATATTTATTTTTTTAAGATAAACTTTTTATATTTATATATTTTAAAGGCTGTTTTCTTTTTTTTATTATTAAGTTAATTTTGTTTATTAATTTTTGACAAATCGTGTTGAGGCGGGTATTTTAAAAGAATTAACGTGGAAAAATATTTGACGGGTTCAAAGTTTTTTGTGGCCGGATTTGAAGACAAAGTGACGAGTCAACGTGACGGGATATATTTTTAGCAAATACGGATTTTTGATCGGGTTTAATTCATAATCGTTTGAGCCGACAACAATTTTTGAGCCGAGTCGTATTGTAAAAACCCGACAACAACAACATCCACATCATTTTTCTTTATCTTTCCTCGATTTTCAATGGATTCGTTCAATTCGACACTTAAAGAGGGAGACTTGCATCGAATGCAAGACAAAGCTAGAGAAAGTGGTATAAATTCATTTCAATTGCTTCAATATCATCTTGTTACTCTTTCACGGCTTCAAGGAGGGAGCGAATTTGTGACAATCTTTGGTCAAGATCGTCATATATTCATCGACTCTATCTTTACCACTTTGACCCAACTCGCCGAGCAACTCAACAATGAAAACTTCAATCACTCTGCATCGGCACTTGCATTTAAGACTCTTGTGACCCAACTCACGCCTTTTCTTCAATTCAATATCATCAAGTCTGAAAGTTCAGTGATTTGCCAATCATTTCTTCGAGATACACATACCGAGCTTCGAGTTTTCCGTGATACAATCTTGAAACTCATGACATCAGTCTCGTCTTCGATTTATCAAAGATCACAACTTCAGCAAGTGTATGATAATGGGGTGCAAGAATCAATGACGCAGATACAAGAGGAGATTGATCATACGGTTGACAACTTGGAGCATAACGATGCCAAGAGCACAGAACCAGGAGGACAACATGATACCAGTGGCACGTCAGGGAATGTTCACGAGATCTCTCTTGATGACACCTTACCCGTTTATGACGAAGAGCCTGCAAACATGGTACAATGTAATGTTGTTTATGATGTATATGCTGATGACATGCCGCATATTGAGCATTCTGAACCTAATTATGACAAACATGGGATGGAAAAGAGTGATAGAAATACCACTTCTGATTCATCTGATGTGAGTCATAATGGGGGAGAAAGTGTTCAAAATGCTAAACATCATGATAATTGTCCTATAACTGCTTCATTGACTGCTTCTGATTCCAAGATTAGAGAGCTCGAAACGATTGTAGCTCAACAATCAAAAGATCTTGAGGATGCCAAACTTGAATTTTCTAAGAAAACGGACAAATTTGAAACATACTTTGAAAAACTTGAAAAGTCAAACGTTGTTCTTGAAAGAAAATTGGATCAAAAAGTTTCAGATTCTAAAGCTGAAAAGGATAATCTTTTGAAACAAATTCAGTTACTAGAGTCTAAATTGGCATCCCAAGATGAATTGCTCAAAGAAAATGAGACGTTAAAAGCCCAAGTTCAAGAAAAGGTGTTTGCTATAGCTGCGTTGAAAAACGAGTTAAGGAAAACTAGAGGATCTAGTGTGGACACTAAGCTTGAAAAACCATCAATCTAGAGGAAACCGCCTACAAATCAGTTCGTCAGACAACCGATTGTCAGACAACCTACTGCATTTAGATCCGAGCGACCACAATCCTCGAGACCGCGGTTTGCCTCCCAAGTTGATTTGGGTCATATTTCTAGAACAGTCACTCCACCAACTAGGCCTAATGTGACTAAATCAGTTTTAGCAAGACCTCATCACATGATTGCCTCTAGTTTCTCTAAGAATAGTTCAAAGAACACGTCTAGAACGAGTTCAAATGATGTGCGCCATGATTTTGGTCAAAGGGAAGCTATTCAAAAGACACATGTAAGAGATAGCAATGTCCAACCTAGTCAGATGCCTTCTAGATTACCCAACACTGCTAACCGTAGCATGACGTCTCCTAGGAGCATCGATCAATCATCTAGGAATTACTCGGACATTAAATATGCTACTTGTAAAACATGTATAAAATGTGTCTTTACGGCAAATCATGACTCTTGTATCAAAAAATTGCTTAATGAGGTGAACTCCCGTGCTAGACTTAAATCCCAGTGGGTAGCTAAAATCAAACCCGTTGGCAAAATGTGGCGCCCCACTGGTAGAACTTTCACTCTTGTAGGAAACGAGTGCCCTTTAACTAGGATAGTCTCTGATTCTACGAAGACTACTAGGGAGGATATTGCAAAGGATGATACATCACTTAAGCCTGAACTTAAGGTTTTCTATAAAAGGAAACGTTTGCCAACTAAGACAAGTGAATCATCCCCTCAGGCCACCTTTGACACAAGAAAAGAAAACCGTGAACCCCCACGTGCTTCTAATATAGATATCTCTAACCCATGCAAAAGTATACAAACTCCTAATGAGAATGCAGGTACCAAAGTTGATGTTCCAAAAGAACGAAGCGGCCCAATCATTGTATACCGTTCAACTAAGGACACTCTCAGAGTTTGGTTGCTGAAGAAGCAGATATCAGAGAAACTAGTATCTCAAGGGATTCATGGTTAAGCTGCACTAAGGACTTATAGTCACATCACAGACTATAAGTCGATCTTCAAAGAAAGGAAAGTTTATCGCCGATGGTAAACTTATCCTAACAACGAGAAATTAATTTTTTCTCGGGCATGAGCTTATATCAAAAACATTCCAAGTTTTTAAGCTCATGCACAATGGCTCCTCGTTAAATGACAGACGACGACCCGGACTTCAGAGACAGGGAAGTTTATCTACGCAACGATAACTTACCCTCTTAACAAGAAATTAAGTTTTCTTGGACACGAGCTTATCCTAAAACCATTCAAAGGTTTTAAGCTCGTGTATATGGTTTATCATTAAATATCAGATGGTAACCCGTTCTTCAAATAAAGGAAAGTTTATCGCCGATGATAAACTTATCCTTACAACGAGAAATTAAGTTTTCTCGGGCATGAGCTAATAATAAAACATTCGAAGTTTTTAAGCTCATGCACAATGACTTACAGTTAAATGTCAGACTGTAACTCGAACTTAAAATAAAGGAAAGATTATCTTTTATGATAACTTATCCTCTTAACGAGAAATTTACCTTTCTCGGTCATGAGCTTGTATTAAAACATTCGAAGTTTTAAGCTCAGAAAGGAAAGTGTATCTTTTAAATAAGAGAACTTTTCCTCATAACGAGAAATTAACCTTTCTCGGTCATGAGCTTTCCGTTAAAACAGTCAAAGTTTTCAAGCTCATGAAAAACGACTTCTAAGTAAATGTCAGCTTAGGACTCGTCCTTCAGATAAAAGGAAAGTTTATCGCCGATGGTAACTTATCCTTAACAACGGGAAGTTTACAACTTCTCGGACTTGAGCTCGCCTTTAAGATATTCAACATCTTAAGCTCAAGTAATTGGTTTTCAAAACTTTGAACACAATTTTTCAAAAGGTTTTTCTAAATCTTTCAAAATTGTGTGTTCAAAAATGTTTTGATAAAAAGAGCATGTCTTCTGGAATCGATAATATTTACGAACCTAAAATGTCATTCAATAATGACACGGGGTTGTAAATAAAGTTCGAGCAGAAGTTTAAAAGACTTAAAACATGCTCCATATGGTTTGCTATTATTTCAGATAGCAACCCGCTTTTCATAATCAAGTCAAGCATTTCACCGGAAAGCTTTGACTCAACAACGGGAATTAATTTTCTCGGGGACGTGACGAGGTGACCAACATTCGTGAACAAGAACCATGTGAATCTTTCATATGATGTTCTCCATCATTCAGGTCCTACCTCGTAAATTGTTAATCTTGTGAATTCATTATCATATATGATCTTTGCACGTGATAAATACCTTACACTTGTGTTTAAAAGGTATTTAATTTACGTTTCAGCACACCCTCATTAATTTGAGGGGGAGCTTGTGTAATTCATGAAGATAATTGGACTTGCATTTTTCTTCCCAAATTTTCTTAAAATGCTATTAAATCAATTGATATTAAAAACATCGATTGGGTTAATATTTTTAATATGGGGGAGAAAATGTGATTTAGTATGGGATATGATCAATCCTAAATGGTTTGACTTAACGTGATAACTCATCCCGACATGTGCAAAATGTTTTCGGATATCGTGGCATATGTTGAGGGGGAGCAAAATGGATTTGCACTTCAAAATGGATTTCATGGTGACATACACTTACCCAAAAACATCTCTATTCACGACGGTGAAGATTGTGGTGACATAAGGATGGTAGGATAGGTTAAAGTCCAATGATTTCTCTAGAACCGGAGGAATCTTCCCAAGGACATTCCATAGCTAGAAATAGTAGTCCTTAGGAAAGATGGAGAAAGATTATGAACGTAGCTGAATGCCGACCAAGTACTTAAGTTAGCACTGGAACAATCACAACAAGGTGCTAGTGATGACGTATTGGTAAGCATTGAAGGGGTTGAAGAATGAAAAAGAATTTTAAAGATAAAGGGTGTAAAGAAAGAAGCCCTCCTTACAACTTAGGCAGAAACCGGGTCAATACATATGCTATTAAGATCATTGTTTAATGATTCTTAATATTGAAGAAAGACATCATGGACCCAGTGATGCAATGCACAACCCTTCCCAGCTAACTCAAATATCTCTCAAAAGGTATTTGTTTTAATCACACGGAGATCAACACATTATCTATTGGTTTATTCACTCCGAATAAATTGGTATTGAAAAGGTGGCACTCCTCTCCAGCCTCCGATCACTAAAATCCAAAATGCACGATCGAGTCTAGAGCCATTTGAGATCATCAAATATCTCATTAGGACACACTTTCATATTTCCTTGCTTCTTCACACACTGTGAAAAGTAAGAAAGATCTTAAGAGTCCTACGCAAAATCTTCATGATCTTGCCTGAACATCCGAGTAATACGAAAGTATTTACAATGAAGATGGAAATCCTTCTTGAGCGAATATCAAAAAGCTCATGGTAGGTGACTTGTGCGATTCTTTATGAATCAAACTTGTGATAACTGGAAAGCAACAGTGGTTTAATTCTTAAATGAATTTAAACACGTTCCAGGCCTCTATGCAATATCTTAGTGATCTTGCCAGAACATTCAGAGTAATACTATTAAGTATTTACAGTGACGAATGGAAATCCTTCTAGTGTTAACATCAAACAGCACTTGGTAGGTAACTTGCAAGATTCTATATGAATCAAGCTAGTGACAACTGGAAAGCAATGATGGTGCGGTTCTTAATTGAACTTCACTTGTTCCAGGAACATGAATTGACGGCTTCAAATCATGCGGATAAGATTATCCAAATGATTCACTCTTTACGTTCGCAGTCAGCTTTGGACGGTCGAGTAAAGAGAACGGGTTTACCCGCGAAATCTTGTCAAGGAGGTTCTTTATTGAAACTACCTGCCACAAGTACGATATTTAATATCGTCCAACGGTCTTCACCGACCGGAGGTAAAATGCTACCGAATTAGAATGAAATGTTCAAGGCCATTTCATCCGTGTATATTGTTTGTTGCTAACTGTCTTATGCAGCGTAACAAGAAGGTGGCATTGCGGTGTACAATCCAGAAGAAGTCGTCACCACATGCTTATACTACATACAATTAGTACTTCAACAAATTCAAGAAAGCCTGAAGGTCAAGTCTTCCGCTGTATCAAACTCTGAAGCTTTCAAGAATTTAAAAGTATAAGTATGCGGAACATGAAGTCACGAAGAGGCAAATATCACAAGTGACGAATGCACAAGGTCAAGGCAAGGAAACATGCTCAAGACTAAAGTCAAAGATCACATCAAGCATATTCACAAGAACAAGATCGAAGACTCAAGCATAGATGCTAGGTTTAAGATTTTGTAAAAAGATGTGACCTCCCTTAGGGGGAGATTGTTGGAAATACGTTTTTCCCAATAAAGTCTCGGTCACATCTTAGTTAGCATAGATCACGAGATATAGACTATTTAGAACTTTGTCTCTTGGAGCGACCTCCCTTAGGGGGAGATTGTTGGAAATACGTTTTACGTATTTATGAAGGATCGGTCGCTCCAACGATAATTATGTAATGGGCTCGTGATCTACTTAGTAATTGTATAGTCCATATAGCCCACATGTAGGGTGGGCTATATATATCCCCTCCTAGCATGTTAGGAGGGGTTGTTCATTTTACATATTTTCATTATTCATCTTTACTTTCTCTCTCTACTTTTCTCCCTTCTCTCCTTTCTCTCTCTACTCCATCATCTCCTTCATCTCATCTTCTTTATATTAATCTATTAATCAACCATCTTTATACATCAAATCCATCAAATCCATCATGTAGAATAGGCCAAAGATCTCGTAGACCTTTAGAATGCTAATAGGAATGCTGGTAGGAATGCTGATAGGAATGTAAAACCCTTTTCCAATCAAGGTGATTGGAATACGTGATTGGAAAGGGGTTTACCCTTTCCGATCTAACTTTTTGATCCAAAAATTAAGCAAAAGCAATAAGCTATGGTTAATAAGCTCAAACTAAAACGTGCACGAATCTAAATCGAAATTGACTTAATAAGCATGAATAACAACTTATCAAACTTAAAAATAAGCAAACTTTCAAATCAAACTATAAAAAGATGAACTTCTTAAGAAAACTTCTAAGGAAAATAAATAAGCTAAACACAAATTAAGCCAATAAGCATGTCAAGCTCAAAGCTTCATCCATGTAAAAACTTGAATCAAAGATAAGCAAAATAAGAAAGGTAGAAGAAGATGATTAAAAATAAGAACTTGATTAAAAGAAAAGATTCCAAATTTAAAAGACTTACTTGAATTGAAGAAATTAAAAGTGCATAACAAGAAATTAAAGTGCAAGAAATAAAAATAAAAAGAAATGAAAATGGTGGAAGAGTGGTTTGTCAAGCCACCAACAACATGAAAATGAAACTAGGATCATCTATATATAGGGGTGATTAGGGAGGAGCTTAGGAAGCCTCCTCCCTCTTTCCTCTTTGCCTTAATTGCACACTTAAGTCCTTTTCTTCTTTATCTTTTGTTAATCTTCGACTTTGTCTTGGTATTTCTTTAAGTCGTCTTGATTTTTCTTTATAAATAAGACTCGAGTTCTTCGGCTTTTTAGTAAACTTCCGTCCTTTGACTTTTTCTTCGATAAATCTTCAGAATTAGTCTTGGACTTCAGTTCTTTTTCCACTCTTGATCTTTCGACTTCATCTTTCGTCTTTTTCTTTGATAAAAGCCCGTGAATGCCGTGTTTTCTCCACTTTTCACCTTTTCGTCCTAAATCACAACAAAAACACAAACCACGCATAATTCCGACATAAATGACATAAAATACACGTTTTGGCTCGGTTATTATTGTAATTAAGTGGTAAAAAGGATGGGTGTTTTCACACCTATCAATGGACCATCTGGCGGTTCTCAGTAGACCAGTCTATCTTTAGTAGTGACCTTTGTATCTTTTGTACCTTTTGTAACTTTGACTGAACCGACTTGTTAGTTAGTAGATCTGGCACAAATTTTGAGTATGTATAGTGCTAGAAACTTTGATATTGGATGTAATTAAGACAATGCTTTTGTTTCAAATCCAATGAAATATGTATCTTGTCTTGAATTCCATATTGTGCCTTATTTGTATTTTGATTATGAATTCAATCCATATTATATGAATCCCTTGTTAGGTGAATGCTTAATACTTTGAAATTGAGAAATTATAGAACTATGCCGCCTAAGAAAGCTGTGACTGAGGATGATGTACGTAGGATTATTGCGGAGCAAGTTACCGCATCTATGACTGAATTTATGGCAAATGCTAGAAATGGAGCTGGCAGTAGTGGAGCTGTCGGTAGTGGAGCTGGCGGTAGTGGAGCTGGTGGTAGTGGAGTTGGTGGTACTAATGTGAATGTGAATGCTAATAATGGAAATGTTATTGCTGGAGGAAATGTAGGAGGACTTGGAACTAATGCACCTGAAGTCGGTGGCTGTATTTATGTGACGTTCATGAAGTGTGAACCTCTACGTTTTAATGGAACTGAAGGTGTTGTAGGATTAAGCCAGTGGATTGAGAAGATTGAGTCGGTGTTCCGGTTTAGTAAGTGTAAGGAGGAAGATAAGGTGACTTTTTCTATGGCTACTCTTAAAGGTCGTGTGTTGACTTGGTGGAACGAGAGAATTGCTTTCATGGGTATTGATGCTGCTAATGCTACTCCTTGGGCTGAAATTAAGAAGTGGGTGACTTTGGAGTTCTGTCCCTATAGTGTGATCATTAGGTTAGAACAAGAGTTGATTCATCTGAGAATGAAAGGTGTGGACATTGATAGCTACACAAATCGATTCCATGAGTTGGCCTTGTTGTGTCCTCAATTGGTGGAACCCGAAGAGATCCGAATTGAGCAATATATTAAAGGGTTGACCAAGAACATCCGAGGGGACGTGACATCATCAAAATCACTGACCATTGATGATGTTGTTCGAATGGCTTACCAACTCATTAAGCAGATAATTCAGGATAGGGGAGATGAAGCACGTACTGGTGAGAAAAGAAAGGGTGATGGTGATCGTGTAGATAGAGGTGATAATAGGAAGAATTTCAATCGTCGTCAGAACCAGAGAAAGAGGAATGAAAATGCTCTTACCAACAACACACCGCGCAATGATGAAAGATGTCCTAAGTATGGCAACAAGAGGTATGCTGGCGACTGCTGGAAGTGCCGAAATTGCGGAAAGCTTGGACACAAAGTTGAAAGGTGTAAGAAGGGAATCATTTGCTTGAACTGTAACGAAGAGGGTCATAAGAAATCGGATTGCCCTAAGTTGAAAGCGATTGTACCTGGAAGAAACCCCCAGGGTGGTGCTTATCAACTTGGAACAGTAGAGGTGAAGAAAGAGGATCCAAATGTCGTTACTGGTATGTTTTTACTCAACAATCATTATGTTGTTGCTTTATTTGACTCGGGTGCTGATAGGAGCTTTGTATCCACTAAATTTAGTGCCCTTATTGACATTGAACCTGCTGAGATAAATACCAGTTACGAGGTGGAATTGGCTGATGGTAAATTAGTGAAAACTAATAAGCTATTAGAAGGATGCTCTCTAAATCTCTTAAACTATTCCTTTCGGATTGATTTGATGTTGATAGAATTAGGTAGTTTTGATATTATTATTGGTATGGATTGGTTGTCGTTGAATAATGCTACTATTTTATGTGGAGAAAAGAAGGTTAAGATTATGTTAATGCAATAATGCCTAAAAACGTTACTTGCATTTTTCGGTCTCTCTTAGTTTTGATTACGACAATATGTAAAAACAAGCATTTACGAAAACAACGAAAAACGAATTCTTGAGTTCAAGTATTTTTCATTTTACCCATTTTCACTTAAGGTATGAATAAACAAGTACTAACCTTAATCAAGTGATCAAGTGATTTAATCTTTTCTTAAAACTCACTTTTTATTAAGTGTGACAAGTTTTTATTAAACTTTCTTTTTAAGAAAATGTTTTATTAAATTAAATATTTGAAAATTTGAAAATGCCATATTCCCTTTGGATTTAGAATATTCTTTCTGGATATTTTTATAACCGGATATGACCTCCACCACTAAAGGACAAAAAGGGAGCGGAGTCTAGCCCAGCGGTTCCTTAGCTCCTAGGCGGTTCCTTATCGATAAGGTACCGCGGGCTAAGATAAGGAACCACGGGCAGATATAGCCATTGGCCCTTTGTCCAATAAATAGTGGACCATTCTCAGCTTTTCAATTCACCTCTTTTGCACATCTATTTCCAGATTCAAACACTCTTCTTTAATCACTCAAATCTTTGATCATTTGTTTGATTACTACTTGTTTAAGAAGTGAATCTTGTTCTTCCATCTCTTCCTCTCCAAGTGCAAAGAGAAGAACACTATTCTTGTGAAGTGTTGAGTCCACGACCAAAGATCCATTGAAGATCTAATTTTATACATTTGTTGTTGTGTCATAGTTGTGAAGATCCAAGTAGTTGTGTCTATTTGGAAGTTGTGTATGTACTAAGTATAGTTGTGTAGATTGGTCCTAGCTACGATTAGGGCTCGACTTTTAGCTTAGAGTCGGAAATTGGTTAAGCGACGTGTACGGTTTTCTCCACCATAAGGAGCTTGTTGTGTAGTGAACTCTCGAGTAAGGACTACTCGAGGAGTGGAGTAGGAACGAGGAGTGAGCTTCGTTGCCGAACCACTATAAATCCTTGGTGTTCGGTTTGATCTTTCTTTACCCTTAACTCTTTACATTCTTTATTCTTTGTGCATATATTTTTGTTAGTATTAGTTTAGTTACACTATCATTGTTCATATTGTACATAAGAAGATTTCACATATTTTCTCAAGCCTAAGTTTTTTGAAAAAGGATTTTTGAAAACCACCTTTTAACAAGTAATTATAAGAAACTATTCAACCCCCCCCCCCCCCCTTCACATATTTTCTCAAGAATTCTTATAGCAAGTAATTATAAGAAACTTTTGTATTTTAAAACTTGAATCGATCTATGGATTCCAACAAATACCTAGAAGGGCAATCTATGCAAAGACCACCACTTTTTGAAACCGATAGTTTTATTTATTGGAAAAATAGATTTGAAACTTATGTGAAATCAAAAGCTTTAGATCTTTGGCATGTTATTACCATTGGTGATTTTTTACCTTATCAATTTAATGAAGTTTCTAAAACAAAAGAATTGGTCACTTTTGACAAAGCTAATGACGATACTAAAAAGAAACTTTCAAAAAATAATGAGGCTAAAATGGTGATTTATAATGCTTTACCTAAGAAAGAGTATGAAAGGATTTTTATGTGTGAAACCGCTAAAGATATTTGGAACACTCTTTTAGTAACCCACCAAGGTAATAGCCAAGTCAAAGAAAGCAAAATCGATCTTCTTGTCCAACAATATGAACAATTTGTCATCTTAGAAGATGAAACTATTGATAGTGCATTTGCTAGGTTTAACACCATTATTACTAGTCTAAAAGCACTTGATGAAGGTTTTTCTAGCAAGAACAATGTTAGGAAGTTTCTAAGGGCTTTACATCCAAAGTGGAGAGCAAAAGTCACGGCGATTGAAGAATCGAAAGATCCCTCAACTTTATCACTCGATGAACTCATAGGCAACTTGAAGGTTCATGAGATGATAATTTTGAAGGACTCGGAATTAGTAAAAACCAAGAGTGAAAGAAAATCTCTTGAACTTAAAGCCAAGAAGGCACAAAGTGACCATGATAGTTCCTCGGATAGCGATGACGAGGAGTATGCATTGGCGGTGAGAGATTTCAAGAAGTTCTTCAAGAGACGAGGTCAACACGTTAGGCAACCCAACAATGATAAGAAACCATTCTCAAAGAATCGGTTTATCAAGAACGAAAAAGGTGATAGGAATTACTTTAGATGTGGTGATCCAAATCACTTCATTGGTGATTGTCCAAAGCCCTCTCGCGATAAGAATCACACGGCGTTCGTTAGTGGCTCTTGGAGCGATAGCGGTGAAGATGATGATGACAACCCCAAAGAGGAGAAATGTCTTATGGCTCACACTTCTAAAGAGGTACATTTCGAAACCGAATATTATAGCAATGATAGCTCCACCTTTGATGATATTGAATTTGAAGGCAAATATGATAATTTACATAAACTTAGTCTTAAATTCATAGAAAAGAATAAAACCTTAAAATCAACCAAAACTAAGCTTGAAAATGAGATCAATGAACTTAGGGAGAAACTGGGAAAACTTGAGAAAAATAAAGAAGTTGATTTAGGTTGCTTAAGTTGTGAGAAACTTAGATTAGAGAATGAAAATCTCAAGAGCACCTCCATTAAATTGGAAAAGTTCATGAAAGGTACTAGTGCTCTTGATGATATGTTAAACAAACAAGTTCATTCAAAGGAAAGACTTGGTGTAGGTTTTAACTCAAATGAAGTCTCAACTAGTGAACCTAAACAAGTCAGATTTTCACAAATCACCCACTGTACGTGGTCCCAGATTGTATGGGGCGGTTCCTTATCACTATGGAACCGCCACCATAGATAAGGTACCGCGACCAAAACATGAGTTTTGTGAAAATCATGAACTTTCTGAAAAATCAAAATCAGGTGAAAAACCAAAGCATCTTATTGTTAATAAGGTAAAATTACCCATACTTGATGACAATGCTATTGATAAGTTCTACAAGCCTTTAAGTAAACCTCTCATTGGAAATAGAAGTTTATCAAGACCATCTTCTACTCCACCTAGAGTACGGAATGAGTCTAAGCCTAGAAGTAGAACGACAACGCCTAGAAGAGATAATCAAAACAATTCACGATCTAGAAGTAAAACTCCAACACCTAGAAGGAATGATCATAACTCTAAACCTAGATCAAATATACCCAGGAGAAATAACGAACAACAAAATGGTTATATAAATTACTATCCTCCTCCATTTTGTTCTCCATGGGGAACCCCTCCTTCATTCATGCATCCCAACCAAATGCAAGGGATGTTTGGAACTAACAATTTTGGACCCATGAGATATTAGGGACCAAATGTTTGATCTTGTGTGTTGTTACCTAGATATGCTTGGGAATTGATTTGGAGCCCCACGAGTGGATTAAGGATAGTGGATGTTCTAAACACATGACGGGTAATCGAAGTTTGTTCTCGCACTACAAAACATATGATGGAGGTAACGTCACATTTGCAAGTAGTCTACGTGGTAATATCATTGGCAAAGGTACGGTTTCTCTTGACTCTATGACCATTGAAAATGTTGAGCACGTAGATAACTTAGGGTTTAACCTTTTAAGTATAGGTCAAATTTGTGACAATAAGTGTAAGGTCATCTTTTCGGAACATGACAGTGAAATCGTAAAAGATGGAAACTTCATTGGAAAAGGTGTTAGAAAGCATGGGCTTTATGTCTTGAAGGTCAATAAGAAGTCAAAAGACAACATATGTCTTGCGACTATAGATGATAGTTCTACTCTTTGGCATAGGAGATTAGGTCATGCTAATATGCGTTTAATTCAATCTTTAGTCTCTAAGGAGTTGGTAAGACACCTCCCCAAGATGAAGTTTGATAGTCACTTTTTTGATGCTTGCAAAGTTGGAAAGCAAGTTCACTCAAGTCACAAAGCCAAGAATTTGGTTTTGTTAGCCGTATTTAAAGTGATGGTCATATAATATACCGTTGCGAAGCTCGTGTAAAATACTAGTCAACGGTGTCGAGAGTTCTTAGTTATTAATGTTTACGTAACGGGAATTAGTCCCGAACACACAAATGAGGAAGGCCTCCTAAACACTTACTACTTAGTATAAAAGGCCTCCTAAGCCTCATTTATATGTATGTTTTCCATTTGATTGTTTGTAGAGAGAGAAACCTCATAACTTTCTCTCACTAGGAATTCACAACATCTTTGTTTTTCTCTTTTATTCTTCTTAATCTAATCTTTCTTTTTTGGTTTAATCTTGTTCTTCATCATCGTTATTTCTTGATCTTATAAGTCGTGTGTATCATTCCAACAAGTGGTATCATTCGCCAAGGGATTCGTGGATTGCTATTGGGTGTTGTCCGTGTCTTTCTTGTGTTTCGTGATTCATACTTCTCCTAAGTAGTTGTAGTAGTGATTTGAGTTCATGGCTTTGGTTAAAAACTCAAAAATTTTGGGTGTTTGATCCATTTTTAGGCTTCGAATCACGAATGGTTTTGTTCTTGTTCTATCCGAGAAAGGTGGTAACTTTGTTTCTTAAGTACGATCTGATTGTTGCGATCGCATAAACCCTGGGGGTTTCTACTTGCGATCCAAAGTCACGATCCCATCCTATGATCTCTCGTTGCGATCTAGACTGCGATCTCTACTTACGATCTTCAATACGATCAAGGAGTACGATCGTTGGATACGATCGTTGAGTACGATTGTAGAGTACGATCAGTGGTCACGATAGGGGAGTACGATCGCTGAGTACGATAGGGAGTACGATCGTTGGATACGATAGGGAGTACGATCGATAGGATACGATAGCTGAGTACGATCAGGGAGTCCGATCTAGGATACGATAGGGAGTACGATCGGGGGAGTACGATAGGAGTACGATCAGTGAGTACGATAGGAGTACGATCACTTGAGTACGATCGTTGGGTACGATCTGAGTACGATCACTTGGGTACGATCGTTGGGTACGATCTGAGTACGATCACTTGAGTACGATCAGGGTCTTTGATCTGGTTTTTTTTTAAATTTTGTTCAAGTATTTTTTAGTCTTAGCCACCATCTAGACTTGTTCAAGTTAAAATTTTTAGGTCTAGTAAAATCAAATTTTTTTCCCTACTAGTTTTTGGCTATCTCGAACTCAATTTCAAAATTTGGCGATACTGAATTTTTTCAGCTTACCGTTTTGTCGGACTGAGGAATTTATTGTCGGACTGAGAAAAATCGGAAGTTTCGGAATTTCAACAACATCATACGCTTTCTACGAATTGAGATCCTGTTTTTCACACGACTTCTACGATGACGTCTCAACAAGATATTTATGCTGCGGGTACTGAGAATCGTCCACCCATGCTTACCAAGGAGAACTACACTACATGGGCTAGTCGTCTCCTTCGTTATGCAAAATGTAAACCTTTGGGAAAGTTGATTGTCAACTTGATTCAAAAGGGTCCGTATGTTAGAAGAACAATTATTGTGCCTGTGGACCCTACGAATGCTAACCCAGTGGCTGACTCTAGTCATGAGCAAACGGATGAAGAATTAACTGAAGCTGAATCCAAACAACTCGACGCTGATGATCAAGCAGTTCAAGTCATTCTTATGGGACTTCCTGAAGATGTTTATGCTGCTGTCGATAGTTGTGAAACCGCACACGAGATGTAGCTTAGGATTCAGAAAATGATGAAGGGCAGTGAAATCGGTTTACAAGAAAAAGAAACTAAGTTGCTTCGTGAATGGGAGAAATTTACATCTACTGAAGGGGAACAAATTGAACCTTATTTTCATCGGTTTTCAACCCTCATGAATCATCTTAGAAGAAACAAACATAAACCTGCACAAATTGCTACCAACATCAAATTTCTTGATAATCTTCCTTCTGAATGGTCACGATATGTCACTCTTGTCAATCAAACCAAGGATCTTCATGTCGTGGACTACACTCAAGTATATGACTATTTGAAGATAAATCAAGATGAAGCTAACGAAGTTAGGGCAGAAAGACGTGCCAAGACACAAGATCCATTGGCTTTTATGGCAAACTCTCCTTCATCTATGTCATATCCCATGATACCCTACCATCAACCCTCATCAAGTAACTTCATGCCACAACAACAACAACAACTCAATGCTTATGGATATCAACCTTCTGATGCTATGAATTACTTACAGCAACCCATTGCCTGTTTTGATGACATCATCGATCCTACTCATGCTAATAATACTGGTCTTTCCCTACTTGCAAAGGCATTCAAATTCACCATTAACCCCACCAACAACAATCAGAGAATCTCCTCGAACACTAGAAATAGGCAGATTGCTCAACCTTTCATGAATGCGAATCAAGATCGCCAATTGGTAGTTGCTGGAAACACGGGGACTCAGTTTCAACAATATGGTCAGAATACTGGGCAGACTGTTGGCAATGCAGGAAATTAGTATGGTCAGAACCGTGGTCAAAATCCGGGTGTTCTGAATACGGGTAATCAGAATGGGTTAATAGTTGTGCCAATGGTTGGTAACCAGATGAGAAACATTGTGGCTGCAAGGGCTGAGAATACTGGTACGGGAAATGGAAAAAACAATCGTCAGGTTCAGTGCTACAACTGCAGGGGATTTGGTCATTATGCTAGAGATTGCACAGCCAAAAAGAAGAGGGATGTTGCTTATCTTCAGACTCAGCTTCTCATAGCACAAAAAGAAGAGGCAGGGATTCCACTTCAAGCTGAGGAATTTGATCTTATGGCTTCTGCTGCAGAATATGACAAGGAAGAAGAGGTGAATGCCAACTACATCTTAATGGTAAACTTACAACAAGCATCTACCTCAGGAATGCATGTTGACAGAGCTCCTGTTTATTATTCAGACGGTCCCTCTGAGGTACATCCACGTTTTGATGATAATGATATATATAATATGTCTAATCAGGAGGAAGAGTATACTGAGATGCTTGAGCCCTACATTGAGACACACGAGGATCAAACGAATAATAGTAATATTATTTCAAATGAGCCTAGTGTGGACCTTAGTGTGGATCAAGTTGATCAGCCTACAACCCTTCCTGATGAGACACATGCGTATTATAAATCTCTATTTGATAAGCTTGGATGTAGATCATGTTACGGTGGTTAATAATAAGTTTAGATAAACTAATGCCAAATTGACCACTGAGCTTGCGGGATATAAAGAACGGGAGAAAAGTTTTGAGATTGATCATGCTAAAATCAAGGAACTTTAACAAGTTCATGCTACATCGGTTTATCAAGAAAAATGCACAACTAAGAAATTAAATGCCTTACACTTAAGTAGTGCTAAAAAGATAAGCGAATTGAATGATGAAATCACTTCTCTTAATAAACAGCTTTCAACTGAAAAATCTATTATTTTAGATTTAAAAGAAGAACGAAAAAAGCTGAAACATGATTTCAAAATTCGAGAAGATGGACTTCTTGAAGATTTTTGTAAAGCTCAGGATAGGATTAGAGAATTAGACAACCTTTTAGTAAAACGTGGCGAAACTATGCAGACGATAAATATGCTCGCACCAAAAGTGAATGAGATAAATTACACTCGATACAAATTGGCTTTAGGTTGTCCTCTTCCCCCTAATCCCGGATACCTTAAGCAAGTTCAGGCCACTAATGAAACTTTATGTAATGGTAGTGTGCTATTGTCTGATGAGCATGATCCTCCTAGTGTGCATGATTCCGAGGAAACTACTGAACTTGTTGTAGAGACTCGTTTAAGGATGAAAAAGCTTGATAAAGAAGTGATACCCATTTATTATCCAAAAGTTAATCCTCCAACTGTTTTTGTTCGGTCTAAAACGAGTACTGAAATGCTTTTGCTACCAAGTGAGGAATTGTCTGATGACCCTCCTAAACCAAGTATCACACGCTGATTTCTAAACGAGCTTAAAGATAACTTTGTCATCCTTAAACGTGTTGTTAATTCCAAAATCACTGGAGGAAATTTTACATCACCTGTTCAGATTGAGGTTCAGAAAATTCTTCAAAACGATATTAATCCGATTATTAATCAAGTTGATGCTCGGTTAGGCAATTTGGAAAACGCTTTTCTAAAAGAATTAGCCAACTTTGTTGAAGACTTTAAATCTTTAACGAAGGAAGCTGATGAATCTCTTGATAAAATCAAAGTTTTCGAAAACGATCTTGAACGCCTCTCTAAAGCTCGTGATTGTATTGATAGTCGCCCTGTTGAGTTAGGTACCTCTATGTCGCATAATGAAAACCTCCAAACTGAGCTTGATCTTATGAAAGAGAAAATGCAATCTTATGTCATTAAAAAGGATAAAGAATTCACCGATCTTTGGAATAAATTTGTCAAAAAATGTGACGAATGCAAATATGACAAGATTTCGTATGAAAACGCTTACAATGAAATGCAACAAACAATCGCACGGTTGCAGACTCAGTTAGGAGGGGTTTCGGAAACGAATTTGGCCTCTTCAGGGTTAGAGAGTGCTAGTGATGGTAACGTTCAGAAACTTAAAGCTAAGATTGCAGATTTAGAATCTGTTGTTGTTTCATATAAGCGGGTTGTTGAACAAAGTAAGTCTGTTTATTAGAAACTTATTGATAAAATCTGTGAGAATTGTAAGTTAAAGGCCTTGTTAAAAGATAAGACTTCTGAACCTAGTTCGATTGTGGATACGATGATCCAGAAACCAGCAACCTTGGGACCCACTCGTATTGCTGTGACACCTTTTCCCAAGGTTGCTGGAACGAAAACTGCTGTGATTGCCCCAAGAATGTTTCGGGTTAGTTCTCCCTCTGTGCCTAGCAAACGACGTAAAGCAAGCGTTAGGACAAAACCGACCACTATAACTCAACCACAAGTTATTGATTTAAAAAGTGCTAATTCTAATAGACGCGTGTCTTCTTCTACAGGAATAAACAACTACACTAAGAGCAGAAGGCCACAGCCTACAAGCAATACAAGGAATGATAGGGTCCCTTTTGCCTCTAGAAGTAGTCGCCCCAAGAGCAATAATGTGGAAGTAGAAGAACACCCTAGGAATTTACTGCTTTTTCATCATAATCAGAAACCTAATTCATCTGAATGTAATGACTTTAAGCTTGCTATTCGGAATGAAAAATCTGAAGTTATTTGCGCTAAATTTAATGAATGTTTCTTTACCTTTAGTCATGATGCTTGTGGTTTGACTATGAATGGTTTGAATTACGGTGGTTACACTCGAATTGACAAGCTGTCAGTCAGTGAACAACAACGCACTCCTAAGGCTAAGGTGTATGTTCCAAAAAGTACGCATGTAGGGTCCACAAAAAGTCTTGCTAAGCCTAGTAGCCCTAGATTCACCTCTAAATGGTTGCCTACTGGTAGAAATTTTGACTGTAGTGGCAAAATTATCGAAACTAGTAGATCTCATACTGACAGTGAAACGTCAGTATGTGATACGGCTTAATTATAATCTAACCCTACAGGAACCTATTTCATCGGTTGCCAAAATATTTTCTTCTCTTGTCATTGGCAGGCTGTTGAAATTTGTCTCTGGTGCGTGGACTCGGGCTGTTCCAAACATATGACTGGGAATCGAAGCCTTCTCAAGAACTTTGTATGGCGTTTCATGGGAACTGTTCGATTTGGAAATGATCATGTTGTGACAATTCTAGGCTATGGTGATCTTCATTGGGGAAATATAATCATCACCAGAGTTTCTTTTGTTGATGGCTTGGGACATAATTTGTTCTCGGTTGGGCAATTTTGTGACTCGGACTTGGAGGTTGCTTTCAGAAGTCATACATGTTTTGTAAGATATCTTGAAGGAATTGATTTGTTGAAAGGAAATCGTACCACCAACCTTTACACCATTGATCTTTTTCAAATGTTTGCTGCTTCTCCAATATGTCTCATGGCCCGAGCCACATCAACAAAGTCATGGTTATGGTATCAAAGGTTATCTCATCTCAGTTTCGATGCCATCACCCAACTTGCGAAAGATGATCTCGTTACCGGTCTTCCAAAGTTTAAATATACAAAAGACCATCTTTGTCCTTCCTGTGAGCAAGGTAAAAGTAAGAAGAAGCCTCACAAACCCAAACCTGTTCCCAACTCAACGAATAGGCTACATCTCTTACATATGGATTTGTGTGGCCCAATGAGAATCAAAAGTATTAATGGAAAGCGGTATGTCCTTGTCATTGTGGATGACTATTCTCGTTACACATGGGTTCATTTTCTTGCTTCGAAAGATGAAACCCCTTATGTATTTACTAATTTCCTGAAGAAAACATCAGTGCTGCTTCAAGCCCTTGTTGTCATTGTAAGAACGGATAACGATACAAAATTCACCAATCAGAAACTGAAAGCTTATTTTGACGAAGTTAGGATTTCTCATCAAACTTCGTCTGTAAGAACTCCAGAGCAGAATGGAGTTGTGGAACAGAGGAATCGTACTTTAGTTGAAGCTGCTCGGACGATGCTTCTCTCCTCTAGTGCACTGTTATTCCTTTGGGCTGATGCTATAGCAACTGCATGTTATACTCAAAACCGCTCCATTATTCACACCCGCTTCAACAAAACACCTTATGAGATCATTAATGGAAGAAAACCGGATATTTCATTTTTACATGTCTTTGGTGCTTTATGTTATCCGAAGAATGATCGTGAAGATATCGGTAAACTTGAACCTAAAGGTGATATTGGCTTTTTCATTGGTTATTCTTCAACTGCTTGTGCTTACAGGGTTTATAATCGAAGGACAAGAAAGGTAATGGAGACTATGAACGTTACCTTTGATGAACTCTCGGGTATGGCCTCTCAGCATAGAAGTTCACATCCCGAGCTTCAAGGTCAAACTTCTGGACACGTAAGTTCAGGACTTGCGCTTCAATTTGCTCCGTCAGCAATCTCATCGTTACAACCATCAGAACGTGACTTGGAAGTTTTATTTGGGACAATCTACGATGAATATATGGAGGGTCCTTCGTCATTTGGTGTTCCTCAAAATGCCCCGGCTGCACCTGCTGCGGTAGTTCAAGAACCTCCGACTACATCTACACCAGCGGCATCTACTTCTACACCATCTACGTCAACCTCAACCATATTGCCTCCAAATATTAAAACCACTTCTCCGAATGCTGACGCAACTCAACAACATTCTCAGCAAATTCCTAATCATGTTCATCTTCAGAATGAAATAGTTGCTGAAAATGCAAACAATGCGATGCTCAACGAACATGAGTTTTTTAATCCATTTGCGGCTTCCACAAGTATTACTCAGCCTTCAACACCATATGTGGATCCGTCGAGCTCGCATCAAGTCTCTCATACACTTCCACATGAACACAAATGGACTAAGAATCATCCTTTGGTTCAAGTGATTGGCAATCTCTCACGACCAGTCTCAACACGAAATCAGTGGCGTACCGATGGTGATATGTGTATCTATGCACTATCAGTCAACACAATGGAACCAGCAAGTGTGAAAGAAGCAATGACCGATGCATCATGGATTGGGTCTATGCAAGAAGAACTCAATCAGTTCATCCGGCTTGATGTATGGGAGTTAGTACCTCGACCGGACAATATTGATCCGCTTACCCTGAAATGGTTATTAAAAAACAAGATGGATGAGGAGCAAACGGTCATTAGGAACAAGACTCGGTTAGTTGTGAGAGGTTATAAACAACAGGAGGGAATTGATTTCGCTGAATCCTTCGCCCCGGTTGCTCGGATGGAAGCTATTAGCATTTTCTTGGCATATGCTGCACACAAATCGTTCATTGTGTATCAAATGGACGTGAAGACAGCTTTCTTGCATGGGCCGTTAAAAGAAGATGTGTATGTATGTCAACCTAAAGGTTTCATCAATACCGAACATCCAAGCCATGTCTACAAGTTGAAAAAGGAAATTTATGGTTTGAAACAAGCACCGAGGGCATGGTACGATGAATTATCATCATTTCTTCTACAAAATCACTTCAACAAAGGAACCATTGATCCAACGTTGTTTATCAAGCACTACGGCAACGATATCTTGGTGGCTCAGGTCTATGTAGATGATATTATATTTGGTTCTACTAACCCAAAATATTCTATATTATTTGCCGACCTTATGAAAAGTCGATTCGAAATGTCCATGATGGGGGAAATGATGTTCTTTCTTGGTCTCCAAGTTCACCAATCCCCCCGTGGTATTTTCATAAATCAGTCCAAGTATGTGCTTGAGATTGTAACGAAATTTGGTATGGATAACTGTGATCCTATTGGTACTCCAATGGACACTAAACACAAGCTTGATTTGGATAAGAAAGGGACATTTGTAGATGCTACAAAATACCGAAGTATGATCGGGTCCCTTATGTACTTAACCTCAAGCAGACCGGACATTGTGCATGCTACTTGTTTATGTGCTCGGTACTAGGCGAAGCCAACTGAGAAGCACCTCAAGGAGGTTAAAAGGATCTTTCGTTATCTCCGGGGAACCATTAACATGGGTCTTTGGTATACGAAGGATTCTGGTTTTAATCTCACTGGTTTTTCAGATGCCGACCATGCAGGGTGTCATGATACATTCAAGAGCACTTTCGGTGGAGCACAATTCTTAGGCGAGAAGCTAGTGAGCTGGTCATCAAGGAAACACGACTGTACGGCGTTGTCAACCGCGGAAGCAGAATATGTGTCTCTATCCATGTGTAGTGCTCAAGTCCTTTGGATGAGAACACAACTCACGGATTATGGCTTCTACTTTAACAAAGTCCCTATTTATTGTGATTCACAATCAGCCATAGCCATATTCTACAACCCGGTCCAACACTCCAAGACCAAGCACATAGCTGTCTGATTCCATTTCATTAAGGAGCATGTGGAAAAAGGAACGATCGAACTGTTCTTTGTCAAGACGGACTACCAACTAGCCGACATCTTCACCAAAGCTCTTTCTCAAGACAGATTTGAATTCTTGGTTCGTCGACTTGGTATGCGTAGTTTCACTCCTGATGAACTTGAACGTCTTGCACATTCGCAGTAATCTTGTATATATTTATCAGAAAATCAAAATACAAAAATATAAAACCTATAAAAACAAAATAAAAAATGAGAAAATCTTTCAAAATACCAAAAATATTCTTCTCTGACATGTCTCTCAGCATCGATAATATGGACGCACTTAGAAATGTCGCTGAATAACGACACGGGTACGTACATAAAGTTTGAATGAGAGTTCAAATGTTTTCAAAACATGTCTTTTCTACTTTCTTCTCATAATGGCTTATAGTCACATGTCAGACTATAACCCGGTCCCCAAAAGAAAGGAAAGTCGTTGACTTATCCTCAACAACGAGAAATTCGTTTTTTTCGGTCATGTGCTTATATAAAAACATTCAAAGTTTTAAGCTCATGAACACAATTTTCACGGACTTTTGAGCACAATTTCTCAAGGTATTTTAAAACAATGTGCTCATATACTCCCCTATTTAAATAGAATCTCTTTTCAATGGGGAGTATATTGATTTCATAAACATTTGTTCCAAAGTTTCATGACACAATATTCTCTCCATGTTTCATCACTAACTTCACAAAAATTTCAATTTCATGTAATTTTTAAGGGGAAGAATAGTGATTAAAATGTATTATCTTGAATAAGATCTTTGATATAAGTGCTTTCTCTTCCTAATATGTGCAAAAACCTTTCCTTTTTTTTGATGCACATATGTAGGGGGAGCATTTTGGGTGATACAAAAAACCTTCAAGGTGTAAACTCTGATTTCTTCAACACCTTGATTGCTTTTTCAACAGGTTTTTCTGGTTTCAATATCTATACCCTTCAATACATTAATTCACGACGGCATTGGTGTCGAAAGGTGGTTAGGTATTCGTCCTATGATCCAACCAGAACCGGAGGGATCTTCCCAGGGATAATCCATTAGAATTTAGATGTCCTTAGGAAAGATGGAGTAGTTGAGTGTACGGGAAAAATGCCGACTAATGACTTAAGCTAGCACTGGAACAATCACAACAAGGTGCTAGTTATGACGTCTTGGTAAGTATTGAAGGGGTTGAAGAATGAAAAAGAAATGTAAAGATAAAGGGTGTAAAGAAAGAAGCCCTCCATACAACTTAAGCAGAAACCAGGTCAATACATCTACTATCAGAATCACGTTGATGATTTCTGGTATTGAAGACAAAGCATCATGGACCCAGTGATGCAATGCACAACCCCTCCCAGCCTACTCAAGCTTTTCTCAAACGAAGTTTGTTTTATTGTCACGGAGTTCAACTCATTTCTATTGACTTTCTCACTCCGAGATAGTAGATATTGAATAGGTGGCAGTCTGCTCCAGCCTCTGATCACCAAATAAACGTGCACTTATAGAGTCTAGAGCCAACGAGATTCATCAAAAAAATCTCATTAGGACACTTATTCCTTATATCAATTGTTGTTCATCACTAGAACACATGCGGTAATTTATAGAGTCCTACGCTCTATCCCTGTGATATTGCCAGAACATTCAGAGTGATACTCATTAGTATTCACAGTGATGAATGGAAATCCTTCCAGTGTTAACATCAAACAGCACTGCGGTAGGTCATATGTAAGATTCACTTGAATTGAACATATGTTAACTGGAAAGCAACAGTGGTTTGATTCTTAATTGATTCAAACTCGTTCCAAGACTCGACGTAATATCTTTATGATCTTGCTAGAACATTCAGAGTAATACTTTTTCAGTATTTACAGTGACGAATGGAAATCCTTCCAGTGTCATCATCAAACACCACTGCGGTAGGTAACTTGTGTGATTCTATATGAATCAAACTTGTGTCAACTGGAAAGCAACGATGGTTTGATTCTTAATTGACTCAAACTTGTTCCAGGAAATTGAATTGACGACTTAATCAGCAGAATGGAACTGTATGATTCACTCCTTACTATGAATTATCTTTTGATAATTTCAAGTATTGAGAACGGCTACCACAGTCGGAAACCCTGTCAAGGAAGGTCTTCGAACTTACCTAATCACAGGTACAGTATTCTTACTGTATAACGGGAAACCGGAGGAATGCAAACGGTGGCGAATCTTCATGAAGTCGTAATTCAAGACCACATGCTCATATAAATGAAGAAAGCTCAAGAACATCTAAAGACAAAGACTTCCGCTACTCTGATGATCAAGGGAGATTGTTAACAAGCTTTCATGTCAACTCAAAACATGAGTATGTGGGTAAAGACACAAGAACACAAGCTGGCAAAGTTACAAGATCAAGTCAAGGCAAAGATCAAAGATCCAAGATCACAAGTCATGAAATGAACTATGAAAGAACTCTCAAGACAACGAGCTTCAAAGTCGGTAACACCAACAAAGTGAAGTCACATATTACATGACCACCCCTTAGGGGAGATTGTTAGCCGTATTTAAAGTGATGGTCATATAATATACCGTTGCGAAGCTCGTGTAAAATACTAGTCAACGGTGTCGAGAGTTCTTAGTTATTAATGTTTATGTAACGGGAATTAGTCCCGAACACACAAATGAGGAAGGCCTCCTAAACACTTACTACTTAGTATAAAAGGCCTCCTAAGCCTCATTTGTGTGTGTGTTTTCCATTTGATTGTTTGTAGAGAGAGAAACCTCATAACTTTCTCTCACTAGGAATTCACAACATCTTTGTTTTTCTCTTTTATTCTTTTTAATCTAATCTTTCTTTTTTGGTTTAATCTTGTTCTTCAACATCGTTATTTCTTGATCTTATAAGTCGTGTGTATCATTATTACAGGTTTCGACCTCTCGGTGCTTAGAGCTCCTACATATGGATCTTTTTGGACCTTCCGCCATACGGAGTTATGGAGGTAACCTTTATACCCTAGTTATAGTTGATGACTATTCTAGATTCACTTGGACTAGATTTTTGGCATCTAAGAATGAAGCTTTCGATCATTTCGAAATCTTTAGTCGAAGAATTCAAAATCAACTAGGATGTCCAATTGTCTCTATTAGGACGGATCATGGTAGGGAATTTGATAAGGAAGTGCAATTTGGTGCCTTTTGTGAAGCTCATGGTATTACCCATAACTTCTCGGCTCCTCGCACTCCACAATCAAATGGGGTAGTTGAAAGGAAAAATATGACTCTCCAAGAGATGAGTAGGACGATGTTAAACGAGCAATCCTTGCCTCAAAAGTTTTGGTGCAATGTCGTGGACACATCGACTTATATTCTCAACCGAATTCTTATTCGACCTTTCCTAGGAAAGACCCCCTATGAGATTCTTAAAGGTAAGAAACCCTCATTGGAATACTTTAGGGTGTTTGGAAGCAAGTGCTTTATCCTCAACACCAAAGACTACCTTACCAAGTTTGACCCAAAGTCTTACGAAGGTATCCTTTTAGGTTATTCCCAAACTAACAAAGCCTACATTGTCCTAAATAGAACCTCGGGGGTTATTGAAGAATCACTCAACGTAACCTTTGATGAAACCCCTCATTCACCCAAGACACCACCATTGGTTGATGATGACTTGGATGAATTAGAAGTAGTTAAAGCCAAAGAGGTTAGAAAAATAGGAGTTGAAGACCTTAATGTTGAAAAGAAAGTAAACATTAAGGAGTCTAGGGATTATATTCTCAATAATATCATTGGTGACTTAAATCAAAGGACCCTAAGATCTCAAGTCCAAAACCAAAGCAACTTCTTTTTTTCGTCTCCTTGATTGAACCAAACAATGTTAAAGAAGCTTTGACGGATGAAAGTTGGGTCATTGCGATGCAAGAAGAATTGAATCAATTTGTTGCCAATGATGTTTGGGAACTTGTTCCTCCACCTAGAAGCTCTACCATTATAGGAACCAAATGGGTCTTTAGGAATAAGTTAGATGAAAATGGTGTTGTGTCTCGTAACAAGGCTAGACTTGTAGCTCAAGGCTATAATCAACAAGAAGGGATTGATTATGACGAGACATATGCACCGGTAGCAAGATTAGAATCCATTAGAATCCTTTTGGCCTACGCTTGTGCCTTAGACTTTAAGCTTCAACAAATGGATGTAAAGAGTGTGTTTCTTAATGATTTGATCAATGAGGAGGTATATGTGGCTCAACCTCCCGGCTTCATTGATTTTGAGAAACCGGATCATGTTTACAAGCTTAAGAAGGCACTTTATGGTCTCAAACAAGCACCCAAAGCTTGGTATGATAGACTTAAAGCGTTTCTTGTTAAACATGAGTATACCATGGGGATGGTAGACAATACGCTCTTTACAAAGAAGAAATATCCTCACCTCATAATCGTATAAATATATGTTGATGACATTATATTTGGCTCAACTTGTCAAGAATTGTGTGATGACTTTGCCAAAATCATGCATGATGAGTTTGAAATGAGTATGATGGGAGAACTTAACTTCTTTTTAGGACTCCAAATTAAACAAATGGATGATGGTATCTTTAGTCAATCTAAGTATGCTAAAGAAATGCTAAAGAAATTTAGATTAGAAGAATCTAGACCAATGAAGACCCCAATGGCCTCGGATACTAAACTCACCATAGATGATGAGTGTGAGTCGGTAGACAACACCAAATATAGAGGTATGATTGGTAGTTTGTTGTACCTAACGGCAAGTCGACCGAATATCATGTTTAGTGTTTTCCTTTGTGCTCGCTTCCAAGAGGCTCCCAAAACCTCTCACCTCGAAGCGGTTAAGCGTATTTTCCGATACATTAAAGGCACTATACATTTAGGATTATGTTATCCTAAAGGGACCAGCATAGAAACCATTGTCTACGCGGACTCGGATCATGCGAGAGACTATGTGGACCAGAAAAGCACTAATGGAGTTTGTACCTTCATGGGTTGTTGTTTAACTTCTTGGTTCTCCAAGAAACAAACCGCTCTTGCAATATCCACCACGGAAGCCGAGTATGTGAGTGTCGGAAAAGCATGCCAACAAGCTCTATGGATGAAGCAAGCGCTTGTTGATTACGGGATTTCTCTTGATGATGTTCCCATCATGTGCGATAATAAAGGTGCTATAGACCTTAGCAAGAATCCCGTGCAACATTCGCGAACCAAACACATAGAAATTCGACACCATTCCCTTAGGGATAATGTTCAAAAGGGGAACATTTCAATTGAGAAGGTACCCTCCGAAGACAACTTAGCCGACATCTTCACTAAGCCACTTAAGAGGGAACCTTTTAATTAATTGCGTCTAGGTCTAGGATTAATGGAACATCTTCCTTAATTTCCTTCTTTTCTTTTTGTGTTTTTTTACCACTTTGAGTCATTGAGTCTTCCAAACTCTTTTTGAAAAACCCTCTCTTCTCCTTTTCAAAATTTTCAAAGTCTCTTTCGAAAATGGTTAAGAAATGCTTTTGACATTGTTAATTCAATCTAAAAACGGTTTTTCATAGATTCTCGCTATTAATCTAGAGCTTACATAATTCCTATGTATGATTCTCTCAAACATAGCAAGAACAAGATAGAATCATGGAGGATCATTGTGTCATGACTTAAGGTCTTGTCTTACACACCTCCTACATCGATTTTTTATCCATGTATTTTGGTCAAATCTCTGTTTGGTAAGTTTGCATATGTTTTCTTTGTCTATCTTTGCTTTTAAGCATATCCCTATGATAAGTTAGACTAGAAAAATAAGATTTGCTGAAAAATCTTCATCCAAACACCAAACACAACCTCTGTAGGCGGTTCCATATGTGAACCGAGGTTCCTTAGTGATAAGGTACCGCCAGTCCTGATAAGGAACCGCATACAGTGCCTTCCTTTTTTGGGTTTTTTTCTGAAACTCCAGATTTGCTCCAACATTTTTTAGAATCTTTGTTTCAAGCCCTTTGACCACCCCAAAAATACCTTAAGCCTTCCCTATTTAAACCATAAGCATTTTGCCATACTTCACATCCCAAAATGTCTTATACTCCGAATGAAAGCCTTGAATCTCCTCCATTTTCTCCAATTGCTTTCAATCCCAACTCACCCAAGAACCATTACAATCCAAATTCACCCAAGAACACTCTTAATCACATCTCTCCTACCAAGAATGTTGATTGTGGAACATCTTTTCTTCCACCATCACCCTTTAGTGTTCTTCCTCCTTCTCAAGATAATGTCATGTACCATGGAACATATTGTCAATGTTGTCAATATCAACATCTTGCTATGGCACACATCTATGAGGAGTTGAGCTACATCAAGGGTCTCTTAATCAAGCCTCCTCTTCACTATGATTATGAGATCTCCAACAAGCCACCACCACCACCCTCCGCCATTACCTTGTCTTTCATATAAGCATTGGTTGCTTATCCACAAGACACCAAATTCAAGCAAATCTTAGAATTCTAGAATAACTAGGATTAGATTTATGCTTTTGGCTTGTTTTTTTTCCATACATCTTTGTATGATGTTCTTTTAGTAACCTATCTTGGATCTTTGTCTTTTTGTTTTCTTCTCTTTTTTTTTGTGACCTATTGCTATATCTTGTTGGTTGTTTCTTTTGTTCAACTAACCCTTCTATGTAGCTTGTCACCATATCTCGATTCCTCGGTGCCCCAAGCTAGGGGGAGTAAGCACCAAGGGGGAGTCTTTGCAAAGTCCGTCTCTTCAACACCGACTTATGCAACCTTTTTGCTTCGACAAAGGGGGAGTAATGAATAAACTCGTCTTCGAAAATCTTATTTTTTGTGTGATTGAGTTTATGTATTGTCGGAATCAAAAAAAGGGAGATTGTTAATGCAATAATGCCTAAAAACGTTACTTGCATTTTTCGGTCTCTCTTAGTTTTGATTACGACAATATGTAAAAACAAGCATTTACGAAAACAGCGAAAAACGAATTCTTGAGTTCAAGTATTTTTCATTTTACCCATTTTCACTTAAGGTATGAATAAACAAGTACTAACCTTAATCAAGTGATCAAGTGATTTAATCTTTTCTTAAAACTCACTTTTTATTAAGTGTGACAAGTTTTTATTAAACTTTCTTTTTAAGAAAATGTTTTATTAAATTAAAATTTTGAAAATTTGAAAATGGCATATTCCCTTTGGCTTTGGAATATCCTTTCTAGATATTTTTATAACCAGATATGACCTCCACCACTAAAGGACAAAAAGGGAGCGGAGTCTAGCCCAGCGGTTCCTTAGCTCCTAGGCGGTTCCTTATCGATAAGGTACCGCGGGCTAAGATAAGGAACCGCGGGCAGATATAGCTGTTGGCCTTTTGTCCTATAAATAGTGGACCATTCTCAGCTTTTCAATTCACCTCTTTTGCACATCTATTTCCAGATTCAAACACTCTTCTTTAATCACTCAAATCTTTGATCATTTGTTTGATTACTACTTGTTTAAGAAGTGAATCTTGTTCTTACATCTCTTCCTCTCCAAGTGCAAAGAGAAGAACACTATCCTTGTGAAGTGTTGAGTCCACCACCAAAGATCCATTGAAGATCTAATTTTATACATTTGTTGTTGTGTCATAGTTGTGAAGATCCAAGTAGTTGTGTCTATTTGGAAGTTGTGTATGTACTAAGTATAGTTGTGTAGATTGGTCCTAGCTACGATTAGGGCTCAACTTTTAGCTTAGAGTTGGAAATTGGTTAAGCGATGTGTACGGTTTTCTCCACCATAAGGAGCTTGTTGTGTAGTGAACTCTCGAGTAAGGAGTACTCGAGGAGTGGAGTAGGAACGAGGAGTGAGCTTCGTTGCCGAACCACTATAAATCCTTGGTGTTCGGTTTGATCTTTCTTTACCCTTAACTCTTTACATTCTTTATTCTTTGTGCATATATTTTTGTTAGTATTAGTTTAGTTACACTATCATTGTTCATATTGTACATAAGAAGATTTCACATATTTTCTCAAGCCTAAGTTTTTTGAAAAAGGATTTTTGAAAACCACCTTTTAACAAGTAATTATAAGAAACTATTCAACCCCCCCCCCCCCCTTTCTAGTTTCTACAGATTCCTCTTAGGAATAGGACGTTAGTAATTGATGGTAATCGAGGTAAATCCCGTTTGAAAATCATTTCATGTAGTTAAGTCCAAAAGTACATCAGGAACGGTTGCGAGTTATTCTTAGCTCAAGTGACCGGGAATGAGTCTAAGGAGAAACGATTGGAAGATGGACCTATTATCTGTGAATTTCCTGAGGTATTTCCTAAAGATTTACCCGGACTTCCACCGATAAGGCAAGTTGAGTTTCGAATCGATTTAATTCCTGGTGTTGCACCGGTGGCACGTGTGCCATACCGATTAGCCCCTTCTGAATTAGAGGAGTTATTTGAACAACTTAAGGAGTTGTCTGATAAAGGTTTTATTCGACCGAGCTCGTCGCCTTGGGGAGCTCCAGTCTTGTTCGTTAAGAAGAAGGATGGATCTTTCCGTATGTGCATTGATTATAGGGAACTGAATAAGTTGACGATTGAAAATCGATATCCTTTACCAAGGATTGATGATTTATTTGATCAACTACAAGGATCTAGTGTGTATTCTAAGATAGATTTGCAGTCTGGATATCATCAACTTCGCGTCCGTGAAGAAGATATTTCTATAACTGCATTTAGAACTCGTTATGGACACTATGAATTTCAAGTAATGCCATTTGGGTTAACTAACGCACCTGTGGTTTTCATGGATTTAATGAATCGAGTGTGCAAACCCTACTTGGACAAATTTGTGATTGTGTTTATTGACGATATTCTAATCTATTCTAAGAATGAAGATGAACATGGAGAACATTTAAGGATTATCTTGAGTTTGTTAAAGGATGAAAAGTCGTATGCTAAGTTTTCGAAATGTGATTTTTGGTTAGATTCCGTGCAATTTCTTGGTCATGTGATTAACAAGGATGGAATTCATGTTGATCCTACAAAGGTTGAAGCCATTAAGAATTGGTCTGCACCGACAACGCCAACGGAAGTGCGACTGTTCTTAGGATTGGCTGGCTATTATAGGCGATTCATTAAAGAATTTTCTTTAATAGCTAAACCCTTGACTAAGCTTACCCAAAAGAATAAGCCTTTCGTTTAGGGAAGTGATGAAGATGGAGCATTTCAGATATTGAAGCAAAAATTATGTAGTGCGCCAATTCTATCATTACCCGACGAAAATGAAGATTTTGTACTATATTGTGATGCATCTCTTAGAGGTTATGGAGCTGTTTTGATGCAGCGAGAAAAAGTAATAGCTTATGCTTCTAGGCAATTAAGGAGGAATGAGGAGAATTACACTACTCATGATCTTGAGTTAGGAGCTATAGTCTTTGCTCTTAGGTTGTGGAGACATTATCTGTATGACACCAAGTGTACGGTATTCACCGATCACAAAAGCCTACAGTATATTCTCGATCAAAAGGAACTGAACATGAGGCAACGAAGATGGATAAAGCTGTTAAGTGATTATGATTGTGATATAAAATATCACCCAGGAAAAGCCAATGTTGTTGCCGATGCATTAAGCAGGAAAGATAGAGAGCCTATTAGGGTACGTTCTCTAGTCTTGACCGTGCACAATAATTTGCCTGAGCAAATTAGAAATGCGCAAATAGAAGCTTGTAAGAAAGGAAATTTTGTTAATGAAGGGTTCCGAGGAGAAGGAGATCCTTTAGATGTTAGAGCTAATGGAGTGAAATGCTTAAGAGGTCGTATGTGGATACCTAAGTTTGGAGGCTTAAGAGATTTGATTATGTTGGAATCCCATAAATCTAAATATTCCATTCATCCTGGATCTGATAAAATGTATCATGATTTGAAGAAGTTGTACTGGTGGCCGAATATGAAAGCTGATATTGCTATGTATGTTCTTCATGCTTGACTTATGCTAGAGTCAAAGCTGAACATCAGAAGCCATCAGGACTACTTCAACAAACAAAGATTCCTGAATGGAAGTGGGAGCGAATTACGATGTGTGGAGTCCTATTGATCGTTCGACTCAATGGTTATGAACCATATATCTAGGTTTGATCATCGTTCATATGATAACATAGCGGAAAAGAACAATGATCATGACAAGGTGTTTAGGAACAAAGAACAAGAATTAAAACAATTGGGATGTTCATTATATTAATAACAAACATCCACTAGACGTGTATATATTGAATCCCACGTCTAGTGCGACACACACTTTAGGTTTACATTGTGAATGAAAGATATGATCTGAAACCTACGGCCTATGTTTTCTTTATATACTAGAAAACATAGCTTACAAAGAAAGCTAAAGTAATAAAAAGACTCCAACGGCTTGTTCTTTTGCAACTTGTACTTTTTAGCCCTTGTCTTCTTATTTTGTTGTGTTTTGACTTATCAACTCAATAATTGGACCCAACAATCTTCCCCTAGTTGATGATGTCAAAACACTCTTCTTAAGCATGAATCCTTTGTATGTAGTACATGATCTCCAAGAAGCTTCCCCTTAAGTATAGCACATATTCTTCCCCTTTTTGACACATCAATAGGGAATATGTGAAAGTATGCAATCTTGTAGATTCTCCAAAAGTAGGCTCTGTGTAATGATCCTGAAGAAAAATAAATAAAGTAGTCTTGACGCAGAAGTAGAATACCACAAACCTATGTTCCATGTCTTGTTTATCCATGTGATGAAGAACTTATACCAGATTGAAAAATATAAGTAGACCTCGATCCCTTGTCAATATTCTCATCCTTTGTGAGACACTGAGCACGATAATGTAACTCCTTCAAGTGTTTATGACAAGTCTTCATCACCATCCATGTAAAGCACGAACAAGTTATTGTTAAAGTAAATGGCTGATGTCCACCACTTTAACAATATGATGAAACACAAACTCGCGAAAATCTTCTTCAATCATCAAACTTCCCATAAGAATTCTTCCCCTTAAGCTAACACCTCTTCATGACGAATTTAATGGAATAACATCTTCATACCATATGTAAAAGGACCTTTACGGATAACTCTTTCACAAGGCTATCCCGATTACATAGTTTAAAATATCCATCAAATTCCATAAAAAGTTGCTAACTCGCTTTAAGATCATTAATCCCTTTCAAAAATATCCGAGCCATAAATATCATAATGATATTCTGAATTAAACGGAGATTCCATGTACCTTTTGTGTGTATTTTCCTCCTTTTTGTGTGCTTAAAACGTACCCATTTTCTCAAACAGCAGCAAACAGTGTGTTATCCGAGAACCCTTACTGTCCAATATCCACATTCATTATCCGATATCGGACAAAGCGTATCAGCGTTTGAAGAACATATCTCGGACAACACTGTCAACCTATCAGTGTTGACTTATTCCTGTCAGCGTCGAACTTCCTTCTGTCAGCGTCACATTTAAACCTGTCAGCGTCTAAGGTTTAAACGTGTCAGCGTTTAATCAGCATCATAATCTGTCAGCGTCTTCGTAAGTCTTGTCAGCGTTTACATCTGCTGACATCTTCAATTTGCTACAGCAACGTTTATATCTTTTTCCCACAAACGAAAATGGAAATAAGATATATGCTCATAACAAATCAACTGCTTCCTTTTGTTTGAACAATGAATATAGACCCCACGTCATTCTGTATTCATGCCAATTTTAATATCACGTTTAAATGTGATATATACATTCCAAAAGCAGCTCCGCAATATCAATCCAATATATTATCTAGTCGTGTGAACACAATAAGAATCCACCAATTAGAATCGAATGACCATGTGAACACACCCTTTTTACATGTCTTCACGTCACCATCTTTCAATCGTGTGAACAAAAGATTTTGGCCAATCGTCTTTGAGACGCCATGTGAACACAAGCTATATATTAACCACCAATAGGAATTGATAGACCGTGTGAACAGAATCTATCAACCAATGAGAAACGAACCTCACATGAATAACCGTGGATGCGCATGTAGTGGATTCGAATATTAGGGTTTTGTTTGCAGATCTTCACATTACTGGTCTTAATGATCGTGTGAACGCTCTTCTATTCTTGCTGCTTGTTTGTTCATCGATTTAGGGTTTTAAGATAAACCCTAATTTACTTTCTTTTACATCATGATCGAAGCAACAAACGATCGTATATATCACAGCAACACCTCTTTTCTGTTTTGAAAATCGATCTAGGGTTTGCAACTCTTGTGCATCGAAACCCTAATTAGGGTTTATGAATAACCTAAGATCGTATATCTTCACACGTTTTAACAGCCACGAACATCAATTCTTCCTGCTTTTAAATAGATCTAGGGTTTGAAGAACCCTAGTTCATGATTTCATGTGAAAGCAGAAAAACTGAAAATCTTCCATCAGCCAACTTCGACGCTTAATAACTTTTGTCTGGGGATAAAACTCGACAATCCCTCCGGTGGATGTTTAGATCTATATATGTAAAACACATATCTAAAATTTCGTGACGATCCAACGGTTAGATCAAAAGTTATGACCTTCTGAATACTGCTGCGCACACAAAAACGTCCAGAAAAATTCAATACGAATTTTTCTTCTTCACCATACACGAACACCTCGTCGGACCTAGATATCAAGAGCCTTAGGCTCTGATACCAATTGTGGAGTCCTATTGATCGTTCGACTCAATGGTTATGAACCATATATCTAGGTTTGATCATCGTTCATATGATAACATAGCGGAAAAGAACAATGATCATGACAAGGTGTTTAGGAACAAAGAACAAGAATTAAAACAATTGGGATGTTCATTATATTAATAACAAACATCCACTAGACGTGTATACATTGAATCCCACGTCTAGTGCGACACACACTTTAGGTTTACATTGTGAATGAAAGATATGATCTGAAACCTACGGCCTATGTTTTCTTTATATACTAGAAAACATAGCTTACAAAGAAAGCTAAAGTAATAAAAAGACTCCAACGGCTTGTTCTTTTGCAACTTGTACTTTTTAGCCCTTGTCTTCTTATTTTGTTGTGTTTTGACTTATCAACTCAATAATTGGACCCAACACGATGGACTTTATCACCAAGCTTCCTAGAACATCATCTGGAAATAACTCGATTTGGGTCATTGTCGACAGACGGACCAAATCAGCACACTTCATTCTGGTTAAAGAGCAGTTCTCACTGGAGAAGCTGACTCGTATTTATCTTGAGAATGTTGTATGCAAGCATGGAGTGCCTGTATCGATCATTTCAGATCGAGATCCTAGATTCACATCGAATTTTTGGAAATCTCTCCAAAGATCTTTGGGAACGAATCTCGACATGAGCACTGCTTATCACCCCCAGACTGATGGGCAGAGTGAAAGAACGATACAAACACTGAAAGATATGTTGAGAGCTTGTGTGATAGATTTTGGTAAGAATTGGGATAAACATTTGCCGTTAGCAGAGTTTTCATATAACAATAGTTACCATGCTAGTATTAAGGTTGCACCGTTTGAAGCTTTGTATGGTAGGAAATGTAGATCTCTTGTATGTTGGAGTGAAGTTGGGGATACCCAGCTCACGGGACCAGAATTGATCCGGGAGACTACGGAGATGATAGTTCAGATTAAGAATAGGCTGTTGACTGCCCGTAGTAGACAGAAAAGTTACGCGGATGTGCGGCAGAAACCGATGGAGTTTGAAGTGGGTGACCGAGTAATGTTGAAAGTATCGCCATGGAAAGGCGTTATAAGATTTGAAAAGCGAGGAAAATTGAATCCCCGCTATATTGGACCCTTTAAGATTTTATCTAGAGTAGGTCTGGTGGCTTACAAACTAGAGTTACCCCCAGAACTTCATGGTGTTCACAACACATTCCATGTATCTAATCTGAAGAAATGTTTAGTAGTGAGTGATGAGAAAATTTCGTTGGATAGGGTTCGAATAGATGAGAAGTTGCATTTTATCGAAGAACCCATAGAGGTTATGGATCATGAGGTAAAGCAACTGAAACAAAGTCGGATATCTATTGTCAAGATCCGATGGAATTCAAAGCATGGACCGGAATTTACTTGGGAACGAGAGGATGAAATGTGGAAGAAATATCCGCACCTCTTTGATTTCAATAAGAAACGGACATCAAAATGAAATGGATCACGAGGACGTTGATCCCTTTTAGGAAGAAAAGCTATGACAATCTAACATTTTCAGGTAGTAAATTATTTTCTCGTATATTATTTTGAAGCATATTTTTGTGTTGGATGATGAACTCACAATTTACGGATTTAAATTTGGGCTTACGTGCATAATTTAACGTCCTTTACGACTAAACCGGAAACCTTAGGATTACGTATTTACGTTTTTGAACTTCGTTTTTGATGAGACAATTTTTATTAGATTCCTTTTGTGCCGTTGATTCATAATTTATAAAAACATTTTTCGTAAAACGACCCGAGGGCACGCAATTCAAGGAAACTAGAATCGAAGAATACCCGTAAATTAGTGGGATGAGACAAAACAAGTTTGTCCCACCCCACTCAAAAGGGACGGCCAAAATAGGACACCACATCATAAGATGTGGCACCCTTGTAACTCATAAGCTAACACATGTTAGCTAAGCTTAACATGTAAGCTAACACTTACACAAAACCAACAAAACCACTTCACTTATACCATTTGCACTTAGCTACACATGCAAACTACTCTCCAAACTCTTTCATCTCCTCCCCATTGCCGTCCCACTCCACCATCCTACACCCCCATTTGATCAATTCTAGCCATAAACCTTGTGTTATCTACACATATAATGAAGAAACCTTGAAGCCTTGTTGATTGGTGATCATTATAACATCAAAGGAGGTGATTTTCTTGTGTCCTAGGGCTGATTTCTCAACAAATAATCTTGGTGGTTGATGATCTTGAAGATATATTTGGTGTACATCAAGTTGTTGTCATCCAAAACAAGATATAGTCTTGGTTGGTAAATAAGATCATCCTTTCCATTTTCTTTGTTATTTTTGTAAAGACCAAATGTATTTTCTTTCCAATACTCTTAATGAATAGTAAGCATTTTAACAAATAATTATGTATTAAACTAAAAGCTAAAATAAAAATAAAATTAAAACCCATGCTTTCTGAATATACATGTAGGTGGTGTTTAATAATGATTTAAATGAATTAATATGGAAAAATCTAAATTTATTAAATTATAATTTTTTTATTGTGTGATTGTCGTTTTAGACTTAATAAAGTAAAATATCTAAAAATTATTAGTGTAATTGATAAAATTAAAACTGTTGTATTAAATCATCTATTAATTAAATGAAACTTAATTAAAAAAATCAAACAAACAAACCCGTAATTAATATATATATCAATTATTGACTTAAACAACGTCGTTTTGTTAGTGCGAATGTCGTTTTGTTATTGTGCGATTGTCGTTTTAGAACCACCCCCAATGCAACAGTACCTTATTAGAAAAAGCAAATTAGCATACCAGCCCTTATACTATGGGGTATACTATAAAAAAGACTTTGTACTTTTAATTATATACACCTTTTTAGTATAACAAAGTTTATTTATCAAATATAGAGCGTATATTTATCTATTTTTCGAAAAAATTACCATTGAAAAGATCGTCGAAATAGTCTTTTGGGTTAGTCGTTCCTTGCAAGGCCAATCACTAACGTGGACAGTTCTTCGTTTTATCAATCTACTACAGTCGTTTGTCATGCATCATTCGTCGCGAAGCGCGAGCTATATATCTCGTATATATTAAATCCTGACGAAAACGACGCCGTATTACATTTTTCAAAGTCTTTTTATTGTTTTGTTGATGTCGTTTTCAAATACCATCAAAATACAAATTTTATAAAAAATACTATTAATACTTGATGAAAAATACTATTAAAAAGCTCGTCTAATTGCGAACCAAATGAGTATAATTATGCAATACTTTTAACATACGTATGATTTTATAAAAAACATTAAGACTTGATACATGTTTAATACTCCCTCCGTCTCTAAATAAATGTCCATTTTGATTTTTTCCGGTCTTTCTTATTCAACTTTGACTTTAAATATTTATGTTTGTGTTATATAATACTTGATGAAATTATATTAATGAAAAATTCATTTAAAACCCAATCTATCCATATATTTTGTATCAAGTATTCTATAACACAAACGTAAATATTTAAGGTCAAAGTTGAATAAGAAAGACCGAAAAAAATTAAAGTGGACATTTATTTAGAGACGGAAGGAGTATATATTTTTTATCGAAATAGTTTTTTAGGTTAATTTTTCTCCGGAAAGCCAGTAATTAACGTGAACAATCTTACGTCTTTCGCCACGAGGCGCGAACTGTATGACTCGCTTCATATAAAAAAAGACAGGCATGTAAATAAGTCTTGTGACTGTGGGCCTCTATACCCTATAAATACATCTTGGGCTCTGTTTTTGGTTGTAACTAACTAAAGCCCAGAGGATGTTTCTTTTGGACTCTGTTGGGCTTTTGTTTTCATACACCCAAATCGCAATGGAAGAATGGAGTAAAATGAAAAGTCAAAAGACGAAATTAAAAGTCAACCCAAACCAAAAGGACCATGAATATAAATTTACTCCAATTGATAACCAACACACAATTGAAGTAGGAAACTTAATCACTGTTTATTTCTCCGATTAGGGGTGTTCAATGTTTGGTTTGAGACCAAACAAATCGAAAAAGAAACTGGATCGAAACTGAATAAAACCGGATCGAAATTTTTAAATGATGTATAGTTTGATTTGAGATTGAACCGAAGTATTTAATTAGTGTATGGTTTGGTTTTGATTTTAATAAATAAAAAACCAAACCAAATCGGAAAAATCGAATAACTTTATTTATGTAAAAAAAAATAAAATTATATATATATGTATAATCCTTTCTTTATCCTTAACAAACTCTTTAGTTAGTTTAAAAATATTTTTAAACTGATAAACCTGAAATCAAGTATCTAATGTATATCCAATAGGAATGCTAAACCTAATTCACTCTTATATATACACACATGCCGTACCATTTGGTTTTCTTTTAAAGTTTTTTTGAATTTGGTTTTCTTGGTTTTAACCGAAACCAAACCGAATTTTAATTTAGTGTATGGTTTGATTTTACGTGCTTTATAATTAGTTTGGTTTGATTTTGATTTTGATTTTAAAAATCTCAAACTCGAGGAACCCGAACCAAACAACTCACATATCCGAAAACCGAACCGATTAATCCCTAACTTTTAGGTAATTTTAATTTCATTCATTATGTTAGTAATTAGATAGTTTATCATATCGTACTAATTTTTATGTTATATATACTTTTTAATCCAAAATATGTATTGAACTAGTAAAAGTTAAAATAAAAATAAAATTGAAATTAGTGCTTTTTGGATATACATGTAAGTGGTATTTGATACTAATAATTTAAATGATTTAATATGAAAAAAATTAAATTTATTAAATGTGTATTTGTGACTTTTGTCTAAAAATATTAAATAATAACATTAAAACTATGTATATTAAATCATCTGTTAATTAATAATTTAATTAAAAGATCAATCAAACAAACTCGTAAGTCTAGCTCAATTGGATGGATGGATTTGGTTATAATCTCTATGTGGGGAGGTCAGGGGTTCGACTCAAACTGGATGGCTAGCAAGGGAGTTGATATTTTCTCCGTAAGATGATTCGAACTCGGATCGAGAGATTTGGTGCCTCGATGGCACGCAAGATAATCCGCTGCACCAAACTGCCGTTAAAAAAAACAAACTCAGTAATTTCATTAAGAAAAGATTGTGAGTGAGCTCCTAAGCCCTGGTCAAATCTATCTATTTTTTGTTGTAATTAAGTAATTAACTAAAAGCTTAGAAATGTTCATTTTGGACTCTTTGTTGGGCTTTTGTTTTCAAAATCATATAAATCCGGCCAATAATAGATAGATTTGACCAAGAAAAAAAGTCAAAGGACTAAAACAAAAGTCAACTCAAACCACAAGGACCCATCAATGTAATTAACTTCTTAAATAGTAGAATTGATAATCCCCATTTTACTCACACCCAAATTCAGTCTGACATTGACGTAACTTAGGATTGAGCATTTTGATTTGAATTTTACCAATTGATATCCGAATCATGTTTGGTACGGTATCGAGACTATGAAATACAGTAAAAAAAATTCGAGACCACTAATCCGGTACATGACAGGTACCAAATCGAGAAAGTCCTCGAAAAAAAGGGAAAACCCGATTTCCCGGTACTTATACCGATACTCATACCGTTACTGATCTCCAATTCTCATTTGATAGGGTATCAGTACCACAAGTTTACTGTAGGGAAAACATGATACTATTAATTCAGTACATGATCGATATAAGACTGATACCGTACTCGTCCATGTAGTTTTATTTTCATTTAAAAAAAAGACAAGCATGTAAATGAGTCTTGTGACTATGGACCTTTATACCCTTGAATAGGGTGAGTATTTGGACCGTTGGACTGGATCAGACTGGAAAACCGGACTGGACTGACTCGGACCGGACCAGACAATTTCGGTCCGAGGTTTTTGACAATTTCGGTCTTCGATCTGGTTGGTCCGGTTCAGTCTTACAAAAATCTATCGATTATGTCTAATAAGATCGGACTAAACCGAAGAACGAACCAAACCAGATCAGATCATTTCAGTCCGGACATGTTGCTCAGCCTTAGGCCTTGAATAAATATATGCCTGATGGGCTCTTTGTTGGTTGTTGTAACTAACTAAAGCTTAGCCTAGAGGTGTTTCTTTTGGACTATTTGTTGGGCTTTTGTAATTCATATAAATCCAATAATAGATAGATTTGACCAAGGAAAAAAAGTCAAAGGAGTAAAATAAAAGTCAATCCAAATTACAAGGACCCATCAATGTAATTAACTTCTTAAATAGTAGAACTGATAATCCCCATTTTACTCACACACCCAAATTCAGTCTGACGTTGACGTTACCATTAAAATTAATCCGTTCATCATCATTTAACCCTAACTATTAGGTAACTTTAATTTTAATTTTAATTTTTAATTTTTAATTTTAATTTTATTTATTGTGTTAGTAATTAGATACTATACTTATAATTTTAATTTTAATTTTTATGTTTATCAAATTGTTAAATTAATTTTAATTTCTATAATAAGAATTGCGTGCCACGTGGCTGTTTGTTTTAGCTTATAACATAAGCCTTAATTAGCTTTAATTTTGTGGCTTATTTCGAGACTTACGAGCTTATATAAGTTTAGTATATCATAATAAACTTATATGAGCCCATAAGTCTCCAAATAAGCTTAAAGTTACGGTAGGTTTTATGAAACATAAGCGGAAAATGGGGCTTATTTTTGGTTTATATTTTCGGTTTATATAACATAAGCCTTAATTTTGTGGTTTATTTCGAGACTTATGAGCTTATTATATATGTTTATTATATCTGACAAACTTATATAAGCCCTTAAGTCTCAAAATAAGCCACAAAATTGGGGCTTACGTTATATAAGCCAAAAATAAGCCATATTTTGGCTTATATTTGATAAGCTCTAACTTAATCACTGTGTTTATTTTTCCGATCATCATTTAACCCTAACTTTTAGATAATCTTAATTTTAATTTTAATTTTAATTCTATTCAGTGTTAGTAATTAGATACTATACTTTAAATTTTAATTTTAATTTTAATTTTAATTTTTATGGTTATCAAATTGTTAAATTAATTTTAATTTCCATGTTATTCTTATAATTAGAATTGCGTGCCACGTGGCTGTTTGTTTTAGCTTAACGTAAACCGATTTCGGCTTATATATAACATAAGCTTTAATTTTGTGGTTTATTTGGAGGTTTATGAGCTTATTATATAAGTTTATTATGATATAATAAACTTAAATATTAATAAGCTTATAAAAAAACATTCTCGAAATAAGCAACAAAATTAAGGCTGTTTGTTTTAGGTTATATAATGTAAGCCTATTTCGGCTTGTATATAACATAAGCCTTCATTTTGTGGTTTATTTGGAGGTTTATGGGCTTATTATATAAGTTATAATAAACTTATATAAGCCCATAAGTCTCGAAATAAACCACAAAATTGAGGCTTATGAAATATAAGCTGAAATATGGCTTATTTTTGGTTTATGTAACATAAGCGCCAATTTTGTGGTTTATTTTGAGGCTTAGGGGCTTATATAAGTTTATTATACATAATAAACTTATATAAGCCAATAAGTTTCCAAATAAGCCACAAAATTGAGGTTTATGAAATATAAGGTGAAATATGGCTTATTTTTGGTTTATATAACATAAGCGCCAATTTTGTGGTTTATTTCGAGACTTATGGGCTTATATAAGTTTATAATCCCATAAGTCTCGAAATAAGCTAAAAAATTGAGGTTTATGAAATATAAGTTGAAATATGGCTTATTTTCGGCTATATAACATAAGCGCCAATTTTGTGGCTTATTTTGAGACTTATGGACTTATATAAGTTTATAATCCCATAAGTCCCCAAATAAGCTAAAATATTGAGGTTTATGTTATATAAGCTGAAATATGGCTTATTTTTGGTTAAAATAACGTAAGTCTCAATTTTGTGGTTTATTTCGAGACTTATGGGCTTATATAAGTTTATTATACATAATAAACTTATTTAAGCCCGTAAGTCTCCAAATAAGCCTAAAAAATTGATGTTTATGAAATATAAGCTGAAATATGGCTTATTTTCGGCTTATATAACATAAGTCTCCAAATAAGTTTAAAAATTAGCTTTTATGAAATATAAGTCGAAATGGGCTTACGTTATATAAGCCAAACCAAACACCCCCTATATAAGACGAATGTCTCGAAATAAGACGCAAAATCGGGGCTTATGAAATGTAAGGCGAAATCAAATGAGCTCGTAAGCTCACATATAAGCCGAAACAAATACCCTATATACTCTCTTTAACGTTCATTTGCGTATATCAAGTTAAATAGATGAGCTTTTCCCTGTTTGGGTTACCCCAGGAGGTTTCCGCCCGTTTCGGACCCCCACTAGTGACTAGTCATTCTCGACTCACACGCAGCTAGAGAGAGGGGTAACAAATGTATGTGATTCTATAGCTGCTGCGTGTGAGTCAAGAATTACTATTTTGTTTCGTTTTATTTGGCTGATCAGCTTATTTGATTTCGGTTTATATTTTATAAGCCCTTATTTTCCGGCCTATTTTGAGACTTATATGAGTTTATCATATAGTAACACCCTTATATAAGCCCACACGTCTCAAAATAATCCTGAAATTTGGGGCTTATGATATATAATCCGAAATCAAATAAGTTGATCAGCCGACATATAAACCGAAACAAACACCCCCTATATCACATATTAAGTTAAATAGATGAGGTTTTCTGGAGGACGAGTCTTTGACTCTGATGTAGTACATGGCGTGATGGTTTCGGTCTTTCGGACCCCCACTAGGGCATTTTGGTGGTGGTTTAGTGTAAACTTGTGTATACTGTATGAGTATTAGAGCGTATCAGGGGGGTTGTTTAAGCTTATCTGGCACCTTATGCAACCTTTAAAAAGCTAATAAGCTTTTTTTTTTGGCTCGTGAGCTTATTAACTTACATAAGGCTTAAGTTCAAGTTAATCAAGCCATAAGCCCTAAAAAGGAGCTTGTTAGCTTTTCAGAAGTCTCATATGCCGGGAAAATAAGCTTAAACAAACACCCCCGATGGGTGTTTGTTTTGGCTTATATAGTCGACTTATGGCTTATTTGGTTGTGGCCTTATGTTTCATAAGCTCACTTTTTTTGGCTTATTTTGAAACTTTTCGGCTTACATAATAAACAAATTTTATATAAGCCGTAAAGTTCCAAAATAAACCACATATAAGCCAGAAAAAGGGATCGAGCTTATGAAATGTAAGCTCAAAACCAAATAAGCCATAAGCCAGCTATATAAGTCGAAACAAGCACCAGTCTCATCCTGCAGATAACCCCAGGTGCTTTTTGTTTGTAGTGTTGTCTATAACATATATGACATTGCTACTCAACGATGGCAAGATAAGATCCGTTTCACTGACTAACGCTTATTTAGTATGGGCGTCATTGTCTGCAATAGAGTTTTTCATGTTTGGATATAGATACAATCACCGAACAGACATTTGTCAATAGTTTTTCTATGCCTAATTGACAATTTATACAGATGATGCTGTAGTTGCAGAACAACTCCCGGAACCCGATTCAGAAATACACGAACCAAAGATAATGGCAGATCCAAACGACGATGTTAGTGTCGTCCAAGACATTCCACAATCTTACACAGAACCTAAAGCTGATGCATCTGAACCAGATGTTAACGCACTTCCTGAAGCAGAGGTCCTTGCAGCCCCTGCATCAGCTTCGCCTACCAACAGCAATTTAAATTTATCACATGATGTATGTTTTCATGATCGTGTTGATACTTCAATTTCGATGGAAGTTTGCTAACATAATCTCATCTGGCTATAGGATGAAGCGGTTAATGCTGATTCACATGAAGACCCGAGGTTGTATTCGAGATCTTTATCAACTTGTTCCGACACTGCCAAAGACGATGGTAATGTTTGCAACTTTTGGGTCCATATGTTATTGGTTTAATGGACCTGGATATTTATAATATAATGTTTGCTGTTGTGTCAGGTGTCTTTTGTGGACCATCTTCAAATCATTGCACAAGCGAGTTGGAAACGGTTAGTTTATTCATATCTGTTTTTCGTCACATATTGTACTTCCATATCTGACACATGATCTAGTACTAGTATGCACAGTTTACTATACGCAAATCTCAATAAACGAAAACAAGTGAACAATAATTTACGTAGAAGTTGTGAGTATCACTTTGTCTGTTTGTCATCTTAATACACACAAATTACAGTTCGGCCCATTGCTTCTGTTGTGCCTTGTCTTGTAATTTTACACCTCTTTAATAATTACAGGACGATGAAGAAGTAACAACAGTTGTCTTCTCTCCTGATTATATGGTGTACCAAGAAAAATATTGCACAGATTGTGTCCTAACCTTTACTAGCAGTGGCATCATAATAGAGGGCCCGTTTTTAGATGATGACGTTGAAGAACCCTTTAGATTGCAGTGGGGAATTGAGGATATACTGTATATCAAATCTCATTGGTATCAGGTCGTAAGTCCATACCAACTTTAATTCGAATCTTCAACAGTCTCTTAAAAGCTTATGTATAGTCTTACTCATTGGTTTACCGTAAATTTTTGCAGGTTGGGATGACAATGTTGAAGATTCGTGTACTTATGGAGGAGGATACATTACAAGCTGAAAATGTTGAATGCCCTTCAGGTTATTGATCCTGCATAATAAGTTCAAAATAGTTCCGTCCGTGTAACTGATATTCTTTACTCTTGATTCCACACGTCTTTTCAGGTACCGAGTTGAGGTTTGCATTAATCGGCACTAACTGGTATGAGAAACAAGAAGCAGTCGCATCTTTGAATGACACATACAAAACATTATGGACCGGTATAGATGAGTCAGGGTGAGCTATATAGCATGTTACTTGCTTTACTCTGCAATACATTATTATACTTGGTGTAGTTAGGCGATTCTTTCGTTGTTCAATTTGTCGTTATTTTGACTTTTCGAGTCAAATTGGTAATTGTTTTCATATCGTGACAATTTGGGATTATTGTTGCAGAGACACTGTCAATGGACACTCCCAAGCATCTTTACCGAAGTATATTCCTTGGTAAGTGAAATGAATTTTTCTTTGGTATTGAAAGCATATACGATAAGTTCAAACATCGACCAATGTGTTTTGGCATTAATGTCGATCCATGCACTTCACATAATTATTGATGCTTGCAGCTTTGATCAACCTTTTGAAGAAGTGATCTATCCAAAAGGGGAAGTTGATGCTGTTTCTATTGGCAAGAGAGATGTCGATTTGCTCCTACCGGACACTTTTGTCAATGATACCATCATTGACTTTTATATCAAGTATGTATCTTGCTTCGTCTTTCCGATAACGCGTCTAATTGACCGTTAGTCTGTTACAGTGGCAACTTTAGAATACCTTGTATTTGTCGCTGATAATTGTCAAATTTTCAACTGACGACAGATACTTGAAGAACAAAATCAACCCTGAGGATATACCGAGGTTCCATTTTCTCAATAGTTTCTTCTTTCGGAAGCTAGCTGACCCAGATAAAGAACCTCTTGATGCCTGTAAAGGGAAGGAAGCTTTTCAACGTGTAAGAAAGTGGACAAGAAAAGTGAACCTCTTTGAGAAAGATTATATCTTTATTCCTGTAAACTACAAGTAAGTTTATAAACATTTAGAATTTGGCTCTTTTAAGAAGTCGTTTGACAAAAAATGTCGCTTTTTGACAGCTATCACTGGAGTCTTATTGTATTGTGTCATCTTGGGGAAGTGGCGACATACCAAGGTCTGTTTTTCAAATTTCTTATATCTTGTCATGCATATCGAAGGTGATAATTCCCTATTCTAAAGCTATGTTCATGTTTAGATGAAGATGTAACCAAGTTGAGTAAAGTGCCATGCATTCTGCATATGGATCCTATTCGAGGCAGTCATACTGGCTTGAACGGTCTTATTCAAAGGTAGCATTTGATCATGTTTTGTTTTATGAGTTCAAGTTATAAAACAAGTATACTTTTTACATTTGTCAGAGATAGCGAGTTGGCCTCTAAAATTTTTCAGTTTACCGTTTTCCCCAAGTCTTACTGTCCCCCTTTGTTGTCTCGTATCGTGTTTCCAAACTTGTACCATTGAACAATCGTGGTTTACGCGTGGATATGTCGATGCAGTTACCTTAAAGAAGAATGGAGAGGGAGGGTACCTGAGACGTCTGAAGATATTTGTTCAAGATTTGATAAATTACGCTTCATTTCACTTGAGGTAGCGTGTGTGTTTCCTGACTTGTGTACTTTTTACGAGTTTATGCTTTCACTTAATAAGAATGGTGAATCTGGAATCTTGTTGTCTGTGCAGTTACCGCAGCAGCCAAATTCATTTGACTGTGGTCTATTCTTGCTCCATTACGTTGAACTCTTTTTGGAACAGGCTCCAATTAATTTCAGTCCATTCAAAATATCAGAGGGTGTCGACTTTGTAAGTAAACTGACTCGTTTTTAAACCTTATAGCATCGGTTTTAGCTACCTGTCTAACTTATTCTTTCTACCAAGGAAAATGAGGATTTGAACCAAACATTTATACGAATCACTTATTTTTTCAGCTAAATGTGGACTGGTTTCCGCCTGCTGATGCATGCCTAAAAAGGGTGGTTATCCAGAGATTAGTATATGATCTTCTAGAGCAACCTTCACATGAAGCTCCTCCCGTAGTACATGCCAATGATGATAACATCCTCACAGAAACTGCTGTCAATTTCTTCCCAGAAACGCTCAATAATAATCCTTCAACGGTTTGTCAAACTTCTCACGATGATGATGAAATTGAAATATCTTTGTTACCATCATTATCTATGACAACTGAACCATGTCCTGCGGGTCCGACTGAATCGTTAAAACCGGCATTTGAACCAAATTCATTTCTAAGCATGCAATTCCCTTCTTTCAACGAGGCAACATTTGAAGGGTACAAAAGTTCCCTAGCGCTATCACTTGAGGTAATTCTGTTATAGTTTTTGTCATGTGAAGTCTTAAACTACATTTGGCATAATGGGCAGGTTGGGTGGTAACTGGTCAAAACGGTGTACGGGTCAGGTCAGTTGGGTTTACCCGAAACACCTTTTCCATTAATTCGAATTTTCTAAAATATCTAGTGCCTTAAAAATAATCTATACTTTCGAATAACATGATTTGTATATTTTTTGCATTGTAAATAGACTTTGGGTGGCTTTGGAGCCTTTTGATCCATCAGAGATAAACCGTAACCTATATTTGACCCGTTGATGACTGTGTTGGGTTAATTTTGACATTCTAGTCCAAAATAACTCGGCTTTCATTCGTGAAACAGGAAAATATGGAAAATGGAGGACAATCTGTTTATTCTCCGACAGAAATTGATCTCGAGCAACACAATAGAATCACACCCGGAATCCCATATACATCCCAGGATCTTAAAAACAGCAACTTCTTTGAAACATCACCACAAACATCAATTTCCGGATGTGAAGATTCCCTAGAAGTCGTGAACAGTAATAAGCAAATGAATGAAGAAGTCAACTTCATGGAGATAAGACAAGAACCAAGGTCGCCGTCAATGGAGCATGTGGAAATTCCTGATGATAACAATAATGGTAACAACTATGCTTATAATCTTACATTATCTACTCACTTTTCCGAGATGCACGCAAATGGGTCCACTGGTTCCGGCGAGTCCTCGGGCTTGGAATCAGATGTGCAGCATCCTGCCAAAAAGATGCGAATGACCGAACCACCTCTTGAAGATGGGGCTCCGTTTAGCTGAATATAGTGTTAATAGCTTTTGTTGGAAGATATGTAGCAGCTAGAATGAACTACCCCCACGCGTATACTGTCAGTATCGATATTTTGCGTTTTGGTGCTTGTTTCTGAACGGGTCAGTTATGGGGGTTATGATTAATAATAGTCTTTTAATCCTTTGAATTACTCCACTTGCTATAGCTTGTAGTTATTCAAAATATTCCAATTGTTGTTCAAACATGGCACTGAAGTAAGCGGAACTCTATCCAGAATTCCTTGTAGAGAAGATTAAGCTCGGTATACGTGTGTCGTTTACTTGTATGTGTACAAAGTGCATGGTAAAAAAGTGTAGAAATGGAAGACGATCTTACGCATAGGATTAGTAGTGTGATTGCTTAGAGACACGATAGTAACAATATATGAGCACATCCTATATGCGAAGTATGCGTCACGTCACGTCAGCCAAAACTTAGTGCCCACATTAGACGCGATATCTGGTTGCAGTTGGAGCTTTGATGGTATGTCTTACCATGGCCCTCCAGTTGCAGTTACGGATATGAAGATTGCTTGTCTCCCTTGCGTGCAAAGATGATCAGTTATACACTTATACGGTTGCTGGTTGCTGGTTGCTTGTTGACCAAATGAAACAACTCTTCGAGAAGGCTCATAGAAGACAGGAAATCATCACCGGGTGATCCCACTTCTCAGGATTCTATGGTGGCTAATCAGTAGGTATAGGAATGTATGATTCTTTGCGGCTTTATAACTATCTTTTGTTGTTTTCTTCAAATCTTAAATGTAATTGTAGATATGAAGAATAATATACCTGACTAGCCAACATAAAAGCGTGAGAAGTGGAAACACCTCGAACAGCGGTTCCTTTTGGTTAACAAGAGACAACTGGCTGTACAACTCATCGTGTATGCACGAAAGGAACAAGGAACTAGTCTGCATGAGCCATGGTGAAAGACTATCAAAGCTCTGTCTATAACCAACCGCAATGTTAGGCACTGGCGATAAGTTGCCGGAAGTGTATGGAAATGTGAAAGATGAAGAGATTACGTGGAGTCTGTTGTCAATGTGAGCTTGTTAGTACGAGTTACCTAGTGGTGGTTTGATCCGCAAGAGCCGTCGGGCGTTATAGGAGGACAAATTGCTTAAACTCACCCGACACCGTGCTGTTGCAAACTTTAGGACCCAACAAGATTCAGTTTTGACACCAAAAAATAAAATCGACCTGATAGTTATAAACTAGCTACCGATTAAGCTCAAATTTGCGAACCTCTTATTGATCATTTACCAATCCAACAAACTCCCAGCTCCACAATGGATATACAAGCCGTGGGATTTTTGCGAGATAAATACATCATAAACGATGCAAGCCTACTAAAAACCAGCTCGTTGCATCGCCCTGTCTTCAAACATAACCGTACATAAGGAAACCTTGTCCTCTTTCTGATCTTTGTTGTTGATCGTAGTGAACCCACCACTCCTGTTTAAACAACTAGCTATTTCCTTCGACTCCGGGCCTGTAGGTGGAGATATGGCTCCCATTTCATCATCTTCAATCCGAAGCATCCTTTTTGAACCCTCTAAAGCAACACCGAATAGTATGTTATCTTTCAAAGCTGATCTTTGGGTCAAGAGTTTCTCACCATCCAGCTTTCTATTAGCACTAGAAGATGATCAGGTGGGTCCCACATTGGAGGTTCTGACTTCGGGGGTCAACTTCGGATTTGGACCTGCGACTGGGTCGGATTTAGCTACCGGGTTACAGGCTTGGAACCTTTTTCTGCAGGGTGACTAGTCGGGCGAGATGTTGACTTATCTTTATCCTCTCCGGTGACTTTATAAGAAGGCTCAATAAGTAGTAAGGGTAGATTTTCTGCACTGTTCGAATAAGTTCAGCTTCAATGCTTAAGCCTTTGAAATGCGCGCATACAACTTCAAAGCACAGACCCGCCTGACTTGGTTGTTATGATAACCATTCTGACCCGGTTTTCAAAATTGCCGTTCATACCAATAAACAGCCATGCTAGCAATGATTTACAAAAACAGCTGTTTCAATAAACACATGAACAATTATTTAGATATCTTCAGTAAACACCTTTGCTTTAATAGATAGCATTAATCGAAGGATAAGCCATACAACAACACATGTCTACATAAAGATAAGATACTTCAAGAGATTAAATATTACGCGGGCTAAGTTGCAGCACAGCAAAGAGTCTCAACGAGTGCCATGACCACTATGAATAACAAACAAACTAATCAAGAGTTAGCGGGTACTTTTACACTACTGTATCTGACTATTCCCTCATGTTTTTCTTCTCGTTGTTCATTCTTGAGAGCTCCAATTAAGTACTGCTAGAGATCGGACCGTTAGCTTTGGAAAAGTAACTGCCAATGGAGATGGCAACCAAAGAGTAGAAACATATCTGATTTACAGGCGTTGATAGATTTTCTTTGTGTGGCGTCTTGCCTTGATCATACCGGCATCTTTTACTGCATGTCAAGCACATGTCCTTACATTATTAGTACATATAGATAATGAAAATGCCAATAGGAAAAAAGGGAGTAAAAAAGAATTGATAATGCTATATCAGTATCATCCAATAATTTCTTCTATAATGCTACCCCGGTAAACTTATGCTAACCGATGCTTTATAAGAAAAAGGTAGTATTGACCAGAACAAAGAAGACCCGTTTAAGTCGGTTTTTAAAATGGTCATTCTAACCATCAAAGACATTGCTTTAATTGAAGAAATAGTCAGCCCTACATGTCTACATAACAAAATGTATGATACTTAGAGACATCGAGTATATAAACAACGAATTAGTATTCCTCCTAAAAACAATCAAACATCTAAGACCATCAAAGACCTTGCTTCAACACGATGTCTTTCAATGATATCCAACAAGTCTCAACAAATGCCATGATTTCCATAAAGGGGAGCTGGGAAGGGTGTGAGCTAGTTGGTAGTAAGTTGAAATAGATACACCAGAATGTGCCGCTATCTTGTGTTCAGGGGAACGGGTGCACCTAATCAGGCTAGAGAAAAGGTGTGGGCAACAAATGTAATGTCCGGAGAAAGAAGAAAAGGACTTGAGTGACCTGCATCATCTCCCCGCCGTTACACTACTGCTAACAGGTGCGTTTAATGAAAAAAAAAAGTAAGATTGACCTGATGAGTGGAACAGTCATTCGACTCGAAATTTTAAAGACCATTCAGACCCACATTTCGAAATAAAAGTAAAAAAAACAGGTTGCCATCATGTAAATGAAGAGAAATTTTACAAAAAAACACAATAGTTATTTCAGTAACTTCAGTAAAAATCTTTGAATCGTTATATAGCATCAATCGAAGGAAAATCTACACATCAGTGCTACAAGAGATTAGATAGCACAGAAAAGATATGCGATGAGTCTCAACGAATGCCATGTCTGTCATGGAGGGGAACAGTGATAAGTGATACCAACCACTGAACCACCTTCCCAGCATTCCCTTACACTTATCTTTCTAGTAACATATTCTAAACTCAATAATGAAGACGGGTGTAATACCTACAGCTTGATGATCTCGACACCTTGCAATATAGCACCATCATGTTGTTAAATAGTGATAGAATCCGATTGATCAAGCAAAAGTAGTGTTTCCGTGTACAACGACGCGACGAGCGTATGTCTCTTTCCATTAATCCCAACACCAATAGTACGACCAGACAATGGTTCATAAACTTCAATTCTGGACTCCATATAATTATCATCATCCATCAGTTCAGTTACAACTTCGCCATTGTTTCTAAACTCTAATACCCTAATCAACGACTTATCCACAACCTTAACGGTATATATCTTACTAAACATTTTACTAGCACCATCTTCCCACTTCCACACACCACAAACCATCATGCCACCCTCATGATAATACTCGAGTAGACCAAGCGACTCCTTCACCTTAGTCACTACTAGAGCATGTTTATGTACTAATCTCTTTGGAAGACACACTTCATCAAACTTCTCACTCTTCATATCAAACGAAATAATGAAATTACACCTAACTCGAACAAATTTAAAATCGATAGCACGGAAATAGATAACCCCGTTTACAAAAACCTGACGCGACATTAAATTACACACTTTAAAAGGCGCACCCACATACACAGTTTTCCAAACACGTGTAGTTAACGTAAAAACATCAACCTCCCACAAACTATGCGTTTTATTAGAAAAACTAATTCGAACAAGTTTAGGTTCACTAGTATCAGGATAGACCCCAAAACCAACAATAGCACGCTTATACCCCGCTTTAAGGTTAGGGATAACAATACTAACAGATTTCCTAACGGTAGGGTTCCAAATAATAGCCATCTGCCTTTTTGAACCTATGTCTCCGCAAAAACATAACAGCCCATTGACGTGACTAAATGTTAATGTGTGTCTTAATAAGCGAAGGGACTCCGGGGCTGTTAAGGGAAACTTTTGTTGGGGGAAAGTATTGTTATCAGCAATGGAAGTATATGTATTGACAGTATCATCCGACTTGTACCGTACAAGTAGATTATGTTGTGGGTTTGTGTGATTGATGATAAGTAGATTATGTTGTGGGTTTGTGTGATTGATGTGATAGTTTTTTATGAATTCTGGGCTATCAATAAAAGATAGCCATTGTTTTGATACGGATCGGAATTGAATTAGTGATTTGACAGGAAGGCTTTTCATGATTTCTGATTGGATCTCAAAAGGTATGTGATCTGACATTTTTTTTGGCGTATGGGTTTTAGATTATAGAGATTTTCGATAAGTAGGGATTAAATTTCGGGCCTAAACCTTCTGATCCGGTGCTTTGTTTCTCGATTATGTCAGCGAGTTTGTTAACAAGCTGCAAGTCAAAATTAATCATAAGCGTCAGTAACATTTAGAGAGATAAAGCACATATAACAGAAGAAACGTATAGTGATTAACCCAATTAGAACACATAAACTATTAGCATGAGTGATGAGTCTGGTATAGTAATAGCTTAACGGGTGTTTGGCATTGCAGTTTGTAAGTGATAATCTATTAAACCTCCACCTGCAAACTGCAAACTGCAATGGTTGTTTTCGGATTGGATGCACTTCATTAAACATATAGCTACTAACTTAGGTGGGCCTATGAGCTTATATGATTTTGGCTTATGTTTCATAAACCCGGCTTATTTTGAGCTTGTGTATGCTCTCGTGAGACTCAAAATAAGGCGGAAAATTGAGGCTCACGAGGTTACATGATTTCGGCTTATATTTCAAAAGCCCCAAATTTCTGTCTTATTTTGAGACTTGGGGGCTGTTTATTTTAGCCTATACTATAACGTAAGCCTATTTAGGCTTATATACCATAAGCCTCAATTTGGTGGCTTATTTGGAGCCTTATGGGCTTATCTAATTTTGTTATGATCCATAAGTCACCAACAAGCTTAAAAAATTAGGGGTTCTGAAATATAAGCCGAAATATGGCTTATATAACATAAGCCCTAATTATGTGGCTTATTTGGAGACTTAGGGGCTTATATAAGTTTATTATATCATAATAAAGTTATATAAGCCCATAAGTCTCCAAATAATCCACAAAATTAGAGCTTATGTTATATTAGCCCAAATAAGCTTACGTTATATAAGCTAAAACAAACGGCCCTGAGACTTATTGCTTATTCATAAATCTGAAAAATAAGGCGGAAAATTGAGGCTTATGCCGAGATGATATAAGCCCACTTAAATAAACAGCCCCTACACTACTCCTTATATAAAAACAACACAGAATCAATCTTAAACCCCCTTATTTATAAAACACAAGGTTTTCATATAAATAAACACAAATTACATAAAACTAAGTACTAAAAATCAAATTTTGGAATCTGGGTATTGCTCAACATCAAAATGCAATACTAAAAAACCAAAAAAAAAATAAAAAAAAATAAAAAAATAAAAAAATCCCAACTAGCACATAATTTAAAAGAAAAATACAATTAAACCCAGATAAATATTATGAAAATAAAAAATAAGGTATCGAAATGATGGGACTGCATACCTTAATTGTTGGATGAACCCTAAAATGTATGTGAATGAGAAAGGGGGTAACACACAGCTTATTTTGTCTTCTTACTGCTTTTTTACAGGCTAATGGGCTTATTTTATTTAGGCAGGTTATTACATGGGCCTTATCTTTTTTACAGGCTAATCTGGTCCCGAACCCGTCTTGATTTAGTGTTCTCGATTTTCTCGTGATCTAACCGATTCCGTACCGAACGGAATTTAGATATCGGCACCAACGTCGGAAAATCGGGATTTTCCCGTTTTTACGGGAATTTCGCGATTTGGTACCGGTCCCGTACTGAATTAGTGGTTCCGAATCTTTTTTCACCTTATTTCTTAGTCTCGGTATCATACCAAACGGGATTCGGGTACCGGAAATCGGTATGGTTCATGGTACGGTTACGGTTCAGATTCAGGATTTAGGTCGAAATGCTTATCCCTATAGGTGTTTATCGATTCTGTTATCGAGTTACTTGGTTAGTTTATATTTGAGTTAAAACAAATTGAACAAAATCTAAATTGAGCTTGGACTCAACTGAAAAGCAAATTTAAATACGCTTCGTTTATCGTGTTGATCTGAATTACCTCGTTTATATTTTTTTAAATATAATATTATAATTATAGGAGTAAATATTTAGAAGTTTTTTTAGTTTCAAAAATGCTTATTATAATAGAATAAAATTAAAATGAGTTTTTTTTTTTATTTAAACATTTAAAGAAAATTTTCCAAACTAATTTGCTTTTTGTTTTAAATTGCTAAAATCATATTGAAATCGAAAAACGCGTATTTAATCTCAGCGTCTCTTTACTTTCAGGGAGGCCATAATCGTGTGTTCTAGATATTGCCCATTTTGATACATATGGGCATTTTTTGCCCATTTTCAAAAAATGATGGGCACTTTTTGCCCATTCTTTATAATGAATGGGCTAAACGGGCGCATATGTAAGAAACAAAATGGACTTAACGGGCACACTTGTAAAATACAAATTAGTATACTCGACGAATATTGTTTATTAAATTTTTTATCCCGGCTTTCAAACAAGTATTTTTATTTTTTATTTTTAGGTTTTTATATGTTTTTTTTTCCTTTTTTAGCTTGCGCCCGTTTAGCCCGTCCGTTTCGCCCGCCCGTTTCGCCCGTGCACGTTTAGCCCGCGCCCGTTTAGCCCGCCGCCTGTTTAGCCCATTACCCGTTTAGCCCGCCGCCCGTGCCCGCCCGCCCGCCATTTTGCCACCTCTAGAGGGAGCCTAGAACTAAATGGGCAGACAAGCTGGAAGAGAAGTTTGTAGGTATAGCTGACATGGAGACTAGCTCGTTTACTTTTTCGAGCCAAGTTGACATGATAGGCTGGTTTAAATGTCTTTTAACTAAAAAAAGGTTGTTCCAAAACCGAGGAGAAATTTGAAACGCTTGTGGCTTTTAACTCACAGGCTTTGTACTCCAACCTAGCAGAGTCGTGCTATGTAATCTCTTCATTTATCGGCATTTTTGCAATCTTTTGTCAGCTCACCATCGTTGTCTGGCATAATGGCTGATCATAGGCGGACCTTTAACGATGTATTTTACCGTGGTTATCCACTTGTGTTTACAGATATGATGATTGTCTATAGTTGTATGATTGCTTGTTGCTTGTTTACCTGTGAACCGTTGTCGAGAAGGTTCCTTAGAAGGTCGGAAATCATCACTAGACGCTCACTCACGGTTTTATGTTGGCTATAATCAGGATGTGTATGATTCTTTTCAATTACAGTATTTTTTAAATTTATGTTGTTATTTTTTTATAAGACTACGGTGTTCGTGGGTTTATTTTCTTCTTTGTTTTGGCCTGACTATTACATGGACCTTACAAGGTTTTTTTTTCTTTATTTTGGCCTGACTATTACAACTTACAGTAGGTCGCAAAATATATAAACTTGTGCAGTTCTTAATTTCTTACTCGACTGTAGGTTGTACTTGTTGAGATATGCGATCGTTTAGCCATCGGTAAATGCGTGAGCCTATCGGGGTACACACTCAACACGAAGAACACACTTTTATTTACGTTTGTTTATTTATTAATTAAACGTTTAATAAAAATTTCACTGTTATTTAACTAACGGTAGTTAAAATTAATTACGGACTTTTATTAATTTATCGTGAGTGCGTTTAATTAAATTAAGGGACTAAAAATCGATTCTAAGAAACCCTAGGGCCCATAGTCGGCCGAAATACCCTAGGGGTATTCTAGGAGGTTTTTTTATTAATTAAGCTAAGTAATTACCTTAAATAAGGTTTTTTGGAGTAGGGACCAAGTTTTGAGGAGGTGGAGGATTCGTATAAATACCCTATCACCTAGCTCATAATTTTTGTCCTCCTCTCTCCTTTGTTTCGTCCGATCGAACCAAGCAAACACCAAAACCATACGATTTTTCCCTTAAACCCTAAAATCACATAAAGTGTAAACCTTTGCAAGATCGACTACCTTTTGTACTCCCTTGTGAAGTTTCTAAGCCTATACTAAACCCTTGATCCTCATATTAGGGTTTTAGTCTTGTTTTTGGTCCCCTTGTGGTTCGTTCGAATATAAACCCCAAATTAGGGTTTCAGGGTGATTTTTCCATGTATCTTGTAACGCTTTATAAACCGATCCTTACATAATCCCAATTAGGGTTTTGGATCTAGGGTTTCTAGTTACAAGATAAATCGAAGTGAAGTTACTACTAGCATTGTAGTGATTGTTCGTTTGACGTGTCGTGTGAGCAAACGATAGAGGCGGTTATTTAACCGTTATAGTTCGAGATCAAGATTAATTAATTGATTGCTTCAGTTAATTTTAAGGTTGGTTTTAAATTGTTTTTATTATGTGTTAATCATGTTTGTTTATACTAGATCCATTCCGCTGCGTACTCGTAGTTAATGGTTTAACTAGTTTTCAAATCCCAACAGTGGCATCACGAGTCAACTCGTATGGCATTCATGGGTTACACATAGAATAAAACACGCTTGCTTCGCTTTAAAATCTCTTTTATTTATGTTTCTATGGCAATAACATGCATTCTTGCCATAAAGTTTTAATCTTGATCTAGATAATGGTTAAAATTGGGTAGGATAAATTGAACCGGTTAATAAATTACGATTTTTTTATTATCCGTCAAAGACTTTTGCATATCACTTTTGATGTTGCTGGTTTTTCATGTTTTCATATATGTTGTTAACATTGTTTCAGAATAATGTGACATTTAACATGCTTCGACTTTGTAAGTTATTTCATACATTATATATTTGTGGTAAAGGTATTTCAGACATTACACATTTGTGGTATCGGAGATGAATGTATCTCTTGTATCTGTTAAAGTCTTTGTTAACCTCAATGGGGGATATCAATGTTAAGTTTAGGATCCCCCTTTTGGTTCCCATATTCAACCTTAATAGGGGATATCCTGGTGGACTTCAGGATCCCCTTTTTGGTTCGTATTTTAAACCTTAAATGGGGATATACAACTCATGTTTAGGATTTCTTTTTTGGTTCCCATATTCAACCTTAATGGGGGATATCCAGGTGCACTTCAGGATTCTTTTTTTGTTTCTCATATACAACCTCAATGTGAGATATTAATGTTAAGTTAAGGATCCCCATTTTGGTTCACATATATAACTATAATCGGGATATCCATGTTAAGTTTAGGATCCCTTTTTTGGTTCCCATACTTAACCTTAATCGAGATATCAATGTTAAGTGTAGGATCTCCTTTTTGGTTCCTATATTCAACCCTAATAGGGGATATCCTAGTGCATGTAAGGATCCTTTTTTAGGTTCTTGGGCTAAATAGGTTCCTATCAAAATCCGTAGAGAAGTCACTTCCTCTATTCAAAACACTCAAGAAGTGTATGAAAAAGGAGACTTCCACTGGAAGAAAGAGGCAGAGGAGGCATTCAGAAAACTTAAGCAACACCTAGCAGCCTTTCCAATGCTAGTCGCACCGTGGCCAAAAGAGGAGCTAATCATATACTTATCCGCTACGCACGGAGCAATAAGTGTCGTCCTGATGACCGGTCGGAACTCAGTCCAGATCCCAGTTTACTTCATACGCAGAGCATTGGAGGGACCAGAATTAAACTACGCCGCAATGGAAAAGCTGGTCCTAGCACTGGTTTATGCTACAAAAAGGTTGCGCCTAATAAGTGTGAAAACACTTATCCTTTTACCACTTAGTTACAATAGTAACCAAGCCAAAACATGTATTTTATGTTGTAAATGTCGAAATTATGCGTGGTTTATGTTTTTGTTGTGATTTAGGATCAAAATGTGAAAAGGGAAGAAAACACGGGCTTTCACGGGCTTTTATCGAAGAAAAAGACAAAAGACGAAGTCAAAAGATCAAGAGTGCAAAAAGAACGGAAGTCCAAGGCCTATTCTGAAGATTTATCGAAAGAAAAAGTCTAAAGTCGGAAGTTTAATAAAGCCGAAGAACTCAAGTCTATTTTATGAAGAAATTACAAGATGAGTTTAATTAATCCCGAGACAAAGTCGATAAAGTCGAAGAATTTAGAAGACGAAAACACGAGAAAGAAAGAAAGAAGGAAGCTTCCAACACATGCTAACCTCCCTAATCTCCTATAAATACCCTCCTAATGTCACATTAGGAGGTGTTGGCTATTTTGACAAACTAGTCTTCCACCATTTTCATTACTTGCACCATTTAAATTTCATGTCATTTTACTTAATTGTCAATTTAATTTCATTGTCTTGAACCTTAAATTTCTTGCCTTTAATTCAAGTAAGTCTTTCAATTTTGTTGTTGAATCTTTATTTTCCTTTAATCAAGCTTTTCATTATCATTCTTATTCTACCTTTCTTGTCCTTGATTTGTTATTAATTCGGATTAAGCATTCATTTTGCTTGATCTTATTGCTTATTTGATTAAAAAGTTTACCTTTTTATTCCTTTCTAGGCTTTCATACGATTTAAGCTTTGAGCTTGACATGCTTATTGGCTTATTTTGTATTTAGCTTATTAGTTTCAAAGTTTTCTTAAAAGTTTTATCTTTTTAAAGTTTATTTTATAAAGTTTACTTATTTTGTGTCTTGAAAGACTTTAAATTTGTGCTTATTTTGTTCGTCTTATTATTGTTTTGGTAAGTTTCGGTTAGTGCTTATTTGGTTTATAGCTTACTTTGGTTTTGCTTATTTACGTATCTATTCCATCGGAAAGGGAACTAAGGTATTCCGACAGCATTCACTTATTCCGATCGTGACAATCGGCTTAGGGTTTTACATTCCGACTGAGTATTGCGATCAACATTCAGATAGAGTAATTCCCCCTTATTTCGATCGTGATTGCGATCGCTCATTGCGATCGTATATTGCGACGGGTCTTAAGGCTTTATTGAGACGAAGTGCTGCCAAAATTTCCACAGCCACATTCTGATAGAAGTGACATTCCGACAGAGTGTCATTCCGATAGGGTCCAAGGGTTGTTATTCCGATAGGTTTGATTTTAAGTATTCCGATAGTCTCATTCTGACCACATTCCGATAGGGTATTCCGATCATCATTCCGACAGAATTGATTTTGTTATTCCGATAGAAGTGGTAAGCATACATTCCGATCGGATTCCGATAGGATTCCGATGGAAGGTATTCCGATGGTAGGTTGAGATTTATTATTTTGTGTTAGTTTTATTTTTAGTTTGCATTATTTTAAGTTTTTAAGTTTTCATTTTTATTAAATTGTCAAATTTACTTTTTGTCGAGTTTTAATTTCAAGTAATTAAATTAATTTACTTTTAAAAGTTTTAATTTTGCACCATTTACGTTTTAATTAGTTTTAGCTTTAATTACCGTCATTTACTTTAACGCTTTGCAATTTTACTATACTACAACGACCAATCTATTGTTTCCTACCAAAAGACGACTAAGTCGCACACTTAAACCAATAATCAATTCGATTAGACATACAAGAACAATTTCACATGAATTTTTAGTTATTAAATGGCGCCGCTGCCGGCTCTTTTCGTGAAGATTAATGGTTTTCTGTGAGAGACACGTTGAATTTTGGGATCCGTTCACTCGTGAACGTTATTTTTCGTGCTCAAAAATTTTAAAAATCCATAAAAATTAAAATTTTCAAAAATCCAAAAAGATTTTATTTTTCCAAGTACATATATATTCTCTAGTTCTTTGGTATCTTGTTCTTTTTCTTTTGCAGGTGTATGCGTACTAGATCTTCATCTTATTCTGAGCCTGAGACTCGCGAAGATTTATATATGACTGGTGTGAACAACAACAATAACCCACCGCACCTCAACAATAATAATAACAACAATGTTCCCCCACCCGATCTTAGAACGATGGAGGATCTTTGTCAACCTACGATGAATGGACGCGGAGGACCGATTGCACCGATGCAAATCACGGCTCCAGAGTTTTTGTTGAAGCATCACATGATCCAACATGTGCAAAACACTTGTCCATTTCGAGGATTACCGGATGATGATGCCAACAAACACCTCGACAAATTCATTATCATTACTCAAAGCATGAAGTTGCCCGGTGTTACTATGGATTTTCTTCGCCTTCACTTATTTCCACACACCTTATCCCACCATGCCGAAAAATGGTTTGATCGTCTTCCGAAGAATTCAATTCATACTTGGGATGAGATGACTCAACGATTTTTGTCGCGCTATTTTCCACCATCCATGGTCACGAGCCTTCGGAATCAAATTAGTGGATTTACTCAAGAACATGATGAATCACATTTTGATGCTTGGGAACGATATAATGTTTTGATTGATCGATGTCCAAACCATAACATGCTCCCCGTCACCTTAATTGATACTTTCTACAACGTTTTAACTTTTCGTGATCGTGATACGATTAATGCAGCCGTCGGTGGCACATTTATGAAAAGAAGACATGAGGAGTGTAGAGAGCTTATAGAGAACATGACTACTCATCACAAAAATTGGGATTCATCCGCATCTTCAAGGAATAACCCGAGAGTCAATGTTTCTTCTACTTCTTCAAACCATGATATCACCGAATTGACCCGCGCAATGGTCGAAATGAGCAAAAACATGCAACTTTTGGCTACAAATCAACAACAACAAGTTAAAGTTGTTGCAACTTCTTGTGAGATCTGCGGCGGTCCTCATTCATACACTGATTGTCCTTCTACTCATGACAATCCGAAAAACGTGTGTGCGGCTTATGGTAACTATTCAACGGAAAACTACCAAGCCCGACCTCAAGGTGATCGTAACTTGCTAAGTTACCGTTCTAACAACTCTCTTTCACCCGGTTTTTCTCCTCAAAACACAACCCCAACAACTACAATAGAAGCAACCCAAACCCACCTCGAGCTTCTAATCCTTATCACCCACCCGCTCAATAAACACCACCCATTAATCATGATGTTGAAGCTTTCATGAGGACCCAAGGAGAGCAAATCAAGAATCTGCAAAGCCAAATTATCAACTTGAAAGGAGATATCACTAAGCAAGGTAATGATATTAGATCCGAGCTTCGACATGATATACAAACCTCTTTTAGCACTCAAACAAATGATTTGAAGAATATGCTGGCTAGTTTCTTACCAACCACTCTACCCTCTACTTCGGGCTCTCTTCCTTCAAATACCGTCACCAACCCAAGAGCGAATGTGAGTGCTATTACTAAACGCAGTGGAGCAACCTTAGTAGGACCATCTATCCCTTCCCTAGTTACTCCATTTACACCTCCTCCACCACCATTTATCCCGCCTACTACCACGCCTAGTACGAGTTCTCCATTACCGTCTCCACCTCTTAATGAAGAAGTACCCAAGAAACACCCTTCACCAACCCCACCTTCCACCTATAAACCCAACATCCCTTATCCTTCTCGCTTAGACAAAGGCAGATTGCTCACCAAGGATGACATTCAAGTGTCAAACTTTTTGAAGAAGATTTCAGGACTAACCATCACCTTTAGCCTTGTTGAAGCTCTAGCCCAAATGCCTAAATTTGTTAAGATGTTTAAGGAATTTCTTAATAAGAAAGAGAAGATGGCCGAGTTTGTTAATACTCGCTTGAATGAAAACTGTTATGCCGTCCTTCTTAGAGAACTTCCGGAAAAACTTGGAGATCCCGGTCGTTTTGTGCTACCATGTACTTTTAACCAAACCAAAGAATTTACTGCCTTAGCTGATCTCGGGGCAAGTATAAATCTGATGCCTTTAAGTGTTTGGAAAAAGTTATCATTACCCGACCTTACACCAACAAAGATGACTCTTGAGCTAGCAAGTCGCACTCTCGCTTACCCTGTTGGTATTGCCGAAGATGTATTTGTAAAAGTTGGTACCTTCACTTTTCCGGTCGACTTTGTTGTTGTTGATTATGAAATGGACCCTCGTATTCCGTTAATACTTGGTCAGCCATTCTTAAGAGCCGGAAAAGCCTTAGTCGATGTTGCCGAAGGTGAGTTAATCTTAAGAGTCGGGAATGATGCACAAGTGTTTAAAATGGGGAAGATCACAACTAAACCAAATGGAAGAGAATCGGCGAATATGATTAATGTGATTGATGATTTTGTCGTCTACAACGATCCTCTTTTCGATTCTTGCTACGATAATCCACTTTTCCAAGATGATGTGGATGATTCTCTCTCCAATTTAGATCCTCCACCAATATTTGAGTCTCCACCGATCTATGATGACTATGATGATGATTCTAGTTCTGACATGGATGATTCTGATGATTTTACTTCTGAGTATAAAGACATGCCAACATATGATGATTTTGAGGATGTCGATACTCTTTCGAGTGATTCTTCACATGATGACCTTGTTCCTACTTTTGATGAAGATCCTCCACCAACAATGCTTGATCCTACTTTGGATGACTACTCATTTGAGGAAGATTTTGCTACTTTTCTCAACACTTACTTCCCAAATGAGAGTGATTCTCCTCCTTTGGACTTTGATGATGCTCTTTATCCTCCTTCGGATATGAAGAAACCCGTTTCAAAGGAGAAAAAGCCAGCCGACACCGATATCCGTAGTACGTATGTCTTGACGCCTCTTTATCCACCTTCTGAGGATGAGATTGTGCGATTTATGAGCGGATCCTCTTCAAGGTCTACTGAGCCTGAGTGTTATTTTCCCCTAAAGGAAAAGGTGCTCGATCCCGGTATTGCAATTTTTAAGCCATCTCAGTATCCATCTGATGCAATAAAAGGAAAGATTTTTGGAACTCATGGAGATATGCTTGCACCTCATCACCCTTGCTACCACCGTGCTCAACAACTGCTTAAGGGAACCTTGCCTACTCTTCTTTGGCTTGCCTTGTTCGCCTTAAGGTTGTGCTATTTGACGGACGAAAACCATGTCTTTGATCCCGATAGATATAATTTCAAGCTTCTTCCTATGCTAATCAAGGTCGAGTCAGGCTCACGACCCGGTTAACAAAAACAAGCACTTCTCGGGAGGCAACCCGCAGTATCTATCCCTTTTATTATGTTTTTACAATAAGTGTATGGGGAAACCCTAGTATGTGTTTGTTGTTTTCTTTCTAATCATTTGCAGAGATTCGAGCTATCAAAGATCCATTCTTGAGGACTTTTGACAACCCGTGATTCCGTGTTCCTGTCTTCTTGGTTCTATCCTAAACTCTTTTGATTCATTATTTTATCAATTATGATTGAAATAGGAATCACTTTAGTTGTCTCTTCCTTAGCAAGATTTAAAGAAAGTGCACAATGTCCTAAGTGTTGGGGAGGTTACTTCCACATGCTTAAACATTGAGGAAAATGTTTATATTAAGTGTAGGGGGACTTCTATCGAAGTTAAGTGGGCTTTTCCATGCATTTGTCCTCATTTTAACCGGAAAATGGATTTTTTTGACATTTTTCAAATTTTTTGATCTATTGTGGCCTAGTTGTATTTACTTTTGTTATAGTTATTTTCTTTCTTTGATAGAATAAAGTACAATAAAGTGGTTTTAAATGTTTAAACGTTGTGAATATTTTGACTCAACCCGAGTTTACTTATCTAAGTTTACTCTAGCTAGTATCCTTAACGTGTTTAAGTCAAGTTTTGCTAGGCTTTTATATAGGGAACTTTAAAACGCGAAAGTCTTAACTCTTACGGGTTAAGAACAAGAACTTTTCGCAAGTTCCTATAATTGATCCTAGAAAGTCGTTTATCAAGGGAACTTTAAAATGCAAATTCTAAACTTGAAAAAGTCTAAGAAGATGCAAGATCCTATAGATGACTTGAAAACCCAAAACTTTTATTTAATAGGCTAAGCATCCACGAGTCTCATTCCTTGAGATTTTAAATTGTGGAGAACGAGAGATGATAGAGTCAATTATAAGTTTGGTATCCTTTCATGAATTTATGTGAGTTGATTATAAGCTTTTTCTCCAATCGCTTGTTAATAAATATATTTGCAATAAATAAGGTTGTACGATTTGAAAAGTTACTTAGCTTCTAGCACAAGATCGTTTAAAAGTTGCTCGGTATTAATTAGAGTTCAAAGCCAAGGCATTACTTATTGAAGCGGTATGCGAAGATTGGCGAGTCTGAAAAGGTCCTAACAAGACATGAGGGCTACATTTTGTTGATAAAGATCCCAAGTGATGTGAAGAATCATTTATCAAAAATCAATATAAAGGATCAAAACACGTGACGAAAAGCAAGAACTCCCGTAAAGATCATGGAGAAGTCTATCCAAAAAGGCCCTAACAAGGTATGAGGATAAATAGATCCAAGTCCTAAAAGGAGGCAGATCGTTGTATATCAAAATCCAAAATAAATATTGGAGAAAAATGAAGAAGTCGTGGTCCAAGTATGAAGAATCTCTCAAAACTTCAAGTGAAGAAATTCCTATTATGAAGAGAAGACCATTATTTCATGAACGTCTCTCAAGATTTGAAGTATGAAGTCGCTGCCAAATATCGGTCCGAGAAAGGTCTCAAATCGTGAAGCGAGTTATGCCAAGATATGAACTTTATGAGGTCCCGAGAAGCAGTTTTAAAAGATTTTGTCCTTTAGCTAACTACTGATTAAATCGTCCTACTTTATTTTCAGCCTAAATAACTATCGAAATAGGTCAACAATGAATCCTCGTGATTATTCAAGACAACAATAAATATAAGAGATACACCTAGGAATAAGGGAGTCTAAGTAAATAATTGGCCCACATGAGTTTGTGTTAGTTTGCTAACTTATAATAACAATGATCTCGTTTTTAAGCTTGGTATGGGGAACGTGAAACTTGAGGATGATAATCATTCATGACATTCCAAAACCCTAAGGTAAGTTTTTGATCTTTTTATTTGTTTTCTTCCTTTATATATTTTGTCTCTTTAATAAAGGCCAATGTGGATTGATTGTGATGGAAAATGTAAATCTTACTTTGTAATTAATGCATTGCATGAGGACGTTGCAATGGTTAAGTGTAGGGGATTTAATAAGTGTGAAAACACTTATCCTTTTACCACTTAATTACAATAGTAACCAAGCCAAAACGTGTATTTTATGTCGTAAATGTCGGAATTATGCTGGTTTGTGTTTTTGTTATGATTTAGGATCAAAATGTGAAAAAGGAAGAAAACACGGGCTTTCACGGGCTTTTATCGAAGAAAAAGACAAAAGACGAAGTCAAAAGATCAAGAGTGCAAAAAGAACGGAAGTCCAAGGCCTATTCGGAAGATTTATCGAAGAAAAAGTCTAAAGACGAAAGTTTAATAAAGCCGAAGAACTCAAGTCTAATTTATGAAGAAATTACAAGACGAGTTTAATTAATCCCGAGACAAAGTCGATAAAGTCGAAGAATTTAGAAGACGAAAAGACGAGAAAGAAAGAAAGAAAGAAGCTTCCAACACATGGTGACCTCCCTAATCTCCTATAAATACCCTCCTAATGTCACATTAGGAGGTGTTGGCTATTTTGACAAACTAGTCTTCCACCATTTTTCATTACTTGCACCATGTAAATTTCATGTCATTTTACTTAATTGTCAATTTAATTTCATTGTCTTGAACCTTAAATTTCTTGCCTTTAATTCAAGTAAGTCTTTTAATTTTGTTGTTGAATCTTTATTTTCCTTTAATCAAGCTTTTTATTATCATTCTTATTCTACCTTTCTTGTCTTTGATTTGTTATTAATTTGGATTAAGCATTCATTTTGCTTGATCTTATTGCTTATTTGATTAAAAAGTTTACCTTTTTATTCCTTTCTAGGCATTCATACGATTTAAGCTTTGAGCTTGACATGCTTATTGGCTTATTTGTATTTAGCTTATTAGTTTTAAAGTTTTCTTAAAAGTTTTATCTTTTTAAAGTTTATTTTTTAAAGTTTACTTATTTTGTGTCTTGAAAGTCTTTAAATTTGTGCTTATTTTGTTCGTCTTATTATTGTTTTGGTAAGTTTCGGTTAGTGCTTATTTGGTTTATAGCTTACTTTGGTTTTTCTTATTTACGTATCTATTCCATCGGAAAGGGAACTAAGGTATTCCGACAACATTCACTTATTCCGATCGTGACAATCGGCTTAGGGTTTTACATTCAGACTGGGTATTGCGATCAACATTCAGATAGAGTAATTCCCCCTTATTCTGATCGTGATTGCGATCGTATATTGCGACGGGTCTTAAGGCTTTATTGAGACGAAGTGCTGCCAAAATTTCCACAGCCACATTCCGATAGAAGTGACATTCCGACAGATTGTCATTCCGATAGGGTCCAAGGGTTGTTATTCCGATAGGTTTGATTTTAAGTATTCCGATAGTCTCATTCTGACCACATTCCGATAGGGTATTCCGATCATAATTCCGACAAAATTGATTTTTGTTATTCCGATAGAAGTGGTAAGCATACATTCCGATCGGATTCCGATAGGATTCCGATGGAAGGTATTCCGATGGTAGGTTGAGATTTATTATTTTGTGTTAGTTTTATTTTTAAGTTTGCATTATTTTAAGTTTTTAAGTTTTCATTTTTATTAAATTGTCAAATTTACTTTTTGTCGAGTTTTAATTTTAAGTCATTTAATTAATTTACTTTTAAAAGTTTTAATTTTGCACCATTTACGTTTTAATTAGTTTTAGTTTAAATTACCGTCATTTACTTTAAAGTCTTGCACATTTACTTTACTACAACGACCAATCTATTTTTTTTCCACCAAAAGACGACTGAGTCACACGTTTACCCATTTTCAATTTGAAGAGACTGAGACGATAACTTTTTACATACAAAATCTCTTGTAATTAAAATAGTAGTCAATTCGAAAAGACTGGAACAACGAATCTTTTTCATACGGGATAAAACCTTGTATTAGCGTCGCTACTTCCAAACGCACACGACTGTAGTAATTACAGACCAGCCGATCAAACAAATCCTATCAAAACCGGACGTGGCGGGAAGACTACAGAAGTGGAGCGTCATACTCAGAGAACACAATATCTCATATAGACCAAGGACATATGTCAAAGGATAAATCTTGGCAGACTTCATCATTCACGGACGGATCCTCTTTCACGGACGGGTCAGGAGCCGACCTCATAATTATAAAGAATATAAATTTTTTTTTTTAGAAAACCGGGTTAACCCGGGTCTACCCGGGTTACACACATACGCCAGCTATCATGATGCTTCTTGACCATGACTAGGTTGGAGATCCATTCATGGTAGTAGACTTCCCGCATGATTCCTGCATCAACCAATTTTTTTAATTCCTCGAGTATAACTTGGTTGCGTTCTGGCGCTTGACCACGCTTCTTTTGCTTCACGAGAGGGTATCCCGGGCTAATCTATAGCTTGTGCTCCGTGATCGAGCGTGATACGCCCGTCATATGCTATGGTTCCCATGCGAATAGTCGAGTTTTGCCCTTAGAAGGAAGTACATGGCATCTCTGCCTTTATCGGACAGAGTTCCCCCAATGGCTACCTCTTGCTCTGGATAGTCGGGGTGAATCACCACCTTCTAATTTGCTGGTGGTGATCCCTCTTTCTTGGAAGCAGTTTGTGTAGGTGTTGTAACGGCATGACACTCTGATGGTGGTACTATTGTGTTGAAAATAGTGACAATTCCCCCTTTTATAGGGAATTTTATCATGTCATGAGGCGTAGATGGTACGGCTCGTATGGCCAGGATTCCCAGCCTTCCGATGATACCATTGTACGGGGAGTGCGGGCGTATTACCATGAAGTTCATCCATGTTGTAGTTGAATTTTCCTCATCTCCGATAGGAACCAACAGTCTTAACTGTCCTAGTAGCCAGATAGTTTCTCCACTGAAACCTATGAGCGATGACGTGGCCGACATTAGTTGGTTTTTTATCTCTGGTCGCAACCGTACGAAGCAATGTTCGTAGACCACTTCCGCTGATGACCCCCCGTCAATGTACATACTCTCCCAATATGTGGTTTGCGACGAGCCGTGAGTCAACATATGCCTCTAGGTTACGTATACCCATTCTGGCTGCTATCCTTAGGCCCGCTATCAATGCTTCATACTCTGCCTCGTTATTTGTAGCTATGAATTCAAATCATAGGGCATAAGTAAATTCCATACCTTCTGGGTTCGTGAGTATGAGGCCGGCTCTTGACCCGTCCGTGAAAGAGGATCTGTTCGTGAATAGAACCCATATTTCTTGGGGAATGTCCGCCTTTGGGGTTCTCATCGCGTATTCTTCAGGATTTTCAATGATCTGGGAAGCAAAGCGCGATTCATTCTCACAGCTTATAAGTTTGAGGCGCATAAGGAGGAGATGAGAATGATAATGTCATTTAGACGAGGTCACCTAGGAAGCGAAGCGCGATTTCATTCTCAAAGATTATAAGTTTGAGGAGCATAAGGAGGCGCATAAGGAGGATATGAGAATGATGATGTCATATAGACGAGAATGATGCTGCTGGTTTTTTCATGTTTTCATATATGTTGTTAACATTGTTTCGGAATAATGTAACATTTAACATGCTTTGACTCTATAAGTTGTTTCATACATTATACATTTGTGGTAAAGATATTTCAGACATTATACATTTGTGGTATCGGAGATGAATGTATCTCTTGTATCTGTTAAAGTCTGTTAACCTCAATGGGAGATATCAATGTTAAGTTTAGGATCCCCCTTTTGGTTCCCATATTCAACCTTAATAGGGGATATCCTGGTGGACTACAGGATCCCCTTTTTGGTTCACATTTTTAACTTTAAATGGGGATATAAAACTCATGTTTAGGATTTCTTTTTTGGTTCCCATATTCAACCTTAATGGTGGATATCCAGGTGCACTTTAAGATCCACTTTTTGGTTCTCATATACAACCTCAATGTGGGATATCAATGTTAAGTTAAGGATTCCCCTTTTGGTTCACATATATAACCATAATCGGGATATCCATGTTAAGTTTAGGATCCTTTTTTTGGTTCCCATACTTAACCTTAATTGAGATATCAATGTTAAGTGTAGGATCCCCTTTTTGGTTCCCATATTCAACCTTAATAAGGGATATCCTGGTACACATAAGGATCCTCTTTTTGGTTCTCGGGCTAAATAGGTTCCTATCAAAATCCATAGAGAAGTCACTTCCTCTATTCAAAACACTCAAGAAGTGTATAAAGAAAGGAGACTTCCACTAGAAGAAACAGGCAGAGGAGGCATTCAGACAACTTAAGCAACACCTAGCAGCCCTTCCAATGTTAGTCACACCGCGGCCAAAGGAGGAGCTAATCATATACTTCTCCGCTACGCACGGAGCAATAAGTACCGTCCTGATGACCGGTCGGAACTCAGTCCAGAGCCCAGTTTACTTCATAAGCAGAGCACTGGAGGGACCATAATTAAACTACGCCCCAATGGAAAAGCTGGTCCTAGCACTGGTTTATGCTGCAAAAAGGTTGCGCCGCTACTTCCAAGCGCACCCGATTGTAGTAATTACATACCAGCCGATCAAACAAATCATATCAAAATCGGACGTGGCGGGAAGACTACAAAAGTGGAGCATCCTACTCGGAGAACACAATATCTCATATAGACCAAGGACAAATGTCAAAGGATAAATCTTGGCAGACTTCATCATTGAAAAGCCTGAAGAAGACGTGATGAGAACCCCAAAGGCGGACATTCCCCAAGAACCATGGGTTCTATTCACGGACGAATCCTCTTCCACAGATGGCTCAGGAGCCGGCCTCATAATTATAAAAATATAAAAATATTTTTTTTTAGAAACTGGGTTAACCCGGGTCGACCCATGTTACACACATACACCAGCTTCCATCATGCTTCTTGACCATGACTGGGTTGGAGATCCATTCATGGTAGTAGACTTACCGCAAGATTCCTGCATCAACCAATTTTTTTACTTCCTCGAGTATAACTTGGTTGCGTTATGGCGCTTGACCACGCTTCTTTTGCTTCACGGGAGGGTATCCCAGGCGAATATGTAGCTTGTGCTCTGCGATTGAGCGTGATACGCCCATCATGTGTTATGGTTCCCATGCGAATATGTCGAGGTTTTCCCTTAGAAGGGAGCACATGGCATCTCTGCCTTTATCGGATAGAGTTCCCCCAATGGCTACCTCTTGCTCTTGATAGTCGGGGTGAATCACCACCTTCCAATTTGCTGGTGGTGATCCCTCTTTCTTGGAAGCAGGTTATGTAGGTTTTGTAACGGCATGACACTCTGATGGTGGTACTATTGTGTTGAAAATAGTGACAATTCTCCCTTTTATAGGGAAGTTTATCATGTCGTGAGCTGTAGATGGTATGGCTCGTATGGTCAGGATCCTAAACTTAACTTTGATATCCCCTGCTGAGGTTGAATATGGGATCCAAAAAGGGGATCCTGAAGTGCACCTGGATATCCCCCGTTGAGGTTATCAATAAGAACCAAAAAGAGAATCCTTAAGTACACCTAGATATCCGCCATGGAGGTTATATATAATAACCAAAAAGGGGATACTGAAGTGCACCAGGATATCCCCCCTTAAGGTTTAAGATGAGAACCAAAAAGGGGATCCTGAATTGCACCAGGATATCCCCTATTAAGGTTGAATATGGTAACCAAAAAGGGGATCATACACTTAACATTGATATCCCTATTAAGGTTAAATATGGGAACCAAAAAGGGGTCCTACACTTAACGTTGATATCCCTATTAAGGTTGAATATGTGAACCAAAAAGGGGATCCTAAACATGAGCTGGATATCCCTCTTAAGTTCTTTAGTCCAAATGACATTTTGGTGTAGCAGTATGTTCCTTGGTTTGTGTAGAAGGCGGTCTTTTCTTCATCGTCTGGGTTCATTTGGATTTGATGGTACCCCTTGTATGTGTCCAAGAAGCATTTGAATTGTGCTGCCATTACTGAGTCTATCTTTTCATTGATATTGGGAAGAGGGTCCCCAAGTATGCCCTCCTATGACCTCATACTTAAACAAGTCATGGTCGGCCACCTTTGACTTGCCAACAGATTGCATGGGTCGTGGCGGTTATGATAACGTAAACACGTCTATGTGTCCAAGAAGCATTTGAATTGTACTTCTATTACTGAGTCTATCTTTTCGTCGATATTGGGAAGAGGGTCCCCAAGCATGCCCGCCTGTGACCTCCAACTTAAACAAGTCATGGTCGGGCATCTTTGACTTGCCAACAGATTAATTTGGTCGTGGCAGTTATGATAACGTAAACATGTCTTGTTTAGAGTAGGTATTGAGTTGATCATTCAACCCGATCTTGAGCCTTAACTTGAGTTGCATTGGCACCATCCGTTAGACCCTACAAGGAACGACGCAAATGCTGAGAAAACAAATGATTCCATCTACCACACCAATATCAGGCTTTAATGGAGAAATCACGTGGCCGATCGGATAAGACACAAGTAGCCTTTGGGCTTATAAGTTTATATAAGCTAATAAGCTTATAAGCCTCTTATATAAGCTAAAACAAACACCCCCGATCCGTAATTAGTCGACCTATGTGTAATGTGTTGCAAACCACGGTTACCAAAAAAATACAAGGCTTATTTTAGAGTAAAAAAAATGATATAAGCTGTTTTGGAAGGTATTTGAGATCACCTAGTGGTAAGGTTATTGGTTTCACAAGACGTCAAAGGTCCAAACCTCGCTAGGTGTGTATCTTATGAAGCCGTGTACATTGTAAAACGGCTATCTGTTTATTTGTTTTTGTTGGTATACTTGGCTTTCCGACACGACATTGTGAGTTGACTAATTTTAGGGAGACTACCCTTTTGTATAGCATGGAGTCGGCACACGTGAACCTCTGTATTTTGACTTTTTGAGGTCAAATGTAATATAAAAATAAGAAATTGTGTTAGACCTCTTAAATAAATAAATATTACTGTTTTATAGAACTTGGCATTATTCTTTAAGACCAAAATAAGCCACGAAACCTTTTGACATTTGAAATGCAAACATATATTGACCTAACTTGAAGTAACAGTCCAATGATTTTGACCAAAGAGCTTATGAAATAAGCAGATAAGCTAAGAAGCAAAAACGGGCTTAAATGTAAAAGATGAAAAGAAAACGTGATAAAAAGAAATGGAAAGTATATACTAACAATAAAGTATCAATGGCATAATGGTTAAAGGCGGGTTGTGTGCGTCTTGGGGGAATTAGAGGTTAAGGGTTGAAGTCCCACTCCTCACCCTTTTTGCTTTTTAAACCAATTCCTTAATAAAAACTTTTAAGCAAGCATTTGAAAAGCCGAGAATAAAGACGACTATAATGATGACACATAATTACAATAATTACAAATTGATTTTAACTAACAAATGTTTTTGGTATTGCCCGTAAGCTGATACAATAGGGTCGACTCATATGGAATTTGAGTTGCAAAATACAATATATTTGCCATAATAAACAAGTTCAAAAGATTGTTGATAACATTGTTCTAGTGCAAAACAACATCAAAGTCAGCAAGGGCTCATGGTTGTTTATCCTCTAGATGACATTGAGCAAAATTTTTACCAACATCCAAATGTGCACCATTAAATAATTGAGTCGCTTCAAGAGTATCTAAAAGCATAGCATTTTGCATCCTTAACTCACTGACCCTTGCTCCTTGGCTACTCGATTGGATTGAAGAGCTGGAAGGAGACTGAGGGGGAATGAAACTACAAGCTTTCCAGGAGGACTGGATCATCGAATTCATAGCACAAGCACCACTTCCCTGCCCATGCACACATGAACTTATTAGCTAATTACAACTCTATAAACACACATAGTGGAATATAAAAGCTCTTTAAATTCTCACCGTAACACAACAACGCCAATATTTGATTCTATTAAGAAACCTGGTGAGGCACAAGCCACGACCGCATGGACACTGCTTGAGTTCATCCTCAAATGAGTAGAATTTTCAGTCAGCAATATTAACTCCCTATGAAAAATCATCATTAAGAATATACATAATTAAAAATAGTATACAATATTCATTCCAACACTCACCTTATCAGAACCAGGGCATTTGTAATATGTACGACCAGCATTTTCTCCTTTGCTTGTTTCCTTCCTAATTAGATGTCCATTCCCACAGGGACAAAAAAGCTCTATGTCACAACGAAAACTAACATAAAAAACCATTGCAGTGAACATAAAATAAATTATTTTTTGTGTACATATGGTTATTGAAACTTTATAATTTAGGAATATCTTTTCGTGAATCCGTAATATAAGCGCTACAAAGATATAAAAACCAAAAATACTTACTTGGGGGAAGGAGTCTCGATCACATCTGGAGCCGATGATGGGCACGATTTAATCTGGAAAAAAGTAGATTATAACCAAAAGAATTTGGTGCAATGGCGCGTGCTTTCTAGATTGGAAGAATCTAGAACCGGTACCTTGTACTCCTTAATAACTTTCTAGATTTGTTGTGCACCCGCGGAAAAACCTGAAGCATGAACAACATCTAGCCGATGACCAGCTAGGCAACATCTCTGAATTTCTTCATGACGCACCTCAAGTTACGCTCCTGCCATAGAAAAAAACACACACACTAAAAACCAATCTTTGGATAACACTCCAAATATTATCAGCAACCAGAAAATTAGCAACAAAAGAAACCAGACTTCCCCACCGATTCGAAGCACCCTCAAGTTTTGCAAGAGGAAATAATCTTTCCCACAGTTCACTTAAATAGGAACATAAGAAGAACAAGTGACCATGGGATTCAGTATCATTATTACATAAGTAACATGTCATATTCTGTGTGTTCACCCAGTCATCTATTCTATCCAGCATCTTTAGTCTGCCCCTCAAAGCAACCCACAATATAAAAGCATGCATAGGGATACATTGTGAGAACCAAACGTGCTTATACCAAATTACATCAGGACAGTTAACTCTTACCACTTTCCACACTCCATCGATAGAAAAACTTCTTTCAATCCCCCACCTATCAACCCAAACAGTCTTATCATTTTGATCAGCCACTAAATTAGAAACCGGCACATTCAAAACCTCATCAAACCTGTTATCCCACTCAGTAGGCCACATCCATTCATTCCCGTCAACCATCTCAGCAACCTTACTCTTAACACACATACCAGCAAGTTCTAAGGTCCTATGATTAATGGAATTTTAAGCATGCTATGGGTTATGCAGGGAGTGTTATTACTTTGAAAACACAAAAGGGCACTTAACATCAAACTTAAAACACATAAACATACTCAATACATCAAACACAATAGATCATGCAAAGGTTCGGAAAGAATCAAAAAGGAAAAGGAAACAAGAACTTGATTTTGAATTTTTTTTAAACATAAATGTAACACCCGAGAATTTTTTATACTTTAAATAATAATAAATGCTATTAATTATTATTCGAAATTTATATATGAGCGATAACAAACTTATTAGGTTTGAAAACGGGTCATATTTTGCAAAATCAGAAAAATCGCAGTTTGCGTACCAGAACAATAAAAATTTAATTTTTATATTTAATTGTCATGATATATTTAATAAGATGATTTATTAAATTATTTAATATTGTAATAATAACATTTGTTAAAAACGCGATTAATCGAGTTGAAATCCATTTTCGTTGAGATTAAATCTTGACCGAGGAAACCAGTAGATAATTAACATTTAATTGAATTTATAAGCGATTTATCAATTTCTCGTCGTATAAATGATCTCTTTTCGTTGAAAAAGTTTTAAAAACAACGGTAAAAATTCTGGATGTTAAATTTGATTTCTCAAACCCGATTGAGTTCCAAGTCACGTTTAAACAAAGTAAAAGAAAAGTTAAGTAAATAATTTACGACTTCAACCCCTCAACTATACAACTCTTACATTTTCATTTATAAACCTTATTATCTATACTAATATATTAAGCATTTGGTACCTTCTTAAAATCGAAAGACTGAAAATTCAGACTTTTTTACCTACTAAATAAAGCAAGTTGTTGATATATTCATCAACATTATATGCTATAACATTTTCTAACAACCTTTTGTAACAAACTTTTATAAAAACATTTTTTATTTTAAATCGAAAAATCTTTTTATTTATTTATTATTTTTATAATCTAATTTCACACTGTTTTTAAAATTTTTTGTTTTTTAATTCGATATCCATTTTGATATATTTTTATTAACTTTTAGTTTTTTTCAATTTTAGTGGGTTTTTTAATTCGATTTTTTAGAACTTTACAATGAGTAAGAGACTAATATTTGTTAGTCTCAAAATTTGTTATTAGGTACTCGCCGCCGCATTGCGCACGTACCGTTCTAGTATTATATAAAGAGAGAATTGCATAATTCGTCCTTTAGGTTTGGTCATTTTGCATGTTTCGTCCCAAATATTTTGAAAGTGCCGATATCGTCCTAAAATTAAACTATTTTGCAAATTTTCATCCTTAATGTTTAGTCATTTTGCAGGATAGTCCTAAAAGTTTTAGTTATTTTGCAGGTTTCGTCCCAATAATTTTCCTCATAAGGACGATACTTGCATTAAAGTTTCCCCACAGGGATGATCCTTGCACTTTCCTAACATTTAGGACGAAACATGCAATTTGGCGAAACTTTGGGGACGATTTATGCAATTTACTCTTATATAAAAGAAGAAAAAAATAGGTTTCATCTCATTTTTCCCCAAACCCTAGCACACACACTGTCAGCCGCCACAACTACAGCAACATCACCACCAAACGACACCACCATATACAAGACCTCGGTTGAATCACTAATCGTGCATCCCGACCACAACACCATCATCACAAACGTGGTGATAAAAACCACGTGCACACCAACGTTCAGATGAAAATCTACCACCAAATTTAAAGGCCACCGTGGTTGTTTGGTTGCTTGTTTATATCGAAACCACCAGCCATGTGGTACTCATTGGTGTTTAGATCGGGCAGAAACACCAAAGGGTGTGTTTGATATAACCACCAGCAGGGTGCATTTGGCTTGTGCAAGAAGCACCATCAGCGGGGTAGGTCCAGCAGAAAGCTACGAGGAAGTGCTTGGTTCTACAGAAACACGACAAGGGCGCGTTTGGGCTGGGTAGAAAACACACAAAAGGTTGCAGCCATAACTGCTTGGGAGCGTTTGGTTCTGCAGAAAAACCTGCAGGGAGCGTTTGGGATTACCAGCAGATTGTACGAGGCTGTTTGGGGTAACAACAGACGATAAGGGCTTTTTATGGTAATCAGCAGACGTTAAGGGATGTTTTGGGTTAACAGCAGAATATAAGGGGCATTTGGGTTTGCCGAAGAAGTATAAGGGTGTGTTTGGGCTTAACAGCAGGTGTAAAGGAGCGTGTGGGACTGCTGTTAAGTATTAAGGGGCGTTTGGACGCGATATTGCAAGGGTTTAGAATACCGGGGCGCAATTGCAATTCATGGTGGTTTGTGGTTTAGGAATCGACTAATAACGTATATAATTGTAGTAATGAATTAAAATGGATTAAGCGGTGGTATACGTACATAAATTATATATAAGTGGTTAAATAAATATTTCAAACATTATCATTATAACGAGAACTATAAAAATGACTATACGTTTAAATTATGTTTAAATAGCTCACATCACATCGGGCGCTTGACTATTAATTTATAACACATAGGTTGTGTTTTGTTCTATTTAGTTATGGTAATAAAAAGTCTAGTTCGATATATGTTAAAACGTGATTTACGTAGCGTGGATTGTTTGGAAAATATTGAGAATTTGTTAATATGGAAAAGGTTGTATGAACGAATAGGTCATGTTGAAATTTCTATAAGATTCTATGCTTTATATTTTGGTCGCTACAAACTATTATTATATTTGTAAACCGATAAAATAATTAAATATTATATTATTTGTAAACCGATAAAAGTTATACTTTTTATTTAAAGGTGACAATTATTAATCAAGTGGTGATTTTCTTAAAATGTGTCGAACCATGTTGTCTAATTATTTTTATCACAATCTTTATACTGCAACTACAAAATAAATTTATATTTTAGTTTGTTTTGTAAGATTGGGTCTCTATTATTAATTCAATATAAGAATTATATAATCGCTTGGTTATAAGTATTGTGTAGGGAATACACTACACACTTGATGTGTGCCTAATTTCTTCACTTTATTTTAACCAACTATCGACCTACTATAATTTGGAACTTAAATATTTTATAAACGAGTCACGTTGATGCGCATATCTATTGAGAACTCAAATACAATTTTTTTTAAGTTATTGGATTTAGTCGATTAATTAAACCACAACACCATGACCGAGCCATATTGATTTCCATTTGTGCGGAGCGTATTATTAGCATCACTATTGTTCGCGCTACTTCGTCGAGGTGAGTTCATACCACATCTTTCTATTTTTGGAATCGCTTTATAAATGTTTTAGTCTCTTTTGGGGGAGATGCATGCTTGTCGATGTCAAATACGTGTTTATACGTCTGATGACTGTTTGTGATAGATACGTGGTTATACTTCTCAAGTATTGTTTGCGATGCATATGTGTTTATACCTATGAAGAATTGTTTATGCTGCATATTGTGAATATGTGAGTGAGTCATTTCTTCTCTTAATCTGCTTTATATGCTTAATCTATTTGGGGAGAGACAACGCTTTGTTATTTGCTTATGGATGCAATTATGCAAATGTGCTTGTATAAGAATACTTCGCTGAGATATTGTTTATCTATGAGATAATGCTTTGTCACTTGCTTGGGCGCAAAATGTGCTCTCGTTGTATACTTCGTTGAATTTATTTTATGGATATGCCTAAGTAGCTTTAACCCACGTTCTTCTTAGTCCCCTTCATATACCGTTAATCACTTCTAGATGACCGGTAAAGTGAACCTGATGTTATGGATAGATCTATTGAGGTTTTGGCAACCTCCGTCCGGGGATTTGTAAATCTCCACTGCCAAACGGACGTATATCATTTGATGTTGTGCTAGGTGGTCTTGGGTTAGACACCTACCGGGGCAACTTTTATTGCATGTGCACGATGTTTCGGCGTACTTGCCATAGTTTGGTTTCATGAGCTTAGTGCTATCATAAACACTGTTTTGTACCCAATATGTTTGACGTCGTATCTCCCATGATGGTCTTGCATATCTTATCTATGTTTTTGCGGTCCATTGCTTGCTATGATTCTGAACTTGAATTGCTCTTGTGATCCATCTTGCTATGATCTTGTATTGATCTAGAATTGAATCTTGCTATGATCACGTAATGATCTTGAAATTTGAATCTTGCTATGATCTTGTATGATCTTGATATGCTTCTTATACGTGATCTTGATATGAATTGTGCATGTGATCTTGATGTGAATCTTGCATATGATGTTGATATGAATCTTGAATATGAACTGAATTATTTTGTGTTGGCTGTAATGCTTTTGGCAAAATGTTGTTATATGACTGAACTTTGTGGTGAACGTTGCTTTTGTTGCGAAACTCTGGATTTTTAAATGCTTTTACGATACTACTTTCGGTAGTGGACATTATAAACTTTTGAAGTGTCATAAACTTTTTAACAAAACTTATGAACTCACCAACTTTATGTTGACCGTTTTAAGCATGTATACTCAGGTACTTGACTATATGATTATTTGGAGTATGCGTTGTGATATTTGGCATAGAAATCATTCTCTCGGATCAAGACTCGGATAATCATGACGTAACAGGCCCCAAAACTAGTGTGCTTCCGCTGGGCCTATTTTGGGGGTGTTAAAATAAACACCTAGAATATGTAGAAAGAAATGAAGATTCAAGGCTTATATATCTTAACCCAGACCCAAAATCATAACCTGACCCATTTGGAGTCTGGTTATTAACCAACCAAACACCCTTTAAAAAGATTACTTATAACTTTTTTCAATGCAAAAACAACTTTTTAATCTAAATATCAGGCAAGACAAGATTAAGAACATTAAATACAAGGAAATGAACAGATTCAAACATGAAAGGAACTTCAAGATCAAACAAAGAACAAAGATCAAAATATTTTTGAGTTTATAACTATTTTTACTTTTTTTGAGTTTTTAAGATGATTAAGCAAACATATACAAGAATTTAGAACTAGGTAAAAAAAGAACTAATAACCTAACAGAATAAGCACAGAGATAAAAATAAGCAGAATCAAATAAGCACAAAATAAGCAGAAGTAAAACAAAAAAATGAAAGCGAATCAATCCTATTTACATGAAAAACATCGGTTTCACCATCTTGAATAGGATTTGTACAATGCAAAACCTTTTATAATATACTCATGAGCTTAATAAGCTCTATATATCTTTTAGTTCTACACCACATGTTTTAAACAAAAAAAAGTTGTGAAACAAGTACCTTAAACACAACACATGCCGAAAGATCACAACAAATTATAGACCCTTTAATTTCAGTTCAAACACCGCCAGCAACAGCTATGTTAGCTCTGCATACGATGCTTCCACAATATTTTATATGGTTCGTACTCAATCCCTTTAAAAAATGTTCAAAACTCATACTTTAAATCTTAAAAATAAAGCCGGTTACCTCTTCGTAAAAGATCCAACAGAGTGTGTATAAGATGAGAATATACACCTTATTACAACAACCACCTTATACCATTGTTTGCAAACCTTAAATTCTTCAAACCTTAAAAAATAACATAAAAAAGGGTTCTAAAACCAGCAACAACCACCTAATTAATTACCCAACACCAACCACATCGACAACCTTAAAGAAGAAACAAGTACAGTTCAAAGATCACAAAAACAAAGTTTCAAGGAGCAGAAAGTCACACATACAAATTTTCACACAACCAGGCATGATAAATATACATAACAAAGCCATTCCACCTTTGGTTTTGGTGATGCATATAATAGATACCAAATACATATATGGAAGCTTTATAGCCCGGGTTGTCCATTAATCAATGAACAAGAAATCTATATAACCTAACAGTACATAACAGATGTGAAACGACTCGATAACAACACAACATTACTTACAATGAGCCAATAATTGGTTTGGACCCAATTGAGCAAATCATGCCTACACCATAACAACTCAATGCCTGCTGAACTACTATGCATATTCCCATGGAAACTATAGCCAGCCGATATTCAAAACAAAAAGCGAAAAAGATAACAAATCACCCATAATATAAGGTACTAATTCCATTCCATAGCCTTCATAAGCTACACAGGGTACCATTGGTATGGAAAACAACCCAAAAGATCCATACGATCATTACCAGAATTGTTTAAACCATAAACAAACATTAAACATCCATAATATTACCTAGACATAAAACAAGGATAACAACCCAAGAGATCCATACGATCATAGAACCTTCAGTCTTCCATGTCTGCAACCTGCTCCTCCAAGTCCTCCACTTCATCTATGGAATTAGCAATTAGTTCATTTAGATTTTCCTTCTCGTCCCTCAGCTTCATCAAATCACCAAATTGTTCACCAACATCTGGCAACGCCTGGATCTCAGCAATTAAAGCAGTATACTGTGCTATCAGGCTTTGTACTGTGGTTACCTCCTCCCTCATTCGGTTAGCAAAACCAAGTACTCCAGGGATTTGCTGAGATCTGAAGAACCCCAAAGCACCTTCAACCGTTTGCGACCCACTGAAATCCTTTAAATCATCAAAAAGTCTTCGTGCTATCTGATTGGCTCCACCAGGCGCTGCCATTTTTGATCGTAATAGTGAAGGGGAGGAGATGGATTAGGTGGGTAATTAGGTGACGAAAATAATGTGTAGATATCATGACTCGGGTTATCGTTATATTATCCAGGTAGTCTAATGGTTTATTAAAGGTTGTGAATTGAATTCAGTGATGGGAATGCAATGACATATGGTATCTGGAACTGAACCAGAAGATGCATGTTTTCATATAAGCAAGCTACACCCTTTGTCTTTATAATAAACACAAATCACACCCTTATAAAATGCCTTTACATAACATAGCTGTACAACTCATACATACCCAGGGCCGTTTCGGAGATTTTAAGTGCCCTCGACAGTAACTAAAAAAAGGCCCGTTTAAAAAATATATGTGAGTAACAACATAATTATCGATACTAAAATAAAGTTACAAATATCCAAATATACTAATCGACGCTAAAAAAAGTTTTAAACATCAAAAAATATTATTACAAAGACCACATACTTTATTTGAGCCTTAAACAAAATACAATAAGAACCGGGCTTTTAAAAAAATTTGGTGCCCCTTAAAATTTTAAGCCCTGGACCACTGCCCATGTTGGCCTTGCTCTTCACCCTGGCACTGTACATACCTTATATAGGCATTAACGATACCTAGAGGTGTCAAATGTTAGCCGTTTGGTAACAAATGAAAATAAGAGAATTCCACCCACCGCGAGATGGAAGCACAACGAAGACGAACCTCTCGTAACATAACTTCACGATCAACCAAATTGAAGGCATTTTTAAAATCAACCAAAAGCATAAAAAAACCAACATTATCACCATACCCCTCAATAAGACGATTAACCGTGTGGAGTATAGCCTCGCTTCCTCCCGACACCCCAACACCAAATTACAACTCACCAAAGTAACAATCCAAAGAATGACCTATCAAATGAGCACACATTGTTGAATATACGAACCAAAAACATACCATGCTTTGTCTATACAAATGTTTCATATATGGTTGAATATTTGAACCATATACAAAACATCTATGTTTATAAACATATTAGACTGTCCTGTATATGACAAAATTTATCCACCAAATACACAACATCTATGTTTATACAGTTGTTCTCTATATGGATCCATTTACGAACCAAAAACGAATCAGGCTTTGTCTATGCAGATGTTCTATTTATGAATTTCTAAGTTAGCAAAAAATAAAACAACATCGTTCTCTATATGAAAACAAGTTTAGGCAAAAAAAAGAACATGCGGTCAACACGAGTGTTCTATATATAATTTATGTACGTATATAAAAGAAGAAAAAAATAGGTTTCATCTCATTTTTCCCCAAACCCTAGCACACACACTGTCAGCCGCCACAACTACAGCAACATCACCACCAAACGACACCACCATATACAAGACCTCGGTTGAATCACTAATCGTGCATCCCGACCACAACACCATCATCACAAACGTGGTGATAAAAACCACGTGCACACCAACGTTCAGATGAAAATCTACCACCAAATTTAAAGGCCACCGTGGTTGTTTGGTTGCTTGTTTATATCGAAACCACCAGCCATGTGGTACTCATTGGTGTTTAGATCGGGCAGAAACACCAAAGGGTGTGTTTGATATAACCACCAGCAGGGTGCATTTGGCTTGTGCAAGAAGCACCATCAGCGGGGTAGGTCCAGCAGAAAGCTACGAGGAAGTGCTTGGTTCTACAGAAACACGACAAGGGCGCGTTTGGGCTGGGTAGAAAACACACAAAAGGTTGCAGCCATAACTGCTTGGGAGCGTTTGGTTCTGCAGAAAAACCTGCAGGGAGCGTTTGGGATTACCAGCAGATTGTACGAGGCTGTTTGGGGTAACAACAGACGATAAGGGCTTTTTATGGTAATCAGCAGACGTTAAGGGATGTTTTGGGTTAACAGCAGAATATAAGGGGCATTTGGGTTTGCCGAAGAAGTATAAGGGTGTGTTTGGGCTTAACAGCAGGTGTAAAGGAGCGTGTGGGACTGCTGTTAAGTATTAAGGGGCGTTTGGACGCGATATTGCAAGGGTTTAGAATACCGGGGCGCAATTGCAATTCATGGTGGTTTGTGGTTTAGGAATCGACTAATAACGTATATAATTGTAGTAATGAATTAAAATGGATTAAGCGGTGGTATACGTACATAAATTATATATAAGTGGTTAAATAAATATTTCAAACATTATCATTATAACGAGAACTATAAAAATGACTATACGTTTAAATTATGTTTAAATAGCTCACATCACATCGGGCGCTTGACTATTAATTTATAACACATAGGTTGTGTTTTGTTCTATTTAGTTATGGTAATAAAAAGTCTAGTTCGATATATGTTAAAACGTGATTTACGTAGCGTGGATTGTTTGGAAAATATTGAGAATTTGTTAATATGGAAAAGGTTGTATGAACGAATAGGTCATGTTGAAATTTCTATAAGATTCTATGCTTTATATTTTGGTCGCTACAAACTATTATTATATTTGTAAACCGATAAAATAATTAAATATTATATTATTTGTAAACCGATAAAAGTTATACTTTTTATTTAAAGGTGACAATTATTAATCAAGTGGTGATTTTCTTAAAATGTGTCGAACCATGTTGTCTAATTATTTTTATCACAATCTTTATACTGCAACTACAAAATAAATTTATATTTTAGTTTGTTTTGTAAGATTGGGTCTCTATTATTAATTCAATATAAGAATTATATAATCGCTTGGTTATAAGTATTGTGTAGGGAATACACTACACACTTGATGTGTGCCTAATTTCTTCACTTTATTTTAACCAACTATCGACCTACTATAATTTGGAACTTAAATATTTTATAAACGAGTCACGTTGATGCGCATATCTATTGAGAACTCAAATACAATTTTTTTTAAGTTATTGGATTTAGTCGATTAATTAAACCACAACACCATGACCGAGCCATATTGATTTCCATTTGTGCGGAGCGTATTATTAGCATCACTATTGTTCGCGCTACTTCGTCGAGGTGAGTTCATACCACATCTTTCTATTTTTGGAATCGCTTTATAAATGTTTTAGTCTCTTTTGGGGGAGATGCATGCTTGTCGATGTCAAATACGTGTTTATACGTCTGATGACTGTTTGTGATAGATACGTGGTTATACTTCTCAAGTATTGTTTGCGATGCATATGTGTTTATACCTATGAAGAATTGTTTATGCTGCATATTGTGAATATGTGAGTGAGTCATTTCTTCTCTTAATCTGCTTTATATGCTTAATCTATTTGGGGAGAGACAACGCTTTGTTATTTGCTTATGGATGCAATTATGCAAATGTGCTTGTATAAGAATACTTCGCTGAGATATTGTTTATCTATGAGATAATGCTTTGTCACTTGCTTGGGCGCAAAATGTGCTCTCGTTGTATACTTCGTTGAATTTATTTTATGGATATGCCTAAGTAGCTTTAACCCACGTTCTTCTTAGTCCCCTTCATATACCGTTAATCACTTCTAGATGACCGGTAAAGTGAACCTGATGTTATGGATAGATCTATTGAGGTTTTGGCAACCTCCGTCCGGGGATTTGTAAATCTCCACTGCCAAACGGACGTATATCATTTGATGTTGTGCTAGGTGGTCTTGGGTTAGACACCTACCGGGGCAACTTTTATTGCATGTGCACGATGTTTCGGCGTACTTGCCATAGTTTGGTTTCATGAGCTTAGTGCTATCATAAACACTGTTTTGTACCCAATATGTTTGACGTCGTATCTCCCATGATGGTCTTGCATATCTTATCTATGTTTTTGCGGTCCATTGCTTGCTATGATTCTGAACTTGAATTGCTCTTGTGATCCATCTTGCTATGATCTTGTATTGATCTAGAATTGAATCTTGCTATGATCACGTAATGATCTTGAAATTTGAATCTTGCTATGATCTTGTATGATCTTGATATGCTTCTTATACGTGATCTTGATATGAATTGTGCATGTGATCTTGATGTGAATCTTGCATATGATGTTGATATGAATCTTGAATATGAACTGAATTATTTTGTGTTGGCTGTAATGCTTTTGGCAAAATGTTGTTATATGACTGAACTTTGTGGTGAACGTTGCTTTTGTTGCGAAACTCTGGATTTTTAAATGCTTTTACGATACTACTTTCGGTAGTGGACATTATAAACTTTTGAAGTGTCATAAACTTTTTAACAAAACTTATGAACTCACCAACTTTATGTTGACCGTTTTAAGCATGTATACTCAGGTACTTGACTATATGATTATTTGGAGTATGCGTTGTGATATTTGGCATAGAAATCATTCTCTCGGATCAAGACTCGGATAATCATGACGTAACAGGCCCCAAAACTAGTGTGCTTCCGCTGGGCCTATTTTGGGGGTGTTAAAATAAACACCTAGAATATGTAGAAAGAAATGAAGATTCAAGGCTTATATATCTTAACCCAGACCCAAAATCATAACCTGACCCATTTGGAGTCTGGTTATTAACCAACCAAACACCCTTTAAAAAGATTACTTATAACTTTTTTCAATGCAAAAACAACTTTTTAATCTAAATATCAGGCAAGACAAGATTAAGAACATTAAATACAAGGAAATGAACAGATTCAAACATGAAAGGAACTTCAAGATCAAACAAAGAACAAAGATCAAAATATTTTTGAGTTTATAACTATTTTTACTTTTTTTGAGTTTTTAAGATGATTAAGCAAACATATACAAGAATTTAGAACTAGGTAAAAAAAGAACTAATAACCTAACAGAATAAGCACAGAGATAAAAATAAGCAGAATCAAATAAGCACAAAATAAGCAGAAGTAAAACAAAAAAATGAAAGCGAATCAATCCTATTTACATGAAAAACATCGGTTTCACCATCTTGAATAGGATTTGTACAATGCAAAACCTTTTATAATATACTCATGAGCTTAATAAGCTCTATATATCTTTTAGTTCTACACCACATGTTTTAAACAAAAAAAAGTTGTGAAACAAGTACCTTAAACACAACACATGCCGAAAGATCACAACAAATTATAGACCCTTTAATTTCAGTTCAAACACCGCCAGCAACAGCTATGTTAGCTCTGCATACGATGCTTCCACAATATTTTATATGGTTCGTACTCAATCCCTTTAAAAAATGTTCAAAACTCATACTTTAAATCTTAAAAATAAAGCCGGTTACCTCTTCGTAAAAGATCCAACAGAGTGTGTATAAGATGAGAATATACACCTTATTACAACAACCACCTTATACCATTGTTTGCAAACCTTAAATTCTTCAAACCTTAAAAAATAACATAAAAAAGGGTTCTAAAACCAGCAACAACCACCTAATTAATTACCCAACACCAACCACATCGACAACCTTAAAGAAGAAACAAGTACAGTTCAAAGATCACAAAAACAAAGTTTCAAGGAGCAGAAAGTCACACATACAAATTTTCACACAACCAGGCATGATAAATATACATAACAAAGCCATTCCACCTTTGGTTTTGGTGATGCATATAATAGATACCAAATACATATATGGAAGCTTTATAGCCCGGGTTGTCCATTAATCAATGAACAAGAAATCTATATAACCTAACAGTACATAACAGATGTGAAACGACTCGATAACAACACAACATTACTTACAATGAGCCAATAATTGGTTTGGACCCAATTGAGCAAATCATGCCTACACCATAACAACTCAATGCCTGCTGAACTACTATGCATATTCCCATGGAAACTATAGCCAGCCGATATTCAAAACAAAAAGCGAAAAAGATAACAAATCACCCATAATATAAGGTACTAATTCCATTCCATAGCCTTCATAAGCTACACAGGGTACCATTGGTATGGAAAACAACCCAAAAGATCCATACGATCATTACCAGAATTGTTTAAACCATAAACAAACATTAAACATCCATAATATTACCTAGACATAAAACAAGGATAACAACCCAAGAGATCCATACGATCATAGAACCTTCAGTCTTCCATGTCTGCAACCTGCTCCTCCAAGTCCTCCACTTCATCTATGGAATTAGCAATTAGTTCATTTAGATTTTCCTTCTCGTCCCTCAGCTTCATCAAATCACCAAATTGTTCACCAACATCTGGCAACGCCTGGATCTCAGCAATTAAAGCAGTATACTGTGCTATCAGGCTTTGTACTGTGGTTACCTCCTCCCTCATTCGGTTAGCAAAACCAAGTACTCCAGGGATTTGCTGAGATCTGAAGAACCCCAAAGCACCTTCAACCGTTTGCGACCCACTGAAATCCTTTAAATCATCAAAAAGTCTTCGTGCTATCTGATTGGCTCCACCAGGCGCTGCCATTTTTGATCGTAATAGTGAAGGGGAGGAGATGGATTAGGTGGGTAATTAGGTGACGAAAATAATGTGTAGATATCATGACTCGGGTTATCGTTATATTATCCAGGTAGTCTAATGGTTTATTAAAGGTTGTGAATTGAATTCAGTGATGGGAATGCAATGACATATGGTATCTGGAACTGAACCAGAAGATGCATGTTTTCATATAAGCAAGCTACACCCTTTGTCTTTATAATAAACACAAATCACACCCTTATAAAATGCCTTTACATAACATAGCTGTACAACTCATACATACCCAGGGCCGTTTCGGAGATTTTAAGTGCCCTCGACAGTAACTAAAAAAAGGCCCGTTTAAAAAATATATGTGAGTAACAACATAATTATCGATACTAAAATAAAGTTACAAATATCCAAATATACTAATCGACGCTAAAAAAAGTTTTAAACATCAAAAAATATTATTACAAAGACCACATACTTTATTTGAGCCTTAAACAAAATACAATAAGAACCGGGCTTTTAAAAAAATTTGGTGCCCCTTAAAATTTTAAGCCCTGGACCACTGCCCATGTTGGCCTTGCTCTTCACCCTGGCACTGTACATACCTTATATAGGCATTAACGATACCTAGAGGTGTCAAATGTTAGCCGTTTGGTAACAAATGAAAATAAGAGAATTCCACCCACCGCGAGATGGAAGCACAACGAAGACGAACCTCTCGTAACATAACTTCACGATCAACCAAATTGAAGGCATTTTTAAAATCAACCAAAAGCATAAAAAAACCAACATTATCACCATACCCCTCAATAAGACGATTAACCGTGTGGAGTATAGCCTCGCTTCCTCCCGACACCCCAACACCAAATTACAACTCACCAAAGTAACAATCCAAAGAATGACCTATCAAATGAGCACACATTGTTGAATATACGAACCAAAAACATACCATGCTTTGTCTATACAAATGTTTCATATATGGTTGAATATTTGAACCATATACAAAACATCTATGTTTATAAACATATTAGACTGTCCTGTATATGACAAAATTTATCCACCAAATACACAACATCTATGTTTATACAGTTGTTCTCTATATGGATCCATTTACGAACCAAAAACGAATCAGGCTTTGTCTATGCAGATGTTCTATTTATGAATTTCTAAGTTAGCAAAAAATAAAACAACATCGTTCTCTATATGAAAACAAGTTTAGGCAAAAAAAAGAACATGCGGTCAACACGAGTGTTCTATATATGGTTGTATACACGAACGGAAAATAGATTACACTTTGTGTATACAGATGTGTTCTGTATATGGATAACAAAGTCCGCCAAATACAAAATACGATATTCTCTATACGAATACATGTGTAAGCCAAAAACCGAACATGGTTTCAACGAAACTGTTCTCTATATGGTTGAATATACAAACCAAAAACAGACCACATTGTTTTTGGTTATTTGTACAGAGAATATCGTGTTTTGTATTTGGCGGACTTTGTTATCCATATACAGAAAATCTGTATACACAAAGCGTGAACTATTTTTCGTTCGTGTATACAACCATATATAGAACACTCGTGTTGATCGCATGTTCTTTTTTTGGCCTAAACTTGTTTTCATATAGAGAACGACGTCGTTTTATTTTTGGCTAACTTAGAAATCCATAAATAGAACATCTGGATGGACAAAGCCTGATTCGTTTTTGGTTCGTAAATGGATCCATATAGAGAACAATTGTATAAACATAGATGTTGTGTATTTGGTTGATAAATTTTGTCATATACAGGACAGTCCAATATAAACTTAGATGTTCTGTATATGGTTCAAATATTCAACCATATATGAAACATTTGTATAGACAAAGCGTGGTATATCTTTGGTTCGTATATTCAACCATGTGTGCTCATTTGATAGGTCATTCTTTGGATGGTTATTTTGGTGAGTTGCAATTTGGTGTCGGGGGGAAGCGAGGCTATACTCCACACGGTTAATCGTCTTATTAAGGGGTATGATGATAATGTTGGTTTTTTGATGCTTTTGGTTGATTTTAAAAATGCCTTCAATTTGGTTGATCGTGAAGTTATGTTACGCGAGGTTCGTCTTCGCTGTCCTTCCATCTCGCGGTGGGTGGAATTCTCTTATTTTCATTTGTTACCAAACAGGCAAATTTGACACATCTAGGTATCGTTAATGCCTATATACGGTATGTACAATGCCGGTGAAGAGCAAGGCAAACATCGGCAGTGGTCCAGGGCCCAAAATTTTAAGGGGCACCAAATTTTTGTAAAAGCCCGGTTCTTATTGTATTTTATTATAAATGGTGTAGCTTGTTTATATGAAAACATGCATCTTCTGGTTCAGTTCCAATACATAATTCATTGCATTCCCATCACTGAATTCAATTCACGACCTTCAATAAACCATTAGACTACCTGGATTATATAACGATAACTCGAATCATGATATCCACACATTATTTTCCTCACCTAAGTACCCACCTAATCCATATCCTCTCCTTCACTATTACGATAAAAAATGGCAGCGTCTGGTGGAGCCAATTAGATAACACGAAGACTTCTTGATGATTTAATGGATTTAAGTGGGTCGCAAACGGTTGAAGGTTCTTTGGGGTTCTACAAATCTCAGCAAATCCCTGGAGTACGTGGTTTTGCTAACCGAATAAGGGAGGAGGTAACCACAGTACAAAGCCTGATAGCACAATATACTGCTTTAATTGCTGAGATCCAAGCGTTGCCAGATGTTGGTGAACACTTTGGTGACTTGATGAAGCTGAGGGACGAGAAGGCAAATCTAAATGAGAAGCTGGCTGGATTGAATGAACTCATTGCTAATTCCAGAGATGAAGTGGAGGACTTGAAGGAGCAGGTTGCAGACATGGAAGACTGAAGGTTCTATGATTGTATGGATCTCTTGGGCTGTTATCCTTGTTTTATGTCTAGGTAATATTATGGATGTTTAATGTTTGTTTATAGTTTAAACAATTCTGGTAATGATCATATGGATCTTTTGGGCTGTTATCCATACCAATGGTACCCTGTGTAGTTTATGAAGGTAATGGAATGGAATTAGTATCTTATATTATGGGTGATTTGTTATCTTTTTCGCTTTATGTTTTGAATACCGACTGTCTATAGTTTCTATGGGAATATGCATAGTAGTTCAGCAGGCATTGAGTTGTTAAGGTGTAGGCATGATTTTGCTCAGATAGGTCCAAACCAATTATTGGCTCATTGTGAGTAATGTTGTGTTGTTGCCGAGCCGTTTCACATATGTTCTGTACTGTTAGGTGATATAGATTTCTTGTTCATTGATCAATGGATAACCCGGGCTATAAAGCTTCCATATATGTATTTGATATCTATTATATGCATCACCAAAACCAAAGGTGGAATAGCTTTGTTATGTATATTTACCATGCCTGGTTGCGTGTAAATTTGTATGCGTGACTTTATGCTCCTTGAAACTTTGTTTTTGTGATCCTTGAACTATACTTGTTTCTTCTTTAAGGTTGTCGATGTTGCTGGTGTTGGGTAATTAATTAGGTGGTTGTTGCTGGTTTTAGAACCCTTTTTTATGTTTTTTTAAGGTTTGAAGAATTTAAGGTTTGCAAACATGGGTATAAGGTGGTTGTTGTTAAAAGGTGTATATTCTCATCTTATACACACTCTGTTGGATCTTTTACGAAGAGGTAACCGGTTTTTTTTAAAGATTTAAAGTATGAGTTCTAAACATTTTTTAAAGGGATTGAGTACGAACCATATAAAATATTGTGGAAGCATCGTACGCGGAGCTAACATAGCTGTTGCTGACGGTGTTTGAACTGAATATAAAGGGTCTATAATTTGTTGTGATCTTTCGGCCTGTGCTGTGTTTAAGGTACCTGTTTCACAATTTTTTTTGTTTACAACATGTGGTTTTCAGAGCTTATTAAGCTCATGAGTATATTATAAAAGGTTTTGCATTGTACAAATCCTATTCAAGATGGTGAAACCGACGATTTTCATGTAAATAGGATTGATTCGCTTTCATTTTTTTGTTTTACTTTGCTTATTTCTGCTTATTTTGTGCTTATTTGATTCTGCTTATTGTTATCTCTGTCCTTATTCTGTTAGCTTATTAGTATTTTTTTACCTTGTTCTAAGTTCTTGTATATGTTTGCTTAATCATCTTAAAAACTCAAAAAAGTAACAATAGTTAAAAACCCAAAAATATTTTGATCTTTGTTCTTTGTTTGATCTTAAAGTTCCTTTCATGTTTGAATTTGTTCATTTCCTTGTATTTAATGTTCTTAATCTTGTCTTGCCTAATATTTAGATTAAAAAGTTGTTTTTGCATTGAAAAAAGATATAAGAGCAAACGGTGTCACGGCGAGGGGGCTTCGCCGGTCCGAGGTGGCACCCTCGCCGGTGCTCGCTGTGACACCGGTCCCCTCTTCGCCGTTCCCTATTCTCCATAGTTCTACGAGGTGAAAAGGAAAAAAGGTGGGCCCCACTCAAGTTTATACCGTTTCACAACGGTTAGTTTTTAATTTTTTTTTCTTTTTTTAATTTATTTATTTTCCTATATATACACACACTACATTCACAATATACACACACACACAATACATTCACAAATTTACTCCTACAATCACAAAAAAATGTCAAACTTCCCAAATGATTACCTCTCCTACACGCAACTTCTTAGCCAAAGCACGGATCCGAATCAATCGTCGTCCTCTTCTCCGGCGACGCAGTCTGGCCAAGGCTCCGGTCAATTCGCAGCCCTCCCACCATTTTCGCATAAATACTTTCCAAACTTGTCACCCCAACAAATCTACTATAATCAACTACTAGCTTTGCAACAATCTCAATTTAATCCATCTCAGTTTAATCAATCGCAGTTTAATCCTAATCCATCTCAAAGTCAACAAGTCCCTGAAACACAATTCAAAATACCAGCACCACAACCTCCACCACAAAAAAAGTAGTAGTTCGTAAAGGAAAACGGGGGTCAAAAAAATCTATCACGGTTGATTTGTCCACAGACGAAGACGACATCGATGACGAAGCCGAAGTTGTGGTGGAGTCGACACCCCAACGGTGGACACCTGCTGAGGAGGTCATACTGGCCGAGTGTTGGGTCGGCGTTTCAGAAGATAAAGATCGCGGGACTGATCAAACTGAAGAGTATTTTTGGAACACGATTTATGACGATTTCAATGGTCGTAACGCAAATCGTCGTACCAAGAATATGTTGACCGGGAAATGGTCAAGGATGCACCCCGATGTTCAAAAGTTTCACGCTATCTTCAAAGATCTTAACAAGAAAAGCGGTCAAAACGAAGATGACGTGATTCATGCTGCAAAACTTGAATTGTGGCTTGTAACAGGGGAGAAAATTTACGCTTGACCATGTGTGGAGGGTGCTTAAAAACTACTCAAAATGGGACGCACCCGAGGGTCTTGACGAAAATGATCATACCTCCGTATTCGGTCCAGATCCTCGAGCTCGACCAGCCAGCAAACAGATACCCGCCAAGAAGACTCGATCAGAAACAACTGGAAGCAACACGAGTAGTGGTTCGAACACTTCGAAGGGAGAAATAAACGAGGCTTTACTCCTCAAAATACATGCCGGTAGAGACATGTACCACTCGAGGAAAGCTAGAGCCGAAGCCGAGAAAGCTAAAGCCGATGCCGAGAAAGCTAAAGCCGATGCTGAATTGGAGTTCAAAGAGATGGAGTTTCTCTCGATCAGAACCGACAATTTGCCTGAACCGAACAAGTCGATTATCGAAAGAAAACAGGCAAAAATCACGGCGAAATATGCAGTCGATGATTAGGATGTTTTTTTTCCGTATTTGTGTTTTTTCCGTATTGTTTTTTTTCCGTTTTTTTAAGTATTTGTATTTTTATTTGAAGTATTTGTAATTTTTAATTTTATAAAATAAATTTTTATTTTGTGTGATAAATGAAAAAAGAAATATAATGGTGAGTGGTGGGACCCAATTGAAGAGGAGAGAGACTAGTTGTGAGTGAGGGGGTGTTTAGTTGGTTTTTTGTTTTGGTTAGTTGAGATGATGTGGCGCTGAGGTGAAGAGGTATTACTCTTCGTGACACCTTTTGCTCTAAGTAATCATTTTAAAGGGTGTTTGGTTGGTTAATAACCAAACTCCAAATGGGTCAGTTTATGATTTTGGGTCTGGGTTAAGATATATAAGCCTTGAATCTTCATTTCTTTCTGCATATTCTAGGTGTTTCTGTTTTAAAAAATTCAAAATCAAGTTCTTGTTTCCCTTCCTTTTTTATTCTGTCAGGTCCTTGGCATGATCTGTTGTGCTTGATGTCTTAAGTATGTTTATGTGTTTTAAGTTTGATGTTAAGTGCTTGATGTCTTGAGCATGATCTTTTTTGTGCTTTTTTGATGTTAAAATTCCATTAATCATAGGACCTTAGAACTTGCTGGTATGTGTGTTAAGAGTAAGGTTGCTGAGATGGTTGACGGGAATGAATGGATGTGGCCTATTGAGTGGGATAACAGGTTTGATGAGGTTTTATGTTTTTCTTGATCTCTTTGTTTTGTTGTAAGATTAACTTATGATTTTTTTTTACAATCCATATATATGTTGTTAGGTTTTTTTATTATTAACTCAAAGTTTTGTGTAAAATAAGAGCATCAACAATCGTGAAGCTTTATATATGTGTATTAGATTATAGAGAGCTTCTGGAATATGGACCTCTTCAATTCATGCATGACATATGTACATGCAACAAATACTCACTATAGTGGTTGCCCTAAGTTTTAAGATGACTATTAGGCCCGTAGGTATCGATTGTTTGTGGATCGTTTTAATACATGTCCATTCTTTTATAGATTCCCCGTATAAGCTTGCATACATTTTCTGTTTTGTGTATTTATGATTGTGTACAACCAGCCAGGTTCGTAGCTTTAGGCTTCCACAACGTAGTTTTTAATTTTTCAATCTTCATGAAGACTTCTTCTTTGTTTGACAGAATTTTGAGGGCAGTGTGTATGTGTATGGGTTCGATCTATACATGACTAAATTTTTTACTAACACCCATCGCCTCACTTGGTTTTAGTATTCTTATATTCCTCTACTTGCGTTTTACCTAGTTTCTATAAGTTTGTTTACATTAAATAGTTGGAACATGTAACTTTACACGATCCAGTTATTTTGAATTTTTTTGCAAACGTTTGCTGATGTTTGATTTCTTATTATTATAATAGATATGGTGGAAGCAACGGATTCAATTACGTATGCAAAGAGGAGATAAACTTGGTCTCTAGGCATATTTTGGAGGCAACTTGACAGTAATTCGGGACTGGACTGACCCACCTCGGGATATGAATAAACACACATTTATGTATACATATCGTGTCACTCTTTTAACATAAGAATCTTTTAAATCTGAGATGTTGGTGTGGTCTCCCGAATGACTTCAAATTGCCTACAAAAATTGCATAAGATTCAAGAGTGTTTCCACAAGCTGGTGTAGCATCATTGATGCAGAGCTAGAAGCGCCTGGTGGTTCAAGAGTGTTTCCACAAGCTGATTCATGAGTGTTCCACAAGCTTGTTTGGATATTGCGTTATCTAATAAGCTGTTCTTATTGAAAATCTTAAGCTTTTTAAATAATATTTTTTGTAAAAGGCATAAACGAATTAGATTTTTGAAGCTATGTTGAGAATATAGACTTAATCATTGGAACACATATAACTGAAATAACTATTGCATCTAAGCATAGTTTTTTTTGCAATCCTATTTATTTTTTCCTACCTTAATTCGTATTTTATTGAAGTTATGATTAGTTTGATGGAGAGTTCTCACATGTAACGAGCTGTTTCTTTTGAATTTGTTGTTTATAGAGACGCCCAAGTATTAACTTTAGAGTTCTCACATGGGTGTCATGGCAAAGCTCAGTCTTCAGCCACTTCCAAGGCCAGCGCAACTCCATGAGATCAAGGTTTGTTCACCCAAGTATTAACTTTACAATTTCTTTGTTTTTACGCCATTGAAAGTGTTTCTTAAAATGTTTCTTTTTGTGCTTTGTATTTCTCATGTAATAGGTCAAAATGGCAGACTAGCATTGGTCCAACAGTTCATGAATCCATTGCTGGGTGGAGCCAGAGTATAAAATCATCGGGTGCACAAAATTTTTAATACGAGTATCTATGTAGCACATAATTTTAGGACTGGGTTCATTTTGAAAAAATAGAGATTTTTATCAAATATATACACTACGCGACAAAGTTCCACCAGGTTCCCGTGCACCCCGGGAACCCCCTAGCTCCGCCTTGGCTGAGATCCCAAATGGTGGTATTTGGTTGCTTGAGAACTTGAATGTTTACATAGAAGAGGATAACGACCCAAAATTTGCTATGAAGCTATCATCACTCGCCTAATTGTATGTCAATGATGCCTTTTCCATTGTACATAAGGCTCATGCATCAACTAAGGGTGTTGCAAAGCATTTGAGTCCTATTACTGGTTTCCTCGTGCAAAAGGTTTGTAGTTTATCTTTTAAAAAAATACTGTATATTAATACTTTTTTAGGATGAATAGTGTTTTTATTAGCTAAAGCTGGTTGGTATGTGCAAGTAATTACAGATGATCCTTGAGCATAAATTAGTTGTGCGTTATCTCTATTTTGGGTAACAATTTCAAATATGATATTTAGGTGAACACTGTGGCTGATTACACATAATTAATTAGCAAGTTTGACTATGTTGGCTTTTTTACCCTGTGCGCTTGCACCTTATGCACACCCCTTGGTCCGCCCTGGTGCGGGTGCCTTGGAATGGTGATGTTGCCGCATGAGTTATAAGGAGATTTGTTCAACTTTTCATCAAGACTGCATTTGTGGTCGAGCGTGACTTGACAATGGTGTAGCATCTAGCTGACAATGTCATCATTTTTGAAGGGACACCATATATTGATTGTGTTGCAAATGCCCCTCAGTCATGGAATCATTTCTTAGGTGTAAGTGTTGATTCATCACTCATATTGCTACTATTTTGTTTATTATCAGGTGTTCCAAAAGTTTCATCTTTAAACAAATATTGAAACACCGCCTACTTGCTAAAGGAACACTATATGCAATCAAAAGCCGAGTAGACATTGTTTTATCTTCTACAATTGCTATCCGAAATGTACCTTTTAATGCTATTCAGAATTTAATGTTTGTCTTTTGATACTGTCAGGGTGGCGGCAAAGTGCGTAGAGAAGTTTTTGTGGGTATAGCAGGTAAGGAAACTACATTGTTCGCATTTTTAGAATTATTTGATAATTATTACTCCTATGTCTCTGAGTTTTATTACCCGTGAATGATCATTTGGAGTCAGTTTTTATCATTAGCCAACTCTGTTTAATACCGCCTGCGCGCAAAGAACCAGATTAATAAGCTATGGGCAGACTACCACATTAACCTCAAGTCCATACTTGAACTACCACCATTTGGCTCATTTTATTAAACATGTTCATGGAATATGGACTAACCGAAAGACCTTGCAAATAATTCAATGTAACGGATTAGGCTTGGCTTATAAACATTCTTCATGTTCTTGAATTTCATCTTCAATAACTCTTTAATAAGATTTAAGTTCTTTTGGATACCAAAGTTTTCTAGGATACAAGGGGACTCATCCCCACCATCTATCTCCATCTCATTCAAGGGCTGAGATTAAATCTCCAATTTACACTGCAGGGGTATTTCTGTCAATTCGCTCACCGACTATATAAGCCACTTTCTCCTTTCTTTCTCATAAAAACACACACCCCGTTCTTTCACTTCTCTCTCTACCCCGATCTACTTTCTCTCTCTAAAATTTGAAGCGAATAATCACAACATCATCATGAATCCATCACAATCGATTAATTAGATCCATTACTTAACAAAAATTTATATCAGGTTTGTATTCTCATAATCTATGCTTATTTTTTTAGCTTATTTGATTTTGAATAAGCTTATTAATTTATTTTCATTAGCTTTTTTGAACGAAATATACCGATTGATAGTTCTTATTTTGATCGAATTATTCCAATTGATTGTTTTTATTTTGATCAATTTATTCTAATTAGCTTTTAATTAGGTGATTTATGTGAATAAGCTTATTTATTCGAATAAGATTTTGAATTAGATGAGAGTTATAAATAATCTTAAGAATTAGATAGGAGTTATGTGAATAAGCTTATAAATTACACGAGAGTTATGAATAAGCTAGCTTATTAGCTTATTTTGACAAATTGTAAGGTATTTTATGTAATAAAATTTTTCATTCTTTAAACAACTTTACAAACCAAGTTAAAAGTCAATATACTAACCAACAGATTTAGCTCAGTTGGCCATCAAGGTTCCACTAAGTGGTTTTCGTAGGAAGGTTCCCCAGAGGTCGTGGGTTCAAGACCCGCCAAGGGCCTCTCGGATGAAGCGGATAAGGAGTTTAACATAACTAGGCGAGAGTTCGAAGAAAACATATTGCCACTTAGAATATCATTGCACGACTCGACCCACTAACCACTAACATTTTCCGTTCTAAAAAAAGGTGAATATACTAAATGATTCACTTGTTTAGTTAATGTGGTTAAAATGTAACATGAATGTTTAACATGAATGATTAGAATTTATTCAAAAGATATATCGGCGCGTTTAAAATAAATGCTTAATTATGTGCTATCAAAGTCGATGCTACTTAATTGTAGTATCACATAGTTATGACACATAAGAGAATATGAATGACATTCCAAACATTGTCTAACATAGTAAAAAATCATGGTTATTTCTCTTATAACACATAGTTTAATTCCTCATGCTAAAAGTACAATCATGTTTTATTACATTACATGCGCCAAATATTATAAGATTTTTCTTAAGCTACTTTAAATAAATGAGTTTCAATGTTTCATTCTTATACAACTTTTGCAATATTTATTAAGAGCAATGGATCATGCAATATATAATACGTCGATATACATATATAGTACTAATCGGGGCAGAGCCAATTAAGGAGGGTAGGGGGGGGGGGGGTGATCGACCACCTAACTGAAGTAACTAGTATGACCAATTTGAACGTATACGGGTGCTAAAATGTTTGATTAGTGATCCTTAAAATATGTATAAACAGAGGTTGGGTCCTGACACTGGTAAAAAAGATGAAAAGTTAATGTTATCTACTTTCACTCTTATATTTTATACTTTAAACATTTTATCTCTTGATGATTTGGTTTTACTTTCAAACTAGTTTAAAAAGTTTTTAATATTGACATTTTTAGCTCATAAGTGAGAAAATTATTATGAGTTATGTACTACATTGTATAAATGGAATTATTATGAGTGATGTAATACATTGTATAAATGAAAGTAGCTCAAATTTATTGTCAAAAATTCTATGTGGTAAGCTTATTTTTTTAGTGTTAGATGTTAGATGGAAGAACTATTTGTAAAATTCAGGAAGCGCTTGATTAAATTGAGAGGAATGGGAATGATAATGGGTAAGGGAATACAAAGTAATGCAATGAGAATTCTATATTATCATTACCATTATTAGTGCTTGGTTAATACAAGTTGTGATGGTGATTGGAGATGACAACAATAAGTGCTAGGATGATAGTTAGTGGTCACGACGATGACGATAATTGTAGAGGAAGATTAATGGAAGTTAGTGGAGTTTAGTGGTATCTGAGGACGGATGTCGTTGCAACAGACGAATGCAGAGTTTTGGTAGTCCGCAGAGGTAGCGATCGAAGTGGAGGCGGTGGTAATGGTAATGATCAGTGGTTTGGTGGTTTTTGAGTGGTTATTGAGGGGTGGTGAGTGTGATAATCGGTTGTGGTAGTTGGTATATGTGGCCACTGGATGTGGAGGTTGTGGCAGTGGTGATGATTGACTGTGTGGTGGTGGTAGAGATAGTTTATGGCGTCTTTGGTAGCAGTTAATGATGGTGGTAGAGTGTGGTGGCGTCATTATTAGATGGTAGGGGTGGTGATTGTGTGACGCGATATAATAACGAGGTGGTAGCGACTGGTGGCAGTGGTGATGGCGTCAAAGAGTGGTGGTGGTGTTAGAAGGATGGTGGTAGCGAAAATGGCGGTGGTCAGTGATGGCGGTAGCGGTGGTGATGGTGGCGTCATCGGTAGCTGTTAAAGATATCGGTAGAGGTGGTGGTCGTGGTAGAAAAATACACACTTAAATCCACAGTGATGTTGGTCGCAGGTGTGGTCGATGGTAGAGGTGGTGATTGTGTGACGAGTTTCCATGGTGAGGTGGTAGCGGCCGGTGGTAGTGCTGGGGTGTTGGGAGGATGGTGGTATCAACAATGGTGATGGTTAGTGATGGTGGTGGTGGTGATAGTCAGTGGTCACGATGATAATGATGTTGGTAGAGGTGGTAGCGACTGGTGGTGGTGGCGTCAGATGTTGGAGGTGGCGTTGGGAGGATGGTGGTAGCGGGCGGTAGCAGTGGTAGTGGCGTTAGAGAGTGGTAGTGGTGTTGGAAGGATGGTGGTAGCGAAAATGATGGTGGGGTGATGGTGGCGGTGGTAGGTGGAGACACACATATACCAGAACCTATTACCTCGAATCAATTTTCCCGAGTTTATAGGAAAATGGTTCATTACCCATTAATAGGTAATGATTAATTATATTCTTGCTGACCAAGCACTATTAATCATTATTATTCTGATTCATTACCTCCTAAAACCCCTAACCAAGCACATCCTTATAGTCTCAATTTACATGTACATGTATGAATTAGTCTTTTTTGAATTCAATTTTTGTAGTTTATAACAAATTTTTTACCCGTCCTTACTTTATCCCTACTATTGTAGTTAAAAAAAGAATTTGAGCCTCCTTTAATTCAAATTTCTGGCTCCGCCTCTACTAATTTTGCCATGTTTAGAAAATGAAATTGTTAATATATTCATATAAACATATTTTTTTGGAGGTATTTTGGAGTAATAAAAAGTTTCTTTAATTAGATTGAACAATGTAAGATAATCTTAGAAAATGCAATGACACGAATGATAAAGAACATTGATTAAAATTTGCATGGGATATAAGATGTGGCCATGTATAAGAAGCAATAAACATGTATCATGTAACGTATAAGTTCATACCAAATTAACTAAACCGATTCTTTTTCCAAATCGATTTTCTTCTTGAAGGGTCTTAAGTTAAACAAAGAAACACAACTAGTGAAATCAGGACACTTGGTAACTATAGTGTTATTGTAAAACTTGAGCGACATACGGTTTTATTCAATACAATATATGTGTTGAGTTTCATTAAGCCTATATATTAATTGAATTATATAAAAAATGCAACTCACATCCAATGTCAAAACGTCTATATATTTGATTGCGGTATAAAAATGCTTATCACAACCAATTTATGCTTACTAGTTGCGTGCTTTGATTATTATGATAAACAAATATATTGGTGTAGGATCAATATATCATAGTATATAAACCTTTTTCAAGTTGGGGACCTAAACCGATACCGTTGTGAAGCCGTTGAGTTTTTGGATCGGTTTGAAAGAGTGTGTCAGCTTAGGTGCATTTTCAAGCCGTGGCTTGAGCCGATATTGTTCACAGCCGAGCTAATGGATTAAGAGATTAAAATATTAATATTTCACACTCTCCATTGGTTTTGTTGGTGGATTTCTCGTTAGATGCCACTTAATTTGGTGGTGTACAACATGTTTGCGACACTCCAAATTAAGTAGATTGGACTATTGAGAAGTGCTCACGTCATATATCATTTGTAAATGCGACAAGTAACTAAGAATCAAAATATGAAGGATCTATGTGTATTGTTTCAATAGGCTATGAGAGTTAAGTTAGGCTTAGGAGTGGAAATCTTTCCACCAAGGTATTAAGACGATATAAAGAATTCCTTAAATCATTATTTGATGCTTCTTTAAAAACCTAGACAAGCTAAACCTCTCTACTTCTCCTCTTCTTGTTCGTGGTGGTCGATGACCTTAAACCCACAAGGATTTCAATTGAGTTTTGGTTAAGAAATATAAGTGTTTAGTTTTGTTATTTTGATTCAAGAACTAGCATTCGTGTAGTATGATCAAAGACGTCTAGCGTGGCCTGTTTGATATAGAGATTACCTAGTTTGGCAATTTAGCTCCCTTCCTGAACTTTGATAAAATTTATGTAGTACATTATATTAAGCCAAGAAAATATCATTGCTTACCATAGTTTTTAAAAGCATACTTCGTTGTGATAAGCATATTTTTATACCATAAAGAATATATACGCGTTTTGACATTGGTTGTGAGTTGCATTTGCAAAAATTTCAAACAATTTATATCATAATATCAGTTCGTATATAGAAACGTATTTATAAAGTTAATAAAATATTTTGAAGAAAATGATTATTATATAATTGATAATAAACTTATCATGACTATTATGATTTCGAAGATTGCTACTCCCTCCTTTTGATAGTAAGTGTCCACTACTTTTTTAGTCATTTTTATTTTACTTTGACTATAAATATTTTTACTTGTGTTATATAATACTTGGCGAAAATTATACCAATGAATACAATTTAAAACCGAATCTATTCATATAACTTTCATCTAGTATTATATAATACAAATACAAATATTTATGGTCAAAATTCAATAACAAAGACATGGAGTACAATAAATTTATGGTAAAAAGTCAAAATTCTTTTGTGGACACTTAATATGGGACGGTGGTAGTAAAAGTTTAGCAATTTCAAACCAATACTTGGAGTACAATAAATTAATATTATATATAACATCAACTATTTGTGATCATGAAAGCAACTCATATGTTATTATCTCTGAATTACACAAGTGTTATTTTTTAAAAAATTTTGGTAAAAATTTGTAAATATATTCATGTTTTCTTTTGTAGATGGCTTTGGTTGCTGGCTACATACGTCAACTTGATGAAGGAAATGTAGTGACTTTTTAATGATAAATAGAGTTTTGATGAAACTTTATAGATATATCGTATTGTTCAAAACCTATGTCGCCAAGGTTTTACAATAAAAGTGTTGGCAACAAGTGTCATGATTTCACCGATTGCATTCATATGTTTCACCTGAGACTTTACAAGACGACAATCGATTTGGAAAAAGAAGTGGTTAATTAATTGGTATGTCTACACATACATAATACATGTTTTACTCATTTATATACATGTTCACATCTTATATCCCGTTCAAGGTTTTATCAATTGAGGCACTGTAGTTCCTAACATTGTTTTACCCATCATTGTTCATCTACTTAGAAAAAGGTTACATTAATTCAAAATGCCTCGAAATTAAACATATTTATATAAATCACCCGGGTAATTTCATTTGCTAAACATGTCAAAAACTACATATATATACATCTACACACACACACACACACACACATACACACACATATATATATATATATATATATATATATATATATATATATATATATATATATATATATATATATATATATATATATATATATATATATATATATATATATATATATATATATATATATATATATATAAATAAAAAAAATAAAAAAATGCAAAATATCATATCTTAAAAATAAAAAAACTAAAAAAATAAAAAAACTAAAAAAAAATGGTGCACAACTTATCTTTAATCCAAAAATTAATATAAAAGCTATTTAACACGAGATTGTACGTAGTATATATTTGGTTACTATTCAAATTTTCCAAATCAAGAATTACTAGTAAATTTTATAGGTATAGATTATGGTAGTTGGAGGGCTAGTCTCTTCTATCTTGAAAAACCAAAAGAATATTTTTAGCATTTTGAACCATAAACCGAACCCATTGATATACACAACCTGTGTGCGCAACTTATCCTATAAACTAGTTCTTTATTCTAAAAATATCAAAATCTATTACCACGTATATTACTAAGCTCCTTAATCATATGGCAAATAAATAACGTATTTATTGTTCAATAAAAAGTGAATGACCATTAATGGCTAAGAAAAAATTAAGAGTGGTGTAAATGTCTTCAATACCCTTTTTTGTTACTAATAATTATTTATTTATTTAATTATCTAATTTTCACTTGTCAAAAAATTACTGGTTTTTATCGTTTTTATTTTAAGCTTGGTCACTATATGAACGCAAATATATATATATATATATATATATATATATATATATATATATATATATATATATATATATATATATATATATATATATATATATATATATATATATATATAGGGGGACTTTCTTGTCAGAACCATTTTAGGTGTCAGAACTATCAGAACCATAATAGACCAATCAGAATTTAGATAATTAATTTGATTTAAGTTATTAAATTAAAATGGACAAGGGCATAAATGTAAAAGCAACTTGTTAACAATTTATGGAAAGTTTTCATGAAAAAAAAACAATCGATCTGCTATATTTTTAAAAATGACAATTTCTATATTTGTTTTGATTTTCTTTTAAATCTCGTTTTTCTAAAACCATAAATTTTTGAAATTATTTTACCTTCTTTTTTTTAATATTTTTTGTTTCTTTTTCAGCATGCATGTTTTTTAAATGTTGAATGCATATCTGTTCGTAAGGTAGGGATTAATTTTTGAATTTTACTTTCTAAAGTCATTTTTTCAACATCGTGTTTTTCAAAAGCAAAGTACATATATGTTTTTTAATAATATAAATTTAGGACAAACACAAAACATAAATGTTATACAAATTCAATATCAATTGAAATACAATAAAAATACAAAATTTTAAATAAAATAAATTAAATGAATCTAATCTATCTTTACACCTGCGCACAAAATTTTAAACAAAATTTTAAATAAAATAAATTAAATGAATCTAATCTATCTTTACACAAAACATAAATGTTATACAAATTCAATATCATTTCGTGCATTTGTGTTATTGAATATGCGATCGTATTTCATACTTCGTGTATCTTTACATTTGTATCATTGTCTTCTCTTTTAAAGTGTAATTTGTGTAGACATGAACTCGCTTTATATTGGTCTAGGTCCCCATCTTTATCAACGATGTTCAACACCTGAAAATACATTAAATTTTTTTTTTTATCATAAACACGTATAAGAAATCTAAACATACATGTCTAATTCAACCTAAAAGCATACATGTCCAATTCAAAACATACATGTTCGATTCAGAAACATACATGTCCAATGCAGAACAAAAACATACATGTCCAATTTAAAACATACATGTCCGATTCCAAACATACAATTCAAAACATACATGTCCGATTCAAAACATACAATTCAAAACATACATTTCCGATTCAAAACATACATGTCTGATTCAAAACATACGATTCAAAACATACATGTCCGATCCAAACATACATATCCGATTTAAAACATATATGTTTTATGTCCAGTTCAGGACATACATGTCCAACGCAGAACAAAAATTTAAAAACATACATGTTCAATCAACTAACACATGATTGCTTGGCATACCCTCCTAGTAACACGTATCTATCGAATTAAAATAAAATCATCATGTTCAACCTTTTTTATGAACCACGAAACAAATTTTTTTATTTAATAAGATTCAAACTCAAATTGGTAACATCCAATTATTTAGTTTGGTTCAACCACAAACGACTACGCCAACGATCAATTTTGCAATTACAGATTCTAAAGTAAATCAAGATTTAAAAAAGATAACATTAAACGAAACATAACAGTCTTACCTTGAACAATTTTTTTTGGTTAGCATCCAGAAGCACCCATTATTTCTCTTGTACCAAAAAACCTTATAAATGGGTTTCGGGTCCATAGATCAACTAGAACCATTTCAAATCGGAACTATTCAGATCGAAACCAATTCATACAGAATCATTAATTCGAGATAGTTCGTTAACGAAACCCTTTGTAAAACTTGAATTAAGAATACACTCTATTCGAGATCATTATGGTTATGAATAATTGAGAAAGTAGCTAAGGACTTTTAGAAGAAAAACAAATTATTTCTTCATGGTGTGAAAAAGACGGAGGCGCAAGATCCGAAGGGAGAGATACTGTGGTGGTAAATGATTTTAGAAATATAGAACTGAATTAATTTTATTTTATTAGATGCTATATTCAAGGAAAATTATAATGCCGAATTTACCCTTATTTAATATTTTGTTTTCAGAAATAGGTGGTATATATTTTCAAAAATGCCATTTTGCATTGAGATATTGTACATCATGTATTATTAACAGTAAATTTAGTTGTTCTGATAGTTCTGTCACTTAAAATGGTTCTAAAAAGAAAGTTACACTATATATATATATATATATATATATATATATATATATATATATATATATATATATATATATATATATATATATATATATATATATATATATATATATATATATATATATATATATATATATATATATATATATATATATATATATATATATATATATATATATATATATATATATATATATATATATATATATATATATATATATATATATAGTGTAGTGCTATTTGCAGAACCTGTTTTTTGGTACAGAACTTATAGAACCATTTAAAACAAATCCTGGCCTTTGGATAAACATGATCAATGGCTGAAATGATGTGTGGCAAAATCGTAATAAAATGAAACTTCAAAAGTACCTTTTAAGTGCTACAGGGGTAATACTGGAATATCGTCTTTATTTTTTTTACAGCTGTCTTTTATTAGAGATTAAATCAAAAGAAAAAGAAACCTACCCACACAATATCTCTCCCACATCCTCCAAAAATTAGATCTGATAAAAAATCCATTTCATACCAAGAACAATTCCAGCTTTTAAGAAGTCACTCGAATGATCATGACCACTATTATTGGATATATGTATCAAACCCACAGCCGAATGTTTATTAATAACCGATCCAATCCCGATCAAAGAAAGATTATAATCATCTCATAACAGATCCAATCCCGATCAAAGAAAGCTCCAATCCTGAATGTTTATTAATAACCGTTCCAATCCCGATCAAAGGTATTCTGAATTGTGAAATCTTCTTGTAGCCATAAAAAATTAATCGAGCGCCCCATTACAGTATTATGACGACCTGATCTGGTGAAACTAGTATCAGTGATGGTTTGATTTTGGATTTTGTGCTTTATGTTTATTTTGGATCAGAACTAATTCGATTGGTGCTTCATGTCCGAGTCAAAGTTTGGTCCGATTGGTGATTAGCGGGTATGTGAAAATCACATAATCTATGCCTCAAAACATTACCGAGTGGTCGAAGTTTGTGTCAAAAATCTAATGGAAGTCGAAGAAGAACAACCTTTGCTCGTCCTGGACATCCTTTGGCAGGTTGGTTTTTTTAATCAAACAATATCTGGTATATATGATTTCTCTTGTTAAACTTTAAATGGAAGTAAGTATTTTTTGGAAATTAATGAAATCATGCTATATTCCCCTCTTAACAACTCATAAATCACATCTAATTTGAATGAGATCTATCAAGTGAAATATTCGAGTATATAAAAAAAATCAGTAATCCGAATAGTGTGGCATCGTATTTGGGGCAGGGGCAATTGGTTATAATGGTATGTATACATACAGTTCCATGGCGCACATATCCAGTATCTTTGTTTTTTAATCTGCTTCTCAAAATAAAATAAAAAAACATGTAAGTTTTGATTAAGTTGATTTGGTCTTGTGTCGAGTTTGTGACAAGTTCAATAGTTTTGTGATTGAAGATGATTTTGGTATCGACGACTTACCTGGAACAACATGTGTGGTGGTGATGGGGTTGTGGTTGGGCTCAGGGGCGGATTTACATTGAACATAGGGTATGCACGTGCATACCCTGTGTAGAATCTGAGTAGTGTAAATGGATTTTGATTCTTTCGAATGTTAGAGCAAAATATACTATAATTTTACGAGTGCACGCCCTTTAATCTGATAGAAAATTGTTGGTGCACATCCATGAATTTCAAAAAGAGGAAGAAGGGGACAAATATGACTGTAAATTAAAGTGTCGGTGTTTGCATAGTTACAGACTTACAGGGTTTATGAGGAAGAAGAACTAGCTTGTCGGTTATTTAATTATACTAGTATATTCTAAGGCCCAATGGTAGAATTTAAAGTTTTAAACTTATTTTTTTCTCTTTAAGCCCACCCAACCCACGTCTTTTTTTGTGAGCATATATTAGTTGTGTTTTTAAGTTAAATGGAAAGCTAATTTATTTCAAAAAATTTGTCTTTCGCTTGTAAGAAAAGGTTTGCTGTTTACTTGTGGTCATTGATTTGTGTTTGTCAATCACAATGATTCACATAAAAGTTTAGTTTGTTACAAAATATTAAGTAGTAGATGAATTTACATGAACATCCGTTGCATTTTTCCTTATAATAGTCGAATATGCATAAACAATATAATCTCGATAAACCAAATCATTTATAGCAAGCCATTCAAAAAAAAAAATCATTTATAGCGAGTTGGATCCGAAAAATAAACAATCGTGCCTAATCTTAATATTGTTACTAAAACCCGACCCGAAAAATCTAGCCCGAAAACCGAATTTTATTATTTTTATTTTTGGTATTTCTTAGAATGGCGAGAAAAAAATAGTGCATACCTTATCCTGAATTTCTAGATCCGCCACTGGTTGGGCTTGTGTAGGCGAAGCTGAGGCTCGTGTAACTGCTGGTGCCGGGGTCGCCCTGCTGGTCGAAATGGTTGTTTCTGAGCAGAAGTTGATGCAATAGAGGTTGTGGAGAGGCTCGTGATGGTTGGGTAGGCGACTCAGTGGCAACACAGGTTGTAGTAACCAAGGTAAGCGAAAAGGAAACGAGTAGGCTTTATTTCAGTCATTGCTTTTAATGTTTAAAAGATGGTAAAACAGAAAAAGATTGATCAAATTAAATTATTACTTTTTCGTGATGTCATACTATGAAGATGGAAGAGTTGCTTAAATACAAGTCTCATACATTAGAAAGATCTTTAAAGTGGCCTGAAACATTTCTGTTACAAAGAAATCATGTATGTTGCTTAAATACAAGTTTATATTTTTTATAATCTGCTCCTTGAAATCAAAGAAATCAGGTAAGTATTGTTGATCACTTATGTTTTAACTATTAAAGAAATCAATCACTTATGTTTTAACTATTAAAGAAATCGGGTAAGTTTTGTTGATCACTTATGTTGATCACTTGTATTTTTTATAAAATGCTCTTTGAAATAAAAAAAATCAGGTAAGTGATAACAACATTGTTCAGTTACATGCCATGTAGCATCGAGTGTACGTTTTATTGAAAAATGGTATTGCTTAAATACATGTTTATACTATTTTGTTAGAGTTTAATGACTTTTTTTGCAGCGTGCAGATAAATTTTATGGAAAACATATATGTTTTTTGAAGACATATATGTTTCTCCGAAAACATATATGTTTTTTTGAAGACGAACACATATGTTCTTGGAATGGTACGTATGGTCTAACAGATTTATCATGAATCAAAGTGTGCATACATTTTGTTGGAAGAGTTGAATCTTTTGTACATATATATTTAACAATATAAATTTTTATTTAAATTATATAAAATTTTGTTGTTGTATCTATATTTCTGCTTTGATTTTAACTTTAGAGATTACATGTATTTTATTAGTTTTTTCACTTTTTGTTAAGAAATTTCAAAGACAATGTACACCAAGAAACATAGATGCAAATGCAATTACTTAAAAAACATGTATGTACTAATAGAAAAACATATATGCACCGTAATTTTAAAAATTGCAGAATTAAATTAAACTAAAAAAATAATTTCAAAAAATTAAGATTATGAAAGACGTTTTTTATATACAAAAGAAAATTTAGAAAAAGAAGTCTAAATGTGTTCTTCCTATAATACCCTTTTGTTTTAATTTATTTTTAATAATATAACTAAATTCTGATTGGTTAAAAATGGTTCTGTAGGTTCTGTACCTAAAAAGGGGTTCTACAAATAGCGCTCCCCTATATATATATATATATATATATATATATATATATATATATATATATATATATATATATATATATATATATATATATATATATATATATATATATATATATATATATATATATATATATATATATATATATATATATATATATATATATATATATATATATATATATATATATATATATATATATATATATATATATATATATATATATATATATATATATATATATATATATATATATATATATATATATATATATATATATATATATATATATATATATATATATATATATATATATATATATATATATATATATATATATATATATATATATATATATATATATATATATATATATATATATAGAGAGAGAGAGAGAGAGAGAGAGAGAGAGAGAGTAGGGATCCAGTAAGAAGAAAAATTAGAATGAGAAGAATAAGAAGAAATCCTGACCACAAATTCCATAAAGGAAGGAGAATTTTAAGGGGAGATGCATCTGACTTTGTAGGTGCATCTGAAATGTGTGGCTGTGGTTTCTTCTCATTCTTCTCATTTTACTTAATCTTCTTATTTGATCCTAACTCTCTCTCTCTATATATATATATACTAGTTTTGTAACCCGCCCAACGGGCGGGTATGTTTCATTAACTTTTTTAAAGAATGTCTGTCGATCTGTTATGTTAGTTAGCAGTTGGACATAAAGAGTTTAAATGTTTTGTTTTTAAGCAACTAACGTTTTATTATGTTAGGCTTGACCAATCTAGCGAACGGATTATGTTCTATGTTAATCTTACAACGTACAATTTGTTTGTTAGTATATACTTTTTTCGATTTTTTTTGGAAATATGTTATATTTGTTTATAGTTGGACATATATTTGTTGTTTTAGAATTGGCTTTATAGAAAGGATTTCAACACTGGTTTTTGTTAGTTGTTGTAACACTGGATGTACGATTTTAGTCACATGTTAATCTTTGAGTGTATAGATATACAAAATGAATGTTTAAAAATAATTATTTGATATTCCTATTTATTAGTAAGAGGGCCAAAATTGTTAGTGTTATTTTTGTCAATTTAGAATAATAGTTTATTAATATTCATTACCATTGTATTGACAAGGATATTATAGTTTGTTTCACTTTGATGATATTAATTTTTATTTTAGTCCTTATTAAAAAAGTTTTAATCTTTATAGAAAAATTTATACTTTGTTTCTTTTTGTTAAATATGTATATGATTTTAATTTTTTTTTTAAATAAATAGTGTAATGCTTGTTTATCCGAAAATCAACCCGATTTTTATTTTGATTTTTGGCTTGACTCGGTTGAATTTGTTTTTGTTAAGTTTGTTGGATGACGCTAAAAAATAATTCACTCGAAGTACCTTACGAATAAATGAACACCTAAAACCTGTATGATAATATTGGTTTTTTTGCTTACTTTTATATTCATTGTATTTTAGTAAGGAAAAGTTATAATGATTTAAATAATTATTTATCTTATTAACAAGCAAAACTTTTAGTAAATAAATGACATTTATTTTGTAGTGTTAAGAAACTTCAAATTAGCTATTGTTAAACGGAACGTAAAACCAATTTGGTTATAAACCTATATACTCTCAAGAGTCTCAGGTGATCAATTGATTAAGCAACTTGGTAAAATCTTACTAACAAATGCTTATGGCATGATACAACAAGAGTACAGTCTTGTTGGGAGCAACTGTAATCTCATCCATGGATTTTTAGCATAATATCACTATCGGGTAAATCTTTACTTAATAGGTGGGTTCGTTTTGTACATCTTTTTAAAAGCATGTTTATGTATTAGATATATATTTTTTTGCAGTTGGATCCGTTTAAAAAAACTTGAATAAATTAACTTTTTTTTAACAGCGAGTTAGTAGTTAGTGATTCGAGCCTACAGTGAAATCTAATTGGGCAGTATGCAAGTCTCAAACATTATCCTTTAGGGGATAAACTCCACTCCTGCTTCTATTAAACATGCTTTTAAAAAGATGTACAAAACTCCGCCATATTACCTAACTTGTCGTTAAAAAAAACAAAAAAACAAAAACCAAAAAACAAAAAAAAAACTAATTTTTAATATTTTTAAGGCTTGACTCACCCGACGGACTTGTTTTTTCTCATATTAATATTTCGTTGTACTAATATCTGTTTAATATTTCGTTGTAGATTATCCTTTGATATTCTTAGTACTTGCGACACTCATCATGATTGGTTTTTAATTTGTTTCTAAAAGTACCGTGTATATTCGTTATATGTGTTGGTACTGGGTCTCATTTTGTTTAAAAGAAAGCAAAAGTTTTTTATTTTTATTTTTTGGTGTTTGGTGATCCAATAAATCTGTTTTGTCTCATATGAATATTTGGTTGTACAAATATATTTAAATGTATCTAGAGGTCAGCAAACTTTTTTTTCTTCATAATTGTCTCGATTTATAAACCGGTTCAATTTTAGTCATCCGGTCAACAAACCGTTTTGACATAAACAAATTGGTTTTTAACCGAATCGGTTCAGTTTTAACATGTTTTTAATTTTTTATTTATTATAAAGTGCATTCGTATTATAATTCCATTATAAAGATATTACATCAACAAAGCTTATCCCAATCCAAAGTATTACATATCCAAATCAAAAACAAAACCAAAAACATCACCGAAGATCTTGAATCTTTTAAACCGGATTTGTTGGTTTTAACCTGTTTTTAACCGGATCGGTTTGATTTTAACCTGTTTTTAACCGGATCCCTTCCGTTTTAACCGGCCATTTAACCGGCCATGCCCATATGATTTCAATTTTAATTAATAACTACAGTTGCCTAATGGTAATTTGGCAGTACCAAATCGCGGTTTGAAACTGGTATTTTAAAACTTTGGCAGTAGCAAATATAACAATTCTCTGTTAGATATAATTAATAGTAACTACATTTTCCTAACGGTAAGTTTACATAAAAAACGTAATAGCAACTTACACAACTATGAACTTCTTACGTCAGATATAAGATGATATAAAAGGACTATGGATTAGCTTTTTTTTAGCTATTGGAGACTTCTTGTATCATATTATGGTATAAGACTTACTGTAGTACTACCAATGTGTTAAAATTCGGTTTATAAATTGACCCGATCAAGTAATCAGGTGCGGGTCAACCCGGGTCGACCTGAGTCAACCTGATTTTCTAAAAAAAATAGAAAAATTCATATTTTTAACAATTAACAAAAATAATATATAAAACCATAAATAATATTGATATAAATTGTTACTAACCAATAAAATACGTAAAAATAAAATACCATTGCAAATACGTAAAATTTATATTTTTTTAAATCCCCAAAACATCGAAACCCGGTCGGGTCTCGAGAACCGGGTGACTCGGGTCACCTCAAACCCGGCAGGTCAAACCGGGTTTCGAAAATATAAAACCCGAGTCAATATGACCCTTTTTTCGGCCGGAATCGGGTCAATCGGTTGACCCGGTCTGAAAAATTGAGTACTACATGATCAGACACATATTGTGTAAAGAAAGATGCTTATGAATAACGACCCTTCTTCACTTTTTGTAACATGAGTTTAGTGAGATTTCCAACCAATTATCATAATTATCTAAAACCATGTATAAAAATATAATTTCAAATTCCTACAACCAAGAGAAAGCGAGGGGAGTTGATACGACCCTCTCGGGTAGTATCGGGATAGGGCACCACTATACCGTGTGCTGGCTCCGTAAGAAAGAGAGACAAGAAGACTTAGAGATTTATTGATTAACTTTTATTGACTGATAATAGAATTACATAATGAAACCTTAAATACTACTTTAAAAGATAAACATAAATAATAAAAGATACTAAAATGATAAACATAAAACATAAACATATATCCTAAAAATAGAAGATATTCTTGTCGTAACATTCCTCACTCCTTCGAATTCACCTTGCCCTCAAGGTGACGTCTTGAAAAACGCTCTTGATTCCCGGGTCCCAAATTTTGATATGTTTCCTAAGCATTTGCAGAGTCTGTTCCAACTTGTTCTTTGGCTCGGGAAGTAATAATTCTTGGATTTCAACTCTACACTCCTTCCATTCAGATGTAACAGACCACATGCCCTTGTTAGGCCGCGATTCGTCGATAGATTGCAATTCACCAACAACAACAGGTTGTGATTCACTAACCATAAGATGTAATGCATCAACCATTCGTGATTCACCAACCATTTGCGATTCACCAACCATTTGCGATTCACTAAGATTAGGTTGCGATTCGTCATCCACAAGTTGTGTTTGAACAACAACGGCCTACTCTTTTTCTTTTTCCTTTTCTGCAATTGCTTCAAAACGAGCCTCAGAGATACGGGCTAAATAGAAAGCGTCTCCTAAAGCTGTAGGCCTTAACCTCAACAATTCCCGTTGCAACGACACTTTAAGGCCAGAGATATAAAAACATTTAAGCAAGTTTGTAGAGATCCTCGTTACCCGATTTGCAAGTATCACAAACTCACTTTGATATTCGGCCACGGTACCCATCTGCAGAAGTTTAGACAGTGCATATTTTGCGTCTTGATCGCTGCCGTCTAACGCCATAACTCGAGATCAGTAAAAATTAAAAATAATTTTTTTTAACTGATGAACAGTAACTCGACGATGGTAATCTTCTGATGAACAGTAATCGTCTGATGAACAGTACGCAATGAACAGTGCGATGAACAGTAATCCTTTTTTTTATATTGGAACTCTAGATCAAAAATCCCCCAACGAATTGAGGGCTCTCAATGAAAGCACCAATTGATACGACCCTCTCGGGTAGTATCGAGATAGGGCACCACTATAGCGTGTGCTGGCTCCGTAAGAAAGAGAGACAAGAAGACTTAGAGATTTATTGATTAACTTTTATTGACTGATAATAGAATTACATAATGAAACCTTAAATACTACTTTAAAAGATAAACATAAATAATAAAAGATCATAAAATGATAAACATAAAACATAAACATATATCCTAAAAATAGAAGATATTCTTGTCGTAACAGGAGTGCAAAGCTGGTTCAAGTAATTGGAGCTAAAAAGACTCGATAAACTATCTAATCTGTCCTATGTAAATAACCTCCCTTTTGTCACTTAATTCACAACTTCTCACAAACACAGCTAATACATAACTTGCCACAAAAATATCAGAGACTAAATCATTAATTTAAATTTGTTATCACATATGTAGACTTTCTAAGACGGTAAAGAAAATCGTAGATGAAAAACACATGCCACAAAATAATTAGGAACGCATACAATGACGGACCTGGAACATTTATTTTGGGAGGGCCAAGTTATTTTTTACATACTAAAATAATAAGATGGACAATAACTTTAAGACGAAAAGTAAAAATTTTACACTACTCGTCAAAAATTTTGGGAGGGCCGGAGCCCTCCCCAGTTCCTTAAGAAATCCGCCACTGAACGCATATGAGGATCATGAGCGAGGGTTTTGGTGGCAGTGGCTGGTAGCCTGGTAGAGAGTCGCCATTAGAAAGGGTTGTTGTGTAGATGTATTGGTGAATAAGATCATCGCAATTATTATTTTGTACGCCACCATGAAAGTAGTGAGTGATAAAGGTAGCACATGCGGATCTGCATATTCGCCTTCCTCAATTAGCTTTTTTAAAGTCGGGTCCAAGCAGATTTGTAGTAACAGTAATAACAGGTCGTGTTAGCTTCAAGTACATAACTTGATATGATATAAGTGAAAGAGTACCTATTGAAATAAAAGTTTGAAGTTTAGATACTTAATCTCGCAAATAATAATACCGAGTGTATTTAAACATACATCCAAACACCCCTATTCCAGATAACTATATTACAATAAAGTTAATATAGATATAAGATCTAGCTTTTTCTTCATTCCCTGCACCATTAGACCAATGTCGAACAACATCATTGGAAAAGGCATAACCGTTCCAGTCATTGGAATCCAAAAGATAGAGCTAAACTTTTATTTTTACCTTCGCATTATTGTCTAGTCGAAGTCACCCAATTTTAAGGTTTTCGTTGGTTGTTGCACAGAATCTGGTATCCAATAAGAGGATCATCTATAGACCACATTCCGTGGGGAATAATTGCAATTGGAGATATTTTGGCTTCATTTGCAAAACTTGTGAGTTTAGGTTCCTTGGTGAAGCTAAAGATGCATTTGTAGCAGCAAGCAGGCGCTGAACACATATGGAGATTCTCCCACCCATTTGAAAATTGGGGTTGATGGAGCCATAGGGGCCGATGATCTCTTAGATTTCAATGCATCAAATTTATCCTTTGGTCCCTATAGACATCTTACTTAACAAATAAAGTATATACATGTATGTAGTTACTAAAACTTTTCTAGCCGGAATATCTAAGAAATAATTCATTTTTTTAATGTAACTAAGTTTTGTGGATCAAGTGCTTTATGAAGTAATTTACATCAGTCATTCTATTTGAGCAAAAAAGAACTAACCGAGGGCTCCAAATATTCATTCCGAGCTACAGGAAAAATGGCTTATTTGATCAAATTGTTGATAGGGCTGTAATTTTATAAACAAGTAACTATCTTCTGCGCAGTGTGTAGTCCTTTCAATAACAATACTATAGATATATATATGCAAACTATAATAAGTTGTTAATTTCTATATAGTAATGTTATTTTAGTATTTATTTTAACTACTATGTTACATGCTCAAATAGATGTATTGGCTGCAAGCGGAACGTAGGCGCTTTAGGTGTTGCCTTGGCCATGCACTCTCGCGTCGTGTAATGTCGTATGTATGATAGTGGTTATTAGAAGTATGCCGCTCGAGTCTTCAAAAATTAAAGGAATTTAGGGGGTAGTAGCATCACCTGTGATATCACTAAAACATACAAACAATTCGAATAAAGAAGTAAACAAATTTATTTTCTGATCAAGGAAATTAAACTTGAAGTTCCATGCTTCGCCCATAATTAAAACTTAGAAATTTATGATTAATAATTAATTTCGTATAGATAATGAGCAAAAAACAAAAGTTTTGCGAAAATTAGAGACTTAATGTGAAGTGTGACTAAAAGTCTCGTTGAATTAGGCTAAATGGATATGTAAATAGTACAAGTTATGCCCTTTAGATACTAATGCAAGTTTTATTGTGCTTGAAGCTTGGTGATTAAATAGTTAGAAAATCAAGAAAAGGAAAAGGCTACATGTGTTGACTCGCTGTCCACAGGTCGCGCCACCAAACACAAAAACAGAACTTTGGTTCTCCATACTCCATGCTTATCCCGACACTTACCAAAGCCAGAACTTTGGTACTACACAAAGCTGTAAATCTTATGTGTATAAACATGTTAATTCTCTAATTAAAATAAAATTTTTAAAAGCATCAAAACATTCCTTTTATCATAAATTCATAAAAAAAGTTCAGCATGGGGATTATGCAATTAACACATCCGTTAATTCTAAGCAAAGACAAATCTTCTGTTTTGAAAGATGTGACAAACAGAAAATCATTAGGCACATTTTTTAACAAAATAAAAATAATCAGAAAGTCAGCTGTTCGTGAGTTTGGAAAATCATGATTTTTATATAAATTGCACATTGTTAAATAAAAATATACACCCTTTCTGAGATGATTGTAAAGCATCTCACATTAGGTTGAAAGGAGGCGTAATTTAGATAATAGTTATTTGCATCTAGCGTAATAATGATTTTCATACTTCCATTATTTGGTCCCATTAAATTATCCGATAACCAAAAGCAGAATCTGGTGTAGAATTACCTCAAAAACGGATATCCAAATACCTCAATGATACTGATAGTGTAAATTTATATAAATGTATGAAACATGTGTCCTTATGTATCAAATTAAAAATTTATGGCAAGCGCAAAACTTACAGGTTGAAATAAGGAGGCTTACGAATTTTCTTGAATCTGCATTCTGATTCAAGCATGACTCGATTGTATTTCTTGGCAGAATTTATCTAAGGTAGCTGAAGTATTTTATAAAAACATATATAGGAACCACTCAAAACATAAACAATCAAAGGTTAATCCACAAATGTCAAAATCACAAATCAATTACCTTGTTGTCAGAAGTCTTGCATTGCTTCTTAAATTTTTCTCTTGACAAAACATACTCCGTACGAAACAGGACTTTCATCTTTAACCTGCATAAATAACTCAACTCTATTTGTATATAAATACACTTTCATCTGTAACCTGCATACATAACTCAACTCTATTTGTATTTAAATACACTTATAGGGCAGCGGGTTAGATCAGAAAGGCTCTTATCATAAAAACTAAATGACAAACCACTACTACACAAAACGCTAAAGAGACCCCCTTAAAAAGACTGGTTATGAAAAAACATGTCTCTATGACCAAAAATGGTGGGAAGGGAATGCATGGAAACTGTTTTTTTTTTTAAAACAGTCTCCATAATGTGAATTCCAAAGAAACATGTTTTTAAGATGCAACCAGTCTTTTTTATAAAACTAAAGACACTGGTTTTTATGTAACAACATGTCTCTATGTGTTTGTTTTATGGACACCATTTTTTATAAAAAACCAGTGTTTTTACACATTTTAAGACATTGGTTTTTAAAAAACCAGTCTTGTTTTTATTTTAATAGATTGTGGTTAATTTTTTTCTAAACTTAAAATCATAAGGACTAAATCGTACATACGTGTTTTTATAACATATTACATTTTTATACTTTATAAAATATATATGTGATTAAAGTATAAGGGCCATTAATAGATAAAAAATTAAGAATCATAATTTGTGTAAAACTTATATATATTTACCTACTGTATATGTAATTTTACTCGACGTAAACCTACAATATAGTTTTAGTCGATCCAACCTACAACAAATTCTTGGTCGATCAAACCTACAAACAGATACGAAAACCTACAACAACACAGATTCTTCCTGTAAGTATTTGTTCTTCAGTTGTTATTATTTAGTTGCATATACGCGGGTTGATTACATATATGTTCTTTGTTGTTATTATTTTAGCTGTTGTAAGTCTTTGTGATTCACTTTTTTTATGCAATTATAATTAACATATACAGTTACAAAATTGAATATCTTTTTCCCAGATATTCATTCATTCATAATATATTACATAATGTAAAAGTCCTGTCTAAACCCTTTATAAAGGGTGTCAAAATATATAACATTGCAACTACATATGTTGCAATTACCTGCACATTATTAACTAAGATATATCTAAACCCTTTATAAAGGGTGTCAAAAAAGATTAGGTTGCAACTGCCTATGTTGCAAGTTGCTGCACCTAACTATATATACAGTCACTGTTTTGGTTCACTGTTTTGATCGCACCGAATAACGTGTCAAGGATAACAGATAAGAAAAATAAATGATTATTAATCTTGCATCTTTCGTTTACCCTTGTTAAGCTGCTGATTGTTAGCATTGACATCAATGGGTTTGATACATGGTAACCCAATAATGCAATGCCTCACTAGTGGACCTCTCTTGACAACCTTTTTATTTGTTGATCCACTGGAACTGCATGTTCTTCTAGTTTTTTTGGGATTCCATGTCTCATCATCAGAATCCTCGTCATCGTTCTCGTCTTCGTCTTCTTCATTGTCCTCGTCTTCTTCATCTTCAGCTTGTTCATCATCTTGGTCATCATCTAATAAACATATATTGAAAACCAAGTTGAAACCAGGGACGAAGCTACTTATAAACATGTTTTATAACTATAAAAGCCATCAAATAAAGTTTGCAATTCATAATAGCTAGACACCAAATTTTATCCAAAATACAGAAAGTGTTGCCAGACAATGGACAAGAATGATTGGGAATTTGGGATGAACTCATATATCATTTTTTATTGTCAAGACTTAATTTGCTATTTGGCCCACACAAAACTAGAATCCTAGGTCCGTCACTGGTTGAAACAGATTTACCATTTTATAAAAGAAGGTCGGAAATTACATACCTGGTTTAAAGGAACCTTTATAATTGAATTTTTTGGAATTTTGAATTTACTCGAAACATCCTCATCTATATGTATCCACTTTGAGAGTGGACAGAAAAGTTGTTCTGACCACCCATACTTTTCCTTGATGTAATCCGAGACTTCATCCATGAGTTTTACAGATCCAGGAACAGGTTCTACAAAACCAAAATATAATAGTTAGTCCTTTTATCTGATATTATACTTAAAAATCTAACAGTCCAAACTTCTATCCAACTGTTTTAACAAGCTACATTGGATAAAGATTATTGGAACATAAAAGGTTTTCGTTGAAGACTCAGTGCCATCGTCTCCAAATTCAGCGAATATACCCTCAGTAAATTCGTCCAACATCTGTTGACTCCACTTCTTATTTGGTTTTCCATATTTGGCAACACCCCACTCTCACATTTCATCGGTCACTAGGCGCACTTTTTTGTCATAGTGCGTGGTTCCTACACTAATAAAAGACATTCGGTTAATAAAGGTACTAAAATATGTAAACTACAAAAAAAAGGCTAAAAATGAAAACATAATTTCATGATTACATACCTTGCTTATAGAAGTGTTGAAAAGAAAATGTATTTGAAACATCCGCATCAATAACTCTCCACGTTTGTGGACTGTAATCCATCTGCCCGTAATTTGTTACAACGTATTCCCAAATTTTTTCGACGTTTTCTACAATGTCAACTTCAATCCAGTTAGTAAACAAAAAACGTAACAGGAAGCATAAAAATAGTTTGTTTGGGTTTTTGATCAAGAACATGGGTTATTGAATACAGTTCCGTTAGATTCTTGCTGATTCTGGTAAAATACTAACCTAAAACCTAGTAATGTGTCAACTTTCAAAGTCCGAATGATAAAAATGAAACCCTAGATCTGTTGATATGAACTACTAACAAATAGAAGAAGTCTGCTGATGTTTAATGCACTAGTGTGGATTATGAGCTATCTAATCTTGCACCAAAACACTCTAACACCTAACAAATGTAAACACGACCCTATTCTAACCTATTATCTAACTATGCTCAAAGTTACAAACACAAGAAAACAAGGCCATATAGTCACTATTTTAAATGTAGGGTTCTGGTGCTACAGTGACTGATTCCAATGCCAAATAAACGAGTTTCAAGCCACAAAAATTTGAGCAAACAATAACCAAAACACAACCTATCTACATATAACCCTATATTAACAGATAATCTAAGGGCACGTTTGGTTTACAGTCCACAATAAGTATCGGTAAAGGTATAAGTATGAGGTTGAATGACTATTGGTATGAGTTGAACCAGCATTTTCTATAAAGATGTTTGGTATGAAGCTTATCTTATTCTCATTTGATGTTTTCTCAAAATGTGCATCACAAAAAGTTTTGTGGGTACGTATACGATTAAAAGATTTGATGTCAACTTGTACAAACGCACCCTATAGCCAGTAAAACAAAAGAGTTGTATGCCTACTGATTGTTTGACTGTTTTTAAACAACTATGATGTTGCAAAATCTATTTTCTAACCATTAAACTTAACACAACAGGATTACTGGGGTTCAATCTTCATTTGAACTTATAGGTTTTTCAAGTAAAACTTTGTTGTTAAATAGAGAAGTGTCCACCAATACAGAGTATGATAATAACCACTTTAATACTATAACTTACGCTCTGTTCTCGAGTCTAAATTTTAAAGAAAGAAAGAGAATGGGACGGGAAAGGAAAAATAGAGGATGACACCGTGAGAAAAATGATTATAGCAAATTGTGTTCTTGAGTTTATATTTTTAAGCAGAAAGGAAAAGATCAGAAGCTAATAATATTACCAATGTACCCTAAAAACTATATACTCCATATTAATGTCTCTTTTACAACTTAATAGATCAAGACTCACGTCTCTTCTGAAGGCTCGAGTTTTTGAGGACACGTTAGATAATAAAGCAGACAAAAAACATAATATTATCTAAACAACTTACGGGCTTTTTGGTTGGGCAATATTTAGTGGTTTTTGTGGGGTTTGAAATTAAAACTCTATTAAATACTGCGTTTGGTTGAAAAATAAGAGAAAGGGTTTGACATTATAACACATTAACAATGGTGTTTTTTTATCCCACTACAAAATGAAAGCATTTAAAACACGGAAGCAAAAAGTATATTGAGACAAAAATGTCCTCATCTTCCTCACTGTTTCCTCTCTCCATCTGGTCTTTTACCCATCATATCTTCTTATATTTTTATTTCCCAACACCATTTTATTTGATTTCTAACCTTGAGATTCATATTTCTATTCTTAATTTATTTTCCATGCTTCACATATCTTTCTATCTTCAATAGTTTTTAATAGTTTGGTAAGTTTTAATTTGTTTTTTTCTCTATGTGCTATTGGGTTTTAATTTTTCCCCTCTTAAAAACACTACAGAATCTTAAACCTATGGTTTTTCAACTCACAAACCAAACAGCCCCTTAAGGGGACCTCCCTCAGTTTACTGACAACTAACCTATCACTTTGTCAAACAATACTGGTTTAGCAATTAGCATAAACAATCATGTCATCATTACGAACCGATCCATTTTAGTAGGAGTACTAAACAAAACACACCAACCAATACTAGTTTAGCATTAAACGCTTTCCCAGCTACATTTAATTTGTAGCATTATTTTGTATGGTATTGAACACACACCAACAAAACACACACACACCTCCATTTTAATATTAAACAAAACCAAGCAGAATTGAGAATACTTATAACAGTAACACATGGATCAAGATCATTTATATACCAAGATTGAGGCAACCATGCATACACACCAAATATATGTACCAACAAACATTCGTATACAAAAAATCAAAGTTATCTTATACATCACGCTTATTCTATTCAAGCAAGACTTACCGATGAGCTTCTAATAAGCCCAAATATAAGCCGAAATTAACACCTCCTAATAAGCACAAATATAAGCCAAAATAAGCCCAAATATAAGACGAAATAAACAATCCTTTATATAATCATAACTTCCAAAATAAGACGGAAAAAGGGGTAAAACTTACCAAACATTAGTGTTGATTTTTGAAAGATCGAATTAGATTGATGTGTGTGTGACATGATCAGTGTGTGTTTTTTGTGTGTGAAATGATCGGTTTGAGTTGTGTTAAGTGAATGTGTGTTTGACTTAGTGAGTGGTGTAAAAGTAAGTGTGTGTTAGGTGTTAAGTGAATGCCTGTTTGATTAGCAGGTTTGAGTTTTTATAAAAAAAAATAAAAAAAATTCAAAAAATCTTGGCCAGGACTCGAACCTACGCCGTTTACACCACACACCAACACCTCAACCAACTGCCCTAGAGTCTTTGACTGTTATACCTTTGCACAATTTATTATTTAAAGGGTGATGTGGTTTTGCTTATTAATTAAATTAAAAGCTTAATAAGCTGATTTCAGCTTATTATGTTTGATTTTTTTTATCTTTTCATTTTTGCTTTGTTATTCAAGTAGTTTTGGACTTTTTGGTTTAAAAAATTTATTTTTTACGTTTTTTATTAATTTTTTATTATTATTTAAATTCCCGGTTTTAAGAAAATAGATTAAAAATAGTTAAAATTAGTTTAAAATTTTATAAAAATTATGTTAGGTTTCATTTAATATTTTTTATGTTTACAATTGAAAATTTTCCATTTTGGCTTATTTTTAATTTTATTTAATTTTGTAGTTTTTTATTAAGTTTAAAAATTATTATAAAATTATTAAAATGTTTTTGGACAATTTGGTTTTCAATTTAGTCTTATTTTCATTTTTCTTATTTTAATTTAATTTTTTGGTAATTTTTTGAGTATTTTTTATTTTTGTCACGTTTTACGTTTTCATTCATTTTACATCGTATTGTAATTTTTAGCGTACCTCGTCTTTTGTTTTGTCTTACCCATTATACGTTGTTTTCCTAAACAAGTATTCTTACCACAATCATTTTGGGTGTTCTTTTTTTCAGATGGATCGTGAAACATGGATGTACGATATAGATCATTGTACTCCAGCTTATGTGAAAGGGTTGGCTGAATTTATCAAGTGTGCTGAGGCTCATCGAAAAAGTAGAGGATAAACACTAATATCTTGTCCATGTGTAAGGTGTAGAAATAATAAGTCGTATGATAAGTCTGCCACAGTTAGATATCATTTGATAGAGAACGGTTTTGACACAAATTATACATGTTGGAAACTTCATGGTGAGATAGAACCGCAAGTTGATAATGACACAATTGTTTCGGACTCTAATATGGATGAGAATTTTGGTAATGACGATAACCATCGAGATAATATGGAAGGGATGTTGGAAGACGTGAAAAGTAATGCTGATGATAAGCAGGCTAAAAAATTAGAGCAATTGTTTGTCGATGCAGAAAAACCAGTGTATGAAGGTTGTAAGACGTTTACCAAACTTTCTTTAGTTCTGAGGTTGTTGGACTTAAAAGCAAAAAGTAATTGGAGTGATGTAAGCTTTACTGCCCTATTAGGTGTGTTCCATGAAGCGTTACGTGCAGATAACGACATGCCCGTTACGACATATCAGGCGAAAAAACTAACATGTCCGATGGGATTGGCGGTAGAAAGAATACACGCATGTCGCAACGATTGTATATTGTACCGAAAAGCTTATAAAGACCTACATGAGTGCCCTGTATGTAAGGCATCGAGGTATAAGCATAAGCCTCTAACGGAACTTGATAGTGATGTGACAAAGAATGGTCCTCCTGCTAAACTTTTGTGGTATCTTCCAGTCAAACCTAGATTGAAAAAGTTATACGCAAACCCAAAGGATGCCAAATTGTTGCGTTGGTATGCTGAAGAACGTAAAATTGATGGAAAAATGAGACATGTTGCTGACTCTCCTCAATGGAAAAATATCGATCGCGATTTTAAAGAATTTGGTTCTGAGATCAGAAACATACGGTTTGGACTTTGTTCAGATGGAATTAATCCATTCAGAAGCCTGGGTAGTCGTCACAGCACTTGGCCTGTTCTTTTATGTATATACAATCTTCCACCTTGGTTATGCATGAAACGGAAATACATCATGATGTCATTATTAATTCAAGGTCCAAAACAACCAGGGAATGACATTAATGTGTACTTGCGCCTGCTAATTGATGACATGATTGATTTATGGGAAACAGGCCTTGAAATCTATGATGCGTACAAAAAAGAGAGGTTCCGGCTGTTTGCCATGATTTATTGTACGATAAATGATTTTCCAGCGTACGGTAACTTGTCGGGGTATGCTACGAAATGGCAAAAGGCATGTCCTGTTTGTGAAAATGAAACCCACTCCCGGTGGTTGAGTAATTGTAGGAAAACAATATATATCGGACATCAAAGGGCGTTGGACAGACATCACCCATACCGTAAAAAAGCAAATCTATTTGATGGTACATCGGAGGATAAATCAATGCCCAAACGTATGGACGGATATGCTACGTTATGCCAAGTTGTCGACTTAGACATTACCTTTGGAAAAAATGTTAAACATGCTACTAAACGTATCTGGAAAAAAAATCTATATTTTGGGATTTAAAGTATTGGACACATATTATTGTCCGGCATTGCCTTGAAGTGATGCACATCGAGAAAAATGTTTGTGAAAGCTTGTTAGGGTTATTGTTGAATATTCATGGAAAAACAAAAGATGGGGTTAATGTTTGAAACGACATGCTCGCGATGGGAATTAGAGAAGAGCTTGCACCACAAGAGACGAATGGGAAAAAAATGTATTTGCCTCCAGCTTGTTACACTTTGTCAAAGGCGGAGAAAACCTCATTTTGTGAATGCTTAAATGGTTTAAAGGTTCCGTCCGGCTATTCTGCTAACATTAAGAGTTTGTCTCAATGAAAGATTTGAAGTTACTTGGTATGAAATCTCATGATTGTCATGTATTATTGACGCAAATGATTCCAATCGCTATTCGTGGATTGATGACACCTCAAGTGCGGCAGACAATTACAAAGTTGTGTCTATTTTTTAGCAAGATTTATTCAAAAATTATTGATAATGAAAAGCTGGAGGAAATGCAACGTGATATTATTATTATTCTTTGTCAACTTGAGATGAACTTTCCACCTTCTTTCTTTGATGTCATGGTTCACCTCGTATCTCATATTGTTGAGGAAATAAAGATTGGTGGTCCTGTTTTCCTCCGGTATATGTATCCATTTGAGAGGTATATGGGGTTCTTAAAAGGATATGTAAGGAACAGATATCGACCAGAGGGTAGTATTATTCAAGGGTATGCAGCCGAAGAAGTGGTTCAGTTTTGTACAAACTATATGGATGATGTCGCTGATATTGGCCTTCCGCAACCGCGACATCAAGGTAGACTTGCAGGGGTGGGGACAATTGGGCTCAAAGATATCAAGCCCAACCCTGAAGAGTTTGAACAAGCACATTTTACAGTATTGCAAAGCATGACATGTATTGAACCATACATACAAGAGCACATGAAGGAATTAGCAATAAAAACTGGTAGACGAGATGAACGGTTTTTGGAAGCCGAGCACAAATTTTTTTTTCACAATGGTTGGCAGAAAAAGTAACTGATATGTGTCTTTCAGATGTAGACCAAGACGTTATACAACTAGGGCACCGTCCACATCGTGTACTTCAATATCAAGGCTACGACATTAACGGATATAAGTTCTATACCAAGAGACAAGATGATAATAGTACTGTTCAAAATAGTGGAGTGACAGTAATAGAAGCAACGCCAAACTCATCGAGGAAAACAATCGCAAAGGAGTCATATTATGGTGTCATTGAAGAAATTTGGGAATTGGATTACACTACGGTTGTTATACCGGTATTCAAGTGTAGATGGGTCCATAATATGAATTCAGGTGTTAGAGTTGATAACGACGGTTTCACGTGTGTTAATCTCTCTACAAATGGATATCCGTCTGATAAATTCATTTTAGCAAAACAAGTTGATCAAGTATTATATGTTCAAGACCCATTAGACAAGAGATGGCACATTGTCCTGCAGAGTAAACGGAGTATAGTTGGCGTCGATGATGTTGTTGACGAAGACGATTACAATAAGTTTGACGAGCTACCTCCTTTTTCTATTGGTGTTCAATCGGATCCTGTTCTTTCGGATACAATTTACTTGAGATCCGATCACCAAGAAGGACAAGAAGATTGAAAAAACATTGTTCGTATAAAAATTCAAGATAATAATACTCATATATTATTATAAAAGTCATAACTAACTGATCTGTTTTTTTTAATATTTCAGGAAGCGTTGTATAGTTTGTATAGTACATCATTTTTTTTCAATGGATAATCTCATTCGTTTAGACTTGTAAGTCGGTTAGAATCTCATTCGTTTATACTTTTTTTACAACTACTTAATTTGAAATTATTTACAAATTTAACATTTTTTTTAATTTTTTTACAACAATTAAGTTTTTATATAACACAAATTTAATATTTAATATTTAAATAAAATCGAATTTTAATTTATAAGTTATAAACTAAAAAATAAATACAAATACAAAGTCCTACCTTCTCTTTGTGCAGATCGTATGTTTCCATAACTTGATCTGCTACAAATCCGCCCTCCAAAATTAATTCCACATCCCTCCAAATTATTTCAAGGATACCCAAGACGATCTTCAATTTCAATCGCTACAAATCCGCCCTTCAAATTAATTCAACATCCCTCCAATTTTTTCATCTTCTCCTGCTGTTTCTTGATCCCTATCTCAAATCCTGCCTAAGAATTGTATATAAAAAGGGCACGATTCCTAAACCTAAACCACCATTCACCAAATCTCATCAACAAATTAAAGAAATCACTTTCAGACGAGCAACCAAAGATGGTATAGCTATCTATCATACTCTATTTGTTTGTAATTAAATATACTTTCCTGTTCTATATCTGATTTTATGGTTTAGATGTTGTTAGGTTTAGACTTTAGATGCACATGCTTGTTTTTATTGATTTAAGTAACATTTAAGGAGTGTTTGTTTAGGTCTATATGTTGTCTTATAAGCCAAGATATTCAGGCTTATGTTATTAGCCGAAATCAAATAAGCTTGTAAGCCCGTTTATAAGATAAACCAAACACCCCCTTAATATATAAAAGTGGTGCATACTAATTAACATCTATTAATAGTCTGCGTAGGTTGTTGTTTAGGACAGTATGCTTTGTTATGGCCATAATCTAAATTGCAATAAACAATATAGTCGTATCATATAGTCATACTGCTTATAAGATTATGGTTGGGGTCCTATAATAACAATCCTATTAATAGCTTTAGTATACACACTCTGTGAAATGGTATAGTACCAGTTGTGGTTGAGACTTTCACATCTCTCAAGCATATTGGTTTCTAAAAAAGGCAGACAGGTACTATAAAATTATGCAGCCAGCCGAACAATTGTTTAAAGGGGTGTTTGGATTAGACCAATATTATGTGTTGGAAAGGCTACTTTACTAGTTGAACTAAACAAAAAAATTAACAAGAACCATAAAAATAAAACATACCTGAAATGACATATAGGAATTATAGTCGGTACATATCTTGTTGTTAGTTGGTAATAATTGTGTTCAGATAGAAACTTGTTGGCTTAATTGTTAGCTTTCATGACTCATTCGGTTTGTACTTGAAATTTAGGACCCTCCCGCATAGAGAAGAATCAGAGGAATCAATCAAATTCAAGATCTTCCAGATGGCGAATCTGTAGAATTCAATAAATTTGGGCAAGCCGTAGGAAAGTGGCAATTTCTGTTTGGAAAGTATGCAGGCACTCGAACTAGGAGACTAATTTCTATCCTCATAAAGAACTGGAAGGCTGTGAAACCGTCACAAAAGGACTTTTTATGGTCAGATATTATGGTATGGCATCCTCCATCACTAATTCTATTATATTCTAACTTCGTTAATTATTAACTTATAACATGTTTATATCAGGCACATTTTAGACTAGAAAATGATAAACTGATTAAAAAAGAGACACTTTTATCATGTGCTATCAAGTGGAAGGACTTCAAAACAAAACTAAGGATGAAATTCATGCTAAAAAACATATCCCCGTTAACTAAATGGACATACATAGAGCAAGATGTGTGGGATCAATTCTGCCTGAATGAAAACATGGCTGCCAAAAATGTTAGTTTCACTGCTTTTTTATCATTATACTATACTATTAATATAGAAATGTTTATAATTCAGTTTTACTCACTTGTGTAGAAACTGCATGCGCAAGCCCGTGCACGAGGACACAAACCAATAACTCGTCCTCGTGTAGGACCAAAAGGGTACGCGGTTTTGAGAAACAGTGGGAAGAGGAGCGAAATGATCCTGATAGGGCGACCGAACTTCACTTAATACCGGATATTCGTTCAAGCAACTACTGTTTAGCCCGGGCTCCAAGAGACAAGGATGGGATCAAGCCATTGCCTGCTCATTTATTTGATGTTTCTAAGAAGTTGGTATGTGTCATTCTTAATCTAATATGATCTATAACTACATATATCTAAGTTTTCTAGTTCTGGTACATTAATTACATTTTTTGGTACTGTAGGTAGAAGCACCCAATGAGTTATCACAAAATTCAAACGAATCTAACTCGGGAGTAGATGCCATCATAAATGTGTTCGGACCAGAACATGGAGGACGCACCAGGGGGGTCGGTTGTGATATAGGGTATAAAAAGGGAGTTGATGGATATGTCAGGAAAAAGAGGACCTCAAAAGACAACGAAGAGCTACGCAATAAAGTGCGCCAACAGATGAAAGAAGAACTAAAGTCAGGTGACTTTTGGTTGGAAATGAGGGCGGAACTTGAGAAGGAATTAAGAAGTAAAATTCTAGCTGATCATAATTTATCACCAACGGAAGATGATGTCAGAAGATCGGTGGAGCTGAAGTCGAGTCTTAACTCGAACACAAACAGCGTTTCGTTGGAACAAGGGGAACATAATCAGTCAAGTTCAAACAATGTCATCAAGAGACAATGCATACAGGTTAACTACTTCAATATTCTAATTAGCCTTGTATTAATTGTTAATTTGCTTATTTTGTTTTCTAACTACTTGAAACGTTTTATTTAGGAGGCGGCCACAAACATCGTAAGGAAGGAACAAGGGGAACAGAATCAGCGAAGTTCAAACAATGTCTTTAAGATACAATGCATATAGGTTAACTACTTCAGTTTTGTAATTAGCCTTGTATGAAATGTTAAATTACTTATTTTGTTTTCTCACTACTTGATACATTTTATTTAGGAGGAAACCTACGGCTGCTTGTACGTCCCTAGTTGTGCTTTAGCTGGGAAGCCAGCGATGTGTGCCTTTGCAACAATATATCCGATTCTTGAAAATGGTATGGTACATTTTTAGAAATTAAGAAAAGGTCACATGAAGGTATCAGCTCACAAAGTTATGGAAAACCATAAAAATATGGAGCTCCCTGTGCCGGACGATGAACTGCCTTGTTTAGAGTCTGCAGTGAACGGCTTTATTCAATGGCCTATTTTTGCTATTGGTCGCTATAAGGTATTATGATAGTCTATATACCAGTTGTCATAATAAAGTTTTTGCTAACTTAGTTGGATTGTTATTCGTAGGGAATGTCCAAACAACCTGTAACACAAGTTCCAACGAAACATTTGGTGCCTCAACCTGAATCGGCACCTTCATCAAAAAAGGGAAAAGTAAATGTTACCCCTAAAGAATTGAACATGAAGGACAAAGCATCTGGAGATGCAATCAAAAAACAAAAGTCGATAGAGCGGGTAAGAATTACTTTTATATCATTATGTTGATTTGTGCATGTTATCATTATATGTCCTTTACTTTTTATGTTTAGCGTGTCTTCTTTGTGATGGATTTTATGTGTGACCGGATGATGTTTATTTGTCGGTTTGGTTAAACTTAAAGTGTGTATCCAAATCGGTGTTTATGTAGTTGGGAATTGGGATGCAGTGAACTATTCATTATTCTGCAAGTCTGCAGCAAAACTGAACACCCCTGTATATATTAGGCCATCTAAACATCTCCTAATTTGGGACAAGGGGTTATAGACACACAATTTAATTGGTAGTAATTGTATCTCCTTAGGTATCTCAAAATGGCTTATGCTATTTGGTAAAAGTCCAGAAAATTATTGCAATTACAGAGAAGTGATATAAGTATTGGGTTTACTGTGTTTTAAAATCGGAAGAACCAAGTTTCAAGAGGAAGCGATAAACACCCCCTTAATATGCAGTTTCACATATTAGTGCTTTACTCTTAGGGAGCAAGTCTTAATCTGATACAAACCACTGTTTATATGATAATGTTGATTTTTGTTTACTGTTTGTTATGTCAGGTTGCAAAATGTGATAGATGGGTATAATAAATGGATGAGCCGTGAGGATATTGCTGAGCCGTATTCTATTGTTGTTAAACAGAAGGTTTTTAGTGCAACTGGGGAGTTCTACTTTTCAATAAACACAACGGACATCATTGAGCTTTTGACAAACAAACAACTGGATATTGGCATATTGACCCTATTTTCGAGGTAATTAATATATGTATTATTATATACTTCATTGCAAATGATTTTTTATATCACATAAATTTATGTTTATATCGTGTATGTTCGAACTAGGTCATTGTATCAGTTGAGGAACCACTACTCAAATAACAAGGTTGGTTTTCTTAACCCGATGAAGATTACCGCAGATTTGTGCTTTCATGAAAAGCTTGCAACAATGGACTACTTAGCTCAATCACTGACTTCTTACGATTTTTATCTTGCACCATTTCTACAAGGGTAACATCTCTTACCATCTTAATTATCATCTATATTTGTTCATTCTTTTTTTTAATCCTAAAATGTATACAATAAATGCAGCCGACATTATGTACTAATCATAATATGCCCCAAGGATGGTAAAGGTTTTATTTTGAATACTCAAAAGGATTCACAAACTAATGAGAACTGTTACAGACTCGCTGGAATTGTGAACTCGTAAGTATTATTTAAAAAGTTTAATATTTCACATTTGTTGTTGTGTAATTTAACTTGCACATGTTCATGGACTTTTTAGTGTCCTTGGTACTATGGAGTGGGATTTTCCTCTAGTGAATCGTCAGCCGGAAGATTGGGAGTGTGGATATTACGTCATGAAATGGATGCATGACTTCGTCCTGAAATATCAAACCAATAACTTTCCAAACACAGTAAGTCTTTTTTAAACCGTGTATACATTAGTTAGATAAGCTGTTAGTATAGTTTAGGTTAAGGATACGCTGAAATTAGTATCAATAAGCTATAGTAGTTGTGTTAGTATCCGTTAGTAGCCTTAACAACTCTTTCCACAAGCCAATGTTATAGCTTTTAATTCCCTTGGTTGGTCTGATTTGCATGTTGCTTTTATCTAGCTTATTGTGTTAATTTGATTAAATTACTTGTAGGTACCGTGGAATTACGAGCGTCCGTTGGATAAGAAAGAGTTGAACGCGATTGTTGGAGCTTGGTTTACATTGTGGCGGTAAGTTTAATAAAAACAAATTTGATTTGAAATATGTATTTGACAATTTTAATCCTTCCATTTAATAAAGTTCTCTTTATTTACATACATTTGTTGTTTATGACAATTCAAGTCCTTTAATTTAGTTTTTTATATAATTCTTGTATTTACATTATTCCATTGTAGAGGGTTAAATTTGTAAAATTTGGAATTTAATAAAAATTCCAATTTTTTTTTAAAAACTAACTAAAAAGAGACTGGTTTTAAAAAAAACACATTTTTTACTCCATAAAAAGACTGGTTAGATGCTCTTAAAAAGACTGCTTTCTGGAGATTAGTATGGAGACCAATCTCTAAAGAGACTTGTTTTTATGAAGATAACCAGTGTCTATTCTTTTAATATAGACTGGTTTCAAAACCAGTCTCTTTATGTTTCGAGCAAGGAGATCCTCCACATAGAGACGTCCTACAAAACCAGTCTCTATTGCCTTTTTGGACCAGTCTCCATGGACTTTTTTGTAGTAGTGAACATTGTTTCAAATAAACATATGTATGAAGACCTAACTCAATTTATATTTAAATACACTTAGAGGTCAGCGGGTTTTATAGCAGTTGGGCAAGTTATGCCACTATCCAACTCGATGCTTTGTAAAGGCGTCAATTGGAAACAATTAACAGAATCACCTAAAGATCTGCCATTATCCAACTTGATTCTTTGTAACAAATATACAAACACTGATTTCACAAAGTGGGTAACCACAAGGTAATGCAAAATTGAAATCATAAAAAATGTGGATGAATAAACGACATTAAGAGTGTAGTGATGACTGAATGAGGCTATGCGAGCACATTAGGACTTTTAGAAACTTATTGCATAGCAGAATAATACACTTGAATATTTATCTAAAAATATATGTCTGTGTATCAAATTTCACAAATAACGCACCATAATTAGTTATTACCTTTATGCATGCTTTTAGATACTCGGAGGCATTGCACGATTCTACACCATAATAGGATGAATGATAGAATTAAGGTTTTACAGGAAAAAACATATATCACAAAGTAATTGTGATTAGGTTAATAAACCTGGTGAATATCCAAGCGAGTCGTTGCACATGTGAGGTGATTATAGCCTATATAATCACGAATGACATATAGTTCTTCTCCTCGTGGGTAGATCACATTCTTGTAGACAAAACACTAAACTTGATGCATGTTAATAGAAAATGCAATATTTGATTAAAAGAAATTGTTGAATTACAATCATAATTGTTAAAGTGTTAATTGTTAAATTTCTAACGTGATGGTAATGATTACGAATGACTGATTATGATTATGAATAAGTAGATTAGGTTTCTTATTGTTGTGTGATGAAGATGCAGATTAGTTTTTTAGAGATGAGAATGTTTTTTAAAATAAAGTGTCTGACGAATAGTACCTGCTAATGTACATTCTCATCTCTAATGTAGTAATCTGATGAATAGTTGTTGCTAAGATGATGAAAAACAATAAGATGAACAATAGTTAGGGTACACATTACTAATGTTTTGCAGATGATCAATGATTAGGGTCTTAGATAAGAACAGAGATCGAATGTGTTTTTATTTGAGTGTGTTTTAGATAAGACGATTTTTAAGGCAATTTTCAAAATATTATCTAGTTTCCAAAATAAAAAAAGATCTACCTATTAAAAGATATTACCTAGCTTCTAAAATATAAAAAATATACCGATTAAAATATTATCTAGTTTCCAAAATAAATTAATAGCCAATAAGAAAATGCCATGTAAGATATGACATGGCGCATCTTATTTTCCTATGTCAAACTTAGCCCCATATATATATTATAGATATATATCTCTACATTATATATAAGAGGAGGGATATGCCACATAAGCATGTTTTAATCCACGTTATCATTATTAATTAAGGAAATAATTTTTTATACGTTTTTTTAGTAATTATCTTTATATTTACAAATAAAAATAAATATTTTGTTAGCAACAATATATTATCCATAAAATATTCGTTAGAAATAAACATACAATCTTAAATAGAACTCTAATCCCTCCCGATTGAAAACATAATCACTGAGCCATATTAAAACCCTATTCTATTAGCCAACGCTAATGAATTCTTTCGTTTTCTTGATCTTTTTTATGAACATTAATATTTTAATCTATACCTATGATTCTTTATCGTTTATGATCATCTTAATATAGCTTCTTTGCGGCCCTTTGCAGGTTGTCATCTGCCACTAATTATAAAAGCATAGGAAAGTTTATTTATAACTCATATTAATTTTTCCTCTTCATAACCCTAATAATAGAATCATGACAGGTATGAATCCATCATTTGTCTAGATATTTTCCTATAACTCAGTATCGACATGTTACAACTAGGGCAATAACAACTTTTTGCGATGAACATTCGGTTGTTTATATCTCTGTTTGAAGGTAATTTTACTTTTTCTGTTTACAAGTTTATTATATTGAATATATCAGTCTAGATAAATTGTGACAAATTGTTTTTGTTTTGAATATGATTATTTAATTATTTTGTTTTAAGTGCTAGATAAGTTGTTTAGCTGTTTAGGGTATAGTGAATTAGTATCATGTAATCAGGTTAGGACCAGTTGTTTGAAAATATCAGTCCTCACAAGATTAGTATCAACTAACCAGTTTAAGACCAGTTGTTTAATGTATTAATACCAGTTGTAGCTAGGGAGGATTTATAATCTAAGAGCCTGCTATTATTTTGCCATCCTTCTGTTCTGAACGAACATGTGGGTTCTGCATTTGCGGCATGATGTTTAACTTAAGTTGCACAATGTTTGTTACGTTGGTTGTTTTACAAATTTTTGAAGAATAATGTTATTGTTAATAGTATATCGTGCTGCTGCATAATTTATAGGCGATAGTACTTTGATTCGTAATGTTGAGTAGGTCTTCAGGCTTAATGGTGAAAAGAAAGACGTCACAGTTAATTACACTGTATATGGTAGGGATTTAATTGGCATCTGATGTTACGGGTTATACATTGCAGAATATTGAAAGTGAGAGCAGAATATTGAAAGTGAGCAGAATATTGATAGTGAGATCAGATATGTAAGGAATACAAAAAAACTCGCTCGATAAATGATTTATTAGCTGTGAAATCGCAATGTATTACTAAATTGTGTTTTTTGAGCTTATGTTGTGCATGTTATTTGTATTGATGAGTTTCTAAACTATTTATTAGGTGCTTCCTCAAAACAAAAAAAAATCCGCTTAGAGTCCCTTACTTGGTGTCAAGACACAGTTCAAGAAACCCTTTTAATATTCTAGCTAACACTTGTGGAAACATTTGGGTTGAAAGAACTTCTATGCCTGCAAAAAGAGGGTGAATTAGCTTCACATGGTCTCAACAAAGTTTGCAATTACTTGGATTCCAAACGGATAGGCGGCTATAAACTGGGACACTTGTACGCGTTGACTCTACGGACTGTGGATTTTTATCTGTTGGAGCCTCAACACGGAGATGAAGAGGTTCTTGCATTTAATATCATATGTAGGTTTATCATAGTTAATACATTATCTTTGATTTGTTGTGTCTGTGTAATATTTTTGCTATAAAGTAGGGGACATCTGGATTTAAAACTATGATTTAGAGCCAACACGATAAAGATATGAATAGTTCATTAACTTCTAAAGAAGCTGAGAAGCTTGCAATTGAGAAGCAAATATTTCTACTCAATGCAATTCCTCTTACAGTTGGAGCTATTCTTTGGCGTATCATCTGCTATCATCCCTCTATACATGTCTGAGGTAAACTCCTTACAGCCTTTTTTTTTACTTTTGTACTCCTTAACCTCTCATTTCTTACAGACTTTTAGCAGCTCCCGATATATGTGCAGATTTGTTCACGAGTGAGGAGTTTTGTTGATGTTAAAACTAACTTAAATCGATGGTTCTACAAACTGTAAGTGAAAGAAGATGGATGTTGTTGAATGATATTTAGAATTGTACCATTTTTTAGCAAACGTAACATGATCAAAATTTATATGTAGCTTCTTTTAATAGGTTATAAAATTTCCTCTTCAAGACTTAGTGCAAAAGTTATGTGCACTAGCACACGCCTGAATTTGGGTATTGTGCTTAAGCCTTCAAATTCCATCATTAATCATCATGCATATATGCGTATTGTACTTGATCCTTCGAATCTTCAAATGACCAAGTGATATTCAAATCTATCAGGGACTCATTTTATTGGACTTTTTAGAAACTAGCCACAAAACCAGATGGTTAAGTAGTATAATGTCATTAACATTCGACACATTATGATCTTTAAAATATTCTTTGGCATGATGTTGTTGCTTTAGTAAAGTGTAGATAGCTAGTGATAGTAAGGTTACCTAAACTCTTTAACATGATCATGTTTATCTTTCAATCAAGAAAAAAATTAGCTATTAAGAAAGAACCTATATACATAATAATTTCATAGCATCTACAATCACAGGCAGCACTAAGTCTTTTCTAAGTCTTTTCTGTTCATGTTTAATGTTACTAATATGTTATGTATGATGTAAAATATGAAAATGGAATTCAGATTTGCCTACACAAGAAGCTGATGGAATTCAGATTTAGACATAGGTCTGCAATTCAGAGTTCTACACATGTGTCATGCTTTATAGAGTTTATGCAATCTCCTGGCATGTTAAATATTTAGCCATAAGTACTTAGCAAAGAAATTAAGGAGGTTTAATGTGTTTAAAAACACTCCATCTGACTTTTAACCTGTTTAATCGCCTGTTTCCTTTTTAGTTAGACTATGCATGAACACGATAGCTTATTCAAATGTTGCATCATGATTGGTTGATTTTGTTGACAGATAATGAAGCTTTTGTATGCAAACCATGGTTGTTGTTCTTTGGCACTTCTAACGCTGCCAAAGAACTATGGAGATGGGAAATGAGTGAATAACATACCTTGACATTTTCTTAACTAAGAATACAGATATCTGTGATTGAGATTGCTAAATCTATAACATTCACCTTTTTTTAAAACCATTTTAAACATTGCATTTTTAAGTTTGAATAATACATACAGATCTTTGGGATGGAAAAGCCGCAAATAGTACTGAATTTGATGAGCATGCACCCAATCCTGTTGTATTAATCAAAGTAAAAATAATTATCTGATGTTCTAACGTTCTGTTATGTTTGATAACACACGGTTATTTAGGTGACTGAACTATCTCCAAAGGAAACCGAAAGTGTGACTGGTTGATTCAGAAAAGCGATTACTCATTTATTATATGAATGAAAACTGTAAAGGAACAAAGCAGTTGAAGTTGGACCCAACAATTTATGATGCCTTGATTAAGGAAAAGGTAGTTGTTGGTGATGTTATATACATAGAAGCAAATAGTGGCGCTGTTATACTCTGCTCCACGCTTGGCTCAGTCCCTCACCAAAGGTACATTGGTTGATTTTATTAGTTTTGGTTGGAACTTAATTGCCTAACTTTTTAGCTGATACTAAGTATTCAGAATTTAATACCTTCGACGTTATAAAGTTTCTTCTATACAATTGTTGATTCAATACTTATACGTGTTGCAACAGCTAGCTCACTACCATTGACGTTATGAAACGCTTGATATCAACAAGTGAAATGGATTTAAAAAGGACGTAGTCGAGGTATGTGACAACGCACTGTCATGACTATGGACCATGGCACTTGTGAGTGTTGCTTTTTGTTTTCTCCTTAATCTTTTGTTTGTGCTTTGACTAAAGATCTAAACAAATGCTAATCGTGATTATTAAAAAGTTGAATTGAATACTATTGTATTTATGAATTATTTTAAGAAATACAAAAATTTTCGTTTTGATGTATATATGGTTAAATGTGTGGTAGATAACAGCAAGTTTTTTTATAGAAACATATATAATCATAATTACACTATACCCGAGGTCTAATGCAAGCTTAAAATAGGTGACAAATATGTCTTAAGGGGTGTTTGGCCACTGCTGTCAAAAAGGGTGTTTGGTTGCCGCTGTAAAAAAGAATCGTAGTCATCAATTTTTATGGTTTAGTCTTTCTGTATATTAACTTATCGTAGTATTTGAGAGAACGTGATACATAAAAAATGGTTTGGGTACAAAATTGTGGTTGCTTACAATAATAGGACCAGATACACATGTTACGGTTGCATTTTCCAACAACTATATATTAGCTACCAAATATGAAATAACCAATGCTCTAAAGTAGCTGATGTATAGCTGCACCTTCTGAATGTTTGCAAAGAGATTTAGAAAATATGAAATACCATGAAATAAGGTAATGAAATACTGATGTTAAAAGTAAATATAAAGGGATATAGGCTAAATAACTTGGTGATTAAGTGATTGTATTGTATTTAGAAATGAAGATAATAAGTATACTAACTATTATAAAGGTAGTGTTTGGTTGTCTTTATGTGAAGTGTCGAGTCTTTATATTCAATTTCTGTGTCAGCTATATTCAATAATCGATTTTGTATTCCACAAATGGGAAAGTGCACAAATTGAATTAAACTTTAAGTGATAAATGATTAATTATTATATGGGTTCATAATGCGAGTCTAATATAGGTATCTGAAATATGATAATGTAGCTGCTGAAATCTCATATACGGTAACGTAGGTCTACAGTAGCTAATGATGAACCATCATCTTTACAAACCTTTGATGATATCAAATGAAATAGCCATAGGAAGACTCAGTTCTTACAACATATTTGTGGTCATTGTAGTTTTAAAATAACAAGGTGACTCAAGTATAAGGAGTTGCAATAAATTCCGCAAATGCTATTATGTGTCTTAGGCTGAGCGAATATCATTTAATGCTAAGAAGTAAAAAAATAACAAATAAAAATCGCCATGCCTAATATATGTGTGTATAAAGTAATAAAAGATTTTTTGCTCAAGTTTTCACTTTCTATACACAGATTGTGTATCGGATTGTAATTTTGGATTGGATCTCCTCTTTTTCATGTTACATATGTCTGACCTTTAGTGCATTCAAATATTACAATCTGCTCTTTTTGTTTATTTCAATGTTTTTGCTGATATTAAACATGTTAGTATTTTGAACATCTATCTATAAATGTCAATGCAGTATAAATTTTAGCACGTCTAGGAGGTTACTCGTACATCCAGAAACCTGTAGAATTTCCCATTTAGTTCCGCACTTCAAGCGCTTACTGTTCGTTCATTCCCTTCAGTCCCTTCAGTTCACCTTTTTTATACCTCAAATGCATGTGATATGTTCTATTTTCTTCATTTTACAAGATACTAATAGTGTTTTACTGAAAAAAAACAACGGGCTTATAATCTTAGTAGATTTTCATGATCATTTGGGTCCAATGCAAATAAACTCCAGGGTGGATGATCGGTGTAGTGTTGTTTATTAGGTTCATGATGTCATTGCTTAAAAGGTTTATTATGCTCATTATATCACCGCTTTCTAGATTAGATAACCAGAGCTAATAACGTGTAGTGTTTGTATGCAATTTTGTTGCCTTAAGCCGTAAGAATTGGATAATAATATGTTCGAGTTTTTGGCAAATTCTGAATATTGAAGGATTCGGTAGATAAATAATGACCAAAAACAACTTTTTGATTAAAAAAGGGCAGGGGACATTCTGCCAAATAAGATTGAAAGTCTGATACATTAAATTATATAAGTAGAGCACAAAGTATATCAAGTGTACCCTTAGTCCATTGATAACCAATTTGGTTATTTTAATCCGACCATAAGCCTCAAAGAACTATATATTATATCCAGTTATTGCTCCTCACAGTCGCAATAATATCACTTTAAAAACCAAAAACTAACATGGATTTGGACCCGTCTTCTCATCTCTTGACTGTTGCAACATAAGACTTATTTCATGAGCTAGGTAACACTACCGATTTATTCAGCCTTTGTCTATTTTTCTGATAGCCTAGATGTAAATCCTAACATAAACAAAACTTGCTGGTTATGCACTTGCTGGTATGGCACCCTTTATGAGGAGGTCAAGTTTGCCAAAGACAACTTCAACGATCAACATACTATTAGGAGTGGTGCATCAGGAAAGGTATACAAAGGAGAACTCACACTTTTTAAGAAATCTATAGCAGTTATGGAGAAGTTGTATTCTTAAAGAGGTAGCCAATTACTGAAAGTAATGTTTCTTGACTGTTTTGCATCCCACGCCTAGGGAGATCCATACCAGTTCGGTACATAGCAATTTATCTACATCTTGCTTGTGCTCCACCTTCAAAACATCTTTCAGTAAACGTCACTTCAACAGGTAAAATGAATCATGTAGCTATCAAATGATTGACAAACTGAATTTAGCAATGTTCATAATTTGAAAAGATATTATGTAATCTGCAAGTTTAGGATTAATATTTATATTTATATTTTCCAGATGGTTCTTATATCTATTGAAAGCTGATGTAATATACAAGTTTAGATCTTGATATTGGTTTATGGAATGAGTGAAACTATCAAAACTTTTACTGACATTGATCATATAATCTATCATCTCGACAGGTTTCAACATCCAACTCCAAGTCTTCTTCATCTGGGCAAACAACATCTGAATAGGCTCACGTACAACATAAAAAGTTACGTTCGGAAGTGGCTCATAGAATGCTAAGACTCCATCAAAGAATTTTTTGTCCAAAGCCATAGTGTATCATCGAAAAAACTATCTCTTTGCCATATGAAAGTAAGAAGTGCAGGTTGATTGAGAACGGAACACCAAGTGTAAGTATTTTATGTTTTTGTAATGTCTCAACATGTACTAATCAATTGAAATAATGAGAACATCTTAAAGTTTATGTTGTTAATTTGGGTATGTTGGCATCAAATGATCAATAATCATCAACTGTACCAAGGATGTGTGTGGTAATCAAATTGTGCAATTGCTATTTAATAAGCTGTATCTTTGATCAGGTTATGGTCAACTACACGATCATTAACAGACTCAAGAACTTAATAGAATGAGATACCTCATCCCATTTATCACCATACGGTAACAAAAGTAGGAAAAGAAGATTCATAATAAAATTGATAGCATATGCAGTTATACAAACATATAAGTTGCGTGACTAAAAACTAAACGGATTTGCTTCAAACATTGGCAAATGAATATAAGTCAAATATGATTTGTAGGTATTTTCTTTTATTGAAGATCGTGAAACACTTTTGGCTATAACTTATACTAACGAGTAACGTAAATTAACACAAAATGTCATCCGGTGCTCTTACATTTATAAATAAATTAACCATAAGGTAGTACATTCAAAAACCATGACCGACAAAAATATATTACCTCTCCAACATCTCTCGGTCCTCGACGCTTCTTATGCTCTTCTCTTAATTTTGGCCATATGCTAAATGTCGCGAGGAGAGTAATACGACAGAAATAGAATAATCATCATGCTCCTTTTTTGTGCTGGAAGAAAACACAGCATACTCTTCTAAATCTGAAAATGTACTTTTCAAAGAGTCATCAAACAACTTTGAAATTTCTTCTAAAAATCTCCATCTTTCGATTTCTTTTTGAAAGTAAAAGCATAATATACGTAAAATCATACAAGTAAAAACATAATATACGTAAAATCATAATGTACTTTTCAAAGACTCATGAAACGGGTGAAACTTAGTTGTAAACTATAGCAAAAATTCTTTCAAATTAAGCAAGTTTCTAAAAGTGCTTGAAAGCATTATGATTTCGAGGATATTATTTTGTTGTCTAGATACATAGATATTACTTTTGATTCATGTATTAAATTGGCAAAAAGTATATAAAGTACTTGCAATACCCCCTTTGTCCCCCTGTTACAGTATAACACAGTTTTTTGTCAGTTTCTGTTTTGTATTTTTTGTCGGTTTACTGTTTTTGACATGTTAAACTTTATATTTTTTATTCCGCACATTCCGCTTTACAGTTTTATAACAAAAATAAAATTATAAAAATTATGTGTTTTGAAAGAAAAATCTTGTCAAATATATTTTTATTATTTTTATAACTTAAGGAATTTTAGTAATATCTTCCTATAATATACCGAATCATTTCTTGACTTGTAATTCACATAATAACTAACAGCTTAATTTCATCTCATTATACACTCCGACGTTTTAAAGAAGTAGGTAGGGGGTACAAAAGTGTTAGTAAACATGTTAGTATTTGCGCCATTTGAGATAAGATTGGTAGTGTTAATATACATCGACTGAGTTGAGATTAATGTATATTTTTAATATAATATATCTAATCAATCAAAGCTAGTCATTTTTTTTAAAAGCTCACTTTTTATCACTTTTTTAAAAATTAAATATCTCATATATGATAAATCATCAAGCGACAAAAAATACACTATTGCAACGAGAACTAAATTATCTTTCTATCGAGGGGCACATGTATATACTTTTTACGAACTTTTTTTCCAATTTTTTTCTTAAATCACATATGAGAAAATCATAAATAAATAAAAAAGTTCGTCAAAAGTATATACATGTACCCCTTGATAGAAATATGATTTAATTCTTGTCATGATGGTATGTTTTGCTTTTGCGTAACAATTAACGATTTGTTCGATATTTAATTTTTTTTAAAAATTAAGTTTTTTTTCTCTTAGACCTTTTGAATTAATAAACATATTCCCACTTTCGTACAAATTTCTTAAATACAATGATTTTACACAACACGTGCATTAGATTGTGTAGAGGTATAAAATTTATGACATTTTCATGACACTCTCTTAAAAAAATTTGAACCTATAATAAGACCTTTCATAATAGATGCTTTATGAGTTCAGGTTAAAAACCGATATTTTAAGACGTGTCGATAAGTCATACATTAAAAACAACAATTCTAAATAAAGCATTGAATAACCAACGCCATCCTTAAGAACCAAAAAACAAATACTGACCCAAAATAAAAAAACTTAAAAACGATTATTTCCATAAATAAAAAATTAAACAACAAGACAAGTTATGCCGACTGATAATACATTAAAAACCAAATATACTAAAAATCAAAATTTACAAAAAATATTTAAAATATTAAAAAAAGTTAAACGAAAATCAAAAGTCATACCCGTTCATCGGACGGGTTTTGCCACTAGTATATATATATATATATATATATATATATATATATATATATATATATATATATATATATATATATATATATATATATATATATATATATATATATATATATATATATATATATATATATATATATATATATATATATATATATATATATATATATATATATATATATATATATATATATATATATATATATATATATATATATATATAGACGTATTATATATCGGATGATTTGGTGTACACGATGTAACTAAATATGATTGTACATTTACTATATGTAATGTAATTCTATGTTATAAGAGATGACCAATAATTTTGTACTATGTTAGAAAATGTCTGAAATGTCATCCAAAGGGTCTTATGTGCCATAACTATGTGATATTTTTTTTGAAGTTACTATGCTTTTTATAGATAAACCAATCTAGGTTATTACCTAGTATAGACTTTGGTAGCACACAATTGACTGATTGAGCATGTATTAGCGTCTCGACATCTTCTTCAAATAAATCCTAATCAATTTACAGTAGTCTTCATTCATGATCAATATTTTTGAAAAATTTGTATGATTCACCATGTTTAAATATATGTCGAATGCCACATTTATTGTATTTCCTTTTAACTTGGTTTGTAAAGTTATTTAAGGATTAATACATTTTAGAAATATAGTAATGCTACATTTTGTGCACTTTCTTTTTGTAAGTGATATGAAATATCATAACACTTTGCATATTTTCTTTAAATATTGATCACATGACATAATTTTAAATTTAAAGTGTAATTATTTAGTTAACTGTATTAAATGAAATTGCTTTGGTATAATACCTATGAAGTATTTTACAATATAAAGTGTAATTTTCGATTCAAAGTGTGTAAATTCTGTTTCTGTATGTCTAATAAATAATGCAAATTATTTTTATTCTATCATGTGTTATCAATTAACTTTAAAACTTAATTGAGTTGTTTCTATAATTTGTAACACCTGTTTTAGTGATACTTATATGCTATTATCATGACTTACTTTAAGTGTTCTCAAAATGAAATTATGGATCATAAAAAGAAAGGAACACCTTTACGCCGAATGTTGTAAATTTGATTTGCGAGGTGTTAATGACGTATTTGTGCCTAACCCATTGTGGTGTAGGTTTTATAACAAGAAGTTGGCCAATAGGTGTGAGTATTTCCAAAGGCTCGATTCATGGATTCAACTTTATACCTTGACATATTCGTATGTCAAGTCGATGAATTTGGCCAATCTGTACGTACTTGAGTCGTGTCACTTGCAATTCAATAGAAAAAAATGGTTTTGTTATGTTATAGATCATTCGTCAAGTCACTAAGTTCAATAAATTTGAAAATGAGGATTTAATTTTCAATTGAACATTAAATTATGTATGGGTTATAACTTATTATCTTGATCTGAACGTACACAATGCTCATGTAGTTAGTTTTGTTATACTTTATAATACGTTAAATGAACTAAAAGTGAAATATATATATATATATATATATATATATATATATATATATATATATATATATATATATATATATATATATATATATATATATATATATATATATATATATATATATATATATATATATATATATATATATATATATATATATATATATATATATATATATATATATATCCTTTAATAGATGTTTTTTTAAATAAACTAATTTGGTTATATAAATCTTACTTGTAGGAAGAAACAATTTGAATGTTGATGAATCGATGAACACGCTGGTTATGTTTGACCGAAAACCTCAACAAAACCATGTCGATTTCTTTCATCATTGCTGTGTGACCTCGTATTGATAGCCTGTTTAAGACGACGAGGGATCATGTATACACACCTGTATGACAAAAGGAATAAGAAGTAAGGATTTGTAAGAACTTGAGGTAATCTTTACAAATGAGAGTGGCATTTATAAGCCTCTAAGTATCAAATTTAATATAAATACTATAAAGACAAGTTAATGGTTAGAGAGTTACAAATATACATAACTACAATAATGACATTGACCAAATTCTTAAAACGTGATAAAGTTGTGAAGTTGCGTTTTAATTTGTGATTAAGGTATTTTTAGCAAGATTTCAAAGTCTGTGTAAATATTTCAATGAAGGTATTAAATCTATGAAGCCGGTTCCTATACAAAGCCTAGTTCAAATAAAAAGCATGAAAAGTATTACAGAGCTGACACATGTACATAAAGATCATCACTCAGAAAGAGACTTTCACACTACAAACATTATTGTAGTTTTATTAAATGTCAATATAAATTATTTTAGTATTTTTCCATTTCTTAGCAATTATATATTTAAGAGTTAACTACAAAATCGGTCATTGTTGTTTGTTAGAAATTATGAATTTAGTCCATTTTTTAGTTTTGTAACAAATTCGGTCCTCTAGTTTTAACATGTATCGGATTCAGTCTATTTTGACATGAAATGACCAAAATACCCTCACCAAAAAATAAATATAAGGTAGAAGGTAGGGGTATTTTGGTCATTGGATATACCTTTTCAAACGAAATGGATTGAATCCGATACATGTTAAAACCACACGGACCGAATTTGTTACAAATTAAAAATGGATTAAATCCGTAATTTCTAACAAATCATATTGACCATTTATGCAATTAACTCTATATTTAACGGAATCATTGTTGTTGTCTAGTGATTATTATTTCAAATTTCGGCTTCTGTACCTTGACCATCACCGTAACCTACAACTACCTATTTACATCATAGATAACCATCACCTAAAACCTCCTATTTACACCATACCCGTCATCTTTCCGGCCACAACGTCACCATCGTTATTCAGGGTACAATAGTTCGCTTCCCGTCATTGGTGTCAAAAGCCACCGATAGATGAGGATTTGAATTGCATACATGTTTGGACTCATCAGACCACACAATCCACTGATATTGTTGGATATAAACATTTTCCATTAGATCCAAACAAACAAACCAACAAAAGATAGCTTGATCAAACACATCGGTTTAGATCCAATCACACAAACACGACACGGTGGTTTAAACAAATTAAATGAAACAAAAAAAAATTACATAAGACCAACAACTGAGACCGCCAAAGATACTTAAACAACATTTAGAATGAAGTCTGTGGTTTTTGTAGTGGCAATGGATGTTTACTGAGAGGGCGTAAGTTGATATTTAGGGAGAATGTAAGATATGGTTGTGTGTGCCTGGTATAAACTTAGGACATCTCTAATGTATGAGTATGATACTATGTTATGCCATTGTCATATAAGCAAATAATGTTTTGTTTTAAATTTTTACATTGCATTGAATGAAGAGACTGAATTAGCTGGACTATCATTAATTACTTTTAATAAAATTAGATAATATATCGTGCAAATTAGTAAATGACAAACTCGATACAGTGCTATCACTATACTTGAAATAATAAAGTACTATTATATGGCTCCCACATAGTGAAAGACGAGTTTTCCAACTAATAAGGCTGTGGCAGCGATGACCATAATTTGTGTGTGTTTAAGCTGAGAGAGAGAGAGAGTATATCGATAAGGGATGTGGTGGATTATATATAGGGTAAAAGCTATAAAATACCATTTTACTTATTGATTTGTGCCGACTTTAAACACTTTCTATTTTCTCGTGACTTTTCCATTGTAGCTTGTTTGGTTTGTAACAATATTACCATTATGACTGTTTATGTTTACACGTCATTAAATTCATTAATAAAAAATAAAAAATCAATTATTATATCCTACTTAGAGTTAATAATTAGCTTCGGACCCACCCAATTATCTTTACCCGATCTAAAAACCAAACCTAACATCCATATTCTTAAACCTAACTACCCTCGTCCCCCAATCTAACCAAACCCACCAGAATACTCGCTCCACCCATCATTCCCATCACTACATTTTTCTTGCATAGAAAGACAATCAAATCATAATTTAAAACCAAATCACATCTTCAAGAACCATAACCCTCACCTTAAATCACACACTGTGGAAACCTTGGTTTCCGGATCTTTGAAGCTACTAGGAATGCACCATGTTCATATGATTAGATAATCAAAGCGGAATTAGAACATGATACATTAACAAGGTGTTTAGGGCACAATAACATGAATTAAGACAAAAGGGTTGCTCATTATATTAACAATAAACAACCACTAGACGTGTATACATTGAATCCCACGTCTAGTGCACACACGCTTTTAGGTTTACATTGTGAATATGAATGATAAATAAAACCTAAGACCCTTGGTTCCTTTTATAGTGTAAGGATTAGGGTGTACAAGAGATAAAATCAAATAAACAAGTAAATCTTCTATTTAAATAAACTTATGCAGAATATATCTTGCATGTTTATCTAAATAGAAGCTTCCATAAGCTTCTTGTCTACGTTTCTATCAACTCTTAAATTACATGTGACAATGCTTAGATTGCACACGACAACTCTTGAGCCAACAATGCTTAGTTTGCTCTTGTCAACGCTTGGATTGCTCTTGACAACGCTTAGACAATATCTTCATGTTTTCTTCGTTTTTGAGTTTCTGCCACATCAACTTTTTGACCCAACAATCTTTCCCTAGTTGATGTCGGCAAAAATCTATATGTATCTCTTGTAAGTTGTACATGATCTTCAAATTGCTTCCCCTCAAGTGTAGCATGTATGTCTCCCCCTTTTTGTCACATCAACAGGGAAGTAAACAATGTATGCAATCTTGAAGATTCTCCAAATGTAGTTCTATGTAATGATCTTGAAGAAAAATAAATAAAGTATTCTTGATGTAGAAGTAGAATAACCCAACCTTGTGTTCCATGTCTTGTACTATACACGTGATAAAGAACTTATAGAAGAGATATAAGTAGACCTTGATCCCTTGTCAATATTCTCATCCTTTGTGAGACACTGAGCACGATAATGTAACTCCTTCAAGTGTTATGACAAGTCTTCGTCACCAACAATATAAGCACGAACAAGTTATCTTTAAAAGTCAATGACTGGGAGTTCACAACTTTAAGATATGATAGAACACAAACTCGCGAAAATCTTCTTCAATCATCAAACTTACCATAACAATTCTTCCCCTTAAGCCAACACCTGTTCATGACAAGTCTTAATAAACCAATATCTTCATATGTAAAAGCTGTTAGCGAATAACTCTTTCACAAGGCTATCCCGATTACATACTCTAATATCAATCAAAGTCTTCATGAATTGTTGCTAACTTACTTAAAAATCATTTACTCCTTGTAAAAATATCCGAGCCATTAATATCAACTTGATATTCTAAATAAAAATGGAGATTCCATGTACTTTCGTGTGTAAATACCTCCTTTTTGTGTGCTAAAAACGTACCAATTTTCTCAAACAGCAGCCATTCTTTTGTTATCCGAGATCCTCCTTTATCCAATATATTTCCACATGTATTGTCACATATAAGACAACACCTATCAACGTTTGGACAAAACACTTCTCGGACAACTCATGTCAACGCCTATTTCTGTCAGCGTCAAACTTATTCTCGTCAGCCTCAAAATAACAAACGTCAACGTCTGCCTCATTCTTGTCAGCGTCTCATTCTGCTGACAACTTCGAGGGCTTCAATTTTCAACAGCAACTTATCACGTCCAAAACTTTGAACAGTAGCCATACGTGATCACTTTTCATGGGTAATATCTTGCACAGTAATAATGTACATCATGTATTGCATCTAAAGCAATATAAAATTCAGCAAATCACCCCACGTGAACCAAACTTCGCATATTCACTTGACTTTGTCTCTTGGTGGTCCTCACGAAATTATATCAATCCCATGTCTTTGACTGTGTATTATACAAACCTCACGTGACCACTCATGTCCCACTTTTTCCTATACTTTAGCTCTAAAACCTCACGTGTATGTATTACTTGCTGCTATCAAAGACATCATCAATGAATTATATATTGATATAACTTCACTGACCATAAGTCATCACGTCCCTTTCATTCTGTCCAAAAAGCTGTTTTTGTATCTTTATGATCCCACGTGACAGTATGTGAAAACATATCCTATGAATAGAGTATCATAAAGAGCATATATTACGTCAAAAGTAATCAAAACAATTATGGAAACTAAATCCATACCCTTGATTCGTGTCAAGACCTTTTCATGCGAATCATAGCATCATATACCATCACGTGAAGATCAAAACAGCTGTCACTGAATACCTTTTCTTTTATCCCATTGATACACGTCCTCTATCCTTGTATTTTACTCCAAATCGTGAAGAATACTGTGTAGCAGCCAATAGAAAACAATCTAAATTCTTTCCACATTTTACTCCTCAAATCACGTACCATAAATTCAGACGTGAATAACAGATATCAAAGTGTAACATTACTTTCATTGGTTTACTTATTGCTGCTACAAAACAAGTACGTGAAGGATCACCATCTGCTACGTGATCTTCTTGTGTCCCACTTTTGTCTTTTTAGCAGTTTCATAATATCATACGAACTGATTTCTTGGAGACAAAAAAAAAATAGCAGACAATAACGGGATCATCGCTTAAGGCTGTTACGTCCTTGTTTTAACCTCAGCAACATCACAAACCAACATGGCTGCTACTAACCTCATGGCTGCTACTACTATCTTTTATCATAGATCTAGGGTTTGTTGAAAACCCTAAACAAAAATATCATCACAGCCACGAGAAACCACTGCTGCAATCTTAAACAGATCTAGGGTTTAGGAAAACCCTAAAACGATAAGCACTTCCGCAGCCATGAACATGGGCAACGTCACACTAGGGTTCATCATGATTTAAAAGAAATCACTCACCAAAGCTAGTGTGATCGAACACAACACTTTTGGACCAGTTTTTTTTGCTTTAAAGTCGAACTAGGGTTTGAAGAAAGCCATAACTCATGATTTTATGTGAAAAGCAAAAACTCCATATCTCATTATACAACCAACTTCGACCTTGAATAACTTCTTTAAGAAAGCTCAGATCGAAGATCCCTTCGGTGAGATTCTAGACACAAGTGCCAAATCTACAGTTCAATAATCACGAAGATCCAACGGTTAACGAAGGAGAAAACGTGTTTTGAACATGGCTGTCCACAGAAAACTGCATTCACTCACTGCTGACTTTGACGCTTAATAACTTTTTCCTGGGGATAAAACTCGACAATCCCTCCGGTGGATGTTTAGATATATGTATGTAGAACACACATAACAAATTTCGTGACGATCCAACGGTCCAATCAAAAGTTATGACCTTCTGAATACTGTTGCGCACACAAAATCGCCCAGAGAAACCCTAGACGGATTTTTCTTCTTCTTCACGATACACGAACACCTTATTGGTACTAGCATCACGAGCCACGAGGCTCTGATACCAATTGTGGAAACCTTGGTTTCCGGATCTTTGAAGCTACTAGGAATGCACCATGTTCATATGATTAGATAATCAAAGCGGAATTAGAACATGATACATTAACAAAGTGTTTAGGGCACAATAACATGAATTAAAACAAAAGGGCTGCTCATTATATTAACAATAAACAACGACTAGACGTGTATACATTGAATCCCACGTCTAGTGCACACACGCTTTTAGGTTTACATTGTGAATATGAATGATAAATAAAATCTAAGACCCTTGGTTCCTTTTATAGTGTAAGGATTAGGGTTTACAAGAGATAAAATCAAATAAACAAGTAAATCTTCTATTTAAATAAACTTATGCAGAATATATCTTGCATGTTTATCTAAATAGAAGCTTCCATAAGCTTCTTGTCTACGTTTCTATCAACTCTTAAATTGCATGTGACAATGCTTAGATTGCACACGACAACTCTTGAGCCAACAATGCTTAGTTTGATCTTGTCAACGCTTGGATTGCTCTTGACAACGCTTAGACAATATCTTCATGTTTTCTTCGTTTTTGAGTTTCTACCACATCAACTTTTTGACCCAACACACACAATCAATCGAACCAAATCATGGGACAAAGAACACGAGGTGGAGGCCTAAATCGTTGGAACAAGAAACTGAAGGATATGATGAGGACAACAGACAAGGGTGTGTTGTAGACGACCAGGATGGGGGCATATTTGGGGTGGTATTGCAACACCTTTGATAAATCAGAGGAGATGAGGCTGCGTGAGTATCATATGAAAGATGTGAAGAGGTTCAAAACACCAGCACCAGAACCTTCATATGTCCTAAAACTCGCTTCTGATTAAGACTTGCACCTTACCAAGAATTTGGGTTCTGCTGCCACAACAATCTCTTCTTTCCAGCCCCATTATTTGAGGGGTGGTTTACTGTATATTCTATGAATGAATTATTGTTTTGGTCGAATGATTCTTTGGTAGATTGATTTTATGTAATAAAAATTACTAGAACACACATGGCAAAAAAACAGAGTGAGTGAGACAAGAAAATATTGGAGGTGGAAGAATATGAAACAGGTACATATCCTGCCCTATTATATAACGGATAATTATAATAAGTCAAACTATATCCATGTCACCATATACACATAGTGGAAATCAGACGTGGACGTATTAAAACGAAATTAAATAATGACGTGGATATTATCGTGCCAGCGTGTCGGTAACAAGTTACTATATTGGTAACTTCAAAACGATTCTGAAAGTAGAATGGTAAAGTCACGAGATTAAATAGTAAGTGTTTAAAGTCGGCACAAATCAATAAGTAAGATGATATTTTATAGCTTTTACCCTTATATATAATTTGAGGTTTAGGTGTTTATATTTAATTATTGTTTGGACTGAGAACGTTGCTATTTTATCAATATACAATATGTTTTTTTGGGTAAAGGGGACTCACCCCGGTAAAATATATTAATTCCCCAAAAACCAATAAGTACAATGGAATGTGACTGAGATGTCACATTAACCTCAAGGAAAATCTTGAACAACCACTATATCATATGACATGCCATATGATCACTAGACAATAAATACAAAAGCAATCACGCCAATAGAAAAAAACCATCTAATAGCACATAGACCAATAAACACCACCATGATCAAGAAGTAAATAAAGACTCCGACAAACTCCAGAGATGAGCGAACCGATTTCCATCCCTAGACTTCTTAAAACGACACGTCAATAATTTCAAACGACCCGTGGAAATAATACACTCACTAAGTTGATTGTATGTCCTCTTTGTTGACTTGAAAAGCCTCCAATTTCGCTCTTGCCGTAAAAAATACGACGCGGCTGCCAAAATTAACTTAGTGATAATGCTCTTTGTTGTCCTGCGTACATCCCAGGGAGTAATAACAACCATAATTTGTGCAAAAACTGGGCTAGAACACTCAAAACCCGCATACCCACGAACTTTATTCCAAACTTGACGAGAAAATTGGCATTCAAAAAATAGATGCGCATGAGAATCCAGCTGACCTTCACATAGAGGACAAACCGAAGCCATTGAAGCAGAAACATCCTACGGCTGAATACGATCTTGAGTCTTTAATATTTGCTTAATAATCAGCCATAAGTTAAATGCGTGCTTCAGAATACAGCCCGAGAACCAAATAATATCGAACCAACTGTCCTTTATGAATCGAGGCCTCAAAGAAGCCCAAACTATGGACACCGAAAATGGCTTCAACATGTTATCCGCTCTCCAATATAAGACATCCCTCACATCTTGAACAACTGGAACAACCATATTATCCAGAAACGAATAATTCTCCCTAAGATGAGTAGGCCAATCCCAATGACCATCACGAATAACGTCCTTAACCTTAGTACAAAGATCAAGGCCCGATCTATGAACATCTCTATGTGTAATAGCATTAATCAAAGGACTATAAGTACACCAAGAATCAAACCAAGCCGAGATCGTGCTACCATCCCCAACTTTATGCCACACAAACTCCTGAATAAGAGGCCGCAATTGTAATATTTTCCGCCATCCCCACGACATGTTACCACGAGCAGGGATATCCCAAAAGTTACGACCGCACAACTTGTATTCATGAATCTACTTGACCCATAAGGAATCCTTATGAATCAATAACTTCCAAATATGAGAAACCATCAGCACCTTATTAAACGTATCAAGCCGACGAACACCAAGACCCCCCTCATCTTTAGGGAGATAAACAACTTCCCAAGCAACTTTAGATTTCCCTCTCTTCATACTACCTTGACATCAAAGAAAGCCACGCATAATTTGCTCAATATCCGTCAAGACACGAGAGGGAAGAACAAAAATGGACGCCCAATAGATATGCATAGAACCAATTACGGATTGAACAAGTTGAAGCCTCCCCGCTATCGAAAGAGTTTTATTTTTCCAATCTTGAACACGCGATTTAACTTTCTCAAGGAGCTCCTTACAATCCCTAAAAATCAGTCGAGAGGACGCAAGCGAAACTCCAAGATATTTAACCGGATTGAACAATATAAAACATGTTGTGTAGAAGATAGTGACTTAATGACTTATTATTAAAAAATGTTGTTTGTAAAAAAATTAAAATTAATCATGAATAGAAATATAGTTCATTAATTAAAAATAAATTTTTTCATGTATAAAAAGTGAAATTCATAATTAACATGTGTGATTCATCAAGAAGAAATATTGTTTATCAAAATTACAAGTTGTTCAACACTGAGAAAAGTTGTTCATCACTGAAAATAAGTGTATCTAAAATTTTAAACTTAAGAACAAAGTAGTGTATTATGTCTAGGAAAATATAATAGGAAAAAAGAAAAAGAAAAAGATGCAGTAATATAAAATAAATAAAAGAAGGAAGTAAAAAGAAAATAAATAAAGGACTAAGACTCTAAGGGCCCGTTTGGTTTGTAAGTGGGTTTAAGATTACGTTTTCAATGAGGATATAAAGTTGAGTTTTAATTTGGGGTTAGGTTTACTATAAAAATAGAAAAATATATATTTAAAATAGTAATAATTAATTAATGATTAAAAATATTATCTTCAAACATAGAAAGTAAATAAATCTGCACGTGAGGTATAAATTTGGACATGTATTTTTCTGTAAAGATGGCCAACATGCTTACTTTTTTCAAAACCTATGTTTATGATTTTTGCGTGAGGCCAGACTAACCCAAGCAGTCAACCAAACATATAAAAGTTATAAAAACCCAAGTTTGAGGGCTGATCCACCAATACCAAATGGGCCCTAAAAGAATAAAAAACAAAAGACAATCATCAATCTTCCATTACCCTTCATATTCTTATATTCTAATCCAACTTTTCATAGAACTTATATCCCTCGTTCTACTATAAATATCCTTATTGTTATGATGGACTATTGATATAAAAAAGGAATTTAAATTTTATATATATACGGAGTATATATTTACACGCTTCCAATATAACAAAAGTTCATGTTGTGTTAGAGGATCGACTTCGAATTAATCAATACATTGGCAGCAGGTAAAATTATATATCAACTAAATTTTTATTACTTGCAGCATTAAACTAAGTAATTTTTTTCAACATGTTCAAGCTGTGTTGCTTTGTATGTTGTATTGATGAAGCACCCTTATAGGTTTGTTTTCATTAAACCTAAAATAATTTGAATGATGTATGAATTATATGTAGGTTGTAAACATAAGTTCATAAATTACAAACGCACATCGAATTATAATACAGTAAGAGTTTAGAGTTGAGAGATAGCTAGTCGATATATGGTTGTACATTGTATTATACTGAAAGTTAGGGACTTATATTTAGTAGTCGTGTGTTAGGATCGAACTCAAGATTATGGAATTGCACACAACATGTAAAGAATTAAGTTTTATTAATAAATATATTTATATGTTTATTAGTTAAATCGAGCTAGAAACTTTAACGGTCGTTATGTATTAAGAGTTAAGAACTAACGAACGTTTTGGAATATACTAGAAGAAAAGAATAGTTCGGAGACACCCCTTGGGTTGGGCCTTGGCCAAACGGTAGACAAAAAGAAGAAGGAAAAGGATTTGTTTCCTTATTAGTGTTAAACTTGGATTACAAGTTTAAATCACACTATATAAACAAACCTAGCCTTCATTATTTTTCACCGCATAATCTCTTTTCTCTCTTTCTTTCCTACGATCAACACCAAAGGCAAACACCTTTTTTAGGGTTCCTTTTAACCTTTGGTTTTGGTTTCTTGAATCAAGTCCTAACCCCTCTCTAGGGTTGTTGGGTTGATTTTCCACATAAGTTTAATCTCAATTTTAACGTACTTGTATTACGGTTAACTCGTATATTTCTTATACGTGTTGTACAAGAGCGTAATATAGTCTTACTTTTGACTATATCTTGGTGATTTGATATTGACCCTAATTCGGTGAATTTGTTCTTGTTCGTGGGAATTGCATTTCAAAATTATGTAACCCTAATTTGATTAATTATGAATGTGTTATTATGATCTTCTTAAATCACTTCCGCTCTATGTGCTTTGATCTTTTTCAGGGTTTTAATAATATTAATGAACTATATAAACATTCAGTGGCATCGAGAGCCGTTTGAACATGTTATAATTATCGAAATCTAAAGTTTTTCTTAACTAATAATGGTTTTGGATTAAAACTACATGTTTTTAGGTTTTTTTAAAAAAATTTGGGGATTTGTTTTTAATAATCGGTTTTGGCCGAATTTTATAGAAAAATTTGTTTTTTTTGAAACCCTAAATTGCATGTTGTATGATTTTAGATTAAATTGCATGATTAATTGTTATGTCATGTAGATTAATGGTGACGATCCATACATATTTAATTGTTAAGTGATGTAGGTGGACCCTTGTTGAACATGCATGTTTTTTATGGATCATATAATTGAATGTGATACGTGTTTATTTTGTTTCAATAAATCTAAAATTGGGGAAGACTTTTATATGAATATAAAAACCCTAGATTTTAACTTATTGAATAAAATCGTATGTATGTGGTTATTTGATTTATTTATTGCACGTATAAATTATTATTATGTTTTTTATGATTTATCTTTTTTACCTTATTGTTCATGTGTTTTATTGTATGTTGTAAACAAGGGTAATTTTTTAAGGAAAAAATAATATGGACTAAATCATATTAAAACTAAAATTGTTTTGAGAACTAAATTACATTAAATTAGGTGGATTGGTAATTTTCAATAATTAGAAAGGCCTACTCAATTTTTCAAACTATAAGGTGGGTATAACACGTTGCTGGTCATAAACCCGACTAAGGAAGGAGGTTACGCTATTGTCGTTGACCGAAATCCTGGCTTGCATGTGCGTCAAATTGGAATTACCTACGATTATTATTTGTACTTTATTTTAAGGTTGATTTACCGCAAATTCACATCCGAAACACAATGAATAAGGTTATTGCTTTGTGCTTAGCTGAGTTCTAGAAAAGTACGTTGTGAATCTTGTTGTAGGTAATTTTTAAAATTGGTTTAACCAATGCCTCAACAATAATTTATGTATTTTATAGTCTTGTAGAAAACTTAACTAAATGTTTTATTAAACTTATGATATGGAGATGTATGCATGCTTTCTTCATACATTGATTTTGACATCAAAATTTATACCCTTAAAATTAAAGTCGAATGCCATCTAATTGACGGACACTTGAAGTTACAATGTTGTCATATGAGATTTTGGATGATGTGGTTATGGAAAGAAAACTTTTCATAGAATGAGAATTCGCATGATAAGTTTTACGTTCTTTAGATTAGAAGACTTAATTAAGTTACTCAGTGAGATCTGGAAACTTAAGATATTCAGGGGGGATTCTTTTGGCATTGTAAGTCCCTAAAATATCTAGAAATTGGAAATTGTTTGCCAATAAATTGTTCGACAAGTTACTATGTTGAATACATTCATTACTAGCAGATCAAGTGATGTAATGGATTTATATGTCAATATAGGTTCTAGTTTCAAGGAAAATACTATGGTTAATTTATTTATCGGGGTAATTTTATTTTCTTGAAAGTACTTATCGAAAATACTAATATTTGAACTTATTTATGTAGAAATAGCTCAATCCGACAACAACGCTTTAAGTGTGGCGTTTAAAACTTTCTTTGATCGTCCAGAACTTACCGGCCCAAACTTCAATGATTTGTATCGCTCCCTAAGAATTGTTCTGAGAGTAGCGGGTACTATTGATTACTTGTCCAAGGCCGTTTCGGCCGACCTTGCTGAAGGAGCTTCTGAATTCGAAAGGCTCACTTACAACATTGAAATTAAGAAGCACATTGATCTGGCCTGTTTAATGCTTGGGAAAATGTCACCTTCTCTACAAAAGAAGTTTGAGCTTTTTCCTCCCATGCAAATGCAATGTTTGAGAAGCCTCAAATTGAAGAGCTCAAGGCAATGTTTGAGAAGCCTCAAATTGTGGAGATCTATAATTTATTAGATGCTTTGCATAGCTGTAAGCAATCACCTGGGAAACTCGTATGTGTAGACTAAATGAAAATGAGAGGTTACATGGAACAACTCACTGCACTTGGGAAACTGTTGATGCAAAAGTTGGGTGATCCTTGCTAGACCCGAATTAGGCTTAATTCGGGTTGGCTGGGCTCCGGCTCCTGCACCAAGTGAACTGTTTGGTTGGGATCTTGCACACTAAACAATACGTTGTTGGGTCAAAAGTTGATGAGTCAAATCACTATGGAAACAAGAAGGACCAAATATGGCATTAGGAGAAACTTCAAGATGGTGGACAAAATACAAGAAAGTTTCCCCTGCTACAAAACTTTCCACTGCTATGAAGATTCCCCTACTATATACTAAAAAGATGGAGATTTGGTCAAGTAGTGATAAGAATGAATAATTTTGTTTTGATTTAGTCATTATTATCTTATTTAGTTTCCATGTATCCCTGGGTTCCTTAAGTTATAAAAGGAACACCAGACCGTAGGTTTATTTATCAATTCATACTACTCAAATGTAACCTACAGAGTCTTTGATCTCTAGGAATGGGATTCAATGTATACATGCCTAGAGTGGTTTGTGTTAATCATCAATAATACAAACCCTTTGGGAATTCTTTCATCTTGTCAAACATCTTGTTCATGATTATCATTCTATTCCGCTATGTTAATTCATAAGAATGTTAATCAACCTAGATAAATGGTTTTTACTATTTGAGTCTAAAGATCTTGGATTCAACATGTGGTATCAGAGCGGGTGGCTCGATATCTAGGAAATCAAGATGTTTAAGTTTGTTGCTGTGAAGATCTAGGGTTTATGTTAAAACCCTAGTTAATTGATTATTGAAGTTGTGATATATGTTACTGTTGACGTCAGTAACCCATGCGTTGGAATAAAGACATTGTTTATAAGGCAAAGTATAATCTCAGTCCATGTGATTTACTCACGTAATGATTTTTATACAATTGCTAAAATCGTTATTGTTTATTGTAAGTGGTCAAGAAGGTTTCAAACTTTGAAGTTAAAAATTAATTGTTGATGTGAAACTTTAATTGGCAAGTGTTACGTATCACAGTGTTGCGTCTGGTCCCAAGGTATTTGTTTGATCACTTAAGGCAATGATTGGTTATCTAGAAGACAAAAACCAATTGGTCGTGGATATGATTCTATTCACGTGGGATTGAATAGATACAAATGGTATTATTGCTTGTGTTCACACGATTGAAAATAAGATGCAAAGGAGTTGTGGGGTCGGGCAGAAAGAATCAATAACTTAATTGCTGATTTTTGGATGTAATACTCTTGTAGTTAAGTTTTGCAGGGTCCCACTTTAACCAATACACGAAACTAATAATGATGCAAGGAGAAGACGATGTGTTCACATGGGAACTTTTGGTGGATCCAAAGGAGATGTTATTCACGTCAGGCTTGTAACAGTGCTGCTATTTGACGTGTTATGGTGGTTGCAGATCAGCAGATCAGAAACAACACAATACAAAATGGGTATATTTTACACAGTAGGTATATTTTTATTGCCTTGTTTTTGTTATTTATTCTTCTGTTATAAATTCATTCCCATTGAGTGTGGGTTTGGTACAGTTAATAACAAAAACAGGGGCATTAAAAGTTCCCCCTGCTTGTGAAAATGTTCACCCTGCTTTCATTAAAAGAAGCCCCTGCTCCGATCCCCCTGCCTTCAATAGATCCCCCTGCTTTCATTAATAGATTCCCACTGTTTTTGAAAGTTCCCCCTGCTGTCAGATATGAATTTTGGGACAGCAGTGTTTTGGATTTTGGTATATTCACAACAACTGGTTTAAAGGTATAAAGGCTTGATTTAATTTTATTGATTACGAAGAAAATTTTTTATCATTTATTTGAGGACGAATTAGATTTTCGCGGGTATGTGTTTTATTCTTAAACACCTAGTGACAAAGTAATACAAGATCTAGGAATATGTGATTTTTCTTATGGTACTCTATGAACATATTCTCTATCACTTGAAGGAGTTACATTATGGTGCTCAGTGTCTCATTTTCATGAAAAATGAGGATTTAGTATATTCTCCTCTTTGTCACGTGGTTAGTGCAAGATATAGAATGCAAGTTCGGGTTATTCTTCTTCATCATCAAGTAAGTTATAATCAGTTTTCTTCATATGTGGTCATTACATAAAGCCTACAGAATTTGAAGATTCAAGATTCTTGACAAAAGTCGTTCTTATTTACTACATTCAACCATAATAAAGTTGTTCTTCAGAGTTTACTACTGCTTGGTTCATCTACTGGTGTGGTCATTTTTAAAAAGGTACTACATGCTAATTTCTGGTACTACTCTTCATGGATGGTGCTACACAGTATTTGTTCTTCAAATGGTTTGTTCTTCGTTTGCTTCTTATGGTTGATACATCTATTTTGGTCAAAAGAAATGGTTAGCACACTTTAAGGGGAAGCTCATTTGTTAAAGTGTTAATCGTTTTGCATATGGCATTGAGGTGAAGATTTTTTCTACTGTTCATTGGTGTTACTACAACTCATGTGAGTATCTACTGGTCAAGATCATTTTTATTAGGTAGGTGGTACTAATGTGCTTCATGGAGGGTATCTTGAAAGGTGGAATGCTTAGGTTTGATGTATGATATTGGTTAAATAGTAGTTGAAAATAAAGGTTGTTCATATAGAAGACCCCTATTTGATCATGTCAAAAAGGGGAAGTTGTCTACAGAGAATGTTCAGCCTGTTGATCCTTGGTGTTGTATGCTTAAGGGGAAGTGTTTTGACATCATCAACTAGGGGAAGATTGTTGGATCAAAAGTTGATGAGTCAAATCACTATGGAAACAAGAAGGACCAAATATGGCATTAGGAGAAACTTCAAGCTGGTGGACAAAATACAAGAAAGTTTCCCCTGCTACAAAACTTTCCACTGCTATGAAGATTCCCCTGCTATATACTAAAAAGATGGAGATTTGGTCAAGTAGTGATAAGAATGAATAATTTTATTTTGATTTAGTCATTATTATCTTATTTAGTTTCCATGTATCCCTGGGTTCCTTAAGTTATAAAAGGAACACCAGACCGTAGGTTTATTTATCAATTCATACTACTCAAATGTAACCTATAGAGTCTTTGATCTCTAGGCATGGGATTCAATGTATACATGCCTAGAGTGGTTTGTGTTAATCATAAATAATACAAACCCTTTGGGAATTCTTTCATCTTGTCAAACATCTTGTTCATGATTATCATTCTATTCCGCTATGTTAACTCATAAGAATGTTAATCAACCTAGATAAATGGTTTTTACTATTTGAGTCTAAAGATCTTGGATTCAACATACGCGTTAGGCTTACCGTGGGAATGTTTCCCACGATTAGACTCCGGCGTGAGAGTAAGTAATCGGTTAGGGTTTTATGTAAGTTGAGAGTTTAGAACGTAATACCTTTGTGGAACCCTTGGGGTTCCTTTTATAGGCAGTGAAACCCTAGTGGGCTGCCACTGATACTTCGGCCCCAAGGAAAGGATAAGTACCAGAATTAGAATGATTGTTATCTTCTAATTATGGTGAGTGAATATCCTCTTCTTTGGGGTAAATCCAATTCCTAGACAGAATATGATTCTGTCTAACCCTGCACCGGCCGTGCCGGGTCGTGGGCCGCACACGTGCGTGCGGTTACTGTTCATCCAAGCCCATAAGCTTAAATGACATTTATTCCCACCCATCTGTGATGGGCCAGATACGGGTAGTACCCGTGGGCCGGGTTCCTGACCCGGCTGGGGACTATACGTCATCATGTCCCCCCAGTCTAGTTGTTACAGCCGTAGGCGTTACCTCTAGACTATCAAGATGCTCTCCGGACATACCAAGAAAGACCTAGGGAATGAAAAATACTGAAAATTTTGCTATGGCCGCACGTGGCTGCCCGCATTAGGAATATTATTCTAATAGCACCTCAGCCGCACGTAACGGCCGAGACAAATTAAATGTAGCATTGAATATGGTCTTACGTAAGACCGCATAACCTGACACAAGAATAAATGCATTAATGGTAGTCAACTGGCCAGCCGCACTTCTGCAAAAGTGCACAATTAATGCCCACCATTGAGCCACGTAAAACTGCCAAGAAGTGACCCGTGGGCCCCTTATGATTTTACAGAAGTGTCAGAAATCCCATTCGTTGGATAGGCGTGGTGGCCTACACGTGTCGAACATCCACGTTACCTCGGAAACCGAGGCAACCCTATATAAGAGTTGGTGTGTGTGTTTGTTACACACACAATTCATCCTTCCTCCCGCCATTGTTATTTTCAAGCTTCAACCTCCAAAACTTTGCCTTTGATTCCACGGATTTCCTCCGCCGCAAGTTAGATCATCACGCCTTTCAAAACCTTTTTATAAAACATGGTAAAGGACAACCCACTTATCACGGATGTCCTTAACGTGATGTCGGCGGAAAAATACATCGACTTTCTGTCGAAGTATTATATTCCCGAAAGCGTACACCCCACCTATCCAGGTGAAGGTGAGGCTATTACGGATGCACCGGCGGGGAAAATAGGCGTGTACACGTGCCTATTTGATTCGGCCAATTACCGTATCCCCCTGTCCAAATTCTTGGTAGATCTGCTATTGTATTACGACTTCCACATAACCCAGCTTCACTGCATAGGGGCGTGTAAAATCAACCAGTTTGAAATTACATGCCATACCTGCGGAGTAACTCCAACCGTGAACCTTTTTAGGGATTTTTACTTCCCCCAGCTAGTGAATGGGTGGCTATCGTTTAAAAAGCGACCCGGGAACGCCCCCATGACGTATAGGAAGCCGTTAGACTCCCTGAAGAACTGGTACGACCATTACTTCTTTGTTGATGAGAAGGTATTCCCTACTCCTTTCGTACTCAAAACCAAAGCACCCAAAGACTTTCCGCCCAAAGCCAAAGACTATAGTAGCAAAGACTTAAAAATACTAGATACCCACCACACAGAATTCCATAGGGGGTTGCCGGAACACATTCTGTGCTTAGTAGGAATAAGCCGCCGCTACTTTGGGAGGGATGACTTATATCCGTGCTTCCTGATGGAACAGGGAGAGGGTAGGGTTACTTATACCTTGATAATTTGAAATGTCATGCGTATTTGTAGAACCGTACTAACCCTTATACTTATAAATGTCCGCAGAAATGAACCTACACGGATTAATACGCCAGGGCGACCCAATTAAGGTGCCCGAAGGGTTCCGCCCTCTGAAGGAGAATGAGCTCCCCCTGCTGGAGGCGACCGCTGACCGCACCATGCCACTCGAAGAGACGTCCGAGCCCAGATCAGATGAAGGAGAGCCCATCATTGAGAAATCCCCATTGGACTTCCATAATGAAGATGGTGGAGAACTACTGTTGAAGGGGACCGCGACCCACCAGGAAGATGAAAATGATTTCCTCAATGAAGACACCACTCAAGCTTCTGGGGTCCGCCCCGCTCACATCTAGGAAGAGAAAGACCACCAGGAGGGTGGCAAAGAAGATAGGGGATGAGGCCGGGGCCTCGAATGCTCCCCCAAAGAAACTGAGGAAGGACCATCTGCAGTACCAAGAGGGAAGTGGTACTGCGACTACTCAGGCCGACTCTACCCCGCACATGGGAGAGCCAGTCTGGCGAGCTACCCCCGTGAGCGCCGTAGCTCCTACTGGCCCAGAACCTGCAATTGATACCACGTAAGTACCCTTCGAATGTTAGTCGTGTCACTATACTTGTGAAATATATAATGCCTAAACAAAATTTTGACATGTCAATAAGAGGGCGGATCCGTCGGCCGTAGCCCAAGAGGAAGAAGTGGAGAGGAATCCATCCCCCAAACCAACTAACAGACCCCCATCCCCTGCCGTGACACACGCCAAGGAGCCACACCACGAAGGGCCAGAAAATAGCCTGCGCCTAGCATGGAACCTCTCAAGTCTGACAAGGTTGGAAGCGGAATCTGAGTGCTCAGAATTCATCGAGCACATTACCCCACCAGCCCTTGCACAAGATTTAGACGAGTTGGATCATGAATCCCTTCTGGAGCAGTTTGACGTGTCGTCCGCGCATCAAGTGACGGTGGGTGCCGCACTAAGACGCCGTCTGATCAAGGCCTTGGCGAATGTGAAGCGGGCAGACAAAAGGATAGCTCGTCGAGAGGCAATGGTTGTGAAGAATGAGAAGACCATGGCGTCCTTGCAAGCAGCGCTGGTGACAGCCGAGGCTACAGTGAAAGAGCAAGCTCATCACGCCGACAGCCGAGAGAAACGCATTGCCGAGCTCGAAGCCCTTGTAGCCGCATCGAATGAGAAGGTATGCTTTCGAAAATTTTATACATATACTCTTGCCTTGATTTTTATCCGACCCAAGAAAAAGAATATATTATCCTTGCGATAACTCAAAGTTCTATATGCAGGTGTCTGCGGCCGAAGCTTCCACCAAGGCCGTTACCGTACAAGCCTTCAACATCGCCCAAGAGCGCGATTCGCTGAAGGATGAGCTAACACAGGTACGGGCCAATTTGGAAGAGCAAACTGCAACAGCGGAGGAGGAGCTGAGCAAGATGGCCACAAGTTGTGCTGAAAGACTGTGTCCTCCCCTGCTATCCGCCATAGCTGGACGCAGGTGGATGATTGGGCAAGGGATGCGCCTCGCCGTAAGCAAGGCCATGGAAGCTCCGCACCTACTGCAGGCATTTGCCGAGGTCATATCCGACGGAATCGACCGTGGTAGACATGAGGATTTGGTCAAAGCTGCAGAACTGATAGGTAAGAACGAAGACATCATGCAACATCCATACCATAATCCCTCAGATGCGGACAATATGACCGCGTCGATGAATGCATTGGCGGAAATCCAGCACCCTCTCCTGGATGAGCTTGAGGCCCTTAAAGACGCTCCGAACGAGGCAATAATGTTCCGGCTTACTGCGGATCCCATCCCTTTGACCTTGCCCACTTATGACTCCGTATCAAGAACGATGAAAGGTGAAAAGCTACTTGCGGAGGCATTGGATGCGACTGCGGTCAAGGCACAAGATGGGAAGGATGCTCGCGGGGAGGCCCTCCGTGCTCTAATTGAAGAAGGAAAGAAAGACATAGGGGAATTCCTACCCCCTTGTAATTTATCAGTTGTAAACATTTGTGATTTATATTCGTCCGTGCATGTACACGGCTAAGACATGTGTGAAATAACTGTCCTTTGTATGTAAGTCCGTGATGACCACGGCCATTTTGTAATTTATTTAGAAACTTATGTATTTTTATTTTGTTAAATAACGTATACCGATACTGCATGACATGTCACGTCTTACACAAAAGGAAAAAATACAATCAAGCCTATAATTTACTAGACATGCGACGTGCGTCTTTGTTATGCAAAGCACTACGTGAGTACGACATACGGAACTTACCACAACGTCTTGTGAGTAAGGTGTCTAGTAAGGATACATGATCCGCGCCGCTGGGGTTGCATCCCTCTTACGCGGCAAGTTGAATTAGTAGGTTCACTTAATCCTCTTACCCCACCTGGAGGCGTATAGTACATGTACGGTGATTGAATGAATGCATATGAATGAAACACGGCATATTAAAATAATAACTAAAATTTATATGACTAGCAACATCCTAAGAAATAATTTGCACAAACAAGTCGTGGAGCTAGTTAGGCACCACGGCATTTTATTAGAACGTTTACATTTTTGAACAAGAATGATAAGTCCTAAAAAACGAAAAAGGAAACTAGACAAAACATAAGAATAAAAACAGATAGAGTGCATGGATCTCCATTAAAGCCACATAGAGCGAAGTACCCATGCGTAAGCCGTAGCTTTCAAAGATAGCACCTTTTGAGATTGGAGATGTTCCATGTACGTTCCAGGTCGCGGCCATCCATGTCACGTAACTTGTACGCGACTCGTCCCAAGGCTTCCGTGACCTCATACGGTCCTTCCCACTTAGGGCCCAGCTTTCCTGTATTCTCCGCTCGACTTGCTTCGTTAGCACGGTAGACATAATCCCCCAGTCGAAAAGAAACACCTTTAACCTTGGCGTCATAATAAGCTTTCATTTTAGCCTTGGACTTAGCCTCATTAATGGCTGCTATCTCCCTTTTTTCTTCCAACAGATCTAGGTTGATTCGCAGCTGCTGGTCGTTCGTAACGACATTAACCTCCGCCGTGCGGATGGTAGGCATTCTTATTTCTGCTTGTATAACAGCTTCAGTGCCGTAGGCCAATGCAAATGGAGTATCTCCGTTGGCTGTTTTGATCATAGTCCTATGTGCCCATAGAACATGTGGTAGCTCATCCACCCATTTGGCACTTCGCTCATCCAAACGTGCCTTGATGCCGTTTCCCAAGCTTCTATTCGCTCGTTCCACAAGGCCATTTGTCTGTGGATGCCTAACGGACGCGAAGCGCCGCTTGATATTCAATGATGCACACCAGTCCTTGAATGGATTGTCCGCGAACTGTTTTACCGTTGTCCGAGATGATTTCTCCTGGTAGGCCAAAACGGCACACAATATGCTCCCAAACAAACTTTTTAACTTGTTTGCCTGTGATGGATTTGACTGCCTTGGCCTCTATCCATCGTGTGAAGTAGTCCATCGCGACAATCAAGAACTTAACTCCCCCCGCAGCTACAGGAACTGGTCCTGCAATGTCGATTCCCCACTTATAGAATGGCCATGGGGACGTGATAGGTGTAAGGTCCTGCTGCGGGTGCCGCGGCACTGGTCTATGCACTTGGCAATCACTACACTTGCGAATCATGTCGCGCGCGTCCCTGTGCATGGTAGGCCAATAATATCCTGTCCGTAAGGCTCTAGCTACCACAGATCATGGACCTGCGTGCATGCCGCACAACCCTTCATGTATTTCACTGATTACATAGGTAGCCTGACGTGGTCCAACACACCGCAACCATGGCTGCAAGAAAGAGCGCTTATAAAGAATACCTTCTCGGAGTTCGAAGTGTTGCGACTTCCTTCTGATGCGCCGTGCTGCTTTTTCCTCGTCCGGAAGGGTCTCACTAGTCAAATAGTTGATAATCGGGGTCATCCATGTAGGTCCATCCTCTTCAAATATGGTAGCGACCTCCCCTTCTGTTATAGACTTCTCCTTGAGTATTTCCACCAAGACTTGCTTGGACAAGTGGGCGAAGCTTGTGGATGCGATCTTGCTAAGAGCGTCCGCCTTCTTGTTCTCACCTCTTGGCACCTGCTTGATGGAAAACTTGCTGAAAGCCGCGATGAGTGACTTAACTTTCTCCAAGTATCGGACCATGTTGTCCTCCTTAGCCACGTATCCACCTAGAATGTGGTTTGCGACAAGCCGTGAGTCCACGTAGGCCTCAAGGTTGCGAACTTCCATTCTAGCGGCGAATTTTAAACCCGCAATTAATGCTTCATATTCCGCTTCGTTGTTGGTGGCCGTGAACTCAAAACGGAGGGCGTATGTAAACTCCATTCCTTCCGGATTTGCGAGGATGAAACTAGCTCCGGACCCATCCGTACACGATGATCCGTCCGTAAATAACACCCATGGTTCTGTTGGAGTCTCTTCTTGTTTAACGATTGGTCCTTCCTCATCCGGCTTCTCTATCAAGAAATCTGCCAAGATCTGGCCTTTAACAGCCGTCCTTGGCCTATAAGATATATTATGCTCCCCAATAGGATGCTCCATTTTTTTGGCCTCCCTGCCACATCCGGTCTAGAGATGACTTGCTTTATTGGGTGGTCCGTAATGACTACAATTGGGTGCGCCTAAAAGTATCGGCGCAACCGCTTTGTAGCAAACACTAGTGCCAAAACCAATTTTTCCATAGAGGAGTAATTCAGCTCCGACCCTTGCAATGTTCTACTTATGAAGTAGACCGGAGTTTTTACCGTATCCCTATCTGTCATGAGTACCGCACTTATTGCTCCATGAGTGGCTGAGAGATACATAATGAGTTCCTCCTTTGGCCGGGGAGCTACTAGCATTGGGAGAGATGCCAGGTGCTGCTTGAGTTGGCCAAAAGCTTCCTCGGCTTCCTTTGTCCACCGGAAGTCTCCCTTCCTAATGCACTTCTTGAGTGTCTTAAATAGGGGTAATGACTTCTCTGCGGATTTGGATAGGAACCTATTTAGCCCGGCCAGCTTCCCATTTAAGGATTGCAACTCCTTCTATGTCTGAGGGGATGGCAGCTGTATTACGGCGTCCGTTTTCTCTTGGCAAGGTTTGATACCATTTGGATCAATCATATATCCAAGGAACATTCCCTCCGTTGCCCCAAACGTGCATTTCTTTGGATTTAGCTTCATGTTAATCCTCCTCAGTGTGTCGAATGTCTCTTGGACATCCCGGAGAAGTGCATCCTCCGTATGAATTTTTATGACTAAGTCATCCACATAAACTTCCAGGTTGCGGCCTATCTGTGATTCAAAAGCTTTGTCCACATGACGCTGGTATGTAGCACCGGCGTTCTTTAGTCCAAACGGCATTTTCATATAGCAATATAGACCCTGACTCGTATGGAACGCCGTTTTTCTGCATCCTCCTCCGCCATCTGGATCTGGTGGTATCCTTTATATGCGTCTAAGAAGCACTTAAAGGGATATCCACATAGGGATTCCACCTTCCAGTCAATTTCCGGTAACAGGTAATAATCCTGTTGTGACAAACCATCAATTTATGGTTGATATTTTACTCTCAATATTTATTTAAAAACATTATTTTAATGTTACAATATGAACTCACATATTTTTGGGAAGAAATTTGGATTTACGTCTTGAAGTAGCATCGACTACGTCTAAACCGGAGGATTCAACGTTACGTGCTTACGTTTACATACACCGTCTTTGGTGACAGTCCGACATTTCAGAAAATAAATTTATCCGTAAATATTATTTTGGAGTTTAAATTTGTGTTGGTTCATAAACTCACAAATTTACGAGAAGAGATTAGGACTTACGATTTTATTTTAACGTCCTTTACGACTAAACCGGAAACCTTAGGATTTCGTATTTACGTTTTCGAACTCCGTTTTTGATGAGACAATTTTTATTGGATTCGTTTTGTGATGTTGATTCATAATTTATAAAAACGTTTTTCGTAAAATGACCCGAGGGCACGCAAATCGAGGAAACTAGAATCGAGGAGTACCCGTAAATAAATGGGATGAGACAAGTGGGACACTTGTCCCACCCCACTCCCAAAACCGTCCAACTTAAGCTAACACACCCTTAGGTGTCAAACATACACATACTAAGTTACACTTGTAACTTAGCTTCACATAGAAGCTTACACCTTCCATCAAAAACCACTAGCTAGATTACTTCTTCCCATTTGCAACATGCAAAACTGATAAGTGTGAAAACACTCATCAATAATGATCCAAATACCACTCAAAACACAATCGAATACCTTATATTTAACTGAAAATATCAGAATTATGCGTGTATTTGTGTTTTATGTGTTTTTCAGGTAAGAAGATACATTTTGAAGCAAAGATGCGGTTTCAAGGACTTATTTGGTCAAAAGACGAAGAAAAGGATGAAAGATGCTCCAAGGACCTTATTTGCCAAACTTCCAAAGATCAAGGGCTTAAAGTGCAATTTCTACAATGATGAAGGATTAAAAAGAGATTACTTAAAAACTTTTATAACCATTTGAAAAGAAATAAAAGATGGAGGGACTAAAAGGAAATTAAGTGGAAAGTAGTTAATATATTTGGTCAAATTGACCAAACCGGTCAAACAACACACAAAACCGTCTTCTTCATCCTTCAAGAGAGAGAAATGAATTCATGTTTCTTATCTTTTCAACCTTCAAAACCTGCAAGTACAAATCAAGGACGATCCAAGGGTTTTCAGCCAAAGTGTTAAACTACAAAAATACTCCTCTCCTTCTCCTCTACAAGATAGGAGCAATCAATTAGATCAAGTCTCAAAGGATAAGAAAGCCCCAAATGTGATGAAGAAGAAGGACGAGTTTAAACCTCGTATTAAACACGTGTCCACTCCTCATTGGAGCGAACACGTCATCTCATCATCCTCTCGACGCCTATAAATTGAAGACGAAGGCCTCATTTGCAAGGGGTTAGAATAGGAGTAGTTTTACACATAGTATAGGTGTAGATTTGGAGTAGTTAGTTTTCTTCCATATCTTTATGATTTTCAGTTGATCATTCTGTTAGAAGTTAGTTTTAAATCTGTTAATCAGTTAATACAGTTGTAACGATTTCTTTTCATCTCCATTAATGAAAACTTTGAGTTCTTTTAATATCTTCGTTCCTGTTTTTGATTCAATGGTAAAATCTTGTTTTCTCAATCTTAATCTTACTCTTTTGTTATTGCCTTATACTACTGTTCATTGAAGGACTCAGTTCTGATATTAATGAAAATCTTTTTCTATATTCATTTTTTCTGCTTCTTCGCTACTGTTCATATTAAGCAGGTAGGAATTTGATCGATTGATATGATCTGTTACATATATGGTTGTTGTAGGAGTTCATGACTACTCAATCATTACTATTCATGAGTTGATTAGTTTCGATTACTGTTTTAGAAGATTATTTCAGTTCATAAGTAGTTAAAAGCTATTGAATTTTCTCAATTCTTTGTCTGAGTTGGTTTGATTCAGTCGAGTTTCATTAAATCAGTTAGTAAAAACTAGTTAGAAATCCATTCCACGTATTGAGCAGATTAGAGTAGCCAGTGCGATAAGTTGTTGAAGCTTATCTAGAAGACGCAGTTTCTTTTGGTTTAGCTTAAACAGGATGGTTTTCAGTTGGTAGCTGGAATTTGGTTCACACTAAGAGAGATGGTTTTCAGAAGCTCAAATGAGCTTATGATTAGTTTACTGTTACAGTTCATATTGAAGTTTTAGTCCAGAAGATCGTTTTTGTTTTCAAGTCATTGGTGCAGGTAGTTGGTGTCGGTTTCAGTTCAGATAATTAGGAATACTTGAGGTGTGTTTGGATTTAAGCGAGCACAGCGCTCCGCTTCTCGTCATCAACGGACTGGCCTGGATGTAAACAGGTCAAGCACGATTTATGTTTATTTTGTATTCTTAGTTTGAAGCTGTTAGTAGTTAGATATAGCATAATCTTTGCTTGCGATTAATTTTATATGGCTTGATAGATAATCAGTTTATGCTGATGCCTTGTCTGATAAGATTTCATGTTTTGATTTTCCATTTCAGTTAATATAGTAGTGTTTGGGTGAACTGAGTTTGTTAGGATCTTGCATAGATGTTTTTGAGTAAATTCAGTTAGTATAGATTAGTAATCTGATAGGATAGCTGGTATGATACCCACATTTGGTACTTGATTATGTTAGTATCTCACTTACAGTAGGAAAATTCGTTTGGCTGTGCTTTATGATAGGGTAAAATTTAACAAAGATAGATGTAATAGTGAGTTTTAGTGCAAGTAGGAAATTCAAATACAGTTACTATACTGGTTTGATTAGAAAGTCAGCAAAGACTTTACAAATTAGTAAGGATTGGTAAAAGTACATATTTGGTCCCTCATTGTGTATGCTAGTAGTTCACTCACAGTCCTTGGTTAGTTTAATTTCGTTAAGTTGACTATTTCGTTAGTTTGTTAGACTTTGTTGGGCTAGTCTAATAGTTTGTTGGGCCTGTAGTTGTTTAAAATAGCTAAGATTTAGATGTAATCAGATTTTGCATTTTTGTTTTGTAATAGATTTTAGATTTAACTGATTGTTAAAAAATTGTTTCTTTTAAATGTTGTAGAAATATTTGTTCTTTTACTTTTGTTAGACTTGTATTGCATTTTGTATTTTAGCATTTATAGAATAAGTTTGTGATTTGCATTTTACATTTCTTATATTTTTGTGCTTAAAAATGTGGTACTTGCAATGTTTTTTGTAGATTAGTACATATACGTAGGTAATATAGTATATTTTACATTTCTTTTCGTGCAATTTGCCAAGTAGACATAGATTACCAATCAAGTTTTTTTTTAACCAAAAACAATCAAGTTGAGCTTAAAAACGTTATATCAATTCGAATCGATACCGAGAAAAAACGAACTAAAAAATGAAATATTAAATGGCGCCGCTGCCGGTTCTTTTCGTGAAGATTAACGATTTCGAGTGAGACGATTGGATTTTGGAATCCGTTCACTTTGTGAACGTTATTTTTACGTATTATAAATCAAAAAGAAAAAAAAAATCAAAAAGATAAAAATACAAAAAAATAAAAAAAAAATCACAAAAACCAATTCTTTTCCTAAAGAATTGAACCAAAAAAATAAAAAATCCAAAAAGTAATCTTTTTCCTAAAAGATTACACCCAAAAATTTATATTATTGGTTTTCATCGCTTTTTACGTACATATAGTATTTTTCTTAAAAATCAAATAAATACAAAAATATTTTTTGATATATTATTATATGTAAATAAGTATACATATACGAACAACCAACATACATATCTTCCATAAGTATTGCCGAGGCAATACACCGTGTTGAGGGGCGTTCCGGTCCTTGACACGCGTATCGATCCAATTTAATTAAGCAAGAATAGATAAATACTTCCAATTGGCAATAATTCGAAGAATACAAACTACAAAGTGAATAGATAGGCGATGTGCTATAAAATGCCATCTAAGGGTCAATAGGTACTTAAGTGCTTCGCGCCACCTAACCCCCCGTTCACTAGTGCGTATTTTGAGAAGGAAGGCTTTATTGGGGGTCTTTCACCCAAGTAGTAATTATATATATACTTTCTTGTGGATATTTCATATCGAACCTCGAGGGAGATAATCTCTTCTCTCTCAAAAGTCGACCGAGGGCTACTCCCTCATTCCTCGTGTTTACTTACACGTGTACTCGCACACGTGTAAACATACCACCTTTGGTGTATTACTTCCTTCCCCGAGGAAGCTTTTAAACGTCATTTTACTTGTATATACATTCGGCCACCTTGTTACACATGGATACTCGTTCCATGTTGGAGATCTTGCAACAACGATCCGCCAACGCTAATTATTTGCCTTGTTCGACTTGTGGTGGTCTACATGATACGTATTTATGTGATCAAAATAATGGTTATTATGAGGAGGGATATGCTTACAATGGAACCGAGAACCCTAATTTTCAACTTAACACTCAAATGGACTACACTTGTAATGACTATATGGGATATTCCGGTTTTTCATCACAACCTCCACCATCATTTCATGATCAAACCTTTAATGTGCCATACCAAAACCAAGGATTTTCCAATTATGAAGGTTTTCAAAATAATGATACTTTTCAAGGCTATAATCAAGAAACCTTTCATAATCAAGGATTTTCAAACAATGAAGGTTTTCAAAATGATGAAAATTTTCCATGCCATAATCAAGATACTTTTCAAAATCAAGGATTTTCACATTATGAGGGTTTTCAAAATGAAGGAAATTTTCAAGGTTACAATCATGAGAACTTTCATAATCATGACTCTTTTCAAAACTATAATCCACCTAATTATGGAAATCCATCTCCACCATATTCTTCGACTTATTCATGTGAGTTTTGTGGGAACGCACCCCATTATGGCTATGATTGTAGACCGAGGGATCCGCCATCCTATGTCCTTGATAATGTCAAGAAGTTTCATTCTTTACTTGAGAAAATGAACAAGTCGAACGATGACGTTTATAAGATGCTTGATGGTATGAAAAACATGAGCTACAAGGAAATGAAAGACACGAATCGATGGTTAAAGGAACTAATTAACTCCACTCAGGAAGAGGAAATTAAGTCTTGGCAATATGATGACAAGGAATTCGGTGATTTGTATCGTGAATCGTTGAACAAATTTTCTTGTCGCCTCAGGGAATATTCAAATGATTTCTTCCTTAAGACTCTTATAATCGAGGAAGACGGACAATACATGACTACTTTTACTCGTAGGCCTGATCCATTATTAGATGAAGAGGCTGAGGAACCTTCGAGTTGTATGACACTTAATGATGACACACCTTCATCACCTTTACCTCACGTGGCACCCACCGACTCTTTAACCATCGGGGACGAGCCTCTTAGCACTAATACAAACACCAATTTAGAAGAATTAACCGTTTCTAGTGTTGAGAACCTTATCCCAATCCAAAGAGAGTTTGAGGGTGTTTCCATCGAACCATGTGACGAGCTTTCTATTGATACTTCTCCTCATGATCACATTGAGATTTCATCACATGTTGACTTTCATGCTACTACTAGTGATTTTGGTGACTTTGATCTTGATGAATTGTTCAAAGAGAGGGATAATGAGATTGAGGAAGAGTTTATGCAAGATTTTCCACAAATAGAGGATGATGATTGTGATTCTAGTGAGGCATCTTATGATATATCATCCGAGGACTTTTCATGTCAAGATGACCTTCCTAATTTGGATGATGATGTTGATCATATAGAAGAAGTTGAAGATGTTCATGTTCGTGAGGTTTTATCAAACGTCTATAATCTTATCTCTTTGATTGAAGCTTTGAACGAAAACCATTATGATGAGTCCATAGAAGAAGAACCTTTCATTGACATTTCTTCACCGGTTTTTGAGGTTGCACCTATTGATTTTTATGATGATATCATCCCTTTGAGTGCTTCTCTCAATATACCTTCTTTTGAGCCTTCTATTCCCACCCTTCCACCCTTGAAGTTGGTTATTGATGAAGATCCTATACTCTTAGAGATTAATCCTTTTTCACCTATGGCACCTTTAGAACCTAAAACCTTTGATATGGATTCTCATATGGATATTGATGACACCATAGAGGCTTATCTTGCTAATATTGATATTGAGGTTGATGATAGTGATTCTAATTGGGAAGAGGAGATTCGTCTTAGTGAGAACTTGCTTTTTGGGAACATAGAGATTACACCTCCTTCACAAGACACTATTAATCTTGATCCTCATTATACTATGCCTTCTATGGAAGATTACCCACCTTTTGATAATGATGACGAGCCTAACATGGACATAATTGTTATGAATGTTTTGATACCTACACCTTCATTGTCTCATGATGCTTTGATCACTAAGGGGGAATCTTATATGGTTGTTACGAGTTCATCTTCTTATTTTCCCATGAAGGGAAAGGTTTTTGATCCTGGGATACATATATTTGAGACACCTTGCTTTTCATCTACTTCACTTAAGAGTGTGCCTTCAATTGATATGGACTTCTTGTATGAGCTTACTTTGGTGATGTTACCTATTTTGGAGTTGTTCGAATGTCGAGATGGAAATTATGTATTTGATCCTGGAGTGCTTCATATATGAGAGCTTTCGTATGTTGGACAAACTTGAGACACGTTGGACCGTTCCATTTATCGAGGCGGATATTGTAAATCTTATAGTAAATGGCAACGTGCTAAGTTTGGGTGTATCATGTGAGACGTGCTTCAAAGTGGATATCTTTTATTCTCCATGATGGTTTCCCCAAGGACAACTTAATTCGGGGCCGAGTCGAGCTAGCGACTTAGGATTAAAAAAAACTCAAGCATTGAATAACTAGGTTAGAAAACATAGAGTAGATTTTCAATAGGTTAGGTTTAATTAAAAGGATGTTATAGTAGAGTTGAAGTGGAGGGGTGGCCTTTCTTCGTTTTTTTGGTGTTTGCTTCAAGGGTTGCTCTCTCACATTTCATGCTTGGAGCTTATGGAGAAGGCCCGTGTATCTGGTTTACTTCGATTAGTTTTTGCTATCGTGATATTAAACACTTGTGCTTAAAATGAATACCCTTTAGTTGTCTCTTCCTTAACTTGGGTTAAGCAAAGTAATCAATGTCATAAGTGTAGGGGAGTCCACTCCAATGCTCTTAAACATTGAGGACAATGTTTATCTTAAGTGTAGGGGAGACTTCTATCGAAGTGACCTTACCTAGACCATTGCCTTAACTTCATGATAACATGGAAAATTATTTTTTCAAACATTTTTCGAATTTTTGATCTACTTTGGCCACCAAAAATATGCATTCATAATTTTTGCATAAACCATTTTTCATTTGCATAACACATTTGCATTGTATATATTTCTTCTTTTGTTTTTCATCAAAAAGATATAAAAAGGAAAAAAAATATAATAAAACATGGTTTTAACAAGTTTAGACTTCTTTGACATATTAGGCCCGCCATGGATATTTTGACTCAACTCGAGTTTGCTATCTTAGCATTCTCTAGCTAGTATCCTTAACCATGTAGTCCTTCATTGGTCTATTAGGCTAAGCATCCACCAATTTCATTATTTGAGATTTTAAATTTGTGGAGAATGGGAAATGATAGAGTTGAAGCAAGTGTAAAAGGGCTAGATAGACTTCATGGCAATTACTTGTGGCTAAACCCTTCTCTTCTTTACCTCTATTTCTTTGCATGTATATAAATGTTAATAAATAATCAAGTACGGTTTTAATTGGTTTGTAATCTCTTATGCATTTTTGACTAATCATTCATAGTTGATATGAGTACGTCTTAAGATTCTAAGTTAGCACGTTTTATGTGTACTAGACTTATGTCATGCTCAATATTTAGCGGGTGTTTTTCCTTTTATTCTTTTCAACTTTCTTTGTGAGGAATAAAGAAAAATAAGAGCGGCTTACAAAAAAAATGAGTGGCTAGAAAAAAAAAAAAGAGAAAAAAAAAATAATGCAAGACTCCCAAGAGGGGCAGTGTGATGTTAATTATAGTGACTATTGAGTTCCAATATTACCTTGACGGGTTGCGGGGATTCAATAGATTGCTCCAATCCAATATTGCCTTGACGGGTTGCGGGATTGAAGATCCAAAGTCTCAAAAAGATGGCGGATGTAAATTATTGCGTGAGTTTTATTTTTCTTTCCCTAGCGAGTGTGTAGCTACTTATGAAAGCATGACATGAGGATTTTACACATAAGGCGAATGACTTATTACTCTTAATACAGACTTATATTAATTGTGATCGGTTTTTCAAGTAATGGATGAGAGGATTACTTAGGATTAAAACCGTGCTTCCTTATTTTTGGATTTTACACTTCTTATACTTCACACTTGAATAACTGACAAATTTGCCCACAAGCAATTTGCTCAAATAATAACCGGATCCACATTTAATTGTCATGAATAAGTTGATGCACTTTTTACTTGTGAATACAATGATCCCATTTTTAAGCTTGGTATGGGGAAAGTGAAACTTGCAAGGGATAAATGTCCATGGTACCCAAGCCCTAATCTAAGTCGATGATTTCTTTATGAGTTATTTCCATCAAAACCATTTATGAAAAATCCAAAAATATATAAATAGAATTGTTTTCTTTGCATTGCATTGTAAATATTCAAAACCATCCATCATGTAGCATAGTATAGTTTACTAAATCATAAAATGGCCAAGGTTGGTTAATTATGAGAAAAGTGCACTTTAGAGCTTTAAAATGCTGCATTGCATGAGGACATGACAATGGTCAAGTGGAGGGGAGTTGATAAGTGTGAAAACACTCATCAATAATGATCCAAATACCACTCAAAACACAATCGAATACCTTATATTTAACTGAAAATATCAGAATTATGCGTGTATTTGTGTTTTATGTGTTTTTCAGGTAAGAAGATACATTTTGAAGCAAAGATGCGGTTTCAAGGACTTATTTGGTCAAAAGACGAAGAAAAGGATGAAAGATGCTCCAAGGACCTTATTTGCCAAACTTCCAAAGATCAAGGGCTTAAAGTGCAATTTCTACAATGATGAAGGATTAAAAAGAGATTACTTAAAAACTTTTATAACCATTTGAAAAGAAATAAAAGATGGAGGGACTAAAAGGAAATTAAGTGGAAAGTAGTTAATATATTTGGTCAAATTGACCAAACCGGTCAAACAACACACAAAACCGTCTTCTTCATCCTTCAAGAGAGAGAAATGAATTCATGTTTCTTATCTTTTCAACCTTCAAAACCTGCAAGTACAAATCAAGGACGATCCAAGGGTTTTCAGCCAAAGTGTTAAACTACAAAAATACTCCTCTCCTTCTCCTCTACAAGATAGGAGCAATCAATTAGATCAAGTCTCAAAGGATAAGAAAGCCCCAAATGTGATGAAGAAGAAGGACGAGTTTAAACCTCGTATTAATCACGTGTCCACTCCTCATTGGAGCGAACACGTCATCTCATCATCCTCTCGACGCCTATAAATTGAAGACGAAGGCCTCATTTGCAAGGGGTTAGAATAGGAGTAGTTTTACACATAGTATAGGTGTAGATTAGGAGTAGTTAGTTTTCTTCCATATCTTTATGATTTTCAGTTGATCATTCTGTTAGAAGTTAGTTTTAAATCTGTTAATCAGTTAATACAGTTGTAACGATTTCTTTTCATCTCCATTAATGAAAACTTTGAGTTCTTTTAATATCTTCGTTCCTGTTTTTGATTCAATGGTAAAATCTTGTTTTCTCAATCTTAATCTTACTCTTTTGTTATTGCCTTATACTACTGTTCATTGAAGGACTCAGTTCTGATATTAATGAAAATCTTTTTCTATATTCATTTTTTCTGCTTCTTCGCTACTGTTCATATTAAGCAGGTAGGAATTTGATCGATTGATATGATCTGTTACATATATGGTTGTTGTAGGAGTTCATGACTACTCAATCATTACTATTCATGAGTTGATTAGTTTCGATTACTGTTTTAGAAGATTATTTCAGTTCATAAGTAGTTAAAAGCTATTGAATTTTCTCAATTCTTTGTCTGAGTTGGTTTGATTCAGTCGAGTTTCATTAAATCAGTTAGTAAAAACTAGTTAGAAATCCATTCCACGTACTGAGCAGATTAGAGTAGTCAGTGCGATAAGCTGTTGAAGCTTATCTAGAAGACGCAGTTTCTTTTGGTTTAGCTTAAACAGGATGGTTTTCAGTTGGTAGCTGGAATTTGGTTCACACTAAGAGAGATGGTTTTCAGAAGCTCAAATGAGCTTATGATTAGTTTACTGTTACAGTTCATATTGAAGTTTTAGTCCAGAAGATCGTTTTTGTTTTCAAGTCATTGGTGCAGGTAGTTGGTGTCGGTTTCAGTTCAGATAATTAGGAATACTTGAGGTGTGTTTGGATTTAAGCGAGCACAGCGCTCCGCTTCTCGTCATCAACGGACTGGCCTGGATGTAAACAGGTCAAGCACGATTTATGTTTATTTTGTATTCTTAGTTTGAAGCTGTTAGAAGTTAGATATAGCATAATCTTTGCTTGCGATTCATTTTATATGGCTTGATAGATAATCAGTTTATGCTGATGCCTTGTCTGATAAGATTTCATGTTTTGATTTTCCATTTCAGTTAATATAGTAGTGTTTGGGTGAACTGGGTTTGTTAGGATCTTGCATAGATGTTTTTGAGTAAATTCAGTTAGTATAGATTAGTAATCTGATAGGATAGCTGGTATGATACCCACATTTGGTACTTGATTATGTTAGTATCTCACTTACAGTAGGAAAATTCGTTTGGCTGTGCTTTATGATAGGGTAGAATTTAACAAAGATAGATGTAATAGTGAGTTTTAGTGCAAGTAGGAAATTCAAATACAGTTACTATACTGGTTTGATTAGAAAGTCAGCAAAGACTTTACAAATTAGTAAGGATTGGTAAAAGTACATATTTGGTCCCTCATTGTGTATGCTAGTAGTTCACTCACAGTCCTTGGTTAGTTTAATTTCGTTAAGTTGACTATTTCGTTAGTTTGTTAGACTTTGTTGGGCTAGTCTAATAGTTTGTTGGGCCTGTAGTTGTTTAAAATAGCTAAGATTTAGATGTAATCAGATTTTGCATTTTTGTTTTGTAATAGATTTTAGATTTAACTGATTGTTAAAAAATTGTTTCTTTTAAATGTTGTAGAAATATTTGTTCTTTTACTTTTGTTAGACTTGTATTGCATTTTGTATTTTAGCATTTATAGAATAAGTTTGTGATTTGCATTTTACATTTCTTATATTTTTGTGCTTAAAAATGTGGTACTTGCAATGTTTTTTGTAGATTAGTACATATACGTAGGTAATATAGTATATTTTACATTTCTTTTCGTGCAATTTGCCAAGTAGACATAGATTACCAATCAAGTTTTTTTTAACCAAAAACAATCAAGTTGAGCTTAAAAACGTTATATCAATTCGAATCGATACCGAGAAAAAACGAACTAAAAAATGAAATATTAAAAACCATCTCAAAACTCTCTCACCCTCCCTTGATTGCCGTCCCACCATCATCATCAAACACCACCTTTCATACAAATTTTAACCATAAACATATGTTATAATTAAACTATGTTAATCTCTATTCAAAAAGATGAAGATTGGTGCAACTTATAACATCCATGGAGGAGTTTTCATGGTGTCATGGGGCTGATTTTCCACAAGGAGTTGATGAAGATTGGAGGTCTTGAAGATGGTGTTGGCTAATCACAAGTTTCACCATCAAAATCTATGTTTTGATCACAACCTACATCATCATGGTGGTATAAAGATTGTCCTCCTCATCTTCATGTTATTTTGATTATGTAAACATGTATTTTATTTCCTATTGTATATATTTATGATGATTATATGATGATAAAAATGTTATGTGGGGATTTGTTGTTGATAATCATGGATAAAAAGATGAAAAACTATATGAAACAAGGTTAAAATCTTGCTTAAAAATGTAGGCTGTATAAAAACAGTAAAGAACCATATGGTAAACTGATAAAATGATGAAGTAGAATGGATTTACAGTAAGAGCTATGGGTCTTGTACAAATGTGAGAGTTGGCCATGCAATGGAATCATTGTAATGAGTGAGATATGACTAAAACAAGTTTAAGGTATAAATCTGAGGTTACTGTTTTGGACGATTTTTAGAAAATACTTAAAAGATGATTCAACAGTAGCTATAGAAGAGTTAAATGTATCACATATCATGTAGTTTATGTGATAAACATTTGAGCTTCTATCTCCATGTAGAACTCAAGATATGGCAGTTTTGGTGAAGATGAAGTTAAAAATCAGATTTTTGGAAAATAAAGTATAATACTATTATATAAGCACTCAAAATTATATTGTATAAAATGTAAAGTTAAAACCCACTAACTCTTGGATTTTATTTATATAAAAATGTACAATGATAAATAAGTGGACATTTTATAAAAATGGTAACTTGTTATGTTTTATAAGTTATAAAAACTATAAACATGATTTTTACGACTTTTTCGGCTATCGCCGTAAAATTAACGTTTTTATTAAATACAACTTAGATGGTTGGACCCGTCTAATGAAAACTTTATAAAACTTATATACTGATATATAGACATGTATAACAAGTAAAAACCGATAAAACCCGAACTATAAGAAATACGGACATTTACGAGCTAATTAAGCTTATTGAGCTAATAATTGGACTAAATAAGATAAAAACTTGTAAAAAGAACTTATTGGGCTTAACCCATTTAGGCCCAACTTGTAAAGTATAACTACTGATAATATAAGTATGAAATGGATTAAAACAAGTTAAAGAACTTGTAATAAGTTTATTGGACTTAAAAACACGTAAATAGGTAAAACTAGTAAACTGGTATAAACGTTATCGACATATAACACTAAAATGAGTAAACGAGAATATGTAAACCCACTTGATCATCATATATATATAATCATCATATGTATACATAATTGATATTTCTATAAAGTCATTGGACAAACGTCTAAGACCGAGTATTATTTGTCTAGGTTTCCGTGATTGAAGCACGTACCGTACGTCCGAATTACCGATAACCCGCCTTCCCACATCAACGTGAGTTCATAGCCTCGCACTCTTTTAAATGTTTTATAAATGCTTTATAAACCCGTGAGGGAGATAACATGTTAGTTTTTATAAAAGTTTGGACACCATTTGTCCCGATTGTTTGTTTATTGATTTTGGACCCGAATGATTGAATGACCCGATTGTATGACCCGATAAATGATTAATGGACCCGATAGATGAAATTAAACGGATTATTAAAGTTAGGTTATGTCACTAAAAGTCCCATTAGCATGAATTGTGAACTACCGGGAGTTGGTAGACGCTTATGCATTTAATAGTACTATTTGGGGACGATCACCCCAGTTCGTGCCTTGACGGTTGATCCCCGTCGTGACACATTGATTGGTAAGCGAATTTATGTATGAGAAGATTTCCATAGCGTGACCTTTGTGACGACACGCTACTTTAGATGGGCAAAATTGGTATCGGGTTAGCTACCCGTTGTTGGTTTAGTAAGGTAACAATGTCATGCGGCTTATAATAATCCAAAATTAACGAAATACTAATAGACGCTCCAAATTACGATGTATTGCCTGACTAGCAATATAGGGTCATACTATTGATATTATGTTTGTATTTTGGTTTTCATAACCATATTCATATAACGGTTTTTATTTTCATACAACGTTATAAGACGTATTGTATGATGTTTTTACGACATTGGCTCGTATAATGATTTTTAAGGCAAATGCCCATATTATGATTTTCGATAAAGATTTGTATAAAATGATTTTGGCTATTTTATGGCCTATCAAAACGATTTGTACAAAATGATTTTCAGTAATACTTTTATACTGATATTATATTGATGGAATTTATTAAACTCTATGAATTCACTCGGCGTTATCGCTGACCCTTTTCTTTTAACATGTTTTATCTCAGGTACTTGAAGGTAATTCTCGGGAAGACAACAAGAATTCATGGCCCGCACTTAAACAATATTTTCCATTCAAATACTTTGTAAAACTTTGTATGAAATATAATGACTTGGGACCGATGTGACTTTGATATTTATGAATGGAAATGATTTATTATTAAACGACGCGATTTTTATGCGTTGTCTATGATGTGAGTAATGTGCTATCCCGTAACACCAACTAGTCTTCCGCTGTACTGAGTTGTATAAATTTGGGGGTGTTACAGTTTGGCATCAGAGCTCTCGTTATAGAGAACGAAAGATTTTTTAAAACGAAGGTTTTGAATAAAACTTTTCAAAATCTTTTAACTATAAACATTTTTCTAAAAATGTCTAAAAATCTTTTGACTATAACGGTGCCGAAGAATTCCCGAGTTACCGACAAAGCCAGACTGAGAAGTGTTATTTTAATATATATATAACTTGAATTATATATATATATATATATATATATATATATATATATATATATATATATATATATATATATATATATATATATATATATATATATATATATATATATATATATATATATATATATATATATATATATATATATATATATATATATATATATATATATATATATATATATATATGATGTAATTTGATTACATGATTGTTTGATGATTATTTTGATATTTATACGAGGTATTTATACGACGTCGATTGTCACAAGAAACCCTAAATCCCCTAGTAAATTAATCGAAGCTATTCTCGTAGGAATTCTAGCTATCCTAGATCTAAACCAAGTTGTGGATAATTATGATCCCAACAAATGGTTGATATTCGTAGAAATGTAGATATTAGTTGATCGTGATATTGAAAAAGAATTGGCGAGATTAAATCTGATGTCGATGACATGACGATCTTTTCTTATAGAGTGGAGTTTGACAAAACGTTACCACCTAGAAAGATGTCATCCGATTCGTTGTCATCCAATTCTTAAATTGAAATCGAAAGGGTGAATGTTGCACTTGAGGCTGTTATTGGAACCATTACCCAAAAGCCTCATGCCACTAATACCTTTCCGAGAAGTCTAGTTGAATGATCAAGTCATTTCATACTAGTGATTCATTTGATAATTGTTGTTGTAAGAGCTAATAGGATTGGAAATTAAGTGTTGATTCATATTGAGATTGTATTGCCTTTACAAGGCCGAAGAATAAGGTTGTAAGTATTGGAGAATGAGGTAAAATATCGCATTGAGTATAAGTTGATTGAAACTTGAATAAAGTAAAACTTAACCTGTATGGAATATGAGATTGTTAATATAAGTCGTTAAGTTATGTGATTGAATTATAAGGTTTTAATTGATTGTAGGTTTGTGTTAAAGGTTGTTCCTAGGCCATGGTCCACTAACGAGGATGCCCAGTGTCCAAGAAATGAATTGAAGAAATCTTCTTCTGAATTGAGACCGATGGATCTTCTGGGACATGTGGAACACCTAATGACTCTTGTAGATTAGTATTCATTGTGGTATCTTTTAAAAATCCCTAACTTAACTGAGATATCAGTTGGTAGGATGAGTTCTGAGAATTGTATGACATAGTGACGCGTAATGTGTTACGGTACAATTTTGACTTGTTTGTGATTAATGAAAAGACTACCTTTGATCGCTAAATTCTACACGTATCGATGTTATCTATCCTTTATTGCTTCATCCTAATGCTCGCATTAGTGATGCAACCATTGAACAAGTACTCATCTCGAATTGAGTTACGTTGTAGATTATTCTCTTTGTATTCCTGAGTACCATCGAGATCATGAACCTCATGATTATTTGGCTAAGCTCATTTCCTGATATATATTGAAGTTAGTTCTTGGTGAACATCTTTCCATCACTCTTTTGCAGATCACACATTGTTTTTATAAAGTTAAAACAGCATCCCTTGAGAAAATTTGAATTTTCATCACTATATGGATTATTTAAAAGTGAGATTTATAAGTGATTGTTATTGAAATGAAGTTGTTTATGAGACGCTTTGGAAAACTTAACTGTTTCCATAACAAAGAAAATATTTGTAAATTTATTCTTGATCCTTATTTAAGAATTAAGCATGAAAATGTTTTTATTATAAACATGATGATAAAGTTTTGACGAACTGAGTATTGCATCGTTAATCTTGAAATTGTATATAGTTGCGCGCCTACATACAATTTGGAATGGACCATGCAAGGCTGATTAGTAGTCACCATAAAACTAATGAATAAACACTACATTTTCTTTGAAGATTGTGAAAGATTAAATTTTATGAGATCTGCAAGAAGTGAAAAATAGGGACATAGTGTTAGGGACACCTACATATGTGCCTGTAGCATCTATTCTTCTGAGTCGAATTAACTCATCTGTGGAAATTGTCTTATTTGACAATTGACAACTCTTTCTTGACCAATTCTCCCGTAGTGAGATTCTTAGGAAAAGTATCTGATTACCGAGTGTTGATACCCGACTGGATGTATCGACGTTCCTATCATTTCTTTTGAATTGATTTCATTTGAATGACCTGGGTAACGATCCGAGGAGCTTTCGAATGCGTACTCAAATTATGAAAACATAGGATATATTCATATTCGTTAAATGTTTTCATCTGTATCTGATTTGAATTTCTCTCGCATAGATTATGCGTTAACCTTACTCTTCTAAGGATAGTTGCGTCTCCAGATATCCTTGAATTTGTGGAAGGATTGAGAATTATTATTAGTCTTTTAAGAAGTTCACATCTTATCGACGGCAATAAAACTGGAAAGTTGATAGTGCCAGTAGAATGGATTGATTGATTATGACATGACGACATTGTCTTAATTGATGGGAACTCGAGTAGAATTCCCCTAAATGATAAGATGCTGATTATCAAAAGTAATCTAAATAATTCTTGATGGATGACCATATCCTGTATTAAGACTTGAAATTATACCGTGAATGATTGTGAATTAGTAATAGATATTATAATATAGAAGGAACCTAATATGTATTTATTAAAAGATGTTTATCTTATCCGAATTTAAGGAATTACCGTACAACTGAGAAAGTTGTTGGAGAAAGATTTTATTATACCAAGCCTGTCATCCTGAAGAGCTATGGTGTTATCTTTCCTTATATTTATAGATTACTGTGACTGAGTAAATTGACAATCGAAAACGATATCCATAACTCGAAATGGAAGAATTGTTCGATCATTTACAAGGTTCTAGCAAATTTGATCCATAGCATGGTTATCATCAACTTCGCATTTGCGAAAGAGATTATCTATTCCAATCACTACATCCGGTACTTGTAATGAACATTATGAGTTTCACGTGATGTCGTTTGGATTGACCGATGCACATGTAGTTTCATAAATTAGGTGAATCACGTGTGTAGGCTTTAATTTGATAAATTCATGCTCATGATCCTTAAGGACTATTTATTTGTTTGTTTATAAGAATAAGAATAAGTTAATAATTATTAATAGATTGCCCTCAGATGACTGAGGAATAAAAACCTGTACCTTGAATAATTAACACGTGATTAAAGACTTAATACTTTACATGATTTGAATATGTGATTAAAAGGATAATGGAATATAAATTGACTCTTTAAAAACTAAGAGCCCTTTTAAGACTTTGGATTTTACCAAAAAGAAATGGAAATATGTTTTGAAAAATGTTTTAACAAAGGATTTTAAGGGATCATTCCCTTATACACAAACCATTTAACTAAACTTCTGTTTAGGGGTAAATGTTTGTGTATACCTCCAGATAACTTAAAAAGGATTGATGAAAACCATTTAAACCATAACTTGAAATTTGAAACAACAAATTTTGCTTTTCATATAAGAAAATTTTGACTAAAGTATAAACCAAAGATTTTTCGAACAATTACGAATCTTATTAAATATTTTGGATAAATCAACGAAAATCTTGTTAATTAAATTCAAATTTATTTTGAACATTTTATATAATTGGTCGAACTAAGAAATTTAAAATCTTTATGTTTACATTTCATAAAAATTGAAAATTTATTATTTAATTAATTATAATAATTATCGACGCTTTAGACGACAGATTGAGTAAAACGGATAAAAATGATAGATGAGACGAAACTAAAACATAGAAGATATGAAGAAAGAAGTTTTGAATAAATACGGTTGTGACATTTATTTCTTGAGGAAAGTGAACGTAATTTCTGACGCATAATATAGAAAGAATATCTGAGTGAATTGTGAACATGATAATTATATCATCATGAGAAGTGAATATAGATACTAACATATTATATAAAAAGGAATAAAGAACCAATTAGGATATGTTCCTTAATAATGAAGGTGCAAAATAAATTGCCGAACGATATAAAAATAAACAATGTTTGTAAAAAGGATAATATAGATAATAAAAAGGTTTCACGGCTAGTGTGAACCATTAAAAATTGAGAAGCCGATAACGTTAAATATTTTAAAGACCACTTATGGTTGCCTAAATATGGAAGATTGTGAGATGTAGTTACATTGGAAATCTTGTAAGTATAAGTATTATATATATGTCATTTATGACTAAAAGTATCTTTGTCTGAAGAAGTTGTACTGATGGCAATTATGAAGGTAGACATCGCCTCATACATTAGTAAACGTCTAGCTATTGCAAAGGTCATCATCTGAATTTGATTCGATTTGGGTCATCGTCGACAGACTGACCAAATCTGCTAATATCATTCTCGTTAATGATAAATGCAAAAGAGTTATGTAAACATAGCGTGCCTGTATCGATCATCTATATCAAGATCCTCGCTTCGCATCGAATTTCTAGAGATTTGCTCAGAAATCATTGAGAACGAACCTTGATGAGAGTACTATGTACCACCCCAAATCGAAGGGACGAGGTAAAGTAACGATATAAGGTAATATAAGTGCTGTTTTATGTTTGAATGATTGACCTTTGGTAATAACCGTATAATCGTTTTCCTGTAGAGAGATTATCTTTGATAATCATCATGTTAGGATTGAGATCGAATCTTGTTAGGATCTATGTTAGAGCATCTGTAAGCAAGAGTTGAGATGAAGACATCCGACATACACCCATTGTGAGTTGGACATGTCTTTTAGGTTTAAGGTTTCCTATGATGGCGAACCTAACCATACAAAATACCCGACCCGCGAGATCTGAAATGATTGTTGAAATTAGGATTTGATTATTGACAGCCGGTAGTGGGTAAGAGGTTATGTGAATATAAAATGTAGATCTTGAAGTGCCAAATGGGTAGCGAAGTTATGCCACAAATTTTAACCTTGAAAAAAAAATGAATTCATGATCTGACAAATCATGGGATATAAGTCCCCGTTGTATGGGACCATTGAGATGATATAAAAGATTGATTTGAAAGGCATATAAGCTGGATCAACCCTAGGACTTCAACGACTGCGTGAATTATGTTTTGTATATCGAACTTGATGGAATATCTATCAAGTTAAAATCTGAATTCTTCTTAGTAATGTTTAGATCGGCGAAAAGTTGCATTCATCAAAAACCCGTGAACATCATGGATAGAGAAAGTAAGTCAACATTAAGCCTGATCTTATTCCCGTAGTTATGTTTGCTGAAACTTGCGTATTGTAATAAATTGCACTTGTGAGAAAAGACCGAATGTGGAGGAAATACCCACATGGCGTTAACTCTATAAGAAGCGAGTAGTAAGGTAAGATGATCTTTGAGGACAAAGATCCTGTTTAGGGGTAAATGCTGTGACAAACCGTCAATTTATGATTGATATTTTATTCTCAATATTTATTTAAAAACATTATTTTAATGTTACAATATGAACTCACATATTTTTGGGAAGAAATTTGGATTTACGTCTTGAAGTAGCATCGACTACGTCTAAACCGGAGGATTCAACGTTACGTGCTTACGTTTACATACACCGTCTTTGGTGACAGTCCGACATTTCAGAAAATAAATTTATCCGAAAATATTATTTCGGGGTTTAAATTTGTGTTGGTTCATAAACTCACAAATTTACGAGAAGAGATTAGGACTTACGATTTTATTTTAACGTCCTTTACGACTAAACTGGAAACCTTAGGATTTCGTATTTACGTTTTCGAACTCCGTTTTTGATGAGACAATTTTTATTGGATTCGTTTTGTGACGTTGATTCATAATTTATAAAAACGTTTTTCGTAAAACGACCCGAGGGCACGCAAATCGAAGAAACTAGAATCGAGAAGTACCCGTAAATAAATGGGATGAGACAAGTGGGACACTTGTCCCACCCCACTCCCAAAACCGGCCAACTTAAGCTAACACACCCTTAGGTGTCAAACATACACATACTAAGTTACACTTGTAACTTAGCTTCACATGGAAGCTTACACCTTCCATCAAAAACCACTAGCTAGATTACTTCTTCCCATTTTCAACATGCAAAACCATCTCAAAACTCTCTCACCCTCCCTTGATTGCCGTCCCACCATCATCATCAAACACCACCTTTCATACAAATTTTAACCATAAACATATGTTATAATTAACATATGTTAATCTTCATTCAAAAAGATGAAGATTGGTGCAACTTATAACATCCATGGAGGCGTTTTCATGGTGTCATGGGGCATATTTTCCACAAGGAGTTGATGAAGATTGGAGGTCTTGAAGATGGTGTTGGCTAATCACAAGTTTCACCATCAAAATCCATGTTTTGATCACAACCTACATCATCATGGTGGTATAAAGATTGTCCTCCTCATCTTCATGTTATTTTGATTATGTAAACATGTATTTTATTTCCTATTGTATATATTTATGATGATTATATGATGATAAAAATGTTATGTGGGGATTTGTTGTTGATAATCATGGATAAAAAGATGAAAAACTATATGAAACAAGGTTAAAATCTTGCTTAAAAATGTAGGCTGTATAAAAACAGTAAAGAACCATATGGTAAACTGATAAAATGATGAAGTAGAATGGATTTACAGTAAGCTATGGGTCTTGTACACATGTGAGAGTTGGCCATGCAATGGAATCATTGTAATGAGTGAGATATGACTAAAACAAGTTTAAGGTATAAATCTGAGGTTACTGTTTTGGACGATTTTTAGAAAATACTTAAAAGATGATTCAACAGTAGCTATAGAAGAGTTAAATGTAGCACATATCATGTAGTTTATGTGATAAAATTTGAGCTTCTATCTCCATGTAGAACTCAAGATATGGCAGTTTTGGTGAAGATGAAGTTAAAAATCAGATTTTTGGAAAATAAAGTATAATACTATTATATAAGCACTCAAAATTATATTGTATAAAATGTAAAGTTAAAACCCACTAACTCTTGGATTTTATTTATATAAAAATGTACAATGATAAATAAGTGGACATTTTATAAAAATGGTAACTTGTTATGTTTTATAAGTTATAAAAACTATAACATGATTTTTACGACTTTTTCGGCTATCGCCGTAAAATTAACGTTTTTATTAAATACAACTTAGATGGTTGGACCCGTCTAATGAAAACTTTATAAAACTTATATACTGATATACAGACATGTATAACAAGTAAAAACCGATAAAACCCGAACTATAAGAAATACGGACATTTACGAGCTAATTAAGCTTATTGAGCTAATAATTGGACTAAATAAGATAAAAACTTGTAAAAAGAACTTATTGGGCTTAACCCATTTAGGCCCAACTTGTAAAGTATAACTACTGATAATATAAGTATGAAATGGATTAAAACAAGTTAAAGAACTTGTAATAAGTTTATTGGACTTAAAAACACGTAAATAGGTAAAACTAGTAAACTGGTATAAACGTTATCGACATATGTAACACCCTCAATTTCACAAGGCAGCGGAATATCAACATTGGGCGTTACTTCATAGCACATCACACAAAGTCATAGAAAACGACCTCAAAAGAGACGTTTTATAAAATAAACCATTCGACAAAATCAGAGTTAACTAAAAAGAGGTCCCACCAGTTTATTCAACCTTAAGAAATAATAAAGATTTGTCAAATGTATCGAATGGAAATTGTTTGTTTTGCCTTTACTTTATCCTGCGCGGCTCCATGCTCCAGCTACTCTTAAACCTATATACCTGAGAATACATGCTAACATGTCAACACAACGGTTGAGTGAATTCATAGGTTTTTAAATAAACAATAATGGGGTTTTTAATAAATCATAAAGCTTTTGAACACAAGAATCTCATCCACTGTCGATAGTGCAACACATGCAATACCCAAAGTCCACCCTATTCTACTAAGCCATGACACCGAAGCCTTAAGTATAATAATGCCCTAGTCAGGTATTTTGCCGAATACCCCCTTACTTCTAATACAACACACCTGGCTGAGCCTCCAACCCACAGGTGCGACCTGCCCAGGTGGGGGCCATCCCCGATGGATCCATCCGTCTGTACCAGCGCCTACCCATCAAGGGTAGTTAACGGTTCATGGGTTTATAGGGACTTTCCAAATTTTGGCAATACAGCACTTAGCAAATAGCGGTTCACAATCAATACAATCAACGCTTGTGTTCATCTTTCAAAACCATTTAATCAACTATCTTACATTCATTTACAACAACATGTATTCGTTCAAAGCATATAGAAAACCACATGTTTATTCATAAACATGTATTCTCTGAAAACCATATATATATAAACATCATATATTTTTATACCGAGAGCATGTATTCCCCCTCGCGGGTTTATAAACACATATAAAGCAGTAAAAGCGAGGCTATGAACTCACCTGATATAGCTATTACACGTAGATCAAGGAACAAATGTCCAATAGTCGATACACGACTTCACGAGATATCAATCGCTCGTTAATCGGAGCGAGATGTCCAACCGTCGACATATGATCGAACGAGACCTATAATGACGAGGCGCGTTTTAGGCTCGAGACTATACATAAGTCAAACACAAATGTAAATATTTCACTTTATTAAGTTTGGACATTGTATAAGTTTTATAAAACTTTTCGTAAGACTTTTATTAACAATTTATCATATGTTTTCCCATTTTGACAATTAAGCCCATTAAAGCTCATTAGTGGCCCATTACATACTCATGTGAATTAATTCCATTTCAAAATCAATATCAAACTTATTATGAATCTCAAGTCCAATAATGGCTCAATAGCCATTATAAGTGTATGTTGGGCTTTTGTGGTCCAAATCCACTTTATATACCTTTCGGGTCCTAAAACGCCTCCAAACAATGTCCACTTAATATTTCATGTTGGTCGGGTCTTGGGAATTCTAATTATCAGTATGTAAATGGGTCTCTAATTCCTGGTAAGTGGGTCATACCACTTCGGATTTATAAAAATCGTCACGTTAAACATTAATTTAATATAGTCCCATTTCTTACAATTTATCGACATCCCTCGTAGATTACGTCGCTTCTCCTAAACCGTAAATAGTATAGATGAGTTATTTTTACCAAATTCTTTATTAACTTATGTAGTTTACTTATTGTAGGTTCAATTTCCCCTAATTTATATTTATTATAGATCATTTACCCATTTTATCACTTAGAAGAGTTGGCTGTCATTCGCAGCCAACTTCGTTTCTACCGTTTCAGCCGCCATTTTCAAACCGTATTGAACTGGTGGACTATCCAATTTATTCTAGTTCTATATGATTTTATCTACAACTTTTAGTTTTACATATTCATATGTTGGTATACGAAATTTTTGAGTAAACAGTTCATCTTTACAGCAGGTCATATTCTGATCTAGTGTCGTATTTTTGTCATATCTAATTCATCGGGTATCGTCACAAGACGAGCGACCCGGCCAAATCGCCACAAACCACAGGGCTATCTCCCTATATTTTTATTTAAGTCTCATGAGCCACTGAGTTTCTCAAATAACACGTTTTATCCATTGTTTGGATTCTTAAAAATAAAACCATGAACTATGGTTCATTTTAGCTAGCTTTTTATATTCAAGGCCCATGTATACAATATCCAAACTGAAAAAAATAATAACTAAAACATAAAAATGTAGAGATTATATAAAAAGTACTACAAAAATCAAATAAAACAAGTGTTACAAAAATATAGAGAGATGATCTCTTACAATAGATTATGAATGAAAATAAGGATGAGGCACCAAGACTTGTATCAATTCCACCACACAAAAATCACCCTATATGTTTATAACCCTTGCAAATCTCTTGATGAACTCAGCTCTTAACCAAAATAAATAATGAGGTTTGATGTTGTTTTATGAAAAATGACTAAACACTTGATATGGAATTATAGATCTTTCGTTATTAGTCATTCAAGAAGTAACAACCTCATTATGGTTGGTATTTTGAGGCTATAATGGTTCGGTAATATCAAAGGATAAAAAAAAGACTATTTTATTAACTTGAGATGTGTATTAGGAATAGAGGTTGACGTGTTGATGTGATAAAAGACTGAGAGGACACGTAAGTTTGTATATGTGGTGCTATGAAACTAGAAAACCATTAGTTTCTATTTGTGGTGTATATAAAAACGTTAAGAAAAAGAGTGTTTAGATTAGCTTGTCATATAAATATTTTTATCATTTAGTAAAAGTATTGTATAATAGATAAAAAGCGGGTATTATCAAAGTTCGATATTTTAAAAGTTACGCGATTTGAAAGATACGCGTTAAGCACGAAAAATAAACTCTCAATATAAACTAAAAACATTGACATTCAGAGAACCTTTATATTTCAATAAATAAAGTAGGGCTTATAATTTAATAAACGTTAATGCGTCGCCTAAACGAATGACGCCTAAAGGTTTAACGTAAATTATCAAGAATTCTCATAAAACGAGAAATTAAAACGACGACAATAGAAAATATTTTTATGTCATAACGAGGATATTTATGGTCGATGACGGACATATACTTTGTCGATAAATAATAAATGACATATACTCAATACGTTAAAGCCTTAATCCTGCCGATTAGCCGGGAACTCAATATTATTTGTAGAACGAACATGACAAATAAAAGTCGATTAATAAATATTAGTCCGCATAATAGAATTAGTGTTAGAACTCGGTCTAAATGTTGATTCTAAAGTTTGGGTTACTACAACATATAACACTAAAATGAGTAAACGAGAATATGTAAACCCACTTGATCATCATATATATAATCATCATATGTATACATAATTGATATTTCTATAAAGTCATTGGACAAACGTCTAAGACCGAGTATTATTTGTCTAGGTTTCCGTGATTGAAGCACGTACCGTACGTCCGAATTACCGATAACCCGCCTTCCCACATCAACGTGAGTTCATAGCCTCGCACTCTTTTAAATGTTTTATAAATGCTTTATAAACCCGTGAGGGAGATAACATGTTAGTTTTTATAAAAGTTTGGACACCATTTGTCCCGATTGTTTGTTTATTGATTTTGGACCCGAATGATTGAATGACCCGATTGTATGACCCGATAAATGATTAATGGACCCGATAGATGAAATTAAATGGATTATTAAAGTTAGGTTATGTCACTAAAAGTCCCATTAGCATGAATTGTGAACTACCGGGAGTTGGTAGACGCTTATGCATTTAATAGTACTATTTGGGGACGATCACCCCAGTTCGTGCCTTGACGGTTGATCCCCGTCGTGCCACATTGATTGGTAAGCGAATTTATGTATGAGAAGATTTCCATAGCGTGACCTTTGTGACGACACGCTACTTTAGATGGGCAAAATTGGTATCGGGTTAGCTACCCGTTGTTGGTTTAGTAAGGTAACAATGTCATGCGCCTTATAATAATCCAAAATTAACGAAATACTAATAGACGCTCCGAATTACGATGTATTTCCTGACTAGCAATATAGGGTCATACTATTGATATTATGTTTGTATTTTGGTTTTCATAACCATATTCATATAACGGTTTTTATTTTCATACAACGTTATAAGACGTATTGTATGATGTTTTTACGACATTGGCTCGTATAATGATTTTTAAGGCAAATGCCCATATTATGATTTTCGATAAAGATTTGTATAAAATGATTTTGGCTATTTTATGGCCTATCAAAACGATTTGTACAAAATGATTTTCAGTAATACTTTTATACTGATATTATATTGATGGAATTTATTAAACTCTATGAATTCACTCGGCGTTATCGCTGACCCTTTTCTTTTAACATGTTTTATCTCAGGTACTTGAAGGTAATTCTCGGGAAGACAACAAGAATTCATGGCCCGCACTTAAACAATATTTTCCATTCAAATACTTTGTAAAACTTTGTATGAAATATAATGACTTGGGACCGATGTGACTTTGATATTTATGAATGGAAATGATTTATTATTAAACGACGCGATTTTTATGCGTTGTCTATGATGTGAGTAATGTGCTATCCCGTAACACCAACTAGTCTTCCGCTGTACTGAGTTGTATAAATTTGGGGGTGTTACAGTTTGGCATCAGAGCTCTCGTTATAGAGAACGAAAGATTTTTTAAAACGAAGGTTTTGAATAAAACTTTTCAAAATCTTTTAACTATAAACATTTTTCTAAAAATGTCTAAAAATCTTTTGACTATAACGGTGCCGAAGAATTCCCGAGTTACCGACAAGGCCAGACTGAGAAGTATTATTTTAATATATATATAACTTGAATTATATATATATATATATATATATATATATATATATATATATATATATATATATATATATATATATATATATATATATATATATATATATATATATATATATATATATATATATATATATATATATATATATATATATATATATATATATATATATATATATATATATATATATATATATATATATATATATATATATATATATATATATATATATATATATGATGTAATTTGATTACATGATTGTTTGATGATTATTTTGATATTTATACGAGGTATTTATACGACGTCGATTGTCACAAGAAACCCTAAATCCCCTAGTTAATTAATCGAAGCTATTCTCGTAGGAATTCTAGCTATCCTAGATCTAAACCAAGTTGTGGATAATTATGATCCCAACAAATGGTTGATATTCGTAGAAATGTAGATATTAGTTGATCGTGATATTGAAAAAGAATTGGCGAGATTAAATCTGATGTCGATGACATGACGATCTTTTCTTATAGAGTGGAGTTTGACTAAACGTTACCACCTAGAAAGATGTCATCTGATTCGTTGTCATCCAATTCTTAAATTGAAATCGAAAGGGTGAATGTTGCACTTGAGGCTGTTATTGGAACCATTACCCAAAAGCCTCATGCCACTAATACCTTTCCGAGAAGTCTAGTTGAATGATCAAGTCATTTCATACTAGTGATTCATTTGATAATTGTTGTTGTAAGAGCTAATAGGATTGGAAATTAAGTGTTGATTCATATTGAGATTGTATTGCCTTTACAAGGCCGAAGAATAAGGTTGTAAGTATTGGAGAATGAGGTAAAATATCACATTGAGTATAAGTTGATTGAAACTTGAATAAAGTAAAACTTAACCTGTATGGAATATGAGATTGTTAATATAAGTCGTTAAGTTATGTGATTGAATTATAAGGTTTTAATTGATTGTAGGTTTGTGTTAAAGGTTGTTCCTAGGCCATGGTCCACTAACGAGGATGCCCAGTGTCCAAGAAATGAATTGAAGAAATCTTCTTCTGAATTGAGACCGATGGATCTTCTGGGACATGTGGAACACCTAATGACTCTTGTAGATTAGTATTCATTGTGGTATCTTTTAAAAATCCCTAACTTAACTGAGATATCACTTGGTAGGATGAGTTCTGAGAATTGTATGACATAGTGACGCGTAATGTGTTACGGTACAATTTTGACTTGTTTGTGATTAATGAAAAGACTACCTTTGATCGCTAAATTCTACACGTATCGATGTTATCTATCCTTTATTGCTTCATCCTAATGCTCGCATTAGTGATGCAACCATTGAACAAGTACTCATCTCAAATTGAGTTACGTTGTAGATTATTCTCTTTGTATTCCTGAGTACCATCGAGATCATGAACCTCATGATTATTTGGCTAAGCTCATTTCCTGATATATATTGAAGTTAGTTCTTGGTGAACATCTTTCCATCACTCTTTTGCAGATCACACATTGTTTTTATAAAGTTAAAACAGCATCCCTTGAGAAAATTTGAATTTTCATCACTATATAGATTATTTAAAAGTGAGATTTATAAGTGATTGTTATTGAAATGAAGTTGTTTATGAGACGCTTTGGAAAACTTAACTGTTTCCATAACAAAGAAAATATTTGTAAATTTATTCTTGATCCTTATTTAAGAATTAAGCATGAAAATGTTTTTATTATAAACATGATGATAAAGTTTTGACGAACTGAGTATTGCATCGTTAATCTTGAAATTGTATATAGTTGCGCGCCTACATACAATTTGGAATGGACCATGCAAGGCTGATTAGTAGTCACCATAAAACTAATGAATAAACACTACATTTTCTTTGAAGATTGTGAAAGATTAAATTTTATGAGATCTGCAAGAAGTGAAAAATAGGGACATAGTGTTAGGGACACCTACATATGTGCCTGTAGCATATATTCTTCTGAGTCGAATTAACTCATCTGTGGAAATTGTCTTATTTGACAATTGACAATTCTTTCTTGACCAATTCTCCCGTAGTGAGATTCTTAGGAAAAGTATCTGATTACCGAGTGTTGATACCCGACTGGATGTATCGACGTTCCTATCATTTCTTTTGAATTGATTTCATTTGAATGACCTGGGTAACGATCCGAGGAGCTTTCGAATGCGTACTCAAATTATGAAAACATAGGATATATTCATATTCGTTAAATGTTTTCATCTGTATCTGATTTGAATTTCTCTCGCATAGATTATGCGTTAACCTTACTCTTCTAAGGATAGTTGTGTCTCCAGATATCCTTGAATTTGTGGAAGGATTGAGAACTATTATTAGTCTTTTGAGAAGTTCACATCTTATCGACGACAATAAAACTGGAAAGTTGATAGTGCCAGTAGAATGGATTGATTGATTATGACATGACGACATTGTCTTAATTGATGGGAACTCGAGTAGAATTCCCCTAAATGATAAGATGCTGATTATCAAAAGTAATCTAAATAATTTTTGATGGATGAACATATCCTGTATTAAGACTTGAAATTATACCGTGAATGATTGTGAATTAGTAATAGATATTATAATATAGAAGGAACCTAATATGTATTTATTAAAAGATGTTTATCTTATCCGAATTTAAGGAATTACCGTACAACTGAGAAAGTTGTTGGAGAAAGATTTTATTATACCAAGCCTGTCATCCTGAAGAGCTATGGTGTTATCTTTCCTTATATTTATAGATTACTGTGACTGAGTAAATTGACAATCGAAAACGATATCCATAACTCGAAATGGAAGAATTGTTCGATCATTTACAAGGTTCTAGCAAATTTGATCCATAGCATGGTTATCATCAACTTCGCATTTGCGAAAGAGATTATCTATTCCAATCACTACATCCGGTGCTTGTAATGAACATTATGAGTTTCACGTGATGTCGTTTGGATTGACCTATGCACATGTAGTATTCATAAATTAGGTGAATCACGTGTGTAGGCTGTAATTTGATAAATTCATGCTCATGATCCTTAAGGACTATTTATTTGTTTGTTTATAAGAATAAGAATGAGTTAATAATTATTAATAGATTGCCCTCAGATGACTGAGGAATAAAAACCTGTACCTTGAATAATTAACACGTGATTAAAGACTTAATACTTTACATGATTTGAATATGTGATTAAAAGGATAATGGAATATAAATTGACTCTTTAAAAACTAAGAGCCCTTTTAAGACTTTGGATTTTACTAAAAAGAAATGGAAATATGTTTTGAAAAATGTTTTAACAAAGGATTTTAAGGGATCATTCCCTTATACACAAACCATTTAACTAAACTTCTGTTTAGGGGTAAATGTTTGTGTATACCTCCAAATAACTTAAAAAGGATTGATGAAAACCATTTAAACCATAACTTGAAATTTGAAACAACAAATTTTGCTTTTCATATAAGAAAATTTTGACTAAAGTATAAACCAAAGATTTTTCGAACAATTACGAATCTTATTAAATATTTTGGATAAATCAACGAAAATCTTGTTAATTAAATTCAAATTTATTTTGAACATTTTATATAATTGGTCGAACTAAGAAATTTAAAATCTTTATGTTTACATTTCATAAAAATTGAAAATTTATTATTTAATTAATTATAATAATTATCGACGCTTTAGACGACAGATTGAGTAAAACGGATAAAAATGATAGATGAGACGAAACTAAAACATAGAAGTTATGAAGAAAGAAGTTTTGAATAAATACGGTTGTGACATTTATTTCTTGAGGAAAGTGAATGTAATTTCTGACGCATAATATAGAAAGAATATCTGAGTGAATTGTGAACATGATAATTATATCATCATGAGAAGTGAATATAGATACTAACATATTATATAAAAAGGAATAAAGAACCAATTAGGATATGTTCCTTAATAATGAAGGTGCAAAATAAATTGCCGAACGATATAAAAATAAACAATGTTTGTAAAAAGGATAATATAGATAATAAAAAGGTTTCACGGCTAGTGTGAACCATTAAAAATTGAGAAGCCGATAACGTTAAATATTTTAAAGACCACTTATGGTTGCCTAAATATGGAAGATTGTGAGATGTAGTTACATTGGAAATCTTGTAAGTATAAGTATTATATGTATGTCATTTATGACTAAAAGTATCTTTGTCTGAAGAAGTTGTACTGATGGCAATTATGAAGGCAGACATCGCCTCATACATTAGTAAACGTCTAGCTATTGCAAAGGTCATCATCTGAATTTGATTCGATTTGGGTCATCGTCGACAGACTGACCAAATCTGCTAATATCATTCTCGTTAATGATAAATGCAAAAGAGTTATGTAAACATAGCGTGCCTGTATCGATCATCTATATCAAGATCCTCGCTTCGCATCAAATTTCTAGAGATTTGCTCAGAAATCATTGAGAACGAACCTTGATGAGAGTACTATGTACCACCCCAAATCGAAGGGACGAGGTAAAGTAACGATATAAGGTAATATAAGTGCTGTTTTATGTTTGAATGATTGACCTTTGGTAATAGACCGTATAATCGTTTTCCTGTAGAGAGATTATCTTTGATAATCATCGTGTTAGGATTGAGATCGAATCTTGTTAGGATCTATGTTAGAGCATCTGTAAGCAAGAGTTGAGATGAAGACATCCGACATACACCCATTGTGAGTTGGACATGTCTTTTAGGTTTAAGGTTTCCTATGATGGCGAACCTAACCTTACAAAATACCCGACCCGCGAGATCTGAAATGATTGTTGAAATTAGGATTTGATTATTGACAGCCGGTAGTGGGTAAGAGGTTATGTGAATATAAAATGTAGATCTTGAAGTGCCAAATGGGTAGCGAAGTTATGCCACAAATTTTAACCTTGAAAAAAAAAATGAATTCATGATCTGACAAATCATGGGATATAAGTCCCCGTTGTATGGGACCATTGAGATGATATAAAAGATTGGTTTGAAAGGCATATAAGTTGGATCTACCCTAGGACTTCAACGACTGCGTGAATTATGTTTTGTATATCGAACTTGATGGAATATCTATCAAGTTAAAATCTGAATTCTTCTTAGTAATGTTTAGATCGGCGAAAAGTTGCATTCATCAAAAACCCGTGAACATCATGGATAGAGAAAGTAAGTCAACATTAAGCCTGATCTTATTCCCGTAGTTATGTTTGCTGAAACTCGCGTATTGTAATAAATTGCACTTGTGAGAAAAGACCGAATGTGGAGGAAATACCCACATGGCTTTAACTCTATAAGAAGCGAGTAGTACGGTAAGATGATCTTTGAGGACAAAGATCCTGTTTAGGGGTAAATGCTGTGACAAACCGTCAATTTATGGTTGATATTTTATTCTCAATATTTATTTAAAAACATTATTTTAATGTTACAATATGAACTCACATATTTTTGGGAAGAAATTTGGATTTACGTCTTGAAGTAGCATCGACTACGTCTAAACCGGAGGATTCAACGTTACGTGCTTACGTTTACATACACCGTCTTTGGTGACAGTCCGACATTTCAGAAATAAATTTATCCGTAAATATTATTTTGGAGTTTAAATTTGTGTTGGTTCATAAACTCACAAATTTACGAGAAGAGATTAGGACTTACGATTTTATTTTAACGTCCTTTACGACTAAACCGGAAACCTTAGGATTTCGTATTTACGTTTTCGAACTCCGTTTTTGATGAGACAATTTTTATTGGATTCGTTTTGTGACGTAGATTCATAATTTATAAAAACGTTTTTCGTAAAACGACCCGAGGGCACGCAAATCGAGGAAACTAGAATCGAGGAGTACCCGTAAATAAATGGGATGAGACAAGTGGGACACTTGTCCCACCCCACTCCCCAAACCGGCCAACTTAAGATAACACACCCTTAGGTGTCAAACATACACATACTAAGTTACACTTGTAACTTAGCTTCACATGGAAGCTTACACCTTCCATCAAAAACCACTAGCTAGATTACTTCTTCCCATTTGCAACATGCAAAACCATCTCAAAACTCTCTCACCCTCCCTTGATTGCCGTCCCACCATCATCATCAAACACCACCTTTCATAAAAATTTTAACCATAAACATATGTTATAATTAACATATGTTAATCTCCATTCAAAAAGATGAAGATTGGTGCAACTTATAACATCCATGGAGGAGTCTTCATGGTGTCATGGGGCTGATTTTCCACAAGGAGTTGATGAAGATTGGAGGTCTTGAAGATGGTGTTGGCTAATCACAAGTTTCACCATCAAAATCCATGTTTTGATCACAACCTACATCATCATGGTGGTATAAAGATTGTCCTCCTCATCTTCATGTTATTTTGATTATGTAAACATGTATTTTATTTTCTATTGTATATATTTATGATGATTATATGATGATAAAAATGTTATGTGGGGATTTGTTGTTGATAATCATGGATAAAAAGATGAAAAACTATATGAAACAAGGTTAAAATCTTGCTTAAAAATGTAGGCTGTATAAAAACAGTAAAGAACCATATGGTAAACTGATAAAATGATAAATTAGAATGGATTTACAGTAAGCTATGGGTCTTGTACACATGTGAGAGTTGGCCATGCAATGGAATCATTGTAATGAGTGAGATATGACTAAAACAAGTTTAAGGTATAAATCTGAGGTTACTGTTTTGGACGATTTTTAGAAAATACTTAAAGGATGATTCAACAGTAGCTATAGCAGAGTTAAATGTAACACATATCATGTAGTTTATGTGATAAAAATTTGAGCTTCTATCTCCATGTAGAACTCAAGATATGGCAATTTTGGTGAAGATGAAGTTAAAAATCAGATTTTTGGAAAATAAAGTATAATACTATTATATAAGCACTCAAAATTATATTGTATAAAATGTAAAGTTAAAACCCACTAACTCTTGGATTTTATTTATATAAAAATGTACAATGATAAATAAGTGGACATTTTATAAAAATGGTAACTTGTTATGTTTTATAAGTTATAAAAACTATAAACATGATTTTTACGACTTTTTCGGCTATCGCCGTAAAATTAACGTTTTTATTAAATACAACTTAGATGGTTGGACCCGTCTAATGAAAACTTTATAAAACTTATATACTGATATATAGACATGTATAACAAGTAAAAACCGATAAAACCCGAACTATAAGAAATACGGACATTTACGAGCTAATTAAGCTTATTGAGCTAATAATTGGACTAAATAAGATAAAAACTTGTAAAAAGAACTTATTGGGTTTAACCCATTTAGGCCCAACTTGTAAAGTATAACTACTGATAATATAAGTATGAGATGGATTAAAACAAGTTAAAGAACTTGTAATAAGTTTGTTGGACTTAAAAACACGTAAATAGGTAAAACTAGTAAACTGGTATAAACGTTATCGACATATAACACTAAAATTAGTAAACGAGAATATGTAAACCCACTTGATCATCATATATATATAATCATCATATGTATACATAATTGATATTTCTATAAAGTCATTGGACAAACGTCTAAGACCGAGTATTATTTGTCTAGGTTTCCGTGATTGAAGCACGTACCGTACATCCGAATTGCCGATAACCCACCTTCCCACATCAACGTGAGTTCATAGCCTCGCACTATTTTAAATGTTTTATAAATGCTTTATAAACCCGCGAGGGAGATAACATGTTAGTTTTTATAAAAGTTTGGACACCATTTGTCCCGATTGTTTGTTTATTGATTTTGGACCCGAATGATTGAATGACCCGATTGTATGACCCGATAAATGATTAATAGACCCGATAGATGAAATTAAATGGATTATTAAAGTTAGGTTATGTCACTAAAAGTCCCATTAGCATGAATTGTGAACTACCGGGAGTTGGTAGACGCTTATGCATTTAATAGTACTATTTGGGGACGATCACCCCAGTTCGCGCCTTGACGGTTGATCCCCGTCGTGCCACATTGATTGGTAAGCGAATTTATGTATGAGAAGATTTCCATAGCGTGACCTTTGTGACGACAGGCTACTTTAGATGGGCAAAATTGGTATCGGGTTAGCTACCCGTTGTTGGTTTAGTAAGGTAACAATGTCATGCGGCTTATAATAATCCAAAATTAACGAAATACTAATAGACGCTCCGAATTACGATGTATTGCCTGACTAGCAATATAGGGTCATACTATTGATATTATGTTTGTATTTTGGTTTTCATAACCATATTCATATAACGGTTTTTATTTTCATACAACGTTATAAGACGTATTGTATGATGTTTTTACGACATTGGCTCGTATAATGATTTTTAAGGCAAATGCCCATATTATGATTTTCGATAAAGATTTGTATAAAATGATTTTGGCTATTTTATGGCCTATCAAAACGATTTGTACAAAGTGATTTTCAGTAATACTTTTATACTGATATTATATTGATGGAATTTATTAAACTCTATGAATTCACTCGGCGTTATCGCTGACCCTTTTCTTTTAACATGTTTTATCTCAGTTACTTGAAGGTAATTCTCGGGAAGACAACAAGAATTCATGGCCCGCACTTAAACAATATTTTCCATTCAAATACTTTGTAAAACTTTGTATGAAATATAATGACTTGGGACCGATGTGACTTTGATATTTATGAATGGAAATGATTTATTATTAAACGACGCGATTTTTATGCGTTGTCTATGATGTGAGTAATGTGCTATCCCGTAACACCAACTAGTCTTCCATTGTACTGAGTTGTATAAATTTGGGGGTGTTACACCTGTGGACAGGCTTTGTTCAGATCCGTGAAATCCACACACATGCGCCAACTTCCGTCATGTTTTTTGACCATGACCGGATTGGATAACCACTCGTGGTAGTATACCTCGCGCATGATACCTGCGTCCACTAGTTTCCGTACTTCCTCCAATATCACTCGGCTGCGCTCAGGCGCCTGGCCGCGCTTCTTTTGCTTGATGGGTTGGTACCCCTGGCGGATCTGGAGCTTATGTTCTGCTATCGCGCGTGGCACGCCTGTCATATGCTTTGGCTCCCATGCGAATATATCTAGGTTTGCACTTAAAAGAGAGCACATGGCCCTTTTGCCGCTATCCGAGAGCGCCCCCTATGGATATCTCCTGTTTCGGGTAGTCAGGATGGATTGCCACCTTCCAATTGGGATGCGGTGATCCATCCTTGGGTGGAATAGGTTGAGCCGGTGTTGTCACGGTATGACACTCGGATGCTGGTATGATTGTGTTGTAGATGGTGACGATTCCTCCCTCAATAGGGAACTTGATCATTCCGTGTGCCGTGGAGGGTACCGCCCGTATAGCCAGAATACCTGGTTTGCCTATGATCCCATTGTACGGAGAATGTGAGCGTATCACCATGAAGTTCATCCACGCTGTAGTGGATTGTTCCTCATTCCCAATGGTTACAAGCAGATGCAGTTGCCCTATCGGCCAGATAGTGTCTCCACTAAAGCCAGTGAGCGGCGCCGTGGCCAGTACTAATTGGCTTCTTATTTCTGGTCGTAACTGTACAAAACAGTGTTCCTACAGTACTTCTGCCGACGAACCTCCATCCACATACATGCGACGAACATTGTGTGTTCCAATGCTTATCTCAATAGTGAGAGGCGCATCAATCACATCGCTTGCTGTGATGAGAGGGAATGATATTTCCCTGCCGCGTGAAAATTTTTGGCCAATTTTCTGCCTCGTGCGGCGTTGTCTGGATTGGATCATGTATATGGTCGAAGGTTTGTCCTTTTGGGGATCCTTCTTGTCATACTTCTTGTTGTCTTTTCCATCCTTCCAATCCTTGACCAAATGTTTGAGTTTACCTGATTTGATCAGTGACTCAATGTGCTTCTTGAGCTGGATACACTCCTCCGTGCCATGGCCCTTGTCATTATGGAATTCGCAGAAGCGATTTCCTTGCCGACGGTCCAGCGGAGTTGTCATTGGGGGAGGCCTCGGAAAATTTGCCCCTTCCGTCAGCAAGATCTCCCGGTAGGACATCTTTAGGGGGGTAAACTTATCGTCCGGTCGTCCTCCTTTGTTTTGGCTCTTATAGTCTGATCCCCTGCTATTGTTCTGCGTGTTTTGACCGCCCGATTGCCTCCTAGACTGGTCGTTTGATCGGCAGCCGTTTCCTTTTGAAGGGTAATCCGCGGCAACCGCCGTTTCTCGTTCTATGAAGTTTCTGACCCTTTCCATGAGGTCATCATACCTCTCTGGACGCTTGTCATTGAGACGCCTGATCAATTCCCTGTCTGTTATGGCGTGCATGTAGTCAGAGATTTCCAGGAGTTCTGGCATTGTCTTTGTGCGCGTGCACTCATCATTGAAGCGTTCAGTGAAGGCTTCTGTGGACTCCCCTGGCCGTTGTTTAACGGTTGCCAATGAGACCGAATCCCTATTATACTTCTTCCGCTGAGTATAATTATTTTTGAACGCAATGCGTAGTTCCGTGAAGCTATCAATGCTTCGCGGAGGGAGTCCCTCAAACCAGTCACGGGCATTGCCAATCAAAGTCGAATTGAACATTTGGCACCATATAGGCATGGGCCATCGCTCAATTTTAGCCTGCGTATCAAATATTTTGAGGTGATCATCCGGATCGCCTGTTCCATCATAGGTCTTGACACACGCCGGCATGAGACGTTTGGTGTCCTCGGAGTAGTTCCGTATACGGAGAGTGAATGGGTCTTCCCTGGGATCCGCCCATGGTCGGGTGAGCCTAGGTTCATCCCATGGGTCACACCACGGACGGGAGAGATCCTCCGCTTCTGCCTCTCGATAATAGGGGCCACCATAATACTTATCATTGTTTGGTGGTGGTGGAGGGGTACGCCTAGGTCGGCGACGCTTGGGCGGATGGTCATCTGAGTCCTCTACTGATGGATCCGGAGACGGGGGTGGTGCCCCATCCCTTGGGTGAGGACCACTCTTTTGAGAAGAGCCAGGAGCCTTCTTCCCAGTGTCCATCCTATCCCACACACTTGTACGGCGAGCGGCTCTGGTCAGCTCCCGATCTGGTCGTTCGGGTGAACCGTCGGACTTCTCTCCCCCTTCTCAAGACTGCGTTAGTTCCTATATGAGGCGATCTCCTATGCGCTCTAACACATTCCTAGGTTGAGGAGTTTCCTCAAAGATGCTATGCTCCTGAGGCCGGGTTTTCCTTTTCCTCTGATTTTGGGAAGAGGTGATTGGTCCAGTATTGCCAAAATTGAGTCTAGATTGGAGGTTCCTCCCTAGATTCAACCTTGATGCAATCCCTGGGACGATCCTATCAAAGTTCTGCGTGAGAACTCGAGTGAGATCCTCCTCGCTGAGTGGTTGGACTTCTACTTCCTCCTCAATCGATGGTCTATGCGGCTCCTTGTTAGGAGGATTGGACGCACTCCCTGGATCAGGGTTATCCAGGGTTGAAGTAGGTGGGGTGTTATGGAGATCGTACTCGTCACCCCCATGGACTGAAAACCACCACGGTTACCAGGTCCGCCCGCTGGGCGGCTAGGGGATTGATTGGGGATGAGTATCCCTTCCCCTTGGGACTTCTGATTTCCAGGATTTGTGTTCCTGGGATTAGCCTGCGGATGCCCCTTTGTCATTGGAAATTCAAGATGAGGTTTCGCTCTAGCTTAGTGTAATGGGTCCCACGGATGGCGCCAACTTGTTGATGCAAAAGTTGGGTGATCCTTGCTAGACCCGAATTAGGCTTAATTCGGGTTGGCTAGGCTCCGGCTCCTGCACCAAGTGAACTGTTTGGTTGGGATCCTGCACACTAAACAATACGCGTTAGGCTTACCGTGGGAATGTTTCCCACGATTAGACTCCGGCGTGAGAGTAAGTAATCGGTTAGGGTTTTATGTGAGTTGAGAGTTTAGAACGTAATACCTTTGTGGAACCCTTGGGGGTTCCTTTTATAGGCAGTGAAACCCTAGTGGGCTGCCACTGATACTTCGGCCCCAAGGAAAGGATAAGTACCAGAATTAGAATGATTGTTATCTTCTAATTATGGGAGTGAATATCCTCTTCTTTGGGGTAAATCCTATTCCTGGACAGAATATGATTCTGTCTAACCCTGCACCAGCCGTGCCGGGCCGTGGGTCGCACACATGCGTGTGGTTACTGTTCATCCAAGCCCATAAGCTTAAATGACATTTATTCCCACCCATCTGTGATGGGCCGGATACGGGTAGTACCCGTGGGCCGGGTTCCTGACCCGGCTGGGGACTATACGTCATCAGGAACCCTATGACAATGATATGGAGATTAACTTAATCAATAGGTCCCTTAACAAGGACTTCAACGATTTTGTTAAGAACTTCAATATGCACTGCACGAGGAAGACAATTAATTATTTGCATGCAATGCTCATTGACTATGAAAATAGGTTTAAGGACAAGGCGTCTACCTCTACTCCTCCAGTACTTAACATACAAAAGGGTAGAGTGAGTAAGCCAAAACTGCAAGAGAACAAAAAGATGAAAGGCAAAGGCGAAAGTGATAAAGGCAAGCAAGTTGCGACAAAGCAAAAGCCTAAGAAAAACTTTGCTAAGAAGAATCAATCTTAAAAGGATGAGACTTTTCACCATTGTAGTGGCAATGGTCACTAGAAGAGGAACTACCCTTTTTACATCGATGAGTTTTGAGAAATTAAGTGAAAGAAGTCTGAGCTAAGTGCTACAGCTTCAGGTAACTTATTTATGATTGAACTATTTAATCTAACATACAAGTTAAATTCCTGGGTATATGATACGGGATGCGGTATTAACATTTGTAATACGCTTCAAGTATTTAAGCTGGAAAGGAAGCTATTCTATGGGGAGTAAGATCTGCAAGTGGGCAATGGAGCACAAGCAGTTGTTGAAGTTATAGGAACATTTAATTTAGTTTTACCTTTGGGTTTAGTACTGATTTTAAACAATAGTCATTATGCACCTTCTATTGTTAGAGGTGTCATTTCCTTTTCTTGTTTGTTTGATCTTGGATTTGTTCACACTATCGATAGTAACGGAATTTCTGTTTTCAAAGATGGTACTTTCTATTTTTAATGCAATTGTTGTGAATGGTGTGTTTCAAATTGATATGCACGATAATGATACCAAGTATAATAATAATTCTATCTTTAGCATGAATAAGAAGAGAAAGTTAGACAAGAACTCTTCTTATCTTTGGCATTGTAATATTGGGAAGACTCGCATACCAAAGCTTCAACGTGAAGGTCTTTTGGAAAATATCAATGATAAATCATTTGATAAATTTGAGTCTTGTATCTCAGGGAAGATGAACAAGAAACCTTTTAATAATAATATTGAAAGGGCTACTGATCTACTTGGTTTAATACACACTAATGTGTGTGGACCACTTAGACATGTGTCAAGGAAATGTTGTGGCTACTTCTTAACATTTACGGATGATTATAGCCGTTACGGTTATGTTTATTTACTTAAGCATAAACATGAGGTATTTGAAACATTCGAAGTGTTTAAAGCGGAAGTATAATTGCAACTAGTAAAGGATATTAAAGCTCTTCGTTTTGATAGAGGTGGTGAGTATCTAAGTCAAGTGATTAAAGATTATCTAAGTGAAAATGGAATTGTTTAGAATCTTACTTCTCCTTATACTCCAAAAAATGGTGTATTTGAAAAGAGAAATCGTACATTATTAGATATGGTGTGATCTATGTTTAATCTTACAACTTTACCATTATCCTTTTAGGACTATGCCTTAGAATCTGTTGTTCGCATTTAAATATGGTTCCTACAAAGAAGGTAAATAAGACACCATATGAACTATGGCATGGTAAAACACCATATTTGTCTTATTTAAAGGCCCGGGGTTGCGAGGCGTATGTGAAACGTGACTCGGGTGATAAAATCTAACAAAGATATGTGAAATGTATTTTTGTAGGATACCCTAAGGAAACTATGGGTTACAACTTTTATTATCCACCTGAGAACAAAGTTATTGTTGCAAGGTATAGAGACTTCCTTGAAAGTGATCTTGTAAATCAAGAATTCAGTGGGAGTATTTATGATCTTGAAGAGAGTCATATAGATACACTACCTTCTGAAAATACTAGCGAAATAATTCTTGTAGAACCAGAAAGTCTGGCGGTTCCACCGGAAATAATTCCTCTACGTAGGTCTGAAAGGACAATATGTGCACCAAGCAAACTATGTCTTAACATAGAGGATGATGATGATGAAGTTGGAGATCTTGGTGAACCTGCTAATTATAAATCCGCCATGCTTGATCCTGAAAAGGATAGGTGGATGGTTGCAATGGATGAGGAAATGAAATCCATGAAAATTAATGATGTTTGGATTCTTGTAGATAAGTGTATATACAAGAAGAAAATTGACATAGATGGTGAAGCACAATCCTATAAAGCTCGTTTAGTAGCTAAAGGTTTTACATAAAATTTTAGCGTAGACTACGAGGAGAAATTTTCTCCTGTAGCAGACTTAAGAGCTATTAGGATTCTCATAGCTATAGCAGCATACTATGACTATGAGATATGGCAAATGGATGTTAAAACTACCTTCTTGAATGGTCGTTTAGACGAAAACATCTATATGCAGCAACCTGAAGGGTATGTTGATCCTAAATATCCAAAACGCGTATGTAAACTTCAAAGATGTATTTGTGGTTTGAAGCAAGCATTACGTCAATCCAATAAACGATTTGATGAAGAAATCAAGAAGTTTGGATTTATTCGAAATCGTGATGAGCCATGTGTATATCGCAAAGCTAGTGGGAGTGATGTAGTATTCCTAATCTTATATGTTGATGACATATTAATCATAAGAAGTAACATTCTAAGACTTTAAGCAGTTAAAGATTATCTTGGTAAATATTTTTCTATGTAGGATTTAGGAGAAGCTGCATACATTCTGGGAATTAAGATCTATCGAGATAGGAGTAGACGGTTAACTGGTCTTAGTCAAGATGCTTATATTGACAAAATATTGAAAAAGTATAATATGCATAATTCCAAGAAAGGTTTTCAACCAATAGAAGTTAGGCATAATCTAAGACATGAGATGGACGCATCTACAACTAAAGAGGTGGCTTACATACGGAAGGTACCTTATGCTTCGACTGTAGGATCTATTATGTATGCTGTAAGATGCACAAGGCCTGATGTGGCGTTTGCTTAAACTTGGTCGGTCGTTACCAACAGAATCCAAGGAAGCTCCACTGGACTGCTGTTAAACATATTCTAAAGTATTTGAGGAGTACGAAAGATATGTCTTTGGTGTTTAGAGGGAAACTAGACACATAACTGAATGTAACAGGTTTCTGTGATGCGTCCTGGCAATGTGATAAAGATGATAAGAAGTCTCAGACGGGTTACGTGTTTGTTTTCAATGGAGGAGCTGTTGAATGGAAGAGCAAGAAACATACAACTATTGAAATGCATGCGACTCAATTTGAGTACATGGCGGCTTCATAAGCTGCAATGGAAGATGTTTGGATTAGGAAGTTTATTGGAGATCTTGGAGTGATGCCTTTAATTAAAGAACCTATTGATATGTATTGTGACAATTCTACTGCAATCATATTCACCAATGATTCTAGAGTCATGAAGGGCACCAGACACTTTAAACTGAAATATAACTATGTTCAAGAACAAGTCGTGGAAGGTGAAATCGGATTGTTAAAAGTTCACACAGATGCTAACGTAGCTGATCCTTTAACTAAGTCTTTGCCTAGAGGAAAGGTTATTAAACATGAAAAAAGCATTGGGCTTCAATCAGCTAGCGAATTCATGCAAAATATGTGATTAGTATTTGGATAAAGGATGTTAAGATATTATTATTTAATGATATAAAGTTTGAGTTAAGTTTATTCTTGTTATTTAATTTTGTATTCTATTTTTCATGTTTTAATCCATGAATATTATTGTATTCTAAATGTTCGTTGTCGATTAATAATATGGGGATATTATTAAATTAAGACAAATCAAAATTGTGATAGAGTATACTTGAAAGTATATTGATCAATTTTGGATGATATTCGATGAATCGAATATAGGACTTATCCCAACTATATTATTATACTTTATGGGTCTTTGTCCTTTAGTATATCATAAATAGTTATCCTCAAACTTGAGATACCAAGAAACTATCATGGATCTAGTACATTTATGTGAAATAATCTAACGTTAAACATAACTGGTAGCTATAAGGGTTATTTTCAGAAGTATTGTAAAATTCATTGGTTTTACTTGTAGTCAATATGGAATTTGTTTCCTCCAAATTCATTTTGGAGTTTAATACAACTGGGCCCCTCGTGGGATTAGTAAGATGTTTGTGTGGCCGCACCCAAATTTGTTTTGGTAATCTTAGTGAATCTGTGAACGAGAAACAGAATGGTTGGAATGACTAAGATCCATATCCTTATTAATGTTGTATTAGAAATGAAAGGATAATAATAATGATGAATCATTAAATGGTTTTATCCAGGAGACCTTACTCGAGTCGTACTAGAGGCATCGACGTGTATCTAGACGCTAACCGATGTGATCACACTATCTGAGATATGTCCAAGTGGGAGCTGAAAGTTTATGGACTTATATTTAATAGTCGTGTGTTAGGATTGAACTCGAGATTACGGGATTACACACAATACGTATAGAGTTTATTTTTATTAATAAATATATTTATATGTTTATTAATTAAATCGAGCTAGAAACTCTAATGGTCGTTATGTATTATGATTTAAGAACAAACAAACGTTATGGAATATACTAGAAGAAAAGAAAAGTCCGAAAACACCCTTTGGGTTGGGCCTTGGCCGACGGTAGACAAAAAGAAGAATAAAAAGGATTTGTTTCATTATTAGTGGTAAACTTGGATTACAAGTATAAATCACACTATATAAACAAACCTAACCTTCATTATTTTTCACCCCATAATCTCTTTTCTCTCTTTCTTTCATGCGATCAACACCAAAGGCAAACACCTTTTTTAGTGTTCCTTTTAACCTTTAGTTTTGGTTTCTTGAATCAAGTCCTAGCCCCTCTCTAGGGTTGTTGGGTTGATTTTCCACATACTTTTAAGCTTGGTTTTAACGTACTAGTATTACGGTTAACTCGTTATTATACATGTGTACAAGAGCGTAATATAGTCTTACTTTAGACTATATCGTGGTGATTTGATATTAACCCTAATTCGATGAATTTGTTCTTGTTCGTGGGAATTGCATTGCAAAAGGTATGTAACCCTAATTCGATTAATTATGAATGTGTTATTATGATCTTGTTAAATCGCTTCCGCTCTATGTGCTTTGATCTTTGTTTGGGTTTTAATAATTGTTATGAACTATATAAACCCTCATATAGATGGTTAACGTGTCGCGTCTAAAAGTATGCGAAGTGCCTGTAGCTACAGCAAGCGGAAAACAAATTGATGTATCTTTTTTTTTCTTTGCAGGTTGTAATGTATTTAAAGTACTGAACAATGATAATAGCCAAGGATGGTTTCAAACTGAAGGTGGATGAGGGTGAATTCGCCAACTCTGATCACTACTAGATAAACAGGTTTTTCCCACGGCAGTATCCGTGGGAAGTTCTGTGGGAAAGGGCCATTTCCCACGGATTTCCCACGGACTTATCCCGTTTATAAAAACATCATGGGTAAATATTTTCTCACGGAATTTCCCACGGAGCGTTGACCATTTTCCCACGGATTTCCCACGGTTTTTATCACCCATTTTCCACCCAAACGGGGTGGTTTTTTTCCCACGGATTTCCCACGAACACTTTTTCCACAGATTTCCCCACAACCATCTTCCCACCAATTTCCCACAAGTTTTAACAACCATTTTTCTATATGTTTCCCATGGATTTCCCACAATTATTTCCCACCGGTTTCCCATGGACATATTCCCACGGATTTCCCACGGACATATCCCACCGATTTCACACAACTTTTATTAAACCCATTCCCATATGCCTCCCACGTATTCCCCATAATGATTTCCCACAGATTTCACACGAACATATTTCCTCAGATCTCCCACATTATAATTTGACATTTTCCGCAATACAAAATCTATAAAAATATGAAAAAATGGTATTTGACACAATAAAAAGTAAAAAGCCATTACTAAATTACCAAAAAATACAAGTACAATACCCCGAATACATAAAGGTGCCATCCGTTCGACATAAATCAAGATAGCTAAACCCAAAAGTTCTAAATTCTAAACAAAAAAACTAAAGCTTAATGCCTTAGCTAGGACCTGATACATAGAAGTCGTGTTGTTGTTGTAGTCGAAACATAATAAACAACTTCTGCAATTCCAAGATATATACTTCACAAATCTACTGCAAGGCGTTTTTAATCTCTTAATCAAAATAATTCTTTCATATACTTTCTAACATCCGTCAATATCTTCTCAATATACTCGTTCAATTCTTTGATACGACCTCACAAAGAGTGGCCATTCATTGGATGCTACAACTGTTTTAAAACAAAGCGGAAACAAAGTGAAGGTTAGCACAAATAGAAAACCGTCAAATATAAACTTTTCAAATTGGATTATGATTTGAATATAATTTATTTATGAGTTTAAACTTGAACTGGTTGCTACTTACAGCTGTGATTATGCAAAGTCTCTCTCTCCCTCCCTCTCTCGCGTGAACTCATGATTCTCTCTATCATCTGCATTAGACTTGATCCATTTAAACTGATTCTGAAACGGCATATTACTTGAAGCAAAAACTAAGTAAAACAAAAGCGGATAATTAACCTGAGAAGAAGTCCAGGTCCAATGTTGTGATATGTTTTCTTTCCATTTCAATCACAGAGTTATCAGTCTTTTTAGAATGACTTAATGTCGAGTCAGTAGCATCAACACCGAATGAAAGAGTCTATAAAATGCCACGAATTCAATAAAATACTCGACTCTTAATAAAATTTGTCAAATAAGAAGCGGTATTTTTAACCGGATCCATTTTTAACCATATATACATATACAAGTTAAGTCGGATTGTATTTATCAATAATGAGTATCATAGTGCTTATAGTTTCCTAGTGAAGCAAGTCTACAAATACTACTTGAGAAATGAAGTGATCATTAGAACCATCAACATGGAAGTTACTTGGGTGTGCAAACTACCTTCAATTATTCCAATCTTACAACTGATATTATTGACTTCATAAACAATAAATATGATGCTAAGAGTAATAAACAATCAAGCATGACATAATAAATTAGTGAGTAACTTATTATTAGTTACCTTATCCACATCCATATGACTAGTAAGAGTTGCACTAGCAGTTGGACCAAAACTTGAAACTATATTGAGAACACCATGAGGGAGACCATCCTGTCCACAAAACATGCACACACACAATTTTCTATTTTTTTATGATTGAAATTTATATAAACTCTAATTGTTCCGTTTCATTTTTTAATGAATAGATTGTAGAAATACTTGGGTTAAAGTTGTTAGTCGGATTCTGGCGACTTACACCAATTTCCTTCAAGTTTTCATCTTTAGACCCAAAATCTTGACCCATGTTAAGTTGCGTCCTTAATATTTTGTTCACTTAAATTAAAGATCATAACCATATCCAAACCAAGCAAGTCAGTCGTTTTATTCCAGGTGTATAATAATAACAAGGGATGTAAGGGCTACTACATACTAACACGTTTCTAGATTTTATGAACGTGACTGAATGCGATCATGTATAAATCCTTAGATTCAATGGCATTTTTTGGTAATCTTAGTGAATCTGTGAATGAGAAACAGAATGGTTAGAATGACTAAGATCCATATCCTTATTAATGTTGTATTAGAAATGAAAGGATAATAATAATGATGAATCATTAAATGGTTTTATCCAGGAGACCTTACTCGAGTCGTACTAGAGGCATCGACGTGTATCTAGACGCTAACCGATGTGATCACACTATTTGAGATATGTCCAAGTGGGAGCTGAAAGTTTATGGACTTATATTTAATAGTCGTGTGTTAGGATTGAACTCGAGATTACGGGATTACACACAATACGTATAGAGTTTATTTTTATTAATAAATATATTTATATGTTTATTAATTAAATCGACCTAGAAACTCTAATGGTCGTTATGTATTATGAGTTAAGAACTAACAAACATTATGGAATATACTAGAAGAAAAGAAAAGTCCGAAAACACCCTTTGGGTTGGGCCTTGGCCGACGGTAGAAAAAAAGAAGAATAAAAAGGATTTGTTTCATTATTAGTGGTAAAATTGGATTACAAGTTTAAATCACACTATATAAACAAACCTAACCTTCATTATTTTTCACCCCATAATCTCTTTTCTCTCTTTCTTTCATGCGATCAACACCAAAGGCAAACACCTTTTTTAGTGTTCCTTTTAACCTTTAGTTTTGGTTTCTTGAATCAAGTCCTAGCCCCTCTCTAGGGTTGTTGGGTTGATTTTCCACATACTTTTAAGCTCGGTTTTAACGTACTAGTATTACGGTTAACTCGTTATTATACATGTGTACAAGAGCGTAATATAGTCTTACTTTAGACTATATCGTGGTGATTTGATATTAACCCTAATTCGATGAATTTGTTCTTGTTCGTGGGAATTGCATTGCAAAAGGTATGTAACCCTAATTCGATTAATTATGAATGTGTTATTATGATCTTGTTAAATCGCTTCCGCTCTATGTGCTTTGATCTTTGTTTGGGTTTTAATAATTGTTATGAACTATATAAACCCTCATATAGATGGTTAACGTGTCGCGTCTAAAAGTATGAGAAGTGCCTGTAGCTACAGCAAGCGGAAAACAAATTGATGTATCTTTTTTTTTCTTTGCAGGTTGTAATGTATTTAAGTACTGAACAATGATAATAGCCAAGGATGGTTTCAAACTGAAGGTGGATGAGGGTGAATTCGCCAACTCTGATCACTACTAGATAAACAGGTTTTTCCCACGGCAGTATCCGTGGGAAGTTCTGTGGGAAAGGGCCATTTCCCACGGATTTCCCACGGACTTATCCCGTTTATAAAAACATCATGGGTAAATATTTTCTGACGGAATTTCCCACGGAGCGTTGACCATTTTCCCACGGATTTCCCACGGTTTTTATCACCCATTTTCCACACAAAAGGGGTGGTTTTTTTCCCACGGATTTCCCACGAACACTTTTTCCATAGATTTCCCCACAACCATCTTCCCACCAATTTCCCACAAGTTTTAACAACCATTTTTCTATATGTTTCCCATGGATTTCCCACAATTATTTCCCACCGGTTTCCCATGGACATATTCCCACGGATTTCCCACGGACATATTCCCACCGATTTCACACAACTTTTATTAAACCCATTCCCATATGCCTCCCACGTATTCCCCACAATGATTTCCCACAGATTTCACACGAACATATTTCCTCAGATTTCCCACATTATAATTTGACATTTTCTGCAATACAAAATCTATAAAAATATGAAAAAATGGTATTTGACACAATAAAAAGTAAAAAGCCATTAATAAATTACCAAAAAATACAAGTACAATACCCCGAATACATAAAGGTGCCATCCGTTCGACATAAATCAAGATAGCTAAACCCAAAAGTTCTAAATTCTAAACAAAAAAACTAAAGCTTAATGCCTTAGCTAGGACCTGATACATAGAAGTCGTGTTGTGGTTGTAGTCGAAACATAATAAACAACTTCTGCAATTCCAAGATATATACTTCACAAATCTGCTGCAAGGCGTTTTTAATCTCTTAATCAAAATAATTCTTTCATATCCTTTCTAACATCCGTCAATATCTTCTCAATATACTCGTTCAATTCTTTGATACGACCTCACAAAGAGTGGCCATTCATTGGATGCTACAACTGTTTTAAAACGAAGCGGAAACAAAGTGAAGGTTAGCACAAATAGAAAACCGTCAAATATAAACTTTTCAAATTGGATTATGATTTGAATATAATTTATTTATGAGTTTAAACTTGAACTGGTTGCTACTTACAGCTGTGATTATGCAAAGTCTCTCTCTCCCTCCCTCTCTCGCGTGAACTCATGATTCTCTCTATCATCTGCATTAGACTTGATCCATTTAAACTGATTCTGAAACGACATATTACTTGAAGCAAAAACTAAGCAAAACAAAAACGGATAATTAACCTGAGAAGAAGTCCAGGTCCAATGTTGTGATATGTTTTCTTTCCATTTCAATCACAGAGTTATCAGTCTTTTTAGAATGACTTAATGTCGAGTCAGTAGCATCAACACCGAATGAAAGAGTCTATAAAATGCCACGAATTCAATAAAATACTCGACTCTTAATAAAATTTGTCAAATAAGAAGCGGTATTTTTAACCGGATCCATTTTTAACCATATATACATATACAAGTTAAGTCGGATTGTATTTATCAATAATGAGTATCATAGTGCTTATAGTTTCCTGGTGAAGCAAGTATACAAATACTACCTGAGAAATGAAGTGATCATTAGAACCATCAACATGGAAGTTACTTGGGTGTGCAAACTACCTTCTATTATTCCAATCTTACAACTGATATTATTGACTTCATAAACAATAAATATGATGCTAAGAGTAATAGACAATCAAGCATGACATAATAAATTAGTGAGTAACTTATTATTAGTTACCTTATCCACATCCATATGACTAGTAAGAGTTGCACTAGCAGTTGGACCAAAACTTGAAACTATATTGAGAAAACCATGAGGGAGACTATCCTGTCCACAAAACATGCACACACACAATTTTCTATTTTTTTATGATTGAAATTTATATAAACTCTAATTGTTCCGTTTGATTTTTTAATGAATAGATTGTAGAAATACGTGGGTTAAAGTTGTTAGTCGGATTCTGGCGACTTACACCAATTTCCTTCAAGTTTTCATCTTTAGACCCAAAATCTTGACCCATGTTGAGTTGTGTCCTTAATATTTTGTTCACTTAAATTAAAGATCATAATCATATCCAAACCAAGCAAGTCAGTCGTTTTATTCCAGGTGTATAATAATAACAAGGGATGTAAGGGATACTACATACTAACACGTTTCTAGATTTTATGAACATGACTGAATGCGATCATGTATAAATCCTTAGATTCAATGGCATTTTTTGGTAAAGGAATTCATGTAAAGGAATTCATGTACCTGTATCAGGTCAAAGGCCAGATTTCGACACACTTGAGAAACTCCATTGTGTTGGCTATGCACTTTTTGATCAAGAAGCATGTGATTTACAGGGAGTGCCTTTAGGCCGTACAAATTACAACTGGTAAAGTTGAGTACGATGTTTTCATGGTCTAGCCGTGGCTTCTATTTGCGTAGCTCTACTTTCAAAATTACTTCATGTCTAAAACTCCCTTCGACTGTCATAATATTATCTGTAAAACAGTGTGAACTCAAAAGGTTTATGATAGCAAACTTAACGCATTTAACTGTTTCAACCGATACTTAAAAGGACATGTTTTAACATTAAACCCAAATTCATTTCAACATATTACCTTCAAGTGTCTTTCCTTTTGCAGCCGAAGAAAAGTCTGCCTCAAGGAACAAATTTACAATGTAAAGAGCTGTACAAGGCAAAACAAACACTTCTGATCCTACCATCAACCAAATGCACCAATAATTCCCCTAACGACTAATGCTAGTAATCGAGTCACTCATTCCATGACCTATATGGCGAAACAAATTGCATATGCTACTACAGGTAATAGTAACACTCTACTGAATCCATGGGCGGACATACAACCACATAGGGTAATGCACGTGTATACCCTGTGATACAGAGATATCTCGTTTCATTTAGTACTGAAATACTAATCACCTTGTATAAATGTGTAAGAATCTGAAAGAAAGTTCTGTTTAAAATAACACAAACTTGGCAAAAATATGCAGTTTGAAGCTCGGATTCATAAAACACGACTAATAAGGTATAACCCGAATCTAAAAAATCCAACCCAAATATCTGACCGAGATTTTTTTTAATAGTGCACACCCTATCCCGATTTCCTAGGTCTGCCCCTGACTGAATCCGATTTTTAAAGCCCTCGTTAACTCCATATATAATTATCAAATGTCCAAAAAACATAAATACCTAGTAATAGCTAACTGTCTAAGTTGATCAATCATATTACTTTTCAACACATTATACGAAAACACACATTCCTAAAGCAAACCTGAACAACCAGAACTTTGCTCAGAGTAGAATTCCTCTTAGCTACTTTTGTATACCTTAAATTCATAGATTCAATTAAAAACTTAAAAAACATGTAAAAATATTAATAATAATAATAATAAATAAAATAAAATAATAATAATAATAAAATAATAATAATAATAATAATAATAATAATAACCTTACGATTATCGACAACCATTTGGTATGAAAAATCATACCCATTCTGATGACCGCCGGTTACCGGAATTTCTCTGCTTCATTTTTTACTATATCCCTTGGTTAGATGTTAATGGGTTTATAGATTTTGATGTATTTGTGAGTGTTTGTCAATCATTTTGGCTAGAGATCGATGTATAACGGGATGAAAGGCCCTCTAAATCATATATCCATCTCCTATAAGTGACAATCGACCCTTAATTTCAATCACAGAGATGTGTTTGATTTAGGATAGTGATTAGGTTAATGTTTTTTGTTTGAGGATGAAAGAGTTTTTAGATCGACATGTATAGATCTGTGTTTTTAAGTGGGTGCTTTTTAAGATATAGATTTGTGCTTTTCAAGTGGATGAAAGAGTTTAGATCTCACCGGTTGATAAAACATTCATTCAAAATTTTGGGAAAATATAAGCGGGGGATGAAAACATAGAGCAGGTATTGAAAAAAATTACACTTAAATATTTTATTTTATTTTTAAATATATAATATATTTTATGAGAAATCCGTGGGAAAATTTCTCACCATTTTCCCATGGATTGTATACATCTGTGGGTAATGTGTGGGAAACTACCCACAGGTTTTCCCACGAATATTTTTTGTGGGTAAGCTGGGGGAAACTACCCACGGCTTTCCCACGGACATGATCGTCTTCCATTAAATTTTTTTATATAATCACACGTTCATGCATATACACCTCCACATACCTACATAAAAAAATCGATAGACATAATGAATGTCATAAACGAATACGCGGAACATACACACTTATATATCCACATATATATAAATAATTTATCCCAAAAAAAGTTTTGTTACATAATTTTTTTGATATAGTTACACATTCACGCATATACACGTCCGCAAAAAATACATCAATAGGTAAAATAAATGTCAACATAGTAGTCGATAGGGTATCGTTGTATACGAGATGTTCAAACGAGTAGTCGACAGGGTATCATTGTATACGAGATGTTCAAACGAGTAGTCGATACGAGATGTTCAAAGGGTATCGTTGTATACGAGATGCTCAAAGGAGTAGTCGATAGGGTATTGTTGTGTATGAGATGTTCAAAGGAGTCGATAGGGTATCGTTGTATACGTGACGTTCAAAGGATTAGTCGTTGAGGTGTTGTTGTACATGAGATGTTCAATGGAGTCGATAGGGTATCGTTGTATACGGGATGTTCAAAGGAGTAGTCGATAGGGATTGTTGTACATGAGATGTTCAAAGGAGTCGATAGAGTATCGTTGTATATGTGATGTTCAAAGGAGTCGATAGGGTATTGTTGTACATGAGGTGTTCAAAGGAGTTGATAGGGTATCCTTGTATACGTGATGTTCAAAGGAGTGGTTGATAGGGTATCTTTGTATACGAGGTGTTAAAAGGAGTAGTCGATAGGGTATCGTTGTATAAGAGATGTTCAAAGTTTTTGGAATAAAATTAGCTAAGTCACTGGGACGCTGACAAGAGGAACTTGGACGCTAACAAGAGTAAATCAAGCGCCGACAGATGAACACTGACAAGAAATATTTGAGCGTTGACAAGAAGAAGTTTAACCACTTATAGGAATACTTAGTCTACACGTTTTGTATTTGAAGTAAAAATATGTTCAATATTGTATTTTCTAAAATTATCTTTACATATAATAGTTGATAGGTAGACCTTTGTACACGACTCCTTGTGTTATAAAAGGAGGTCGTAGGGTTCATAGTTAATTATGAGTTTTAATAAGTTCTATCAAGTTTTACAACTTTCATTGTACGTAAGTTTCATTATCAAGATTGAAAGTTTGGTTTACATTGTTTGTTTGTTCTTTGTTCTAGTTGTTAATTCCACAAAACACTTAGTTTGTTAATTACACAAAGTCTCTCTAAGTGTTAATCTTGATTCAATCTCGTTTAACACAAAGCTAATCGATCTAAGTTTGGGATGAACAAGTGGTATCAGAGCTTATTGAGAAACTTTGATCTAAAAGAACAGTAAACCCTAAATCACCAGAAACCCTAATCCAAACAAGATTTCTACCACAGAATCTTCATCCTCATCAAATAACAACTTCAAAATCCCTATGCTCGACCCTGACAACTTTGAACAATGGAAGTTCAATTTTGAACACTTTCTTCAAGTTCATGACCATACTCTCTGGGAAGTTATCGAATATGGCAATCAGTTCGATAAGGCAGCTAGGACTGTTGCTGCTATTTGAGCAAGAAGTACATCTGGTGCAACTGGTGCAGATCTTAATGAAAGACCTGAAGATGGAAGAGCTATCTCAGCCACTGATATAGCCTTGAGAAGGAATGACATGAAGACTTTGAACATTCTTAAGCTCTCCCTGGGTCCAAAGAATCAACACAAATACAGAAGTTTTGATTCTACTAAAAAATTTTGGGCAGCCCTTCAAGTTACCTATGGTGGTAATGAAGATACGACCAAAGAAAGGAAAAAGCAACTTTTGAGTGCATATGATGTGTTTAAGGCTCATCCCAATGAGAAGCTAAGTGAAGGAAGAAGTCGTCTTCTAGACATCACTAGAAAGTTGTCTTTTATAGGATTAGAACATGAAGATGCTGATATCATTGCTACTTTCCTTAGAGGTCTTGGTGATGCATGGAAAATTGAAGCCAGATCAATCCTTGCCACCAATGCCCATAAGAGTGCGTCCTTTGATGATATCTACACTAAACTAAAGATTTTGGAGAGTGAGACCTTACTTGAAAATGGAAACAAGTCAACATCTGGGAACATGGCTTTCATCTCATATAGTGAATCTCAAACCATTGACAAAGACTCATATGTTAATAGATTGAATGTACATCCTGATACCGGATCAACTTTTGTCAGCGGTGGATCAACCTTTGTTACTGACTCAAATTTTGACGCTGACACATATAATGTTGGCTCGCCAAGTCTTAAACCTGCCCATAAGAGTGCTTCCTTTGATGATATCTACAATAAACTAAAGATTTTGGAGAGTGAGACCTTACTTGAAAATGGAAACAAGTCAACATCTGGGAACATGGCTTTCATCTCATATAGTGAATCTCAAACCATTGACAAAGACACATATGTTAATGAATTGAATGTACATCCTGTTACCGGATCAACTTTTGTCAGCGGTGGATCAACCTTTGTTACTGACTCAAATTTTGACGCTGACACATATAATGTTGGCTCACCAAGTCTTAAACCTGCTGGTATTGATTTGGATACAGTATGTGCATACATTGCTGCATTACCCAATGGTTCCTTAGTTACCTATGAGGATCTTGAGAAATCAGTGATGCTGACTTAGAAGAGATGGATATCAAGTGGAATATGGCACTTGCAAGCATAAGGGCTAACAGATGGAACAGGAGGTTTGGAAGAAAGATGACTTTTAATGCTAAAGACACAACTGGATTTGACAAATCCAAGGTTGAGTGCTATAACTGCCACAGGATGGGACACTTCATGAGGGAGTGCAGATTTCTAAGAAGATCTGATGCTGGAAATAATTCAAGCCAAATCATCAAGGTTGTAGATGCTAAGCCAAAGGCCATTGTCGCCATGCAAGATATTGATGGCATTGGATGGGACTGGAGCTTCATGGCAAAGGATGTGGTAGAGAATCAAGCTTTGATTGCTGAAAAGGAAGAAGAAGAGCATGTTCACTTTGCTCTCATGGCCAACTCCCCATCTTCATCAGATAATGAGGTATATAATGATGCTTTTTTTAGTAAAGGTTGCATGTTAAATACTGAAAAACTTAACAAAAAATTTTAAAACTAAAATCAGATGTTATTGACATAAGTACTAGACTTGCAAACTATCAAATGGCACTTGCACAATCTGAAGGGATGATAAAGGAATACAAGAAAATGGAATTGACTTAAAAGATCAAATTAACATTTTATCTAGAGATCTGAGAGTCAGTAATAAAGCTAGGGAGTCTTTAGTGAAATGTAGAGCTGACCTACAACTTCAGTTAAGTGAAGTCATTAAAGATAAAGAGAATGTAGGGCTTAAAATTGAAAATTTTGAAAAATCTAGCCTAACCCTAGAAAAGTGTGTTAGTAAACAAAGAAACCCTAGGGATATGTTGGGGATTGGAATGAAAGAGTATGCTGCCATTCCACCACCTGCTGGGGACTTCTATGGTGTCCTGAAAAAGGATCTCTCTTGGACTGGTATTCCAGAACTCCAAGAAAAGGAATTTATTCCTCCACCTAGAGTGCTTTACCCAGTTGAGGAATATAAGCAGAAAGTGATTGACCTTGAACAGTAGAAGAAGGCCAACCCTATGTTGTTTGTTAAAGGAGGGATTCTTAGTGATGAGGAATCTAAAGTTTAACCAATCTCCATCACTAATCCTACCACTGTAAGACCTATTGACCTTGGCTCTACAACTAAGACCAAATCTAGTGTTAAATATGCTGAAATGTATAGGAAACCTAGATCATCCCAAAGTCAAGCAAGTGTTAATAGGACAGGTTTCTTTTAATCTAGACCTAATGTTATGTCTATAAAGGCTTGTTACACATGTGGAAGTTTTTCTCATTTGGCCTATAAGTGTGTCAGCGGCTCTAACTTCACCACTAACAAAAGGTCAACCATGGTCAAACCTACACCCTTTGTCCAAACTAGTCCCCAGGCCACTAGACCAGCTCCTTTCTTTTCTAGAGGGACTAACACTCATGGACAAAGGCCCTTTAAAAAGACCAACACTTGGTCTAACAAACAATGGGTTCCTGTAGCAAACCCTAATTTAGACGCTGACAGGAACAAATTGTCCGTTGACAAGACAAAATCAGACGCTGACAGATCTGGATTTGGTATGAAAATGCCACAACTAGCGTCTGTTAGATCTTATGTTAGACCAAGCAATAGTATTTACAACCTAAGGGAAAGGGATCTAAAGCTTCATCTAGTTTGACATAGATACCTAAACAAGACCAAAACCCTAATTCAGATGGAATTTCTATGACCTGCAACAGATTTAATTATCTTTCAAAGGTCATTACTAAACCAATTGGGGTAAACTGGGTGTTCAGGCCATAAAGGGATGAACAAGGGATTGTTACAAGGAATAAGTCAGTTCTTGTTGAACAACCACATGAATCCAAGTCTGCACAGGCTTAGGTTCCCAAAGAAAACTAATTTGTTTTCTTTATGTGCATGACATTCAAAAATAGGTCAATGATTATGGATATTGGGACAGTGGATGCTCTAGGCACATGACAGGGAAGGAAGATTATTTGACAGATTGTATCCCTATTAAAGATGGTGACAAAGTGTACGTTGGTGGAGGCTATGGTAATATCTCTGGAAAAGACACTCTTATCACCAACAATTTGCGTTTTGAAGGTGTTTTTCTGGTAAAGAACTTGATTACAATTTGTTTAGTGTGTCACAAGTTTGTGACAACAAAAATAAAGTTATTTTTACTAATACTGAATGCTTGGTGTTGAGTAAGGATTTTAAGATTCTTGATGAAAGGTTTATTGAGTATAGAACACCTAGGCGTAAGGACATTTATAACGTTAATATAAAAGGAATTAAGATAAATAAAAATCTTTCATGTCTTTTTGCTAAAGCATCAGTTGATGAAAGTAATTTATGGCACAAAAGGTTAGGGACATTAACTTTAAGAACACTAATAGACTTGTGAGACATGGTCTTGTTGATGGTTTTCCTTCAAAGGCTTTTCACAATGATCACTCTTGTGTTGCATGCCTTAAAGGCAAACAGCATAAGGTCTCCTTTAAGTCTAAAAGTGTGCATTCTAGTTCTAAACCACTTCACTTGCTACACGTGGACTTATTTGGCTCAACCAATATAGAAAGCCTAAATGGTAAATCTTATTGTTTTGCTGTCACTGATGATTATTCTAGGTTTAGTTAGACTTTCTTTTTGGCCTTAAAGAGTGATACTACTAAGACTTTAATTAACTTCATCACACTGATTGAGAAGAAAACAGGTAATGAGGTTAAAATTCTTAGAAGTGACAATGGTGGTGAGTTTAGGAACAATCTTCTAGATGCCTTTTGTGTCAATAAGGAATTTCTAGGGAGTTTAGCATAACTAGAAATCCACAGCAGAATGGTGTAGCTGAAAGAAAGAATAGAACTCTAAAAGAAGCAGCTACGACCATGTTAGTAGATGCTAAGTTTCCCATTGCTTTTTGGGCTGAGGCTGTGAACATGGCTTGCTATGTTAAAAATAGAGCCTTGGTCAATAAAATCCACAATAAGACACCTTATGAGCTATTTTGGAAAAGGAAGTCTAATATATACTTTCTTAAACCCTTTGGATGTCATGTAGTAATCTTAGATACTAGTGATGCCTTAGGAAAATTTAATGCAAAAGGTGATGAAGGATATTTTGTGGGTTATTCTATGAATAGCAGAGGGTACAAGGTTCACAACAAGAAGGAAAAACGCATTCTTGAAAAGGTGCATGTTAAGTTCTTAGAAAGTAAGCCTAGTGATCCTGAGAATGGACCAGATTGGTTGTTTGATTTGGAACCATTATCTAGGGCTTTGAATTATATGCCTGTCACTAATCTAGACATTGTGGTAAAGGATCCAAATGTTTTGGAAGAACCTATTGTTGAGATTTCAAGTACACAAGTTGTTAAAGAAGAAGGATCACATGCAGTTGAGCCCTCTCCCATATTTGATTATGTCACCATACCTATATGGACTGATGGGTTTGTGCAAGCATATGTTGCTGTTGGAAAAGAGGAAGAAGGGACACAAGAAAAACCAGTTGATGAATTCATGCATGCATCTTCAGACGCTGACAAAGCCAATTCAGACGCTGACACGATGAATTCCGACGCTAACAACCTATTTGGAAATTTATTCTCTTCTGCCAACAGAAATGTTTTTGAACATGTTGCATATCCCATACCCAATCAAGATGTCGATTCAAGTGGGGATGGGAGTGGCAATGAAGATGATATTGGCAACATAGAGTCTACTATACATGACAACTCACTATTTGGGGGAGGAATACTTACAAAGGTATCCAAAGATCACCCTCCTTCCCAAATAATCGGTGATATTCAGACTCCTGTCCAAACAAGAAGGACTCACCAGACTCAAGGTGGATTCATTGCTAATATCCATAAGAAGGAAGATACCCTCTTGTGCAAGCATGTTTGTTTGCCTGTTTTCTGTCACAAAAGGAACCCAAGAAGATTTTTGAAGCTCTTAAAGAACCAAGCTGGGTTGAAGCAATGCAGGATGAGCTTCACCAGTTTGCAATTTAAGATGTGTGGGAGCTAGTGGACTGTCTAAAGTATGTCAGACCTATTGGGACACGTTGGGTTCTGAGGAATAAAAAGGATGAAAGAGGGATTGTGGTCAGAAACAAGGCATGTTTAGTGGCTCAGAGCTATACACAAGAAGAAGGGATCGACTATGAAGAGGTTTTTGTACCTATTGCAAGAATTGAAGCAATAAGGATTTTCCTAGCCTATGATTCTTGCATGGGTTTCATAGTTTATCAAATGGATGTGAAGAGTGCTTTCTTATATGGCATAATTGAGGAGGAAGTGTATGTTATACAACCTCCAGGTTTTGAAGATTCAGAGCATCCAGTCAAGGTGTATAGAGTCAAGAAAGAAATGTATAGACTTCATCAAGCCCCACGAGCATGGTATGGTACATTATCCACTTACCTTGTGGAAAATGGGTTTAAAAGGGGCACCATAGATCGGACTCTTTTTACCAAGAAGATTGGCAAGGATTTTCTTCTTATACAGGTCTATGTGGATGATATTATCTTTGGATCTTCCAATCCAAAGATGAGTGAAGACTTTTCCAAACTCATGACAGACAAATTCAAGATGAGTGCTATGGGAGAGATGAACTTCTTTCTAGGTTTTAAAGTACAACATAAACAAGATGGTATCTTTATCTCTCAAGACAAGTATGTGGCTGAGATCTTGAAGAAGTTTGGTTTTTCTCCTCATGAAAAACGGGCTAGGACACCCATGGATATGGAAAACCTTTGGGGAAAGATTGGAGATGGAAACGATGTTGATGTTAGACATTATAGATCCATGATTGGATCATTGATGTATCTTACTACCTCTAGAACTGACATCATGTTTGTTGTGTGTGGCTGTGCATGCCATCAAGCGACTCCTAAAGAGTGTCATCTTCATGCTGTTAAAAGTATCTTTAGATACCTTAGGTGCTATCCTACCTTGGGATTATGGTATCCTAAAGATTCTCCATTAGAACTTATTGGCTATTCAAATAGTGATTATGGAGGTGATAAGTTTGATAGAAAATCCACAACTGGTGGATGCCAATTTCTTGGGAGCAGACTCATATCTTGGCAATGGAAGAAACAAACAGTGATGGCAAATTCTACAACTAAAGCAAAGTATGTTGTTGTAGCTGCATGTTGTGGACAAGTTCTATGGATTCAAAACTAGCTATTGGATTATGGGTAAAATTTTATGTACACCAAGATATTTGTAAATAATAACAGTACATTATGCATTATTAAGAATCATGTACATAATTATAAAACTAAACACATATAAATTAGGCATCATTTTATACGAGATTGTTTTAAAAAAGGTTTAATACATCAAGATAGGGTAGACACAGAAGAAAATGTGGCTAATCTTTTAACTAAACCTTCTGATGTAGGGAGGTTCCGGTACTTGGTAACAAGTATTGAAATAATCAATCTCACCTAAATGTGTTTTTGGAATCATTATATAGTATGTACAGGATCTGGGTTGTTATTTATCTTTGTAAAGTATTAGATTTTCCACTTTTTTCTAACGCTGACACAGGTTATTTGAACGCAGACAAGTGTAAAAATAGCCGCTGACAGCAACATGTTAGTTTTTGTGGTTTTTGATCTAATCATGCAAGCATTGTGAGCATTGTAATATTGGATACAAGGTTGCTTATGGATCTTTGGATCTTACAAGGAATGTGTCAGAAGTTTATTTATGATGGTTAGAATGTTTACATTCCTATCTTAAAATAAATTTTTGTCATATACTTTTTATTTTGCAACTATGTATATCCTAGTTTAAGGGGAGGTTTAGGAAACCTTTAGGATTTTGGGTATTTTTAGAATACTCTTATCACAATTCTAGATTGTGTCCACTGGTGAGTAAGAATTGGAATTTCTAGTTCTTGAGGCACTGTAGCATGCAAAGTTGATATACTGTGCATGTTGCCAAGACGTTTTGGCCTAGAATTGGGATTGGTCGTTTGGGAGATTTCGTTTAAATTTTTATTGGGCTTACCTAGGAAGTTACAAAGAGTTTATATGAGATTTCTTCATTGTTAATAACTTTGGTTAGCAAGGGACACTTGAGGAAAATTATGTATATCTTGCTTATGCAAGTGTGCATGATTGGACAGTGCTTGCCACCCTATAGTCATTTTCAGTATAAGAGTTATCTCCACTAGGGTAAACTTATTTGTTAAGGTCTTTTTATTTTTTATTATTTTTATTTTTGGCCACTGACTTGATTTCTTTCCAAACGCTAATAAGACCAATTTAAACGCTGACATGGCAAAATTTCAACGCTGACAAGAATATAGCCGTTACACGCTGACGTTTACTTTTTGACCGTTGAAAAACATTGGGGTCCACCCAGTTGTTATTTTTGATGATATTTTGGGCCGTAATTTTAGCTAGTTGGTAACTTTAATTAATGAATGAGAGAAGTTATATATTTTTCAAGATTGTGATCATTACCTTTTTGAATATAACTGCCTCATTTTTTCAACCAATAGTGTGCTAATATCTCTCCTATAAATTTGGCTCATTTCTTTCAAACAGGGTAACTACGATTTCTTATATGCTAAAATTCTCAAACCTTCATACCTCCATTGTTATCATCTTACAGTTTTCACAAATCATTCTAAATGGCACCAAAGTTTAAACCTGCTAATGTCGAGTTGGGGTTCAGAAGCCAACATAATATGGTGGTGTATATGGTTGAAGATATAGCTTTGCACCCCCAATACACAGAGATGATTGGGTATTTGATGGCGTCTCCTTTAAGGTATGCAGTTTCTCATACTCCACTCGTCCCTATCACACACATCAAGAAGTTTGGGACACTGTTCGTCCTGAAACAATTGATGGAGTGATTACATTAGTTGGCACTATCCATGGGACTAGATGGGTTGTTACTGAAGCTCTAATTCGTCAGGCTTTACGCCTTGATGATGCTGATGGTATAACAACCCTTCCCCTAGCAGAGCTAGAGTTAGGGCTTCAAGGCTTGGGATATGCTTTACCCCCTGTTGGGCATATTAATATATATACTAAACAACAATTTTCCCCAGCCTAGAAGTACCTGATACATGTCATCCTTCAATGTTTGAGTCCCAAATGCTCTTCTTTTAATGAAATCAATCGAACTATTGGTTGTGCTCTTGTTTGTATTGCAAATGGGCAAAAGTTTAATTTTTCTAAAATGATTTTTGATGGCATGTGTCACAACAAGGGTAACAAGATGACTCTTGCTTACCCTAGGTTTTTACAAATGGTTTTTGATGAACAAAGATATTGTCGTAGGGACCATGATGATTTTTATGAGGTCCCTACTCAAAAGAAAACTGTGTTTGGTAACATGAACACCCCACCATTTAGAGACCTTCCCCTTACCCCAGCCATGCAGGTTGTGATTCAGGCAGCTGCACAACCTCAACCAAAACCAGACCCTCTACGAATACAACCTCCATCACCACAACATATGGACCTTGACCCTCAACCCTCAGGAATTGACACTCACAATGTTGGCGCTGACACAGCCAACCCAAACGCTGACACTAATATCCCCTAAACCCAAACAGACCCACAAACCCAAACAGACCCCTATTCCACTTCATCCTCAGAACCCCATGATTATAGGTTTGAGAAACGCCAAAGGACTAATAGAGTGTTCTCCTCTAGTGGTCCTAGCCATGTAGCAAAGAGAACCACCACCACAAGTGTGGTTGGTGACATGGGTGGGGCTGGGACTATTGATACTGGCTTAGAAGTAGGTCAAGACAGTCCCAACATCATTAAGACCACATCCATGCCCGATGAATCTCTTTTAGGGGGTCAAATACCCATGATAGAGGAGGGAAGACTGGAACCTTTATCAACTATGGAATTGACGATGGTTTGCATGTGCTTGCAAAAGCAAAATGAAACCCTTGTACAAGTTGTCACAAGACAATGCCTTGAACTCAAGTCATTGAGGGAGATGATAGTTATTTTGGAAGCTGCCAATAATAGGAGGAGGCAAGAGGATTCTTCCAAAGGGGAGGATGAGCCAGTAAATATGAGTGACAAGGGCTCACAAGAAGGTGGTTCTTATGGGAGTGTGGAGATAGCTGAGGAATTGACAAGTTTGAAGGAGAAGCCAGTTATTGATGTTTCTTTGGTTACTACCAAGAAGCTTTCATTTGTAGAGATGATGCAACAATTCACGGAGTCAGCCACTAACATTCAAGATTTAAATGTTGACAAGAACAAATCAGACATTGACAGACTTGCAGGTATGACTGGTGTATCCCAACCACCAGTTATCATCAAGGATATTTCTACACGGGTACCATCAATCACTTTACCAACTATTGAAGCTTTGGATAAGGGTAAAGGGGTTATGGAAGAGGTATAAGCACATAAGGATGCAGCTCAGGTACATTTTGATTCTGTTTTGGCTGCACACCTTGAGGAACATGATAGGTTAGAGACTACCAAAGGTGGTAGTGATGATGAGAGTTCTGGTTCTAGTGTAATGATAATTGAAGAACCAGAAATATTAGAATATGAGGAGGATAAATTAGCCAGGGAGAAGCTTACTGACTTGAAGATGCAGGTAGATTTTGATATGCCTGAAGTAGTGGAGATGTATTTTGCATAGGAATATTCAATTGCAGAGAATTCAAACATGTCACTTATTGGACAAATTTGGGGTTTGGAAATTTTGTTAAGAGTTCAAGAAGATTGCAAGGTGACTTTGAAGCATTAGGCTAGTAAGGTACTTTCTGAGCTCAAGTGGGATAGAAGAGAGCTCTATTATATGCTTCTTAGGAGTCATCAAGGAGGATGGACCTATGAGAAATTGAAGAAGCTTTCCTTTGAATAATTGGAGTTTTATGCATATCCTATTTGGGAGCGTGTTTGTGAAGAAAATACTCTCAGACTTCTTTTTGATGAAAGAAAAGAAGAAATTTTAGAGAATATGCAGATCAAGAGGGCTTCCATTGTGCCAAGACCAGTGAAGAATGGAATACCCATTGAATTCCCAGTACTTGATAAATTGGATCCAAGTGAAGTTGTGATAAGGAAGAATATGAAGCTTTCACCTTTGGAGGATTCAGATGTTGCAGAAGTGGTACCTTTAGATTTCAGAAACCCCATAGTTAAATATGAAAAAGATGCAAGTGGTTTCTGGGTGGTCACCAGGGCTGGTGACAAGGTACATACTTTCACTTCTTTGATTTATTTGTTTGCAAGTATGGATAGAGAACACTTGGTAGATTTGTGGAAGTTGATGAAGACCAAGTATGAAGCTGAAGAGCCTTCTTCAGCAAATGGAATAAAGATTTGGACAACACTCAAGAGAATGATTGCTCCAGATGAAGCTGATCCAATATGGTTGGATCTGGATGATCTTAGTGGTTTGAAGTAGCGTCTACATTCAGCTGCTAGTGTATACCATCTTAGCACCTCAAAGTTTTCAGAATATCTTTTGGTTGATGCTGAATATCCTATGTCTAAAGATGTTTTGAAGATGATGGTATCTACACAGTTAGAGGTTGACTATACTAGTGATGTTATCAAGGATTTAATTAGATTTGTTCATTTTCTAATTAAGAGATAGTTTGTATTTGTAAGAATCCTCCTTGTACTTAGTTTTTATTCAGAAACTTGGTTGCTAAAGTAGATATCAAGTTTAGGGGGAACTTGCACGCTGACAAGAGTAAATGAAGCGCTGACAGATGAACACTGACAACACATATTTGAGCGCTGACAAGAAGAAGTTCAACCACTGATAGGAATACTTAGCCTACACGTTTTGTATTAGAAGTAAAGATATGTTCAATATTATATTTTTTATAAATATCTTTACCTAGAATAGTTGATAGGTAGACTTTTGTACACGACCCCTTGTGTTATAAAAGGAGGTCGAAGGGTTCATAGTTAATTATCGGTTTTAATAAGTTTTATCAAGTTTTACAACTTTTATTGTACGCAAGTTTCATTATCAATCAAGAGTGAAAGTTTGGTTTACATTGTTTGTTTGTTCTTTGTTCTTTGTTCTAAGTGTTAATTTCGTATGACACTTAGTTTGTTAATTACACAAGGTTTCTCTAAGTGTTAATCTTGATTCAATCTCGTTTAACACAAAGCTAATCGATCTAAGTTTGGGATCAAAACAAAGGAGTATTCGATACGAGATGTTCAAAGGGTATGGTTGTATACGAGATGTTCAAATGAGTAGTAGATAGGGTATCGTTGTATACGAGATGTTGAAAGGAGTAGTCGATAGGGTATTGTTGTATACGAGATCTTCAAAGGAGTAGTCGATAGGGTATCGTTGTATACGAGATGTTCAAAGGAGTAGCCGATAGGGTATCGTTGTATACGAGATGTTCAAAGGAGAAGTCGATATGGTATCGTTGTATAAGAGATGTTCAAAGGCGTAGTCGATACGAGATGTTCAAAGGGTATCATTGTATACAAGATGTTCAAAGGAGTAGTCGATAGGGTATTGTTGTATATGAGATGTTCAAAGGAGTCGATAGGGTATCGTTGTATACGTGTTTTTGAAAGGAGTAGTCGATAGGGTATTGTCGTACATGATATGTTCAAAGGAGTCGATAGGGTATCGTTGTATACGTGATATTCAAAGGAGTAGTCGATAGGGTATCGTTGTATACGAGATCTTCAAAGGAGTATTCGATAGGGTATCGTTGTATACGAGATGTTCAAAGGAGTAGTCAATAGGGTATCGTTGTATACGAGATGTTCAAAGGAGTAGTCGATATGGTATCGTTGTATAAGAGATGTTCAAAGGCGTAGTCGATACGAGATGTTCAAAGGGTATCGTTGTATACGAGATGTTCAAAGGAGTAGTCAATAGGGTATTGTTGTATATGAGATGTTCAAAGGAGTCTATAGGGTATCGTTGTATATGAGATGTTCAAAGGAGTAGTCGATAGGGTATTGTCTTACATGAGATGTTCAAAGGAGTCGATAAGGTATCGTTGTAAATGTGATGTTCAAAGGAGTAGTCGATAGGGTATCGTTGTATACGAGATCTTCAAATGAGTAGTCAATAGGGTATCGTCTTTGTATACGAGATTTTCAAAAGAGTATTCGATCGGGTATCAGTTAATACGAAATGTTCAAATGAGTAGTCGATAGTGTATCGTTGTATACGAGATATTCAAAGGAGTAGTCGATAGGGTATCGTTGTACACGAGATGTTCAAAAATCCCACCAAAACTTCCCCCCAAAACTTCCAGCCAAAAGGTTCCGCCAAAACTCCCCCCAAAAATTCCCCTCAAAACTCCCCCCTAAAAATTCCCCCCAAAACTTCCCCCTAAAAGAGCCCGCCAAAACTTCCCCATAAGTTCCCGCCAAAAGATCCCGCCAAGATTTCCCCCCAAAAGCACTTTTTTTTACCATAAAAGCATCTTCATAACAAGAACTAAACATATCACACACACTCTTATAATCTTAATAGCCAATATACACATTGTAATTATGAAGATGGTGGCATATGAAGCTTTTGCGTGTCGTTGTGGAGCCAGAGATGTAGTTCTAAGAGAATCGTATAGACGCGAAACCCATGGTAAACTATACTATATTTGTCCACTATCAAAGGTGATCAATCACATGTGTTTTTATTTGTATAGTTTACACATAATTTGATTAGGTATGTTTAACATAAATTTTCCTTACTCTTTAATTAACAGCCCCGGGAAGGTACTTTTGGATGTGAATTTTATCTATGGAAAGAGGATCGAGTTCGTCTACTACTTGGTTCTCCTGGAGTTTCAACGACTTCAACTTATTCACTAAGACCTTCAATGACTCCAGTTTCCTCTCCAGGCTCTTCGACACCTACAATCTATTCTTCGGGACCTTCGAGGTATGCAGAGGGTGCAAACTGCAAGCTCTTGACTACAAAGCTAAACATACTCGAGGCAACAATAAAAACACAAATGCATCCCGAGCACCACACAATGAATTCAAATGCACTACTACATGGGAACATTAGTTTGCAGTAGTTTGTCATTTAGTCAATTTAGCCTCTCGACTTCGTATTGTAATTCGTATGTTTTACCTACTTTGTAATGTACTTTGTATGTTTTATCGACTTTGTAATGTAATTCGTATGTTTTACCAACTTTATAATGTAATTCGTATGTTTTATCGACTTTGTAATATAATTCATATGTTTTATTGTTTAACTTTTATCTCGATTTTATAATGTAATACGTATGTTTGATTGTTTAAACTTTTATCAACTTACTCAGGGATGTATAAATCACAAAATATTGGTAGTCCGTGGGAAATATGTGGGAAATATATGGGAAATCCGTGGGAAATCCGTGAGAAATCTGTAATCCGTAGGAAATCCATGGGTAACTTACCCATATATTTCCCATGGATATATAAATAATTAAATAATATGAAATCCGTGAGAAGTTCCGTAGCATATCCGTGGATAAATTACCCACGGAATCCCCACGGATGTATAAATAATAAAATAATATGTTTTCCGTGGGAAATTCGCGGGAAATTTACCCACGGAATTCCCACGGATGTATAAATAATAATAATAATGCGCATACCATGGGAAATTCGTGGGAAATTTGGCACCACTTTCCCACGGATGTGTAGCTAACAAAAATAAATTTGCACTCGTGGGATGTCCGTGGGAAATCCGTGGGTAACTTGTCACGACTTTCCGACGGAATGTTTGGTCAACGTTTATGTGGAAATCTGTGGCAAATTTCTCCCAAATTTTTTTTTTATTCTGTGGGAATACCGTGTTAAATTTCCCAGTGTTTTTGTTTGGTGGAAAAATTTCGTGAGTAAAAGCTGTTTGTGTAGTAGTGGACGTTATCGTATTACTTGGCGAACATGGCACCGGGAAGACAACATTTCTCAATTTGCTGGTATTTTTCATTCTTTTTCTACTGTTATTGCTACTACTTTTATTGCTTGCTGCATTAATATAACTCTCTCTATCTTTTTATGTCATGGACCCTGATATTGTTAAAGGCCCTCTTTACAAGTATTATGCCACTTACAAGCCCCAGAACATGTTGGAACCCTACCCTCTCAAAGTGTGACAATTGTTTCGTAATGAGATTGATGACGCGACTTTGGATCCTCTCTTTGTTACAGAAGTCATGGAGCCTTTTCAAATCCAGCCACTAATGGATCGATTTATTCCCACTCTTTCTCGTGAAGAAACACAAAGACTTCCATTATGCGTGTGCCTCGTAAAGGAAAATAAAAAGTCATTTTTTTGTTACTCAATATTTATCATCATCATGATTTTTTGGCGATCTCATCCATTTGCCTTTCTTTTGTGTTTTCATCTCAGCCGGCTCAAATTTACTGATAGATGAACGAAGTGCACACCTCAGTCGCGAGCAGCGTGATGTTGCTGCAACAGTTATAAATAGATTTGTAACACTGTTTAACAAGACCGCGTTTGTGGTTGAACGTGACTTCACAATGGTGGTACAACTAGCTGATAAGATCATCGTTTTTGAAGGGAGACCGTCGGTTGATTGTGTTGCAAAAGCCCCTCAGCCGTGGAATCTTTTCTTAGCTGAGAGTGTTAATTCATCACTTATATTTGTAAGTTCTTTTTATTGTCATGAACATTTTAATGATGTCATTCAGAATTTAACGTTTGTAACTGTTTTGATACTGTCAGGGTGATGGTCAAGTGTTCTGGCAGTGAGCTCGGAACCAAATAGGCAGACAAGTGCGTAGAGAGGTTTTTGTGGGTGTAGCTCGCAAGGAAACTACATTGTTCGCGTTTTAGAATTAGAGTTTTTATTAATAAGGATTTATGAGTAACGAGTCATTTGGACATATTATTATCAGCTTCACTTGACCTATATATATCTTTTATGTATAATAATCATGCATCTTTGATTCTGCAAGTAGCAAGAAATTTGTTGAGAGGCAAAGAATTTCACAGCTTCAATTCATTATCCATCCTTTGAGCTTAAACACATTTTCTTTGGTAACCATGGTTTCCCGGCATATTGATTGTAATGCATGAGGTTTGACCCAATCGCCATACAAACTCAAATAAGGTAAACCCCAAAAGAGGTTGGCAACTAATTTAGACTTGAGCACGTATATTGTTATGATCACACCTCGGTCAAGTATGGGATTGGTTGATGATTTATAATGTCTAGGTGTCCCTTCCTCAAACAAGCTATCTTTTTGAGTAAGTTCTACACTTTGACTTATGAACTGATATGAGCTTAGTATGAGATAAGATCGTATCATATATACATGCCTGTCATAACAAATTAAATACGTCACGATCAAGGACGGAGCTATATGAGGACTAGAGAGGTGGTGTCCCTCTAACATTTTGTAGTAGTGTATTTTTATTCTTGTTTTGTTTAAAAGAATTATAGTTTGGGTTTTGGCTCTCTTATTACACAAGTATTGCACCGATGACCCTCTTAAAATATTTGATGAAGCTCCGCCACCGGTGAGGAGATGGTCATAAATATATGTCTTTTTGCTCAAAGTGACTAGGTCCCAAATTACATTTTAAAGGCAAAGCTAGCTTAGAAGCCTAACAAAACTCAAAGAAACATATATGCCAATTGTCAAATTAATTAGCTCACATGATTATACTACAAATGACTAGTTCAGACTTCAGAGACAAAGCAAAAACTTGTGTTACAGTGAACAACTAGCTAGTTTACTAGCAAACCCTAAAACAAATTTGCATGTTTTTTAAAGTCTTGATATCTTTACCATAATCAGATTAATTAATCACATCCACTCAAAAATTAGTACGAAGATATTATATTATATTATGAAATTACGTGACAGCTCCTAAGGACTCAATTTACAGAAATAATACGTATCTTTATGTCAACTTAATTCATATTTTTAGCTATAGAGTAAAGAAAATATATAGTTGCCAAAAACATATATTTTTGATAGCAGCTCCAGCTAAGTAAATTTTACTTTTTTAACTTGAAATTATATCGTCTTCTATTTATAGAATAGATTGAGTTAAGGATCATATATAAGATATGAATAAAATATTTTTGGAATAGATTTAATAGTTTGCTTAATTCATAAGCCATTCACCTATAAATATTGATCAAATTTTCGTTTATGTTTCATAATCATAATTGTAATCATAATCATAATCATGAATACTCTTACTCTTGTCTTCGTTTTACTCAGCATCTCATGTTCTCTTGTTAAGCCTAACCCCATCCCGGGAGGTTTTACCCTTAAACTTATTGATCGAAAATCCTCACAATCCCCTTTCTACAACCACGCCCATACTAAATTCGACCGTCTTAAGAATGCTTTACTACGGTCTACTTCTCGAGCTTCCTATCTTTCAAAAAAAGCTGGTTTTACCTCAACTAATGTTTCTATTACTCCCGCAGCTTCGGGAGAATACTTAATGGAAATTAAAATCGGTACTCCGCCGGTAAAAGTTCTTGGAATCGTTGATACCGGATCAGACCTTACGTGGGCACAATGTAAGCCTTGTGTAAATTGTTACGAGCAAGGGGACCTACCTCTTCTTGTACCCTCTAATTCGTCTACTTATCGAGCATTATCTTGCAAATCAAAAGGTTGTAAAGCCTTAGATACATATCGCTTACCATGTAACTCAAGCAATACGTGTCAGTATACAATAGGTGGTGAGGAAACGTACTACCAAACAACGGGTGACGTTGCGGCTGATACCTTTTGGTTCGGATCGACCCCTGTTAAAAAGGTTATTTTTGGTTGTGGTCATGACAATGAAGGTTTTTTCAACAGAAGTGTTAGTGGCACCATAGGTCTTGGTGGCGGTCCGGTTTCTTTGATCAACCAACTGCACTCTAAAATCAAAGGAAAGTTTTCATACTGTTTGATACCATATTCTAGCCAGAACGAAAATAAAACAAGCAAAATCCACTTTGGAAGAAATGCCGATGTGGCAGGGAAGAATGTGGTTTCAACTCCTCTTATTAAGAAAGGCTCTTATTACTCCTCTTCTTTCTACTACCTTACTTTAGAAAGCATGTTGGTCGGAAAACACAACGTGTCAACCGATCAACCCTTGAAAGAGGGTAACATTATCATAGACTCAGGGGCAACACTAACATATGTCCCTCGTGAGTTCTATTCTGATTTGACCGCAAGAATTACCAACGTCATTGGTAGGGGTATTCAAGGTCCACTGATGGGAGGTTTCGACTTTTGCTATAAGAACTTGAATTTAGACCGTGTACCCAGCGTGACGTTTAGGTTCACCGGGGCTGATGTTGTGGTGCCACCGGAGAACTTGTTTATGGAAATTGATCAGGGAGTGAGTTGCTTGGCGCTACTTTCCTCCGATGATGGCTTGGCTATATTTGGGAATTTGGCACAGAGAAACATGCTGGTCGGCTATGATTTGGTAAATCGAAAGGTGTCTTTTATGCCTACCGATTGCACCATACAGGCATAGAACTGCATGAATAATTAGCATTTGTTTTAATATCCTCATTCGTTTGTAATAGTTTCATTATAAATATTCAATTCATTCATTATAAACCCTAATTTAACTTCTCGTTTTTTTTATGTGCCGTATGTTTATTTGACTTAAGTATAAGCCATGTTTAACGAGTATCAAACATTATGTCAGCACTACACCAAATTATGTTTATGCCTCTTTTTGTCACACATACAGTAATAAACTGTGAACTTTTATTTGAAAAGCATCACACTTGTAAATATCAGCGAACATAATTGTCCTACAATTTGAAAAACTATAAAAACTTCTCTAGTACTTCACACTCTTTAAACGTGAAGTAACTTAAACTTCTTATACAATGTGTGATAAAATTAAAATCACCATTGGCAAACCCTATATTAAGTTGCAAGAGATTATTTTCATCCATAAAGACTTATTTAAAAAGTGGAAAGTGGTTCATGTAAAGAGAACACAATATTTTTTTGGCGGATAATTTGTTAATAAAAAAAATCAAATGAATGCCTATTTCCTAGGCAGATCTCCATAATCGTACTAACGTTATATTCCAATATCATTACCAACCTCTGCTCATATTAGGATTTACCGAAACTACCTAAAAAAAGATAACAAACCACAACCCATCCCTCATCTCAGTGAACAACAAACGACACAAACAAACCCGCACATCAATCCCCAACTCTCTTTAACCAAGTCTCGAAGAACATAAAGAAGCTACAATCTAATAAATAGGTTAGAAGAAACCAATGAAATAAAAGGTAACCGTGGTTGATCCTTACAGAGGCGTCCTCCCACACCACTTGAAAACACGTAGCCTCCTCATTAGATCAATGTTTTAAAATTGACTCGGTCTAGTGACCGGTTTTTTAATTGACTCGGTCTAGTGACCGGTTCACGGGTCAACTGGTTCAACCGGTTGAACCGTTGGGTCAACCTGGTTTTATGTATATGTATATTTTTTATATATTCAACATATAATATTTTAATAATCTTATAACTTGTCTTACGTTAAACTAAATCGATGAAAAATATTTAAGTTTTTAGTTTATTATTTATAACATTATAGCAAATGTATGAAAAAACAAGTAATTTATGTTTATAATTTGTATTAAATCATAATAAAACGATATTAGTTTGTGTTTTAAGTTAGTTTTAATTATATTTTAACTAACAATAATCACCAGTACTTAAATTTATCTTTAAAATTTTGAAATATTTATAGAGAAAAAGGTTTTGAATTTTTTTATAAAAAGTTGTGACCCGGCCAGGTTTATCAAACCGGGTCAACGAAAAACCGGAGGTTCAATCCGGTTCTCAAATAAGCAAAAACTCGGTCACATCCGGCCAGGTCTCCAAGCCAGTTTTAAAACATTGCATTAGATAGCACGTATGAAATCGAATAAATTATCTGAATTTGTTCCGGAAACTCAACCGTGCAAAATTTCATCATATTTCAAAAATAGCCATTCGAGCCAAAAAGTATTCGAATTCAACGATCCAATTACCTATTCATTTCTATTCGACTTCTCTTCCTAAAACAAACACATAACTGACAAAATTCAAGTATTAAACTTCCATCAGCCTTAATTTCTCAAACGTCTAAACCTCCTAATTTCATTCATCCATTCTACACAAAGTCCTAAAACCTAATAAGCACTTATAAACACATAATCAACAATGTTACATGTTTCAATAGATAAATTATTCAGTCCAAACTCTAAAGAGTAGATCTATATATATGAATATGAAAAAAAAAATTACAAACTGTATAAATTATTGTATTATACCTAACTCCATGAAGTGATCTACGACGGTTACGTAGATTGACGGTGATTGAAGACGGAAATAAGTGATGGTTATTGACAGCGGAGGTTGGTGACGACGGAAGTCCGTGACGGTGGAGATCGGTGACGCGATTGACGGAGGATATAACACCCCATTTTGGTAAATGTAATGTCACACGTGATTATGGCGTGTTATCAAAGCATACAAGGATAAATGTATTAAACATCACATGACCATAAAGGAAATACCAGAAACAAACATCGGTACCCTAAAATAAAGCTCATCACACACAAACATAAGTACTGTAAAAGAAAAGGACTAAACAATGTCCATGGAAATAAGTATCAAAAGTATGAGATATGCATAAAGTAATGAAGGCTAGGAAGCATCCAGTCCTTATGCACGTACGCTTAAAGTCTACGAGCGTCCATGAGTACCTGCCGTTTTGGAAACATGAAAGGAAACACGGTTGAGCATAACGATCAGTGCACGGATATACAAGCATAGAATGAATAATCATAAGCATATAAACATATAGCAGCGGAAATATCTAAGTCCTGGAAAACCTGGTACAACTTAGTAAAACTGGCTTTATAGTTTGAAAAGCCTTATGTTTATCTTATAAAAACTGTTTAACATGTTTATCATTAGCCAATATAGGTCACAAAATTTCAACGTGCATGAATACTTGGAGGGGTGACCTCGTCATGCAATTAGAGGGGCTGCCTCTAATTAATATAAGTTTTTGGGTAGGAGGGATTAGCTCCTTGTGAAGGATGCAAGGCACACACCACATTCACCTGAATACTCTGTAAAAACGTGTAACCTAGGATTCACTCATACGCCCCACATGATAACAATAATATGGTCAAAAGCTGAAGGGACACCACGAGCTATCACTCCACCGTGGTAGAGTCATAACACTGGTGCCTCTAGTGTTATGGTTATGGTACCTCCATAATTAGGTGAAACTGGTCATGCATGTATATGGCTTTAGGTATCTAATTAAACATAAGCAATCAAAACATATAAAACATATACTGAGAAAACAGTTGGTTGCATACGGGGAATTCTAATAAGTAAAGAATGTCTATACTGAAAGGACGGAGAATCCGTACCTTGTGTCCAGTGAACGAAGAAGATGAACGAAAGGAGTCTTACCTCGATCTCACTAATGCTACATAGATAATATACGTGTATAAGTATTCTGACTACTGTATATGTAACTGGTTTTATATCATGTCTTAACTTGTTTTATATGTTCATGTCTTGTTTTACTGTTTTTAACGTTATGTTGTGTTTATCATGTATTCTGTCTATTCTGATTAGGTATTACTTGTATTTCTTGTATTATTATACTTGTTGTGTAATAATAAGTAGCTTTCTAAAAATATCAGGTTTCCTAAAATAGAAAGTTTTCAAAAATAGATTTACTGCCTAAAATATATAAGTTTCTAAAAATAGAAAGTTTCCATAAATAGATTAGCTGCCTTAATTAAATAAGTTTCTAGAAATAGAAAGTTTCCATAAATAGAAATAAGCTGGATTATTAAGCTAATAATATAAGCTTAAGTGTTTACTGGTTTGTATTCTAAGTCATGTGATTAAATAGTATAGTTTATTAATTATTACACGTAAATTAAATAAACTATATGTTATAAGATTTAATTAAATATAACATTATTTAATTAAATAAAGTATAAATAATACTTAGGTTAAAACATGTATTAATATTTATTATTAATATAACCTAAGTCATGGAAAATAATTAATTATAAGCCATGTTTTAATAATTAATTAATTACTTTAGTATAAAATTAAATCATAAAATACTTAGGTTAAAACCATGAATTATTAATAATAATAATTAACCTAAGTCATGTCTAAATTAAATTAACTATATAACATGTTTAATTAATTTAATTAACCTTGTAAAAATTAGTCTTGTAAAAATAATTAACTTGTAAAATTACTTAAGTCGTGAACCGAGTTTTATTTCGCTAATGTATGTCGTGAACCGTAACCGTGAACCCGTGAGCCGGGCCCATGAACCGGCCAAACAACGCACCCTTAACAGTGGCAAAACCGGCTTGGCCGGTTGCCACTGTTTTCTCAAAATGGCCACCGGCCTAGGCCGGTGGTTTCCCTGGGTCTCTCGGCTATAGCCGCCGGCTAGCAAAATTTCCCACCGGCAGTTAGCCGGTGGTTTCCCCTGCTGCCGCGGCTGGTGTTCCCCCTGCTTTCCTTATTTAGTCACGGGCTTAAGCCAGTGGTGCATGTTTGTTTTTAGCCGAGACCCACACAAACCAAACCACACCCCGATGTAAGTCGGGGTCCCTTGTTCTTGTGACCGAGACACCACAGCCACACCGAGACCCCTTGGTCTCGGTTCTTGGTGCGAACCAAAAGCAAGCCGAGAGCCTAGGCTCTCGGTTCTTTGCGTCGGCCGAAACAAACACCCCTAAAAACACCATGATTTAATCCCCATGATTAATTACATGTTTATGAATACTTGTTTTTATAACCTTATGATTTCATGTGTTATAATTTAATAAAAAGAAAAGGTTTAGGTTTACCGAATACGTGAAACAATGGAGAACGATAACACAAACGATCTCGTAAGAGTTTGATCACCAAAAATCAACCAACCACACCCTTGTGGTGTTCTTAGACCGGCGGCCAAACGGGGAGAGGAAAAGGAATTAGGGTTTTGATATTTTTCTAATTTTGTGTAATTATGAAAAATATGTTTTCCTTTTTCTTGTTTTAACTAAATTAAAAGTGGGCTTGGTCCCCTTCCCTTTTGTTCTATGCCGCGGCTATGAAGGCCCACACGGGGAAACCCGTTTTCCGTGTTCAATTATATTACGTGTTCTTATGTCATGTTTACGTGATTTAATTATTAATCGTTCGTGTCGTAAAATATATTTATACGTAATTGTAATAAATATACGCAAATACATAATATATGTTTTTGATTATTTATGTTCATAATTTTCATGTTCGTGATTGTAATTACTGTTGATAATAATTATCGTGTCTTAATACATAATAAATACTTATCGTGTAATAACACGTACGTAATACTTGTAATTCTTATTCGTGAACGTAAACATGCTGAATAAGGAAGGTTCTAATCATGTACGTACGATCACAAGGGTACTATTCATGGTAAAAGCATGCGGGTTTTACAACTCTTCCCCCTAAAAAGAATAATTCGTCCCCGAATTATAGATAATGTAAACTGGAAAAGAAGAACATACCCGAATTCAAAATTTGAAATGAGGGTTAGAAGCTCGGATAGACTCCTCTGTTTCCCAAGTGGCTTCCTGCTCGGTATAATCCCTCCAAAGGATTTTGACGAGTGGAATTGTCTTCCTTCTCATGACTCGTTCTTGTCTGTCAAGAACTCCTTCGGGTTCTTCTATGAAAGTGAAATATTCACGAATCTGTTCCAGTGGATACTGAACCATGTGAAGGGGATGATACTTATACCCTCTGAGTAAGGACACATGGAAAACATCGTGAACATGAGATATATGCGGAGGTAATAATAAACGATAAGATACTTCACCGACTCGTTCAATGACATCAAACGGTCCAATGAATCAAGGACTAAGCTTCCCTTTGATTCCAAAACGTCTAACACCATGTGCCGGCGATACCTTAAGGAAGACGTGATCTCCTACGTTAAAATGTAAGTCCCTACGATGCTTGTCGGCATAACTCTTCTGACGTGACCGTGCTTCTTGCAACTTTTGCTTAGCTACTGTGACCTTCTCGTTGGTCAACTCAATCATTTCTGGTTCTTCAAGTGTTCGCTCACCAACCTGATCCCAGCAGATTGGGGCGCGACACTTTCTGCCATACAACATCTCGAACAGAGCACACTTGATTCTTGCGTGCCAACTGTTGTTGTATGCGAACTCTACCAAACAGATGTAATCGTCCCAATCTCCCGTCCATTCCAACGCACATGACCTCAACATGTCTTCTAATGTCTGAATCGTTCGCTCTGATTTCCCGTCTGTTTGAGGATGAAAAGCCGTGCTAAGCTTAAGTTTTGTACCCCAAGCTTTCTGCAGACTTCTCCAGAATCGCGAAGTGAAACGAGGATCCCTGTGTGAGACGACGTTGGATGGAGCACCATGAAGTCTCATGATCTCCTTTCTATAAGTATCGGCAAGTTTACTGACCGAATCTTCCTTGCGGATCGGTAAGAAATGAGTTGACTTGGTAAGTCGATCAACGATAACCCAAATCGCATCGTGCTTCCTCTTTGTCTGCGGAAGACCGGTAACAAAATCCATGGTGATCTTGTCCCACTTCCACTCTGGAATATCTAATGGTTGAAGAAAACTGCCAGATCGCTGATGCTCGATCTTAACCTACTGGCAGGTAATACATTTGGAGACGTAAGTCGCAACATCTCGTTTCATACCACTCTACCAAAAGTATTGCTTGATATCATGGTACATCTTTGTCGAACCAGGATGAATAGAGAATGGGGAGCTATGAGCCTCAGCTAACAATGTTTCCCGGAGTACTTGATCATCAGGGCACGAAAGTCTCGTGCCCTGTCATAAGATACCATCTGCGTCTACTCGAAATTCTGTCTGCTTCTCCAAATTCTGAATAATCGCCCATATTTCACCATCATCTTTCTGAGCTTCCTTGATCCTAGAGAGTAACTCAGGTTCCACTCTAAGATTAGCCCAGTTTTCGTGTTATCTACGTACCATGATCTCAATGTCTAGTCGCTCCAAGTCTCTTATAATTTCTTCCTCAATTTTAATGCCGTTTATCATTCCGGACTTTTTACTAAGTGCATCTGCCACTACATTCGCCTTGCCGGGACGATACTGCAGATTAATGTCATAATCCTTCAACAGCTCTAACCATCTCCTATGTCTCATGTTCAATTCACGTTGAGTGAAGTTGTACTTCAAGCTCTTGTGGTCTGTAAAAATGTCACATGATTCTCCATACAAGTAGTGCCTCCATATCTTCAATGCAAACACGACTGCTGCAAGTTCCAAGTCATGCGTAGGGTAATTTTCCTCATAAGGCTTAAGCTGTCGTGAAGCGTACGCGATCACTTTCCCATGTTGCATGAGAACACAGCCAAGTCCCTTCCCCGATGCATCACTATAGATTTGAAAACCACCTTTACCAGATGGGAGAGTAAGAATCGGTGCAGATACTAACTTCTGCTTTAGGTCTTTAAAACTCTTCTCTCTTTCTTTAGTCCAGACGAATTTCTCCCCTTTCCGCATCAGTTTGGTCAATGGTAGTGCTAAACGGGAAAAATTCTCGACGAACCTACGATAGTAACCAACTAAGCCTAGGAAACTGCAAACTTCAGTCGCTGATGTCGGTCTAGGCCACTTGGTAATAGCCTCAACTTTTTCTGGATCCATAGTGATTCCTTCTGCTGATACAGTGTGACCTAAGAATGCCACCTTGTCTAACCAGAACTCACACTTGGAGAATTTAGCATACAGCTGCTTCTGGCGAAGAATCTGTAATACTGTACGAAGATGGTCTTCGTGTTCCTCCTTGGACTAGTTGAATATCAGAATGTCGTCAATGAAGACAATGACGAACTTGTCCAGAAATTCATGGAAAATTCTGTTCATCAAATCCATGAACACTGCTGGAGCATTGGTAAGGCCAAATGACATGACTGCAAATTCGTAGTGGCCATAGCGTGTACGGAAAGCAGTCTCGGCGATGTCCTGCTCTTTAACCCGTAGCTGATGATAGCCCGACCTTAGATCAATCTTGGAGAAATGTTTGGCCCCTTGGAGTTGGTCAAACATATTGTCGATGCGTGGTAGGGGATACCTATTACTGATGGTGATCTTGTTGAGCTCACGATAGTCTATGCAAAGACGCATACTACCGTCCTTCTTCTTCACGAATAAGACCGATGCGCCCCATGGAGATTCGCTCGGTCGAATGAAGCCTCATTCCAGAAGTTCTTGCAATTGATCCTTCAGATCCTTCAACTCTATAGGAGCCATGCGATAAGGAGCCTTGGAAATCGGCTTAGCTCCTGGGATGAGCTCGATATTAAATTCCACTTCACGTGCAGGTGGTATGCCCGGAAGTTCTTCTGGAAATACATCTTGAAATTCTAACACTATCATCTGATTCTGAATTGATGGGGATTCAGCATTCATGTCATGAACAGTAGCTAAACAGCCCTCGCAACCATGTGAAAGTAATGCACATGCTTGCAGGATTGATATGATTTGTACAGACATTCCGGGTACGAACCCGTTGTGAATGTACTCTGGTGCATTAACATCACCGAATATGACTCGATATGAATTGCAGTCTATGGTAGCATGATGGTTTGATAGCCAGTCCATGCCCAATATCATGTCAAAATCATTCATGTCCAGCGGAAGTGCGTCAACAGGACGAATCTTGTCATCAAACTCTAGGAGAAGGCTCTTGTACACATGGGTTACGCGTACAGAGTCTCTTAAAGGCGTGGAAATATTTAGTATATTCTCTAGTGGCATGGGTAGTATCCTAACATTCTTAGTATAAGCAGTAGAAATGACCGAGTGAGTAGCACCCGTGTCAAATAGAACACATGCAACTTGACCATACATATACAAGATTCCAGTGATGGTACCTGTAGACTTGTTGGCCTGATCGCGAGATGTCGTGTAAACGCGTCCACTAGTAGGAGGCGGCTTGGTATCAGCATGTCCCGATGTGCCCTCCATCTCGCCCTTACAGCAGTCCTTCATGCGATGGCCAAGAAGACCACACTTGAAGCATGCGTCGCTGTCGCGGAGACATGGCCTGGGTGCCTACGGTTGTAGGTAGTGCAAAGAGTATGAGTATATCCTTCAGCAGGTGTCCTTTCTGGCTGAGAGCCTGATAAGAACAATGTACATGAGACATGATAATAGGTACAAAGGACAATGCGGAAAATTCGTAAGATGGAATACCAGTGATAGATGGACGGTTAGGCTGTGAACCTCTCTGGTTCTGGTCCCTCCCGTTACAATGATTCCTGGTAGAAGATTCTCTAATGTGTCAGATTTAAGAACTGTAGCATGTAATCATAAGAAAATGAGTAAGTATAAGGACCTGCTGCTGTTGGAGTGTCCAACGTTGTTACGGTAATTATCATTACCGCCACGCCTATCCGTAGCAGAATGGTCGTGAGTCTGACTGTTTCCCTTGGGCTGAGTAGGCTGTTGCTGAGTAGCCGGCTGAGACCGGTCCCTAGTCTTCTGCCTGGAAGATACAGTTTAAAAGAGATGTAAATATTGACATATACTGGAAAGAATACGGTTTGGTTACCATTGAATAATGAATGTTTACCTCTTATCAGGTCTCTCTGCTTCCCCAAACTATTCTCTTTCTTGCAGCATCTCCAGCTTACGTGCTGCATCGGCCACTTGTGCCACAGTGTTGAAGTTAGTGCCCTACAGGTTATTGGCAATCATTGGAGAAAGGGCCCAACAAAAATGGTGCGCCTGCTCTTCAGCAGTCCCCGCTGCCGCCCTTAAGACACCAGCGAACCGAAGGAAGCGCTGCATGAAATCATCGCTGTATTCTTCAACTCGCTGCCTAATAGCGTAGTATTCTCTCATGAGCCTATTCCTTCACTCCGTGGGAAGAATATGTGGTGGAGGAGGATAGTTGTTGTTTTGGTGAAGGATGTCCTGCAAATCTGCGTTGGCAGCTGCAACCATCTCCCGGATATTGTTTGTGTTTACCATCTGACAGTATAACATAACACTACATGATTAAACTGATTAAAACATAAAATATATACATGAAAAAAAATTTATACCAATAAATCATGAGAAAAATTTTATGCAGAAAAACTAGTACATGAATGCATGATGCAGTTTTATGAAAAATTTTATATGCGCGAGAGTGAACGCCTATGGTCAGTTCACTCAAAACAAAAGACATGGCGAGGGGACGCCAATGGGTCGGTCCCAAAGTTAAAAGTTTCGATAAAAGCACATGTGACTAAATAGGGCGAGTCATGTACCAAGCATTACTTAGTCATAAACCTGCGACAATGACATCTATTTGTATGCATGAAAACAATGAATGCATGAAAACCGACTGTCAGTTCTAGGAAGACCATAGTGACTACCGACTAATCATAGGTCGTGTTTTGAGAGCCTACAGGTCGAAGCCTTGGCTCTGATACCTATAATTGTAACATCCCATTTTGGTAAATAGAATGTCACACGTGATTATGGCGTGTCATCAAAGCATACAAGGATAAATGTATTAAACATCACATGAACATAAAGGAAATACCGAAAACAAACATCGGTACCCCAAAGTAAAGCTCATCACACACAAACATAAGTACTGTAAAAGAAAAGGACTAAAAAATGTCCATGGAAATAAGTATCAAAATTATGAGAAATGCATAAAGTAATGAAGGCTAGGAAGCATCCAGTCCATATGCACGTACGCTTAAGGTCTACGAGCGTACCTGAGTACCTGCCATTTTGGGAACATGAAAGGAAAAACGGCTGAGCATAACGCTCAGTGCACGGATATACAAGCATATAATAAATAATCATAAGCATATAAACATATAGCAGCGGAAATTTCTATGTCTTGGAAAACCTGGTATAACTTAGTAAAACTGGTTTTATAGTTTGAAAAGCCTTATCTTTATCTTATAAAAATTGTTTAACATGTTTACCATTAGCCAATATAGGTCATGAAATATCAACGTGCATGAATACTTGGAGGGGTAACTCGTCATGCAATTAGAGGGGTTGCCTCTAATTAATATGAGTTTTTGGGTAGGAGGGATCAGCTCCTTGTAAAGGATGCAAGGCACACACAACATTCACCTGAATAATCTGTAAAAACATGTAACCTAGGATGCACCCATACGCCCCACATGATAACAATAATATGGCCAAAAGCTGAAGGGAAGCCACGAGCTATCACTCCGCCGTGGTGGAGTCATAACACTGGTGCCTCCAGTGTTATGGTTATGGTACCTCAATAACTAGGTGAAACTGTTCATGCATGTATATGGCTTTAGGTATCTAATTAAACATAATCAATCAAAACATATAAAACATATATTGGGAAAACAGTTGGCTGCATATGGGGAATCCTAATAAGGAAAGAATGTCCATACTGAAAGGACGGAGAATCCGTACCTTGTGTCCAGTGAACGAAGAAGACGAACGGAAGAGAGTCCTACTTCGATCTCACTAATGCTACATAGATAATATACGTGTATAAGTATTCTGACTACTGTATACGTAACTGGTTTTATATCATGTCTTAGCTTGTTTTATATGTTCATGTCTTGTTTTACTGTTTTTAACGTTATGTTGTGTTTATCATGTATTCTGTCTATTCTAGTTAGGTATTACTTGTATTTCTTGTATTATTATACTTGTTGTGTAATAATAAGTAACTTTCTAAAAATAGCAGGTTTCCTAGAATAGAAAGTTTCCAAAAATATATTTACTGCTTAAAATATATAAGTTTCTAAAAATAGAAAGTTTCCATAAATAGATTAGCTGCCTTAATTAAATAAGTTTCTAGAAATAGAAAGTTTCCATAAATAGAAATAAGCTAGATTATTAAGCTAATAATATAAGCTTAAGTGTTTACTGATTAATATTCTAAGTCATGTGATTAAATAGTATAGTTTATTAATTATTACACGTATATTAAATAAACTATATGTTATAAAATTTAATTAAATATAGCATGATTTAATTAAGTAAAGTGTAAATAATACTTAGGTTAAAACATGTATTAATATTTATTATTAATATAACATAAGTTATAGAAATTAATTAATTATAAGCCATGTTTTAATAATTAATTAATTACTTTAGTCTAAAATTAAATCATAAAATACTTAGGTTAAAACCATGAATTATTAATAATAATAATTAACCTAAGTCATGTCTAAATTAAATTAATTATATAACATGTTTAATTAATTTAATTAACCTTGTAAAAATTAGTCTTGTAAACATAATTAAGTTGTAAAATTACTTAAGTCGTGAACCGTGTTTCATTTGACTAAAGTATGTCGTGAACCGTGTCCGTGAACCGGCCAAATAATGCACCCTTAACAGTGGAAAAAACGTCTTGTCGGTTGCCACTATTTTCGCAATACAGCCACCGGCCTACGCCGGCGGTTTCCCTTGGTCTCTCGGCTATAGCCGCCAGCTAGCAAAAGTTCCCACCGGCAGTTAGCCGGTGGTTCCCCTACTGCCGCGGCTGGTGTTCCCCCTGCTTTCCTTATTTAGCCACCGACTTAAGCTGGTGGTGCATGTTTGTTTTTAGCCGAGACCCACACAAACCAAACCACACACCGACGTAAGTCGGGGTCCCTTGTTCTTGTGACCGAGACACCACAGCCACACCGAGACCCCTTGGTCTTGGTTGTTGGTGCGAACCAAAAGGAAGCCGAGAGCCTAGGCTCTCGGTTCTTTGCGTAGGCCGAAACAAACACCCCTAAAAATACCATGATTTAACCCCCATGATTAATTACATGTTTATGTATACTTGTTTTTATAAACTTATGATTTCATGTGTTATAATTTAATAAAAAGAAAAGGTTTAGGTTTACCGAATACATTAAACAATGGAGAACGATAACACAAACGATCTTGCAAGAGTTTGATCACCAAAAATCAACCAACCACACCCTTGTGGTGTTCTTAGTCTGACGGCCAAAGGGACAGAGGAAAAGGAATTGGGGTTTTGATATTTTTCTAATTTTGTGTAATTATGAAAAATATGTTTTCCTTTTTCTTGTTTTAACTAAATTAAAAGTGGGCTTGGTCCCCTTCCCTTTTGTTCTATGCCGCGGCTATGAGGGCCCACACGGGGAAACCCGTTGTTTTTCCGTGTTCTATTATATTGCGTGTTCTCGTGTCGTGATTACGTGATTTAAATATTAATCATTCGTGTCGTAAAATATATTTATACTTAATCGTCATAAATATATGCAAATACATAATAATATGTTCGTGATTATTTATGTTCATGATTTTCATGTTTGTGATTGTAATTATTGTTGCTAATAATTATCGTGTCTTAGTACGTATTAAATACTTATCGTGTAATAACACGTACGTAATACTTGTAATTCTTATTCGTGAACGTAAACGTGCTAAATAAGGAAGGTTCTAAATATGTACGTACGATCACAAGGTTACTATTCATGGTAAAAGCATGCGGGTTTTACAGAGGAGATCGGTGATGGCGATTTACGGCCGAGATCGGCGACGGCGATATACGACGGAGATCAGTGATGGCGATTGACAATGGAGTGCGTGTTATTAGGTGATGGAAGCATATACATTTTTTTAACTTTTACTCTATAAGAGTAACATATATATTTGGTTTTAATTGGTTATAATTCTTATTATGTGAAATACCACAGTGTCAAAACCGGCTCGGACACGATCAAAACCAAACTTGTCTAAAATGCTGGATCGAAAATTAAGCCAATCATGTTCGATCCTACTAAGCATAATTACGGGTTTTTTAATGACCGAACCCATCTAAAATAAAATGAAAGGACATAATACCAAATATCACGAAAAACACAGATAAAATATCGGTCGATTTTCTCATCCAATCACTACAAAATAGAGGTCGATTCCCCATGCTAATAACTCCACGCTTTAGTAAGCGTGTAAAAAAGGTGAGCACATAATGTTTACATATTGTTGATTCACATATATGATAAAAGATCGCATACCCAATTTTGTATTAGTGATTAGTACACATAAAACCGTGTACAAAAAGTAGACAATAAAAAGCGTGGACTTTTTTAAAAGTTACATTTTTCACTCTCAACTTTGCTAGTGTTACATATCTAGTACTTTATAAAATTATAAACAGATCTCTTCTCCAAATATCATTCCAAAAATCACTTGTATATTTTTTCCCCAAATAATCATTTCACACCAACTTGGATGTGTCATTCCATCAAATCATGTTATTTTATCAACTCACCATTTTATTCCTAATCATAAAACACGTATTGTTTAATTTTCAACAATATATGGCGGCTATGGATTTCTGCTATCACGTATACAACCTTTTAAGTTATAATCGGTAATAATTAGGCTTTTAGTTTATGTATTATTTAATTTTCCACAATTTAACTCATTAAATTTTTATAAAAATTTTCAATCAGTTTTTATAAAATTTAGCAATTAGCTTTGTGAAATTGAAGTTGTTACACACGTTTTGATGACATCATATTTAAACTAATTTTTTACCAGATTTAGTTATTTTGCGAATTTTTTAACCGATTTCACAGTAATTTTGAAAAGTTATTTGTGAGGTTAGATTTGTGAAATTGAACTTATTCTAATGTTAATGTTGAATAGTCTTGCTGATTCGATGGAACGATTGAGTAATTTCTGATGCGCGGATGGATTTATGACAGTTGTGGCACTCAATTGGAGGTATAGCTCTGATTTTTGTATGTATAAAGCATTATGTGCAAAAAGTGTTGTGTATTGTGGTATAATGTTTGTTGTAGCCATTAATACACTGTTTGGATCAGAAGTGATTTGAATTTTAAAAAGCCAATAAACTCGGTTTTTACAACTTATGGCCTTATCAACTTGAGATTATGGCTTACGCCATAGCTAAAAATAATAAGCTGTTAATAGTGAGCTTATCTGTTTTTTAAGATTCAAGTAAGTCTATCATGATAAATGTTAGGTTTATCTATAGAAATGCTATATAATTAGGCAGAAAACGAGAAACTCCTTAGAAAGTTATGCAATTTAGTTATAATATGAAATGATTAGGTGAAAACTTTACTTGTGTTTGCAATTTGGTGGGTTTTAATACATCCGTAATTATGAGCTTCATGTTCGTATTTGATGCATTGGCATTTTTGTTTGCACACTCGCTTTAACTTTATATTACTTTAAATATGTGAAATGTGATATAAAATGGGTACTTATGATAGTGGTGTCGCATGGCAGTTAACACTCAACCGTCCAGTGGTGAAAAAGGAAGGTGTTGAGGACAAGGGCAGTTCTGATACGAATCCAAATGATGGAGATTTTTGCATTCTGCTGTTTCGCTCACTCATTAGTGCGGACAAACCAATTAAAACCCTTCCCTTATATATAGCTTTATACTTTCTCAATTTTTGACATATGTGTTCCTATATGTGTCTGGATTAGTTACTAAAGAAGAAAGATCGGTGATTGTTGAAGAAGAATGATCAAAGAACCTAGCTTTTAGTTTTATTTTGTAAACAAATAGATTTGAGAGAATATGAGTTGATGTTCAATTAGTAGGTATCTGAATTTGAAATGAAGAATTTTGAGTATATGCACATTTCAAAGTAGATTTGAGTATGAATTTGAGCAATATTATGAAACTTTTTTTAAAAAAATGTGAAATTATCAAAATTTAAAGCGTGCAGAAACTTGTTCACTTTTAAAATCGTCCACTTTTCATCAAATTGTAGACACTTTTAAGTGCCATAAAATATACTTTCTCAATGGTTTATGTTACGGGTGAGCATAAAACCAAAAAAACCGAACTAAAAACCAAAAAACCGAAAAAACCGCACAAAAAAAAACCGGCCCAATTGAAAAACCGAAAGGATGGTTTGCACAATTTTGAAACCCGAATGTTTGGGGCGGTTTTTGGTTGAATGTATAAAATCGAACCAAAAAACCACCCCGCCCCATTTAGGTTTACAAAATTAATATATTTTTATATTTTTAAATAGTTATATATGTGATATTTCTAATATGTTTAGTTGTTTTTTTTGTTTAAATATACACATTTATATAAGATATTAAAATAATTGATTATGGTTTTTTCACCTAAATTTGTTAGATTTGTGATTGTTATATAAGAATTTTTATTATTTTATTATCATTTTTTGGTTTTATATAATTGGAAGGTAACTAATATTGCTATTATTATAACACATTTAACTAATTGAAACTATTATTGTTGGTTGCAACTTGCAATTATAATGAGTTTATTTTGTGTCAAAAGTGATTGACTATTTATGCGGTTTTTTGTAAATAGGAAACCCAAATGCGTAAAATCAAAAGAGAAAAAACCGAAATAAAAATCGAAATCGAACCGCTACAATGAATAAAATCGAAAAAACCGAAACCGAAAAAACGAAAACAAATGGTTTGCGATATGTAAAAACCAAAGTTTGCGGTTTGGTTTTTGGTTTTAACATAAAACCGCCCCATGCTCACACCAAATTTTTGTGTCCAACATTTTGTGACGCCTATATTCTGCACGCCAAAGGATCCGTCTATTTTTAATTTTAACACACAAAAAAGCATACAAATATATCTCATTTAGTGTGGATCCGTCTATTTTTAATTTTAACACACAAAAAGCATACAAATATATCTCATTTAGTGTGCATAATCACACAAACTGTTCTAGTGAATATAAGGGTAAATTTGCTTAACCCTATTGAAACAGTAGGACTGAGCAATTGAAAATTGAACCGAACTAATAAACCAAGCCGAGTTAAATAGACCAAAACTAAACCAACCATTTTCAATTCGGTTTTCGGTTCGTATATTTCTAGTTTTCGGTTTTGAAGTGTTCACAAAATTATATATCTACATACACTTATTAAAATTATAGTTTTGAGTAAGAAAAATATTATACTTTGACCACACTAATAAAAAGTGTAAGCAAAACAGTAGATTTTTTGCTCACGCTTACAAAAATTGTAAGCAAAAAACTAGACTTTTACTCACATTTTTCTAAAAGTATAAGGGAAAGTAGGACTTTTGCTCAAACTTTTTTTAAAAGAGTAGGTGAAATTATTACTTTTACTCATATTTTTTATAAGTGTGGGTGAAAGTAAAACTTTTGCTCACATTTTTTAAAAGTATGGGTTAAAATCAGAGTTTTGCTCACACTTTTTAAAAAGTGTGGGTGAAAGTGAGACTTTTGCTCACACTTTTTTAAAAGTGTGAGTGAAAGTTAGACCTTTGTTCACATTTTTTTAAAAGTGTGGTTAGAAGTTAGACTTTTGCTCACATTTTAATAAAAGTGTAGGTGAAAGTTGGACAATTGCTTACACTTTTTTGATAATGTAGGTGAAAGTAAGTCATTTAGTCACACTTTTAAAAAAGTGTAAGTGAAAGTTGGACTTTTTCTTAATAGTGTATATAAAGTTAAACTTTTACTCATAAGCAAAACTAAATCATTACCCACATTTTTATTGAAATGTGTAAATAAATCTATATTTTTACTTACACTTTTTAATTGTCATTAAAAAGTGTGTCACTAAATGCCCTTTTTCTTGTAGTGAGTTCATAAATTACGAACGAACGTCGTATTATAGCACAGTAAGAGTCTAGAGTTGTGAGATAGCTAGTCGATTTATGGTTGCTCATCACGTGCTATCTTGATGGTTAACGTGTCGCGTCTCAAAGTATGAGCAGTGACTGCAGCTAAGGCTAGCGGAAAACAAATTGATGTATTTTTTCATTGCAGGTCGTAATCAGGGCCGTCTCGTGCAATTTGGAGGCCCCGTGCGACATCTACGAGATTCGACCATAGCATACGAGAAAAATTGAAACATACAAAATAAACTTTGTTAGCTTTTAGATATTTGTTGTCATCCCTAAAAATGTTAGAAGAATTAGCATGCATATTTATATTTCTTAGTTAGTCTCATTCTCAACCTAATATTTATGTTATATTCTTAATAGATCTTTAAAAAGTGATCAATTTCAAAATAGCAGATTAATAAAGAATATAGATGAAATCATGAAAGGGTGTTACTAAATTAGAACAACCCTTTAATCTCCGGAAAAAGTGATAATTTCGTTGACCATGGTTTTTCAATGGGCTTTATCATTATCATATACACGTAGCTGCCTAAATGCAATTTACAAATTGGAGGCCCTAATATTTATGGGGCCCTGTGCCGCTGCACCAGGTGCACACCCCATCAGCCAGCCTTGGTCGTAATGTATTTAAGTACTCAACAGTGAAAATAGCCGAGGATGGTTTCAAACTGAAGGTGGATGAGGGTGAATTCGCCAACTCTGAGGTTATCGTATTACTTGGCGAACATGGCACCGAGAAGACAACATTTATCAATTTGCTGGTATTTTTCATTCTTTTTCTACTGTCCTTACTACTACTTATATTGCTTGCTGCATTAATATAACTCTCTCTATCTTTTTATGTCATCTAATCTGTAGAAAGGTTATCTGGACCCTGATACTGTTAAAGGCCCTCTTTACAAGTATTATGCCGCTTACAAGCTAGCCCCATAACATGTTGGAACCCTATCCATGTATGCCTCGGAAAGGTAAATAAAAAAGGTAATTTTTTTGTTACTCGATATTTATCATCATCATGATTTTTTGGCGATCTCATTTGCGTTTCTTTTGTGTTTTCATCTCAGTCGGCTCAAATTTACCTCATAGATGAACCAAGTGCACACCTCAGTCCCGAGCAACGTGATGTTGCTGCAACAGTTATAAAGAGATTTGTAACACTCTTCAACAAGACCGTGTTTGTGGTTGAACGTGACTTCACAATGGTGGAACATCTAGCTGATAAGGTCATCGTTTTTGAAGGGACACCGTCGGTTGATTGTGTTGCAAAGCCCCTCAGCCGTGGAATATTTTCTTGGTTGTAAGTCTTAATTCATCACTTATATTCGTAACATGCAGTTCATAATAAAAAACTTACATTCGTAACTTGTTTTTATTGTCATGAACATTTTAATGATGTTATTCAGACTTTAACATTTGTATGTGTTTTGATACTGCCAGGGCGGCGGCCAAGTGTTCTGGGACTGAGTTCGGAAACAAATACGCAAACAAGTGCGTAGAAGAGTTTTTGTGGGTGTAGCTCGCAATGAAACTACATTGTTCAGTAATGAGTCATTTGGACATATTATGTTCAGCTTCACTTATCAGACATTCAGACCTATTTGGTGGTCAATCTTTTAAGCATAATAATCATCTTCGATTCTGAAAGTAGCAAGAAATTTGTTGAGAGGCAAAGAAGTTCACAACTTCGAATTCATGGTTTCCTTTGAGCTTAAAGACATTTTTTTGGTAACCATGGTTTCCGACACATTTGTATACACACATTTTACGCACGTTTTTTTTGGACTTATGAACCAATACGAGCCTAGTATGGGATAAGTTCATATCATTTATACATACTGCTATAACATATACGTCACGATCAAGGGCGGAGCTCTATGAGGACTAGCTAGAGATCCCTCTAGGACATTTTGTAGTAGTGTAATTTAATACTTGTATTGTGTAAAAAATAATAATTTGATTATTTCTCGCTTATTACACGAGTATTGCATCGATGACCCTCTTAAAATATTTGGTGAAGCTCCGCCGTCGGTCATGATGGCCATAAACATATGTCTTTTTGCTTACATGACGATAATACAAAGGGTGAAGGCTGAATATACGCAACTTATTTTTTCAAAAATACCAATATACGCAATATACTTAGCTTATTTCGTATATTCGCAAGATACTTTCAAATTATGACCAGTCTACGCAATATTAACCAAAAACAACTTTAAAAGTTACATTTTGGTCCTTGTCGTCTGCACCGTTAGTCCTTTAACATTTTTTCACTAGAAAAAGTTACAGTAATGGTACATTAACTTTTGCATTGATTTCCATCGCTAGTCCATTATTAACACCTAATACTTCTTAAAAGAGAATTTCTACATGCTTTTGTAAACGCATTTTTATACGCGTGTTTTTATACACGCGTTTTTATACACACATTTTTATACGCACGTTTTTATGCACATTTGTATACATACATTTTTATGCACGTTATTATACGCACGTTTTTATAGGCACATATTTATACACACTCTTTACGCATTTTTATACGCATGCTTTTACGCACATATTTTTATACACTTTTTTATATGCACATAAAAACGTGCATAAAAATGTATATATAAAAACGTGTGCAAAAAATTTTGCGTAAAAATGTGTATAATAGGAAAGAAAAAAGATGGCTACACAAAACGCAAAAAAGTGTCAAGTTAGATGCATTTTTATGTCATTTACCCTATAAAAATGTGCGTATAAAAACATGCATAAAAAAGTGTGTATAAAAACGTGTGTGTAAAATGTGTGTGTAAAAATATGTGTATAAAAACGTGTAGAAAAATGTGTGCATACAAATATGCATATAAAAATGTGCGTAAAATAAGTGTATAAAAATGTGCGTATAAAAACGTGCATAAAATGTATGTATTAAAAGGTGCATAAAAACGTGTGTATAAAAACGTGTGTATAAAAGTGTGTGTATAAAAGCGTGTGTATAAAAGCGTGCGTATAAAAACGTGCGTATAAAAACACGCGAATAAAAAAGCGTTTATAAAAGCGTGTGAAAATGTTTTTTTAAGAAATATTAGGTGTTAACTCAAGGGACTAACGATAGAACTAAATGCAGAAGTCAATCTACCGTTACTGTAACTTTTTCTAGTGAAAAAATGTTAAGGGAGTAATGGTGCAGACGACAGGACCAAAATGTAACTTTTTAAACCTGTTTTTTGTCAGTATTGCGTATATTGGTCTTAATTTGAAAGTATCTTGTGTCTATAACTAGGTCCCAAGTTACACTTTAAAGACAAAGCCTTACAAGCCTCAAAACTCAAAGAAACATATATGACAATTGTCTAATTAGCTCACATGATCATGCTACAAATGACTAGTTCAGACTTCAGAGACAAAGCAAAACTTGTGTTATATTTACCATAATCAGATTAATTAATCACATCCAATCAAAAATTAGTACGAAAATATGATATTATATGACATTATGTGCCAGCTCGTAAGAGTAAAAAAAAATACCTATCTTATGTCAACTTTACACATATTTTTAGCAATAGAGTAAAAAAAATATATAGTTGCCAAAAACATAAATCTTGGATAGTAGCTCCAGCTAATTGATAGTAGCTCCAGCTAATTGATTGAGTTAAGGATCTTAAGATATGCATGGAAATATTATTGGAAAATATTTTGTAATTGACTTAATTCATAACCCATTCACCTATAAATATTTATCAAATTTTCGTTTATGATTCATAATCATAATTGTAATCATAAGCATGAATACTCTTGCTCTTGTCTTTGTTTTACTTGGCATTTCAAGTTCTCTTGCTAAACCTAATTACATCAATGTTGGTTTTTCCTTTAGTCTTATTCATGTAGACTCTTCACAATCCCCTCTCCACAACCCGAACCATACGCGATTTGACCGTCATAAAAATGCTTTTCGACGGTCTACTTTTCGAGCTTCCCATCTTTCAAAAAGAGCTGGTTTTACCTCTAATGTTTCTAGTGATGCAAATATTCCGGCAGCTTCGGGAGAATATTTAATGGAAATTAAAATCGGTACTCCGCCGGTAAAAGTTCTTGGAATCGCTGATACCGGATCAGACCTTACGTGGGCACAATGTAAGCCTTGCGTAAATTGTTACAAGCAAGGGGACCTACCTCTTCTTGTTCCTTCTAATTCATCTACTTATCGAGCATTATCTTGCCAATCGAAAGGTTGTAAAGCCTTAGATACAAATCGATTACCGTGTAACACAAGCAGTAAGTGCCGTTATACAATAGGTGAAGAGGATATGTACTCCCACACAACAGGTGACGTTGCGGTTGATACCTTTTGGTTCGGATCGAGCCCTGTTAAAAAAGTTATGTTTGGTTGTGGTCATGATAATCAAGGTTTGTTCAACAGAGGCGTTAGTGGCAGCATTGGCCTTGGTGGCGGTCCGGTCTCTATAATTAACCAACTACACTCTAAAATCAAAGGAAAGTTTTCGTATTGTTTGATCCCATATTCTACCAATAACACCAATCTGACAAGCAAAATTCACTTTGGAACTCATGCCAAGGTAGAAGGGCCGAATGTTGTTTCAACTCCTCTTAGTAAGAAAGACCAAAACCCCTCTCCTTTCTACTCCCTTACTTTAGAAGGCATGTTGGTCGGAAAAAAGAACGTGTTAATCAGTCAACCCTTGCTCTCGAAAGAGGGTAACATTGTCATAGACTCAGGGGCAACACTAACATATGTCCCTCGTGAGTTCTATGATGATTTGACCGCCAAAATTACCAGCATCATTGGTATGGGTACTTCAGATCCACAAGGTTTCGAATATTGCTATAAGAACTTGAACTTACACCGTGTACCGAGTGTGACGTTTAGGTTCAAAGGGGCCGATGTTGAGGTGCCACCGCATAACATGTTTATGGAAATCGAAAAGGGGGTGAGTTGCTTGGCGCTTGTATCCTCGGATGACGGCTTGGCTATATTTGGGAATTTATCGCAGCGAAACATGTTGGTCGGGTATGATTTGGTGAATAGAAAGGTGTCTTTTAAGCCTACTGATTGCACCAAACAGGCATAGAGATTTTGTCTGCATAAATAAATAGCACATGTTTCAATGCATGTAACCTCATTCGTTCGTTTGTAATACATTAGTTTATTTATAATATTCAATTCATTAATTATAAACCCTGATTTAACTTCCTCGTTTTTCTTCGTGCCGTATGTTTATTTAACTTACACTACAACAAATTGGTTTTTTTCATGTTTTGAGAACTTTAGTGTTCTTGTGTTAACAAATTCTGTGTAACAAATAATTTCACACTTTTAACTGTGAATATTTATAATAAACACATTTTTATGTGTAAATTTTTTAATATTCTAATTTTTATATATGAACTTTTTAACATTTCACACTTTTTAATATTTCATTATATATGTGAACATTTTATAAATAAAGTTTACACTTTTTAAATTGTAAAGAAAAATGCGAATAAAAGCATTGGCGGAGCCAGGGTATAGCCACCTGTGGCACATGCCACATATGAATAAACCATACGAAGTGTATACATCTTAAATTTTCTGTTTTTAATTGTATGCAAATGTATATTGTCAACAATAGTATGCTACACGTATTATTATCAATTTTGGATTTTGACTAATATTAAATTTAACATTTCTATATGACTAATTCACTATACAGCCCATTTACTTATTTTTAATTATAGCCCAAATAAGCCCATATTATTATACAACTATTCGGTTGATCTATTGTTATTTGTAATTGTGGCTAAAACATAAAACAGAGGAAAGAAAAGGAATGAATAATTAAGGTCTGATCACTCAGTATTGATGATTGACAATTATTCGTTTGGTAAAAATATGATTTTAATCTTTGATTTTTATTTAGGGTTTATACAATTATGTAATCATATTAATATAAATCAGTATATTGTGATAATGTGATTAGTTTATTGTTAAATCTTGGTATTAGTACATATTTGTTGTTTATTGTTTATTGTTTATTATGATCTTAATAGGCGTTAAGGAGGAATATTTAAAAAAAAGAAATTCGTCGATAAGTGATGGTGATGATAATAGGGAAGAAATTTTTCCAAAACGTATTTTTGAAACTATGTCCAAACCGATTCCACGCGATTCCAGAACCATGAAGATGTGATGAAGCGCTTCCAATACATGAAAGATCGAAGATTTAACTTTATTTAGGGCGACCGAGGTGGTTTTGTTAACTTTTATATAAGTTTTGTAATTATGGTAGTAATTTATATTGTAAATGTAAGTCAGACCTTGGGTAAAAAAAATTTATGCCACACATGTTTAGAATTCCTGCCTCCGCCACTGAATAAAAGGTAAATTTGTTGTAATGTTAGATACCTATATAAGCTATCATAATTGTGGGGCCAAAAAAAATTGTTTTGCTCATGACATAGTTCGAAGAAATACATAAAAAAATAATAATGTAAATAGATGAAGAATCAAACCAAATAGATGATAAACATAAGAAACTCGTATCTTTAAACCAAAAGTAACCCTGAGGCATAATCAATCAACATATGAACCAAAAGTAAATGGCAAAACGTGCAACTCCATTCTATGGTATGTGGGTATGTGCTACAGTATCATTGGTTCTTGTTTGTATCCGTGTGTGTTTGGCATAATATTAATATTTATTCGTGTGTTTGGAACAAGGTTTAGTCCGCAAGTTTTGGCACCGACAAACAGACTCAAACCAGGTAAAGCCCTCCTTTTTCAGATGGTTGGCGTAGCCACTTCAAGGTTGTTTGCACCTAGTGGGAACTGAACTTGAGACCTCACACACTTTTAATTGATAGCCACAAATCTTTTTGCCATTAGGCCACCCTTGAGTGGTTTGACTCTTTAAAGTCATGTGGCTTATAGTGTTCGTGTGGCCATGGCTCTAAACTTCTAACAGCAAATTACAAGAGGTATCTGCAATATATATTTTGGCATTTGTTATATTATTTAGGGACAAATGTGTGAAGAATTAGTAGTAAAAAGTAGAACTTGACAAATAACACAAATAACAAGTGATAACAAATAAACATATAGTGATTTAAGCTAGAACATAACAAGCCAAGTAATGGATAACAATCAACAAATAATAAGCAAACAGTCAAATAACAATGAAACAATTAATACTATTCAATTGATATCAAAGCATTTATCCAAATGATTCCAAAGACAAATAACTACTTTATTCATTAATTAATGGAAACTTAAATACGTAGTAATAAGGATCATTGATATGATTCAATAAATTCAATCGGAGGTTATCAAAAGAATGATCACATTGACAGTTGGTTTTGCTATTGGTTGACTTTCCTTTTCTTTTCAAAGAAAACTGAACCGTACGAATGAGATTGGGAGGGGCCCATCATCTACAATACTACTTAGATCACTAGGGTTTCAACTTCTAGCTGTTAGTTGATATATTTAGTTGTCTTGTTACGGCCCATGATTAGGCTTTAGCCCGTTTCTAGAACCTCCTATATATTGTAATCATTTTATTAAAAACAAGATAAGGAAAATTACCAATCTAACATGGTATTAGAGCTATTCAAAATGAAATACCACTTACCAAATTATTCAACAAACAACCTGACTATTCCAAATTTTGCACATTTGGATGCCTTTGTTATCCTCATTTATTTCCACCACATAAACTTGCTCCACGAGCCACACCATGTATATTTTTAGGATACCCAGCTTATCACCAAGGCTATCGGTGTCTCGACCTAACCACAAATAAAATTATTCTCTCTAGACATGTAAAATTTGATGAACAACAGTTTCCGTATGGATCTATTACACCTTCCTCATCCTACGAATTTCTTGAAACATCTCCTTCACTAATTACTCGTCATGTAATACAGAATCTTTCATACAATACTCCACCACCATCTACTCTTGACCCACCAATACCTCAAACACCACACCACGCCCACCCTAATCCTAGCCTAAACCAATCTAGTGGATTATCACCACTTCCCTCAACACAATCCAACCATCACCTTACACCACCTACGGTCCAGACCCAACCTACATCCAGTTCATCACCTATAACCCAAACCCATGCCCCATCTACCACCTCGGATCCAATCCAAACCGAAACCCACAACACCTCTCAACCCATCACTAGTAATCCACAAACCCGAATTCACCCTATGGTCACTCGAAATCAGGATGGCACACGTAAGACCACTCAGCATCTAAACCTTCATGTTTCTCATATTTCTCCTATACCAAAATCACCATCTCTTGCTTTATTTGATCCGCACTGGCGGGATGCTATGTATGATAAATATAATGCATTAATTAAAAATAGTACTTGGGTTCTTGTTCCACGACCTCCTGATGCAAATATTGTATGGTGTTTGTGGTTATTTCGGCATAAATTTCATGTTGATGGTTCATTAAGTCGGTATAAAGCCTGATTGGTTGCCAATGGTAGTAGTTAGCAGCTTGGCATTGATTGTGACGAGACTTTTAGCCCGGTTGTCAAGCCTGCCACTATTCGTACTGTTCTTAGTCTTGCATTGACTAGGCATTGGCTTGTTCATCAACTAGATGTTAAGAACGCTTTTCTTAATGGTGATCTATCAGAGACCATGTATATGCATCAACCTCCAGGTTTTGTGGATCCTCGATACCCTCATCATGTATGTCGTCTTCAGAAGTCTTTATATGGATTGAAACAAGCCCCACGTGCTTGGTTTCATCGATTTGCTTCTTATGCTACCCGAGTTGGATTTTCTCCTAGCCGATGTGATTCATCTTTATTTATTTACAGATCTGGTAACGACACAACATATTTACTTATCTATATGGATGATATCGTTCTCACAGCTTCTTCTTCAACTTTACTTCAGAATATTATTTTTTTCTCTACACAGGGAGTTTGATATGACAGATCTTGGTGCCCTTAATTATTTCTTAGGGATTTCGATTACACGTGACACTACAGTGATGTTTCTCTCTCAGAAGAAATATGATATGGACTTGCTTAAGCGAGCAAATATGCTTAACTGCAATCCTACTCGAACTCCTGTTGATACTGAGTCCAAGCTTAGTCCTGAGGGGACTCCTATTTCAGATCCTACTTTATATCACAGTCTTGCAGGTGGCTTGCAGTATCTTACTTTCACTCGTCCAGATTTGTCTTATGCTGTGCAACATATTTGTCTTTATATGCATGATCCTCGGGAGCCTCACTTAGCTGCTCTTAAGAGGATTCTTTGATATGTTTGAGGCACTTTGGAGTTTGGTTTACAATTATATGCATCATCATAATCTTCTCTTGTAGCTTACTCTGACGCTGATTGGGTTGGTTGCCCTGCTACTCGAAGATCAACATCTGGTTATTGTGTTTTTATGGGCAACAATCTTTTATCATGGTCTTCAAAGAGACAACCCACTCTTTCACGTTCTAGTGCAGAAGCTGAATATCAGGGAGTTGCTAACGTTGTTGTTGAGACGGCATGGCTACGTAATCTTCTTCGAGAACTTCACACACCGCTATTGACCGCTACTCTTGTGTATTGTGATAATGTTAGTGTTATTTATTTATCTTCGAATCCGGTGCAACATCAACGAACTAAGCATATTGAGATTGATATTCATTTTGTTCGTGATATGGTTTCTATGGGTCACGTGCGTGTTCTTCATGTTCCATCTCGTTACCAGTATGCAGATATTTTCACCGAAGGTCTTCCTTCGGCTTTATTTGAAGAATTTTGGGCGAGTTTGAGTGTTCGATTGTCTCCCGCTCAAACTGTGGGGGAGTGTTAGTTGATATATTTAGTTGTCATGTTACGGCCCATTGTGATTAGGCTTTAGCCCGTTTCTAAAACCTTCATATGTAGCCTATATATTGTAATCATTTTATTAAAAACAAGATAAAGAAAATTACCAATCTAACACCAGCTACTGACTTGTTGGCTAGTTAGGGGAAGGGGGGGGGGGGGGGGGGGGGGGGGGGGGAGGGGTGGCTAGCACCCGCTAGCCACCCATCCCCTCCGCCCCTGGTCCTTACACGCTTTTTAATTTGAAAAACTACAAAAACTAATGAAGTAACCAAGATACTTTTCACACTTTTAAACGTAAAGTAGCTTAAGCTTCTTATACAAAGTGTGATAAAAACAAGTAAAAAATATATAATCCATGGCAGATCACCATCGGCAAACCCTAATTGATTTGGCTTTTGAGGTATATAACTTACTTAGTTGTTTTGATCGATTTACACTTAAATGTTTACCGTGTGTTGGTTTTGTGAGTTTTAATTGTTATATGAGGTGTTTGAATATATATTTAGCTGATATAGTTTTAGCTAGGTAATGATGTATTTCTTGTTATTAATATATATATACCAAGAAGAAGAAGAATTTGCAAAGTAGATATAAATCTGAGAACATCGCTATCTACTCTACCATTTTGGTTTAGTTTTGGGGAACAATAACTTGTTTGGTGTTCATATGGTATGTGGAACTCAAAACATTGCTTCAGAAAAAAGCATGTTGGGTAGGAAAATGTTACATGCTTCATAATCAGCGTTAAAGGTGAATACAAGTTTGGTGTGTTGTTACTACTTAGGTAGGAGATCACGACGTTCAGTGTGTATAAGTATTTAATGTGCATCAACAGTTTCATGCCTTATGTACATCTCCAGGGCCGGTCCTGAGGTTTTTGATGCCTTGGGCGAAATGTTCGAAAAATGCCCCTACGAAACAATCAAACACATTGGTTTTTTTTTCGACATACGGGCAAACACATATTAACATAGGATGGTGTACCAGTATTATATGCCCATTTTTTGCATCAAGGTTAGGCGTTAGATGCCTAAACCATTCGGTTAACGAGCATTATAAGTTTCGTTTTGAGTGTAAGTAGAGGTTTAAGTACTGTGTTATGAAAATGTTATTAAGAACAATTGTTTCTAATTCGTGTTTATAAAATTTATTGGGTAAACGATAATGTGACAATGCGTATTATATACACCCATAACTAGGGGCGGGTAGATTCTGCACCGCAAAATCGCAAAAACTCGTATCGTAAAAATTGCATCACCGCAAAATCGATAAATCGGTTTTAACAAAAACAACACGTTGATTATTTAACTTGTGTTATAAAAAATTCTAGTACATATTATTAGTGATATTCTATAAAAACCATTATCTTTAACGTTGGGATATTAAAGACGTACATGTAAGTAATCACTACTATTTGTTAACTTTGCATTATTTTCATCATGTATTCATTATTATAGTTTATATTTTCACACATATACTGCCAAAAATATCTATTAAACAACTTTTTGTTTTCATGCATCTCTTATTTACTCCATTTCTTATTTTATTCCAACTTGAGCAATTATTCTCATCTTCCTAATCTCTCCCTGTACCCTTTTCTTCCATTAACGTTTCTTTTTCCGGCCAAAATCGTTTGATATATTCAAACGTATACTGCCTCAACCTGTTGACCAGCTTACCATCAAAACATCATTTTATCACTTTAAAACCGATTTACATCATAAATTTGATGCCCCTCATTTTGTTGCTGCCCTGGGCGGTCGCCCACTTCGCCCAGCCCCAGGGCCGGCCCTGTTTCGTGTAAAGATCGTTTTAGCCCATTTAGGATGTTAATAACATTGAACGAGCATCAGAATAACAATAAAAACTCCAATGTTACTATTAAGGTTTTCATTATTAAACACATAAAACATAAGCAGACACAACAAAATCCTCGCTTGTTTGTTAAAATGAGACATTGAGCATAATAATGTAACTCTTCCAAGTGATTGGAAATGTGAAGAATGGAGAAACCCCATTCTCCCTAACATATTGAAGAAGTTTCACATGCCTTATGGTCACGTAGGACAACGCTAAAAATAGGCAAAAGAGAAACCCCATTCTCCCTAACATATGGAACAGAAGAAGTCATACCAGCAAAGCGTGTATGCCCACCATCCGAATAGTGGAAGCAAACAGAGCCACAAACGACAAGAAACTCCGACTAAATCTTGACCTATCAGAAGAAAGAAGGAAGCAAGCCGCGCTAATGGAAATGTACTACCTCGAGCATGGAACATCCGCAATCTGAAGAAATGCTACACCTAGTTTCCTCCTTTCTTCTATTTTTAAGTAAGTATAAGACTCGTACATATGTCGTCGACGACTCTCGACCGTTACCGTTGGTAGAGGCAATCTATTTCAACCATATATCTTTAACTTCATGCATTTTAAATTTAATAAAATGTGAAGCCTAACTACCTTCACAGTTTTTTAAAAATAATTTTCATCTATTTATTACTTGTAAAAATTATAATGGTAAGATACGTGCACATAACATTATCGATGAAAAAATCAAACGGAGTAATCCCAGAGAAAAACTCGAACAAGTACATAAGATACATTGCAAGTCCGGTACTGGGGAACATCCCCACAAGTATATATCAAGACTATCATTGGAAACGTAAAATGACGGTAGAAAAAGATAATATATACACATTAAACATAAAAATGTACAAGACGCACCCACTTAGCAGGGCGCAAAAAGAAGGTAATTAAACTTCATAAAAAATGTCGCATGAAGACCAAACATGGTCGCGGACTAATACAAACATCTAGACTAGAACTGTCAAACACACCTGGCTAGAAGAAAAAGGTCGCACCCGACCAAACAAAAACAAGAACATAATCCAAGTAACCCTCGGTGTAATACCTAACTACTCCCGAATCGTAACAGTTCCAACAATGAAAAAGTAAGGTAGTCATAAGAAACTCCCAGCAGAAGACTCGAGGATATAATTAGAAACATCCAAGGGCCAACTTAAAGGAGTAGTGAAGTAAGTAACCATTACACGCCCCGGAGAACTGCCAACACCTCCAAGAACATTCGTAGTCTCAAATATGGTAGCCAAAAGGTCAACAACACCACCTAAAGAAGCGCTTTCAAGTGACAACTTAGACTTATACATAAGCACCTTAGCATGGACCAAACCTAATGCATCAGCAAGCAAGACCTTCCCATCGACGTCCTTAGAAATATTAGAAAAACTTTCATGAGTAAGGATTGTTAGCCGAGAAGAGGAACATGAAAGGGGACCTAAGCCAGGTACCTCATCACTAATAAACAGGTCTGCCATCAATTGACTAATATTGACATTCTTCCAAGACTCAAGAAGGTCAACAAGTGGTAACTCAAAATTAGCAAAAGCTTTTTAGCATCATCGTATTTAGACTTAGCTAATGGATCCCAAACCTCAACACTAGACAAGTCCCTACCGAAGTTTATAGCCCGGCCCTTATCTGCACCAAAAACAGACATATAACTAGGAGATTTCCGACACTTGGCTACTACAAGACGAAGTCCATGACCTATCACCCAACGGCGCCCAAGCACAACCTTCATATAAAGAGGCAAAACTGCCTCATCAAGGGTACAAGCAAAATAGAAAAAAATTAGAATCCACAATCGCAAGGCAATTCACCAATTCTTGAGCCTATTGATCGTGCAAAGCCATAAAGCAGTCTCACCAACAATCTTAAGTCTCAATTGGGAACAAATGGATTTTAAAGCAAATAACTGCTCACCAAGATCCTTCTCAACAAATTCTAAATCCCGAACCTGGGTACTCGAAACATCAAGGAAGCTAGTAAGATCTGCTACCCTACCCTCTAACAAACAACTCTTACACCTCTCGGCCAATAGGTCCTCAAACAAAGAAGCCCCCACGACCTCCTAAGAAGAAATTCGGTCATGGAGCTACAGAAAAACAGCGGCTTCCTTCGCAAGACCCGACAACCTAGATCTTAGAATGTCAACCTCAGCGTTCTCCCAATTTTAACAATGGAGGGCCCCCAACATGCTCTAGACATAATAGCTGATCCAAACTCATCTCATGGAGCTGACTAAACAAAGACGGATAAGACATATCATCAACTAAATCATTGTCACCCTCAACACCCATATCAGGTAGGCAAAACTCGCTTAAAGCATCAACATTAACAAATGAGGATAAGAAGTTATGATTCCCAACAACAGGCTGAGAAGGCTCACCCACCTCAAAACAAGAAAGTCCCAAACCCGTATCTCCAAAATTGCAATATGGAACAACAAGATGAGGAACTGTAACCACTGACGTACCGACCACATCAACACAAGAACTAAAGACAGTCACTACATCTATGACAAAAGAAGAAGGTCGGGCGCACACACTAATAGGACAGGTAGATTCTAAGCCGCCATCACCCTCAACAGATGAAAAAATAGCAACAACGATTGAAGGAACACTAACCTTATTCAAAGAGAGGTTCAACCCAAGAAAACTATCCGACCACCCTTTACCAACAACATGCATATCGGCCGATCCGTGATCAACCCCTCAACTTCTTTAAGAGGAAAAAAAATGCTAGCATCATGACGAACCTTCCTTTTCTTCCTCCTACCACCCAAAAACATCAACCTCTGCGATGGTGGAGAAACAAGTGCTAACAAAACCCTATAAAAGAGCAATAAGACTAATGGTAGACTGCAGAATGGGAACCAAACCCGCGCCCAAACTACTGACTAAATATTCTTACTGTGGAAGGATTAGCACAAGTGATGTATTCAAAAATGGACGTCCCTACAAACATAAATGGAAAAGTTAGCAACAAGAATACATCCATACAAACTAGAAGAAACAAGAAGAATACCTACCCTCTCCGAAAGAATTGATACAGACAGGATAAAAAATCCTCCCAAGTGTGTAATGGCGGCTAATACCAATTACACACAAAAAAGGCTCCTCTTACTTATGGAAAGGAATGGGATGGGAAATAAGATAATTCAACTGATGAATGTCAAACTCATGCATAGAAGGGGGAGGATCCCTCTCCAACCACCCAGAAAACCAAGACAATGTGAATCCTAAGAATAGCACACAGGGAAAATAGAAGACACCGACCAAACGACATCCACCCATTATTAAAACTATTTACATAAAGTGCGCGAAATAAACCCACAGTCGGGGTTAAACCTCCCACAAGGAATGACACCTCGAATACTTAATCTTGGTAGTTTCTATTGCATGAAGTTAGGAAAGATAAATGTTGGAGTATGCTTGTCTCATAACAACTAATTATATGGCTACACATATATGGGCATTTAGGGTCACACACATATACACTGAGGTACCATTTCATATATCATGTTTATCGTATATACGGTATATAAACAACCTTCGTAACTCGAGATCATTATTGGGCTTCTAATGACTAAGTAGTGTATATAGTTATTAGACTTGGAAAACTTATGGAGAGGCCCATAAGAGCCCATTATAAGGAGGACATACTAAGGATTAAAAAGAGAGTTCCTATGGTGATAAATACACATTTATTTGGAACTTATGTTTATTAATGTGGATTAAAAATTTACCAAACAAGTTCCTTCACCTCTCTTTGGTTTTTGCACAAGAATAAACAGACACACACTTATTGTTTGTGTTTTCTTGATCTCCATCTTTGAATCTTGTTTATTGAAAGAATGTTATTGTTTATTGAAAGAATGTTATAAGGTTACGGGGTTTGTAACACCCCCAAATATACACAATTCAATATAGCGGAAGACTCGTTGGTGTTACGGAATAGCACATTACTCACATCATAGACAACGCTTAAAAATCGCGTCGTTTAATAATAAAGAATTTCCATTCATAAATATAAAATTTACATAGGTCCCAAGTCATTGTATTTCATACATGTTTTACAAAGCATTTGAATGGAAATTATTATTTAAGTGCGGGCCATGAATTCTTGTTGTCTTCCCGAGAATTACCTTCAAGTACCTGAGATAAAACATGTTAAAAGAAAAGGTCAGCGATAACGCCGAGTGAATTCATAGAGTTTTAATTAAATCCATCAATATAACATCGGTATAAAATTATTACCGAAAATCATTTTGTACAAATCTTTATAATAGGCCATAAAATAGCCGAAGTCATTTTATACAAATCCTTATCAAAAATCATAATATAGGCTTTCGCCTTCAAAATCATTATACGAACCATTGTCGTTAAAAACATCATACAATACGTTTTATAACGTTAAATAAAAACCGTTATATGAATATGGTTATGTAAAACCAAAACATGAACATAAAATCAATAATAAGACCCTGTATTGCTAGTCAGGCAATATATCGTAATTCAATGCTTAAAGCAGTATTTCGTTAATTGGATTATTATAAGCCGCATGACATTGTTACCTTACTATAACCAACAACGGGTAGCTAACCCGAAACTCATTTGCCCATCTAAATTAGCGTGTCGTCACAATAATCACGCTTGTGTAGATCTTCTCATACATAAATTCGCTTACCAATCAATGTGGCACGACGGGGATCAACCGTCAAGGTGCGAACTGGGGTGATCGTCCCTAAATAGTACTATTATATGCATAAGCGTCTACCAAATCCTGGTAGTTCACAATTCATGCTAATGGGACTTTTAGTGACATAACCTAACTTTATAATCCATTTCATTTCATCTACCGGGTCATTTAATCATTCATCGGGTCATACAATCATTCGGGTCCAAATCAATAAACAGACAATCGAGACAACTAGTGTCCTATTTTATAAAAACTAACATGTTATCTCCCTCGAGGGTTTATAAACATTTCATATAAAAATTTAAAAGAGTGCGAGGCTATGAACTCACGTTGATTGGGAAAGGCGGTTATCGGCGATTCGGATGTACGGTACGTGCTTCAATCACGGAAACCTAGCAAATAATACTCGTCTTAGACTCTTGTCCAATGACTTTATAAAAATAACAATTATGTATACATATGATGATTTTATACATATGATGATGATCAAGTGGGTTTATATATTCTCATTTACTGATTTTTGTGTTATGTGTTGGAAATTTTCAAGACTAGTTACACTAGTTCAACTTGTTTACATTTTGAGGCCCAATGGGCCCATTACAAGCCCAATATATTATATTAATCCATTTATACTTTTTATTATCAGTATTATACTTTACATGTTGGGCTCAAATGGGTTAAGCCCAATAAGTAAGTTTATAAGTGTTTTACTAACTAGTCGGGTTTATAGTCCAATAAGGCTACTTTGGCCCGCTAATGTCTATATGTTGTAAAGCTTGGGTTTTATCGGTTTTTACTTGTTATATAAGTTTATATATCAGTATGTAAGTTTATAAAAGTTTACATTAGACGGGTCCGACCGTCTAAGTCTTATTTGACAAAAACGCTAATTTTACGGTAATAGCCGAAAAAGTCGTAAAAATCATGTTTATAGTTTTTATAACTTATAAATCTTATTCAACTACCATTTTTATAAAGTGTCCATTTATTTAACCTTATAAATATTTATATAAATGAAATTTATAAGTTAGTGAGTTTTAATTCACATTTTATACTATATTAGTTTGAGTGCATATATAATACTATTAAACATTAATTCTTCAAAATCTGATTTTTAGTTTCATCTTCACCATTTTTATCATATCTTGAGTTCTATAAGGAGATAGAAGCTCATTTTTGTATGGAATAAACTTCATATTATGTGCTACAAGTACGGTAATTATAGCTACTGCTCATTCCATATCTAACTATCCTTAATAGTCCTTACAAAACAGACTGTTCAGATTGGCACCCTAATCTTGTTTTGATCATATCTCACTCATTTTGATGATTCCATTGTATGGCCAACTCTCACATGTGTATGACATCTAACACTTACTGTTAATAGATTCCACCATGAAATTTTATCAGTTTATAACTTGGTTACTTACTGTTTTTATACAGCCAACAATTTAAGCAAGATTTTAGCCTTGTATCTTATGGTTTTTCATCTTTTTAATCATATTTATCAACACTTGATCCCCACACAACATTTTTATCATCATATATTCATCATATACATATAAAATAAGAAAGAAAATACATGATTACATAATCAAAATAACACGAGGTTGGGAAGAACAATCTTTATACCACCAAGATTGTGTAGGTATTCATCAAGGCTTGGATTTTTGATGGAAGAAGTTGTGATAGATCAACACCAATCTTCATGGCCATCAATACTTGTAAACTTCATGTAGAAATCAGCCCTTGAACATCACCAAATCTTCTCCTTGGATGTTAAAATCACCACCAATCAATAGAGCTTGACAACCTTATTCATCATATGTAGAGATAACATAGGATTTGTGGTTAAATTTGATCAAAATGGGGTGTTTAATGGTGGTTATGGGACTGAAATGTTAAGAGAGAGATGAGAGATTTTAGTTGTTTTGCATGTAGAGTTTGTGAGGAAATGGTTTAGCAAGAGTGGTATTAAGAGTGTGTATACATGTGTCTTAGCTTACTAGCTAAGCTTGACACATAATGGGGTGAGGTGGAGTCCTCTTGGCCGTCCCATATTTAGTGGGGTGGGATAAACTTGTTTCGTCCCATCCCGCTAATTAACGGGTATTCCTCGATTCTAGTTTCCTCGATTTACGTGCCCTCAAGTCGTTTTACGAAAAACGTTTTTATAAATTATAAATCAACGGCACAAAACGAATCTAATAAAAATTTTCTTATCAAAAACGGAGTTCGAAAACATAAATACGTAATCCTAAGGTTTCTGGTTTAGTCATAAAGGACGTTAAATTATAATCGTAAGTCCTAATCTCTTCTCGTAAATTTGTGAGTTGATGAACCAACACAAATTTAAAATCTAAAAATAATATTAACGGATAAATTTATTTTCTGAAATGTCGGACTGTCACCAAAACGGTGTATGTAAACGTAAGCACGTAACATAGAATCCTCTGGTTTAGATGTAGTCGATGCTACTTCAAAACGTAAATCCAAATTTCTTCCCAAAAATAAGTGAGTTCATAATATAACATTAAAATAATGTTTTTAAATAATACTTGAGAATAAAATATCAACCATAAATTGACGGATTGTCACAGCATTTACCCCTAAACAGGATCTTTGTCCTCAAAGATCATCTTATCTTACTACTCGCTTCTTATAGAGTTAAAGCCATGTGGGTATTTCCTCCACATTCGGTCTTTTCTCACAAGTGTAATTCATTATAATACGCGAGTTTCATCAAACATAACTACGGGAATAAGATCAGGCTTAATGTTGACTTACTTTCTCTATCCATGATGTTCACGGGGTTTTGATGAATGCAACTTTTCACCGATCTAAACTTTATCAAGAAGTGATCAGATTCTCACTTGATAGATATTTTATCAAGTTCGATATACGAAACATAATTCACGCAGCTCTTGAAGTCCTAGGGTAGATCCAGCTTATATGCCTTTCAAACCAATCTTTTACATCATCTCAATGGTCCCATACAACGGGGACTTACATCCCATGATCTTTCAGATCATCTATTCATTTTTCCAAGGTGAATTTTTTTTTGGTATAACTTCGCTACCCATCTGGCACTTCAAGATCTACATTTCATATTCACATAACCTCCTGCCTACTACCGGCAATCAATAATCAGATCCTAATTTCAACAACCATTTCAGGTCTCGCGGGTCGGGTATTTTGTAAGGTTAGGTTTGTCGTCATATAAAACCTTAAACCTAAAATACATGTCCAACTTACAATGGGTGTATGTCGGGTGTCTTCATCCCAAGTCCTTCTTACAGATGTTCTTACAAGATTCGATCTCGATCCTAACACGATAATTATCAATGGTAATCTCTCCAAAGGAAAACGATTATACGGTCTGTTACCAAAGGTCAATCATTCAAACATAAAACAAGACTTCTAGTGTTTTGTATCGTTACTTTACCTCGTCCCTTCGATTTGGGGTGGTAAACAGTACTCTCATCAAGGTTCGTTCCCAATGACTTCTGAGCAAATCTCTAGAAATTCGATGCGAAGCGAGGATCTTAATAGAGATGATCGATACATGCACACTATGTTTACACAACTCCTTTAAATACAAAGAGTCAATTTCTTCATCGAGAATCTATCATTAACAGGAATGATATTAGTATATTTGTTCAGTCTGTCGATGATGACCCAAATCGAATCAAATTCAGATGAGGCGATGTCTGCCTTCATAATTTGCCATCAATACATCTTCTTCAGATAAGATACACTTAGTCAGAAATGACATGAATAGAATACATAAACTTATGAGATTCTAATATGACTAAATCTCAAAATCTCCATTTTTAGGGAATCACAAGCGGCCTTTTATACATTTAATGTCATCGGCTTCTTAATTTTAATGGTTCTCATTAGCCGCGAACCCCTTTATTATTTATATTATCCTTCTTACAAGCATTGTTTATTTTTATATTGTTCGACAATTTATTTTGCACCTTTATTATTAAGGAACATGTCCTAATTGATTCTTTATCCTTTCCATATTATGTGTCAGTATCTACATTCATCTTCCTTGATGAAATAAATATCATGGTCAATATTACTCAGAAATTCTTTCCTTATATTTTCTAAGTTTTAGTTTCGTCTCAACTATTATTTTTATCAGTTTTGATTGATCCGACGTTTTAAAGCGTCGATAATTATTACACGTAAATTAACAATAAATATTAAGTTTTTATGAAACGTAAATGTTAAAAGTTTAAATTTCTTAGTTCGACCAATTATAATAAAATGTTCAACACACATTTGAATTTAATAACACAATTTTTGTTGATTTATCGAAAATAATTAATAAGATTCGTAAATGTTTGAAAAATCTTTGGTTATACTTTGGTCAAAATTTTCTTAGTTGAAAAGCAAAAAGTTTCGTTTCAAATTTCAAGTCATGGTTTAAATGGTTTCCTCAATCCCTCTTAGGTTGTCTTGAGGTATACACGAACATTTACCCCTAAACAGGAGTTTAGTTAAATGTTCTGGGTATAAGAGAATAATCCCTCAAAAGTTCTTTTCGATAAAATATTTGTCAAGACACATTTGCACTTTCTTTTTGGTAAAACCCAAAGTCTTAAAAGGGCTCTAAATTTGAAGAGTCAACATAGGTTCCATTATCTTATTAACCACACGGTCAAATAACGTAAAGGATTAAGTCTTTTAATCACATGTTAAATACTCAAGGTACAAGTTTTCATTGTTCGACCAATTTAGAGCAGTCTATAACTAATTATTAACTCATTGTTATTCTTATAAACAAACAGATGGTCCTTAATGAACACAAGCATGAATTTATCATATTACAGCCTACACACGTGATTCACCAAATTTATGGATGCTACATTTGTATTAGTCAATCCAAACGTCATAACATGAACTCATAATGGTCATTACAAGTTATGGATGTAGTGATTGGAATAGATAATCTTTTTCGCGGACGCGAAGTTGATGATAACCATGTCGTGGATCAAATCTTTAAAACATACACTAGGACCTTGTATATGATCGAACAAATCTATCATCTTGGGTAGTGGATATAGATTTTTAATCTTCAATTTACCTAGTTCACGGTAATCAATAAATATAAGAAATGATAACACCATAGCTCTTCATGATGACGAGCTTGGTAGAATAAAAGTCTTCTCCGACAACTCTCTCAGTTGTACAGTAATACTTTCGATTCAGATGGTGCTGAAGTATAGTGCACATGCCACAGGTGCAGCACCGGGAATATAATCAATAGCAAATTCAACTTGCCTTAATGGCGAAAGTCTAGGTAATTTACCAGCAAATACCTCCTAAAGTTTCAGATAACAGAAACATCTTTTTATTAAATTCATATTAGGTTCTTTCTAGATTATAATATCTATGACTAATTCACAACCCTTCACGGAATAATTTCAAGTCTAAATGCAGGATATGGTCATCCATCAAGAATTATTTAGATCACTTTTGATAATCAACATCTTATCATTTAGGGGACTTCTATTCGAGTTCCCATCAATTAAGACAATGTCGTCATGTCATAATCAATCAATCCATTCTATTGGCATTATCAACTTTCTAGTTTTATTGCCGTTGATAAGATGTGAACTTCTCAAAAGACTAATAATAACTCATAATCCTTCACAAATTCAAGGATATCAGGAGACATAACTACCATTAAAAGAGTAAGGTCAACACATAATCTATGCGAGAGAATTTCAAATCAGATACAGATGAAAACATTTAATGAATATGAATATATCCCATGTTTTCATGAATTGAGTACGCATTCGAAAGCTCCTCAGATCGTTACCCAGGTCATTCAAATGAAATCTAATCAAAAGAAATGATAGGAACGTCGATACATCAAGTCGGGTATCAACATTCGGTAATCAGATACGTTTTCCAAAGAATCTCGCCACGGGAGAATTGGATAAGAAGGGAATATCAATGGTCAAATAAGACAAGTTCCACAGATGAGTAAATTCGACTCAGAAGAATAAATAGTATGGGCACATATGTAGGTGTCCCTATCAATATGTCCCTATTTTTCATTTCTTGCAGATCTCAAAAAAATTTAATCTTTCACAATCTTCAAAGAAAATTTAGTGTTTATTAATAATTTCATGGTGACTACTAATCAGCCTTGCATGGTCCATTCCAAATTGTATGTAGGCGCGCAACTATATAAGATTTCAATATTAACGATGCAATACTCAGTTCGTCAAAACTTTATCATCATGTTTATAATAAAAACATTTTCTTACTTAATTCTTAAATAAGAATCAAAAATAAATTTACAAAGATTTTATTTGTTATGAAAACAATTAAGTTTTCCAAAGTGTTTTATAAACAGCTTTATTTCGATAACGATTATTTATAAGTCTCACTTTGAATAATCCTTATACTGATGAAAATTCAATTTTCTCAAAGGATACTGTTTTATCTTATAAAAACAATGAGTGATCTGCAAAAGAGCGATGAAAAGTTGTTCACCAAGAACTAACTACAATATACTAGGAAATGAATTTAGCCAATTAATCATGAGGTTCATGACCTCGATGGCACTTCAAAAAGAATAATCCACAACATAACTCAGTTCGAGATGAGTACTTGTTCAATGGTTGCATCACTAATGCGAACATTAGGTTGAAGCAATAAAGGATAGATAACATCGATACATGTAGGATTTAGCAATCAAAGGTAGTCTTTTTATTAATCACAAACGATTCAAATTTGTACCGTAACACATTATGTGCCACTATGTCATATAATTTCAAGAACTCATCCTACCAACTGATGTGTCAGTTAAGTTAGGGATTATTTTTAAAAGATACCACAATGAATACTAATCTACACGAGTCATTAGGTGTTCTACATGTCCCGAAAGATCCATCGGTCCCAATTCAGAAGAAGATTTCTTCAATTTATTTATTAGACACTGGGCATCCTCGTCATTGGACAATGGTCTAGGAACAACCCTTAATACAAATTAACAATCATTAAAAACCTTATAATTCAATCACAGGACGTAACGACTTCCTCTTAACAATCTCATATTCCATATAAGTTAAATTTTACTTTATTCAAGTTTTAATAAATCTTATACTCAATGTGACATCCTCCTCATTCTCCAATCCTTTCAACCTTATTCTTAAACCTTGATAGGGCAGTAGAAGCTCGATATGATCAACACTTAATTTCCAATCCTATAGCTCTTACAACAATAGTTATCATATGAGTCACTAGTATGAAATGAATCACACATTCAATTAGACTTCTCGGAAAGGTACTAGTGGCATGAGGCTTTTGGGTAATGGTTCCAATGACAGCCTCAAGTGCGACATTCACCCTTTCGATTTCAATTTAAGAATTGGGTGACAACGAATCAGATGACACCTTTCCAGGTGGTATCGTTTTGTCAAACTCCACTCTATAAGGAAAGATCGTCATGACATCGATATCAGTTTTATCTCGCCAATTCTTCTTCAATATCACAATCAACAAATATCAACATTTCTACGAATATGAACCATTTTGTTGGGATCATAAATATCCGCAACTTGGTTTAGATCTAGAATAGATAGAATTCCTACGGGAATAACTTCGATTAATTTTCTAGGGAAGTTAGGGTTCCTTGTGACAATTTACGTCGTATAAATACCTCGTATAAATATCAAAATAATCATCAAACAATCATGTAATATAAATTATATCATATATATATATATATAATCCAAGTTATATATATATATATATATAATAAAATAACACTTCTCAGTCTGGCCTTGTCGGTAACTCGGGAATTCTTTGGCACCGTTATAGTCAAAAGATTTTTAGACATTTTTAGAAAAATGTTTATAGTTAAAAGATTTTGAAATGTTTTATTCAAAACCTTAGTTTTAAAAAATCTTTCGTTCTCTATAACAAGAGCTCTGGTACCAAACTGTAACACCCCCAAATATACACAATTCAATATAGCGGAAGACTCGTTGGTGTTACGGGATAGCACATTACTCACATCATAGACAACGCTTAAAAATCGCGTCGTTTAATAATAAAGCATTTCCATTCATAAATATCAAATTTACATAGGTCCTAAGTCATTGTATTTTATACAGGTTTTACAAACCATTTGAATGGAAATTATTATTTAAGTGCGGGCCATGAAATCTTGTTGTCTTCCCGAGAATTACCTTCAAGTACCTGAGATAAAATATGTTAAAAGAAAAGGTCAGCGATAACGCCGAGTGAATTCATAGAGTTTTAATTAAATCCATCAATATAACATCGGTATAAAATTATTACCGAAAATCATTTTGTACAAATCTTTATAATAGGCCATAAAATAGCCAAAGTCATTTTATACAAATCCTTATCAAAAATCATAATATAGGCTTTCGCCTTAAAAATCATTATACGAACCATTGTCGTTAAAAACATCATACAATACGTTTTATAACGTTAAATAAAAACCGTTATATGAATATGGTTATGTAAAACCAAAACACGAACATAAAATCAATAATAAGACCCTGTATTGCTAGTCAGGCAATATATCGTAATTCAATGCTTAAAGCAGTATTTCATTAATTGGATTATTATAAGCCGCATGACATTGTTACCTTACTATAACCAACAACGGGTAGCTAACCCAAAACTCATTTGCCCATCTAAATTAGCGTGTCGTCACAATAATCACGCTTGTGTAAATCTTTAATACATAAATTCGCATACCAATCAATGTGGCACGACGGGGATCAACCGTCAAGGCGCGAACTGGGGAGATCATCCTCAAATAGTACTATTATATGCATAAGCGTCTACCAAATCCCGGTAGTTCACAATTCATGCTAATGGGACTTTTAGTGACATAACCTAACTTTAATAATCCATTTCATTTCATCTATCGGGTCATTTAATCATTCATCGGGTCATACAATCATTCTGGTCCAAATCAATAAATAGACAATTGGGACAACTAGTGTCCTATTTTATAAAAACTAACATTTTATCTCCCTCGCGGGTTTATAAAACATTTCATATAAACATTTAAAAGAGTGCGAGGCTATGAACTCATGTTGATTGGGAAAGGCAGTTATCTATCATGGTGTTGTGGAGGTATAAGGTGGAAAGTTGAGTTGGTTCAGTGCACGAGTCACCTGAGTCAACGCGGTAATGACCGAGTTGACTCGGCTGTGTTGATGAAATGTTTTTGTGGAGGTCAAACAAAGTCTGATAGAGTCAAAAGCAATGTTTTCAGAAGAAAAAAAATGATGCACCATCAGAATGTTTAAGTTTCTATCGGAATGGTTTGTAGTCATCATCGGAATGGTTTTAAGTCTCCATCGGAATGTTTTGTAAGTGTCTATCGGAATGGTGTAAAGTCTCCGTCGGAATGTTTTTTAAATATCCATCGGAATCAAACAAACACCCCATCGGAATGGCTATCCGAATAATCATCGGAATGACCATCCGAAGAATCATCGGAATAAACATAATTGGAGTCCCCATCGGAATCCCCATCAGAATCCCCATCGGAAAAGGGTTTTGACCTTTTTTCATGGTTTTTCCAAAAAATGGATTTGTAAACTTTTGTCCTTTTCCCAATGAAAATTGGATCTGTTAGATGCAAGGAACAAAAAATACGTGTAAAAAATTGACACAGATTTGAGGAAACCGAGAATGAATACTGATTAATAAATAGATACCACAAACACAAAACATCGTGACGAAGATTTAACACATATTGGAACTGTTTGGACAAAAATAAGAAGACGTGACAAAAAAAATTATGACAAATCGTACCAAAAATTGATAGAACGAGACACGAAAAAAAATTAGACCACGAAATCGAATACACGAAAATGATCCAAGGATGGAACCGAGGCTCTGATACCAATTGTGGAATATGTAAATCTTGCTTATGTTTTAGAGAGAGAAAGAGATAGAGAGATGGTGAGAACACACACACTTAGAGAGAGAAAGTGAAAGAAAAACACTTTTTCACTATGTGTAAAATGAAGAACCACACACCCTCTCCATCTAAGGAGAGGGTTTATATACCCAAGCCTTGTGATGGGCTTGGGCTTACAATGTTGGGCCGGCCTACACATGTTGTAGGCTAGGCTTAGCTTTGTTTGTTTAATAAAGATATGTAGACTACGAGCTACTACTTAATATATTTTCGGAGTGACCGAATCTTCCTAAATACGTAAAAACGTATTTCTAACAATCGGCGATTCAGATGTACGGTACGTGCTTCAATCACGGAAACCTAGACAAATAATACTCGTCTTAGACTCTTGTCCAATAACTTTATAAAAATAACAATTATGTATACATATGATGATTTATACATATGATGATGATCAAGTGGGTTTATATATTCTCATTTACTCATTTAAGTGTTATGTGTTGGAAATTTTCAAGACTAGTTACACTAGTTCAACTTGTTTACATTTTGAGGCCCAATGGTCCCATTACAAACCCAATATATTATATTAGTCCATTTATACTTTTTATTATCAGTATTATACTTTACATGTTGGGCCCAAATGGGTTAAGTCAATAAGTAAGTTTATAAGTGTTTTACTAACTAGTCGGGTTTATAGTCCAATAAGGCTACTTTGCCCGTTAATGTCTATATGTTGTAAAGCTCGGGTTTTATCGGTTTTTACTTGTTATATAAGTTTATATATCAGTATGTGAGTTTATAAAAGTTTACATTAGACGGGTCCGACCGTCTAAGTCTTATTTGACAAAAACGCTAATTTTACGGTAATAGCCGAAAAAGTCGTAAAAATCATGTTTATAGTTTTTATAACTTATAAATCTTATTCAACTACCATTTTTAGAAAGTGTCCATTTATTTAACCTTATACATATTTATATAAATGAAATTTATAAGTTAGTGGGTTTTAATTCACATTTTATACTATATTAGTTTGAGTGCTTATATAATACTATTAAACATTAATTCTTCAAAATCTGATTTTTAGTTTCATCTTCACCATTTTTATCATATCTTGAGTTCTATAAGGAGATAGAAGCTCATTTTTGGATGGCATAAACTTCATGTTATGTGCTACAAATAACTTAGTGATAGCTACTGCTCATTCCATGTCTAACTATCCTTAACAGTCCCTACAAAACAGACTATTGAGATTGGCACCCTAATCTTGTTTTGATCATATCTTACTCATTTTGATGATTCCATTGTATGGGCAGCTCTCACATGTGTATGACATCTAACACTTACTGTAAATAGATTCCACCATGCAATTTTATCAGTTTATAACTTGGTTACTTACTGTTTTTATACAGCCAACAATTTAAGTAAGATTTTAGCCTTGTTTCTTATGTTTTTTCATCTTTTTAATCATATTTATCAAAACTTGATCCCCACACAATATTTTTATCATCATATATTCATCATATACATATACAATAAGAAATAAAATTCATGATTACATAATCAAAATAACAAGAGGTTGGGAAGAACAATCTTTATACCACCAAGATTGTGTAGGTATTCATCAAGGCTTGGATTTTTGATGGAAGAAATTGTGATAGATCAACACCAATCTTCATGGCCACCAATACTTGTAAACTTCATATAGAAATCAGCCCTTGAACATCACCAAATCTTCTCCTTGGATGTTAAAATCACCACCAATCAATAGAGCTTGAAATGGGCTTATCATATGTAGAGATAACATAGGATTTGTGGTTAAATTTGATCAAAATGGGGTGTTTAATGGTGGTTATGGGACGGAAATGTTGAGAGAGAGAGATGAGAGATTTTAGTTGTTTTGCATGTAGAGTTTGTGAGGAAATGGTTTAGCAAGAGTGGTATTAAGAGTGTGTATACATGTGTCTTAGCTTACTAGCTAAGCTTGACACATAATGGGGTGAGGTGGAGTCCTCTTGGCCGTCCCATATTTAGTGGGGTGGGATAAACTTGTTTTGTCCCATCCCGCTAATTAATGGGTATTCCTCGATTCTAGTTTCCTTGATTTACGTGCCCTCGGGTCGTTTTACGAAAAACGTTTTTATAAATTATAAATCAACGGCACAAAAGTAATCTAATAAAAATTGTCTCATCAAAAACGGAGTTCGAAAACGTAAATACGTAATCCTAAGGTTTCTGGTTTAGTCGTAAAGGATGTTAAATTAAAATCGTAAGTCCTAATCTCTTCTCGTAAATTTGTGAGTTTATGAACCAACACAAATTTAAAATCTCAAAATAATATTAACGGATAAATTTATTTTCTGAAATGTCGGATTGTCACCAAAACGGTGTATGTAAACGTAAGCAAGTAACGTAGAATCCTCCGGTTTAGACGTAGTCGATGCTACTTCAAGACGTAAATCCAAATTTCTTCCCAAAAATAAGTGAGTTCATTATATAACATTAAAATAATATTTTTAAATAATACTTGAGAATAAAATATCAACCATAAATTGACGGATTGTCACAGGGTTTAAGACTAGCATCTACTGGTATACAAGGATGTGTGGTGTTGATACATCATAGAGGTGATCTCATATGATCACTTGGTTTCATATTTGATTGGTGTTCTTGGTGATTGTCATGTGTTCATTCAACCGGTCACGCTACAAAGGTATATATATTGCTTGTTTTGTTTGGTTGATCATATGAATTTATGGATCCGTTCATAGGTGCTTGTTTTGTTGTGTTAAATTATGTTTTATATGATATTTATTATATTAAGCTCCTATAGTGGTATCACGAGCCATCATATGAGGTTATATGATCATCTTATATGCGTAAAAATGGCTAAAAACGCGTGTTTTTGATGGATTAAAAAGAATACTTTTCAGACAGCCCTTAGGGCCTATTTTTTGGAAATAGCATGACCCATAAGGGTCTTTATTATTTGTTATTTTTTATCCTATTGCCATTTGTTATGCATACATTAGCTGGTTTTGTTATCAGTACGTGTAAAATAACCTAAAAGCGTATGTTTTGGCACGAATTGTGAATCGGTTTTAGAACACCCCTATGGAAATGATTTTTGTAATTATATGATAATTAAATGGTTTTTAAAATGTGGTTTTAATATTATAAGGTCATTGGTTACACGTACTAATCTGGAGTTTAATTAATTGTTGTTATTTCTTCGATTTCGTTGGCTAACAAGTGTTTCTTGTTGTTTAATTTGTTTCCATTGAAAATACGTGCATGTTTGGTCATGACTTAGCCAACACCTTGTTATAATCATAATATTATTCTATTATTAAGTTTTTTATGCAAAGCCGATGAAAACCTATACCAATTGTGACATGTTGTGTGTTGATTTGCATTTAATTTTAGTTTTGAAGATTTGCCATTATTTCGGCTACATTAATATGTTTTTGATGTTTGTTATAACCATTGTTTGGGCATTTTACAGTAGGTTAATGATAGGTTAAATGTCGTTAGTCATAAATCATTTGTAACCGATGTGTGGATGTGAATGGCTAAAGAATTAAAGACAAATTGTGAAATTCGGAGCTGCTGAGTGACCGACACTAAAATGTGATTTCCTGGAGTTCTACAAGGACTTAGAAGCTCAATTCTGGTGTGCTGATTCACAGCTCATGGGTCTTCAAAAGTCTCACTGGACCTCAGGAATAGGAAGACTCCTTCTATGGCTTTAGGCCCTAGAAGTGGACTGAAATTTTATGATAGTTTTGGGCTTCATATTCACTTTGGAGTCTACTTTCTCTTCATGGTCTTGGAGCAAGTGGAAGCCCACTTTGTGGTTGTGTTGAATTACCCTTAGTTTACTTTTTGGTCCTCGTAATGGCTCACGAGAACAAGCATATGTTTTTCTTTGGTTTGAGGCTTTGCATAATTGTGGTTGTGTGGTTGCCTATTTGCTTTATATCTTGCTATAACTTGTAAATGTTTTAATAAAACTTGAAACCAATCACGAACCATTTATAAAAGTAAATTTTTGATTTAGTTTAAAGTTTAAATATGATTTAAAACTAAAATCTTGTTTTCATAATAACTCGTAATGTGTTATGAATGTTATTCCTTTTATGTATTGTCTAATCTAATAGTAATTCCACTTAGGTTTTATATTAGTTTTTAACTTGGATGACTTAACAAGAATAAATAAAAGCAAGATTAGAATTAAGTTAAGAAATGTTTTTGACTTGTTCTACGATGGAAGAATTCATGCTTCCTCGTACACACTTTTGATTTGTAAATCAAACTTTATACCCGTCTCAAATATAAGTCTTGCCGTCCAATCGTTTGAGATCACTTGCAATTACTTTTTGTATCTTGTGAGACAGATGTGAATTGTAACCCAAGGTTATTATTATCTGTGCATGAGACCTAGACTTATTCTAGCATGTTCTCAAATTGGATTTAATCGGTACATCGGTAAGACCTTGACCGAGGCAAGGATGGGACTAAGCTTTCCAGTTTGAAATTTAGTGAAATGTTCACTTATGTTATGAGTCCCAAAAGGATCTAAGAATTGCCCATGATTTGCAATTGATGAACGTCATCTACCTATTGAAACTATCATTGCTAGCAAATCAACTGATGTGATGATAGAACTTGAATAAGGATCTTAGCCTTTTCGTAAAATTAATTGTTTCTTTTAAACCTGGGTAGTTAATTTTAAAAGGATAATTATAAAAATAATAAATATGAACTTTGTATTTCTATAAATGGTTTTATGCAACACAAACTTGCTAGTTTGAAATTTAGTGAAATGTTTACTTATGTCATGAGTCCCAACAGGATCTAAGAATTGCCCATGATTTGCAATTGATGAACGTCATCTACCTATTGAAACTATCATTGCTAGCAAATCAACTGATGTGATGATAGAACTTGAATAAGGATCTTAGCCTTTTCGTAAAATTAATCGTTTCATGTAAACCTGGGTAGTTAAGTTTAAAAGAATAATTATAAAAATACTAAATATGAACTTTGTATATCTATAAATGGTTTTATGCAACACAAACTGTAAACAAAGTTTGTTTCGTCTTGTGTTAGAGGAAAACAAACTAAGTCTTCTTTCCTTGTTCGAATAAGACTCGTTCCTATCCTTTCTACTTGTATGAGAAAGATATAAAACGAACACTTGAATCTTTCAATTCTAATCAAATATAAAATACACCTACTCAAGAAGTCGCATTGTCGTATAAAGTCAAAATGATTAAGTACTGTCACACATCTTACTCTTTCAAGTGATTTTCATTACCCTCATTCATGTTTAGAAATCTTCAAATATTTAAGATATTTGGATGACTAGAGAACATGTCTCTATAGATACCAAACTTACACATCTTGAAGTGTCAAGATAATGTATGATTTTTTATTAGAAATTGAAAGCTCAATAAACCCTGAGAGGAAAGGAAATTACTAGCTTATTTTTCTATTAGATTTTCCTTACTCAAATAAGTTTCATAATAATCTACACACCTTTGAGGTAAAGTAGAAAGAGAAATTGCATGTAAAACTTTCAAGTTAATGGCATAGATGGAAATCCCATCATAAATATAGTAGAACTTGATACTTTTCTTTGAATATCTATGTACATGTTTACTAGTCTAAGAGACTCACATTGGCTATAATGTGTAGACATTCAAAGAACTAGAAAGTATACAAACTGCTACTTGCTTTTTCACTAGATACATTCAAAATGTTGTCTAAAATAATGGGAGCAATGCAGTTTTTAACCATAGGATACACTTGTAATGTTGTCATATTCAGTGGGAGCTATGAGCTTATCACCGTTAAGTGACCCACTTAATTTATAGATTGTCTTAAAATAACATCAGAGTTTTCTAAGCCTTATTGCATATTATTTGAAAAGGATAACTAGTCGCTTTTTTGATACCGCTCCCTGAAATGTTATCTAAAAATAGTTATGCATGATTTCTTATTAAACGATGCAGTTCTACATAATCGTTCTATACAAACTTGATTTGAGTATGACTTAAATCATATTATATCTCTGAAACTTTAATATTATTCATATATGATGTTGTACCATGCTCAAGTGGGAGAAATATTAGAGTGTGCAAGGTACAACATAATATGGCTAATATAGTAAGTTTATGGACTTATATTTAATGGTCGTGTGATAGGATCGAACTCGAGATTACGGGATTGCACACAATATGTAAAGAGTTAATTTAATTAATAAATATATTTATTGTATTTATTAATTTGTTTAATAAATATATTTATATATTTATTAAATTAAATCGAGCAAGTAACTATATAACTTTAACGACCATTAATTAATTAATAGTTAAGTATTAACGAGTGTTAAATAAATATATAGTAAGAGTTATAAAAAGAAAGAAGGATGGAAGATTCCGGAACACCCCAATGGGGGTGTTTGGTCGGTTGGTTAGGGCTCCAAAGTGGGGGGGGGGGGGGGGGGGGCAAAAGTTGCCTTTTATTTATTTAGGATACAATGGGTTGAGACCTATAAATACACCTCATTATCCCTCATAATCTTCACAACTTGAATCCTCTCCCTCTCTTTCTCTTCGTTCGACCGCAGGACACAACCCACGAAGGGTTTCGGTTGGTTTTTCTTGGTCGGTCGATTGTGTTTATAATCTAATCCTAGCCCCTCTCTAGGGTTGTTGGGTAGATTAAATACAAGCGTTGTAGCTCGGTTTTCACGTGATAGAATCACAGTTAGCTCGTTGTATTACGTGTGTACAAGAACGTAATATAATCTTATTCTAAAACTATATCTTGGTGTATACGGTATAAGCCCGCATTGGTGATTCGTTCTTCGTCTTGTGGAATTGATTTAGCGTAAAGGTATGTAACCCTAATTCGATTAATTATAATTGTGTTATTATTATGATCTTGTTAAATCGCTTCCGCCATATGTTCTTTGATCTCGTTTAGGGTTTTATATAATTGTTATGATGTTAATAAACCTTCAGTGGCATTGAGAGCCGTTTTAACATGTTATAATTATCGAAAATCTAAAATTTTTTAACTAATAATTGTTTTGAGTTAAAACTACATCTTTTTTAGGTTTTCATAAAATTAGGGTTTTGTTTTTTTTAAAGATTAGGGTTTTGGCCAAATTTTTAATAAAAAAAGAATTGTTTTGAAACCCTAAAGTACATGTGGGATAATTTTAGATTAAATTGCATGATTTATTGTTATGTCATGTATGGTTACGATTCGTAGATATTTAATTGTTAAAATTTGTTGGGATTCCATGATTACGTGCATGTTTTCATGGATCGTAAAATTAAATGTTTATATGATTTTATGTGCTACGTGATTATTTGATTCAGTAAATCTAGAATTAGGGAAGACTTTTATATGAATATAAAGACATAGATTTGATGATTATTGAATATATCGTATGCATGTGGCTATTTGATTTATTTGTTGCACATATAAATTATTATTATGTGTTTATGATTTAGTTTTTTTTACTTGTTTATATAAAAATTGTTGAATTCTTGTAAACAAGGGTTTTTTATGAAAATAAATAATATGTACTAAATCATATGAAAATAATGATTTGTAAGATATTTAAATTACATAAGATTACGTTGATTGGTGAATTGCAATAATAATCTAACGGCCTACTCTTTTTGACAAACTATAAAGTGGGTATAACACAACGCTGGTCATGTACCCGGTTAAGGAAGGAGGTGTTATGCCATTAGTCGTTGACCAAATTCCCAGCTCGCCTGTGCGTCAAGTTGAAATTAACTACGGTTATTAATTAAATTATACCTTAAGGGTGATTTACCACAAGTTCACATCCGAAACACAATGAATAAGGGTATTGCTTTGTGCGTAGCCGAGTTCTAGCAAAAGTACGTTATGAATAAGTTGTGGGTAAATTATTTAATGGGTTCAACCAATACCGCAACTTAATTTATGACGAAATTTAATCTCATGAAGAAGTTTACTAAATGTTTTATTAAACTTATGTTATGGAGATTGTATGCATGCTTCTCCGTACCTTGATTTTGACATCAAAATTTATACCCTTAAAATTTAAGTCGAATGCTCCTAATTGACGAACACTTGAAATTACTTTGTCATCAAATGAGATTTTTGGGTGATGTTGTGATGGAGAGAAAACCATTGGCAGAATGAGAATTCGTATGATGGTTTTACGTTACTCAGATTAGATGACTTAATTAAGTTACTCGGTGAGATCTAGAAACTTAATGCATTCAGAAGGGATGAAACATGTTTACAATGCAAAAAAATTTTGGCAATATAAATCCCTTAAATATCTAGAAATTGAAAATTGATGTCAAATGAATTGTTCGACAAGTCACTATGTTGAGTACATTCATTACTACCAGATCAACTGATGTAGTAGATCTATGTCAATATAGTTCTAGAATTCAAGGAAAATAATATTGTTTTATACTGGGGTAATTTTATTTTCTTGAAAGTATTTTGTTATCGAAAATACTAATATTTGAACTTATTTCTGTAGAAATGGATCAACCCACCAATAACACGATAAGTTCAGCGTTCAAAGCTTTCTTTGAACGTCCTGAACTTACTGGCCCAAACTTCAATGATTGGTATCGCTCGCTGAGAATTGACTTGAGAGCAACGGGAACTATCAATATCTTGACTACTCCTTATCCGGAGGATCTTGCTAAAGAAGAATCTGATGCGCAAACGCTTGAACACGCTGCTAATGTTAAGAAGCACCCGAAAGTGGCTTGCTTAATGTTAGGAAAATGGCTCCTGCACTTCAACAGAAGTATGAGCTACTTTCACCTAAGCGAATGCTTGATGAGATGAAGGCTATGTTCGAGAAGCCGTAAGCCGTGGAGATCTACGACTTAGTAGATGCTTTGCATAGCTGCAAGCAAGCTCTAGGAAAGTCTGTAAGTGCCCATTATTTGGAGATGAGGGGTTATATGGAACAGCTCATTGCACTAGGACAACCCTATGATCATAATATGGCTATCAACTTGATCAATAGGTCCCTTAACAAGGACTTCAATGATGTCATTAGAAACTATAATATGCATTGCACGGGGAAGATAGTTAATGATTTGCATGCAATTCTCACGGACTATGAAAAGGGCTCAAAAGACAAGGCATCTACCGCTATGCCTTATATACTAACCATACAACAGGGTAGAGCGAGTAAGCCAAAACCGCAAGCGAATAAGAAGAAAGGCAAATGCAAGGGTGATAAAGGCAAACAAGTTGCGACTTATTCGAAACCTAAGAAGAACTTTGTCAAGAAGAATAGATCTCAAAAGTATGAGACTTGTCACCATTGCAAGGAAAGTGGTCACTAAAAGAGGAATTGCCCTTTTTACCTCGAAGAATTGCGAGAAATAAAGAAGAAGTCTGAGTAGAGTGCTGCAGCTTCAGGTGCTTTATTTATGATTGAATTTTTCAATTTAACATACAAATTAAATTCCTGGGTATATGATACGGGATGCGGTATTAACATTTGTAATACGCTACAGGGATTTAATCTGGAAAGGAAGTTTACCTATGGGGAACAATTTCTGCAAGTGGGCAATGGTGCACAAGCAAGCAGTTGAAGCTAGAGGAACTTTTAATCTAGTTTTACTTTCGGGTTTAGTACTGAGATTAAATGATTGTAATTATGCACCTACAATTGTTAGGGGTGTTATTTCCTTTTCTTGTTTGTTAAATAATGAACTTTTTCACACGATTGATAATAATGGAATTTCTGTTTGGAAAAATGGTATTTTCTATTTTAATGCAATTTCTGTGAATGGTGTGTTTTAAGTAGACATGCATGATAATGAATCCATGAATAATAAATCTGTGTTTAGCATGAGTAAGAAGAGAAAGTTTGACAACAACTCTTCTTATCTTTGGCATTGTAGACTTACCCATATTGGGAAGACTCATATACAAAAGCTTCAACGTGAAGGTCTTTTGGAAAGTATCAATGATGAATCATTTGATAAATGTGAGTCTTGTATCTCTGGAAAGAAGACCAAGAAACCTTTTAATAGAAACATTGAAAGAGCTACTGATCTACTTGGACTTATATATACTGATGTGTGTAGACCACTTAGACATACGTCAAGGAAAGTTGCTAGCTACTTCTTAACATTTATGGATTATTATATCTGTTATGGTTATGTTTATTTACTTAAGCATAAACATGAGGTATTTGAAACATTCAAAGTGTTTAAAGTAGAAGTAGAACTGCAATTAGGGAATAAGATTAAAGCTCTTTATTCTTATAGAGGTGGTGAATATTTAAGTCAAGACTTTATAGATTATCTGGGTGAGAATGAAATTGTTCAGCATCTTACTTCTCCCTATACTCCACAACAAAATGGTGTATCTGAAAGGAGAAATCGTACATTATTGGATATGGTGCGATCTATGTTTAATCTTAAACTTTACCTTTATACTTTTGGGATAATGCTTTTGAGTCTGCTGTTCGCATTTTAAATATGGTCCCTACAAAGAAGGTCGATAAGACACCATATGAACTATGGCATGGCAAGAAGCCATATTTGTCTTATTTAAAGGAATGGGGTTGTGAGGCATATGTGAAACGTGACTTGGGTGACAAACTCCAACAATGATCTATTAAATGTATCTTTTTAGGATACCCTAAGGAAACTATGGGTTACTACTTTTATTATCCACCTGAGAACAAAGTGATTGTTTCTAGGTATGGAGACTTCCTTGAATTAGATCTTGTAAAATCAAGAATTCAGTAGGAGAAATTATGATCTAAAAGAGAGTCATATAGATACATTATCTTCTGAAAACACTAGCAATGTAATTCCTATAGAACCAAAAAGTCTGGCGGTTCCACCGGAATTAGTTCCTCTGCATAGATCTGTAAGGATTAAAAACGTAAATAGAAATATATGTCTTAACATAGAGGATGATGATGAGTAAGGGGATCTTGGTGAACCCGTTAATTATAAATCTGCCATACTTGATCCTGAAAAGGATAAGTGGATGGTTCCTATGGATGAGGAAATGAAATCCATGAAAGTAAAGATGTTTGGATTCTTGTAGTGTAACACCCCATTTGGTAAATGGAATATCACAAGATAATTATGGCATGCCATCAGAGCATGCAAGGTAAAATATACTGAAACATACATGACCAAAAGGGATAACCGGAATCAAACATCGGTTCCCAAACATAAGCCCAAAACATAACTAAAGTAAATGAAATAGGGAAGGACTAAACAAGCATAAATATAGAAGGCACAGGAGATGAAGTCTAAGGTAGCTTTCATCCTATGCACATCCTCCAAAATGCTCAAGTCTGACCTTGAGTACCTGCCGTTTTAGGACATGGAAGAAAAGTAACGGCTGAGCACAACGCTCAGTGCACGGATATATAACATAGCATGATAAGGCATAGAATAATGAAAACATATAATGAAGCATGATTAGCATTAATGGCAGCAGAAATGAATAAATCCTAGGAAAACCTAGGCGTATCACATGTTAACTGATTTTAGTTCTGAAAATATAGCTTATGTTTACTTATGAAAATATGTATTAGTTTAATATATCAAAAGCCAATATAGGTCATTAGGTCAACAGCGTGCATGAATACTTGGAGGGGTGACCTCGTCATGCAATTAGAGGGGATGCCTCTAATTAATATGGTCTGGGTAGGAGGGATCAGCTCCTTGTGAAGGATGCAAGGCACACACCACATTCACCATGAGAATCCTGACTGAAATGTAACTAGGATGCACCCATAAGCCCCACATGATAATAATAATATAATAATGGCCAAATAAACTGAAGGGATGCCACGAGCTATCACTCCGCGGTGGTGAAGTCATAACACTGGTGCCTCCAGTGTTACGATTATGGTACCTCCATAACTAGGTAAACTAGCATGCATGTATATGGCTAAGGTAACTAATAAACATAAGCATTTAAATCTGTAAGTATTGGGAAAATATTTGGCTGCATACGGGAAATCCTAATAAAGGAAGAGATTGTCCTTATTGAAGGATGGAAAATCCGTACCTCTTGTCTAGTAGAAACTAACAGAAACGCTGAAGAACCTACTCTGCCTTGACGGATAGTACTACAAAAGAATAAGGGACGTGAATGAATTGTCTGAGGTACCTGTATTTTACTGGTTATGTGTGTTCTTAGCTTATTATACATATTCTGTCATGTTTTACTGCTTAAAGTGTAATCTGTAGTTATTTCATGTATTCTGACGTTAATATTCATGTTTTAAGGTAGTACTATTCTTGTATTGTAATACTAAGTAACTTTCTAAAAAATAACAGGTTTCCTAAACTAGAAAGTTTCTAAAAATAGAATAAGTTGGATTATTAAGCTAAAAATATAAGCAAAGCTTATTAGTAAAAATACTAGTCATAGATTAAATGTCATAGCTTATTAAATAAATAACATGGTTAATTTAATAAACTATAGGTTATATGAATTTAATTAGTTAAGCTAAGATTTAATTAAGTAACTAGGTGTACATGAATAATTATGTAACTAAATATCTAATGATAAGTTTTAATTAAATAAAAATGAACATAATTAAACCATAGTTTTATTTAAATAAAACTATACTTAAGTCATGCATATAATTAATTTAATTAACATGTTTATAATTAAACTAATTAAATGAAGTCAAATACATGTTTTTATTTACTTAGCCAAACACACCCTTATCTGCTCTTAAACCTAAAATCAAACAGCCCCTTATCTATCATAGCTTGCCACCGATAGCAAGTGCGTTACCCCCGGCTTAGCTGGGTTCCCACTGCTAGGCCAAACACCACCCTTGCTGGGGGTTGGTGTTGCTACTGACTGTGCAAGTAGCCACTGGCTATTTCCAGTTTCCTTTGTTGCCTATCTAATACCTACCGACAGCAGTGGCCCAGCCACTCTCTACCGTGGTTCCCATTATTTTAATCCAAAAAGGCCCTGTGGGGTTTATGGCTTGCGGCTGGTAACACAAAACACACGGCGACACTAATATGGTTTGCGGCTTTGTGACAAAACCAACCACCGAGACCATGATTCGTCTCGGTTTGCGTGAAGCCCGAACAAACCAACCAAGACTCCTTTATTCCATTGATTTAAATCTTATTTAACATTATATGTTCGTGTAACTAATCAAAAGATCATAAGAAGAATGAATTAGAAAAGCTTAAGGTTTAACATGACTAGAAATGTGTGGTAATTAGTTTGATGATTGAATCACGTACACGAACACGACCACATAAGAAAATCAAAATCAAAACCATTTTCCTTCCCCTTTTTCTTAAACAAAGCCGGCGGCCAAAACCATGGAGGCTAGGGTTTCTTGTTGTTTTCTTATAAAATAATAAATGAAAGTTATTAGGCATTTTCTTATGTTTTTTAATTTGTCATCATGGGCCGGGCTTTGGGCCCTTGTTTCCTTTCTTCCTAGCCGCGACCAACTACTAGTCCAACACAAATTTATGTTTTGATTTCCGTGCTTAATTATTAATCGTATGTGTTCGTGTTTTACTGTCGTGTTTTACTTCTTGTCATGCTATAAATATTATACAAATATTTATCGTGTAATAATAATATACTAAATACTTGTATTTAATATTTGTGACACGTGTCATACATTATTAAATGTACCGTTTTAATTTAAATCGTGATTTCGTGCATTTAATATTCTTAGTATTTTAAAGCGGGTTTTACATGTAGAACCACCACCGAATGCTAAAGTAGTGAGACATAAGTGGATATACAAGAAGAAAAACGATATGGACGGAGAAGTACAATCCTATATAGCTCGTTTAGTAGCTAAAGGTTTTACTAAAACTTTTGGCGTACACTACGAGGAGACATTTTCTCCTGTAGCAGACTTAAGAGCTATTAGGATTCTCATAGCTATAGCAGCATACTATGACTATGAGATATGGCAAATGGATGTTAAAACTTCCTTCTTCAAAGGTCCACTTATGGTTTGAAGCAAGCATCACGTCAATGGAATAAAAGATTTGATGAAGAAATCAAAAAGTTTGGATTTATTCAGAATCGTGATGACCCATGTGTATATCGTAAAGCTAGTGGGAGTGATGTAGTATTCCTAGTCCTATACGTTGATGACATATTCATCATGGGAAGTAACATTCCAAGACTTAAATATGTTAAGGATTATCTTGGTAAATGTTTTTCTATGAAGGATTTAGGAGAAGCTGCATACATTCTAGGAATTAAGATCTATCAGGATAGGAAAAGACAGTTAATTGGTCTATGTTAAGATGCTTATATAGATAACATTTTGAAGAAGTATAATATGCATAATTCCAAGAAAGGTTTTCAACCTATGGAAGTTAAGCATAATTTGAGTCATGAGATGGATGCATCAACTCCTGAAGAGGAGGCATACATGCAGAAGGTGCCTTACGCTTTGGATGTATGATCTATTATGTATGTTGTTAGATGCATAAGGCCTAATGTGACGTTTGATCAGAACTTGGTCAGTAGATACAAACAGAATCCAGCGAAGCTCCACTGGGTTGCTGTTAAACATTTTCTGAAGCATTTGAGGAATATGAAAAGAAATATTTTCGTATTCGAAGGGTATCCATATACATAACCAAATGTGGTTTGGATTAGGATTTTTATAGGATATCTTGGGATGATGCATGCAATAAAAACCTAATAGTTATGTATTGTGACAATTCTGCCGCAATAATATTTGCCAATAACCCTGGAGTCATGAAAGGCACCAGACACTTTATGCGTAGACATCGCTACGTCCGAGAACAAGTTGAAGCTTGGGAAATCAAATTGATGAAAGTTCACACAGATGGTAACGTAGTCGAACCTTTAATTAAGGCTTTGCCTAGACCAAAGGTAGTTAAGCATGCCAAGGCGATTGGGCTGCAACTAGCTAGCGAACTCATGCAATAAATTTATGATTAGTATTTGTATAAAGGATATTATGACATTATTATATTATGAAATAAATATTGGGTTTCGTTTATTTCTATTATTTAATAAGTGTATCCTATTTTACACGTTTTAATCCATGAATAAATGTTATGCTAAATGTCCGTTGTCGATTAATAATATGAGATTATTATTAAATTAAGACAAATCAAAATAGTGATAACGTATACTTGAAAGTATATTGATCAATTTTGGATGATATTCGATGAATCGAATTGGACTTATCCCAACTATATGTTTTTACTTTATGGATCTTTGTCATCAAGTGAAACATAATTAGTTATCCTTAGACTTGAGATACAAGGAAACTGTTGTGAATCTAGTGCATCTCTGTGGAATAATATAACGCTAAATGTAACTGGTAGCTACAAGGATTATTTTCGGAAGTGTTGCAAAATTCATAAGTTTTGCTCGTAGTCAATATGGGATTTATTTCCTCCAATTTTGTTTTGGAGTTTAATACAGCTGGGCCCCTCGTGGGATTAGTAAGATGTTTGTGTGGCCACACCCAAATTTGTTTTGGTAATCTTGCTGAATTTGTGAACGAGAAACAGAATGGTTAATGAAAGGAATTACTGAGATCCATATCCTTATTAACGTTGTATTAGAAATAAAAGGATAATAATAATGATGCACAATCGTTAAAAGGTTTTGTCCAGGAAACCTTACTCGAGTTGTACTAGAGACATTGTTATGTGTAACTAGACGCTAGTCAATGTAATCACGATATTCGGAATATGTCCAAGTGGGAGCTGTAAGTTTATGGACTTATATTTAATAGTCGCGTGATAGGATCGAACTCGAGATTACGAGATTGCACATAATTCGTAAAGAGTTAATTTAATTAATAAATATTTTTCTTGTATTTATTAATTTATTTAATAAATATATTTATCTATTTATTAAATTAAACCGAGCAAGTAACTATATAACTTTAACGATCGTTAATTAATTAATAGTTAATTATTAACGAGTGTTAATAAATATATGGTAAGAGTTATAAAAAGATAGAAGGATGGAAAATTTCGGAACACCCCATGTGTAAAACCCATATTTAAAATTTTAGAATATTAAATACGCAGTCTCGACTTTATTATAAACTATATATAATTATTCAAGAAAATAATTATTAAGTTCAGGAAATATTACGAATGTATTATCTTAGCATACGGAAAAGATAGTTACGTTCCAGGAAACTAAAAAAACGCGGGAATTTTAACGAGAAGACGTACGTTTTAAAAAAATAAGAATAATAAAAGTATGCTTGTTGTTGTTTGGGCTGCCACGAGTCAAAAAAAGAGAGGAACAAATGGGCTTGAAGCCCATCTTGGCATAACAAAAAAAAACAAACGTGGAACAACCACTTTTCCTTGTAACGGCAGAAAAGAAAAAAAAAATATAATACCCTAGAACCCTAATGGTGGCTGGCGGCTATTGTAAAAAAAAAGTCAAAGAGTAAAAGTGGGTATTGTTTTGATTCAGACTTAGGCCTTGATCCTTGTTCGTGGTAACTAACCATTCATGAATCGGTAAGTCGCCTTTTCTTTCCTTTAATTAATCACGAAGCTCCATGATTCTGTATTAAGAAAACATGTAGTTATAAGTTAAACAGGAATTTAAAACGATCCATGGGCGGGCCTTGAGGGTTTTCACAAAAACCGAGACACCTTGTGTGTCTCGGTGTGGTTGTTTTTATTCCAGCCGCTTGGACGGGTGGTGTTTGTTTGGGACCAGCCACGACCACAAGGGTACGGTGGTGATGTTGTTGATTGCCAGCCACGAAAAAAAAAACCCAAGCAGGGGGCGTTTGTATTGTTAAACAGTAAGGGGGTGTTTGGGTTTGGCCGAAAATAAAGCGGTGGGAACTATATACTAAACAGGGGGAACTTACAACAAAATAGTGCGAAATCATATGGAAACAGTGAGAAGAATATAAAGATCAGTGAGAACTTTTTAAACAGAAAATAAAAGGGTTTTAGTTTCGAAATTAGCGACAGATTAGTGACGCTAATTTCTGTCGCAGATTCATTTAATGACAGTTTTTAGATACTCAGCTTTTGGTTACAGTTTTTAGTGACAGTTTTTCTGTCGTTAATTCATATAGGAAGATTTTATATATATTGTTTAATTGTGTTAGTGCGACCGAGAAGGGGTATCTCGGTAGGCTCGGGACTATAATTAAAAGGATAAAAACGATGACTTGATTATACATTATTTAATTCACTTTTATAAATAAATGCTTTAAATGATTTATGAAAAAAATAATTTATTTATATTAAACTAGTTTTATAAAGATTTAAAAGAGTATAATCTTAGTAAATGGAATAAAGTATTTTTGAAAACTTTCTTAATTAAGAAACTTTCTATTTATAGCAGGTTACCAAATATATATTTAGTATAACGTCAGAATACGTGTTATGTCATAAACAAATAGTAGAACGAAATACGATTAAAAGAAATTTTAGAAGGCTCAGATTTATCAGTTTATATATCCAGACAGTATAATAATAAAATAAATCAAACTAAGAACAGTTAAGATCAATAAAAAGAAAATAAACTGATATCAGTCAACTCATTTCACGTCCCTTATTTATGTAGTATCTGTGAAGTCAGAATCGATCTTTCAGCTTTCATTCATATTTCATTACTGGACATGAGGTACGGATTTTTCGTCCTTTCAGTAAGGACTTCCTTTCCTATGCATGATTAGGATTCCCCATCTGCAGCCAAATGTTTTCCCCAATATGTGTTTAAGCTTATCAGTAATCATGTTAATAACTAAATAAATTGCCTGAGCATTATATACAAGCATGACCAGTTTATGTACTAGTTACGGAGGTACCGTAACCATGGCACTAGAGGCACCGGTGTCGTGACTCACATACAGGAGAGTGATATCCTGCATCGTCCCACTCATGTTCAGTTTGGCCATTTTATCAGTATGTTTAGTGGGCCGTATGGATGCATCCTAGGCTTATCAGTTTACAAGTTATCAGGGGGAATGTGGTGTGTGCTCTACATCCTTCACATTGGAGCTGATCCCTCCACCCAGCACAGTATTTAGAGGTCACCCATCTACAGTTATTTAGAGGTCACCCCTCTATAGCATGATGAGGTCACCCCTCCAGTTATTCATGCACCGTTGTTACAGCACATGACCTATATAAGCTCTGGCAATTAAAATACAGTAAATGCATGTTTTCATATTTAACAGATAACAGTTCAACTTTATTATGTATAAATCAGACTTTACAGATTACACACAGATTTCTGCAGCAACTTTTCTTATCAGTCTTACAGCTCCAGTATTTTATCATCTGTTTCATTTCAGTAATTCCTTATCATGCTTTATGTCCGTTCACTGAGCGTTATGCTCAGCCGTAGTTCCTTTCATGTTCTAACGGCAGGTACACCAGGACACTCTTAGGATTCTAAGAGCATGTGCATTTGGATGGAAGCTATCCAGACTTCTTACTTTATGCATTTCTTACATTATTCTGCTTATTTGGACATTGTTTAGTCCTTTCTTTCAGTATTTACTTTTCATGTTTTGAGCTTATGTTGGATTACCGATGTTTGATTCCGGTATTTCCTTTATGGTCAGTTAATGTTCTAGGACATTTACCTTATGCTTTGACGACACGCCATAAATACACGTAACGGTCCACTTATCCAAGTGGGGTGTTACAATTATGGTATCAGAGACAGGTTTGACCTATAGGCTCTAAAACTTGACCTGTGACTAGTGGGTAGTCACCAGGAACTTCTTAGATTTTGGCGATGTTACCTTACATGTTCCTTATGAAATTTTCAGTCAATTGTTTTCATTTATCAGTCAGTTTTCTTAAAGTTTTTGACTAAGTAAAAGGTTGGGACAAGACTGGCCATATTTAGTCTCATGTGATTTCTGCGAATTTCGTTTTGGTGAACCGACCCAAGGCGTTCACCCTTGCCGTTCAGATTTTGTATTGATGGACCGACCATAGGCGTTCATCCTTATTCATGTCAGACTCATGTTATGAGTCGTTGTTATTTAGTAAACCGACTCATATGCGTTCACCATTTTTCAGGTCAAATTTCATGCTTTCAGTCGAATGTTATTTTGTGAATCGAGCCATAGACGTTCACCTTTGCTCATATCATGACTGTTTATAATATTTCTGACAAGTGTGGATTGGACTACAACCAACCATATTTAGTCCCAGATTGTAAATTCTATACATGACAGTTCTCATAAGATTTTGACAAGTATGGATCAAACCAGAATCGCCCATACTTAGTCACATGTTTTCTTTTGAAAATATGCGGATCAAACAATAACCATCTGCATCAGTTGATGTTAAACCTCAGTTGATTATATCCTCATGTTCTTTGTAACAATCCAGTTTTCAATCTCACGTTAATGTCGTTTTCATGATGATTCAGTTTCATGTCTCTTTATGAAGATTAAGCTATCAGCAGGGTGATGTTGTTTTCATGCTAATACACGGAAGGATTTCAGTGAGATCCTGTTACATGATAAATCATTTTGGTCTTCATCAATCATGTCTTCATGCTAATCATTGTTGGAATTCAGTTTAATTATATTCTTTTCAGCCTCGATACAACCAGCAGTAAGTTGACGCATGAATTGTCAGCCTATCATGTTACTTACTTCATATCAGTTTACTACCGTTTAAATCAAATTATTTGCTTGATCATGTCAGACAAGCGACACTAGTATCGATCATCCCATAAAATTTCCACCAGTGCCATGTACAATATTCCATATGTACCCCATGTACAGTGTCTCAATTATACTCTATGTACAGTGTCTCAATTATACTCCATGTATAGTATTTCATGTGTACTCCACGTACGGTGTCTCAGATATGCTCCATGTGCAGTATTCATTTTGTACTTCATGTACAGTAGTCCAGGTGTACACCAGGTACCCTACTCCATGGATATTGCTGATCGATCCTCAATCATCTCAGGCGTTTCCACTTGTCAATATTCTACCAGGTGCTGATGCTGCTCGTGAGTTGAAGATTTTACCAGATGTTGATGCTGCCAACACTTGGAAGACCTCACAAATGCTAATATTGCTGATACTTTGGAGATCTCTCAAGATGCTGATGTTGTTTATACTATGAAGACTCTATAAAACAAGGACGAAAACTATAAATTTGAAATTTCTGACAAGAATAAATTTCAACCATCAGAGACTACCATTCCATTCCATGCTTTTATTTTCCCAGATAGATGTCACACTTCACTCAGCTAACTTTCATTCAGAGGAGTGGGCACCGGTACCCAGTCGGCCACTCAACAGAATAGTTATAGAAATTTCAGACGTAATAACGACCATCATGAAACTGACAGACAAAACAGAAATGACAATCACCATGCTTATATTTATCAGTCAGTAACCATCGGAACTCCGGGATGAAAGTGACCAGAAATACAGAGGTCAGTAGTCTAACTGGTCCGCCAATCTTAGCAGTTATCAGAAACTTTTAACCTTATTCAGACCCACCTACTAAAACATGTGTCAAGACATCAGTCAAGGCACAAGTTTCAGGTACCATAACGGAAGACACATGTCATGATACCAGTCATGATACATGTCATACGAATATCCTCTTAATGCAAGGGTCAAAACTCATAGCTTCAGTAAAGTTTTTGATTAACCAGTCTCTCAGAAATTCAGGATACCCTCCAAGGGGGTATAGCCGTGCTGGCATGCCACACGTAAAACGAATAATTAAAAACTCAGTTACCACTACTAGAGTATTATTCAGATTAAACACGCAGAGTTCATTCGGTGAGATTTCAATCGAGCACATTCAGCAAGATCCGCCATGCTTGTTCAATTATTCATATGTCAGCTTTATCTAAATCAGACATTAGCTACCTTCCAGACGGAAAAGACTCCACAGTACAAACCGTATTTTGAAGGATTTTCGTTCAGTTAACAACGAGATCCGTCTTAATGGATCTCAAATATATTCATTATATTTCCAGCTAGAAAAATCAGTACAAATCATTCTGCTTTATAAGAACGTGACTTCTAAGTCCATAGCTACGAAGACTTTTGACTATCAGTTATAATTTTCTTTTGAAATTCTTTAAATTCATGAACATCAGATTTTTCTAGAGTTTTCAGATATCATTCCAGAAAGCTTTTCAAAAAAAAATATTTCTAACCACGACATAGAGGTTAACATCAAACTTGTTTAAGAACAAAAACTATTTTCAGAAAATTTCATCGGAGGGCTTCGGCTAAATTAAAAGAGTTGCAGTATTAGCTGCCAGAGTTACCGAAACGAGACTTAATCTCCCTAGCACATCACCAGAAAATGCACCGCTTTCTGTCCATCAGGAAGAAAGCCGGTAACATGAGATCATGTATCGATCATCGGAAGTTACAATATCATCATTCTTAATAGACGTTCATCTCGCGTATAGAAGGTTTATCTGACCTGCTGCGATGCCTTAAACATTTTTCCAGAAAGTCACGATCATGCCGCCATCAGTGGAGAGAGAAAGAACGTGATGCTTTCCTGACTGCTATTACACAGATTATAGCCTCTCTAAGATTTTTACGTATACTTCTGAACTCCCTAATGCTCTAGCTATAATAGGAAATTTATGAATAAATTTTTTTTCATGAATTCTCAGAAAAAATCGTCAGTATATTCAATGATAACCTCTTGCTCTGCTAAATTCTAGAGAAGTACAAGGGAATCATCTTCCCACAGTTGTACTGATTCTCCGATAGGAAAATTATATATGTAGCTTTCTAGATATGAGTTCCAGATAAACGAAGTGGCATTTCTGAGCCACCCTAATTCAGTAGAAAGAAATTTCAGACAAGCCTGCAAAGGTGAAGGCCATCACCTGATGGTCCCGACCGACGCCTGTGAATGAAGTACAAACTTTTCTAGAACTCAATTGACTGCTACCGCAGAAATTGCTGATAGTTCTCACTAAAATTTTTATGACTATTCAACCAGAATTCCACCAGAATGTTCCATAATCCCAGGAAAAACTTTGATAGAAGCATTATCACACAATAATGCAACTATGTTCATATCTGGATGCCTGACATACCGCAGGTTCAAGATAGAACACCGTCATATTAGTGAGTTACTACAATCCTTAGAAATTTCTGAACAGAAATGAGACGAATTTTCATGAAATCATTATCAGTTACCACAGACTCAGAAAAAGTATGCTACTATGTAACACCCCCAAATTTATACAACTCAATACAGCGGAAGACTCGTTGGTGTTACAGGATAGCACATTACTCACATCATAGACAACGCTTAAAAATCACGTCGTTTATTAATAAAGCATTTCCATTCATAAATATCAAAGTTACATAGGTCCCAAGTCATTGTATTTAATACAGGTTTTACAAAGCATTTGAATGGAAATAAGTATTTAGGTGCGGGCCATGAATTCTTGTTGTCTTCCCGAGAATTACCTTCAAGTACATGAGATAAAACATGTTAAAAGAAAAGTTCGGCGATAACGCCGAGTGAATTCATAGAGTTTAATAAATTCCATCAATATAACTTTGGTATAAAATTATTACCAAAAATCATTTCGTACAAATCATTGTAATAGGCCATAAAATAGCCAAAGTCATTTTTATACAAATCCTTATCGAAAATCATAATATAGGAATTTGCCTTAAAAATCATTATACGAGCCAATGTCGTAAAAACATCATACAATACGTTTTAAAACGTTGAATAGATTAAATAAAAAAAACCGTTATATGAATATGGTTATATAAAACCAAAACACGAACATAATATCAATAGTATGACCCCGTATTGCTAGTCAGGCAATACATCGTAATTCGGTGCGTATAGCAGTATTTCGTTAACTGGATTATTATAAGCCGCATGATATTGTTACCTTACTATAACCAACAATGGGTAGCTAACCCGATACTCAATTTGCCCATCTAAGTTAGCGTGTCGTCACAATAATCACGCTATGGAAATCTTCTCATACATAAATTCGCTTACTAATCAATGTGGCACGCCGGGGATCAACCGTCAATGCGCGAACTGGGGTATCGTCCCCAAATAGTACTATTATATGCATAAGCGTCTACCAAATTCCGGTAGTTCACAGTTCATGCTAATGGGACTTTTAGTGACATAACCTAACTTTAATAATCCATTTCATTTCATCTATCGGGTCATTTAATCATTCATCGGGTCATACAATCATTCGGGTCCAAATCAGTAAACAAACAATCGGGACAAATGGTGTCCTATTTTAGTCAAACTAACATGTTATCTCCCTCGCGGGTTTATAAAACATTTCATAAAAACATTTAAAAGAGTGCGAGACTATGAACTCACGTTGATGTGGGAAAGCGGGTTGTCGGCAATTCGGATGTACGGTACGTGCTTCAATCACGGAAACCTAGACAAATAATACTCGTCTTAGACTCTTGTCCAATGACTTTATAAAAATAACAATTATGTATACATATGATGATTATATATATATGATAATCAAGTGGGTTTATCTATTCTTATTCACTCATTTTAGTGTTATGTGTTGATAACTTTTACACTAGTTTACTAGTTTTACCTATTTACATGTTTTAGGCCCAATAGGCCCATTACAAGCCCAATATATTATATTAGCCCAATTACACTTTTATTATCAGTATCACACTTTATATGTTGGGCCCAAATGGGTTAAGCCCAATAAATAAGTTTATAAGTGTTTTAGCCCATTTTGTTGTATTATTAGTCCAATAATGTTAACATAGTCCGTTAATGTCTGTATGTTATATAGTTCGCGTTTTATCGCTTTTTACTTGTTATATATGTTTATATATCAGTATATGAGTTTATAAAAGTTTACATTAGGCGGGTCCAACCGTCTAAGTTTTATTTAACAAAAACGTTAATTTTATGGTAATAGCCGAAAAAGTCGTAAAAATCATGTTTATAGTTTTATAACTTATAAAACTTATCAAACTACCATTTTTATAAAATGTCCATTTATTTATCCTTATACATATTTATATAAATGTATTATATGAGTTGGTGGGTTTTAATTCATATTTTATACTATTTTTATTTGAGTGCTTATATAATACTATTATACTTTAATTTCCAAAATCTGATTTTTACTTTCATGTTCACCAAAATAGCCATATCTAGAGTTCTATATGGAGATAAAAGCTCATATTCTTATGACATAAACTACATGATATGTGCTCCATTTAACTCTCCTATAGGTACTGTTGAATCAGCTTCTAAGTATTTTCTAAAAATCATCCAAAACAGTCAACTCAGATTTGTACTCTAAACTTGTTTTGATCATATCTCACTCATCCTATTGATTACATTGCATGGCCAACTCTCACATGTGTACAAGACATATTACTTACTGTATATTGATTCTACTTTGCCATTTTATCAGTCTAACATGTGGTTAGTTACTGTTTTTATACAGCCTACCATTTAAGCAAGATTAACCATTTTTACATATAGTTTTTCATCTTTTTACCCATGATTATCAACACCAAGTCCCCACACAATATTTTTATCATCATATATCATCATAAATATATACATTTAAGAAGAAAATACATGATTACATAATCAAAATTAATAAAAGGATGGGGAGGACAATCTTTATACCACCAAAGTGATGAAATGATGAGCTTTTGGATGAACAAGACATGGTTTTGGGTAACCAATCTTATGAGATATCGACACCACTTCTAGGATCACCAAGTATTTGTATATTCCTCCAAAAATCAACCCTTGTTCTTCATGAAAACTCCTTGAGAAATCAGCCCCAAACTCCTTTGAAAACTCCTTTTTACATGTTAAGATCACCTCCAATCTTCATAACTTCAATGGGTTTTCATCATATGTAAATTATACATATGATTTATGGTTGAATCAAGATCAAATGGGAGTTGTTTTGGATGAGTTTGGGACGAATTTTAGAGAGAGGGAGGAGAGTGTTTAGTGGTTTGCATGTGTTGAAATGAATGAAAATGGTTTGAGGTGGTGGTTTTGATGTTGGTTGCTAGTTTACAAGTAAACTAAGACATGTGTCTTAGCTTATCTTGTAAGCTTGACACCACATGGTGTTGTTAGCTTTGTTTAGCCATGAGTGGGGGTGGCATAAGTATAGACTTGTTCCATCCCCATTAATTTACGGGCATTCCTCGATTCTAGTTTCCTCGATTTGCGTACCCTCGGGTCGTTTTACGAAAAACGTTTTTATAAATTATGAATCAACGGTACAAAACGAATCTAATAAAAATTATCTCATCAAAAATGGAGTTCGAAAACGTAAATACGTAATCCTAAGGTTTCCAGTTTAGTCGTATAGGACGTTAAATTAAAATCATAAGTCCTAATCTCTTTTCGTAAATTTGTGAGTTTATGAACCAACACAAATTTAAAACTCCAAAATAATATTCACGGATAATTTTATTTTCTGAAATGTCGGACTGTCACCAAAGACGGTGTATGTAAACGTGAGCACGTAACGTAGAATCCTCCGGTTTAGACGTAGTCGATGCTACTTCAAGACGTAAATCCAAATTTCTTCCCAAAAATAAGTGAGTTCATAATATAACATTAAAATAATGTTTCGAAATAATATCTGAGAATAGAATATCAACCATAAATTGACGGATTGTCACAGCATTTACCCCTAAACAGGATCTTTGTCCTCAAAGAGCAGCTTACCTTACTACTCGCTTCTTATAGAGTTAAAGCCATGTGGGTATTTCCTCCACATTCGGTCTTTTCTCACAAGTGTAATTCATTACAATACGCGAGTTTCATCAAACATAACTACGGGAATAAGATCAGGCTTAATGTTGACTTACTCTCTCTATCCATGATGTTCACGGGTTTTTGATGAATGCAACTTTTCGTCGATCTTAAACTTTATCAAGAAGATTTCAGATTCCTACCTGATAGGCATTTTATCAAGTTCGATATACGAAACATAATTCACGCAGCTCTTGAAGTCCTAGGGTAGATCAAGCTTATATGCCTTTCAAACCAATCTTTTACATCATCTCAATGGTCTCAAACAACGGGGACTTATATCTCATGATCTTTCAGATCATCAATTCATTTTTCCATGTTAAAATTTTTGGCATGACTTTGCTACCTGATGAGATGGCATTTATACATGATCTCATCGTTCTTTTCGGGCTTTAAATGCATAAAAATGTCATAAAATACCATATATATGCTTGTGTTTGTTTACTTGTGTGTTTTAGGTATGGATATCGTGAAAAAGACAAAAGATCACAAGATACAAGGAAAAACGAACACGAGAAACGAAGCCGTACAAAGAACCGGGCCCTAATCATGGAATTTTCATCAAATACCCTTGAAGACTTGAAGACAAAACAAGATTGATCCTCAATGAATGAAGAAATGACACTTAAAACCCTTGTATATTAATAATTACAAGTTTGGTCCCTTAAGTTTGTCAAAATTGCAAAAAGGTCCTTCAACTTTGAAGAAATGGCAAGAATAGTCCCTCAACAAATTCAAATTGCCAATTATAGTCCCTCATGAAGATTAAGATGCATTGAAGACCTTGGAAGATCAACAAAGTCCAAGAACAGCCCTTGAAATATCACAAAATGTCATAAACAACCCTTTGAAACATTTTGAAGAAGTTTTGAGCCAAAAGTGACAATAAGGGAAAGATATTAACAAAGGAAGTTCAAGTTTAGGGCTGAAAAACTTGAAATGCTAAAAACTACAAAAGCCAAGGACCAAATGTGTCAAAGATGAAACATTTAAACGGAAAAAGGCGCTTAACACCTTACTTTCCCCCTTTTTAGGATCAAATGGTTTACTGTTTATCTTTCTTACAGCCCAGAAATTACCACCACGTTTACTTGGGTAAAATCTAATTAAATTGGCACACGTGTAATTCCCACCACCCAAAACCCTTCCCACGCCTAAACTACCCAATCCCACGCGTGTGTACCAAAACCCCAATTCCCCATTCCACCAATCAGTTTACACCTTGTCCTCCAAGGCAATGACGTGTCCCCAAATCAATGGCCATGATATATTGCTTCATCACAACGCAAATTTAAACGTCCAGGATCAAATGTGGACAGCTCATCACCAAAATCGTCTAGAAACCTTTAAGGGTATTTTTGAGATTTTCTACTGTTAGGGTTTATGTTTTTAGCCTTCTAGTATCTTCCTATAGGTAGTATATAAGGAGACCCAAGCTGTGGTGATCCCTTTGTTCCAGTTTTAAGCATAAAATCCTTGTAATCCCTTTTTTATGAAATAAAAGTTTGGTATTTGAAAAATTCAATTGTAATTCCTTTTTAGTTTATAAAAAGTTGTGTGTTGGGTTTATGCTTGATTCTGAGTTCCAAGTTTATTTTGGTTCATTGATTTTGAGTTTCAAAAAATTGTTCAAAGTTTCTGAAATTTGAGTAATTTTGGTAAAAATCTGTTTCACATGTTTGGATGTTAAGAAGTTTGGTTTAGTTAGTGATATAGGTGTTTTAAAACGTGTTTAAGAGGTTTGTTAAGGTTTTGGAAGAAGTTAAGAAAGAAAGAAAATAAACAGATTGATATATTGCTTGCTATTTTGTCTTTCTTCTTTGATTTTCTTCAAGCAGGTGTCAAGAGCTGTTGATAAAGGGTCTGCACCAGCCCCAGCTGGTAGGGAGGTGGTTAAGCAACCACTAGGACCCTTGGATGTAAGGGTCCTAAGGTAAATCCCTTTTACCTCTTTAAAATTTCAGAAAGTGCATATGCTTATATGATCTTATATGATTCTGTGCTATTGTGTGTTTAGGTCACTGGATTTGTGTTCTTTTTGACTTATATGCATGTTAGATGTCATAGGAGTCAGTTTGGAAGTGTTTTGTTAGGTTTTGATTCATATAAGTTTGGTTTAAAAATTTAAAAGGCTGTTTGGCAACAAGGATTAGCAGGGTGATTAATTTGATTTGAGCTTTTAAAGTTGTTAAACCAGTTGATTAAGGATTGAGCTAGGTTAGTAGTTAATTGGTGATTAGTTTAGAAGGTTTTGAGAACAAGTTTGTGTTGGTTAAAGGAAAAAGTTAGACTTAAAACCTGCTGAGCCATAAACTGCTTAATTTTTCATGGATTCATGAGCTTTAGTCTTGATTTCTGTTGAGATTTAGGTTAGAAGTGTTATTGAATCTGCTTGAGAATCATTTTGTGAGTTTGTGTGTTTAAACTTGGCTTTTGAATGTCAATAGATTGCTGGAATTTTGCCTAAGAGTCCACTGATCTGCTCTATACATCTCAGAAACTGCATAGTGATTTTGGGTGCTTTGATTTGCTTATTGAGTGTGCTAGGTGTGCATTATTTGTGTGTTATTGACTCCTTGAGCTTCAATAAGCTCAAGGGTGCCCCAATTGTCCAAAAGCAACCACCAAATAAGCTCAAACCAAGCCCCTCTTGGCATCAAAAGTGCACAAGTGTGCACTTGCCATTGTTCATCAGAAAAAGCAACCAATCTGTCACATATTTGATCTTTGATTTGTTCTAATCTTTGCATAAAAAGGAATTGGAGTTGGATTATAGCTTGTTTAAGTGTGTCAGATTGGTTAAGAAAAGTTAAAAAGCAAAAATAAAAAAAAAAGAAGCAAAAAAGGGGGTTTAAAGACTCGAACCCACAATCCCCACGTTCACACACACACAACATTACCACTGCGCCCTAGGGTCTTTGACTGCTAGGGTGTGGTTTTGTTTTATACTTAACCCGTTTTTCCTTTTGGCTTAAATAAATAAGCCGTGGCTTATTTTTGCATTTTCCAGCTTATTTACTCTTCATTTTTGCTTATTTTCATTTTTCCTAGAATCTTATTAAGTTTATAGATTTTTCTAGCTACTTTTATATTTTTCCCATTATTAGTTTATTTATTAGAATTTATTTAATAGACGTATTTTAGAAAAGCAATAAAAAATAGAAAAAAGATTTTTAATTTTCAGGAAAAATAGTTTTTAGCTTTTTAATATATAACTTGAGGTTTACATCTTATTTTGGTTTTATAAACTTTAATTTTTAATTTTATATTATTTTAAGGTTTTTTATAAACTTTAAAGATTTTTATAAAATTATTAAAAAAAAGTTTAGAAGCTCTAATTAGTGTTTTTCTCTTAGCTATATTATTTAGGATTTTTAGAAATTTTTTATTTCAAGTTTTATAAACTTTTTATTTTTAGCATTATTTTATTATTATTTTAATATTAATTTTTCAAAATTTTATTTTTCTTTCTTTTTCATTTTTCTTAAGTTTTTTATCATTAATTAGGACTATTTCCATTTTTAGAATATTTTTATAGTTTTTAGATTTATTTTTATAATTATTTTAAGTTTAATTAGGTTTTAATCATTTTTAATCATTTTTAGAGTTTTAAAAATAGTTTTATTAGCTTTTAATTTTTAGAAAATTACTTTTTAGTCTTCTAATAATATAATTTAAGTAATTATCCAATAAAATCATATTTTTGACATTTGAATTAATTATATTTAATTTTAGGGCTTTAATTAGCATTTAAAATTAAATATTTAATTAATAAAAGGTTTTAAAATATCTTTGTTGGATTTTTGTTTTTATTTATATTATTATTGACTTGTTTTTAGTCTTTTTAATTATTGATTTTGTTTTTGGTCTTAGTATATAATTTTTAATTTGGGTAGTTTTTCACGGCTTTACGTTTTCGTCTTTTTCGTCGTAGTTTAGTTTTAACGTAACCGTCTTTCATCTTCTCATCCCCATTCTTCTCAATATTAATCTCAAAGAAATACAAGTTAATTCACAACACCATACCTCCTTGGGAAACGAACTTTCTCTCATTTTATTTGATTGGGTCATTAGTGTTGATTTTTCCTAAAATCATCACTCGATACTTACCGCTCATATACGTTCTTTTGTTTTCCTAAACAAGAGTCGTGTTTTACCACAATCATTTTTTGGCGCCGCTGCCGGGGAGGTGTGTCGTGTTTTAATTTGGAAACTTTTGTTTTTGATATTATCCATAAATAGTATTTGTGTTAAGTGGAACTCCCTTAACACGTATTATCGGTTTTCTTGGTTTTTCTTTGTGAATATTATTAATATATTGTATTAAGTATCACAACCAAAATTGTTAGAAATACGTTTTAACGTATATTAGAAGTATCGGTCACTCCACAATATGATTTATGTTGTAATAGCTCGTAGTTAGTATTTAGTTATTATTTGCTTATTAACTTAAGTAAGAACCGGTCCATGGGCTTGTCATGGACCGGCCCAAGTCCACTTATGACTTGGAACTATAAATACCCCTTTCCACTAAGGAAAGGAGTTGGTTGTTATCATTTCTTAATTTCCACTTAATAAAATTCACATAGTTTCTCTCACTTTCTCTCTCTAACTTTCTCTCTCTAGAAATTAACAAACCCCTTCATAGATTCATTGATTATCAATATTCTACATTTGGTATCAGAGCTATGGGGTGATTTAAGGTGGTGATTTGTGTGGTTTTTTTAGTTTTTGATTGTATTAGTGTTCTTTAAGAAAAATCATCTTGATTCTTGGTGTTTTTGATGTTTTTGTGATTGGGATTAGTGGATAAGTATTAGTTGTTACTTATTTTAGTCGAAAGCACAAAACTTTTTGGGTTATTTGGTCAAAATCTGGGCTTAATCTTACTTTTTACTGTTCGACTGTTCATTGGAGGAGGTTTCTGTTCATTCAGCAGAAGTTCCGGATCAAGGAGTTCCGGATCAAGGAGTTCCGAATCAAGGAGTTCCGAGTCAAGAAGTTCCGAATCAAGAAACTTCCGAACCAAGAAGTTCCGGATCAAGAAACTTCCGGATCAAGAAGTTCCGAGTCAAGGAGTTCCGAATCAAGAAACTTCCGAACCAAGAAGTTCCGAGTCAAGGAGTTCCGAATCAAGAAACTTCCGAACCAAGAAGTTCCGGATCAAGAAACTTCCGAACCAAGAACTTCCGAGTCAAGAAGTTCCGGATCAAGTCAAAGTTCCGAACCAAGAACTTCCGAGTCAAGAAGTTCCGGATCAAGCCAAAGTTCCGAACCAAGAACTTCCAAGTCAAGAAGTTCCGGATCAACCCAAAAGTTCCGAATCAAGGTAATCTTCCGAATCAACACAAAGTTCCGAATCAAGGTAATCTTCCGAATCAAACTTCCGAATCAACAAAAAGTTCCGAATCAAGGGTAATTTTGCTTGTTTTTTCGACGATTTTTTAGAGGATTTAATCTTGGTTTCATACAACAAAAACACAACACAATTCACAAGCTTTACTTCACTGCTCGATCAACCGATAATCTCTGTTTCTTTGAAGAAAAACAAAATGAATCCAAATTCAGTAATGCCTCAGATGACATCTCTTACGGATATATCAATCATAACGGGAACTGATAGCCGTCCACCGATGCTCATTAAAGAGGTGTTTGAGGCATGGCAAGGTCGAATGATGCAATATCTAAAGGGGAAACCGACATACGGAAGGCTTATGGTCAAATCGATTTTGAATGGTCCACTCGACTATGGTACCATTACGGTTGACAACGTGACTAGACCACGAGAATTTGAAGAACTCACTCCAGCCCAACAACTCGTTGCAGATGCAGATGAAAAAGCTCTTCAAACAATTCTCCAAGCACTTCCCCATGACATCTATAGGATGGTGAGTCAGTATACGGTGGCAAAGGATCTATGGGAACGTCTTAAGGTGTTGCTACAAGGCACGTCTCTCACCAAACAAGAAAGGGAGTGTCAGCTGTATGATTTGTTTGATAGATTCACCTACAACCCAGGGGAAACGCTCCACGATTATTACTTCAGATTCACCACACTTATGAATGATCTGAATGTATACAATCTTGTGATCGCACCATTCCAGGTTAACACCAAATTCTTGAATACTCTACCTCAAGCTGAATGGGGTGAGTACATTACTGATGTGAAGTTAACCCGGGATTTGCATAAGTGCAACTTAGATCAAATCTATGCCTTCCTTCAGCAGCATGAGAAGCATGTGATTATGCACCGTTCTCCTCGTGGTATGCACCCAGATTCTTTAGCATTGATGGCGAATCAACCAAGCTTGTCTCACAACAACACACCCTATATCTTGGGACATCAAGCTTATCATCAATCACCTTACATGACACCAGCCTTTCCCCAATACTCGATTCTACCACAACCACCCACCTCACATCAGCAACAATATCGGTTCAATGCACCCTCACCACAGTATGCTTCACAACCTCATCCAGCAAATGTTGCACATTATGCTCAGCCATCATATTCTTCTTATCAAGAGAATGCAGCATATCCAACAAGCTACCCTGATCAAATGAGTCTTCCTTATACTGATTATGCAGCTCATCCAGATCAAGCACTATATTGTGATGATGAGGAAGTCCCAGTTCCTGTATTCCAACAAGGAGCTGACCCAGTTGAAGTGCTAACTACTATGTCTGCTTACCTCACAAGAACTTTAAGCAAACGAGGATTCAGAGGATCAGCTCCTACCAACAATCAGTTGAGGAATTCATCCAATTCTCGCCAACAAGCTACAATTGAGAATGGCAGAGTAATGGTTCAGCCAATTCAGCCATATCAGGGGAGAACTTCCACATCAACCAATGTTCGCACCGCCAATCCTGCTCCTGCTCCAATGGTCAACAACCCTCCACGGGCTAATACAGGCAAGTTGAGAATGATTACATGCTACAACTGCAAGGAAGAGGGTCATATGTCCAGGGATTGTAAGAAACCCAAGAGGAGAAGGGATGGACAGTGGTTTGCAGAAAAGATCTATCTGGTAAATGCTCAGGCGCAAGGAAGGGAACTTGATGAAGAGGAGCTTGCATTTCTTGCTGACCCAGGGATTGCTGAACAAGACGTTGTCACTACGCAGAATGCAGCTTACCAAGCCGATGATCTTGATGCGTATGATTCCGATTGTGATGACTTTCAGACTGCAAAGGCTGCTTTCATGGCAACTTTCTCCAGCTTAGGGCCAGATAAGAAATCTGAGGTACTTATTAATAACACTGATAATGCCACTGATGCTAGTATTCAACCACATCAAGTTGGGCAAGAGAGTGCTAATTCGAATGAATCTTCGGTGGTGAGTCTTTCAAACGAGGAGACAAACAATGATAGCAATATCAATGTGAGTCCCCAGACTTTGAGTGAATCACAACCGGGAACCAGTTCGCATATGCCTACTCCTGCTCAACAAGATTTGGTCATGGTTCCTGCTACACTACTTAGCCAAATGAATGCTGCACTCTTAGAAACCTTAGCTAAGAATAAGAATTTGTCTGAAGAGCTTGCTTTAAGCAATGAGAAAGTACAAACCTTGGAACTAGTGCCTTCGTCTAGTGTTCTCACAAATCTCGAATATGATCACTTTAGAAACAAACAAATGGGTCACTTGCAAGAAATCGAAAACTTAAGAGCAAATTTGTCTAGTGAACTTAGAGAAAAGGAGTTAGTGGTCACTAATTTTCAAAAACTTCAAACTGATTTTGAATTACTCGAATCTAAGAAGACTGAAATGGAGATTAATGCTACTAATAAGATTAGAAGTCTAGACTACTTGCTGTTAAGACAATACGCTGCTTCACAACTAGTTCACTTATTTGATGCTTCATTTAAAGAGTTTAACTTATCACGTCTAAAAGGCCTTCCCCCTAATCCACGATATGCAAAACAAGCTTTAAGACATAGTCCTAGACTTTATAATGCAACTCAATTAGGATTGGCTTTAGACCCGATTGTTTTTCCCAATGATAGAACAAGTAAGGCTCTAGTTGATGAGGATCGGTCATACAATTCTGCAAAATATCCCGAATGTGATTATTTTAAAATGAATAAGGAGCTTGCTAAAACTGATTTTAGAGTTCGCTTCCATATGGATAAAGATCTCATCACAGCACCGACCTACATGTTAGAGGAAGAACGCCCTAGTACATTTCCTACACTTGTCAACATGGAAGATCCTAAGGAAATTCCAAAGAATCTTCCACCGGTTAGCACTGTATGGTTAAACTTGAAAGAGATTAACCGATACTTTACTACCTTTGACAAGGTCATTTTGGAATGTACGACTTCAAATGGCTTAAACGCCGGAGAATGGGCTTTCGAACACATGAACGAGGTGTTTAAAACTAAGATCAATCCGTTTGTCGAAAGTCTAAAAGGAAGTTTTGCATCTCTTAAGGAAAATCTTCAGTTTGAAATTGGGGAAGTTCAAAAAGTGTTTTATGAAATGGACACCGCTTACGAACTGCAACTAATTGAAAAGGAAAAGATTTTAACCGAATATGACCGATTCTTGTCCGAAGTAATCTCGTGTGATGTGCTTACTATTGTAAATGTTAAATATTCGAATGAGCTTACATCCGCTATGATGAATTGTGATGCTGTGAATATTTGTGAGGATATTTGTGATGATGTGTGTGATATTTCTGTAAATGTTGCTGAAACTGTAAATGAGGTAGATAGTCATTCTTGTCACGAATCTAACGCTGAGTTTTTAAAGCTACAAGATTCTTATAATTTACTTTCTCAACGCTTTAATCAACTAGAACAACATTGTATATCTTTAGAATTAAAACAACAAGCTCAAAATGAAAATCTTTTGATATCAAATGTTTGTGAAAACGGTGTTGAGACAAGTGACAAGATGATTGCAATTGTTAAGACATTAGAGGAAGAAATCATGAGATTGAAGAGAGAGATATCATCAAAGGAAACATTAAGAATGGAACTAGAGGCCGCAAAGTCTAAAAACCAAGTCTTAGAAATTAGACTATCAACTGTTCTAGGGGAGATGGATCGGACAAGGCAGGGACTATCCGCTCTTTATGGTTCACTAGAAGATCGATTCGCTTTTAATGCGACACAGCAACAATATTATATTGAACAACTGAACCAAAAGTGCGAAGAAATCTCTGACTTGAACATCCTGCTCATAGACAAAAATATGGTTTTGGCTGAGTTAAAGGAGACACTTCTTCTCACCCGACAAGAAGTAGTTGATAACTTAGCTACCGACTCTGCACCGTCCACTAGTGCTCCAACAACCAAGAAAGTAGTGCTTTATAAGAATCCGCTTCATAAGAGAAACCCGGCTGTATACGATGATTATATGAGGAATGCCATTAAGCATGTCGATCTTCTTAGGGATATTTTAGACGATCTTTATGCCTTAGATCCCTCAAGTAGCGACTATTATTCGGCTAATGAATATGTTAAGCGAGTTCAATATTGCTTGGCTTATTTGCAATACATAGGTACACCAGGTTCTGCACTACTTAATAATAGGCCCATTGCTGTCACTCCATTTAATAAGACTCCAGGAGCGAAACCGTCATTGGCACAATCAAGTAAGACACCTTTAAAATCTGTTGCTAATATTCCCAATTTGCCTTCTACAGGATTAAAAGCGACTACTAAGGCTAAAGGATCGCCACTCAAGAAAGATAAGATCAAGCCCGCCACTAGTAGTGCCACAAAGAAGAAAGTAGAAGTCCACAATAGGAATGCTAGTTCAGTTTTAAATAAAATGAATCATGTTAAGACTAAAAGCTCTGCGCCTGTGCAGCAGCCTAAACCATTCGTGAATTCTGATTTAAATTGTTGGAATTGTAATGAATGTATGTTTTCACAGCGTCATGATTTGTGTCTGATTGATCACGTTAATGAAATGAATGCTATTAAGAATGGACTTGAATGGAAGCCAACGGGTAGAACTCGTGCCCAAGTTGGCTGGCAATGGCGTCCCACTGGTAGGACCTTTACTCTCGATGGTAAAATGTGCCCTTTAACTAGGAATGCATCCATTGAGGTTAGGTCTGAGCGTCCTTTAGTTAGGAACACTCGCACTCAAGTAAGGAAACAGCGCCCTTTAATTAGGTCAGCCCCCACTGTAGTGCCTATCAGTGTAGAAATACCTCAGGATTTGAGCCAATTAGAATCTACACCACTAATTAAGAAGAAAAAGGCTAGGAAATCTAAGAAACCTAGAGTTAGCAAATCTAAGATTATTAAATCTGTACCTGCTAATAACAAGGAACACTCAGATTCCGATACCTCTACATTGTCTTTGTGTGGTGATATTTTCAGGTGGTCCAAATCATCCTGTGGTATTTGGACTCCGGTTGTTCAAAACATATGACCGGAAATCGCTCGATGCTCCGAAATTTCGTCAGCAAGTTTCTTGGTACGGTTAAATTTGGGAATGATCATATAGCAAAGATTATGGGATATGGTGAATATCAGATTGGAAACGTGACGATTTCTAGGGTATACTATGTTGAAGGTCTTGGTCATAACTTATTCTCAGTAGGACAGTTTTGTGATTCCAACCTTGAGGTTGCTTTTCGACAACATACTTGTTTCATCCGCAACTTGGAAGGAAAAGATTTGTTGAAGGGATCTCGTGGTGCAAATCTTTACACTTTGTCCTTACAAGACATGATGGCCGCTTCTCCAGTATGTCTTCTCTCTAAAGCTTCTAAGACCAAGTCATGGTTATGGCATCGCAGATTATCTCATCTTAATTTTGATGCTATTAATCATCTGGCTAAAAACGAGTTAGTTCGTGGTCTTCCCAAGCTTAAATTTCACAAGGATCATTTATGTTCCGCGTGTTCAAGGGGGAAAAGCACCAAGAAATCTTACAAACCCAAAGCTGAAGACACTAATCAAGAAAAACTTCATCTTTTGCATATGGATCTTTGTGGACCAATGAGAACTGAAAGTGTGAGCGGTAAGAAATTCATTCTCGTCATTGTGGATGATTTCTCAAGGTTTACATGGGTTAGATTTCTACGTACAAAGGATGAAGCTCCGAAGGCTATCATCACTTTTCTGAAGTTCATTCAGGTACGTTTGAATACCACTGTCCGCCGTATTCGTACAGACAATGGTACAGAGTTCGTCAACCAGACTCTTCGTGATTATTATGAAGGAGTTGGTATATCACATGAAACATCCGCTGCACGTACTCCACAATAAAACGGTGTCGTTGAAAGACGAAATCGCACACTTATGGAAGCTGCTAGGACCATGCTTATTTATGCGAACGCTCCATTGTTCTTGTGGGCAGAGGCTATTTCTACTGCATGTTTTACCCAAAACCGGTCTATCATTCGGAAACGCCATGGAAAAACACCTTATGAGCTTCTACATGACCGCAAACCCGATGTTTCATTTTTCCATGTGTTTGGTGCTTTGTGTTATCCAAACATCAATAGTGAGAACTTGGGTAAGCTTCAACCAAAAGCCGACATAGGTATTTTCATTGGTTACTCACCGTCCAAAAGAGCATACCGAATCTATAACCGTCGTCTTGGCAAGATTGTAGAAACTATGGACGCTGATTTCGACGAGCTGACGGCGATGGCTTCTGAGCAACACAGCTCTGAACCCGCGCTTCATGAGATGGGACCCGGTGCTATAAGTTCCGGATTAGTTCCCAACAATCCTACTTCTACATCATTTTTACCACCAACTAGGCCTGAGTGGGATAAACTGTTTCAACCGTTGTTTGATGAATTCTTCGATCCCCCGACTGATGAAGTTCCAACACCTGTAGTAATTGCTCCAATACCTGAAGTGGTTGCTCAAGTTAATGAACCTTTATCTAATGCATCTACAATTCACATTGAACCGGATGCACCTTCACCAAGTGATTCTCAAACTTCACCTGAATCATCACCCCTACTTGTGCCTAATGATGTAGAAGAGGATTCCACTGATCACGACTTGGAATATGCTCACTTGCAAGAGCTTCCTTTCTTTGGTGTAGCGATCCCTACAAATCCTTCAGCCGCCTCTACCTCAGAAGAAGCTCCATCTATTGTTCACTCCAGACCACCTAGGATTGAAAAACATAGCACTAAATGGACAAAAGATCACCCAATTAGGAATGTTATTGGAGATCTAGATCGACCAGTCTCTACACGCAATCAACTACAAGAGAGTGCACTATATTGTTACTTTGATGCATTTCTCTCTGAAGTTGAACCCAAAAATTGGCAGCAGGCTATGACCCAATCATCTTGGATTGAAGCTATGCAGGAGGAACTCAATGAATTCAAACGACTAGAAGTATGGGAATTGGTTCCTCGCCCTGACAAGGTTAACATCCTTACCTTGTTATGGGTTTATAAGGTTAAACTTGATGAGATGGGTTCGGTATTAAAGAACAAAGCAAGATTGGTCGCTAGAGGATATAAACAAGCCTTGGGTATAGACTTTGAGGAATCTTTTGCTCCTGTGGCTAGATTGGAGGCGATTAGACTATTCCTTGCGTTTGCTGCTCATATGAACATGATCGTCTATCAAATGGATGTGAAGACGGCATTTTTGAACGGTGAACTAAGGGAAGAGGTTTATGTTAGTCAACCGGATGGGTTCGTCAGCACGGAGTCCCCTAATCACGTGTACAAGCTTAAGAAGGCTCTCTATGGGTTGAAACAAGCTCCACGCGCGTGGTATGATCTCCTGTCAACATATCTCATGTCGGAAGGCTTCTCCAAAGGCAAAGTGGACCCCACTCTATTCACTCTCAAAGACGGCAACGACATGCTTCTGGTACAAATTTATGTTGATGATATAATTTTTGCTGCCACTAACATAGAATTGTCTAAACAATTTGAGAAGATAATGTCCACACGCTTTCAGATGTCGATGATGGGAAAAATATCATTTTTCTTAGGACTACAGATTTCTCAGAATCCCAGAGGCATCTTTATTAATCAATCCAAATATGCTCTAGAATCTCTTAAGAAATATAATTTTGAGAATTGTGACCCCGTAGACACTCCAATGGTTGAGAAAACCAAGTTAGATGAAGATAGGGATGGGATTATTGTCGATCCGAAACTTTACCGTGGAATGATTGGCACCCTTCTCTATCTGACTGCTAGCAGGCCTGATTTGCAATTTGCTGTATGCATGTGTGCCCGGTATCAGGCTCGGCCTACCGAAAAGCACTTACATGTGGTTAAAAGGATCTTTCGGTATCTGAAAGGAACACTTCATCGTGGTCTATGGTATCCGAAAGATTCCTCGATTGCTTTAATATCATACGCAGATGCCGATCATGCTGGATGTCAAGATACGAGGCGTAGCACTTCTGGATCTGTGCAACTCCTTGGAGATAGATTGATCAGTTGGTCTTCAAAAAGGCAGAAAAGCGCTGCAATATCAAGCACGGAGGCTGAATACATCGCCATGTCCGGTTGTTGTGCTCAAGTCCTTTGGATGAGATCACAATTAACTGACTACGGTCTTGGATTTAACAAAATCCCGATGTATTGTGACAACAAGAGCGCCATTGCCCTTTGCTGCAACTATGTTCAACACTCCCGGGCCAAGCACATAGACATTCGCTACCATTTCATCAAGGAGCAGGTGGAGAACGGAGTGATCGAGCTGTATTTTGTCACTACTGAGTACCAGCTGGCGGATATGTTCACCAAAGCCTTAGATCGAGGACGAATCGAGTTTTTGATCGACAAGCTTGGCATGAAATCATTCACTCCAGCGACACTCAAAGAGTTGGCAGAAGAATCAGCTGAATAGTCGTGGTAAACTATTCAGAGTATCCTTTGGTTGTGATCATGTATATTATCGTAAATATATAAACCACAAAAAGAAAATACAAAAATATAAAACCAAGAAAAACCACAAAAAATATAAAACCAAGAAAAACCATAAAAAATATAAAACCAACAAAAACCATAAAAAATATAAAACCTAGAAAAACCATAAAAAATATAAAACCAAGAAAAACCAAAAATATTTTTCGTTTTAAAACGGGCATGTCTTTTAGTACGGTAATATTTACGGCCTTAGAAATGTCGATCAATATTGACACGGTGCCATAAATAGAGTCCGTATAAAAGTTGTACATTTTTAAAACATGCCCATTATGGCTTGTAGTTATTTCTGACTGCAACCCGGTTTTCATATTAAAGTCACGTATTTCCTTGGAAAACGTTGGCTCAGAACGGGAATTAATTTTCTCGGGCGTGATTTACAAGCCAAATCATGCAAAGGGATCAAGGTTACTCTATACCTTGGTCTGACACGAATTTGTGTACGTCTCAGTGCATTAATTTGTTAAAATAAGAGAAATCTTATTAAAACCACGAATCAAAATTTTTCAAGAGAAATTGGAAATGCTTTCATCACTATTTGACTCTTTAAACAATGACTACAGCTCTTTAAATAGAAAACGGGTCATCGTTTAAGGGGGAGAAAATAGTAAAATCATCTTTGTCATTAAAATTGATTTTCAAAAGTGATTGTGAAAATTAAGGGCTTCATGGCTTCATGGTAATTGAGTGGTTTTGCTTTAGAAAACGACTTGTGTTCGCTCTAAGTGATAGGCATGGCTTTTAGATTTTGAGGATATGCTAATAGATTGTATTTGCTAAGTTATGTGTAAGTAAAACAAGGATTAAATGAAATGGAAACATTAGAAACAAAAAGGAAAAGTATAGATACTAGAGGGACTAAATGTGTGATTTCTTGAAACTTGTCAAAATTATTTGACCTAAGTCAAACTACATACACCCCGCCCCTCACTATTATCCTTTCACTGTTTATCAAACTTGCCGCCATTGTTTACACACACAAACACGCATTCAAACATTCGTCTGATCATTCCTTCTGTTCATCCGCTAAATTAAGGTAAATAACATCAAATACTTGAATTATAATTCGTTTAAATCGTGCAAACTCAACTGGTTCATACAGCTAATCCATTTAAATCGAATTAGGGTTCGTTCGCCCCAATTTAAGCTTAACTGATTAGGATTTGTGGTGGGTTTTGTGCGAATTAGCAAGATATGATGATTAAATATCTTAGATTGCCTTAGAAACTCACAAACGCGTTAGACTAAAACATCTGAGATTCGTTTGAAAAGTTCCGAATGAACACTGGATACAAACTTCCGAATGAAGGATTTCTTCTGAAAAACTTCCGAATGAGGAAGTTCCGAATGAAGGACTTCCGAATGAGGAAGTTCCGAATGAAGAACTTCCGAATGAAGGAAGTTCCGAATGAAGAACTTCCGAATGAAGGAAGTTCCGAATGAAGGAATGTTCCGAATGAAGGAAGTTCCGAATGAAGAACTTCCGGATGAAGGAAGTTCCGAATGAAGAACTTCCGGATGAAGGAAGTTCCGAATGAAGAACTTCCGGATGAAGGAAGTTCCGAATGAAGAACTTCCGGATGAAGGAAGTTCCGAATGAAGAACTTCCGGATGAAGAAGTTCCGAATGAGAAGAAGTTCCGAATGAGGAGAAGTTCCGAATGAGGAAAAGTTCCGGATGGAAATGTTCCGAATGAAGAAATGTTCCGGATGAGTTGTTTTGATTATTCTTGTTTGCATGCTATCTATGTACTTGTTGTTTTATCTTATGAAATGTGTTATGCTTAGAAGTAAGAATGATATATATCTATCTGTTTTTGTGCATCAACCTTTCATGTCTTATCTTAAGCAGATAAAATGACTAATCCAACAGTACAAGCTATCCAAGAATCTAGAGAAGCCGATATTGCTAAAGCCCGAACCCTTAAGTTTATACCCAACAACTATAGGCTGAAGCAAGTTTCTAAATCCACTCACCATGGTTTTAAGGTCGCCATAGCCATTCTTGATAACTCCCATTTCAAGAACGCCCTTAGGAATACAGCCTCGGTGCCTTATGAGTATATGTTTGAATTTTGGGCAACCAAGGATTTCACTTCGAACAAGATCACCTTCACCATCGACAACAAGCAGCAGACACTCACCGTTTCAGACTTCCGTAAGATACTTGGTATACGGGATACACCCAAGGGCATGTCTTTCTCAAGGGATCCTACTAAAGATGAACTCGCGGAGTTATTTGATGACGAGGATGAGGATGATGATGATGGCGATGATGGTGGTGATGAGAATCAGGAGAGTGCAAGGGGTAGTAACGGGGATGACAATCAGGATGATGATGGGGGTGAACAACCAAAGGGAGACAAGGTTACCAGCTCCAAGAAGACTGCTACAAAGACTGGAACCAAGTCCACAAAAGATGCAGCACAGAAGGACAAATCGACATCCTCGGAATCAAGACGAACTAAGTGGCGCCACGATGTGAATGCCACTACAGCGTCTTCGGCTCCCGGTATCTCTATCGCTGTATCTTTACCTGTTACAACTAACCCCATTAGTTCTGTTGTTGTTCCTCCTGTGATTGCAGAATCAGTGACAGAACCCGAAGCTGCACAACACTCTCCAGTTCAAGACACTGCTGAAATGCCTGAAACTGAACCAGTAGATGTTCGCACTTCCACTCCTCAACAACAGGTTCAACAATCTACGGTTCCTGAACCAAGCATTAGAGTTTGGGAAGACACGTTGGAGATAGACGAGTCTGCACCACCACAAGCTTGGATCACGGCAGCAGCTCAATATGATCCGATCACAGATGCTGACAAAGATGTGCTGTATCTGCGTATCCGAAGTCCGATTGACTTATGTGCATTTCTTGCTCATGAGTATAAGACTTCGGTTACTCCATCCTTGGTCAAGAAAGCGATGAAAGATAAGAGACTGCGTGCCAAAACCCGATTACCCCGAATGGAGTTCGAGTATTATGCCGATGAGATCATAAAGGCTTTGAAAACCGTTCAAAGGCCAGGACTTCATGAATCAGAAAGAGCTCCACCTCCAATGGATCCTGCTCAAGATAATCAGATTGCTCTTGATTTCTTCGTCACCAACGATCTTGAGTATCTACTGAAGGGTTCATCAAAGTATGCAACATCTCTGACTTTGCTGAAAGCGGCCAACTGGGGGACAATACCCTTCATCGAGGAAAAAGTAAATCGACTCTGGGTCCCAAAAATGAATCGTAATTATGATATGTATGCTGTCATAGGTGCATCTCATTGGGACGAACGAGTCCGAAGGGCGTACAGGTGTTGCTGCTTGGTCAATTCTGGAAGCAATGTTCGATCCGACATCCGCATCTCCAGCATCTTAGGAATGAAAACTGAAGCCAAGAACGGCTACTATCATGTGACGGAGATTCGCTTGAAAAGGGAGGATGACAGGGAATATAAAATCCAGCAAGGAGACTTTTCCATCATTCGCCTTGAGGATATCGAAGATATGCTGCTTCTAATGACCAGAGATCAACTTACTCACATTCCTCGTGAAGACCTGATTGCTTTGAATACAGCACTTCGTATGTTCACACGAAGCGTTGTCATCAAGTCACGAGTTGAGGATCTTCAGTTGGGAGTCGAAAGCTATCAGAGGAGGCTCAATTTAACCCGTCCTGTGAATCAAGTGCTACCTCAACACGTAGAAAGATGTCCTTATACCGGCATTTCTGTCCCGAATTCCGGCATTTTCTACTTGAACAGTCGAGGTTTGATGAAGTTTATGAGGGTGGGTGAGCTTCACAAGTATAGTGATGGAACTCTTATACAGGTCAGAGATAAGTTGGAACATCTGAACTCGGGTGGGACATTGCCAGAGATGACGGAGGATTGGCATCCGGGTTACCGGCAGATGGCAAAGTATGTGATCAAAAAGATCGATCAAAAGCTCCGTGAACGTAGATTAATGAGGAGCTTGGAAAGATTCGTGGGTGGAAGACCGTATTTAGTGCACCACAAGCTACTGCAACGATCCATATGATGGGTCGTACATCTCAGGTCACTTTATATTGGTTTTCAATTGTGAATATGTAAATTTGTGAATAATGTGCTTGCATGGCTTGGTGTAGTGTTAAGGTATGATAATTTTTCAAGAATTTCTCACGAGATTCTAAATCTTTCAAAATATGTCATACCAAAGCACTACAACTATCCCTTATTAACTTAAGGGGGAGCAATAACTTGTTCTATGGCCAAACATTGATTTCATTTTTACCCAAAGACCGGTTAATCCATTCAATATCCCAAATATTAATGGTTAACATTTTGGATAAGGGGAGAAAATGGGATTAAGGAGACGTAAGTGTTACTTGGCTAAAAGATGAAAAAGACTTAATGATAATCCAACTTAATATGTGTTAAGCACGTGTTAAGGGGGAGCGTTTTTGATGATCAAAACACCTAAGGTACAAAACTTTTGATTTCAATATCACAAGTACCTTAGGTGATTTTCAATGATGTTTTCATGGTGGCAATTCCTTCCCAAAACACGCTTAATTCACGACGGATGTGGTGACAAAAGGGTGGTAGGAATAGGTTAAGTCCAATGATTCATCAGAGCCGATGGAATCTTCCCAAGGACAATTCCCTAGTTAGAATTAGAAGTCCTAGGAAAGATGGAGAAAGAATGTGAACGTAGCTGAATGCCGACCAAGTACTTAAGCTAGCACTGGAACAATCACAACAAGGTGCTAGTGATGACGTATTGGTAAGCATTGAAGGGGTTGAAGAATGAAAAAGAAATGTAAAGATAAAGGGTGTAAAGAAAGAAGCCCTCCTTACAACTTTAGGCAGAAACCGGGTCAATACATATGCTATTGAGGTCATTTTTGTTAATGATTCTCGGTATTGAAGAAAGACATCATGGACCCAGTGATGCAATGCACAACCCTTCCCCAGCTAACTCAAATATCTCTCAAAAGGTATTTGTTTTAATCACACGGAGATCAACACGTTATCTATTGGTTTATTCACTCCGAATAAACTGGTATTGAAAAGGTGGCACTCCTCTCCAGCCATCGCTCACTAAATCAAAACGCACAATCGAGTCTAGAGCCAAGAGATCATCAAAAGTCTCATTAGGACACTTTCCATTTATTCCTTGCTTTCTCACACACTGTGAAAAGTAAGAGATTTTCATGAGTCCTACGCAATATTCCTGTAATATTGCCAGAACATCCGAGTAATACGCAAGTATTACAATGAAGATGGAAATCCTGCTTGAGCCAACATCAAACAAGCTCATGGTAGGTTACACGTGCGGTTCTTTTAGAACCAATCTTGTGAAAAACTGGAAGGTAACAGTGGTTTAATTCTTAATTGAACTTAAACTCGTTCCAGGCCTCTTCGCATTATCATATGATCTTGCCAGAACACTCAGAGTGACTCTTTATTGACCACAGTGACGAGTGGAAATCCTTCTAGTGTCAACATCAAACAGCACTTGGTAGGTAACGTGCAAGATTCTTTATGAATCGAGCTCGTGACAACTGGAAAGCAACGATGGTGAAAATCTTAATTGAAATTCACTTGTTCCAGGTTTCATGAATTGACGGCTTTTAATCACAAGGATAATTTATCCAAGTGATTCACTCTTTATGTTCGCAGTCAGCTTTGGACGGTCGAGTAAAGAGAACGGGTTTACCCGCGAAATCCTGTCAGGAAGTTACTTAATTGAAACTATCCGTCACGGGTACGATATCTAATATCGTCCAACGGTCTTCACCGACCAGAGGTAAAATGCTACCGAATTAGAATAAAATGTTCAAAGCCATTTTATTCGTGTCGTTGCTGTGTACCTGCTAAAGACGGTGGCGTTGCTGTGTACCTGTTGAAGACGGTGGCGTTGCTGAGTACCAGTAAAGATGGTGGTGTTGCGGTGTACCTGGAAAAGTCGTTCCCACATGCTTATGTCTTTTGCAACAAAAATTCAAGAAAGTACAAGATGAAGTCTTCCGCTGTACCAAACTCTGAAGCTTTCGAGAATTCAACAAAAAGACGTAAGTGTGTGGAACATGAAGTCACGAGGAGGCAAAGTTCACAAGAAAGGCAAAGATCGCACGTGAAAGGCCAAAGAACAATGCTCTCAAGTCAAAGCCAAAAAGATCAAATCAACATATTCACAACAAAAGAAAGAAAAGAAGAAAAGACTACGAGCTAAAGAACGAAGACTTAGTATAGTATGCTAGGTTTAGAACTTTGTAACGTGGAGTGACCTCCCTTAGGGGGAGATTGTTAGAAATACGTTTTAACGTATATTAGAAGTATCGGTCACTCCACAATATGATTTATGTTGTAATAGCTCGTAGTTAGTATTTAGTTATTATTTGCTTATTAACTTAAGTAAGAACCGGTCCATGGGCTTGTCATGGACCGGCCCAAGTCCACTTATGACTTGGAACTATAAATACCCCTTTCCACTAAGGAAAGGGGTTGGTTGTTATCATTTCTTAATTTCCACTTAATAAAATTCACATAGTTTCTCTCACTTTCTCTCTCTAACTTTCTCTCTCTAGAAATTAACAAACCCCTTCATAGATTCATTGATTATCAATATTCTACAAAAATACAATATCTCCAAAAGTGTGAAAACACAACCTTAATTGGGATTTGATCTCCTAATTATTGTATTCGAATCTCAAACAAAAAGAAAAGGCAAAAATAGATAAATACTTTCGAGAAGCTCGATTTTGAAAAATACAAACTATAAGGTGGGTATAAGGCGGGTATTATAAAATATACCCTAAGGAAAAAGGCTCTTAAGTGCTTCACGCCGCCTCGTTTCCCCGCTTGCTTGTGAGTATTTTGACATTGAAGGCTAATCGAGGGTTTTGCCGCCCAAAGTATTAATACGTATACTATATTTGCTTGATTTTCTTTGTGATTAAACCCTCGTGAACAACTTGGTTTTCACCAAAGTTCTAAAGTCATTCGAAGGCGTTCACTCCACGTGATCGTTTTCATTCCTTTGAGGCTTCTTTAATCAAGAGTTTGATTCGAGGAGAGATTTTGTAGATTGTTGTCTACGAAGATACACCAAAATCCAAAAAAATTAAATATCATCAAAAACACAAAAAAATTGAAAATTCACAAAACAACCAAAAAGAATCTTCTTTGCTCACCTCCCATTCTTCGTGAAGTTTATGATCACTCGTAATCAAGCTAAACGAGCTCGTAAACGTCTTCAAAAGCAAGCAAATCAAGGATCGTTGATTGTTGAAGAACCTCCAATTGTTGAACCTATTATAGAACAAGAAGTCGTCATGGCTAATCGTACTATGATGGAGTTGCTACAAGCACCCACCGAGGGTTTTGGAGAGGCCATTGTTATTCCCGCCATCCTTGCGGAGAATTTCGAGATTAAGACGGGTTTAATGTCGATGTTGCAAGCAAATAAATTTCGAGGTCACGAGAAAGACAACCCGCATTACCATATTAGGAATTTCAACCGTCTCACCGCCACTAGCAAATTCAAAGATGTTCCACATGACGCCATTAAGATGATGTTGTTTCCATACTCGTTGGATGGTCCCGCAAAAATTTGGCTCGAGAAAGAACCGCCAAATTCGATTTTGACATGGGCCGATCTCGTTTCTAAGTTTGTGAACAAGTTTTTTCCACCATCGAAAACAACACACTTAAAAAATGAGATTTCACGATTTGTGCAACGTAACAATGAAAGTTTTTCAATGGCATGGGAACGATTTAAAGAGATGTTACATGAATGTCCTCACCATGATTTTTCGGAATTGCATCAAATTGATACATTTTATAATGGGCTTAATGATCATGAACGAGATTATTTGAATGCCGCCGCGGGTGGTAACTTTTTGTGCAAGACGACAAATGAGGCTTTACAAATCATTGAAAATCGATCTAAGGTTTATAGCCCTCGTAACACACCGAGTGTTGCCAATATGGGTTCGTCATCTTCGTCACAATCGTCTCGTAGCATTAACGCCTTACATGATGAAGCTAATGAGGAAAATCGGTTTTTTGATAGATTTGCTAATCTAATGTCCCATTGGAAGGCTCAAGAAGCTTCCAATTCCGCTTCGGTTAAAGCGGTTGCTAAGAGTTGTTTATCGTGTGGAGGAGCTCATGATCTTTCCGAGTGCATTACCACGGATGGTAACACTTCGAGTGCTTATGTAGCAACGGGAACTTACAACCAAAACGGCCAAGGTTCCCGCCAAAATCAAGCTCCACCAAACCAAAATGCTAATAATTATCGAAACAACAACCAAGGTAATTACCAAGGCAACACACGCAATTACAACAAAGGGAATTATCAAAGTGGGAATGGACAAATCTCTAATCAAAACCAAAACCGTGATTTTCAAAACACTACACAAGGTTTTCAAAATGCTCACACGAAAAATTTGCAAGGAGAATTTTTGGATTATGCAAAAGCAAATGATGCTAAATTTGATAATATGCAACGTGAGATGATTAGCTTAAGGTCCGAGTTGAAAAACGAGCTTAAAAATGAACTTGCTAATGAACTTAAGACTCATGCAAATAAAATGGAAGGAAATGTCCAACGTCTTCAACAAAACCAACAAAAGATGGAATTAGGACAACATGAGATTAAGCAAGAGTTATTGAAAGCGGATGCTAGGCAATCAAAATTTGAGGACCGAATGGCTAAGATGTTTGAAGCTATCATGTGTAAACCCTCTTCTTTGGGTGGTCTTCCTAGTGATACCATTAACAACCCGAGGGGAGAATTGAAGGTTGTTGCCACACGAAGTGGTAAAACTTTCAAGGAACCGATCTCTCGTCCAAGTACTTCTACGGAGAAGGAAATCGAGAAAGAACCCGAGGTGATGGTCGAAAAGGAGCACATTACAATCCCACGAAGTACCGCTCAAACCACACCTACGGTTGAACCAATACCAAATATGGAACCCGAGTTTCCAAGGCCGTTGCCTAATGACCAACCCACACCACCTTTACCTTACCCTTCGAGACGAAACAAAGAAAAAGCACAAGAAAGGAACAATTATCAATTTGAGCTATTTATGAAAATGTTTCGTGATTTGCATTTTAACATAAGTTTTGCCGACGCTTTAATCATGATGCCTCGATTCGCCGCAAACTTCAAAAGTATGCTTAACAACAAAGAGAAGTTACAACAATCGTCTAGTTGTTCATCGGTTTTTCTAAGCCGCATACCACAAAAAGTCGGTGATCCCGGTAAATTTTTGATTCCGTGTGCTATACAAGATATGGAGGAATGCTACGCCTTGGCCGATCTTGGTGCTAGTATTAATTTAATGCCTCTCGAGATTTTCAAATCGCTTTCGCTTCCGGCTCTTACTCCTTCGAACATGTCCATCGAGATGGCCGATCATTCTACGATCATGGCATGTGGAGTAGCCGAGGACGTTTTCGTTAAAGTCGGAAAGTTTTACTATCCCGTTGACTTTATCGTTGTAGACATCCCTATCGATCGAAAAGTTCCTCTCATTTTGGGTCGTTCATTTTTGGATACATCAAGAGCACTTATCGATGTTCATGCTCGTAATATCACCCTTCGTTTCAATGAAGAAGAACTTGTCATCAATGCAACACAAAACTCCAATCTTTCTCATGTATATTCTATTGCTACTTTAAACCATGGTGACTCGACCAATGTCGTTTGCAAAGAATTTTCACCAAGAGTTTTAGGGAATGTCTCCAAAAATAATTTACCATTTCCTCCGCCGGTGGAGGTTATGAGTGCTAAACCTACAAAGAAGAAACCATCAATACTTGAATCGAAAAATCCTTCACCTTCGTTCTTGAAAAGTGTTGATAAATTGCCGGTTTCTACGGAAGATCTTTCGGATGATGAATATATGGACCCCGATGGGGAGGTTTTCTTCGTCGATAAACGTTTTGAGAACTTGCCACCACCAAAACCAAAACGGTTTCAAAATGTGAGAATTTTTAGTGTAACTAACATCGTCTTAGAAACACCGAATGTTTTCGACATAATCAAAAAGGGTTTTCATAAGGAGAGTTTAAAAGATAACAAAGAAAAAGATCTTAAATATGATTTAATTGATTTTTCTACAAATCTAACTCCGTCATCACCACGTGATTTGAGTGCTACAAACTCGTCTACTCCTTTTGACGATGTTTTGTGTGGTCCTAGTATGGGGGAAGCCCCTTATGTTCCCTCATCCTTGTCCACCGAGGACGAGATATTCGATCCCGGAATTTCATGTAAAAGGAAATCTCGGTCTTCCACCGATGCAATAAATGGAAATTATATCTATTTGCTTGGTGCGAGTCTACCTCGAGTAGCTCAAACGTTTGTCTTACCAATTGTCTCACCCTTCTACTTCTCATCTATTTTCTTCAAACTCTTTGAGTTTATGGCACATGTTGAAGTGGCGTTAAATTGTCTTTTCCATAAAAAACGAGAACGCCATTTTCGACCCCGGTATTTTGCATCATCTAAGGACTTAGTCCTTTATACCGGTTGCTTTTTGGGCCTTGTTTATCATGTAAGCCCCGCCAAAAATTGACCACACCATGAATTTCCCTAAATGTTCACATTTTAAGGGGATCGAGTCGAGCTCATGACTCGGTTATCAAAAACGAGGTGCCTCGTGGGGGAGATCCCATGCTTATCTTTATGCTTTATGTTCACTAATAAGGGGACTTGTACCCTTCCAACTCGTTGTCTCGTGGTTGTTTTTGATTGTGTTATCTAGATCATCATCATCATCTACGATTGAAGACTCTCGTGTTCGTTTACGTGAGCCTCCATCGTTCGTTTGAAGAAGTTTTTCACGATTCCATGACATATCCTTTATTGTCCTAACAATTATCTTTTAGCATAATTAATAAACGGCTTTAGATATATTGTTGATCACCCTTTCCATGCTAGATCCTAAGCATTCGATTCTTCGTCTCTAGTATGGGGGTGCTCCACCTTTAGACTCGAAACATTGAGGACAATGTTTACTTTTAGTATGGGGGGGTGAATAGGTACTTGCTTTGCTACGCCCTCACTTTTTCCAACTTTCAATGTTTTGTTTTGCTAATAAGGCTAAAAATGGCCAAATTTTAAAATTTTTTAGTTTTCATAAGTGTTTTTAAGACACGAATGTATATTTTCCGATGGATAGAATAAGAGTTAATTTTTGACTTGATGGGCATTTGGAGCCATTTACATTCCTTAACCCGCTCAATTCAAGTTTTGCTAGACTTTTATGTAGGGAGCTTTAAAACGCGAAAGTCTTAATTCATTCGGGTTAAGAACAAGAACTTTTCGCAAGTTCCTATAATTGATTCTAGAAAGTCACTTATCAAGGGAACTTTAAAACGCATTCTCTAAACTTGAAAAAGTCCAAGAAAGTGCAAGATCCTATAGGTGGCTTGAAAACCCAAAACTTTGATTTGATATAGTCTTAATGAAAGCTAATCCAAATTTGGCTTAATTTTGACTTGCATGGCTAAGTATTCACGAGTCTCTTTAATTAGAGGTCTTTATATAGTGAAGAACGAGAAATGATAGAGTTAGACAAGTGATCATGCTAAACGTAGAACATGAAAGTGTTCTTTCAAAAACTCATATGTTTTTAATTGTGGCTTTTTCTTCCCATAAGATCAATGCATTAGGAATAAAATCATAATTGCAATAAGTAAGGTCGTACGATTTGAAAGGTTACTTAGCCTCTAGCACAAGATCGTTTAAAAGTTGCTCGGGGTTGAATAGAGTTCATAGCCAAGGCATAACTTATTGAAGCGGGACGCGAAGATTGGCGATCATCCAAAAAGGCCCTAACAAGGCATGAGGAGCTCTATTTTTGCTAAAGATCCAAAGATGATGTGAAGTATCATTATTCCAAAATCAATATGAAGGATCGAGACACACGACGAGAAGCAAGTACTCCCCTAAAGAATGGAGAAAGTCTATCCAAAAAGACCCTAACAAGGTATGAGGATAAATATATCCAAGTCCGAAAAGGAGGCGGATCGTTGTATATCAAAATCCAAAGTCAAGATTGAAGAAAAATGATGAAGTCGTGGTCCTATATGAAGAATCTCTCAAAAACGTCAAGTGAAGAAATTCCAAATATATGAAGAGAAGACCATAATTTCGAGAACGTCTTCCCAAGATTTGAAGTATGAAGTACATGCCAAATATCGGTCCGAGAAAGGTATCAAATCGTGAAACGAGTTATGCCAAGATATGAACTTAAGGAGATACACGAGAAGCCGTTTTAAAAGATTTTGTCCTTCGGCTAACTATTGATCAAATCGTGCTACTTTGCTTTCGGACTAATAACTACTCAAATAAGTCAATATGAATCACTTGTGATCCATGACAATTAGATAAAAAATGCTAGTAACCCATTTCTTTTATAATAACTAGGATTGCGGGGAGAAAAAGTATTACACAATTTGAACGTATGAGTAGTGTTAGCATTGTGACTTGTACCAACAATGATCTTGTTTTTGCACTTAGCATGGAATGTACGACAATCAAGGATGACGAAATTTACTCTAAGGGACATTAACTTGTTTCTATTCTTTGACCCTAAAAGTCACATTTTGGTGATGAAAATCATACATTATGTCTTTACACATCATCGTAGTATGTTGCAAGTCTTTTACTCTTCAATAAAGGTTAATAAAATTGAACTTTGGTGATGCTTAGATACTTTATTCTAGCATTGCGTGAGGGCACGGCAATGGCTTAGTATGGGGGAGTGATGAGATGGCATTTATACATGATCTCATCGTTCTTTTCGGGCTTTAAATGCATAAAAATGTCATAAAATACCATATATATGCTTGTGTTTGTTTACTTGTGTGTTTTAGGTATGGATATCGTGAAAAAGACAAAAGATCACAAGATACAAGGAAAAACGAACACGAGAAACGAAGCCGTACAAAGAACCGGGCCCTAATCATGGAATTTTCATCAAATACCCTTGAAGACTTGAAGACAAAACAAGATTGATCCTCAATGAATGAAGAAATGACACTTAAAACCCTTGTATATTAATAATTACAAGTTTGGTCCCTTAAGTTTGTCAAAATTGCAAAAAGGTCCTTCAACTTTGAAGAAATGGCAAGAATAGTCCCTCAACAAATTCAAATTGCCAATTATAGTCCCTCATGAAGATTAAGATGCATTGAAGACCTTGGAAGATCAACAAAGTCCAAGAACAGCCCTTGAAATATCACAAAATGTCATAAACAACCCTTTGAAACATTTTGAAGAAGTTTTGAGCCAAAAGTGACAATAAGGGAAAGATATTAACAAAGGAAGTTCAAGTTTAGGGCTGAAAAACTTGAAATGCTAAAAACTACAAAAGCCAAGGACCAAATGTGTCAAAGATGAAACATTTAAACGGAAAAAGGCGCTTAACACCTTACTTTCCCCCTTTTTAGGATCAAATGGTTTACTGTTTATCTTTCTTACAGCCCAGAAATTACCACCACGTTTACTTAGGTAAAATCTAATTAAATTGGCACACGTGTAATTCCCACCACCCAAAACCCTTCCCACGCCTAAACTACCCAATCCCACGCGTGTGTACCAAAACCCCAATTCCCCATTCCACCAATCAGTTTACACCTTGTCCTCCAAGGCAATGACGTGTCCCCAAATCAATGGCCATGATATATTGCTTCATCACAAGGCAAATTTAAACGTCCAGGATCAAATGTGGACAGCTCATCACCAAAATCGTCTAGAAACCTTTAAGGGTATTTTTGAGATTTTCTACTGTTAGGGTTTATGTTTTTAGCCTTCTAGTATCTTCCTATAGGTAGTATATAAGGAGACCCAAGCTGTGGTGATCCCTTTGTTCTAGTTTTAAGCATAAAATCCTTGTAATCCCTTTTTTATGAAATAAAAGTTTGGTATTTGAAAAATTCAATTGTAATTCCTTTTTAGTTTATAAAAAGTTGTGTGTTGGGTTTATGCTTGATTCTGAGTTCCAAGTTTATTTTGGTTCATTGATTTTGAGTTTCAAAAAATTGTTCAAAGTTTCTGAAATTTGAGTAATTTTGGTAAAAATCTGTTTCACATGTTTGGATGTTAAGAAGTTTGGTTTAGTTAGTGATATAGGTGTTTTAAAACGTGTTTAAGAGGTTTGTTAAGGTTTTGGAAGAAGTTAAGAAAGAAAGAAAATAAACAGATTGATATATTGCTTGCTATTTTGTCTTTCTTCTTTGATTTTCTTCAAGCAGGTGTCAAGAGCTGTTGATAAAGGGTCTGCACCAGCCCCAGCTGGTAGGGAGGTGGTTAAGCAACCACTAGGACCCTTGGATGTAAGGGTCCTAAGGTAAATCCCTTTTACCTCTTTAAAATTTCAGAAAGTGCATATGCTTATATGATCTTATATGATTCTGTGCTATTGTGTGTTTAGGTCACTGGATTTGTGTTCTTTTTGACTTATATGCATGTTAGATGTCATAGGAGTCAGTTTGGAAGTGTTTTGTTAGGTTTTGATTCATATAAGTTTGGTTTAAAAATTTAAAAGGCTGTTTGGCAACAAGGATTAGCAGGGTGATTAATTTGATTTGAGCTTTTAAAGTTGTTAAACCAGTTGATTAAGGATTGAGCTAGGTTAGTAGTTAATTGGTGATTAGTTTAGAAGGTTTTGAGAACAAGTTTGTGTTGGTTAAAGGAAAAAGTTAGACTTAAAACCTGCTGAGCCATAAACTGCTTAATTTTTCATGGATTCATGAGCTTTAGTCTTGATTTCTGTTGAGATTTAGGTTAGAAGTGTTATTGAATCTGCTTGAGAATCATTTTGTGAGTTTGTGTGTTTAAACTTGGCTTTTGAATGTCAATAGATTGCTGGAATTTTGCCTAAGAGTCCACTGATCTGCTCTATACATCTCAGAAACTGCATATTGATTTTGGGTGCTTTGATTTGCTTATTGAGTGTGCTAGGTGTGCATTATTTGTGTGTTATTGACTCCTTGAGCTTCAATAAGCTCAAGGGTGCCCCAATTGTCCAAAAGCAACCACCAAATAAGCTCAAACCAAGCCCCTCTTGGCATCAAAAGTGCACAAGTGTGCACTTGCCATTGTTCATCAGAAAAAGCAACCAATCTGTCACATATTTGATCTTTGATTTGTTCTAATCTTTGCATAAAAAGGAATTGGAGTTGGATTATAGCTTGTTTAAGTGTGTCAGATTGGTTAAGAAAAGTTAAAAAGCAAAAATAAAAAAAAAGAAGCAAAAAAGGCGGTTTCAAGACTCGAACCCACAATCCCCACGTTCACACACACACAACATTACCACTGCGCCCTAGGGTCTTTGACTGCTAGGGTGTGGTTTTGTTTTATACTTAACCCGTTTTTCCTTTTGGCTTAAATAAATAAGCCGTGGCTTATTTTTGCATTTTCCAGCTTATTTACTCTTCATTTTTGCTTATTTTCATTTTTCCTAGAATCTTATTAAGTTTATAGATTTTTCTAGCTACTTTTTATATTTTTCCCATTATTAGTTTATTTATTAGAATTTATTTAATAGACGTATTTTAGAAAAGCAATAAAAAATAGAAAAAAGATTTTTAATTTTCAGGAAAAATAGTTTTTAGCTTTTTAATATATAACTTGAGGTTTACATCTTATTTTGGTTTTATAAACTTTAATTTTTAATTTTATATTATTTTAAGGTTTTTTATAAACTTTAAAGATTTTTATAAAATTATTAAAAAAAAGTTTAGAAGCTCTAATTAGTGTTTTTCTCTTAGCTATATTATTTAGGATTTTTAGAAATTTTTTATTTCAAGTTTTATAAACTTTTTATTTTTAGCATTATTTTATTATTATTTTAATATTAATTTTTCAAAATTTTATTTTTCTTTCTTTTTCATTTTTCTTAAGTTCTTTATCATTAATTAGGACTATTTCCATTTTTAGAATATTTTTATAGTTTTTAGATTTATTTTTATAATTATTTTAAGTTTAATTAGGTTTTAATCATTTTTAATCATTTTTAGAGTTTTAAAAATAGTTTTATTAGCTTTTAATTTTTAGAAAATTACTTTTTAGTCTTCTAATAATATAAGTTAAGTAATTATCCAATAAAATCATATTTTTGACATTTGAATTAATTATATTTAATTTTAGGGCTTTAATTAGCATTTAAAATTAAATATTTAATTAATAAAAGGTTTTAAAATATCTTTGTTGGATTTTTGTTTTTATTTATATTATTATTGACTTGTTTTTAGTCTTTTTAATTATTGATTTTGTTTTTGGTCTTAGTATATAATTTTTAATTTGGGTAGTTTTTCACGGCTTTACGTTTTCGTCTTTTTCGTCGTAGTTTAATTTTAACGTAACCGTCTTTCATCTTCTCATCCCCATTCTTCTCAATATTAATCTCAAAGAAATACAAGTTAATTCACAACACCATACCTCCTTGGGAAACGAACTTTCTCTCATTTTATTTGATTGGGTCATTAGTGTTGATTTTTCCTAAAATCATCACTCGATACTTACCGCTCATATACGTTCTTTTGTTTTCCTAAACAAGAGTCGTGTTTTACCACAATCACTACCCATCTGGCACATCAAGATCTACATTTCATATTCACATAACCTCCTGCCCACTACCGGCAGTCAATAATCAGATCCTAATGTCAACAATCATTTCAGGTCTCGTGAGTCGAGTATTTTGTAAGGTTAGGTTCGCCATAATAGGAAACCTTATACCTAAAAGACATGTCCAACTCACAATGGGTGTATGTCGGGTGTCTTCATCCCAACTCCTGCTTACAAATGCTCTTATGTTTAGATCCTAACGAGATTCGATCTTGATCCTAATACGATAATTATCAATGATAATCTCTCCAAAGGAAAACGATTTTACAGTTTATTACCAAAGGTCAATCATTCAAACATAAAACAACACTTATAGTATTTTGTATCATTACTTTACCTCGTCCCTTCGATTGCGGTGCTACGGTACTTACATCAAGATTTGTTCTCAATGACTTCTGAGCAAATCTCTAGAAATTCGATGCGAAGCGAGGATCTTGATAGAGATGATCGATACAGGCACACCATGTTTACATAACTCCTTTAAATACAAAAGAGTCAATTTCTTCATCAAGAATCTATCATTAACAGGAATGATATTAACAGATTTGGTCAGTCTGTCGACGATGACCCAAATCGAATCAAATTTAGATGATGACCTTTGCAATAGCTAGACGTTTACTAATGTATGAGGCGATGTATGCCTTCATAGTTTGCCATCAGTACAACTTCTTCTGATAATGATACATTAAATCAGAAATGACAAGAATAGAATACTTATACTTACAAGATTCTAACATAACTACATCTCACAATCTCCATATTTAGGCAACCACAAGTGACCTTTAAAACATTTAACACTATTGGCTTCTCTATTTTAATGGTTCACATTAGCCGCGAACCACTTTTATTATCTATATTATCCTTTTTACAAACATTGTTTATTTTTATATCGTTCGGCAATTTATTTTGCACATTCATTATTAAGGAACATGTCCTAATTGGTTCTTTATCTTTTCTACATAATGTGTCAGTATCCACATTCACTTTCTCCTGAAGAAATATATATATATATCATGACCGTATTAATTCAAATTTTCTTTCTTCATATCTTCTATGTTTTAGTTTCGTCTCAGTTATTATTTTTCTCAGTTTTGCTCAGTCCGGCGTCTAAAGCGTCGATAATTATTACAAGTAATTAAATAATAAATGTTTAATTTTATGAAATGTAATCGTAAAAGTTTTAAATTTTCTCAGTTCGACCAATCATATAAAAATGTTCAAAATAAATTTGAATTTAATTAACACAATTTTTGTTGATTTATCGGAAATAATTAGTAAGATCCGTAAATGTTCGAAAAACCTTCGTTTATTCTTTGGTAAAAATTTTCTTAGTTGAAAAGCAAAAATTGTCGTTTCAAATTTCAAGTCATGGTTTAAATGTTTTCCTCAATCCCTTTTAGGTTGTCTTGAGGTATACACAAACATTTACCCCTAAACAGAAGTTTAGTTAAATGTTTTAGTTATAAGGAATGATTCCTTAAAAATCCTTTTGATAAGACATTTGTCAAAACACATTTGCACTTTCTTTTTGGTAAAACCCAAAGTCTTAAAAGGGCCCTTAATTTTTGAAGAGTCAATATGGATTCCATTATCTTTTAATCACACGGTCAAATAATGTAAAGGATTAAGTCTTTAATCTCATGTTAATTATTCAAGGTACATGTTTTTATTGTTCGGCCAATTTAGGGCAGTCTATAAATAATTATTAACTCCTTTCAATTCTTATAAACAAACAAATAGTTCTTAATGATCACACGCATGAATTTATCAAATTAAAGTCTACACACGTGATTCACCAATTTTATGAATACTACATGTGTATTAGTCAATCCAAACGACATCACGTGAAACTCATAATGTTCATTACAAGTTCTCGATGTAGTGATTGAAATAGATAATCTTTTTCGCGGACGCGAAATTGATGATAACCATGTCGTGGATCTAATCTTTAAAACATACGCTAGAACCTTGTAAATGATCGAACAAATCTTCCATTTCGAGTCATGGATATCTTTTTCGATTGTCAATTTACTCAGTTCACAGTAATCTATAAATATAAGGAATGATAACACCATAGCTCTTTATGATGACGGGATCGGTAGAATAAAATCTTTCTCCGACAACTCTCTCAGTTGTACGGTAATTCCTTTAATTCAGATGGTGCTGACGTACAGTGCACAAGCCACAGGTGCAGCACCGGAAATATAATCAATACCAATTTCAACTTGCCTTAATGGCAAAAGTCTAGGTAATTTACCAACAAATACTTCCTAAAGTTTCAGATAACAGAAACATTTTTTTTTAAATTCATATTAGGTTCTTTCTAGATTACAATATCTATGACTAGTTCACAACCATTCATGGTATAATTCCAAGTCTAAATGCAGGATATGGTCATTCATTAAGAATTATTTAGATCACTTTTGATAATTAACATCTTATCATTTAGGGGAATTCTACTCGAGTTCTCATCAGTTAAGACAATGTCGTCATGTCATAATCAATCAATCCATTCTACTAGCACTATTAAATTTCCAGTTTCATTGTCGTCGATAAGATGTGAACTTCTCAAAAGTCTAATAATAACTCTTAATCCTTCACAATTCAAGGATATATGGAGACACAACTACCATTAAAAGAGTAAGGTCAACGCATAATCTACGCGAGAGAATTTCATTTCAGATACAGACGAAAAATTTTAACGAATATGAATATATCCCATGTTTTCATAATTTGAGTACGCATTCGAAAGCTCCTTAAATCGTTACCGAGGTCATTCAAATGAAACCAAATCAAAAGAAATGATAGGAACGTCGATACATCCAATCGGGTATCAACACTCGGTAATCAGATACTTTTCCTAAGAATCTCACTACGAGAGAATTGGACAAGAAGGGAATATCAATTGTCAAATAAGACAATTTCCACAGATGAGTAAATTCGACTCAGAAGAATAGATGCTACAGGCACATATGTAGGTGTCCCTAACACTATGTCCTTATTTTTCACTTCTTGCAGATCTCATAAATATTAATCTTTCTCAATCTTCAAAGAAAATTTAGTGTTTATTAATCAGTTTTATGGTGACTACTAATCAGCCTTTCATGGTCCATTCTAAATTGTATGTAGGCGCGCAACTATATACAATTTCAAGATTAACGATGCAATACTCAGTTCGTCAAAATTTTATCATCATGTTTATAATAAAAACATTTTCATGCTTAATACTTAAATAAGAATCGAAAATAAATTTACAAAGATTTTCTTTGTTATGAAAACAATTAAGTTTTCCAAAGGGTTTCATAAATAACCTCATTTCGATAATGATTACTTATAAATCTCACTTTAGATTATCCTTACGGTAATGAAAATTCAATTTTTCTCAATGGATACTGTTTTATCTTATAAAAACAATGAGTGATCTGCAAAAGAGTGATGAAGAGTTGTTCACCAAGAACTAACTACAATATGATAGGAAATGAGCTTTTGCCAAATAATCATGAGGTTCATGACCTCGATGGCACTCAAAAAGAATAATCCACAACGTAACTCAAATCGAGTTGAGTACTTGCTCAATGGTTGCATCACTAATGCGAGCATTAGGAAGAAGCAAGAAAAGATAGATATCATCGATACATGTAGAATTTAGCAATCAAGGGTAGTATTTTCATTAATCACAAACAAGTCAAAATTGTACCGTAACACATTACGTGTCACTATGTCATACAATTCCAAGAACTCATCCTACCAACTGATGTCTCAGTTAAGTTAGGGATTTTTAAAAGATACCACAATGAATACTAATCTACAAGAGTCATTAGGTGTTCCACCTGTCCCAGAAGATCCATAGGTCCCAATTCAGAAGAAGATCTCTTCAATTTATTTATTGGACACTGGGCATCCTCATCATTAGACAATGGTTTAGGAGCAACCCTTAACACAAACTAACAATCATTCTAAACCTTATAATTCAATCACAGAACTTAACGACTTCCTCTTAACAGTCTCATATTCCAAACGGGTTAAATTTTACTTTATTCAAGTTTCAACCAACTCATATTCAATGCGATATCCTATCTCATTCTCCAATACTTTCAACTTTATTCTTAGACCTTAATAGGGCAATAAAAGCTCGATATGAACAACACTTAATTTCCAATCCTATAGCTCTTTCAACAATAGTTATCAAATGAGTCACTAGTATGAAATGACTCACACATTCAATTAGACTTCTCGGAAAGGTATTAGTGGCATGAGGCTTTTGGGTAAAGGCTCCAATGACAGCCTCAAGTGCAACATTCACCCTTTCGATTTCAAATTTAAGAATTGGGTGACAACGAATCAGATGGCATCTTTCTAGGTGGTAACGTTTTGTCAAACTCCACTCTATCAGGAAAGATCGTCATGACATCGATATCAGTTTAATCTCGCCAATTCTTCTTCAATATCATAATCATCTAATACCAACATTTCTACGAATATCAACCATTTGTAGGGATCATAAATATCCACAACTTGGTTTAGATCTAGGATAGCTAGAATTCCTACGAAAATAGCTTCGATTGATTTTCTAGGGGAGTTAGGGTTTCTTGTGACAATCTACGTCGTATAAATACCTCGTATAAATATTAAAATAATCATCAAACAATCATGTAATCAAATTACATTATATGTATATATATAATCCAAGTTATATATATATATTAAAATAACACTTCTCAGTCTGGCCTTGTCGGTAACTCGAGAATTCTTCGGCACCGTTATAGTCAAAAGATTTTTAGACATTTTTAGAAAAATGTTTATAGTTAAAAGATTTTGAAATGTTTTATTCAAAACCTTAGTTTTAAAAATCTTTCGTTCTCTATAACGAGAGCTCTAGTACCAAACTATAACACCCCCAAATTTATACAACTCAATACAGCGGAAGACTCGTTGGTGTTACAGGATATCACATTACTCACATCATAGACAACGCTTAAAAATCGCGTCGTTTATTAATAAAGCATTTCCATTCATAAATATCAAAGTTACATAGGTCCCAAGTCATTGTATTTAATACATGTTTTACAAAGCATTTGAATGGAAATAAGTATTTAGGTGCGGGCCATGAATTCTTGTTGTCTTCCCGAGAATTACCTTCAAGTACCTGAGATAAAACATGTTAAAAGAAAAGGTCAGCGATAACGTCGAGTGAATTCATAGAGTTTAATAAATTCCATCAATATAGCTTTAGTATAAAATTATTACCAAAAATCATTTCGTACAAATCATTATAATAGGCCATAAAATAGCCAAAGTCATTTTTATACAAATCCTTATCGAAAATCATAATATAGGCATTTGCCTTAAAAATCATTATACGAGCCAATGTCGTAAAAACATCATACAATACGTTCTATAACGTTGTATAGATTAAATAAAAAAATCGTTATATGAATATGGTTATATGAAACCAAAACACGAACATAATATCAATAGTATGACCCCGTATTGCTAGTCAGGCAATACATCGTAATTCGGTGCGTATAGAAGTATTTCGTTAACTGGATTATTATAAGCCGCATGACATTGTTACCTTACTATAACCAACAACGGGTAGCTAACACGATACTCAATTTGCCCATCTAAGTTAGCGTGTCGTCACAATAATCACGCTATGGAAATCTTCTCATACATAAATTCGCTTACCAATCAATGTGGCACGCCGGGGATCAACCGTCAAGGCGTGAACTGGGGTGATCATCCCCAAATAGTACTATTATATGCATAAGCGTCTACCAAATCCCGGTAGTTCACAATTCATGCTAATGGGACTTTTAGTGACATAACCTAACTTTAATAATCCATTTCATTTCATCTATCGGTTCATTTAATCATTCATCGGGTCATACAATCATTCGGGTCCAAATCAGTAAACAAACAATCGGGACAAATGGTGTCCTATTTTAGTCAAACTAACATGTTATCTCCCTTGCGGGTTTATAAAACATTTCATAAAAACATTTAAAAGAGTGTGAGGCTATGAACTCACGTTGATGTGGGAAAGCGGGTTGTCGGCAATTCGGATGTACGGTACGTGCTTCAATCACAGAAACCTTGACAAATAATACTCGTCTTAGACTCTTGTCCAATGACTTTATAGATTCGGGTCCAATAGGCCCATTACAAGCCCAATATATTATATTAGCCCAATTACACTTTTATTATCAATATAACACTTTATATGTTGGGCCCAAATGGGTTAAGCCCAATAAATAAGTTTATAAGTGTTTTAGCCCATTTTGTTGTATTATTAGTCCAATAATGTTAACATAGTCCGTTAATGTCCGTATATTATATAGTTCGGGTTTTATCGGTTTTTACTTGTTATATATGTTTATATATCAGTATATGAGTTTATAAAAGTTTACATTAGGCGGGTCCAACCGTCTAAGTTTTATTTAACAAAAACGTTAATTTTACGGTAATAGCCGAAAAAGTCGTAAAAATCATGTTTATAGTTTTATAACTTATAAAACTTATCAAACTACCATTTTTATAAAATGTCTATTTATTTATCCTTAAACATATTTATATAAATATATTATATGAGTTGGTGGGTTTTAATTCACATTTTATACTATTTTTATTTGAGTGCTTATATAATACTATTATACTTTAATTTCCAAAATCTGATTTTTACTTTCATGTTCACCAAAACAGCCATATCTAGAGTTCTATATGGAGATAGAAGCTCAAATTTTTATGACATAAACTACATGATATGTGCTTCATTTAACTCTTCTATATCTACTGTTGAATCAGCATCTAAGTATTTTCTAAAAATCGTCCAAAACAGTGAACTCAGATTTGTACTCTAAACTTGTTTTGATCATATCTCACTCATCCTAATGATTACATTGCATGGCCAACTCTAACATGTGTACAAGATATATTAATTACTGTATATTGATTCTACTTTGCCATTTTATCAGTCTAACATGTGGTTAGTTACTGTTTTTATACAGCCTACCATTTAAGCAAGATTAACCATTTCTACATATAGTTTTTCATCTTTTTACCCATGATTATCAACACCAAATCCCCACACAATATTTTTATCATCATATATCATCATACATATATACATTTAAGAAGAAAATACATGATTACATAATCAAATTAATAAAAGGATGGGGAGGACAATCTTTATACCACCAAAGTGATGAAATGATGAGCTTTTGGATGAACAAGACATGGTTTTGGGTAACCAATCTTATGAGATATCAACACCACTTCTAGGATCACCAAGTATTTGTAGATTCCTCCAAAAATCAGCCCTTATTCTTCATGAAAACTCCTTGAGAAATCAGCCCCAAACTCCTTTGAAAACTCCTTTTTACATGTTAAGATCACCTCCAATCTTCATAACTTCAATGGGTTTTCATCATATGTAAATTATACATATGATTTATGGTTGAATCAAGATCAAATGGGGGTTGTTTTGGATGAGTTTGGGACGAATTTTAGAGAGAGGGAGGAGAGTGTTTAGTGGTTTGCATGTGTTGAAATGAATGAAAGTGGTTTGAGGTGGTGGTTTTGATGTTGGTTGCTAGTTTACAAGTAAACTAAGACATGTGTCTTAGCTTATCTTGTAAGCTTGACACCACATGGTGTTGTTAGCTTTGTTTAGCCATGAGTGGGGGTGGGACAAGTATGTACTTGTTCCATCCCCATTAATTTACGGGTATTCCTCGATTCTAGTTACCTCGATTTGCGTACCCTCGGGTCGGTTTACGAAAAACGTTTTTATAAATTATGAATCAGCGGCACAAAACGAATCTAATAAAAATTGTCTCATCAAAAACGGAGTTCGAAAATGTAAATACGTAATCCTAAGATTTCCGGTTTAGTCGTATAGAACGTTAAATTAAAATCGTAAGTCCTAATCTCTTTTCGTAAATTTGTGAGTTTATGAACCAACACAAATTTAAAACTCCAAAATAATATTCACGGATAAATTTATTTTCTGAAATGTCGGACTGTCACCAAAGACGGTGTATGTAAACGTGAGCACGTAACGTAGAATCCTCCGGTTTAGACGTAGTCGATGCTACTTCAAGACGTAAATCCAAATTTCTTCCCAAAAATAAGTGAGTTCATAATATAACATTAAAATAATGTTTTGAAATAATATCTAAGAATAGAATATCAACCATAAATTGACGGATTGTCACATACTATCTATTTCATCGCCAACCGTGTAATCAGCATGCGCGTTTTCTTTCATCTGAGCGGATTACGCAGTAGCGGACCTGCAAAAAATTTAGTAGTAAATTGTACGAATTCAAGGTATTCCATCGACCATCATATTAGACAGAATTCATGTTCACGATCACGTGTATGTTTACGTTCACCTTTGCGTTTACGTCTCATTCACAGTATGATGCTGTTTCAGTTCATGTTTATAATATCTCATGATTTAAATTCACGATTTGCGTTCATGACATTGTTTATGATCATATTCGTGTTCCATCTCACGATGCATATTTCACAGCGTGTTACCGAATAAATTACAGAAAACTTAAGAAACCAAACCTAAGTTTGCATAACTTTTACATAATCAGACAAACGTTTCACATCTCAGGCTATATCGATTGACATTCTTTCCTCAGTCAGCATAGGTTTATGATATGTCCTTGTATCACGTTCACAGTATGTTTCACATGTCAGGTTCGCAATAAATTCCATGCCCAACGTTCCTCATATAATCGTAAACCACGTTCATAATTGTTCACGTAGAACGTTCACAATTGTTCACGTAGAACGTTCACACAATTGTTCACGTAGAACGTTCACAATTGTTCACGTAGTTCGTTCCTTATATTCTCAGCAGCTTGCTCAGAGAGATAAATATTATCTTTTTAGGATAATCGTACGTACCATTTCATGTACCCTACATGCTACAACTTATTCATTCTATCAGATTCAGAAAAATCCATCTTAAGTATGGAACCAGAAATTATTTCACCATTCATCAGGACAGGGTCAGCAGGACCAAGATTTTCATTGTGCTTAGACCTTCGAAGGAGTCGTTTCGAGCGGGAAGCAACTCGGAATGGAGGAGTCCATCCGGACCTCTCACCCTTTTCCTTCAATAATTCAGTTAAGTTCTTCCAGACATGTCACGTTCCATGTTCACGTCAGTCATGTCACGTTATACCCTTTCAGCAGCAGTATGTTCTAAATCAAGGACGAATGGTCCTTCAGCTTATATGTCTTTCATCTTTCATGCCGTTTCAGTCTATGCGTCTTTTAGCTTATTTAAATCTAATCAGCTTAAATTACTTTTAATTCGAGGACGAATTTATCCTTTTTAGAAGGGAAGAATTGTAAAACCCAGTATTGTCGTATTCTTAATTCGGGGACGAGTTATTCTTTTTAGAGGGGAAGAATTTTAAAACTCGTATTTAAAATTTTAGAATATTAAATACGCAGTCTCGACTTTATTATAAACTATATATAATTATTCAAGAAAATAATTATTAAGTTCAGGAAATATTATGAATGTATTATCTTAGCATACAGAAAGGATAGATACGTTTCAGGAAACAAAAAAAACGCGGGAATTTTAACGCGAAGACGTACGTTTTAAAAAAATAAGAATAATAAAAGTATGCTTGTTGTTGTTTGGGCTGCCACGAGTCAAAAAAAAAGAGAGGAACAAATGGGCTTGAAGCCCATCTTGGCATAACAAAAAAAACAAACGGGGAACAACCCCTTTTCCTTGTAACGGCAGAAAAGAAAAAAAAAAATAAAACCCTAGAACCCTAATGGTGGCCAGCGGCTGTTGTAAAAAAAAAGTCAAAGAGTAAAAGTGCGTATTGTTTTGATTCGGACTTAGGCCTTGATCCTTGTTCGTGGTAACTAACCATTCATGAATCGGTAAGTCGCCTTTTCTTTCCTTTAATTAATCACGAAGCTCCATGATTCTGTATTAAGAAAACATGTAGTTATAAGCTAAACATGAATTTAAAATGATCCATGGGCGGGCCTTGAGGGTTTTCACAAAAACCGAGACACCTTGTGTGTCTCGGTGTGGTTGTTTTTATTCCAGCCACTTGGACGGGTGGTGTTTGTTTGGGACCAGCCACGACCACAAGGGTACGGTGGTGATGTTTTTGATTGCCAGCCACGAAAAAAAACCAAGCAGGGGGCGTTTGTATTGTTAAACAGTAAGGGGGTGTTTGGGTTTGGTAGAAAAGAAAGCGGTGGGAATGGTAGTTGAGTTTTTGTATACCCTTTAGGAAAAGAGCAACAAATAGGGTAAGCACGACGATTTAGGAAAACCGTGTGTAAATGACCCTAAAGTGAGTTCGTTCTCAAGGAGGCTAGTGTGTTATGTCTGTAATGAAATGGATTAGATTTGTGATTATATTGAGAAAAAGAAAAGTAGAAATGAGATTAAAAGAGAATGACGGTTACGAAGACGGATTAAGCTAAGACGGAAAAAGGCGTTCACGTAAAACCGTAAAAAGCACCAAATTAAAAATTTTAATCTAAAAATTCCTAAAAATTACCAAAAATCCACAATAATATTCTAAGAGTTTAAAAAAATCCAAACTAGCCAAAACCTTTTAATTAATTAGATAATGACTTTTTAATGCTTATTAAAGCCCTAAAAATCAAAATTAATTATTAAAAACTCCCAAACAAGATTTAAAAGTTTGTAAACCTCAAAAATAACCTAATTAGGCTAAAAAGTATTTTTTAAAATTTTAAAACCAAATAAAACTATTTTTAAACAATTAAAAACTATTAAAATCAATTAAAAATTAAATTAATTCTAGAAAATAATTGAAAAGCCCTAAAAATATTTGGAAAGTTACAAAATTCCTAATTAAGTGTCTACAATCTATGAAAAATGTAAAAACTTAGAAAATCAGACTTTTTATTTTTAATAATAAAATAATATTAAAATATTAATAAAAATCCAAAAATCCTAAAAAATTCTAAAAAGTTGCAAACCTACTTAATTTACCCAAATTAAACAGAAAATGCAAGTGAAATTACCCAAATGCCCCTAATGGGCCTTCAAATGGGCCAATAACTAAAATAGTCCACTCTTAATGGGCTAAAAGGCCCAATAAACTAGAATCCACCAAATAAGCCCAAAATTCCCAATTAAGCTCAAAATTTAATTTTAAACAAAATATTTCAAAGGCCTAAAAGCTGAAATGTGGCTTATCACAGCTTAATCAACACAAAGCTTATTCTTAATGGGCTTTTTGGCCCATTAAGCCATCAGCTTGTGCCATGAGCTGAAATTCAACACACATCATCCTTTTGAGGTTATAAAACGTTTTGCAAAAAGAATTTTCAAATAAGTCAACTGGATAAGCCAGAAACAACTCAAAAGCTTATTCACAAAACGACAAAATAGTCGTGTTTGTGATCTAGACAACCTCAGAAGCTGATTTAACTTGCAAAATGTTTCTTATGACAAAACTAAGCTTAATAATCAAAAACTTTTCCAATAAGCACACTTAATAAGCTGGAATGATCAAATAAGAACTTGGTAAAAAGCTAACTAATTCGTTTTCTAGTCAAACTTATAAGTCAAAGCCTACGAACCTCCAGATCTGTTAAATGGGTGGAATAAGCTATATTGATTACACAAACAAAGTTATAGCACGTTGGAATAAGCTAGAGTGAACTTATAAATAAGCTGAAATTTAATACTGGCAGTGGTAAGTGGATTTGTGAAAGCAGTGGGAAAGGAGTTCCCACTGGTAGTGTAAATTGCACAGGGACTTGATTAAGCCTTGTAGCTTTGTTCTTTGGTTTCTTTGGACAACAATGGCACTCCCACAACCAGTTGAGTTGTGGGAAGTCAAATCAATGATAAAAACACAAGCACAAACACATAAATCAAGAAATCATGGCATAAGAATGTTACTGATCTAGCATGCATAAGTGAAATCCTTCTTTGTTGATCTACTTGACCAATAATCCAAATTCAAATGCCTAGATCTACTAATTAGGTTTATGTAATTATGTTTTAACAGTTGATTACCCTAGATTATCATGGCATCTAGGTTATCACAAATCCACAGCTCAAAATATCAACAATCCAAGGATTTAGAGGCAAGTGAAAGATTTATGTGTTCAAAGCCATAAAACTGATAGATAACCACTCCAATACCCTTCCTAAACAATAACTATCATAAAGCAGAGACAAATACCAAACCAAAACTAAACAAGCATCAGATTCAAACACTACTTCAAATTTGTGAAAAAGAAATTTTCAAAGGAAATGTTTGCAAATCAAAACAATAAGCATCTCTATCAGTCTAAACATGCATATAAATCTAAATTGAGCTTAAATAAACAAGTAAAACCAATTTTCAAACAGCTTCACAACAAATCCAAATAAGCACAGTCCTAAGCTAAATATGAGGGTTCAAGGTTTATACCTTGTGGGACCCACATCCAGGCCCCACTATGGCAGCAATGCCATCTCCCATCAGCTTATAGCTGGGCTATTGGCTTGTGGAACAAGGCTGTTGAAAGTAGGAGATGCTAGGTGATGACTACTACAGTCAAACCACCCCAATATATCTTCACAATGTTTGAGTAATTATAACACTGCTAAGAGAAAAGGAAAAGACTGTGTAAAAGCTAAAGGCTAACCCCTAGCTTATGAATGAAGCTAGAAGTGAGCTTGATCTTAGGTTAGAACTATGATAAGCTCAACAGTGGACCAAACAATGGCTGTCTAAAATTGGGTACCCACTATACCAGAACAAGCCATGGTATCATGGACATACACAACCTCAAACACCACTAAACTAACATATTCCATCACCATTTTATCATATTCTTATGAAAATTTAGGGTTTATGAAAAACTTTAAAAGAAAACAGAAAACTTGGAAAACTTTGATTAACTTGCTAAAATCTTAAAACCAAACTAAACAAGGATAACTTAAGCAGATGAAAAGTAAATGGCTCTTGTTCTTTTTCGTCACAACAAACACCTATTTCATTCAATAGAAAGGGATTTACAATGTTTGACCAAGGAAAGAGAATTCAAGAACAAGTGAAAATGAAAACCTATTAGCCTTTATATAGAGGCTTACAAAACATTCTAGAACTGAAAAGAAGAACAACTAAACCCTAAATGGGAGTTTCCAGTTTTGCCCTTTGATTCCTTTTGAAGATTCGAATTTTGGATTTGGTCAAGAGCTCCATGTGATGATGTTGGACAGTTGTGGATGTTACAGCTAGTGGAAAGTGATCCTAAGCGTCTAAATGAGCGTAGACTTCAAGCATTAAGCCTCAGCCAGTGATTGGTTTGTACATCCTTGGACTTATGCAGCAGGGGAGCCATGTGGGAGGGGTCCAGGTGATGAGGGTGATGTTTTGGGAGTTAGGTTTGGTTTAGGAGTTGCTTAATCATGTTTCTGGAAGGAATCATCAAAAGCCCCTTTGATTTGTGAGAGTTAGGTTTTAGGGTTTATGGGATTAAGATGATTAGCAGGGTGGGTTCGAATCCGTTTTGGGGGTAATTAATTTTTTGAATTAGGTGTTTAGAGGGAAAATTAAATAATCAGTTAATACTGATTATTTAAGTTGGGTGGATTGTTGACGTGGGAGGGAGGTGCAATATGATTGGTTGAGGAGTGGAAGTGGGGTGACGTGGCGGGTAGGTATTGGATGAGGGGAGTTTGGATGTTTGATGCTTTCAGTCCCTCAATTCCCAAGTTTTCTTCACTTTGTAAATAATAGCTAAAAAGTCCATTTCCTTTGTTGTGAAGTTTCAGCAACTTGTCAAAAATGGCACAACAAGTTTTCAAACTTGTTTCAAGGACTTTAAATGCAATTCCTTCAATCTTCAAGGGCTTAACTTTTCATGTCTTCATCCTTTAGGGTTTTGACTTGTTTGTTGACTTCTTGGAGGACCAATGTTGACAATTTATTTTTGTTGAGGGACTAAATTTGCCAATTCTTCAAAGTTAAGGGTCCTTTTTGTAATTTTGACAAACTTTAGGGACCAAACTTGTAATTATGAAGATACAAGGGTATAAAGTGTCATTTCTTCCATATTGGAGGACCCTTCTTCATAATTCTTCAAATCTTCAAGGGTTTTCTTTGGAAAATTCTTCATTAGGGCTTGGTTCATTGTGCGGCTTCGTTTCCCGTGTTCGTTTTTGCATGATTCTTGTGATCTTTTGTCATTTTCTCAATATCCGTACCTAAAATACACAAGCAACAAACACAAGCATAAATTTGGCATTTTTCATGATTATTAATACATTTTAAGCCCGTTTTGGACGATGAGACTATGTATAAAAGCAGTCTCATCACTCCCTCATACTAAACCATTGTCGTGCCCTCACGCAATGCTAGAATAAAGTATCGTAGCACCTCCAAAATTCATTTTTTATTCACTTTTATTGAACGATAAACTAGCTACACTACTTCTATAACTACTACTTACGTTTTAGACATAATGTATGATTTTCATCGCAAAATGGGACGTTTAGGTTCATAGAATAAGAACACGTGAATGCTTCGTTAGAAATAATTTCATCGTCCTCGCTTTTCACCCTAATTCCATGCCAAGCGTGCAACGAGATCATTGTCATTATAAGTTAGTAATGCTAACACTACTCATATGCCCTAATCACGTACTTATCCTCCCATTATTCCTAAGTTGTATCTCTTATATTTTATTTTGTCTTGAATGTTTCACGAGGATACATTGTTTGACTTATGCGATAATAGAGATTTAGGTCTAAAAATAGAGTCCTAACGGTGTAACCAAGACCATCAAATCAATAACCCCTCCTAATAGACAACGATGTCAAAAAATTAATTCGACAAGAAGAATCGATAAACACGGTTTTATAACGGTTTTGAACATGAGACTTATTACCAAGACTTTTATACGCCCCCTAACGGAAGGGCCTTATTATCTTTAGTTTACCTCCATCTTTTATTCAACTTCGCCATGAAGCTTTTATTATGACTTCGGTCTTGCCTAGCCTTTTATTATCCGCCCCATCGGTGGTTTGATTAGCCAAAGACGTATATCCTCACGCTAAGGCGAATTTTGGATCTATAAAGCTTCGAAGATTAAGGCTTGATTCACTTTCAATCTTGCATAGATTTTTCGGCCTTGTGGGGCTTCAAATTATTTGCTTGATTTAGGTAAGCACTTGAAATCTTATTATTGGGTGAAGCTTTTGATTATTCGGGTGCCAATACTTCAAAAACGTGACGCTGGCGATACCTTAATGTCTTCCCATTTTAATTACACGGAAGCTACTAGAAAAGACTAGAAACCCAACAATCCCAACTAAACCGCTAAGTCAATATTTATTAAGCAAAAAATATTTACATGCGAAGGGAGAATAAGAAAACAACGAGAACACATGAGTTTTTTGAAAGAATACGAGTACTCTACGTTTAGCATAGTAACTTATAATTAACCTATCATTGCCTGTCCTCATTCAGGAGACTTAGCCTAATGTGTAGTTAAGGAATCAAAGCTAAGTGCTCAACACGCACGGTCGAGTCAAAAATTAATCTTATTCTCGCCATCGGAAAACCTACATTCGTGTCTTCAAACACTTATAAAACATGAGAAAAATTTTAAAATTTGGCCATTTTTAGCCTTATTTTGCAACAAAAACGATAATCAAAAAGATAAACTTTGGAAAGCGTGAAGGTTTGGCAAGGCAAGTATCTATTCACCCCCCCCATACTAAAGTTAAACATTGTCCTCAATGTTTCGAGTCTAGGGGTGCAAACACCCCCATACTAGAGACGTAGTCGAATGCTTAATCTAGCATGGAAAGGGTGTAACCAATAAATTAATAGCCGTTTATGAAGTGTGCTAAAAACCTAAGGTTAGAACATCAAAGGATATATCATGGATATTGAGAAAGTCTTCAAAGCAAATGATCGAGTGCTCCCATGAACGAACACGAGAGGCTCCAATCGTGAAGATCATGATCATCTAAAGTCCACAATTCACAAACAACCACGAAACAAAGGTTGGAAGGGCACAAATCCCCATACGTTAACTACATTAGAAAGTGATAATATGTACATAGGATAAGCATGGGACTCCCCCACGAGGCTCCTCGTTTTTGATTACCGAGTCATGAGCTCGACTCGATCCCCTCAATACTAATTATCATTGGGGAAGGTGACTTGGTCGAGGTAGTTCAAGGATGGAACTTCCCCGCCAAAGTAGTGCTTCAACCTATGTCCATTCACCTTGAAGTTAGGACCATCATCTTGAGCTAGCTCGATGGTCCCATACGGAAACACTTGAGTCACGGTGAATGGACCGGACCAACGGGATTTCAACTTACCGGAAAAGATTTTTTAAGCGAGAGTTAAAAAGCAAAACTTGATCCCCAATGTTAAAAACCCGGTTTTTAATTTTAGAATCATGCAATTTTTTTGTTTTTTCTTTATAAATCAATGAATTTTCATAAGCAATGTCCCTCAATTCATCTAATTCATTCAATTGCATTTTCTGGTGTTTTCCCGCGGTCTCCATATCATCATTACAATGCTTTAGGGCCCAATAAGCCTTGTGTTCTAACTTGATAGGCAAATGACAATTCTTGCCATACACAAGCTTATAGGGAGTGCACCCAATGGGTGTCTTATAAGCGGTCCCAAAGGCCCATAAAGCATCGTCCATCTTATCCGACCACAATTGTCAGTTTTCCCCAACGGATCTTTCCAAGATCCTCTTCAACGCTCGGTTTGAAACCTCGACTTGCCCACTCGTTTGTGGGTGATAAGCCGTAGAAAGCCGATGTGTAACCCCATATTTCCTTAGGACCCTTTCGAATTAGTCATTACAAAAATGGGTTCCACGATTGCTTATGATCGCACGAGGGGCTCCAAACCAAGAGAACAAGCTTTTCAAAAACTTGACTACCACACGAGCATCATTGGTGGGCAAAGCCTTAGCTTCCACCCACTTAGATAGGTAGTCAACCGCAACGAGAATGTACTTATTACCACGAGATGATGGGAACGGCCCCATAAAGTCTATACCCCAAACGTCAAAGATCTCACACACTTGGATGATATTTTGTGGCATTTCATCTTTTGGTGAGGCTTTTCCTTGTCGTTGGCATGCATCACAAGACTTCACAAGATCTTGTGCATCTCGGTAAATAGTAGGCCAAAAGAAGCCGGTATCAAACACCTTCTTAGCCGTGAGATTAGCACCGTGGTGACCACCCGTGGGTCCCTCATGGCAAGCTCTAAGGATGTTAGAAGCTTCGGTGCCAAATACACAACGTCGGATGATTTGATCCGCACATGTTCGAAACAAGTAAGGGTCGTTCCAAAAGTAGAACTTCATGTCACGAAAGAATTTTCGTTTTTCTTGAGTCGTCATACCCTTAATGATGAAGTTACCCGCATGGTAATTTGCAAAATCCGCAAACCATGGGGTGGAAGGATCAAGCTTAGAATTCACTACACCAAGTGTCTCGAGCGGAAATGTTTCGATGATTTCTTTGGGCTCGTAAACACTTTGGTGAGGATCTTCCAAACGAGAAAGATGATCGGCCGCTAGATTCTCGACTCCTTTTTTGTCAACGATGGTGTGATCAAATTCTTAAAGGAGGAGAATCCAACAAAGTAATCTAGGCTTAGCATTGCTTTGCCATGAGATACTTGATAGCCGAATGGTCCGTATACACTATGCATTTAGCTAAGACGAGGTAAGGTCGGAACTTCTCAAATGCATACACCACGGCAAGGAACTCCTTCACCGTTGTAGTGTATTTTAGTTGAGCCTCGGTCATCGTCTTGCTAGCATAGTGAATAGGCAAGAAGTGCTTATCATGACGTTGCCCCAATACGGCCCCAATAGCGTAATCACTAGCATCACACATGAGCTCAAAGGGGAGGTTCCAATTGGGAGCAACAAGAATGGGAGCTTCGGTAAGTTTCCTCTTAAGGATTTCAAAGGCTCGTACACAATCTTTGCAAAGACAAAACGTGCCTCTTTTTCAAGAAGATGTGTAATGGGTCGAGAAATCTTCGAAAAATCCTTCATGAATCGACGATAAAAGCCCGCGTGGCCTAGGAAACTCTTAACTGCCTTAACGGTTTTGGGATGAGGTAATTTGGCGATGACGTCTACCTTAGCTTGATCTACCTCAATCCCCGCTTTCGAGACCTTGTGCCCTAAGACGATTCCACTCTTAACCATAAAATGACACTTTTCCCAATTGAGCACAAGGTTGGTTTCCTCACAACGTTTCAACATTCTCTCAAGGTTCGACAAACACGAAGTGAACGAATTACCAAACACGGAAAAGTCATCCATGAAGACTTCCATCGTCTTCTCGATCATGTCATGAAAAATAGCCATCATGCACCTTTGAAAGGTTCCCGGTGCATTGAAAAGTCCGAATGGCATTCTACGATAGGCAAACGTTCCATATGGACACGTAAACGTAGTTTTTTCTTGATCACGAGGATCGATGGGAATTTGGAAGTAACCGAAAAAACCATCTAAAAAGCAATAGAAATCGTTTCTCGCAAGACGCTCCAACATTTGGTCCATGAAGGGCAAGGGAAAATGGTCTTTTCGAGTGGCTTCATTCAACTTTCGATAGTCAATGCACACTCTCCATCCGGTCACGAGTCTAGTGGGAATCAACTCGTTGGCATCGTTTGGCACAACGGTCATTCCTCCCTACTTAGGGACACAATGAATAGGACTCACCCAAGGGCTATCGGAAATAGGGTAAATCATTCCCGCGTCAAGGAGTTTAAGGACCTCCTTTTTGACGACGTCGTGAATTTTGGGGTTCATCCTTCTTTGACATTGGATTGCGGACTTGTAATCCTCCTCCAATAAGATTTTGTGGGTACAAAACTTGGGATCGATTCCCTTAATGTCGGATAACTTCCACGCAATTGCCCCTTTGTGATCCTTTAGAACATCGACAAGTGCGGTTTTTTCATCATTCGAAAGTTCCTTCGCAATAATAACCGGCAACTTGTCGTCCTCCTCCAAATAGACATATTCGAGGTGAGGAGGTAAATCTTTCAACTCGAGGATAGGTGGTTCCTCAAGTGAAGATTTGGGATCGATACTCATAACCTCCTCGGGTGGAGGAAATGGGAAATCGTTAAGAAAATCCTTGATAATCGAGAAGTCCTCATCGTTGTCGAGGTCTTCGTTACAAGTACGTGGAACATTGAATTCTTCCAACGTAAAACCACCACCTTCAAATGGAGTGAAGGTTGGAGTCGAATTATCAAGAATTGGATCTAACATAGTGGGATTGCCACTAGTTTCTTCATCACCAAACCCTAGAACTTCTTGTGAAAATTCCTCGCAAACAACGTCGATCATATCAACGAGGTTTATGGTAGAAACAGAATAAACATGAGAAAGTTGAGAATTTTGAGTTGCGTTTATAACAAGTTCCTCGTCGTTGAAACGTAAGGTGATCTTTCTAGCATGCACATCAATTAAAGCCATAGACGTATCTAAAAACGAACGACCTAAAATGAGAGGAACTTGAGGATCCGTGGGGATATCAACGACGATAAAGTCTACGGGATAGTAGAACTTCCCCACTTTCACAAAAACGTCTTTCGCCAATCCACATGCACGAATCGTGGAATGGTCGGCCATCTCGATAGACATTAGTGAAGGAGTAAGATTAGGAAGATTGAGCGACTTGAAGATTGCAAGTGGCATCAAATTAATGCTAGCACCAAGATCGGCCAAGGCATAGCATTCTTCCATATCTTGGATTGCACAAGGGATCAAAAATTTACCGTGATCACCGACTTTTTGAGGTATGCGATTAAGATAAACCGACGAACAACTAGACAATTGATGTAATTTCTCCTTGTTGTTCAACATACTCTTAAAGTTAGCGGCAAATCGAGGCATCATGACCAAAGCATCGGCGAAACTCACATTAAGGTGCAACTCACGAAACATTTTCATAAAGAGATCAAATTGATAATTGTCGCGCTCTTGACGTTTCTCCTTCCTAAGTCTCGATGGGTAAGGTAAGGGTGGTGTGGGTTGGGGCATAGGCATAGCCTTTGGAATCTTGGGTTCCAATGTTGGTAAAGGGTCGACCGTAGGTGTGGCATGAGCGGTACTTTGTGGTCTTGAGATATGCTCCTTTTCGACCACCACCTCGGGTTCTTCCTCAATTTCCTCCACCGTTGGAGTAATTGGTTGAGGAGTCGGTTCTTTAAGTGCCTTACCACTTCGTGTGGTAATCACTTTCATCTCTCCCTTCGGGTTTGATATGGTGTTACTAGGCAAACTACCCGAAGTAGAGGCTTTGTTCCCCATGACCGCTTCTAAAATAGCATTAAGCTTAACATCTTGACTAGCGGCTTTTTGGTCAATCCTTTGTTCAAGCCTAGCATGACTTTGCTCAATTTTATTGTTTTGACCTCTAATTTGATTAGCAAAATCATTTTTCAATTCATTTCTCATGTTAATATTTTCCTTAACAAAATTAGCTAACTCCTTGGTGTTTTTAGCCGTGTCCCTAGCTTGACTAGCCAATTGCTCTTGAATGTTTACCAAAATCTTATCATTTGCCGTAGCGTAATTCAAAAAGTCCATTGGAAGTTCTTTAGTGTAAACATTTTGAAGACCTTGACTTGTGTTTTGAAAATTACGGTTTTGGTTTTGATTTTTCAATTGGCTACTACTTCCTTGATTCCCATAGTTGTTATTACCCTTGTAATTGTTTCTTTGATTGTTTTGGTAACCAACTTGATTGTTTCGATAATTGTTAGCATTTTGATTTGGTGGAAAACCCGGTGGAGTCAATTGATTAGTGCGGGGAACTTGACCGTTTTGGTTATAAGTTCCCGCGGCCGCGTAGGCACTCGAAGTGTTACCACCGTTGGTAATGCACTCGGAGTAATCGTGAGCTCCACCACAATACATACAAGAAACCTCAACCGCTTTAGCCGTAGCGGGAGTGGGTTTTTCACCAACTTTAAACTCAATTAACAATCCTTTAAGCTTATCAAAAATCTTGTTCTCCAAATTAGCCTCGATTTGGCAAGCATCAACGGTATGTGACAATGAAGGCGAAGGTGAAGACGAAGTCTTACGAACACTCGACGTGCTACGAGGACAATAGACCTTAGACCTATTCTCAATGATTAACAATGCTTCCTCGACCGTTTTACACAAAAAATTACCACCCGCGGCGGCATTAAGATAATCACGCTCATGATCGTTTAAGCCATTGTAAAACGTGTCAATTTGATGCAAGTCGGAAAAACCATGATGAGGACATTCGTGCAACATTTCCTTAAACCTATTCCAAGCCGTTGAAAAATTCTCATTATACTCTTGCGAAAACTTTGAAATCTCGTTTTTCAAATGCGTAGTCTTAGAGGGCGGAAAAAATTGGTGCAAGAATTTTGAAACGAGATCCTTCCACGTCAATATAGAATTGGGTGGCTCTTTCTCTAACAAAATTTTTGCGGGCCCCGCCAAGGAATACGGAAAAAGCATCATCTTAATCGATTCGTTAGAGACGTCCTTAAACTTGCAAGTGGCGGTAAGACGATTAAATTGACGAATGTGGTTATGAGGGTTGTCCTTTTCGTCACCTCGAAACTTGTTGTTTTGAATCATGGACAACAAACCCGTCTTAACCTCAAAATTCTCCGCAAGGATAGCGGGAATCACAATCGCTTCTCCATAACCCTCGGTGGGTGCTTGAAGCAACTCCATCATAGTTCGATTAGCCATGGGTGCTTCTTTCACTACGATGGGTTCGACAATGGGAGATTCTTTACTAGAAGATGTTTGGTTTCCTTCCTTTTGACGACGTTTACGTGCACGTCTTGCTTTGGAGCGAGTTTGCATAAACGTCACGTACAACGAGAGGGTGAGCAAAGAAGATTATTTTTGGTGTTTTTACTTTTTCAATTTTTTTTTGTGGTTTTTGATTGTTTTTACTTTTTTTGGATTTTGTGATTGTATTAAGTAGACCAAAATCTACAAATCTCCTCCCTAATCAAATCTCTCAATTAAAGAAGCCTCAAGGAATGAAAACGATCACGTGAAGTGAACGCCTTCGATGACTTTAGAACGTTGGTGGAACACAAAAACGTTCAAGAGGGTTTAAGCAAATGAAACCAAGAAAATATATATGATACTTAGTAATACTTTGGGTGGCAAAACCCTCGATTGGCTTTCAATCTCAAAATACGCACAAGCAAGCGGAGGAAACGAAGCGGCGCGAAGCACTTAAGAGCCTTTTTCCTTTAGGTCGTGAAATACAACCGCCTTATACCCACCTTATAGTTTGTATTTTTCAAAATCGAGCTTCACGAAAGTATTTATCTATTTTTGCCTTTTTTCTTTGGTTTGAGATTCGCATACAATGATTGGGTAATGACCTCCCAAGTCAAGGTTGTGATTTCTCACTTATTTGGAGTACTTGTGAATTTATTTTTCTACGTATACAATATAGTAATAGTATTCACACAAAAAACGAAAAACCGATAATACGTATTAGTAGAGTGCTACTAATACAAATACTATTATGGCTATATATAAAAACAACAATTTCAAAATCAAAACACAACACGCCTCCCCGGCAGCGGCCCCAAAATGATAGTTGAGTTTTTGTATACCCTTTAGGAAAAGAGCAACAAATAGGGTAAGCACGACGATTTAGGAAAACTGTGTGTAAATGACCCTAAAGTGAGTTCTCAAGGAGGCTAGTGTGTTATGTGTGTAATGAAATGGATTAGATTTGTGAAGTAGAAATGAGATTAGAAGAGAATGACGGTTACGAAGACGGATTAAGCTAAGACGAAAAAAGGCGTTCACGTAAAACCGTAAAAAGCAACAAATTAAAATTTTAACCTAAAAATACCTAAAAATTACCAAAAATCCACAATAATATTCTAAGAGTTTACAAAAAATTCAAACTTGCCAAAACCTTTTAATTAATTAGATAATGACTTTTTAATGCTAATTAAAGCCCTAAAAATCAAAATTAATTATTAAAAAGTCCCAAACAAGATTTAAAAGTTTGTAAACCTCAAAAATAACCTAATTAGGCTAAAAAGTATTTTTTTTTAATTTTAAAACCAAATAAAACTATTTTTAAACAATTAAAAACTATTAAAATCAATTAAAACTTAAATTAATTCTAGAAAATAATTGAAAACCCCTAAAAATATTTGGAAAGTTACAAAATTCCTAATTAAGTGTCTACAATCTAGGAAAAATGTAAAAACTTAGAAAATTATACTTTTAATTTTTAATAATAAAATAATATTAAAATATTAATAAAAATCCAAAAATCCTAATAAATTCTAAAAAGTTGCAAACCTACTTAATTTACCCTAATTAAACAGAAAATGCAAGTGAAATTACCCAAATGCCCCTAATGGGCCTTCAAATGGGCCAATAACTAAAATAGTCCACTCTTAATGGGCTAAAAGGCCCAATAAACTAGAATCCACCAAATAAGCCAAAAATTCCCAGTTAAGCTAAAAATTTATTTTTAAACAAAATATTTCAAAGGCCCAAAAGCTGAAATGTGGCTTATCACAGCTTAATCAACACAAAGCTTATTCTTAATGGGCTTTTTGGCCCATTAAGCCATCAGCTTGTGCCATGAGCTGAAATTCAACACACATCATCCTTTTGAGGTTATAAAACGATTTGCAAAAAGAATTCTCAAATAAGTCAACTGGATAAGCCAGAAACAACTCAAAAGCTTATTCATAAAACGACAAAATAGTCGTGTTTGTGATCTAGACAACCTCAGAAGCTGATTTAACTTGCAAAATGTTTCTTATGACAAAACTAAGCTTAATAATCAAAAACATTTCCAATAAGCACACTTAATAAGCTGGAATGATCAAATAAGCACTTGGTAAAAAGCTAACTAATTCATTTTCTAGTCAAACTTAAAAGTCAAAGCCTACAAACCTCCAGATCTGTTAAATGGGTGGAATAAGCTATATTGATTACACAAACAAAGTTATAGAACGTTGGAATAAGCTAGAATGAACTTATAAATAAGCTGAAATTTAATACTGGCAGTGGTAAGTAGATTTGTGAAAGCAGTGGGAAAGGAGTTCCCACTGGTAGTGTAAATTGCACAGGGACTTGATTAAGCCTTGTAGCTTTGTTCTTTAGTTTCTTTGGACAACAATGGCACTCCCACAACCAGTTGAGTTGTGGGAAGTCAAATCAATGATAAAAACACAAGCACAAACACAGAAATCAAGAAATCATGGCATAAGAATGTTACTGATCTAGCATGCATAAGTGAAATCCTTCTTTGCTGATCTACTTGACCAATAATCCAAATTCAAACGCCTAGATCTACTAATTAGGTTTATGTAAGTATGTTTTAACAGTTGATTACCCTAGATTATCATGGCATCTAGGTTATCACAAATCCACAGCTCAAAATATCAACAATCCAAGGATTTAGAGGCAAGTGAAAGATTTATGTGTTCAAAGGCTTAAAACTGATAGATAACCACTCCAATGCCCTTCCTAAACAATAACTATCATAAAGCAGAGACAAATACCAAACCAAAACTAAACAAGCATCAGATCCAAACACTACTTAAAATTTGTGAAAAAGAAATTTTCAAAGGAAATGTTTGCAAATCAAAACAATAAGCATCTCTATCAGTCTAAACATGCATATAAATCTAAATTAAGCTTAAATAAACAAGTAAAACCAATTTTCAAACAGCTTCACAACAAATCCAAATAAGCACAGTCCTAAGCTAAATATGAGGGTTCAAGGTTTATACCTTGTGGGACCCACATCCAGGCCCCACTATGGCAGCAATGCCATCTCCCATCAGCTTATAGCTGGGCTATTGGCTTGTGGAACAAGGCTGTTGAAAGTAGGAGATGCTATGTGATGACTACTGTAGTCAAACCACCCAATATATCTTCACAATGTTTGAGTAATTATAACCCTGCTAAGAGAAAAGGAAAAGACTGTGTAAAAGCTAAAGGCTAACCCCTAGCTTATGGATGAAGCTAGAAGTGAGCTTGAGCTTAGGTTAGAACTATGATAAGCTCAACAGTGGACCAAACAATGGCTGTCTAAAATTGGGTACCCACTATACCAGAACAAGCCATGGTATCATGGACATACACAACCTCAAACACCACTAAACTAACATATTCCATCACCATTTTATCAGATTCTTATGAAAATTTAGGGTTTATGAAAAACTTTAAAAGAAAACAGAAAACTTGGAAAACTTTGATTAACTTGCTAAAAACTTAAAACCAAACTGAACAATGATAACTTAAGCAGATGAAAAGTAAATGGCTCTTGTTCTTTTTCGTCACAACAAACACCTATTTCATTCAATAGAAAGGGATTTACAATATAGAGGCTTACAAAACATTCTAGAACTGAAAAGAAGAACAACTAAACCCTAAATGGGAGTTTCCAGTTTTGCCCTTTGATTCCTTTTGAAGATTCGAATTTTGGATTTGGTCAAGAGCTCTATGTGATGATGTTGGACTGTTGTGGATGTTACAGCTGGTGGAAAGTGATCCTAAGCGTCCAAATGAGCGTAGTCTTCAAGCATTAAGCCTCAGCCAGTGATTGGTTTGTACATCCTTGGACTTATGCAGCAGGGGAGCCATGTGGGAGGGTTCCAGGTGATGAGGGTGACGTTTTGGGAGTTGGGTTTGGTTTAGGAGTTGCTTAATCATGTTTTTGGAAGGAATCATCAAAAACCCCTTTGATTTGTGAGAGTTAGGTTTTAGGGTTTATGGGATTAAGATGATTAGCAGGGTGGGTTTGAATCCATTTTGGGGGTAATTAATTTTTTGAATTAGGTGTTTAGAGGGAAAATTAAATAATCAGTTAATACTGATTATTTAAGTTGGGTGGATTGTTGACGTGGGAGGGAGGTGCAATATGATTGGTTGAGGAGTGGGGTGACGTGGCGGGTAGGTATTGGATGAGGGGAGTTTGGATGTTTGATGCTTTCAGTCCCTCAATTCCCAAGTTTTCTTCACTTTGTAAATAATAGCTAAAAAGTCCATTTCCTTTGTTATGAAGTTTCAGCAACTTGTCAAAAATGGCACAACAAGTTTTCAAACTTGTTTCAAGGACTTTAAATGCAATTCCTTCAATCTTCAAGGGCTTAACTTGTCATGTATTCATCCTTTAGGGCTTTGACTTGTTTGTTGACTTCTTGGAGGACCAATGTTGATAATTTATTTTTGTTGAGGGACTAAATTTGCCAATTCTTCAAAGTTAAGGGTCCTTTTTGTAATTTTGACAAACTTTAGGGACCAAACTTGTAATTATGAAGATACAAGGGTATAAAGTGTCATTTCTTCCATATTGGAGGACCCTTCTTCATAATTCTTCAAATCTTCAAGGGTTTTCTTTGGAAAATTATTCATTAGGGCTTGGTTCATTGTGCGGCTTCGTTTCCCGTGTTCGTTTTTGCATGATTCTTGTGATCTTTTGTCATTTTCTCAATATCCGTACCTAAAATACACAAGCAACAAACACAAGCATATATTTGGCATTTTTCATGATTTTTAATACATTTTAAGCCCGTTTTGGACGATGAGACTATGTATAAAAGCAGTCTCATCAGGGAACTATATACTAAACAGGGGGAACTTACAACAAAATAGTGCGAAATCATATGGAAACAGTGAGAAGAATATAAAGATCAGTGAGAACTTTTTAAACAGAAAATAAAAGGGTTTTAGTTTCGAAATTAGCGACATATTAGCGACGCTAATTTCTGTCACAGATTCATTTAATGACAGTTTTTAGATACTCAGCTTTTGGTTACAGTTTTTAGTGACAGTTTTTCTGTCGTTAAATCATATAGGCAGATTTTATATATATTGTTTAATTGTGTTAGTGCGACCGAGAAGGGGTATCTCGGTAGGCTCGGGACTATAATTAAAAGGATAAAAACGATGACTTGATTATACCTTATTTAATTCACTTTTATAAATAAATGCTTTAAATGATTTATGAAAAAATTAACTTATTTATATTAAACTAGTTTTATAAAGATTTAAAAGAGTATAATTTTAGTAAAAGAAATAAAGTATTTTTGGAAACTTTCTTAATTAGGAAACTTTCTATTTATAGCAGGTTACCAAATATATATTTAGTATAACGTCAGAATACGTGTTATGTCATAAACAAATAGTAGAACGAAATACGATTAAAAGAAATTTTAGAAGGCTCAGATTTATCAGTTTATATATCCAGACAGTATAAGAATAAAATAAATCAAACTGAGAACAGTTAAGATCAATAAAAAGAAAATAAACCGATATCAGTCAACTCATTTCACGTCCCTTATTTATGTAGTATCTGTGAAGTCGGAATCGATCTTTCATCTTTCATTCATATTTCATTACTGGACATGAGGTACGGATTTTCCGTTCTTTCAGTAAGGACTTCCTTTCCTATGCATGATTAGGATTCCCCATCTGCATCCAAATGTTTTCCCCAGTATGTGTTTAAGCTTATCTGTAATCATGTTAATAACTAAATAAATTGCCTGAGCATTATATAAAAGCATGACCAGTTCATGCACTAGTTACGGAGGTACCGTAACCATGGCACTAGAGGCACCGGTGTCGCGACTCACATGCAGGAGAGTGATATCTTGCATCGTCCCACTCATGTTCAGTTTGGCCATTTTATTAGTATGATTAGTTGGGCGTATGGATGCATCTTAGGCTTATCAGTTTACAAGTTATCAGGGTGAATGTGGTGTGTGCTCTACATCCTTCACATTGGAACTGATCCCTCCACCGAGCACAGTATTTAGAGGTCACCCCTCTATAGTTATTTAGAGGTCACCCCTCTACAGCATGATGAGGTCACCCCTCCAGTTATTCATGCACCGTTGTTACAGCACATGACCTATATAAGCTCTGGCAATTAAAATACAATAAATGCATGTTTTCAGATTTAACAGATAACAGTTCAGCTTTATTATGTATAAATCAGACTTTACAGATTACACACAGATTTCTGCTGCAACTTTTCTTATCAGTCTTATAGATCCAGTATTTTATCATCTGTTTCATTTCAGTAATTCCTTATCATGCTTTATGTCCGTCCACTGAGCGTTATGCTCAGTCGTAGTTCCTTTCATGTTCTAACGGCAGGTACACCAGGACGCTCTTAGGATTCTGAGAGCATGTGCATTTGGATGGAAGCTATCTAGACTTCTTACTTTATGCATTTCTTACATTATTCTGCTTATTTGGACATTGTTTAGTCCTTTCTTTCAGTGTTTACTTTTCATGTTTTGAGCTTATGTTGGATTACCGATGTTTGATTCCGGTATTTCCTTTATGGTCAGTTAATGTTCTAGGACATTTACCTTATGCTTTGATGACACGCCATAAATACACGTAACGGTCCACTTATCCAAGTGGGGTGTTACACCATGGGGGTGTTTGGTCGGTCGGTTAGGGCTCCAAAGGGGGGGGGGGAAGTTGCCTTTTATTTATTTTGGTTACATTGGGTTGAGGCCTATAAATAAACCTCCTATCCCTCATAATCTTCACAACTTGAATCCTCTCCCTCTCCCTCTCTTGGTTCGATCACAGGACACAACCCACGAAGGGTTTCGGTTGGTTTTTCTTGGTCGATCGATTGTGTTTATAATCTAGTCCTAGCCCCTCTCTAGGGTTGTTGCGTAGATTAAATATAAGCGTTGTAGCTCGGTTTTCACGTGCTAGAATCACGGTTAGCTCGTTGTATTACGTGTGTACAAGAACGTAACATAGTCTTTCTTTAGACTATATCTTGGTGTATACGGTATAAGCCCGAATTAGTGATTCGTTCTTTGACTTGTGGAATTTCTTTAGGGTAAAGGTATGTAACCCTAATTCGATTAATTATAATTAAATTATTATTATGATCTTGTTAAATCGCTTCCGCTATATGTCCTTTGATCTCGTTTAGGGTTTTATATAATTGTTATGATGTTAATTAACCTTCAAATACTATTATACTAGAACTTATACATATTGATGTATGCTATCTAATAGAGAACTAATGTCAAGAAATAATAAAAACTAATTCATCACATTACCTAAATGGTTTAGCTAATATGCATATGTCTTCTTGTAAAGACATAAATTCAAAGTATGTAAATTAACTTGAAAATACTATTGAAACCAAAAGTGGGCGTTCAATAATACCTTATATACATTATTTATGTCTTAAAGTAAAGACATAAATGTGAACTTCATTGAATTATTCAAAGTCTTATAAAATAAAGTAAATAATTCACCTGTCGTGTCTTCCTGTTATGGAATATACAATGAAGTTATTGAATTGTTTCATACCTTATAACGTAAATTTAGCGACTAAGATGTTATGTTTTCTTGTCAAAACATGAACATGAAGTTCTTGAAGTGTTAAAACAATAATAATTTATAGTATGAAATTGGCTTGAATATATTATTTATGCAATTGATTTGACCAAATTAGAAAATATGTGAGCCAAAGAGTATTAGGTTATCTAAGGAATTATGATAATGTCTCACAACACTAACTACTCTCTCTCTTTCTTATCTTGTTAAGGTTAACAAAATTTGAATGAGCCACATGCTTATTCAATATGGTTCTAAAAAAAGAAGGTAACTAAGAAACCATCAAGTTATGAAATGGGATGACTCACAGTAAGTCTTAGTTGAAGTCTTGAATTTGTTGAAATCATGTTAGACGAGTTATTAACAAACTAGAATCAAGAACTGTCAATGTATTTTATACATCCCAAACAAGAACAATTCATTGTTTCTTGACATGCTATGTATTTGGAGATAGTCTCCTCTTACAAGAAGCACGTAGGAGCCTTTATGCATCTTTTAAGAAAGAATGAATAAAATACAACCTTTTGAATAAACTAGCGAACGACATAACGAGGCTGAGCAAGTAAATGCAAAAGCCACGAAGTGTTGTAACTCCCATTCGCATATTCGCAAGGATACCTCAAGCACCTGAAAGATATGACTTTCATGTAAATGCTGAGGAATAAGAGTTAGAGGATCATAGTAAACCTAATAATTACAGAGACTCATTGTCAGATTTTGAGTCTGATGAATGACTCAAAACTTTGAATGGTTAGATGTAGTCCATAAAAAATCAATTTTGAAATTTGATTATCTTTCATCAATCAGTCAAACTGATAGGTTATAAATGGTCTTCTATGAGAAGATAGATATGGACACAATTGTACAACTTTATACACACTCTGTTTGATAAGAGTTTAATGCATGCTCAAACAATTGACCATGATTAAAGTTTTCTTTTCTTTGCGAGTGTTAAATAAATAACGATATTAATTACCATACTTGATTTCATTATTATGAAATATGGCAACTGAATGTCAAAATCCTCATGAATGATTACATATATGAGGATGTCGTGTAATCAAAAGGGTTTATAAATCCAACTAATCTTTTGAAAGTGTACAAGCTCTAGAAATCTAAGTGTAGATTAGAGAATGCATCTAGGAGATGGAATCTTAAGTATAAATCAAGGATATGATGATGATTAAAACATAGATGACTCCTGAGTACACCTTGGAACTAGTAGAAGCATGATGTTTTGTTCATTCTTAAATCTCATATGTTTTTAACATATTCGAAATAACATTTCAGCTAAGCTAGTTTTTAATCCTAGTTAGGAATATATTTCTATTGAGAGTTATAAGAAATAAAATATATAACCTTGGAACATATGCTTATTAGGACAAGGTATACGTATTTAATAAGTCTAAATATAACAGATCACAGAGAAAGTCTCAAAGTTCTATCTCAATTGATAAGATTGAATATGTACATGGAAACCCTTAGTTTACCTAATAGAATCATTACATATAATATGATATACATTAGACTAATTTAATACTTGCGTGAATGCAAGATGAACTGATCACAAAGTATCTAATTGAAAGTCATTAGAATACTATAGACTTGTTCATCGTTTACAGATTTTAGGTAAGAAGATTAGTGTTGAGTTTATACACTAATGCTTACACTAATTGAGATGGTACTCAATCTTAGTGATAGTAGGATTTCATCTTCAATAATAATACTACTACCTAGACCTGCTTGATGAAAAGCATTGTTGCACTACTCATTAGTAAAATAAGTATACTTTTTAGTTTGGGAAGCTGTTAAGAAGATTGTCTTAAATAGGTGTTCTACTTGCTTCAAACAACCTACGTAATGTACAATGGTGATGCTAGTATTATTATATTAGCACTTGAGTGCACATATACAAAATGAAAATCATCGTACTCTTCGAAATCTTCACAATTTTTTAGTTTCTGAAATAAATATTCTCAAAGTTCACTTAGATGACAACTCAGCTGATCTTGTGTAAAGTCAATGCCTTGTAACCAAACATGTTAATCTTGCTAAGAACATTGGACTTTGACCTTCTAGTAGTCGCATGTATATCTGTTTTTAGTATTTGAACAATTGGGATGTAAAACAGTTATTATTTTATAATGAATTGATATATGAGGTATGTTCATTTTCATTTTATATCAACTGTTTCCTATATTTGCAAGTTTAATCCAAGAGTAATCTAATTATTCTAAATTATCCATTTTCGGTTGATGATACGGGAGTATTGTCGAATTAAGACAAATGTGAGTTGGTCATATTCATTTGGAATGAATATTAATTGATGATGTCGCCAAACTCATATGATTGAATGAACATTAGATTGACCCAACCTACGAGAATTCACTGCATGAATCGTCGTTAATAGTGAATTTCACGAGTGGTTGAATCTCACACCCTTAGACTTAAGATGCAAGTAGGTTTGTATGTGTTGAATGTCAATCTTTAATATGGTTCAATGTTTTCCTGAACAAGGTTTCTATAAAGACCATTTTCAAGTGCGATGTGAAACACATGAACGAGACGTGCAATCAAGATAGGATTTGTTCCTCCACATGTATTTGAGTTAGATACTAATGGTCCCTTCAGTAAATTGTACAGATGTATGTATGGTCACACCCATATGTAATCAAAATGATACTTGATTAATTTGTTAATCTAGTTCAATATCGAGAAACAAAATAGTTAAAATTAAGAATGCCATTTGATCCATGTCTAATGTTTGGCAGAGTATCTGAAACAAAAGGATGACTGATATATAAACCATTTAAATAAGATATTTGAGAAACTATCCTCATATATTTATGGGGGCATTGGAGTGTTGCTAGACGCTAACCATTGCTTGTATAATTACATTATTATTATGACGTACGCAAGTGGGAGCTGTTGGAGTATGCTCATGGGAATAACGTCTAATTATATGGCTAGACGCATATGGGCCTATGGGGTCACACACATATACACTGACGTACCATTTCATATATCGTGTTTATCGTATTTACGGTATATAAAAAACCTTCGTAACTCGAGATCATTACTGGGTTTCTAATGATTAAGTAGTATACATAGTTATTGGACTCGGAAAAACTTATAGAGAGGCCCATAAGAGCGCATTATAAGCAGTACATAATAAGAACTAAAAAGAGAGTTTTTATGGTGATAAATACACATTTATTTGTCATTTATTCTCATTAATGTGGATTAACAATTTACCAAAACAAGTTCCTTATCCTTCTTTGGTTTTTGCACGGGAATAAACACACACACACACTTAGTGTTTGTGTTTTCTTGATCTCCATCTTTGAATCTTGTTTATTGAAAGAATGTTACAAGGTTACTGGGTTTAGGACTAGCATCTATTGGTATACAAGCATGTGTGGTGTGAATACATCATAGATGTGATCTCCTTTGATCACGTGGTTTCATATTTGATTGGTGTTTTTGGTGATTGTCATGTGTTCATTCAACCGTTCACGCTACAAAGGTATATAGCTTGCTTGTTTTGTTTGATTGATCATATGACTCTATGGATCCGTTCATAGGTTCTTGTTCCGCTGCGTAATTTATGTTTTATATGATACTGATTATATTCTGCTCCTATAATGAATACCAAAATAACTAATCACCTCAAGGAAGAAAGTATAAAAGGGAATGCGATAACAAGCATGATAAAAAAACCGAGTATAAACCCTAATCTGCCTAGGAGGAGCATCGCGGATGCTACTGTTCGGACTAGGAAAAGTTGGATGAACACAAAGAGGAATATGATACCTTGCACTAAAATCATTTAACTGACGTTGAGTTATAAATGATATACAAGTATCTGTCGACTACATTGTATAAAACACGATAAATAAACAACAACCTGTAAAACCTATAGCCCGAAGATCGCCGACAAGTAGAGTTAAAAAAGCTTCAAACACGTATTAATAATTGTAGTAAAAATAGAAACAAAAGAACGAAAGAGAAAAAACGTGTTTATACCATCGACATAATGAAAGCATTTGCATGAGATATCGATGTGTGGAACACATTAAAGAGATAGATGGTTAAGATAACGAAAGTCAAAGGTCGGGATAAATCAAGTAGAGGAAGTTGATTGAAAATTTTCATTTCAGTCAGTAAATGAATGTTTAATAGCTAATCATGTCATATAGTATCACCCCAAATAAATATAATAACTGCGGACGAAAGCTTGCGGAAGAAGACGGTTATAAAAGTCCAATCATTCATCCACACAACAGAAACACTGGATTGGGGGACTTGTTGACGTAAAATATGGACACGACCAATTAGGCCTAAAACAACACACCAAACCTTGGGCCACTACCCGAGTAAGTATAAGCCCACCCCCGGTGTCAAAGCTCCAGTGGATCAACTCTCCAAGAACGGACCCGCAACACAATACCAGACCCGCTTCCCCGAAGTGGATCCGAGAACCCCTACGGACAAGTTCCCAGCAACGATCCATAGGCCACGATTAGCAGATAATGACAAATGGGATTTTGGACCAGAAAGGTCTACTTAGGTAAAATATGACACTCCAATGAGGTATGATTTTCTCACTCTTCTTAATACACACATATATTTCAAAAAGCATGAAATATTACTCTCACGCTGGAGTCTAATCGTAAGGTCCATCACCACGGTAGGGACTAGTAGTTTACCTTTATTTGTGCAAGAAATCATCAACATCTATTTTTGTACTAGATCAAGCCCAATCCAAGACATCTGAGCCCATCCTCTAGGAACTCAGATCCGTTTTCTACCCATCCCCAATCACTATACTAACAGGGAGTGACTCTAGAAGGCTTAAGGTAGACTGCCACTGTAGTTTTGCGTTATAGACGAGAGACACTACAAAAATTAAATTTTTTTGATAGCATTTTCATATATGTGACAATCTTGATATTTCAGGTCGTTATTCTAATCTTTATTATTACATATTTTGTAGTTACTTTATTAAGAAATTTAAATTATCGGCTAACCGGTAAGGTTAGGCTTGAAACTTAGCGTAATCATACTGTTTAGGTTATAACCGGCAAGGATTACGTTGGGTACCAATATTTATATTCTCATTATGACATAGATATATTTTCTATTATTGTCGTTAATTTTTATTTTATTTTATTTTTATTTTTTTCTTTTAATAGTATTTTTCATAATTTACGTTAAGCATTTAAGTGTCATTCGCTCATTCGACATATTAATGTATTTTAAGTCATTTATTTATTAAAATAAAAATGTCCTCCGAATGTCGATGTTTTTATTTTATATTGAGCGTTTAATTTTCGTGTTTTACGTGTATCTTTCAAAATCGCGTGACTTTTAAAATATCGGGTTTTGATAATACCCGCTTTTATATTAATACGACAGTTGTAATAAACAAATGAAACAAAACCATACGTGTATACCAAATGAATAATTCAAATGTCATTTTGTATCTAACGTGTCAATATCATGCGGCATTAAGAAAAACAAAACAATGCACGTGTAATACTAATAGTATGTTACTTTCACATAGCATTTCAAACACAGATGGATACTATCTTTCAAATAATCATAGATAGGAGCAAGGTTCCAGATAGCGTGAGGTGCGGCGTGGCGGCGAGTCCAAACCTTGAGCTTTTGCGTAAGGCTTAGCGGCGCAGCGTTTTTAAGGCGTGACTTAAGGCGTCAATATATAATTATAAATTTTTAGTTTTATATCATATTTATAATTATACGAGTTATAAACATTTATAAATCTTAACTAAAATTGAAAATATTAGTAAACGCAAGTAAAAATCCTAAATATTTGAAATTTTTCAAAGCCTTTCAAAAAAACTCGCGCTTTTGCCCGCTTTTGCTCGCCTTTTCCCCCTTATCCCAGGTCACGCCTAGCACCGACGCTATGGTCTATTTCTTAACGTGGAGGCCACGCCTCACGCCTTTGCCCCGCCTTGGCGCCGCAAAGGCGCGCCTTTTAGAACCTTGGATAGGAGTGTAAGAAACAAAAGCTTTAACTTAATATCAAAAAATGATATATTTTGAGTATGAATTGGCGTTCATGTTTTGCTCGAACATAAAATATGGTACGGTTAGGACCTCGCGGCTTCTCGGTTTATGTTATGTCCTTGTTTGCCATCACCACATTATATGGTTTTATAAAAGGTGAGTTCATAACCTCGCTTTTATTTATTTACATGTTTTATAAAACCTGCAAGAGGGATAACATGCTTATTTTCAAAATAGAACAGAAGGGACCTGATTGTATGCTTAGATGAATGTTATTACATAAGTTCACTTATAGCCTTAAAAAGACCCATTTCCCATGAATTGTTAATTACTCGGTGTAAGTGAACGTTAATACTATGGATAGATCTATCGGGGTGACGCCCAGTCCGATTGCGATTAACTATCACATGGTGTAATGAAATACTAGTAATAAAACATCGGATGCATATGTATAAGAGAAATATACGCACTTGGCTAGGTGTGTTTGTGGGCTGAAATAAATATATGTTAACGTTCAATATCATGAACCTTATGTAATAACAACGATAATTATGTACGTACAACATAATTATCTTTCGATGAAGGTTTATCCAGATACTTGTGTTTGATTTATATATTTTAAACTCTATGGATTCACACAACAATTTTTGTTGATTTTATAGCATGTTTTATCCCAGGTCCATAAACACTACAACAATCCAGCCCTTCCCCATCGGGGTTTTCCCCAGCGACATAATGTCGCTGGGGAAACGACGCTAAACGACAAAATCTGTCTGACGTGGCAAACTTGATCGTAAAAATTTTGACCAAAAAATAAAGGAAAGTTTCCCCAGCGACATGTCGCTGGGGAAACGTTGACTGAATTTTGACCAAACTATTTCACAAAAATGCAAGCGGGAGATTAACCCGCCAACTTATCCCCAGCGACATGTCGCTGGGGAAACTTTCTTTCACGTCTAATCCAAGTGATTAGTGTTAATGCGTTGTTTATTTTATGTCCAAAAAATTCCCCAGCGACATGTCGCTGGGAAAACTTTTTAGGATTCCCACCAAAAGTTTTTCATTACGCGCCTATTTAACAAAACAACGAACAAAACTTTCCCCAGCGACATGTCGCTGGGGAAAAGTTAACTTCTATTTGACCACCAATTTTCACAAAAAAGTGTAATGTTAATATAATATTTTAGTAAATATAATATTTTAGTAAATATAATATATATTTTTTAAAATTTAAAATAGTATATCTCTTTTTATGATAAAAAAAGTTGAGACAAATGGTTAATTTTCCCGCCAACATTTTCCCGCCAATATTTTGCCCGCCAAAAGTTAACATTCACTGATAGTTGTTAATATTCATTGTTAATATTAATTAAAAAATTTTAACATTCATTGAGGCTTACAAACAGACACGCCTAAACCTAACTTTATTCTACACGGACACTTAAACACGCGCTTAAATAAACATGGATATTAAACCGACAATAGACTCATAAACACGAAAACATATACATCATAAACTAGTTCAAACAAATGTTCCCCATGTCATCGTAAAGGTCGTGAAGTAGTGCAGCTGAATCCAATGTGTGCCTATCGGAGTTGCGGTACAACTCTATCGTATGCTCAAGTACCATTATCATTCCATTCAAGCGCACACAGTTTGCACACGCTGAAGAGCTTGGAGAAGAAACTGGAATCGTTGAAGGTCTGGTAGAAGAGCTTGGAGGAGAAAAGCTCGTTGAAGGTCTTGAAGAAGAGCTTGGAGGAGAAAAGCTCATTGAACCTCCAAGAGAATTGATTAGTAGTTGGACGCGTTCGTCTTTCCATAAAAAAAATTTGCATCCATATGAAACTGGAGGTTGAACCCGTGAACGTGGACAAGCATAGTACAGTCTACCAAAGTTTTCAGTTGTCCACGATTCTCGAAGAACTACATCTCCATGTCCACACCTGCACGGAAAAGCTTCATGCTTCAACATTTACATAATAACAATTTGTTTATGATGATAAGTGTGTGTGATCTGCTGGTGGTTGTGATGATAAGGAGTGTGTGTGGTTCTCTTTTTATGCTAAAAAAGTAAGGGAAATTGTTAACATTTTCCCTCCAATGTTTTCCCTCCAATGAACCTCTAATCATGAAGCCTATCTAATACATTGAACCTATAATGTTGAACCCTATCTAATACATTGAACCTCTAATGATGAACCCTATCTAATACATTGAACCTCTAATGTTGAACCCTATCTAATACATTGAACCTCCAATGTTGAAACCTATCTAATACATTGAACCTCTAATGATGAACACTATCTAATACGTTGAACCTCTAATGATGAACCCTATATAATACATTGAACCTCTAATGATGAACCCTATCTAATACATTGAACCTCAATGTTGAACCATATCTAATACATTGAACCTTTAATGTTAAACCCTATCTAATACGTTAAACCTCTAATGATGAACCCTATCTAATACGTTGAACCTCTAATGATGAACCCTATCTAATACATTGAACCTCTAATGTTGAACCCTATCTAATACATTGAACCTCTAATGATGAACCCTATCTAATACTGTAACACCCCACTTGGATAAGTGGACCGTTACGAGTATTTATGGCGTGTCATCAAAGCATAAGGTAAATGTACTAAAACATTAAATGACCATAACGGAAATACCGGAATCAAACATCGGTAATCCAACCTAAGCTCAAAACATGGAAAATAAAATACTGAAAGAAAGGACTAAACAATGTCCAAATAAGCAGAATAATGTAGGTGCATAAAATAAGAAGTCTGGACAGCTTCCATCCCAAATGCACGTGCTCTCAGAAACCTAAGAGCGTCCCGGTGTACCTGCCGTTAGAACATGAAAGGAACTACGGCTGATCATAACGCTCAGTGAACGGATATAAAGCATGATACGAATAATACTGAATGAAACAGGCGATAGAAAACAGAAGCTGTAAGACTGATATGTAACATGTGGTAGAACTCTGCATAAAATCTGAGCAACCTAGTTCATATATACTGATACTGAAATATAACTATTAATTCTGAATACATGCATTTACTGTAGTTTATTTGCCTGAGCTTATATAGGTCACGTGCTGTAACAACCGTGCATGAATAACTGGAGGGGTGACCTCATCATGCTGTAGAGGGGTGACCTCTAAATACTGTTCTGGGTGGAGGGATCAGCTCCAATGTGAAGGATGTAGAGCACACACCACATTCACCCTGATAACTTGTAACACATATAAGCCTAGGATGCATCCATACGCCCCACTAAAAATACTGATAAAATGGCCAAGCTGAGCTGAGTGGGACGATGCAGGATATCACTCTCCTGCATGTGAGTCACGACACCGGTGCCTCTAGTGCCGTGGTTACGGTACCTCCGTAACTAGTACATAAACTGGTCGTGCTTGTATATAATGCTCTGGCAATTTATTTAGTTATTAACATGATTACTGATAAACTTAAACATATACTGGGGAAAACATTTGGCTGCAGACGGGAAATCCTAATCACGCATAGGAAAGGAAATCCTTACTGAAAGGACGGGAAATCCGTACCTCATGCCCAATAATGAAATAAGGACGAAAGCTGAAAGATCTACTCTGACTTCAAGGTTACTACATAAATAAGGAACACGAAGTGAGCTGACTGATATCGGTTTATTTTTTTTATTTTTTTATTTTTTTATTTTTTATTTTATTTTTTATTTTTTTATTTCTACTGATCTCAACTGTTCTTAATTTAATATTTTATTCTTGTATTACTGTGTATAAACTAATAAATCTGATTATCTGTGGTATTTCTGATAATTCGACTATTCTTTAATATTTACTAAAAAGCGTATATCCGGTATTTCTGATAACTGTATATTATGTATTTCTAATATTATAATATTTCTATAAATAGTATCCTACTATAATTAGAAATTACTAAAATTAGAAAGGTTTCCAATTTAGTTTCAAAACAGATTAAATCACTTAATAATGTCATACCGCTTCCATTTAGAAAAAAAAATCTAGTTAAACGTTATTTATTTAATATACAATTAAAACCAAACAACCTTTGAAGCGCGCATAAATTAAGGTATAAAACTTTTAAGTGAAAATAAATTATTTAACATGTATAAACATTCTTCTACTTTTTATCGTAACCAAACCCGACAACCCGACAAAGGCTCCCCGAGACACTTTGTCTCGGGTCAACCGTTCACCAAAACCCACCACAGCCCTAAGGCTGTGGCCCATTTTGCCACCGTCACCCAGCAGTAGCCACTGCTTGTGGTTCCTGCCGTTGGGTTGAAAGTTCCCACTGCTTAGTTGTAAACTCCCCCCCCCCTAGTTACTTGATTCCACTGTTCTACAAACCCAAACACCCCCCATTTGTTCCCACTGTTTTCTACAGACCCAAACACCCCTTTGTCGCTGCACAAACAAAAACACCCCCTTATTTTTCCCCCCGTGTTCCACAGCTTTTTAAAAAAACAAACACCCTGATGATGGTTTGTGTCTCGGCTGACAGCAATGGCCACCACCGAGAGTCATTGACTCTCGGTTTTTCTGGAATCAAACTCATCCCGTCACTACTGTTTCTTGTTCATAATATCATGTTTAAATGTTTATTATCATGAGATGTTTTTAACATTCCAAATATTGAATCGTGGTAACAAGAATTAAAAAAGAATGGGTGATTACCTAGGCTTGTGATACATGGTCATAAGAACGCCCACACGAGATCAAAACGAAAATCACACCATCTTCTTCCTTGTTTTGTTCGTCGGCAGAAGGAGGCAAGGACAGAAACAACGACTCCTTTCTTTTGTTTTCTTTTTTTTTGTCTCTTGTGTCGGCAGCTACAGACAACCCTAATCCCTTCTTCTTTTTTTTTTGTTCGCTGCTTAAGTAAAGGGAAACCCCCGTTCTTTTTTTTGTTTGAGCTAATGGGCTTGGCCCAATTTTCCTTTTTCTTTTTTTCTTTACACAAACCGCCTCCTTCATTTTATATATATAGTTTTCCTTTTTTTTTTTTAAAGTTTAAAATAACTTCTCATTTGCTTTGATTAATAATTTAAATGTTCGTGCTCGTGTTCGTGATCGAGATTTTGTAATCTCTACATTTTCTGAACAAATACTTGCGTATAATATTTACGTAATTTTTCTGACGTTAACTTATTATTTTCTGAATAATTAATTTGTAATATTTAATAAAAGCTGAGACTGCGTATTTTAATATTCGTAGATTTATTTCTGTAAAATAATTAATTCATCTGTAATATTTTTAATAGAACTGAGGCTGCGTGAGACTTATATTAATCCTCGTGGTATATTCTGATATGGATTATTTTCTTCTTGAATAATTAATATTCGCGTAATATCTGAATTTATACTGTTATTTTATTATCTGCATAAACTGTAATATTTATAATATTTAAATAAACTGGGATTGCGTATTTAATTTCTGCGTTTATATCTTTGTCTATCAATTAATACTTATATAGTTTATTAAAATAAAACTGCGTATTTAAATATTCCGATTTTTAAATACGGGTTTTACAATTCTTCCCCTCTAAAAACAATAATTCGTCCCCGAATTAAAGATACGACTATACCGGGTTTTACAATTCTTCCCCTCTAAAAAGGAGAAATTCGTCCTCGAATTAAAAGAAATAAGCTGATGGAGTTATAAGAACTGGAAGAACACGTAGACTGAAAAGACAATTAAGCTGAAGGATAAATTGTCTTCAAATTAAGACATAATGCTGCTGATAGGTATAAACCTGACATGACTGAAATAATCATGTAACATGACATGACTGAATGAACATAACTGAATTTACTGAAGGAAAGGGGATGAGAGGTCCGGATGGACTCCTCTGTTTCGAGTGGCCTCCCGCTCGAAACGATTCCTTCAAAGGTCTAAACATAAACAAAAATCTTGGTCCTGATGACCCTTTCCTGATGATGCTGAATACTTTCAGGTTCTAAACTTAAGATGGATTTTCTGATCCTGAATGAATAAGCTATAGCATGTAGTATACATGAAACGGTACGTACAATTATCCTGAAAAGATAACATTTATATCTCTGAGCAAGCTGTTGAACAAAATATATAGGGATGAACTACGTGAACAATTGTGAACGTGGTTCGCCATTATATAAGGAACGTTGTGCATGAAGTATATCGTGAATGGGATACGTGAAACATACTGTGAACGTGATACTAGAACATATCCTGAACGTATGCTGACTGAGGAAGGAATGCCAAACGATAGGGTCTGAGATGTGAAACGTCTGCCTGGTTATTGGAAAGTTGTGCTAAATTTGAGTCTGGTCTCTCAAGTTTTCTGTAACCGTATTCGGTAATAAACTGAGAAACGTGTATCGTGAAATGGCACATGAACTTGAACGTGAACAATATTATGAACGCAAACGTGAACTTAAATCACGAGATAGCATAAAAGATGAACTGAAACAGCATCATACTGTGAATGAGACGTAAACGTGAAAGTAAAAATACACATGAACGTAAAGTGAACGTAAACATACACGTGATCGTAAACATGAAGTCTGTCTGATATGATGGTCGATGGAATGCCTTGAATTCGTACAATATACTGCTGAATTTCTAAATTTTCTGCAGATCTGCTACTGCGTGATCCTTTCGGATGAAAGAAACACGTAGGCTGATTACATGGTTGACGATAACGTAGATAGTATCATACTTCATCAAAGTCTGTGGTAACTGACAATAACCTCCATGGAATCCTGTCTCATTCCGTTCAGATTTTTCTAATGGTAACACATTAACATGAAGGCGTTCTATCTTGAACCTGCGGTATATCAGGCATCTAGATATGAACATAGCTGTATCAATGTGTGATACGGTTTCTATATAAAGCTGTATATAAAATCTTCTCCTATCAAAGATTCTGTACAACTGTGAGAAGATGATTCTCGTATTCTTCTTTAGGATTTGGTAGATCAAAACGTGATCAATGAATATGCTGACGAGTTTGTCTGAGAATCATGAAAAAAAAAATTATTCATAAATTTCATACTATAGCTGGGGCATTAGGGAGCCCAGACGTATAAGTCAAAATTTATAGAGACAGTGACGTGTTCAACAGAAGTCTGAAAAACATCATGTTCTTCTCTCACCACTTCTAGTGGCAGGGTCGCGAATTGTTCTGGGAAATATTTAAGATATCGTAGCAGGTCAGGTAAACCTACTATTTATGGAATGACATTGATTAAGAATGGTGATCTTGTAAAAATTTAGTGGTCGATACATGATCTCATGATACCGGCCTTCTTTCCGATAGACAGAAACGATACACCTCCTGGTGGTGCGTTAGGGCGAATAAAGCCTCATTCCGGTAATTCTTGCAGCAATTGCTGCAACTCTTTTAACTTAGCTTAAGCCCTGTGATCAAGAGTTCTGAAAACAGGTTCTGTTCTTGAGACTAACTCGATGTTAAATTATGTCTTGTAGTCAGGAATGAATTTCTGGAAAACCTTCTGGAATTACATCTGGAACTTTGGGATAATCTGTTGATCATGACTTTAAGGAATTTCAGAATTCGTATCATGAATGGTGACCAGAATTCTTTGCAACTAAAAGATAATAATTCACGTGCTCGTAAAGCTGGAACAATTTGAACTGATTTTTCTGGCAGGAGTAAAATGAATATTCAGGGTTGGTAAGACGGATCTCGTCGTTAACTGACAATAAAACTTTAATAAATGTGGTGATACTGTTGAGTCCTTTCTAGCTGAGAGGCAGGTGACCACCTGATTTAAGATAAAGCTGACATAGGAATACGTGAAGTAAACATGGCGACTTTTCACTGAATGTGTTCGTCTGTAACCTCACAGAATGAATACTGCGTGTTTAACCTGAATAATACTCCAGTGGTGGTGACTGAATTTTTCAAATGATCTAATTTATGCGTGGCATAATAAAGCGAGGGTATCCCCCTTGGAGGGTGCCCTGAATCATTTAGGGCCTGGTACGGAGTTATGAGTTCTGCCTCGTATTTTGAGAAAAGATTCGTATTACGTGTACCATGACTGGTGTCCTGTTATGTGTCTTCCGAAATGATACTTGAGGCCTATGTCTTGAATGATGTCTTGACATGTGTTTTAGTGGATGAATATGAACAAGACTGAAGAATTTTCGGTAACTGCTAGGATTGGCGAACCGGCTAGACTACTGACCTCTGTCTTTATGGTCACGTACGTTCTGGAGCTCTGATGGTTATTGACTGATTATTTTAAGCATGGTGATTGTCACTACTGCTTTGTCTGTTGTTTATGACGGTCATTATCATGACCGTGATTCATGTAACTATTCTGCTGAGTGGCCGGCTGGTTGCCAGTTCCCACTCTTCTTACAGAAAGATTAGCTGAGTGAAGTATGACATTTAACTGAGGAAGTAAAAAAAAAGAATGGTAGTGTCTGATGGTTGAACTTATTCTTGTCAGAAATTTCAAATTTATAGTTTTCGTCCTCGTTCCGCGGCATCAGCATCTTGAGGAATCTCCAAAGTTCAGCAGCATCAGCATCTGTGTGGTCTTCAGAGTGTTAGCAGCATCAGCATCTGGTAAAATCTTCAACCCACGAGCAGCATCAGCACCTGGTAGAATAACGACAAGTGGAAACGCCTGAGATGATTAAGGATCGATTAGCAATATCCATGGAGTAGGGTACCTGGAGTACACCTGAACTACTGTACATGAAGTACAAAATGAGTACTGCACATGGAGCATATCTGAGACGTTGTACCTGGAGTACACGTGAAATATTATACATGGAGTATAACTGAGACACTGTACATAGGGTACATATGGAATACTGTACATGGAGCTGGTGGAAATTTTATGGAATGGTCGATACTGGTGTCGCTTGTCTGATATTATCAAAGAAATAAATTGATTTAAACGGTAGTAAACTGAACTGAAACAGTTACTATGATGGGCTGAAAATTTCTGCATGGACTTAATGCTGGTTGTATAGAGGCTAAAAAGTATGACTAAACGGAGTTTCATCAACATTTAGTATAAAGACATGATTGATAAAGACCAGAACATGATTTATCATGAAATAGGTTTTTACTGTAATCCTTCTATATTTTAGCCTGAAGGCATCATCACCTTGCTGAAAACATAATCCTCGTAAGGAGACATGAAACTGAATCATCATGTAGATGACATCAACGTGAGGGTATGAAAATTTGACTGTTATAAGGAACACAAAAAGTTAAATCAACTGAGGTGTAATATTAACTGATGTGGACGGCTATGGTTCAATCCACGTACTTCAAGGAAGGAAACATGAGACTGAGTATCTGGTTCGATCTATACTGGTCAAAATTTTCTGAGAACTGTCATGTATAGAAATTTATAATCTGGTATTAAATATGGATGGCTGTAGTCCAATCCATACTTGTCAAAATTTATAGAATGTCATGATATGACAAATGTGAACAACTATGGATCGGTTCACAAAACAACCTTTGATTGAAAATCATGGAATTTGATATGAACATTGGTGAACGTCTATGGGCTGGTTCACCACGTAATATTGGACTGAAAACATGAATCTGACATGAGTAAGGATAAGCGCCCATGATCAGTTCATCGATACAAAAATCCGAACGGGCAAGGGTGAACGCCTATGGTCAGTTCACCAAAACGATAACTCGCTAAAAAGCACATGCGACTAAGTATGGCTAGTTATGAACCAACCTTTTACTTAGTCAAAACTTTAAGAAAACTGACTGATAAATGAAGAAAACTGACTGAATAATCCATGAGAAACATGAAAGATAACAACGCCAAAACCTAGGAAGTTCCTGGTGACTACCCACTAGTCACAGGTCAAGTTTTAGAGCCTACAGGTCGAACAACCTGGCTCTGATACCATAATTGTAACACCCCACTTGGATAAGTGGACCGTTACGAGTATTTATGGCGTGTCATCAAAGCATAAGGTAAATGTACTAAAACATTAAATGACCATAACGGAAATACCGGAATCAAACATCGGTAATCCAACCTAAGCTCAAAACATGGAAAATAAAATACTGAAAGAAAGGACTAAACAATGTCCAAATAAGCAGAATAATGTAAGTGCATAAAATAAGAAGTCTGGACAGCTTCCATCCCAAATGCACGTGCTCTCAGAAACCTAAGAGCGTCCCGGTGTACCTGCCGTTAGAACATGAAAGGAACTACGGCTGAGCATAACGCTCAGTGAACGGATATAAAGCATGATACGAATAATACTGAATGAAACAGGCGATAGAAAACAGAAGCTGTAAGACTGATATGTAACATGTGGTAGAACTCTGCATAAAATCTGAGCAACCTGGTTCATATATACTGATACTGAAATATAACTATTAATTCTAAAAACATGCATTTACTGTAGTTTATTTGCCAGAGCTTATATAGGTCACGTGCTGTAACAACCGTGCATGAATAACTAGAGGGGTGACCTCGTCATGCTGTAGAGGGGTGACCTCTAAATACTGTGCTGGGTGGAGGGATCAGCTCCAATGTGAAGGATGTAGAGCACACACCACATTCACCCTGATAACTTGTAACACATATAAGCCTAGGATGCATCCATACGCCCCACTAAAAATACTGATAAAATGGCCAAGCTGAGCTGAGTGGGACGATGCAGGATATCACTCTCCTGCATGTGAGTCACGACACCGGTGCCTCTAGTGCCGTGGTTACGGTACCTCCGTAACTAGTACATAAACTGGTCGTGCTTGTATATAATGCTCAGGCAATTTATTTAGTTATTAACATGATTACTGATAAACTTAAACATATACTGGGGAAAACATTTGGCTGTAGACGGGAAATCCTAATCACGCATAGGAAAGGAAATCCTTACTGAAAGGACGGGAAATCCGTACCTCATGCCCAATAATGAAATAAGGACGAAAGCTGAAAGATCTACTCTGACTTCAAGGTTACTACATAAATAAGAAACACGAAGTGAGCTGACTCATATCGGTTTATTTTTTTTATTTTTTTATTTTTTTATTTTTTATTTTATTTTTTATTTTTTTATTTTTACTGATCTCAACTGTTCTTAATTTAATATTTTATTCTTGTATTACTGTGTATAAACTAATAAATCTGATTATCTGTGGTATTTCTGATAATTCGACTATTCTTTAATATTTACTGAAAAGCGTATATCCGGTATTTCTGATAACTGTATATTATGTATTTCTAATATTATAATATTTCTATAAATAGTATCCTACTATAATTAGAAATTACTAAAATTAGAAAGGTTTCCAATTTAGTTTCAAAACAGATTAAATCACTTAATAATGTCATACCGCTTCCATTTAGAAAAAAAAATCTAGTTAAACGTTATTTATTTAATATACAATTAAAACCAAACAACCTTTGAAGCGCGCATAAATTAAGGTATAAAACTTTTAAGTGAAAATAAATTATTTAACATGTATAAACATTCTTCTACTTTTTATCGTAACCAAACCCGACAACCCGACAAAGGCTCCCCGAGACACTTTGTCTCGGGTCAACCGTTCACCAAAACCCACCACAACCCTAAGGCTGTGGCCCATTTTGCCACCGTCACCCAGCAGTAGCCACTGCTTGTGGTTCCTGCCGTTGGGTTGAAAGTTCCCACTGCTTAGTTGTAAACTCCCCCCCCCCCCCCCTAGTTACTTGATTCCACTGTTCTACAAACCCAAACACCCCCCATTGGTTCCCACTGTTTTCTACAGACCCAAACACCCCTTTGTCGCTGCACAAACAAAAACACCCCCTTATTTTTCCCCCCGTGTTCCACAGCTTTTTAAAAAAACAAACACCCTGATGATGGTTTGTGTCTCGGCTGACAGCAATGGCCACCACCAAGAGTCATTGACTCTCGGTTTTTCTGGAATCAAACTCAACCCGTCACTACTGTTTCTTGTTCATAATATTATGTTTAAATGTTTATTATCATGAGATGTTTTTAACATTCCAAATATTGAATCGTGGTAACAAGAATTTAAAAAGAATGGGTGATTACCTAGGCTTGTGATACATGGTCATAAGAACGCCCACACGAGATCAAAACGAAAATCACACCATCTTCTTCCTTGTTTTGTTCGTCGGCAGAAGGAGGCAAGGACAGAAACAACGACTCCTTTCTTTTGTTTTCTTTTTTTTTTGTCTCTTGTGTCGGCAGCTACAGACAACCCTAATCCCTTCTTCTTTTTTTTTTGTTCGCTGCTTAAGTAAAGGGAAACCCCCGTTCTTTTTTTTGTTTGAGCTAATGGGCTTGGCCCAATTTTCCTTTTTCTTTTTTTCTTTACACAAACCGCCTCCTTCATTTTATATATATAGTTTTCCTTTTTTTTTTTTAAAGTTTAAAATAACTTCTCATTTGCTTTGATTAATAATTTAAATGTTCGTGCTCGTGTTCGTGATCGAGATTTTGTAATCTCTACATTTTCTGAACAAATACTTGCGTATAATATTTACGTAATTTTTCTGACGTTAACTTATTATTTTCTGAATAATTAATTTGTAATATTTAATAAAAGCTGAGACTGCGTATTTTAATATTCGTAGATTTATTTCTGTAAAATAATTAATTCATCTGTAATATTTTTAATAGAACTGAGGCTGCGTGAGACTTATATTAATCCTCGTGGTATATTCTGATATGGATTATTTTCTTCTTGAATAATTAATATTCGCGTAATATCTGAATTTATACTGTTATTTTATTATCTGCATAAACTGTAATATTTATAATATTTAAATAAACTGGGATTGCGTATTTAATTTCTGCGTTTATATCTCTGTCTATCAATTAATACTTAAATAGTTTATTAAAATAAAACTGCGTATTTAAATATTCCGATTTTTAAATACGGGTTTTACAAATACATTGAACCTCTAATGTTGAACCATATCTAATACATTGAACCTCTAATGTTGAAACCTATCTAATACGTTAAACCTCTAATGATGAACCCTATCTAATACGTTGAACCTCTAATGATGTATCCTATCTAATACATTGAACCTCTAGTGTTGAACCATATCTAATACAATGAACCTCTAATGATGAACCCTATCTAATACATTGAACCACTAATGTTGAACCATATCTAATACATTGAACCTCTAATGATGAACCCTATCTAATACATTTAACCTCTAATGTTGAAACCTATCTAATACGTTAAACCTCTAATGATGAACCCTATCTAATACGTTGAACCTATAACGATGAACCCTATCTAATACATTAAACCTCTAATGTTGAAACCTATCTAATACATTAAACCTATAATGATGAACCCTATCTAATACACTGAACCTCCAATGTTTAAACCTATTTAATACATTGAACCTCTAATGATGAACCCTATCTAATACGTTGAACCTCTAATAATGAACCCTATATAATACATTGAACCTCTAATGATGAACCCTATCTAATACATTGAACCTCTAATGTTGAACCATATCTAATACATTGAACCTATAATGTTGACCCTATCTAATATGTTGAACCTCCAATGTTGAAACCAATCTAATACATTGAACCTCTAATGATGAACCCTATCTAATACGTTGAACCTCTAATGATGAACCCTATATAATACACTAAACCTCTAATGATAAACCCTATCTAATACATGGAACCTCTAATGTTGAACCATATCTAATACATCGAATCTTTAATGATGAACCCTATCTAATACATTGAACCTCTAATGTTGAAACCTATCTAATACATTGAACCTCTAATGATGAACCCTATCTAATACATTGAACCTCTAATGTTGAACCATATCTAGTACATTGAACCTTTAATGATGAACCCTATCTAATACATTGAACCTCTAATGTTGAAACCTATCTAATACATTGAACCTATAATGTTGAACCATATCTAATACATTAAACCTCCAATGTTGAACCCTATCTAATACATTGAACCTCCAATGTTGAAACCTATCTAATACATTGAACCTATAATGTTGAACCATATCTAATACATTGAACCTCCAATGTTGAACCCTATCTAATACGTTGAACCTCTAATGATGAACCCTATCTAATACATTGAACCTCTAATGTTGAAACCTATCTAATACGTTGAACCTCTAATGATGTACCCTGTCTAATACATTGAACCTCTAATGTTGAACCATATCTAATACATTGAACCTCTAATGATGAACCCTATCTAATACATTGAACCTCTAATGTTGAAACCTATCTAATATGTTAAACCTCTAATGATGAACCCTATCTAATATGTTGAACCTCTAATGATGAACCCTATCTAATACATTGAACCTCTAATGTTGAAACCTATCCAATACATTGAACCTATAATGATGAACCCTATCTAATACACTGAACCTCCAATGTTGAAACCTATCTAATACATTAAACCTCTAATGATGAACCCTATCTAATACATTGAACCTCTAATGATGAACCCTATATAATACATTGAACCTCTAATGATGAACCCTATCTAATACATTGAACCTCTAATGTTGAATCATATCTAATACATTGAACCTATATTGTTGAACCCTATCTAATACGTTGAACCTCCAATGTTGAAACCTATCTAATATATTGAACCTCTAATGATGAACCCTATCTAATACGTTGAACCGCTAATGATAAACCCTATATAATACACTGAACCTCTAATGATGAACCCTATCTAATACATGGAACCTATAATGTTGAACCATATCTAATACATTGAACCTTTAATGATGAACCATATCTAATACATTGAACCTCTAATGTTGAAACCTATCTAATACATTGAACCTCTAATGATGAACCCTATCTAATACATTGAACCTCTAATGTTGAACCATATCTAATACATTGAACCTTTAATGATGAACCCTATCTAATACATTGAACCTCTAATGTTGAAACCTATCTAATACATTGAACCTATAATGTTGAACCATATCTAATACATTGAACCTCCAATGTTGAACCCTATCTAATACGTTGAACCTCTAATGATGAACCCTATCTAATACATTGAACCTCTAATGTTGAAACCTATCTAATACGTTGAACCTCTAATGATGAACCCTATCTAATACATTGAACCTCTAATGTTGAACCATATCTAATACATTGAACCTCTAATGATGAACCCTATCTAATACATTGAACCTCTAATGTTGAAACCTATCTAATACGTTAAACCTCTAATGATGAACCCTATCTAATACGTTGAACCTCTAATGATGAACTCTATCTAATACATTGAACCTCTAACGTTGAAACCTATCTAATACATTGAACCTATAATGATGAACCCTATCTAATACATTGAACCTCCAATGTTGAAACCTATCTAATACAATTAACCTCTAGTGATGAACCCTATCTAATACGTTGAACCTCTAATGATGAACCCTATGTAATATATTGAACCTCTAATGTGAACCCTATCTAATACATTGAACCTCTAATGTTGAACCATATCTAATACATTGAACCTATAATGTTGAACCCTATCTAATACGTTGAACCTCCAATGTTGAAACCTATCTAATACATTGAACCTCTAATGATGAACCCTATCTAATACGTTGAACCTCTAATGATGAACCCTATATAATACATTGAACCTCTAATGATGAACCCTATCTAATACATGGAGCCTCTAATGTTGAACCATATCTAATACATTGAACCTTTAATGATGAACCCTATCTAATACATTGAACCTCTAATGTTGAAACCTATCTAATACATTGAACCTATAATGTTGAACCATATATCTAATACATTGAACCTATAATGTTGAACCCTATATAATACATTGAACCTTTAATGATGAACCCTATCTAATACATTGAACCTCTAATGTTGAAACCTATCTAATACATTGAACCTATAATGTTGAACCATATCTAATACATTGAACTTCCAATGTTGAACCCTATCTAATACGTTGAACCTCTAATGATGAACCCTATCTAATACATTGAACCTCTAATGTTGAAACCTATCTAATACGTTGAACCTCTAATGATGAACCCTATCTAATACATTGAACCTCTAACGATGAACCCTATCTAATACATTGAACATCTAATGTTGAACCCTATCTAATATATTGAACCTCCAATGTTGAAACCTATCTAATACGTTGAACCTCTAATGATGAACCCTATCTAATACATTGAACCTCTAATGTTGAAACCTATTTAAAACTAAAATATACAATTATATAAAATTATTATTATTAATCATTTAAAAGTAAATTACATAAATGGTATATAAAAATACAAGTATACAAAACTTATTATTATTAGTTATCTGAAAGTAACATATACAATTATATAAAAATAAAATATATAACTATATAAAACTTATTATTATTAATAATTTAAAACTAAACTACATAAATGTTATATAAAAAAATATACAATTATATAAAACTATATCAATTATCTAAAAGTAAAAATATACAATTATATAAAACGTATTATTATCAGTCATTTAAAACTAAATTACATAAATATCATATATAAAAAATATACATTTATATAAAACTTATTTTTAATTATATAAAAGTAAAATATACAATTATATAAAATTATTATTATTAATCATTTAAAAGTATATAACATCAGTTATCTAAAAGTAAAATATACAATTATATAAAACGTTTCGCGGATGGTGCGAGATCAACAGGATGGTGCGAGGAGGCAAGTTTCTCGGCCACCATCCTGGCGTGGGTATGGTATTGCCGGGATACACCAGTACTCCCTCGTGCTTTTCGTCACCATCCCGTGAGACTCGTCGGGATCGGGATGTTGATTTCATGATGGGCCTGTTGAGAAACGACGGCAGGTATGGCGATCATTTTTTGAAATATGAGAGTGCTGGTGCCAGCGGGAGTGGGAGTCGCCCGGGTGATGATGCTGGTTCCAGCGGGAGCGGGAGTCGCCCGGGTGATGATGCTGAGGATCAGGGGGTGGCGAGGATGGTGGCGATGACGCGAGCTAGTCGTGTCATATATGTGTTTGTTAGTATGGTACGTAGTTTCTTTATGTTCATCTTGACTTGTTTCCCTATTATCCTAAATTAGAAAGCTTGTTTCCCTAGTATCCTTAACTATCCCGACTTATTCCTAGTATCCTTGACTAAATTAGAACGTTATATTATATTTTGGTGCAAGTTTAAACTTATTCAGCGTTTGTGTTGATTTGTATTCCAAGTTTACTTTATATGTGTCTTTTGGTGAGCAAATATAGGTTTTTGTTACAGGTTTTGGTAGATTTTTTCCGGAAAAATTCCGGAAAAAGTCTGGAAAACGCCTGCTGTGCAGGCAATTTTTAAAAAAACCTGCAGACTCTTCCCCAGCGACATGTCGCTGGGGAAACTTTGGTTATTCGTTGATAAGTCAAACGCAAAGCGTTGACAAGTCAAACGCAAAGCGTTGACAAGTCAAACGTATCGAGAGTTTCCCCAGCGACATGTCGCTGAGGAAACTTTGGAAATCGTTGACAAGTCAACGACAACGCGTTACAAGTCAAATAAAAGGAAAGATTCCCCAGCGACATGTCGCTGGGGAAACTTTGTTCTAATTTGGCCTTTTGTAAGTATTTTATTTGTTTTTGTTTAAGTTCTACTAGGTATACTATTATTTTGATATGGATAATTATTCCAGACGCTTGTTGAGAGGCAAAAAATTACACAGCTTTGAATTCATTATTCATCCTTTGAGGCATCAACACGCTTATGTTACAACTAATTTAGACTTGTGCACGGCGTATATAGACAGAACTAGGATGATATATCGCGGGGTTCACATAAAAATTTCGAACCGTAGTACTAGAAACATATTTTGATGGAACGTGTGCATTGAACATAAGTTTAAACTTTTTTGATATTTTTCTTAAAATTAGTGGAAAACGTTCTAGGGTTCCCGGCACGCACGAGAACCCTTGTTCCGTCCCTGGCTATAACAAGTACGTCACGATGATCATAGTTATTAACCTTTTTGCTTACATAGTCACATGATCATACTACAAATGACGATATCCCAAGTTACTATTAGCTTACAAGCCCGGCAAAACTCAAAGAAGCATCAAACATATATAACAATTGTCTAATTAGCTCACATGGTCAGACTACAAATGACTAGTTCATACATTAAAGACAGCAAAAACTTATGTTACAGTGAACAACTAGCTAGTTTACTCATTAGCAAACCCTAAAACAAATTTGCATGTTTTTTAAAGTCTTGATATCTTTACCATAATCAGATTAATTAATCACATCTACTCAAAAATTAGTACGAAGATATTATATTATATTATGAAATTACGTGACAGCTCCTAAGGACTCAATTAATAGAAATAATACGTATCTTTATGTCAACTTAATTCATATTTTTAGCTATAGAGTAAAGAAAATATATAGTTTCCAAAAACATATATTTTTGATAGCAGCTCCAGCTAAGTAAATTATATCGTCTTGTATTTTATAGAATATATTGAGTTAAGGATCTTAAGATATGAATAAAATATTTTTGGAATAGATTTTATTGTTGGCTTAATTCATATGCCATTCACCTATAAATATTGATCAATTTTTCGTTAATGTTTCATAATCATATTCATAATTGCAATCATAATCATGAATACTCTTGGTCTTTTCTTTGTTTTACTCAGCATCTCAAGTTCTCTTGCTAAAGCTAACCAGATCAATGCTGGGGTTTCCCTTGATCTTATTTATAGAGAGTCTAAACTATCCCCTTTCTTCAACCAGGCCGATACTCCATTGGACCGTCTTAAAAATGCTTTAAGACGGTCTACTTCTCGATTTTCCCATCTTTCAAAAAGAGCTGGTTTTACGTCTAATGTTTCCAGTGATGAAAATTTTCCGGGAGTTTCGGGAGACTATTTAATGGAAATTAAAATCGGTACTCCGCCGGTAAAAGTTCTTGGAATCGTTGATACCGGATCAGACCTTACATGGGCACAATGTAAGCCTTGTGTAAATTGTTACGAGCAAGGGGACCTACCTCTTCTTGTACCCTCTAATTCGTCTACTTATCGAGCATTGTCTTGCAAATCAAAAGGTTGTAAAGCCTTAGATACATATCGCTTACCCTGTAACTCAAGCGATACGTGTCATTATACAATAGGTGACGAGGAAACGTACTACCAAACAACGGGTGACGTTGCGGCTGATACCTTTTGGTTCGGATCGACCCCTTTTAAGAAAGTTATTTTTGGTTGTGGTCATGATAATGAAGGTTTTATCAACAGAGGTGTTAGTGGCACCATTGGTCTTGGTGGCGGTCCGGTTTCTCTAATTAACCAACTGCACTCTAAAATCAAAGGAAAGTTTTCATACTGTTTGATACCATATTCTAGCCAGAACGAAAATAAAACAAGCAAAATCCACTTTGGAAGAAATGCCGATGTGGCAGGGAAGAATGTGGTTTCAACTCCTCTTATTAAGAAAGGCTCTTATTACTCCTCTTCTTTCTACTACCTTACTTTAGAAAGCATGTTGGTCGGAAAGCACAACGTGTCAACCGTTCAACCCTTGAAAGAGGGTAACATTATCATAGACTCAGGGGCAACACTAACGTATGTCCCTCGTGAGTTATATTCTGATTTGACCGCAAGAATTACCAACGTCATTGGTAGGGGTATTCAAGGTCCACTGATGGGGGGTTTCGACTTTTGCTATAAGAACTTGAAGTTAGACAGTGTACCCAGTGTGACGTTTAGGTTCACCGGGGCTGATGTTGTGGTGCCACCGGAGAACTTGTTTATGGAAATTGATCAGGGAGTGAGTTGCTTGGCGCTACTTTCATCGGATAATGGCTTGGCTATATTTGGGAATTTAGCACAGAGAAACATGTTGGTCGGGTACGATTTGGTGAATAGAAAGGTTTCTTTTAAGCCTACTGATTGCACCAAACAGGCATAGAGATTTTGTCCGCATGAATAAATAGCACATGTTTCAATGCATTCGTTTGTAATAAATTCTTAAAAATATTCAATTCATTAATTAAAAACTTAATTTAATTGTTTTTTTTTCTTATTGCCGTATGTTGTTTATTTGACTTAAATACCTAAGCCATATTTGTTCTATGAGTATCAATAATTTTGTCTCAAGCACACAACAAATTATGTATATGTTTATGCCTCTTTTCTTCACACATAAATACATACAAACTGTGAACTTTTATTTGAAAAACATCACACTTATAAATATGAGTATGTTAAACTAGTTGTCCTACACGCTTTTAAATTTGAAAAACTAGTATGAATTAACAAAAAACTTCACACTTAACTTGAAGTACTTAACTTCTTAATACTAAGTGTGATAAAATTAAAAACAAATTAAAAAAATAATCATCGCGGCAAACCCTAATTTATTCTGCTTTATATATTTTAACTGATATTGGGCTAAGTTGATAGTTATTGATATATGTTTGGATATATGTTAGGATATATTTTAACTGATATATTTTACCGAGAAGAAGAATTTGCAAAGTAGCTATCTACGATCTAGTGCTCTTTGGACAACTAAATTATTTACCACAAAACAAATTGCGGGGGGCAATTTTTTTTACAATAGCATAAAAATGTGAAAAAAAATAGTATACTTATTTAGAAATTAAGGATTTATAAGGTGTTTAAGCGTTGAATTTTGGGTTTTAATATGTACAAGGGACAATTTGAGAGGGGGATATTTCTGATAAATGCTCAAAATCGAAAAATTTTACGCTAAAATCACATCTTGTCGGATTAATGTAACATCTGCAGTAACGGGTGCTATTACTTTGGGATTGGGTACACCTTCTTGTTATATCTCACCATGGACGGGGCCATTTTACTCTCTATTGGACCGGAGGTATGTAAAATAATATATCACAAGTGTAGTAGCTTCGGTCTCTGAGCATCAGCCTACTTCAATTCATGGTCATCTTTCATGTTTGATTTCCATACCCTACTTTGCCTCTTTCCCGCGGGTTTATATTTCTGATTCAAACGCCTATCAAATGCCACTATTTTCATTGTTATGTAGGGTCTCACGAGTATACATTTCACGGATGTGATGGTTCGGTTGATTCTTGTTGCAACACCTGCAGTATGTCTTAATAAGGCTATTGCAGCCTCGGCCACATTAAAGAACTTGACCCAAGTGATTAAGGGAAGGACTAGTTGAATGTCCCTTCTAAAGGAGCGAGCGACACTAAGAGATTATCTACTGTCAGAAGCTCTATCTGTGCAATATCATTAGCAGGGTCGTCCCGTGAATTTCGGTATCATGTGGTGCAAGTGAAAAGTAGGCCTCTTTAATGCGCAAAAGCTCTTTTGCAAGAGAAAAATTGAAAGTAATAAACTCGGAGATATAAAACTTCTTTATCTAAGTTTTGTATCTAGCTAATTCCATTATATATTTTTAAGAGTATATATTTAATGAAATTCATTTGTATAAAGTAAGGATATGATTTTGAATCCTAATATCAAATGATCAACTTCTAAGAATTATCTTTATGTAACTACAAGTCTACAAGAAAAAAAGAAATAAGAAACAAATACTAACTTCGTCAAATAAAATTTTGGATTAAAATAGATGCAACTCATTTGAAATTAACGATATTTTCTATAATTTTTATCGGAAAGACAAAAGTTCATGAAGGAACACACCCTCATAAAAGTAGAAAAGCTTCAATCTCGACCGTCTATTCAGTTTCAATCCTATGGATCGGATTATTTGAAAATTTATTTTAATTATAAATATAAGGGCAATTTAGTAATAAATTACTAGATCAATATCTGAATCTCTCTCTCTCTCTCTTCCTTCATGCGCACACACACTCTCCCTCACATCCAGAACACATACAAACCACCATAACCACCACTATAATCCTCGTCGATCTTCAATATCACCGTTGATCCGTTGATACATCACCGGTCTATCTTTTCACCATCAGCCGTCAGTCCAGGGGTACCTTGTACGGGTCTTGACGTGTTCGAGAATGAATTTGAGGTGCCTGAGGAGCTTTCTGATCTTGTGGTTGCACGTGGTTTAATAATTAGCTTTTACAATTTAAATGGTTAATTTTAAACAAAGTTGTTTGATCTTGTAAAGTCAAATGAATTAAACCTTTTTGTTAATGAAAGGTTTGAGATTAAGTAACTTTTTAAAAAGTAGCTTCTGGATATAGGCTTATAGCAAACTAAACCAATGGTAAAAGATACGCGAGACTTAATCACATATCTAAATTGAAGTAATAATTCATGTGTCATGTTAGAAATTGAAGCAGAGTTTAAATAAGTATATTTGTAGTTTTGCCTAAGTAGCATGTACATATAGACGTGGTTTACTAGTATCATGATGATAAAGCACTAAATGAGCCAATACATCAATCTTATAGTGTAGCAATTCGCGCTTACTTCACATCTTATGTCTTGCAGATTATGAAAAGGAAAAGTAGCTTGCCGATAATATAATGGTGAACACGATGTTGGTGTGAATTTCTCATGGTCAAAAATCCCATGTGATTCGAAAAAAGTCAAATGTGATTTGAGAAAATCACATATGATTTTGTCATGTCTATTTTGTCAATCATCAAAAGTTGTATAATAAGATTTACTTTACGAAAAGCCTTATTTTATATCGTATAAGTTTCTTATTTGGTTATTCATACTAGCAAGATACACGCATTTGAGGTAAATCATATGTGATTTATACGTGAATCACTTGTGATTTATACGCGAATCACGTGTCACACATGTGATTTATACGTGAATCAATGATCAAAATTTGTATATTAAAACTCTCATGTTATTTAGTTGATCAAAATATGTGATCAATGAAAAAGTTTGTTTTTATAAATGTTTAAGTTTATTACTTACTCATACATGTAATATAGACGTTGTTGAGGTAAATTACATGTGATTGTGATTGATACATCTATACCACCAAATAAAAACATCACTTCTCTCAAATCATTTAACAATTAATTTTGATTTGTACTATATTGATAGTTGATTTATTCTAAGTTGTAGTTAACAATATTAACATCTGAAGGTTTCATTGGTTGTCACATTGGTTTATTTACTTACTTATTGATACATTTAAATCACTTATGATTTTTACATGAATCACATGTGATTCACTGATAATTGCATTTGATTTTGCTTGCATGACATGTGATTCGATCATTTCAAAGTCTTAACTTTTTCTAACAAACTCACTTTAGATGAATCACATGTGATTTTGGTTGAATCACATGTAATTATGTCAATATATTAAAATGTATATTGTCATTCATGTAAAATATATATAAAACAAATTGGCTTCTGAATTACATGTGATTTTATTGGAATCACATGTAATTTTGTTTGAATTACATGTGATTCGATGATAATTACATGTCATTTTGCTTGCATTTCATATGATTCAAAGATTTCGAAATCTTAACTTCTTCTAACAAACCAACTTTAAATGAATAACATGTGATTTTGTTTGAATAACATGTAATTATGTCAATATTAAAATGTGAGTTGTCATTTATGTAAAATATGTAAAACAAATTAACTTCTTAATTACATGTGATTTTGTCTAAATTACATGTAATTCTGCTTGATTTACATGTGATTTAATGATAATGACATGTGATTTTTCTTGAATTTCATATTATTCATGTAATTACGTTTGAATCTCATGTTTCTTTTTACGGTGCTTCATCTGGAGAGATATTTTGATGAAGTGTTTGAAGTTTGAGTATGCCACAATGATTTCGTTTAATAAGTTGATTGTGCTTGACTTGATTTACAGATTGATATGCAAATCACACTTGATGTATCACAAATCACATGTGATTTACCTCAATTTACATGAGATTTAACTCAAACTTATTTTTGTATATGTCTTAGTCTTCTCTATAGAATGTTCCCACTTCTTTTTTAATAACACATTTACTTGTAGTGCTTTCTTTATTCTATTCATTTGTATGTAGTCCTTCTTTTCACATTTTTTTAAGCGTTTGAGGGACTTTTATTTATACTTTCTTTCATTCACTATATGTAACCTTGTACGTGAAACACACGTGGTTCAATATAACAATGGAATAACATGTGATCTGTCCCGTTTTATGATTTACAAAAATGACATTTTTTTGACAAAAATCACAGGTAATTAGGTCATAATCATATGTAATTTACCTATGAATCACATTTGATTTATACACAATCACACGTAATTTACCCACGAATCACATGTGATTCAGATAAAATCATATTATAATGTGAGTGATGGGTTTAAAATAACAGATAAAAACCCATAAAATCTCAATTTCAAGAACATCTTCCTATAAGAACCAAAAACCATCATATCTTGAAGGAAGCATATTCAGGAACACAAATATGCTTCTAAATGCGATGGCAGATCATTTTAATCATCAACATTATCATACACCATCAGATTTGATCAAAAAAGCTACACTATCACATCATTTTAATCATCACCATCAGGGGCATAGAACTGATCAAAATACGGTGTTAGATCTGATCGGAAATTGTGCGCCTTGTTGATTTCCGGTGATGGCGGTGGTCGGAGCTGTTATTTTTTGGTGGTAGGCCGCGGTGGTGGTGGATGGAAGGTAGGAAGTGGTTATGTGTTTTTTGTAGAGAGATAACGTATGTAACAAATGAGGGATAAGTGATTTTCCGACGATTTATATGTGATGTTTTCCGGTCGTATAGCAGTAGGTAGTTTGTGTCTGTTTTAGATGATAGAGAAAGTGAGATGTTAAATGATAGGTAAATCTTTTTTTGAGGGTTTATATATGATAGTAATTTTAATATTAGCCGTTAGATTGAAAGAAAATCAAAGGACAAGATGCGTTCCTTTGTTCTTTAATGTGATGTTGTTTTTTTTAGAATCCACCTCTTATCGAAAAACACTATCATTATTTTAAGTTTGAAATTAGATTGGTTTTTAATGTCCAGTTTAGAATCCCGTAAGTTTTACTACAGTAAATTCAATAGAACACGATATGGGCTTAACATAACTATGCTCCTTTCATGTACAAGGATAAAATTTAAGGCTCTTAAGGATGTTGGGTCGTATGCAGTTGCTCACTCTGTCTAAATTTAGCTTTGATTCATTAGATTTTGTAGTTCTTTTTTAAGGATATGTTAGTAGTTAATGATTTCGAACCTATACTGACATCCAACTACATTGTATGCAAGCCTTGAACCTCATTATTAGGGGGATAAACCCATCTTTCACCTAAAAAAAGAGAACTTATCGTTTAGTAGACAATCACTTGGATTTATTTTTGACGGATATCTATTATTGAAATTTTGGACAGAAAAACCACACGTGATTTGAAAAAATTACTTGTGATTTTTTACAAATTAGTAACCAGTTTCAAAATAGTGGAAGACAAACCATTAACCAGTTTCAAAATAGTGGAAGACAAACCAGTAACCAGTTTCGTCACTAGCCCTTTTTAATTGGAAAAGAAATTCTTTTGAAAATCACTTTTTAAATTCATGTGTCATAAGACGACTGTTCATAACCCATATCGAGTAGCTATACCGCCGTGGTTTAAGAAAAATAATGCTTTCAAACACGATATTCAAAAGAAATCGTGTGTGATTTCTCAAAACCACGTGTGATTTCCAAAATCACGCGTGATTTCCAAAATCACGTGTGATTTCTCTAAATCACATGTGATTTTCTAAAATCACATTTGATTTCAAAAAATCATATGTGATTTCTAAAATAATGAAAAGAATACTTCGCCAAAAAATTACACGTGATTTGTAAAATCATTTGTGATTTTTTATTTTAAAATGCATGTGTGAGTTAATAAATCGAATGTGATTTCACAAATTCACATGTGATATATAAAGTAACAAATCACGTGTGATTTCACACATCCAAAAATTGTATGTGATTTACAAATTTACGTGTAATTTTTAAAGTAACATGTGATTTTTTGAATCACATGTGATTACTCTGTTTGAAATTTACAAGAAACACTTCGTTGAAAGTATATAAAAGTGTCTATCTATAAAAAAAGTAATCTAATGTCGCAATCGTATAATTACTTTTTTGTAATGATTAGCGGTTAGAAAGATATTATAATTTTTAAAAATAAGATGAAAGTGAGGTTCTTATTTAATATTATTAATATACCCCGTTAGATAAACAGATAAATGGTTGAATTCAAAAGATTTGGTATTTGTTTGAATAGTGATTTATATAAAACACTAGCTAAAAGACCCGTGAAATTTACGGGTATTTTAAAGTGACAGTTAAAAAAAAGTAAATAAACATCGTGTATTATAATGTTCTAAGTTAGAAGTAACCAAATCTTTATAAATAAATGTAAAGTAAACAATTGGTAATAATGAAACATACGTATAAGACAAAATATTAAAAAACAACATATTCAATACTTAATAATGTAGTATATTTCTCGTAGTACGATAGACGTGTACATGTAGATGTAATCAGGTGATGCAAGAATCAAATCTACTATGGCAAATTTACAATAAGCACAAATATATTGTGATTCAAGAAGATCTTTATTCCAAAAATAAGCCTAATGTAAGATTTGTTCTCAAGCATAACTATAGCTTAAAAAGAGAACACATATTTCAAAAACATGTCCGTCAACACGGTTGAATATGTTAAAGCATAAAAAAAATTTGTTTACAAAAAAGGCAATATAGGTCAAAATTATAAAATCATTGTTTACAAAACATCAACAACTACATGACACGCATTTGCATTCTCTCTCTCTCTCTCTCTCTCTCTCTCTCTCTCTCTCTCTCTCTCTCTCTCTCTCTCTCTCTCTCTCTCTCTCTCTCTCTCTCTCTCTCTCTCTCTCTCTCTCTCTCGTAATGTTTCAGGATGATGCTTGTTTTCAATCCTCTCTTTTTACACAATACTTGTTTGGGGTTGCAAAAAAAAAAACACTCTAGAGTGAAAAGTGGTAGCTCAATCCCCGTGTGTAGAGATTTTTCTTTTGTCCTGGTGTTAGGCAAGAATTTTTTCACTTTTTTATTATAAGAAATTTTGAAGTTATTTAATTTCGTAACCATTGAATTTGATTAACTAACTGATTGAAGTGACTGAATTTTAAAGTATATATGTAAGTGAGAGTGGGAATCGAGTCGGGTTGATTGGGTTCGAGTTAAATAGGTCAGGTTTAATTTAGGTCGAGGCTAAAAATAATATATTCAAACCCGACCATATTTCAACTCGGTTTATTCGAATTCGGATCAAACGAAAAGTGTGCAACTTGGGTTAGGTCAATCCGGGTTCGGATCAACCCGAATATAGGTAAAATAATAATATTTTTTTTAGTAGTTAAAGAAAAATTATATTAAAAAAATCTTATTCGCGTTAACTCTAAGTTAGACGAAATTTTCGTATCTAATTTTGAACTCGGGTTAGTCGAGTTGACTAATTTGACCTGAATTAAACAAAGCTTGATATATAAACCAATTATAAAAACCACATGCTCTTTAAGGCTTTAACTCAATCTAATTTCGCGCACACTCTAGATGCCTGCAAAGAAAAAAAAGCACACCACTCAATGCCCAAAGTCTTATGATAATATTTAAAGATCATTCAAATGCAATATAAAAATTAAGATGAACCAATAAAAATGAAAACTAAAGGAGTATGTCACTAAAAATTCGTTTAATACTTCGTTGGTGTAAAATAAAGGACTATATCAATATTCTTGCCAAAATCTTGGTGTACGTATGATGAATCTGATATTCAAAAATTGTGTGGATAAATTATTTTGAAATAAATAGCATTAGAGTTGCTTTCCAAATATACGAATGAATTAGTATTTTAATTGTTTACAAACATACAAATGAATTAGTCAACGTAAAATATTTTTTTGCATCGGGGCTTTTAGATAGTGGATGTATGTTAATGAGTTTACAAAAATAAATTTCATAGAGTTATTTTTAAAAGACAATATATTAAAGAGTTAATTCTATATATACCCGGTCTAAATGATGAAATGCCATATTTACCCAACAAAATTCTATATTGTCATATATATCCAATATAAACATCAATTTTGTCATATTTATCCATTTTAATTATAAAATCAATTAGAAATGATTTAACATAATTAAGTTCTCATTATACCCGTTTGCAAGAGTACGAACTATGAATTAAATTTTGCTCGTGTTTTAGTTTCCAATTATTCTAAACTATTTTCCAACAATTTATGTAATAGTGAATGTTTAATTAACAAAAAGAAAGTGAATATGAAAGGAGCATGCTGTTTCACTAAATATGTATGTGTTTTTTAGATTTCTATTCATACAATAAGCAACAAAAAATGGATCTTTCTTCCCCTTGTTTCCTTTCATGTTTCGTTTTTTATCAATTGATTCTCAATGTTCGCATATTTAAAGTTCAGTAGGATAGATAGTTATCACTGAACACGTACTATTAATGCTTTTTAGACTTTCAATCCAAATGACGATACTATACTAAGACGTAAACAAATTCGGCTCAAAAAAAATTCTGGCAAACATACAATGGTCATAGTTGGTTAGAGTTAAAAGATAAAATGGGAATTTATTAATGTAAATTTAATTTAAATTGGATTTAAGATCAAAATGTGTAAATATGTCAAATTTGATGTTTTTGTTGAATATATATGGTATTATAGAATTTGGTTGGATAAATATGGCATTTCATTGTTTAAATTGGGTAAATATGGAATTAACCATATATTAAATTGATGATTAAGATGCCACGTGTTAATAGGAGGTTTAGAGTTATTTTTAGAAAAAATTAATAATAGAGTTGAAAAAAAACTGTGTTATATTAGATAATATAGATTTTTGGTATATAAATTAAAAAAACTGAGGATCCACGACTCTTCGATCTTTTCAAAGTTCCATCCATGTGGATATCTTTACCGTAATTAATTAATTATAGTGTGATGTGCACTAGAAGTGCACATAAAAACCGGCTGGGGAACCAAAAAATAAAAAAATGAAAACCTAAACCGGCCCAAAATGGTTTGTACCATATTGGTTTCGATTTTTTTTATAAACCACCAGTTTTATCAAACCTCCTAGAGAAACCTGGAGTGATTTTTCAAAAAAATTAAAATTTGAGTTTTAGGCCACGTTTGGTAGAGAGAATTTTAGAGACTAGAAATGAAGCAGAGAATTGAGTTTTAGAGAAACGAGATTGATTGGAAAATTTACTGAATTCCACTGTTTGGTTGAGTCAGAGAATTGAAATAAAAAATAATGACAAAAATTAATTTTTTATTTTTCAAAACCATATAGATTTAAAAATATTGTAATGTCACCGAAAATAACTTTTTAAACTTTATAATCATGAAATGTTGCATGTAATTTGTTTATATAAATTAAAAACTATTTTTTTTAAGTTATGTGAAAAAGATTAAAAAACAATAAAATTAAAAAAAAACTTTTTTACAAAAATAAATCTATTTCTCCCAGTTCTCTCTAAAAATAACGGAAAAGAAGGGTACCAAATAATACAATACAACTCTCTCAAACTCTATACCAATTTCTATTTATTTCTCCACTTTTTATTTTCTCTATACCAAACAAGACAAATAATCTCAATTCCATTTCTCTTACTTAATTTCTATCTACCAAACATGCCTATAGTCGATGGAGGATTGTGTTTTGAATTATTAGGATATAATAGTTATCATTTTCCATTTTATTTATTATATATACAAGGGTTCTATGTTTGAGTTTTTACAACAATCTTTACTTTTATATTCGCAAAAAAACAATCCAAATCAGTCAAATCTATTTCACTAATAAATAATGGCAAGAGGTAACAACGGTGAAGGCAAATCTAGTTCAAGTAACATCGATGCTGGTTCTACAACTTCCAAAGCAACGTTGGAGGAAGTAATAGTTGAAGCTGTGATTCTTGACAAGAGAACAACTACAATTTTGCAACAATTTTAACTCATGAGAATGACAAACAGTTTCGAGAAGGCTCACTGTTTCCATTGATTTAAATGCATCAGGCGAGGGTTTGAAGAAGACATTCTTCCGCTTGTATGTCATTGCACGACTTGACCCACTAACCACTAACATTTGCCGTTCTAAAAAAAGGCCAGGTTCAAACTCAACGACGAGGTCTCATATTTTGGAATGGTATTTTAGGACACTCAAAAACACTCCGGAAGCAGTTCAAGCCTCGATTACTCGGGATGGGTGTTTATTTGCGTATAATCTATATCTTGTTCGAGAATAATTTGCCAAGTTGGTTATTCAAGAGGGATGCCACTTAACCATTTCAAAAACCCTCGTATCACTAGGGTGTTCCAAAGGACACTATAACCGAAATACAACACTGTAATTCGTGTTACTCCATACGTGATGCACTGAAAATATGAAAAGCGAAAAAACAAGTAATAAAAGATGGATTTTTAGACTTAAATTCTAATGTCAACTTAAAAGCGGATGTGTTGTCTGCTTCACATGGGTTTCCTGAGTCGTACATGTATGTTACCACACATTGGATCGATCCGAGCATTTGGATCATGATGAAGCGGTTCAATGCATTCGATGACTTTTCACATCTTCATTTCAGACTTTATTTATTTAATTTTTTGTGTCGTGTATTAAAAAAGTTTAATTTGCAGATAAGTTATTTTCAATTACGATGGATAATACTAGTAACAATACCAAAGACATGGGTAGCAGACTAAAATCAAGATTCGGTCCACTTATGAACGACATTTTTTTTCATAATCGATTCGTTGCATATATTATTAACTTGGTTGTGCAAGCCAGACTACATGTTGACCCGATAGGTTCAATTAGAGAATGTTTTAGATAACTGTTAAAAGATGTTTTGTAGCAACAATAAAAGGTATGTTGAATATATTAGATGGTGTAAAGAAAGCGATAAACCTTATTTGGTACCTAATTGGAACGTTTCTACGAGATGGAATTCTACATATCATATGTTACATTGTACTATAAAACAAAATTGATGTTACAAAATTTTCATGATGAGGTGTGTTGTAATGGTTTGATCGAGTGAGGCTTTTCGATTAAAAATTAGGATATTATTGAAAAACTAATCCGATTACTTGAAGTCTTTAACAATGCAACAAAAAAATTATCGGGAGTCTATTATCCAACGTCTCATTTGGTGTTGCAACAAATATATTTGATGTGTCAAAAGCTACTCGAATATGAATTTTACGATGGTATATTCGCAGAAATAGCCATACCATTGAAAGCAAAGATAAAAAAACACTTTCAAAACTTGCTATCAATGATTACTTGTTCCACCGTGTTGAATCTATTTTCAATGTACCCGGGGTAGATATCTTCATGGATTCATTTATATGTTCATTGCACGTGATGCCAAATGGTTTCAACAAGTCTTTCGAGGGTTTATGAGATGCTTACATTGAAAAATATGGTACCCCCTCCTTCGACGCACGTTAGCTCGTGATGTGCTAAGCGTACAAGCTACTTCGGTAGCTTAAGGAACAACTTTTTCAACAAGAGGAACGGTCTTATATAATCAAAGAACAAGACTCACTCTGGCGTCTTTGGAGATGGGCATGTTATTGAAAGATCACTTATACGCACAAGATCGGGTACAACACACTTCAAACTGTGAAACCATCTTAGACGTTGAAGAAACGGTGAATGAAGCCGAGGTGGAAACGAGTAAAGTGCCATTACTCACTGATTAAGAACTCTCACAAGATGAAGAACTCTCACAAGATGAAGCTGTTGAAGAAGCTATGTCCAACTGATCATCCGACAACGAAGTCAACCTGATCCATTTTGAATCCGATTAGATTTCCGCTTTTATTACCTTTATGTATTATGAGTGATGTGTTTTATTTTTCATGTATTTCTTTTCTGATTTGCAATGTTCGATTAATTAAAAGTTGATGTTTTTAATAACTTTAGTCTTTTTTCTTGGGTAAAGGGGAACTGCCCTGCACTGGTAAAATAAATAACTGTAGTGTTACGGTATTCATACGGTCTACCATAAAATAAAAATACTAATAAATAATCCAAAAACTGATAAAAATCAAACCGAAACCGGTTAGGGTTTTTAGACCTCGAGCGTGTTCGATTAGAAACCGCTCCAACTGGTTTTCTAATCTTTGACGAAAATCGGTTTTTTTCCTAACCAAAACCGGTTCGGTTAACCTTTTCCAATGTTACAAGAAATGCCAGTTATTAACTAAGGAATTCATTTTCAGAAATAACACGTAGGTTATGCCAACCTAAAACATAATTTTGGGTACATATATATTCTATCCTTAATAATCTATTGTATATAATAAAACAAGGTTTTTTACAACCCTTTAAAGCACAAGAATTTAATGAATGAATTAAAAACATTTCTATAATTAATCAAAGTGTACAAGTTTTGCAAGCACAAAGAATTAAAAAGCTCTTAAAAACCATACCATAAATAAGTCTTAAAAATTCTCTCAAGAAAACATATGTATTGTGCTAGCATCAATGCAAAAACGCGTTATAATTTTCAACATTAAAACCCCAATTTATACAAATAACACATTCCTTATTTAACCATTTTTTTACAAATACAAATCACCAATCTTCCCTTACACGACTTCTTCCCCACCTATGTTTCAACTTATTTTGTTAACCTGTTAAACCCCCAATTCACAATTCAAACATAAAAACAATATTTTCTCAAATCAGTTTGCGGTTCAACATCCAAAATCAAATCGTGCAATGATTCCGCAAAAAAAAGTAGTTCCACTGATTCAAAAAGTTTGTTTCTATGGTTTTTGAATTATTATTGTCATGGTTTTTAATTTTCTTTCGTTTAATTCCTTGCAAGAAAGTATTGTGTTTTGATTCAAATATATCATATAATAATTCTATTGACATATGTATGATCGTTGGCCCAGCTTTTGGTAGATGGATTCAAAAATAACTAAATATTTGTCTCTTTTGTGATTCCGTGGATGGATTAAAAAATAACTAATGTTATCTTTTTTTCTAAATGTTCTAATGTTGTCGTGAATATAGTTTTTGGTTAGCCATCACTAATCCTTTCGGAATAGGGTTATCAATAAAGCGGGTTTGTTGATATGTAAGTTATTATACAGATAGAATGAGTGTATTTCATCGATGTGGTCATGTAAATTAAACTGACAACAATATTTTTTTTTGTAGATTTTGTCCCCAAGTTCGTGTATATCACAATAGTGGCACCATTTTATTGACCCTTTTTGATGATGAGGCTCCGGCATTGGCGGATAGATCTCCTTATCATCTATGTGATAAATACGAAAAGGTACGTCGATATATAAAACTACATTATATTTTGAATGCACTTTTAGAGTGAAATGCGTGTATGTCGTGTTGTTTTAATAAGATGCTATAATAATAATAGGGATGATGTCCCTGGAACTAAAGGGGAGCTCTGTAAAAGAGAATATGGTTCAATGTCTATTATGTGCTGCCACCTCCTTTGTTGGAAAATCTACAAGGTACGTCATGCTTTGATGTTACAATCCAATATAGATGTTACAAGATTTCTTTCATTAAGTCATTATTTTACGTTGCTATTGTATGTACCTATGTTATTTACTTGCTGATGATGGTTGTTTCTAATGATTAAATGGTTACTTTGACAGGTTTTTACAAAGGTTTAAAGCATACTTCATGACATCCAGATCAAAAAACCATGGCTAAGGGAGATTCATGTCATAGTGAAATAACAAGAAAAGATAAGGTAATAAATCATATATAGACACCCGTTTCTAAAGAATTCTTTGTTGCCTACTAATGTTTAAAAGATGTTCGGACTTAAGTTCACTTGTGGCTATTTTGACAGCCTCTGTTATATTGTTGCATGACATGATCAGCTAACCTGAAGATCATGTAAAAGAGATATAAATTCGAATCAATACTTGGCAAGAAACTTTTGGATGGGCCAGGGTTATTTGTTAAGTTATCTGATTACCTATGTGTCTTTAAGTTGATAGACATTCTGTTGTGGCTTCGAAAGATCTCCATATGCAGATAATGCACAAATCAGAAATGATGAAACAAGGCTTTCTACGAAGTCTGAGTTTTCATTTCTAAGGTATAACATGAGGTGTCCTATAGGTTTTTCCATTTAATAATTGTCGAATATGGAGCATCATATTCCTAAGCCTGCTAAAGTAATTTTAATTTCTATAAACTGCAGGTATGTGTTTTGAGAACTGATTTTTCATAGAGTCAATAATAATCTTTTTGAGTAAATTGTTTTACCCGGGTAAACAAAGTCAATGCTAATCACTGATGAGCTGCAACTAATCAACGGAAACTTGGTAAGTACGAAAATGTCACAAATTCACAAACTTGGTAATTAACCCACCAGTAATTAGTCTAACAGGATATTTGATCTTATTTTCTATTTTACCAAAACGTTGCAAACTATATGTTGACAAAGGAATTTAAGTCGAATTTAAAGGAAAAGGAACCTTTCATGAGGTTGTTTTTTCACTTTAACGCTTGAGATGTTGATTTACTTTACTATTACGCTGGTGGTGTACATATTTTGCAGGTATAGGATTCTATAAACTACAACTATAAGCAGATTTCAAGCGATGCTCAAGCTTATGAGGCCTATGTAGCAACTTGGACATTTTATCAATGCTTATTAGAGTTGAAACATATATAATAACTTTATACATAATGGATGAACTTTAGGAACATTTTCATGGTTGGTAGAAATGCGCCTTTGATGTTCTGTTCATAAAATGTTGATTTGGTGGAAGTTGCCTATACTCTACTACAAGATCCACGATTTTTCTGTAGTTTATTTTGATAATCGATATCTTTAGAATTGTATATATTGTTTCTTTGTACATAAATTAATCTTTCCCCATTTTGGTTATTTCACTTCCTCAAGATACCATGCAAAAAATTACTTATATATTTAACTTATTCCATTCCATTAGAGCTTTGCTGAGTTATTGCAATAAGGGTGTGTTAAGCTTACAATTTGTGTTCAAGACATTTATAATATTACCTGAAATCGAGAATTACTTTGTCTGATAAACATTTTTGCTTAAGATCATTATAAAATAGTCTATGTTAGCTTCATTTGACAGGGTTAAACTTTCAGAATTTGAGTTGTACTTTTCACGTCCTGTTTTAGCACATAGACAACTACACGTTGTGAGAGTTAAAACAAAATAGAAATTTGAAAGTTGTAGTTTGTGATGAGGATGGTAATATTTCTAAAACTACTACTAACTTCGTTTTCAAATAAGTATTTTAAGATCTATGATCATGGTTCAATAAGTATGTACAATATACATATCACATGTTTTGTACCATATTTCAAATTTTAATTCTAATGAATCACATTCTACTTGTACTTATATTTTATATGGACTATTAGGTGTTAACTGAATGAACATTGACCATAAACTTTTAACGATAGTGGCGAAAATTTTTTACTCATTTCGATTCAAATTTATTGTCTACTTTAATTATATTCGCATTAGCCCATCAAAATAAAAGTTCAAGTCACAGAGAATTTACCTATTTAGAATTTACCTATTCATAGAGTGATCCTATGATCGATACAGGATATAGACTATCTCTTCCGTCATTGATTAGCGCTCATATAAATCATTTGCTATTCAAACTCATCAAATTTGAAGACGAGGATGCATGAACGTATATTGTTTTAATTGTTACAAACTCAATTGTTTAACGCATAATTAACATTATTATCTAATAGTTTCTTTCAAATATTAATGGAACATGTTTATATTCATTGTTTTCTTATTTGATCCACACATATAAATTGCTTCTTATAAAAATATATTTAAATAATCCCGTAATTTACGGGTATTTAAGCTAGTATTAACTATAAAGTAAAAGAAAATTATATACAGTTAAAAAAGATAGTCATGATCCTTGGTTTTTCAATCCACAAAATATATTGTTGCTAAAAAAATTCGGATAGCAGCTCCAGCTAATGAACTTTATCATCATTTTGCACAAACCTTTTTCTCAAGTTAAAAGAAATGCCAGTTATTAATTAAGAACTTTATTTTCAGAAATAGCACGTATTTTATAACTTAAAACATAATTTTGAGTATATATATAATAATATCATCAATAATATTAACTATAGAGTAAAAAAAAAACTATATACAGTTAAAAAGATAGTCATGATCATTGGTTTTTCAACTCCAGAAAATATATAGTTGCTAAAAAAAATTTGGATAGAGTAAATTTTATCATCTTTTTAGTCAAATCTCAATTATATTGTACTAAGTAAATTTTAAAATAGATTCTGTAGTTGACCTAATATCATAAGCACATAATGTCTAACCTATAAATATTGATCAAATTTTCGTTTATTTTTCATAATCATAATCATTTTAATCCTAATCATGAAATCTCTTGCTCTAATTCTCTTTGTTTTAATCAACATCTCAAGTTCTCTTGCTAAATCTAATGTTGGTTTTTCCCTTGAACTTTTTGATCGAGAGTCTTTTCACAACCCGACCTATTCTCATTTCGACCGTATGAAAAATGCTTTTCGACGGTCTACTTCGCGAGCTTCCCTTCTTTCAAAAAGAGCTGGTTTAACCTCAAATAATGCTAATAATGCTTCTATTGATGTAAATATTTCTGCATCTTCGGGGGATTATTTAATGGAAATTAAAATCGGTACTCCACCGGTAAAAGTTGTTGCTATTGCTGATACCGGATCAGACCTTACATGGGCTCAATGTAAGCCTTGTGTAAATTGTCGCAAGCAAGGGGATCTACCTCTTCTTGTACCTTCTAATTCATCTACTTATCGAGCACTATCTTGCCAATCAAAAGGCTGTATAGCCTTAGATACAGATCGATTACCGTGTAACTCAACCAATAAGTGTCGTTACCAAATGGGTTATGGGGACGGGTCTAACACAACCGGTGACCTTGCGGCCGATTCCTTTTGGTTTGGATCAACCCCTGTTAAGAATCTATTTTTTGGTTGTGGTCATGATAATGAAGGTTTGTTCGATGAAGATGCTAGTGGCATCATTGGTCTTGGTGGCGGTCCGGTTTCTATAATCAACCAACTAGACTCTGTAATCAAAGGAAAATTTTCATATTGTTTGATCCCATATTCTAGCAATAACACCAATACGACGAGCAGAATTCACTTTGGAACTCATGCCGATATAGTAGGGCCGAATGTCGTTTCAACTCCTCTTATTAAGAAAGACCCCTCTACTTTCTACTACCTTACTTTAGAAAGCATGTTGGTCGGAAAAAACAACGTGCCGACCGACCCCTCGGCGCCGAAAGAGGCTGGTAACATTATCATAGACTCAGGGACAACACTAACATATGTCCCTAATGAGTTCTATGGTGGTTTAATCACGGAAATAACCAAAGTCATTGGTAATGGTACGGAAAATGGGTCATCCGTTAGACTTTTGCTATAAGAACTTGAACTTAGACCGTGTACCCAGTGTGACGTTTAGGTTTACTGGGGCGGATGTTGAAGTGCCACCGGAGAACGTGTTTATTGAAGTCGAAGAGGGGTTGAGTTGCTTGGCTATTTTTCCCTCGTTTTTTGGCCCGGCTATATTTGGGAATTTATCGCAGAGAAACATGTTGGTCGGGTATGACTTGGTGAATCGAAAGGTTTCTTTCAAGCCTACTGATTGCACCATACATGGATCATAGATTCATTAGTATGCAGTGGATTTAGTCTGCATGAATAAATAAAACATGTTTTAATACATGTAACCTCATTCGTTTGTAATACAGTAGTTTCTTAATAGTATTCATATGCTGTAGGATACGGTGTACACTTTTATTATAAAATCGAATTTACAATAAAATAACAGAAATTAAATTGACAGAATGTAATTAACAGTAATAAGAAAGCAGTAAAACAAAGACGAGGCACGTGTTTAACACGCTTCCCTTAAAACAGATTCGTCGTCTGTTTCCCAGGGTACAACGTCTAAAGCTGTTGTACAGCCGGACTTGACTTACTTGCCTGAAAGATCACGGATACAGTGTGTGTTTCTGACTAAGAAAAATTGCTGGAGCTATGGTGCAGAAAAGCTGCGTTTTTGGATGTCTGAATGAATGAAATTCAAGTTTAATTTATAGGCATTATTTGTCTTGGTCACCAAGACATAATATTTGCTCCTAAATTAAACTGACATGAAAATCTGTTATTACTAACACAGATTTGCAAATCTTTTAATACACAAAACAGATTTCTGTAAACTTAATTAATAAGTTTGTATCTATTCCTAAAATAGATTAGAAAAATCTGGAAGGAAAAATTCGAATGAGCAGCAAAAAATACACCGAATTTGCCCGCACCCAAGCAGATTTCGGAGCTGCATTCGTGTCCGCAGGTCGCGCGCTCGTGCACAAGTTCAATAGCTTCGAACCCGTTTTTGGCCTAGAAATCCCACTTTCTGCACCCCCCCCTGCGCGCGCGTAGGCGTGGGAGTAAAAACCCACAAATGAATATTGTAGGGTAGAAACTAGGATTTCTTTATAAACATGTTTTCACTTCATGTTTCAAGCGATGTGGGACAAATATTTTTCCAAATATTGTGTTTCACGTGACTCACTTTGAGACACGATATCTCATTCATATTAACTCCATATTGGACATACTTTAGCTCGTTGCGAAGCTCTCTTCGAGGAGAACGCAAAGCTACTAAGTACTACGAATATATATAACATATACATATATAAAATTATGTCCAAAGTATTGCAAAAACCATATTTTGCAAAACATTTTCCAACAATCCCCCACATGAATGGGAATCGGTCGAAAACACACGAAAGTTTCGGCAAAATTTCTGCGGTTAAGTCCTGCATAGGATAGGTAGGTGTAACCCTTTGAACCTTCCCTTGTGAGATGCACTTAGTCTCCTAGATCTGAGTAGACGCGATGTCCTTGAACTCAGCCTCTGTTTACGTAGACGACAATACACACTCACACAAGACTCTCCCTGACCTTGTCAAGTCCTCATAGTCGTGTTCGTTATGGTCATGAACACTCGCCTGGTTCTGCAAGAGCTCTTAGAAATTGCGCCCCCACAATTTCCTTCGAAGCGACCCCACTTCTCTCTCACATAGGTGATTTCATCTTGAATCATTAAAAACATATGTTTTATGATTTCATCTTGAATCATTATGCTTTATGATTTCATCCCGAATCATTAAGCCATATGTTTAACCTCTCAACATGTCACAATGTTCTAGGAATGGACTAGGAAAGTTACTGTATTAAGTAACTCCCCCACATTGATGTGACTTCCCCCACATTTCTATGATTAGGTTGTCCTATTGAACCCAGATCTTGGGATCTCCAGTCAACTGGGTTAGGTTTTCCTTCATAGAAACTCATTCCTTTAAGGGCTTTAGTCCCATTCCTTTAGACGACTTACTAACTAACTCTCTGCTTAAGCCTTTCGTAAGCGGATCCGCGATGTTATCCTTTGACTTCACATAGTCAATTGAGATAACTCCTGTTGAGAGTAGTTGTCGTACCGAATTATGTCGACGACGGATATGTCTAGACTTTCCATTATACATTGTGCTATGAGCTCTGCCAATTGCCGATTGACTATCACAATATATACTAATGGCCGTTACCGGTTTAGGCCACCTGGGTATGTCCTCTACGAATTGACGTAGCCATTCCGCCTCTTCTCCGCATTTATCTAACGCGATAAATTCTGATTCCATCGTGGACTTAGCTATTACAGTTTGCTTGGAAGACTTCCAAGATATAGCGGCCCCTCCCATTGTAAACACATATCCACTGGTCGATCTAGAATCCTTTATGTCAGATATCCAATTTGCATCACTGTATCCTTCAATAACAGATGGATATCTAGCATAATTCAGTCCATAATCACGACTGTATCTCAAATAATGAAGTACCCTAGTCATAGCTTTCCAATGTGCATCACTTGGATTACTAGTATATCTACTCAGCCTGCTAACAGCATATGCTAAGTCAGGTCGGGTACATGTCATCAAATACATTAACATGCCAATAATTCTTGAATACTCTAATTGGGCAACACCTACGCCTCTATTTTTAGATAGATGCAAACTGGTGTCTATTGGAGTTCTAGCTAGGCCGGAATCCCCCGCATTATGAGTATTAAGAATTTTGTCCACGTAATGTGCTTGACTTAATGCAAGTCCACTTTGAGTTCGTATGATCTTTATTCCAAGGATCACATCAGCCAAACCCATATCTTTCATGTCAAACTTTGATTTCAACATATCTTTAGTAGACTTGATCATCTTGTCGTTACTGCCAACGATAAGCATATCGTCGACATAAAGACACAATATTACATATCCACTATTTGTGTCTTTGACATAAACACACTTGTCACATTCATTAATTTTGAATCCACCCTCTAGCATGGCGTGATCAAACTTCTGATGCCATTGTTTTGGAGCTTGCTTTAAGCCATACAATGACTTAACAAGCCTACAAACTTTGCTCTCTTGTCCAGGAGCCATGAAACCCTCGGGTTGGTTCATGTATATTTCTTCTTCTAAATCTCCATTTAGAAAAGCCGTTTTCACATCCATTTGGTGAACTTCTAAATTTCTTAATGCGGCAATAGAAAGAATCATCCTAATAGAAGTTATTCGCGTAACAGGCGAATAAGTATCAAAGTAATCTAGACCTTCGCGTTGTCTAAAACCTTTGATCACCAATCTTGCTTTGTACTTATCAATGGTGCCATCAGCTTTCATCTTCTTCTTGAAGATCCATTTATAGGCTAGTGGTTTACAACCAGGAGGTAAATCCACGAGCTCCCAAGTATGATTTTGTAAAATAGACTCTATTTCACTATTAATCGCTTCTTTCCATCGAGGCCCTTCCGAGGAATTTACAGCTTCTTGATAAGAAGTGGGTTCATTTTCTACCAAAAAAGAGACAAAATCGGGTCCAAATTATTTCTCGGTTCTCGCCCGTTTGCTTCTTCTAGGTTCAACCTCTTCTTCCTCGGGTTGATCTTGTCTCTCATCTTGGAGATCATTATCATCGCGTTGTCTCTTATCTTGGACAACTGCATCATCTATTCTAGATGTGCTTCCATTTTCCTTCTTTAAACAAGGAAATATGTTTTCAAAGAAGGACGCATTCCTTGATTCCATAACTGTGTTCTTGTGTATATCTGGATTTTTCGAATCATGTACAATGAAACGATACGCACTGCTATTCTTAGCATATCCAATAAATATACAATCCACAGATTTAGGTCCAATAGTTTGGGCCTTAGGTGTCGGCACAGCTACCTTGGCTAGACACCCCCACACTCGTAAGTACTGGTATGATGGTTTTCTTCCCATCCACAGTTCATATGGGGTTTCCTCTTTATCCTTACGAGGTATCTTGTTTAAAAGATAAGTAGCCGTTAGAATGGCTTCCCCCCACATGTCCCGGCTCATACCAGAACTTAACAACATGGCATTAACCATTTCTTTCAAGGTACGGTTCTTCCTTTCGGCAATACCGTTTTGCTGAGGTGAATAAGGAGCAGTAAACTCATGTCTAATTCCATGTTTCGCACATAGATCAGCAAAAGGAGACACATATTCACCTCCTCTATCACTTCGTACAACCTTGATTTTCCTACCAAGTTGATTCTCAACTTCGGTTTTGTATAGAACAAACTTGTCTATAGCTTCATCTTTACTTTTCAACAAGTAAACGTAGCAGTACTTTGTGCAATCATCAATAAACGTGATGAAGTACTTATTACCACCTTTTGTGGGTAGTGATTTCAAATCACATATGTCTGTGTGTATCATATCAAGTGGTTCGGTTTTTCGTTCAACCGATTTGAAAGATGATCTTGTAAGTTTGGCTTCGACACAAGTTTCACACTTATAATTTGAATCAATATGAAAATTTGGTATGCCATTAAATTTAATCAAACGACGCATTGAATTAAAATTAACATGTCCAAGACGGCCATGCCACACATTAGAAGACTCAATCAAGTAAGCAGAAGAATTCATTTTATTGATATCACTCTTAACAACTATTACATTGAGCTTAAACATACCATTCAAGGCATACCCCTTACCAACATACATTTGATTCTTAGAAATTACAACTTTATCAGACTCAAAAACAAGACGAAAACCAAACTTATTCAAAAGCCATCCGGACACAAGATTCTTGCGAATCTCCGGAACATACAAGACTTTAGTCAACTTGAGCTCTTTCTCGGATGTCATCTTCAAAATAACATCTCCTTCGCCCTTGATATCAGCAGTTGCAGAGTTGCCCATGTACAGCTTCTCTCCATTGTCAACCGCTCTGAAAGAGTGAAACATACTCTTGTCAGCACACACATGACGGGTTGCCCCAGTATCAACCCACCAATCATTATTATTAGAACCTACCAGGTTAACTTCAGAGATCATGGTAACGACATCAGACACCATAGCAATCATGTCCACATTATCATTCACCATATTAGCCTCGCGTGGAGTCACCCGCTTTGGCGCTTTGCAATTAGCAGCACGATGACCTGGCTTGTCACAGTTGAAGCAATTTCCTTGGAACTTCTGCTTCGCAATTCCAGCTTTAGGAGCAAGGTACTCAGACTTCCCTTTGCTCTTCTTGTCATTCTTCCCTTTTCCAAAGCTCTTGCCTTTAGACTTTGAAGAAGACGAACCATGCTCAACCATATTTGCCTTGGCAGAATCAGGTGTATAAGTGTTTTTCTGAGCCAGCTTGTTGTCCTCTTCAATACGAAGACGAACAACCAAGTCTTCAACAGTCATCTCCTTTCGCTTATGCTTCAAGTAATTTTTAAATTCTACCCAGCTTGGAGGTAACTTTTCAATGATAGCAGCAACTTGAAAAGTTTCACTCAAAGTCATACCCTCAGCATGAATGTCGTGTAGCAAAACCTGCAGATCTTGAACCTGAGTTATCACACTCTTTGAATCAACCATCTTGTAATCCAAAAAGCGAGCTACCACGAACTTCTTTGTACCAGCATCCTCAGTTTTGTACTTGCGTTCCAACGACTCCCATAATTCTTTGGCAGTCTTAGTCTTGCAGTACACATTGTACAAAGAGTCCACCAAACCATTCAGAATATAGTTGTGACACAAGAAGTCTGAATGTTTCCATGCTTCAACAGCTTGCACGGCTTGTTGATTTTCGGGTACACCTTCTTTAGGAGGTTCCACCTGAGGTACAGTCTCCTTTAAGAACTTCGCAAGGTTCAAAGTAGTGAGATAGAAGAACATCTTCTGTTGCCACCTCTTAAAATTCTGTCCATTGAATTTTTCTGGTTTTTCAGCATGATTAGCAACTGTGTGGGGAACTGGCGCACCAGTTACATTCACAGTAGTAGTTGCAGGAGTTACAGGAGTTACAGGAGTGCTGGTAGACATCTTGCCTGAAAGATCACGGATACAGTGTGTGTTTCTTACGAACTATGGGTGAGAAGAAAACTATCTTATAAGTACTTACAAATGTGGGGGGTATCTAGCTAAGATACCCGTATGAAATTCATGGTTCGAAAGATTGGACCTAAACCTATGGATTGTATGTTCACAGGATTTGCTATGAATAGCAGTGCTTATCGTTTCATTGTACATGAATCGAAAATAGACATAGTAATGGAATTAAGGAATGATTCATTCTTCAGAAATATACTCCTTGTTTACGAAGGAAATTGAAAGATCATCTAGAATAGATGACGAGGTTGTCCAAGGTCAGAGACAACGAGATGATATTGATCTCTTTGATGAGAGACAAGATTGACCCAAGGAGAGGTTGAACCTAGAAGAAACAAAATGACATGAACCGAGAGATTGGTTGGATTTGATTTTTGTTTCTTTTATGGTAGAAAAATGAGTCTACTTCTTACTGAGAGGCAGTAACTTTCTTTGAAATGGTATCAATAGAAAGAAGCCATTAAAAGTGAAATAGATTCTATTTTACAAAAGTAAAATTAGAAGCTCGTGGATGTACCTTAAGTTGTAAACCACTAGGCTATAAATGGATCTTCAAAAAGCAGAGAAAAGTCGATGTTACCATTGACATGTGCAAAGAAAGATTGGTAATCAAAGAATTTAAAAAACGAGAAGGTCTATCTTCCTTTGATGCTTATTCGCATGTTACACGAATAACCTCAATTATGATGGTACTTTATTGCCGCATTAAGAAATTTTGGAAGTTTCTTATGTGGATGTGAAAACGATATTTCTAAACACGTGCCTCGTCTTTGTTTTACTGCTTTCTTATTACTGTTAATTACATTCTGTCAATTTAATTTCTGTTATTTTATTGTAAATTCGATTTTATAATAAAAGTGTACACCGTATCCTACAATCTTAAAACAGATTCGTCGTCTGTTTCCCAGGGTACAACGTCTAAAGCTGTTGTACAGCCGGACTTGACTTACTTGCCTGAAAGATCACGGATACAGTGTGTGTTTCTGACTAAGAAAAATTGCTGGAGCTATGGTGCAGAAAAGCTGCGTTTTTGGATGTCTGAATGAATGAAATTCAAGTTTAATTTATAGGCATTATTTGTCTTGGTCACCAAGACATAATATTTGCTCCTAAATTAAACTGACATGAAAATCTGTTATTACTAACACAGATTTGCAAATCTTTTAATACACAAAACAGATTTCTGTAAACTTAATTAATAAGTTTGTATCTATTCCTAAAATAGATTAGAAAAATCTGGAAGGAAAAAATACACCGAATTTGCCCGCACCCAAGCAGATTTCGGAGCTGCATTCGTGTCCGCAGGTCGCGCGCTCGTGCACAAGTTCAATAGCTTCGAACCCGTTTTTGGCCTAGAAATCCCACTTTCTGCACCCCCCCCTGCGCGCGCGTAGGCGTGGGAGTAAAAACCCACAAATGAATATTGTAGGGTAGAAACTAGGATTTCTTTATAAACATGTTTTCACTTCATGTTTCAAGCGATGTGGGACAAATATTTTTCCAAATATTGTGTTTCACGTGACTCACTTTGAGACACGATATCTCATTCATATTAACTCCATATTGGACATACTTTAGCTCGTTGCGAAGCTCTCTTCGAGGAGAACGCAAAGCTACTAAGTACTACGAATATATATAACATATACATATATAAAATTATGTCCAAAGTATTGCAAAAACCATATTTTGCAAAACATTTTCCAACATATGCTTATAAACCTCTAAATAATACAACAATACGAATTCCATGAGTATCAATGTTTTAGTTCGTATGATTATGATTGTACTCCAAATTTAAATCGAGGTCGAGCTCGTATCAAGCAAAAAAGAAATAACGAGTGTGTCCAATTCAACATGAACAACCAAAACATCATCTTTTAAACAATAAATTATTTTTATGCTTCCTTAATTTAAAACGAGTATACAAGCAAATCAACTAAAGATAAAAATTAGAGTTTTGCTAATACGTGCTAATTGAACACTTAAATACTTTCAACGAAACGAAGTTTCATTTTAAATCAAAAATTATATTCTCTCCGTCTCAAAATTATTTAGTTTGTAAATTTCAAGTAATAGTAATGTAGTAATATAAAAAGAAAAAGTGAATTATAATTTTAGAATGGAGATAGTATTTAATAAATATTAATTAACCTCATGAAATAACCTTGATAATTAATTAATTGATATTAATACCGTGACAACGCTCCATATATAATAAGTTACACATAAAAACGTAGAATTAAAAAATAAAAATAATGTTTAAAAACCGGGATAAAAATTAAATATAAAATATCACACAAGTAGTTTAATTAGTGTTTTACATATTTTAGCTTAATTAGTGTTTTACATATTTTCTTACATATGCGCTTAGCCCACTAATAATAAATAATGGGCAAAAAGTGTCATATCTTTTTTTGAAAATAGGAAAAAAAATACGCATTTTTATTAAAATGCGCAAGATTTGCCGTACGTAGCAAATACAATTGTTTTATCTATATCATTACTACCTAAAAAAATGAGCAGTAAAGCTTCCATCTTCTTATTAACCGCTTCGGGCATATTGAACATTGACATAAAGTAAATCCAAAGAATTACCAATGCTCATTTAATAAGAGTTGAAGGCTTTTTTTGGACTTTCCCAACCACCATATCCTCCCGACTCGAAATCCTTCGCATGTTGCGCCCCATCGGTAATCCAAGGTATGTACATGGGACAAGGAAACCGAGTAAACTGTGTTAAACCCCATCCATGCCATAATCTGTAATTAAAAAATTCAACTCACGGAATCGTACGCCTTATCAAAGTCTACCTTAAAAGGATACTTTTTTTTCTTATACCACTCAATCACTTTGTTTACTCGCTAACAACTTCGCAAGAATCTTGTATTAAGTTATTGGACGGTAATCTTAATATGATATTGGACAAGTAACCTTTGATATTAATGTGATGAAAGATAAATTACACCCTATGGGATGAATCTATGCTCATACAACTCGTGCACAAAAATATAAATCTAAATGTAAAACCATCTGGACCTGGTAATGGATCACATACGACCAAACAACTTGTTTACTCTTGCACTCGGATTCACAATTCGGTTCCCACCGAAATGTTGAATGTTTTAACGAAGAATGTACAAAACTGATCCTTTACTTGTGTCGGATCAGATATCCAAGAACCATCTTCCAACACACCTCTACTTACTACCTTTCTATGTTTTTTCTTGAGCATGACATGGAAGAACTTAGAGTTTTCATCATTCTCTCAACCCCATATCTCCTTTAATTTGTGCGCAATATCCATACCTTCCTTCTTTTCTAAGTCCGCCAACAGATGGTTCACAATGTTAAACCCAAAGAATCTATGTGTTATTGATTCACCATTTATAATGGTGATTACATATGACACCCTAAGAGACACACTACTCACAAGTCGGGTCAGACCATATTTATCTACTAATACTTTGTTGCATTATTTAACTCCATATCGGTATCTAACTAATATCATCGTGATTCCTACCTTTGTTATAACTACTTATACTATATTGCCAAGATTTTAATTTTAGTTTTACATTCTTGAGCTTGTTTATTAAAATTACAAAAATATTTCCACCGTCCCATTGTGTTATTTCATTCCAAGAATTAAATAATTTGAATGGAATGAGACCATAATACAATGTTTCTTGCTTTAACACAATTGCACAATGATCCGACCATAATCTCGAAAGAATCGTGCCTACCAAAATCAGAAATTTATCCACTAAACCATTTGACAATAGAAAACGATATAGTTGTGCAATCCGGGTAGAGTGTTTATCTACTCTATTAAACTTCCTTCCTCCCATTTGCAACTCTAGTAAATTTAAATTGATTATAATCTATTAAATTCCTTTGATGTTTGTCTACAAAATGGCATTCCTGAACTTTCATGTCCATGTTTAACCGCATTAAAATCTCCAAACACCAGGTTGACTTGAAATAAAGCGTGTAATGTAGTCCCAGACTCTAACTTCTCAATTTGTTCTTGCTGGGTAGACACGTTCACAAGGTAACATATTAGTTTACAACCTGTTGGAATTTAACAACCTAATGTATCTAATATACATGCATCAAGAGTACACACAACTGATAAGATCCTATAACTATGCACATAATGTAATCAACATAAAGATAAATAATGCATACATTTTTCCATGAACGATGATCAAGATCACTTAAATCGCAAAACCAAACAAAACCCTAATTCGTATACCCATATTCCAATTCACAAATAACCCAAAGATCAAGTTATATATTCTCTTGGATAATCCATACAACACTCCAATCAACCACCTTCGATTACTAGATTCTTGATAAGTAAATGCTTAACAAAAATCAAAACTAGAATACCCTTTGGGGTATCCCTAGCCGTCGACCAACAAAGAGATAGAGGTGGAAAAAATTTCAAAGTTATGAAACAATAAATCACATCCATCAATGTGTTTATATACTCGAACCTTGGACTAATTATGATAAATATCACATCTTAACCTCAAAGTAATTCATCTTCTAGATCTTTTTCTTCCTTCTCTTTCTTGTAGTCGGCCGAATATCTCCCTAAAGCAATTTGGTTTAAATATTCGACTTTCTTTAATACTTGTTATGTGATTACATTAATTACCATAAAATATTAAATCTTATTAAGTAATCCTCATAAAACCTTTTAACTTATTAGTTATTTATCGTTAATTATACACTTTTATCAAACTAAGATATACAACAAAGGAAGAATTGCATATATATCATTTCAAAGCTCTCTAATTGCATATTTATCCAACCTAAAACAAAAATTACATATATATCCTTACGAAACATACAAAATTGCATATATATCCAAATTATAAAAAATATAAAAAAAGTCTATGAATATGCTTACAATTATTACTAGCATTAGCTTCTTGGTGTTTGTTCATTCTTTTTTCTTCAACAATTTAACAAAAATACAAAATACAAAAAATAAATTCATCGTTTTGACATTAAAATGAGCCTATTAACAAAAGGAAATGACATACACACGAATATGATGCTCAGTTCTGTAGTAAACTTGGATTGGTATTTTTTTTGTCATTTTTCAATAAGCTTTAGTTGGTTTCAATTTTTGATAAAATTGAATAACATGTGCATAAATATGATGCTTTGTTTTTTAATAAACATATTACTACACCAATTGGTCCACAAAATATATGAAATTAAGTGAATCAAGAAATTGAATACGCATACAACCGGAAACGAAAACCATATATAAGAAACTATTACTCTTAATTATGAATGAAAAGAGATATAAAAATGATTTCTCATTTCGGAAAGAATTGAATACTCTCATCTATGAATGAAAAGAGATATAAAAACGATTAGTCATTCGGAAAAGAATTATGGCATAATTTTGACATTAATGTCGACTGAACAAGAATGATAGATAAGGATATAATGGTCGGTCTAATATTAAATAATATTTGAAAATATATTTATAATTTTTATTTATATTTTTTAATAGTTTGGATACATGTGTAATTTTTTATGGTTAGTAAGGATATATATGTAATATTTTTTTAGGTTAAATAAATATGTATTTAAATAGCTTTGGAAGGGATATATATGCAATTTTTCCTACAATAAATATAGTCATATTATATCGTATATTTTAATAAAAGATGGTCTTGATGTCTAAGTGTGTAACCCTTTAGCCCACATACTCTCGGCCATATAAAATACTATCTATGACTTACGCACATCCCAACAGCTCCTACTTGCGAAAGTCTCCATCATATTATGTTTTGATACTAACATTGACGTATAGCCTAACAACACCATCAATGCTCCCAAAAGTATATGAGTTAGGTTTCTAGCAAAAAAGATTAATCGTTTTGTTACTGATATTGTTAATTATGAATATGGATCAAAATTCATTTCATGTATTAACAATTTTGTTTCTCGTTACTATAATTGATCAAGATTACCAAATGTAAAAAGAAACTTCTTAACTACACTTTGGGTGCGGCCATACAAACATTTGATCAACCATACGAGAGGCCCACTATGTATCTTACTCTATTCACAAAGGAACAAAATCCTATTTTAACTACAAGTTACCTTTCACATATGTCAAAGACATTTTTAAAATAGGTTTTATAACTGTCTATTTTACTGATATAGCGTTTCCTCTAAATCAAGAAATGTTATCCATCCATGAAAATATCCGTTTAAATCTCAAGTCTAAGGATAAGCAATATTTTACCATCTGTGTAGTTTCTTAATAACGCCTATCTATACAGATAATCTACATGGTTAGGTAATCTAATTATTCAACCACATTAAGTAACCTATGAGTTTGGAAGAATCATCTTTATGTATCTTCCAAAGATACAACTAACCCTAATATTTTTCTTAATTTATCAATACTCTAATATTGATGATAGTCGATAGAAATTTATAATGTATGTAGTAATATAAATATGCAGATACTACATCCATGGATTAAACATGCAAATATAGGACACAATAGTACTAAATGAAAAATATCATACCTCGTATGTCAATTCATTGTCTAATATAATTGCTTAAACGTCCATTATCCAAATACCAAATTAAGATCACTACATGATAATTCTAGTTTTGAATACTATCGTATAGTCACAACAATCCAATTGTTGATAAGTGATAGATTTCAACAAATTAGATTATTGATCTTGTGAAACTTTGAGAATACTTATTGATAATCACAAGATGTAATATTTTTTTGAATATTATGATTATCAGTACACATGCACAATAATATATCAATATCATATTAATTGTCAAACTACGTTCTATAAGATGTACAATAGACATATTAGAAATATTCATCACTATAGTTTCCAAACTGTAAAGTATTCTAACACTAGCTAAAAGACCCGTGAAATTCACAGGTATTTTTTAAGTAACGTTAAAAAATATCGTAAATGACATTGCACATCGTGAAGGCATAAGTTACTAACACGTGTCTTAGTACTTGACGAGATTTAGAAGAACGATACCACATTATTATTAGCTCATATAGACCCGTGATCAAGGTTATCCCAAAATTAAAAGCAATTTTGCACCATTAGTAGTTGTCATCAAACATAAAACTTTAAAAACCTTGTAATCAAAAGCAAATTTACACATACGATCAATCGCAACTCCCTTAACGTAGCATACGAAATTCATGGTTCATGATCAGGTCGTAATTACAGCGTATTTTACTTATTTTATGGGTCGTCATGACAGCAAACGGTCCTTAGCAATGAGTACCTATTGCGATAAAGGAAGAGAATTATTAAGCAAAATGAACTATTTATGTTTTTGTCTACTTACTAAAATGGTATAGAATTAAAAGGCGTTGTGTTGTTGCTAATGACTTATGAATAACAATTTTTTGTTCAGCTTGAAATATGCCATTTTCCAAGTACTTATGTTGAATCTTTTAATGAAAAATGTACAAAACTGATCCTTTACTTGTGTCAGATTAGATATCCAAGAACCATCTTCCAACACACCGCTACTTACTACCTTTCTATGTTTTTTCTTGAGCATGACATGGAAGAACTTAAAGTTTTCATCATTCTCTCAACCCCATATCTCATTTAATTATTGCGCAATATCCATACCTTTCTTCTTTTCTAAGTCCGCCAATAGCTGGTTCACAATGTTAAACCCAATGAATCTTATGTATTATTGATTCACCTCTATAATGGTGATTACATATGACACCCTAATAAACACTACTCAGAAGTCGGGCCGGGCCATATTTATCTACTAATAATTGGTTGCATTATTTAACTCCATACCGGTATCTAACTAATATCATCGTAATTCCTATCTTTGTTATAACTACTTATACTATATTGACAGATTTTAAAATTAGTTTTACATTCTTGAGCTTGTTTATTAAAATTACAAAAATATTTCCACCGTCCCATTGTGTTATTTCATTCCAGGAATTAAATAATTTGAATGGAATGAGACCAAAATACAATGTTTCTTGCTTTAACACAATTGCACAATGATCCGACCATAATCTCGAAAGAATCGTGCCTACCAAAATTAGAAATTTATCCACTAAACCATTTGACAATAGAAAACGATGTAGTTGTGCCATCCGAGTAGAGTGTTTATCTACTCTATTGAACTTCCTTCCTCCCATTTGTAACTCTAGTAAATTTAAATTGATTATAATCTATTAAATTCCTTTGATGTTTGTCTACAAAATGGCATTCCTGATCTTTCATGTCCATGTTTAACCGCATTAAAATCTACAAACACTAGGTGGACTTGAAAATAAAGCGTGTAATGTAGTCCGAGACTCTAACTTCTCAATTTGATCTTGCTGGGCATATTAGTTTACAACCTGTTGGAATTTAACAACCTAATGTATCTAATATACATGCATCAAGAGTACACACAACTGATAAGATCCTATAACTATGCACATAATGTAATAATAATGCATACATTTTTCCATGAACAATGATCAAGAGAACTTAAATCGACAAACCAAACAAAACCCTAATCTGTATACCCATATTCCAATACACTAATAACCCAAAGATCAAGTTATATATTCTATACGATAATCCATACAACACTCCAATCAACCACCTTCGATTACTAGATTCTTGATAAGTAAATGCTTAACAAAAATCAAAACTAGAATACCATTTGGGGTATCCCTAGCCGTCGACCAACAAAGAGACAGAGGTGAAAAAATTTTCAAAGTTATGAACCAATAAATCACATCCATGTATTTATATACTCGAACCTTGGACTAATTATGGTAAATATCACATCTTAACCTCAAAGTAATTCATCTTCTAGATCTTTTTCTTCCTTCTCCTGCTTGTAGTCGGCCGAATATCTCCCTAAAGCGATTTGGTTTAAATATTCGACTTTCTTTAATACTTGTTATGTAATTACATTTTAACTTATTAGTTATTTACCGTTAATTATACACTTTTATTAAACTAAGATTATACAACAAAGGAAGAATTGCATATATATCATTTCAAAGCTCTCTAATTGCATATTTATCCAACCTAAAACAAAAATTGCATATATATCCTTACGAAACATACAAAATTGCATATATATCCAAATTATAAAAAATATAAAAAAGTCTATGAATATGCTTACAATTATTATTGGCTACTAGATTGACCATTGTATCCTTACTATCATTCTTCTTAATCTTGGTGTTTGTTCATTCTTTTTTCTTCAACAATTTAAAAAAAATACAAATTACAAAAAATAAATTCAGCGTTTTGACATTATAATGAGCCTATTAACAAAAGGAAATGACATACACACGAATATGATGCTCATTCTGTAGTAAACTTGGATTGGTATTTTTTTGTCGTTTTTCAATAAGCTTTAGTTGGTTTCAATTTTTGACAAAATTGAATAACATGTGCATAAATATGATGCTTTGTTTTTTAATAAACATACTACTACATAAATTAGTCCACAAAATATATAAAATTAAGTGAATCAAGAAATTGAATACGCATACAACCGGAAACGATATAAGAAACTATTACTCTCATCTATGAATGAAAAGAGATAAAAAAATGATTTCTCATTTCAGAAAGAATTGAATACTCTCATCTATGAATGAAAAGAGATATAAAAATGATTAGTCATTCGGAAAATAATTATGGGGCAATTTTGACATTAATGTCGACTGAACAAGAATGATAGATAAGGATATAATGGTCGGTCCAATATTAAATAATAATTGAAAATATATTTATAATTTTTATTTATATTTTTTAATAGTTTGGATACATGTGTAATTTTTTTATTGTTAGTAAGGATATATATGTAATATTTGTTTTAGGTTGAATATATATGTATTTCAACTTTGGAAGGATATATATGCAATTTTTTCTACAATAAATATAACTATATTATATCGTATATCTTAATAAAAGATGGTCTTGATGTCTAAGTGTGTGACCTTTTAGACCCACGTACTCTCGGCCATATAAGATACTATCTATGACTTATGCACATCCCAACAGCGCCTACTTGCGAAAGTCACCATCATATTGTGTTTTGATACAAACATTGACGTATAGTCTAGCAACACCATTTAATGCTCCCAAAAGTACCTGAGTATGGTTTCTAGCAAACAAGATCAATCGTTTTTGTTACTGATATTGTTAATCATGAATATGGATCAAAATTCATTTCATGTATTAACAATTTTGTTTCTCGTTACTATAATTGATCAAGATTACCAAATATAAAAAGAAACTTCTTAACTACACTTTGGATGCGGCCATACAAACATTTGTTCAACCCTACGAGAGGCCCACTATGTATCATACTCTATTCACGGAGGAACAAAATCCTATTTTAACTACAAGTACCTTTCACATATGTCAAAGACATTTCTAAAATAGTTTTTATAACTGTGTATTTTACTAATATAACGTTTACTCTAAATCAAGAAATGTTATCCATCCATGAAAATATCTGTTTAGATCTCAAGTCTAAGGGTAAGCAATATTTTACCATTTGTGTAGTTTCTTAATAACGCCTATCTATAAAGAAAATCTACATGGTTGGGTAATCTAATTATTCAACCACATTAAATAAACTATGAGTTTGGAAGAATCATCTTTATGTATCTTCCAAAGATACAACTAACCCTCATATTTTTCTTAATTTATCAATACTCTCATATTGATGATAGTCAATAGAAATTTAGAATGTATGTAGTAATATAAATATGCAGATACTACATCCATTGATTAAACATGCAAATATAGGACACAATTGTATTGAATGAAAACTATCATACCTCGTATGTCAATTCATTGTCTAATATAATTACTTAAACGTCCCTTATCCAAATACCAAATTAAGATCACCACATGATAATTCTAGTTTTTTTATACTATCGTATAGTCACAACAATCCAATTGTTGATAAGTGATAGATTTCAACAAATTAGATTATTGATCTTGTGAAACTTTGAGAATACTTATTCATAATCACAAGATGTGATATTTTTCGAATATTATGATTATCAGTACACGTGCACTATAATATATCAATATCATATTAATTGTCAAACTACGTTCTATAAGATGTGCAATAGACATATTAGAAATATTCATCACTATAATTTCTAAACTGTAAAGTATTCTAACATTATAATGTATGATGCAACTATGCACTTAAATCAAGCCTGTCAACTACGAATTATGTCATTCATAACAAAGACTTGCTATAAATATCTAAATTAGAGTTAAGTCTTAAGCTTGCATCTAAATGAGCTAAGGCTTAAGTTTAATTGTAAATTCAATCCCTTCTAAACCTTGAAAAATCTTTAACAATAATTTGGATATTTAAAGAAACTCCAAATTTTTCAACCATAATGATATTACTATGATTATCACAAAGTACATCCGTAGTATTTTCATTATTGGTTCTAGGAATAAATTCCTTATCCAACACTTATTTGAATTTTCCTACTTCATTATTGGTTCTTGGAATAAATTTCTTATCTAACACTCATTTAAATGTTCATACTAATGTCTTTCAATTAGATTTTAATGGTTTTAACATTCCTTCTAATTTCTTCCAATTAGACTTTTAATGTTACTAACATTATTTCTAATATATTTCAATTAGAATTTAAGGTTGTCAAATTAACTTGCATTCAAGTGAATGATACAACTTATCCCATGTATAATATAACTCTCCTTTAGTGAGTCTTCAGGTATTCATTCATGCGTTTGATCTTACTATGTAAGATGCATCATCCAAGATCTACTCAATAATTATTTATATTGTTTCTAGACATAATTCACCACATAGGTTAAATCTTAGCATATTTCCCAAGCTTACAAATTTTATTTTCTAAAATACAAATAAGAGACTTTTTTAACTCATAATAAGAATTTCTAAGATGAAATATAGTTTCTAATATGTTCAAAAACATATCCAACTTTTAGAGAAATAAATTAAGTACTCCCACTAGCTTTAAGATTTACTCGCGAGCAATATTACTTATGTTTATTAATCAAATCCTAAAAGTGATTGAATTTACAATTAAACTTAAATAGCTCATTTAGATGCAAGCTTTTAATCAATATGTGGATTCTAGCATTTTGTATATCTTGTAAGGATTATTCACGAAATCATAAAATCTTCTCATGATTACATATTGTCCTTACAAGGTAATCATTCATCAAAGAGCTTTGTAATCTAATTTGTCATAACTTTAACACATTTAAGCAATGTAATATTATGTAAATCTATAAATATTCTAGATAGAAAGTAGAGAGAGAGGAGGTCACACAAACACACACTTAGAGAGAGAAAGTGAGAAAACATATAATATATGTGAAATAAATGAGAAACCACATCCTCTCTAACTAAGGAGAGAGTTTATATGCCCAAGCCCACGTGACGGGCATGGCCTTACAATAGGCCATGGCCTTGTGTTTGTGGACAAGGCTTGGCTTAGTTTTACATAACTTAATATCTAGACTACGAGCTTCTAACTATATATTGTTAAAGTGACTAATCCTTCCTAAATACGTAAAAACGTATTTCCAACAATCTCATACCTAAAGGAGGTCACTCCAAACAAGGGGGTTACCTAAGTTACAATAATAAATTAAACCTAACGAAGTTTGATTAACAAATTCAGGTCCATTATCTGTCTGGATGCATCAGACAATAGTATTGAGACGCACTTGAATCATCTTGAGAAATCCGATGATGAATTTAGGGCCTCATCTTTAGTTGCAAGAAAATTCACTCATGTAAACCGTGAGGAATCATCCACAATGAAGAGCATATAATATTTACCACTAAGACTTTCAACACGCATTGTCCCACAAAAATCCATATCCAACAAATAAAGTTTCTCTTGGTTGGTGTCTTCAATCTTGGGTTTGTATAATTTCTTAGTGTTCTTCCCCATTGAACACGCGGAACACAAATGGTCCTTGTGAAATTTAAGTTTAGGAAGGCCACGAACAATTTTGTTTTTCGCCAAATGATTGATGGCGTCAAAGTTAAGATGAAATAACAGTCGATGCCATAACCATGACTTAGTCTTTGATGCTTTGGAGAGAAGACGAAGCCGTCATTATGTCTTGTAGAGACAAAGTATACAATTATTCCCTTGAGTACCTTTCAACAAGTCTACCCCTTCTAAATTGCGAATGAAGCAGTTATGCTCTCGAAAAGCAACTTCTAGGTTTGCATCACAAAATTGGCCCATAGAAAATAAATTATGACCGAGTCCTTCCACATAATACACTCTTGAAATCGTAACATTCCTAATTTGATATTCATCATAACCCATTATCATTTCAATATGATCATTCCTCAATCTAATCGTACCAAGAAACTTGTTGACGAAATTTCTAAGCTGAGAGCGATCTCTGGGCATATGCTTAGAGCAACCGAAGTCCAAATACCACAAGACGATTTGGACAACCTGATTTCAACAACAACAGTAGAAAATTCATTGGAAACTATGGGTTCCATAGTGTTAGCAGATACATATATATTATTAGAGTTGTTAACATTTATGTCATCCTTAGATTTCCAACGTTTTTTAATTGGTTTGCAAACAACAAGTACATTAGTTCCAACTCCCTAAGGTTTTTGATTAGTGACAAGCACTACAGTAGGAGTAGACCTATTTATGGGAACTTGGTTCCTATAGTAGTGTTTGTGTTTCTAGTTTAAGGACACGCTTGTTTTTTGGTAGCCTTGGTAATCCTAGTTGAAGGGCAAGCTTTCTTCGTGTCAGTGGAAGTGATCCTAGTTAAAGGGCACGTATTTCCTACTATAGAGAAGGTTCTAACAGTGGGACGCCACATCCATCCAATTTGGGTTAACACTTTCCCAATCGGTTTCCATTCTAGGTTGTGTTGTCTGGCATTCATCTCATTCACATGGTCGATAAAGCAAGAATCATGGCTAGTAGAAAACATGCATTCATTACAATCCCAACATCTCAAATTAGAATTCAAAGTAGGCATAGAACAATGCACAACCGCAAAGATTTTAGTTTTAACTACATGATTCTTTTTATTCAAAACAGAAATAATGTAACACCCCCAAATTTATACAACTCAATACAGCGGAAGACTAGTTGGTGTTACGGGATAGCACATTACTCACATCATAGACAACGCATAAAAATCGCGTCGTTTATTAATAAAGCATTTCCATTCATAAACATCAAAGTTACATCGGTCCCAAGTCATATTATTTTATACAAAGTTTTACAAAGTATTTGAATGGAAATTATAGTTTAAGTGCGGGCCATGAATTCTTGTTGTCTTCCCGAGAATTACCTTCAAGTACCTGAGATAAAACATGTTAAAAGAAAAGGTCAGCGATAACGCCGAGTGAATTCATAGAGTTTAATAAAATCCATCAATATAATATCAGTATAAAATTATTACTGAAAATCATTTTGTACAAATCATTTTAATAGGCCATGAAATAGCCAAAGTCATTTTATACAAATCTTTATCAAAATCATAATATAGGCATTTGCCTTAAAAATCATTATACGAGCCAATGTCGTAAAAACAATCATACAATACGTCTTATAACGTTGTATGAAAATAAAAACCGTTATATGAATATGGTTATGAAAACCAAAACACGAACATAATATCAATAGTATGACCCTGTATTGCTAGTCAGGCAATACATCGTAATTCGGAGCGTCTAGTAGTATTTCGTTAGTTTTGGATTATTATAAGCCGCATGACATTGTTACCTTACTAAACCAACAACGGGTAGCTAACCCGATACCAATTTTGCCCATCTAAAGTAGCGTGTCGTCACAAAGGTCACGCTATGGAAATCTTCTCATACATAAATTCGCTTACCAATCAATGTGGCACGACGGGGATCAACCGTCAAGGCGCGAACTGGGGTGATCGTCCCCAAATAGTACTATTAAATGCATAAGCGTCTACCAACTCCCGGTAGTTCACAATTCATGCTAATGGGACTTTTAGTGACATAACCTAACTTTAATAATCCATTTGATTTCATCTATCGGGTCCTTTAATCATTTATCGGGTCATACAATCGGGTCATTCAATCATTCGTGTCCAAATCAATAAACAAACAATCGGGACAAATGGTGTCCTATTTTATAAAAACTAACATGTTATCTCCCTCGCGGGTTTATAAAACATTTCATAAAAACATTTAAAAGAGTGCGAGGCTATGAACTCACTTTTAATGGTTCACATTAGACGCGAACTCCTTTTATTATCTATATCATCCTTTTTACAAACATTGTTTATTTTTATATCGTTCAGCAATTTATTTGGCACCTTCATTATTAAGGAACACATCCTAATTGGTTCTTTATATTTTCCTACATAATGTGTCAGTATTTATATTCATTTTTCCTGATGATATAATTATCATGTCCACAATTCACTCAGATATTCTTTCTATATTATGCGTCAGTAATTACGTTCACCTTTCTTCATATTTTCTAAGTTTCAGTTTCGTCTTATCTATCATTTTTATCAGTTTTTCTCAATCCAGCGTTTTAAGCGTCGATAATTATTATATGTAAATTTAACAATAATTATTAAATTTTTATGAAACGTAAACGTAAAAATTTTAAATTTCTTAGTTCGACCAATTATATAAAATGTTCAAAATAAATTTGAATTTAATTAACAAGATTTTTGTTGATTTATCGAAAATATTTAATAATATTCGTAAATGTTCGAAAAATCTTTGGTTATACTGTGGTCAAAATTTTCTTGTTGAAAAGCAAAAATTGTCGTTTCAAGTTTTAAGTCATGGTTTATGTAGTTTCCTTAATTCTTCTTAGGTTGTTTTAAGGTATACACAAACATTTACCCCTAAACAGAAGTTTAGTTAAATGGTTTGTGTATAAGGGAATAATCCCTTTAAAATCCTTTGTTAAAACATTTGTCAAAATATATTTGCACTTTCTTTTTAGTATAACTCAAAGTTCTAAATGACTTCTAAATTTTGAAGAGTCAATTATATTCCATTATCTATTAATCACACGGTTAAATCATGTAAAGGATTAAGTCTTTAATCATATGTTAAATATTTAAGATACAGGTTTTTATTGTTCGGTCAATTCAGGGCAATCTATAATTAATTATTAACTTCATTCTTATTCTTATAAACAAATAGTCCTTAATGATCACGAGCATGAATTTATCAAATTACAGCCTACACACGTGATTCACCAAATTTATGAATACTACATGTGTATTAGTCAATCCAAACGACATCACGTGAAACTCATAATGTTCATTACAAGCACCGGATGTAGTGATTGGAATAGATAATCTCTTTCGCAGATGCGAAGTTGATAATAACCATGTCGTGGACCAAATCTTTAGAACATACGCAAGAACCTTGTAAATGATCGAACAAATCTTCCATTTCGAGTTATGGACATCATTTTCGATTGTCAATTTACTCAATTCACAGTAATCTATAAATATAAGGAATGATAACACCATAGCTCTTCAGGATGACAGGCTTGGTATAATAAAATCTTTCTCCGACAACTCTCTCAGTTGTACGGTAATTCCTTTAATTTAGATGATGCTGACGCACAGTGCACAAGCCACAGGTGCAGCACCGGAAATATAATCAATACCAAATTCAACTTGCCTTAATGGCGAAAGTCTAGGTAATTCATCAACAAATACTTACTAAAGTTTTAGATAACATAAATATCTTTTAATAATTGTTAGTTCGTGTTAAGGGTTGTTCCTAGGCCATTGTCCACTAATGAGGATGCCTAGTGTCCAAGAAATAAATTGAAGAAATCTTCTTCTTAATTGGGACCGATGGATCTTCCAGGACATGTGGAACACCTAATGACTCTTGTAGATTAGTATTCATTGTGGTATCTTTTAAAAATCCCTAACTTAACTGAGATACCAGTTGGTAGGATGAGTTCTGAGAATTGTATGACATAGTGACACGTAATGTGTTACGGTACAATTTGACTTGTTTGTGATTAATGAAAAAGACTACCTTTGATTGCTAAATCCAACATGTATCGATGTTATCTATCTTTTATTGCTTCACCCTAATGTTCGCACTAGTGATGCAACCATTGAACAAGTACTCATCTTGATTTAAGTTACGTTGTGGATTACTCTTTTTGAGTGCCAGCAAGGTCATGAACCTCATGATTATTCGGCTAAATCTCATTTCCTATCGTATCGTAGTTAGTTCTTGGTGAACAACTCTTCATCACTCTTTTGTAGATCACACATTGTTTTTATAAAGTTAAAACGGTATCCTTTGAGAAAAATTTAATTTCCATCACTATAAGGACTATTCAAAGTGAGATTTATAAGTGATTGTTATCGAAATGAAGTTGTTTATAAAACACCTTGGAAAACTTAATTGTTTTCATAACAAGGAAAATCTTTGTAAATTTATTTTGATTCTTATTTAAGAATTAAGCATGAAAATGTTTTATTATAAACATGATGATAAAATTTTGACGAACTGAGTATTGCATCGTTAGTCTTGAAATTGTATATAGTTGCGCGCCTACATACAATTTGGAATGGACTATGCAAGGCTGATTAGTAGTCACCATAAGACTAAATGAATAAACACTACATTTTCTTTGAAAATTGTGAAAGATTAAATTTTATGAGATCTGCAAGAAGTGCAAAAATAGGGACATAGTGTTAGGGACACCTACATATGTGCCCGTACCATTTATTCTTCTGAGTCGAATTTACTCATCTGTGGAAATTGTTTTATTTAACAATTGACAATTCTTTCTTGTCCAATTCTCCCGTAGTGAGATTCTTAGGAAAAGTATCTGATTATCGAGTGTTGATACCCGACTGGATGTATCGACGTTCCTATCATTTCTTTTGATTTGATTTCATTTGAATGACTTGGGTGACGATCCGAGGAGCTTTCGAATGCGTACTCAAATTATGAAAACATGGAATATATTCATATTCGTTAAATGTTTTCGTCTGTATCTGATTTGAAATTCTCTCGCGTAGATTATGTGTTGACCTTACTCTTTAGATGAAAGTTATGTCTCCAGATATCCTTGAACTTGTGAAGGATTATGAGTTATTATTAGTCTTTTGAGAAGTTCACATCTTATCGACGACAATAAAACTGGAAAGTTAATAATGCCAGTAGAATGGATTGATTGATTATGACATGACGACATTGTCTTAATTGATGGGAACTCGAATAGAATTCCCCTAAATGATAAGATGTTGATTATCAAAAGTGATCTAAATAATTCTTGATGGATGCCCGTATCCTGCATTTAGACTTAAAAATTATACCGTGAATGGTTGTGAATTAATCATAGATACATCATAGACAACGCATAAAAATCGCGTCGTTTATTAATAAAGCATTTCCATTCATAAACATCAAAGTTACATCGGTCCCAAGTCATATTATTTTATACAAAGTTTTACAAAGTATTTGAATGGAAATTATAGTTTAAGTGCGGGCCATGAATTCTTGTTGTCTTCCCGAGAATTACCTTCAAGTACATGAGATAAAACATGTTAAAAGAAAAGGTCAGCGATAACGCCGAGTGAATTCATAGAGTTTAATAAAATCCATCAATATAATATCAGTATAAAATTATTACTGAAAATCATTTTGTACAAATCATTTTAATAGGCCATGAAATAGCCAAAGTCATTTTATACAAATCTTTATCAAAATCATAATATAGGCATTTGCCTTAAAAATCATTATACGAGCCAATGTCATAAAAACAATCATACAATACGTCTTAAAACGTTGTATGAAAATAAAAACCGTTATATGAATATGGTTATGAAAACCAAAACACGAACATAATACCAACTAGTCTTCCGCTGTATTGAGTTGTATAAATTTGGGGGTGTTACAAATAACATTCCTATGATGGGCTTAGACTTTATTCTTAACATGACTACTAGATGAGGGCAAGATCCTATCTTTCCTAGTATTTCCATTAAGCTTTGAGCCTTAGTAGTTTTGTTTACTCCTATAGAAGCCAACACAGGAATATTAGAGGCTGGTTTTGATTTTTCCTTATCTTTTGTAACCAATGGTTGAGATGGTTTAGTCCTAGAGCCTTGTTGAGTGGTGTGACGGTAATGAGGTTCCTTTTAATTACACTAGAGGACGATGCTGAGACAGTGGCTACGTTATCAACAACTTTCTTAACTTTTAGAGTATGAAGTGTTTCCTTTAACTCAGCCAAAGCCAAATATTTATAAGAAATTTGCTCTCTCAAATTAGATATCTCTACAGACTTATGATTCAATCGTTCAATCAATGATTGAGTCTATGTAGTGGTCTGAGCACTTGCGGGCTATACTGAATCAAAGAGTTGTGTATTTTTCTGTTTTAAGTGATCATCTTTGGAAAAAATCATGGAAACTCGATTATCTAGATCAAGTTTAAAATTCTCAGCGGCCTCAAGTACGTTCACACGGTTTATCTCCTTAGATTTCTCAGTATCTATCGAAAACGAGTTAACAACCTTGTCACTTGTCCGAAGTTGTTTTGATTGTTTATTTAATCGAAAAACCTTTTGAAAAATTTGATCATCTATATTTACACCTTCTTGTGACGTTTTAAAAATCTCTTGAACAAATAGTTTTTCACATTCAAGCGTATTAAAATGTTTTTGAATTGCATCAACCGAATTATAGGGATCTCAAAGCTTTAATAATCGAATGTCAGATTTGTGACAATTACTATCTACCACATTATTCACAGATTAAACATTATGCAGAATAGAATCATTATTAACACTATTATTCACACAACCGGAAACAACATCATGCGACATTACTTGTTTTAGAAGTTGATCATATTGGCGCAAAAATCGTTCTTTTTCAACTAAACAGTTTTCATAAGAATCATCCATTTCATAGAAAACACGTTGACCTTCTTTAATATCAAAAACCAAGTTTTTATCAAGATTGCTAAAACACGCTTTATATTATTCACAAATGGAATAATTTCATAACAAAACGTAGATCTTGTGTGTTCAAAGTTTCATTCACCTTCGGCTATAGCCGTGGGATTCGTACGTTCCTCAATGGCATTGTCGAATTCGCAAAGTGTTGGTGCAACTCATTCAAGTTTGTAGACAACATACTTACCGATGGAATTAACTTAGTTAAATCCTTTTTAACAAGTGTAGGAGACGTACTAGGAAGGTTTTCGTTTGATAAAATTTGGGGCTCACATGCTGGCACGTGATCTCTTTCCTTTTGTGCTTTAAAGCGTATCTTAAAATCAAAAGCCAATTTATTATGCTTATCATAAGCAAATTAATCGACTTTCTTCCGCAAGTGACATTGTTTCTTCATCATCACAAACATACGAATCTTCTTTCGATTTACCAAGTAGGTTCGCATCATGAAGACTTTGAATTTCTTGATGAGCTTGTTTTGCATAACCCGGATTAGGTGGTAAATCGGGTAGACGTTTAAGTTCTAGTTCCTTACATGATGAAGTTAATAAATGAACCCTTTTTATGGAAGAATATTGTTGTAAAAGCTGTTGATCTCTCATTTTAAGAAGTTTGGTAGCATTAATTTCCGATTCAACCTTGTTAGACTCGAGAATTTCAAAATCTATTTTAAGTTTTTGAAAATTATTGACAACCGATTCTTTTTCTTTTAACTCATTAGAAAGTAGCTCTTAATATTTCTACTTATTTTAAGTGATCAAGCCTTTCAAAACGAAATTGGTCAATTTCAGAATAAGTTATTTTTTTTGCTTGAGGAACCATTTCAAAAGTTTTGACATTTTCTTTATACAACGCAAGCTCAGCGGTAAGGGTGGCATTCATATCTACGGTTTATCGGACAACAACATTCATGTCCTCAATTATATGTTTAGGTATCCCATTACCAAATCTTGTGGATCATAAGATATTATATCCGTCGTAGCATTTGGTTGAGTTTCAATCAAATGTGTAGCATTGGATACCCCAACATTTGAGTTACTATTTACCGAAGGTTGTTTGGGGTTGTTATTTTCATGCCCAACTTGATTTGGATGATTATGAGCAATATTGTATGTGGTTGGTACCTCACTAAAGACATTTGAACCATAGTGAGAAATGTTACCAATGAGAGCAACTTTGGCTGAGTGAAGCTCATCACAATCCGAATCTTATGCATCAAGATCCTCTGCTTGATATGTTGCATTAGAAGTAGAGACGAAGGTAACGCCTTCATTATATTTTGGCCCTGTGTCTGCAAGAAATGATAACTCCCCTGAATCCGAAATCTTTCCCTTTGATTTAGCATGAACCAAGAACACCTTCTCCTGAAACCACGATGCATCCCTTCTCCTTTTTGGCTGAGTACATTGCTTAGCCATGTAACCCTGTCCTCGAAAATTATAGAATGTCACAACCTTTTGAGGACCGTTAAAACTTCCATTTCCATTAGCTTGAGCATTTACAGTTCTTGTAGTTGGTCAAAATGAATTTTGCCTTCCTTGAATAGATTGCACCGTCACTTGACTGTCTTGAATAGTGGCTTGTTGGCGATGATTTGAAGATGTGCGGAGCTGATTGTTTGTAGGTGGATATCCTCTAGTTGCAACAAGTTTTGACAAGTAGGCAGTGATATGGTTCAGAACATCAATTGGAGTATCATTTTGACTGAGGACCGGTACTTAAATTACTGGAAGTTCATTGGAATAAATTACTTTTAGTTGTGGTGCTTCAATTAGAAAATATCCTTGTTGAAGAGAATATCCCATTGGAGAATTGATAGCTTGATATGAAGATGCTTGATGAGTTAATTGTTGTGTATAAGGTTGTGGTAGAAAACTTTCTTGTTAAAGTGTTTTTTGTGGCATCATTGGTGGTTGATATGATGGTTGTTGTGGTTGCTGACAGGTGTGTTGATGCTGCATGTATGATGGAGGTTAATAAGAGTATGCCAATTCTTGTTGAAGAGTCATTTTGTGTGAAACAATCATGGCAAGTGGATCATACACTTGGGATTTTGACAACCGAATCTCTTGCAAATGGCGTTCGTGTTGTTGAAGTGTGACAACCGCGGTTTTGAGGTCCGTCACTTAGTTTTATTTTGTGCTAGTTACGTGTCTTTACGTGTTTATGTGCTAATTGGTGTGTATAGATTGTGGTTTGGATATCGTTTCCGGTACGGGGTACCTTGTGAGTGAAACTATGTGTGATGGTTTCATGTTCATGAGCTCACATGGTAGTGACTATGAAATGAGATAGTGTTATTTAGTGGTTTACGTATACGTATATGTATTATAGAAAATCGTATTTTTACGATTTACGGTTTAGCATTTTGAGGTCACGGATGAGGTATTTAGTCATGGGAATAATTTACGGGATGGTTTTAAGTCCTTTATGACTTATTTAGAAAGTTTATTTCAAATATTAAGATTTTTTTAAAACTGTATATTTTTACGGTATACGCGTAAAACTGACTAGTTTTACGGTTTTGAGATTCGGGAGGACTTAAAGGATGAAGAAAATTAAGGAAATATAAGGTAATTTTAATAATATATTAATAAATAATAAAAAGAAAAAAAATAAAAAAATATGTATGTATAGGCGGTTAGGGCGACGGATCAAAGGAAAAGGAAAAAGGGGAAAAAGGAAGTTGGGCTTGGGTTGGGTTAGGACTCACCCACATCCTATATAATGTCTTATACTAAATCAAAATTTCATAATTTTTCTCCTGGAAAGTTTAGAAGTCGCGGCACATAAAGAAAAAATAGGGTTCTTCGTAAAATTTTGGGTTTTCATAAATCAAAGGTAAAATCTGTAAACCCTTTTTAATTTAAGTGTTTTTAATTCTTTCTCAATCATCTTATGATGGATTTAGGTTAAGGTTTGAATTAAAATATGTATATATATGATATTATAATGATTAGATTAATTAGGGTTAATGATTAAACATTATGGGGGTAATTAATTAGACTAATTATGTTAAAATCGTTTTTTAAAAACTGGGCAGAATTTTAGGTCAATTGTTTTGATCATATAGAGAGTTCTACAAACTCTTATTTTGCGATCCAAGTATCCCTAGAAATTTATTTGAGTTGGCTTTCAAATGCAAGAAACGAGAACTAAATTGGAGGTCGGGAAGTGGGTTAAAAACAGGTTACAACAGTCGGAGGTCAAAACAGTTTTGAAATCAACGGGTTTTCAATTAATGTTTTAGGGTGATTGGGGTACTTAGGAGTACACTTGAGCCCTCTAATGAGAATGGGAGTTGGTTTATATATTAAATAAGAGGCCTGGAGGAGGGCTAAGCAAATGGGTTAGGGTAAGACCCCCTAATCATAACAAACTTTTTGTATGTTCAAAATCAGTAAAATCCGGATAGACAGAAGTATATATATACATATCGGGGCCTTAACAGTAGCTTTAAGGTTGGGGCAAAAGGGAATAGTTAGCTAACATATGTAAGGGCATAGGGTTTCCTTTACAGAGATCATGGGTATGGTTAGGTGGGCGTTTGGCTTATAGTTTGGAGACCTAAAAACCGGGACTGTTTTGGTAAAAATGTTGACGGGACGGGTTATGAAGTAAACTAAGTTAAAGGCTTTATAGAGGGGTGTAAGGAGATGATTAGAGCATATAAATGAGGTATATATATGGGAGAAGGTTAGATATCCATCATGGGTTGATGAGCCATTTTAGTGTTGGTTCATGTTTTGATTGTGTGCTTTTGTTGTTAGTTTTTTTGCTAGTGCGCGGATTTTTGGAGAAGCTCAATCAGGTGAGTTTCATAGTCCCATGTCTACTAATGTTTTTGAATTCCCGATGGGATGGAAGAGACACTGTCTAGTTTTTATAAATTATGCTGTGAATGCTTTGTGTTTGGTGATGGACTTGTGCATACTTATGTGATTAATTGCTAGTTGATTCATGATTGTTTATGTTTTGACTTGGTACCAAGGGGATGTTGACAAGGCGGAGCCTTGGGGAGGTACATAAATGTGTGAGCATCTATGGGACCAATGGATAATGACAAGGCGGGGCCTTGGGATTGGTACATAGGTGTATGGGCGCCTATGGTACCATGGTGTTTGGTAAGGCTAGGAGCCTTGGATTTGGTTTGGTTTGTTAAATCTTGAATATTAGTTGTTAATGCATGTTTGAATCACATTGTCCATATGTTCTTAAGTTTGGTTATTATTCACAGCTTATGGTTTGATTTTGGCATTGGAGTTTAAACCGATGACTCTCACCAACTTTATGTTGACGTGTTTTAGTGTCTCTTTCAGGTGAGAGTGTGGTTAAGCTTGAGAATAGAAGTGGCTAGTTTTGGAGGCATTAGGATTGCATTTAGAAGGAGATCCCCGTTCCTTCTTAGTTTCTTTTGTTTGTTTAATAAGTGATACTTTGTGGACACCTTTATGATGTTTTGTTTGTGGTAATTGTTTGTCTTGGGTAAGAGGTAGGACTGTTACCTACTTGCCTAGACTCCTGCATTTTGTGGAGATATTGTCATGACATTTGTGTTACCATTTTATGACATTTCTTATTTCATTTACTTATCTCTATAGACACGTCATGTTGTGATGATATCCATACGTCGCGCCCCATATTACGCCATGGTGGGGTGTGACAGAATGGCATCAGAGACAATGGTTATAGAGAATTAGGTTGCCTAGTCTAGTAACCTAGACTATAACTTAAGGGTCCCTGCATATAGGCGTCATAGGAGTATGTGTGCATTTTATATTAATTAAAGTTTTCTGGATGTTATTGGTTTTTACTTACGATGTTAGTTAAGTTTTAACTAGTATGGGTCAAACCATAGTAGTTCATACTTAGCCACATGTTATTTTCTTTTCGGGTTGTGACTAGTACGGGTTGAACCATAATCGTCCACGCTAGTCATTGTTGTATTTTGCTTAAATTGTACATTATAGTACATAGTTTGGTACAAGGTAGTTTCTATCTTTTGTTGAGTTATTTTATGTACCTGATGTATGTTATTCTTCTTTTGATGTTTAAGTCTTGTTCCCTAAGAATCGTGTGGTAGTTCGAGTTACTAGGAGTACATGGGTAGGAAGGATTTTAAGGTGTTTCTATTCTGATGGGCGACATGACTTATAATTGATTATGCTTTCGTTTTGGATTTTGTCTATGCTGTTTTAGCTAGACTATGGATTTCTATATTCCAAGAGTTTACTATGTAATTTTATTCGTTGGAGTTTTTGACCTTATTCGTTGGAGTTTTTGACCTTATTCTTTATTCGTTGGAGTTTTAGCTAGACTATGGATTTTTGTTTTAGCTAGACTATGGATTTATGTGTTATGTGTTGTATTGATTCTTATAAGTGTCATCATAAGAGGGAGTGCATTGGGGAAAGGGTAATTGTATAAGTATGGTGGCCAACATAGTTATACAAGTACCACAACTTCAATGGGTTCCTAAGTATGATTGCATGAAAGAGGGTTAGTACATGCTTGTATATGATGAGATGTGGATTATTGGTATATGTATAGTATATGGGTTTATGTAAAGGTTGCCTACGATATAGATATTTTTTAGTGTGTTATTGTTTTGGGTTATAGTCATGTTGTGTGATTATGGGGTCACACGATATGGACTGGTTTTAGTGATGGGTTTTATGCCTTGTGGTAAGATGGTGGTTACTCGGAAAAAAACGATTGTATGACGCGATTGGTTGATCTGACATGTATGGTAACGAGTATATATACTACTATGTGTTAAGTTATGGTATATGGTCGTTCACTAGTTATTATAATTTGAACGTACCTTGTGTTTGTTCGTGTTTTATGATGCTGGAGTTTGATGGAGTTCCAACGACGTTTTGAGTCTTTTGGATGTGTGTCTACATTCGGGTATGTATTTTTATTAATGCGAACTACTAAATTTTCTTGCAAATAAGTCTGGCTAATTATGGGAAACAGTTTTGAAAATAATTTGTAAGTGTATGGTATGATATCGTAACTTACATTTTTTTTAGTTGTAGTAGTAAGTTATAAAAAAAGTTGTCTTGAAAATAATTGGATTAGTCTTTTATGGAACATGTGATAATATATTTTAAAGGGGTAAAGAAATTTTACAATAATTTTCTTAAGTGGAGTTAAAATTTTAGAATAATTTAACTAAGACGGAAAGAGTAAAAAAAAATAATAAAAAAATGAGATTTTATTATAGTAATGATAATAATAACACCACACCTTGTAAACGTGTAGTAGTTTAGTTATAACCAACCTAAATGGGAAAAAAACAATGTATTTTATAAACATGTATTGGTTTCATAATAACAAGTGAAATAAGTTTAATATGGGTAAACAAGATAATGGTTAGAATAAGATTGTAGTATACTAACTAGTTGATATCTTGATAGAATGATGAAGATAAAGGATGAGTTATTGGTTAAAAAAGAGTATGATTGATTTTAGTAGTATTGGAGTTTGGTTCTTATGAGAAGTAACTAATTGGGAAGAAAGTTTAAAAATTTTCTAAGGTATCGAGATTTGGTAATACTAATCGTGAAGAGTCTAAATTTTTTGTTGTTGGCACACTCCATTGATCTTTCGGATTACATTGTTTTGTTTTCAGTTGTTTTGGCTAGGGTTCGTTTTACCCTATATTTTATTGGGACACGATTGTTTGGAATTCTTTTGTTACACGTCATGTCTGATTTAGTTATGCGGTTGTAGAAACGTTAGGATGAGAGGATAGAGTTGGGTAGTATTACTTATGGTTAGATATTAGAATGGAGAAATGTGTTTTGGTTTAAAGGTTGTGTTGAAGGAATGATTAAGATTGGTGGAGTTTGGAAACTTAGATTGGTTACGGGAATAAGAGATTAAGTAAAGTTAGTTGACTGGTAGTGGGAACGAGAAGTCATGCTATGAGAAGTTGGTTGAAGTACCATTAGGAGATTGATGAAACTACTAGCGGATGTGAGGGTAGAGTAGAAAGTTTATACTAATGGAAAGGTTGGGTAAATAACACGCAAGGGATTGGTATAGTTATAGAGGCAAGGTAGTAGTAGACACGTGAAGGAAAACTGGAATGTGAAAGAATGATTAGAAGGAGACTGATTAACGGTGAAGTACAACAAGTAAGGAAGTACTTTTAGAAATATTGTGGTAGATGAGTTGAAGTTAGAAGCTACTGGTAGTGTGAAGTTCCTAGGTAACATCATGGAGACGAGAAGGAGTGCGTAAAGAGCTACATCGCGAAGCAAGGAGCTGAAAGGAATACGTGTCGGCTGCAAGAAGGATGCAAGAGACTTCGAAGGAGTCACAAAAGTTGCGAGGACTGGAAAGGTGACAAGCACTATGATGGGAAATTTACGTATGGTTCGTGACGAATAAGGGAAGATCGAGTATCGGAGTGGAGCTACAAAGAGCTGAATAAGTTTCGTGGAGAAGTGATTAGAGAGTCGGTTTTGTGAAGGTGTTATGAAAGATCTTTGGAAGAGACAGCTATGCATTATCCAATGCACTAGTGATTTCCATAGATTTGATGAATGAAGTATGGAATTTTTGTTGGACGGGATAGTGTAGGAATAAGGGAGAACCATGATGATTGAAAGTACCTCATGTTGGGTGCAAGATCAAAGTAGAAGTATGAGATTTGAATAAGAATTCAAAATATGGCTTAGTAGACAAATGGAAACTAATGTGGGTATAAGATGAGAGTGTGATCCGCATGGAATCACATGAAACTCTAGTCTGTCCCTATTAGGAGGGGGTAGGAGAACTCGTTGTGAAAAAAAAACAAGTGAAGCTACTTGGAAAATTTTGGCGTATAGATGACTAGATAGACTTAGTTAGTGGAGCTGGATTGATTTATCTGCCTAGAATGCTAGAGGCATTTGGGGTACGAGACATAGAGAATGATCTATACAGATCACGAACGTCTCCAACACATATTTAATCATCTTGATTGAACATTTGGAAAAGGTGATGGGTGGAGTTAAGTGATGAAAGAAAATTGCAAGGCCAAGTACCATCTAGGAAAGGCAAGCATGGTTGATGAGACATGTAATAAGAAGAATGAAGTGAAGCTGAGACGAACTTGAACTATATGGATGACGTATTAGGGTGGTTTGGATGAAGGATGTAGGTTGCACGAGTTGAGTTGAGTTGTCTAAAGCAGAGAACGCGTTAACATGTATGTTGCGTGGCTTGGACAATCATATGGAGAAAAGGGACGTAGACTATACTTCCTACATAGATAGGAGTAGCTTAGAAAGGGCGATGTAAGGACAAAATTGGTGAAAGGGATACATAATGGGGTGGAGGAATAAGTACGACGAGAGTTGGGTGATAGTCGATAGACTAACTAATCCATCTCATATTTCAAGAGGAATGAGAAGTCACGTAGTTGAGAAGTTGGAAGGATTGCGTACGGATGTGATGAAATAGAGGGTTTTGCGTAAACGTTAGCCTAATATGTATGGAATGCCTTATGAAAAATTATGGCAAGGGAAGAAACGATGGGAAGCATCATATCGTGATGTATGGTAGGAGTTGAGGAAGAAGAAGGAAGTGTGTATGGAAGCGAAGCATGAATGAAATAGGTCGAGATAGGAACCGAAGGTAAAACTTTGGTAGAGCTTAATGAGTAGAATAAAGCACAACGCAGGATAATACTGTCGTAGTGTGGAAAAGGAAATGACACTAACCTATACTAATTGTTTGGGAGGCTTAGTATCGATAATCGAATGGATGAGGAATTATAGGTGTGATGTGCCATAGGGACGAAGGGCTTGGTCTGATTGAGACAAGATGAGGAGCAATATGACCTTGAAGGTAGGACATTGTGTAGGTATAAAGGAAGTGTTTGGTATAAAAAAAATCATCCTGAAGAAAAGTGAGAAAGAAGTGTATAGGTGCTACTAATGAGCTATCCAAATTTAATGGAAGTAGTTGTAGCATGGGTTTGGATGGCAGTTGATAGACTAACTGAGATAACCGTCCTTTTGATGATGTGTATAGATCATAAGTTGATTTGGATTGGAAGAACTAATGGATATGTGAAAGACCGTCATAGGTCACTTTGTAAGAAAATTGGAATTTTTAAGTAGTTTGGGGTACGGACTAAAGGGAGTTGATGAACATGATTGGATATGAGTATATCCAGCTAACTGGAAAAGGATGGGCAAGTGAGATATTAATACAACCTTAGGAGTTACACTGAGGGCATGAGTGATTAATTTAGAGGGAGTTAGGAAACTCTTTAGCGATGGCTGAGTTTTCATATAATGATAGTTATCATACTAGAAGTCGATAAATGCCATTTGAGGCACTGTATGAAAGGATAGGGTGAGTTGTCCCCATTGTGGACTAGAATTGGTAAAAGAGGCTACTAATGTGGTAATGGTGTTTGTGGAAAGGATGATAGCAACAAGGGATGCTATGTTGAAAAGGAGGAAACCACTAGAGTTTAGTGACAAAGTTATGTAGGAAGTTTCACCCATAGTAACGGGTGGTATGTTTTGGTAAAATGAAAGAGTTGATGTAGAATTTTGTAGGTCCATTTATGATCTTTGGAAAGATCGGACCAGTAGCCTATGAGCATAGAATTACCTGGGGGGGAAATGAGTGGTATACATGTTATATTTCGTGTATTAAGATTGGTAAATGTTGTTTGAGAATGCATATTTGCATGTACGGTTATTCGGGATTTGTGTTAATAAGGGTTTGTGTTATCAAAGAGTCATTTGTGAGATTTATTGACTGTGAGGTTAAGAGTTTGGCAATGAATTTAAATATTGCTGGTTAGTATATGTGGTAATTTGAGACTTGAACTAAAGTTCACGTGGAAATGAGAGGAGTTCATTTAGAGCAAATATCCTCAGTTGTTTGCTAATGGTATGTTTGATCCTAAGGAGTAAATCTCGGGACGAGATTTCTATTAGGAGGGAGTGATGTGACAACCGCGGTTTTGAGGTTCGTCACTTAGTTTTATTTTGTGCTAGTTTCGTGTCTTTACGTGTTTATGTGCTAATTGGTGTGTATAGATTGTGGTTTGGATATCGTTTCCGGTACGGGGTACCTTGTGAGTGAAACGATGTGTGATGATTTCATGTTCATGAGCTCACATGGTAGTGACTATGAAATGAGATGGTGTTATTTAGTGGTTTACGTATACGTATATGTATTATAGAAAATCGTATTTTTACGATTTACGGTTTAGCATTTTGAGGTCACGGATGAGGTATTTAGTCATGGGAATAATTTACGGGATGGTTTTAAGTCCTTTATGACTTATTTATAAAGTTTATTTCAAAATTTAAGATTTTTTTTAAAACTGTATATTTTTACGGTATACGCGTAAAACTGACTAGTTTTACGGTTTTGAGGTTCGGGAGGTCTTAAAGGCTGAAATAAATTAAGGAAATATAAGGTAATTTTAATAATATATTAATAAACAATAAATATAAAAAAAATAAAAAATATGTATGTATAGGCGGTTAGGGCGACGGATCAAAGGAAAAGGAAAAAGGGGAAAAAGGAAGTTGGGCTTGGGTTGGGTTAGGACTCACCCACATCCTATATAATGTCTTATACTAAATCAAAATTTCATAATTTTTCTCCTGGAAAGTTTAGAAGTCGCGGAACATAAAGAAAAAATAGGGTTCTTCGTAAAATTTTGGGTTTTCATAAATCAAAGGTAAAATCTTTAAACCCTTTTTAATTTAAGTGTTTTTAATTCTTTCTCAATCATCTTATGATGGATTTAGGTGAAGGTTTGAATTAAAATATGTATATATATGATATTATAATGATTATATTAATTAGGGTTAATGATTAAACATGATGGGGGTAATTAATTAGACTAATTATGTTAAAATCGTTTTTAAAAACTGGACAGAATTTTAGGTCAATTGTTTTGATCATATAGAGAGTTCTACAATCTCTTATGTTGCGATCCAAGAATCGCTGGAAAGGTATTTGAGTTGGCTTTCAAATTCAAGAAACGAGAACTAAATTGGAGGTCAGGAAGTGGGTCAAAAACAGGTTACAACAGTCAGAGGTCAAAACAGTTTTGAAATCAACGGGTTTTCAATTAATGTTTTAGGGTGATTAGGGTACTTAGGAGTACACTTGAGCCCTCTAATGAGCATGGGAGTTGGTTTATATATTAAATAAGAGGCCTGGAGGAGGGCTAAGCAAATGGGTTAGGGTAAGACCCCCTAATCATAACAAACTTTTTGTATGTTCAAAATCAGTAAAATCCGGATAGACAGAAGTATATATATACATATCGGTGCCTTAACAGTAGCTTTAAGGTTGGGGCAAAAGGGAGGAGTTAGCTAACATATGTAAGGGCATAGGGTTTCCTTTACAGAGATCATGGGTATGGTCAGGTGGGCGTTTGGCTTATAGTTTGGAGACCTAAAAACCGGGACTGTTTTGGGAAAAATGTTGATGGGACGGGTTCTGATGTAAACTAAGTTAAGGGCTTTATAGAGGGGTGTAATGAGATGCTTAGAGAATATAAATGAGGTATATATATGGGAGAAGGTTAGATATCCATCATGGGTTGATGAGCCATTTTAGTGTTGGTTCATGTTTTTATTGTGTGCTTTTGTTGTTAGTTTTTTTTGCTAGTGCGCGGATTATTGGAGTAGCTCAATCAGGTGAGTTTCATAATCCCATGTCTACTAATAATTTTGACTTCCAGATGGGATGGAAGAGACACTGTCTTGTTTTTATAAATTATGCTATGAATGTTTTGTGTTTGGTGATGGACTTGTGCATACTTATGTGATTAACTGCTAGTTGATTCATGATTGTTTATGTTTTGACTTGCTACCAAGGGGATGTTGACAAGGCGGGGCCTTGGGAAGGTACATAGATGTGTGAGCATCTATGGGACCAATGGATAATGACAAGTCGGGGCCTTGGGATTGGTACATAGGTGTATGGGCGCCTATGGTACCATGGTGTTTGGTAAGGCTGGGAGCCTTGGATTTGGTTAGGTTTGTTAAATCTTGAATATTAGTTGTTAATGCATGTTTGTATCACATTTTCCATATGTTCTTAAGTTTGGTTATTATTCACATCTTATGGTTTGATTTTGGCGTTGGAGTTTAAACCTATGACTCACCAACTTTATGTTGACGTGTTTTAGTGTCTCTTTCAGGTGAGAGTGTGGTTAAGCTTGAGAGTAGAAGTGGATAGTTTTGGAGGCATTAGGATTGAATTTAGAAGGACATCCCTGTTCCTTCTTAGTTTCTTTTGTTTGTTAAAAAAGTGATACTTTGTGGACACCTTTATGATGTTTTGTTTGTGGTAATTGTTTGTCTTGGATAAGAGGTAGGACTGTTACCTACTTGCCTAGACTCCTGCATTTTGTGGAGATATTGTCATGACATTTGTGTCACCATTTTATAACATTTCTTATTTCATTTAGTTATCTCTATAGACACGCCATGTTGTGATGATATCCATATGTCGCGCCCCATATTACGCCATGGTGGGGTGTGACATGAAGATAGGCTTGAAGTTGATCTACGTTGGTATGATGCAAATCCTTAACCAACTTAACATCCGTTACAAACTTGCTCCATTCGGGAGGAAGAGTATTCAAATACTTAGTGTTGAGCTGAAATTGAGGTATATTTATAGCAAAAATATTAAGCTCATTCATTAATAAGGTGAATCTCAAGTAGTGCTCAAGAAGAGTATCCCCTGGAACATATGAAAACTTATCAAACGAATCATATAGCTTACACTCTCGTTCTTGTTGTGTTAACGAGATGCCTTGTATCAAAATGTGACCCATAACTCTTTGTTAACTTTGTGATGGCTCACGAGTTTGTAAACATTTGGAGAAAGACCTTGTAGAATGATGTTTGTAGCTTGAATATCACACTTAGCTTGAATGTTAGCAAATTCGATCAATTCGGCCATTGTGCGAGCACGAGTGACTATACCCTTCGTGACGGTACCATATCTAATGGTCCATTTTGAACTGATACCAAAATAAGATGTCAATTATCTCGGTTCATCATATAAAGTTCCATTCTAGAAGTCCATGCCTCGTACATTTCTTTCACCAACATAGGTGGACGATTATCCATACCCGAGAGGTTGGACTTATCCGTAAGGGATGTATACTCCATTGTGATAATTAAGATTTACAAACGATTATCGAACAATGTGAGAAAGTAAATGTGCTTGTTGTCGAAAGAATAATAAGGTATTTTAAAATTCGTGGAGAAACCGAAAAATCAATTCGCGGGAGTTTACAGACCACCGAAAAACCATAAAATTCTTGAGTCCTTGATTCGTGATGAAATTTGATGATTGAAATCCCCTAAAAATTCCTTGTTGAATAACCGAAATCTCCTTGAGCAAATTTCTTTTGCTTAAAAATTTTCTAGGTTACTTATTTCGGAATATTTTCCCTGGTGTACTATCTCGGAATATTGACAGTTGCTATCTCGGAATAAGCCTTACTATGCGATCTCGGAATATTGAAACTAAACGATCTCGGAATAACGAGCCTACACGATCTCGGAATAATGCAAATTGATGATCTCTGAATATTGCAAGTATACGATCTTGGAATAAGCTGACTTTACGATCTCGGATTATCGCAACTTGACGATCTCGGAATATTGCTACTTGACGATCTCAGAATAACAACGATTGCACGATTCGGAATAACCACGTTTACACAATCTCGAAATAACCACGTTTACACGATATTGGAATAAACACGATTCCACGATCTCGGAATAACCACGTCTAAACAATCTGAAATAATAAAGATTACACGATCTCGGAATAATCACGATTACATGATCTCGTAATATCTAGGTTTATGAACTTGGAATATTTCAATTTTTCTGAAAATAAGGCAACAATTGAGAAATCTCGAAAAGGGAACTTTCACAAGGGTTTCTGGTGAAACGACTTGTACTCTCAAGGTTTTTCGCTTTGAAATCAAGATTCATACTTTATATGAACTTTTTTACCAAAAAATTAATCGAAACACCCAAAATTTTGGTGTTTTTAACCAAAAGATTAAACCCAAATAAATACTAAAAGGTAGTAGATGATATTAGAAAAGATTAAACCAAAAAAAACACACAAAAAATTGGACATAGGTTTTTAAGATCAAAATCAAACAAATCACAAATAAAACAAACACATAAACAAAGCAATAATCACATGACTCTTGATACCATTTGTTAGATTATGTAAATCTTGGATATTCTAGAGAGAGATAGGAGGTTACACACACACTTTTAGAGAGAGAAAGTGAGAGAAAAAGACATATTAGTGTGTGAAATAAAATGAGCAACCACACCCTCTCCAACTAAGGAGAGGTTTTACATACCCAAGCCCACATGATAGGTTTGGGCCTTACAATGGGCCTTAGCCTTGTCTTTGTGGGCAAGGCTTGGCTTAGTTTTACGTATCTTAATATCGAGACAACGAGCTACTAACTATATGTTGTAGAAGTGATCGATCCTTCCTGAATACGTAAAAACATATTTCCAACAAGAAAGTATAACAAATAAAACATCTTTACATATTTATTCTTTTCAAATGTAGAAGTTTTAATCATAGTCAATTTCTTATGTATGAACTAAAACATATATCATTTACCTTTCAATAAATATATATATACTACATTGTCCAAACGGATCTTCCTAACAAAGAAACACATTTAAAACCTCATCAAATAATCGATAGATAAAAGATAAATCAAATTCCACATTTGGTAATACATCACCTATTGTTTGCAATTTCACATTGATATGCAAACTCATAGCCCTCATTATTGATACCAGAAACATATCACGAGGAATCCTTGTGGATCTATGAGTGTGAGTAACATCATTCTAAGGTTCAATATTTTCATGTTTCGTCTTAGTTGACTTCAGCAAGTGTGTTTAGAAGGCTTGTGTACTATCCCCTTAAAATAATACAAGAACCCCACTTTCTTCGAGCAATTATGGGACTTTTTTTGCCACTACTCGCCACTTAGAATTTAGTATTTCCTCATAATGAACGAACAGGACATGGTTTCGACGTTGTCATCTTAGTTTCTTGAACGGGAAACACTTAGATAATATTATATACAAATCTTTTTTGTCCACCCATCTTGTTGTGGCATTTCTTGCCACAAAGATTTATACACAACATATCCATTTGTCACCATGATTTTCACCCATTCGTTGAACGAATTTAACAATTTCCTCTTTGTAGAGATATCGGAACTAGTTAACTAAGTAACTGCGAGTACGCCGCGGAAGACTTCGATCTAATTTGGCATATATGATTAAGACATAATATTACTAACCTTTTTTAGTTTGATGGTTAAATCCACAAACGGGTCTTGATCTTGAAACATTAACAACAAAATTATCGTGTTTATGGTTGCAATACACTATGTCAATCGAACATACCATGATCCTATTAGCAATAAATTCATGAAACAATATAAGAGCTTGAAAACATCAACATAAATGTGACCTATGAATTTTTTTACCTCGGGTCTGAATTCACCCAAGGTCTGACGAGATGATAAAAATCAAACGTAAGTGGTCTTATATTTGATGACATAGACTAAAATTTTCACGTAAGGGTATCAATAAGTTTTGTAAAATGTATGGCAAACTTGTGTACAAATATGCATGCAATCATCATTGTAGCACAAGTTAAAAAATCAAACACTATATCCTACTCTACATATGCTTGAAGGTACTAGTGCTTGGGGTAATTACCACATAAATGCCAAAACATGCATGTTATATGAGAGGACATTAAAGATCACCCAAACCCTAGATGGCTTGACTATGTACACGAATATAGTAGCAAAATCCATCATTAGTAAAACACAACACATTATTGTTATTTTTAGTATTACAAGTTAATTAATTTTATAAACCACATCGTTGAGAGGTTGATTTATAAGACATATTGTAATGTTATGAAAGCCTAACTAAAGTGACAATATGATTTCACAAAATAACTAGCTTATAATAAAACCAAGTTTCATATCTATATATCTATATTAATTTTTGTTAAGAACATTTTTTTAACAGATAAGAATCGCTGATTCACAAAACAATTAATGTAATTAGAAATATTAAACCTAGTTTTTGTATAAGTATAAATCCATTTTTATGATTACAAAAATATATCATATTATATTTGCATGTTATAATGAAAAACATATAAACACATAAAAACAGTCATAAACGTGGTAGATGTGAAAACAGACTAAGCATAAGACTATTAGCAAGTATTATTTATGTTAGGTCCATGGCCATTAGGTGATGCTTATCCCATTAGTAAGTCGGTTGTATGATGTATATATACCGATGATATCAGTTGAATAAAGCATGGGAATTACTAAACCGAATATGGTATCAAAGCCTCACCGATCCTCTTCTAAAAAAATAAAACCCTAAACAAAAACTCACCTTCTTCTGCTGCTGCGCATCTTTTTTTTCCTTTCCTGTCAATTTTTTTAGCATCTTCATTGCCATAGCAACATGGCTGGAGATAAAACACCACCAAAGCAACCAATCAACAAAGCTTATTCGATTGCAAGTATTAAGGCGTGTATTCACACACCCCTTGATCTTGATAAATCATACTATAATTCATGGAGTTTATTGTTTTAATGTTTCTGTAAAACTTATGAAGTCCATCACCAAATTTCTACCCCATTTGCTGCGAGTACGACTACATCTACTGCCGATCCTCTACATAACACTAATGATTCATTAGTTGTCAAGTGGATCTACTTGACCATCTCTCCTAAACTCGTGGAGATGATTGTTGATGTTGATTCATCCGCTCATGATGTTTGGAAAAGATTGAAGGATCTTTTTCACGATAATAAAGATGACCGTATCACTCAACTTGACAATGAGATTCGGAACATGGCAATTGGAAATCTATCAGTCATTGATTTTTTTCAACAAATAAAATCAAAAGTTGATCGTCTTGCCAATATTGACTCCCCGGTAAAAGAGTCCAGTCTAGTGACATAGACCATCAACGAAATTTTTAGCAAGTATCCGGATTCGGCTCGTGTTATTCATCTTCGAGAAAAAGCACCTACATTTGATGACTTGCAGTCCTTAATGCTTCTTGAAGAAAGTGAGACGTTTCAACAATCAAGTGGTACTTCACTTTTTCATAATACATCATCTTCCCCTACGTTTCTTTTTGCATCTACCACAAGTAGTGATACGGCTAACACAATGAACACGTCGGGTTTTGATGTTTGTGGAAACTTTCAATGTGGCGCTTGCACTTATGGCACCCGTTGTAAACTTGTTCATAGGGCCAATGACCTACGACCACGTCCCAATCCCACTGTTTAAAATACAACAAATCGGTCCATTAATGGGGTCTCTTCACGCATCCCACAACATTTCTCTCCCACTGTTAAACAAAGTGTGTCGTTTGGTGGACCTAAACAATTCTCACAATCAAATGTGAGCCATAACCAACCTTGTGGATTTGTTTACTCAGCCCAGCCTTCACAAATGGGATATGTGTATTTTAATACACCGCCCATCAATTATCAATGTATCTAACACCATGCAACCAACAATCCACAAGCCCAATTTGCCACTACCATGCCATCTCAACAGGCCCAACAATTTTCACCAATAATGCAACCCCCATCAGCCCAACAGCACCAGGCTAGCCCGTCTCCTACTCAGCCTCCTCTGGTGCACATAATGCTACACATTAGGTTGGACAAACAGAAGGTATGCCTTTTCAAGGTTTAAATATGTCGTATATCCCCGTAAGCCACTATGTTACCACAAGCTTTTTAGACAATGACTATTCAAGAACCAAATTGGAACATAGATACTGGGGCGTCATCTCACCTAGCTGAGAATATAGGTATGCTCAATCCAAGCATGTATAAATCTGTATTTGTTGGAAATGGCCAAACCAATACCTGTGACTCACACGGGCCATAGCTTTTTGCACACATCTCACAAACCTCTTTACCTTCATAATGTTCTTGTCACACCAAATATAATCAAAAATTTAATATCTATACATCAATTTACTCGTGATAATAATGTGTTTGTTGACTTTGATGCTTATGGTTTTTCTGAGAAGAATTACCAAACCCGTCGACTTCTTCTCCGTTATGATAGTACCGACGATCTCTATCCTGTCACTCACCAACCATCCAACCCCATCATATTTGCTTTGCTTACTTTCAGTCCCATCACGTGGCACAGGCGCTTTTATAAAGTAGTAACTTCCAGAAAAAAGGTGACCAGTACATAAAATCAGATAATTTTATTGGAGGGTGCCAAAAGATATTAATATAAAAAAATCTATTTCACAGAGCTGCAACAAAACCCTTAGAGCAGTTTGGACATCCGAGTGAAAATATGCTTCGTCGTTTAGAGTCAAGTCGCTTTATTTCTTGTAATAAATCAAAGTTGTCCGCTTTGTGTCATGCTTGTCAATTAGTAAACACACTAAGCTTCCTTTTTTCAGTTCAGAGTCGAATGTTGCGTCTGCTTTTAAAATTCACTCTAATTTATGGATATCCCTAATTTTGAGTGACAGTGGTATTAAATATTATGCTATCTTTCTAGATCATTTTACTCATTATGTCTTGGTATATCCTTTGCTTCATAAATCTGATTTGTTTAATACCTTCATTACTTTTCGTGCATATGTAACCCAACAATTTAATGTCGATATCAAGGCTTTACAGTGTGACCACGAGGGTGAGTATGATAATACCCGATTTCAAAATATTTTTCGACAACATGGCATACAATTTCGATTCTCATGTTCCAAAACCTCTCAACAAAATGGAAAATCCGAACGTATGTTACGCACCCTTAACAACATTACACGTACCTTGCTCTTCCAAGCACACATACCTCCCTCCTATTGGGTTGAAGATCTTAACATGGCTGCTCGCCTTCTAAATGTCCTTCCATCCACTGCCATTAACAATGAAATACCATTTACCAAACTTTACAATAAGCCACCTACATATGATCATTTGCGGGTTTTTGGATGTCTTTGTTATCCTCATATCTTCTTTGATCATAAGCTTCACCCTTGCTCCACATCATGTGTTTTCCTTGGTTACCCGGCCTTACATCGCGGGTATCAATGTCTTGACCTCTCAACCAATAAAATCATTATTTCCCGACATGTTATCTTTGATGAAGACCAATTCCCTTTTGGGTCAATGACACCCGACACCCCTCCTTCATATGATTTTTTGATACCAATACCCGCACCTATATCCACCACAACATCACAAAATCCCAACATGCCCCCTTATATGTCAACCCCTACTGATCATCAACTCCCTTCACCCGCGCCACAACCCTCACCATCTCAACCACATTACCAACCCAATGTAGATCCTGCTAGCCCAATCTCAATGCTACAAGCACAACAACACCCATCAGCTCATCAACAATCACCAAACACCCCTTTACCCTTGGTTCCTCAACATCATCCATTAGAGCCACATGCAAATTCACCAACGTCCCACCTTCTGGCTCATGTAGACTCGCCCATAACCAATGCCGATCCAATGGTCAATCGTAGAAAAGCCGGGATATCAAAACGTCTCACCTGTATGAATTGTCATGTCATGACTACTACACCTCTTACTCGCTCTCACTTACATAGCCTTCGCGACCCATATTGGCATAATGTTATGGTTGATGAATACAATGCTTTAATTTCTAATGGAACATGGGCACTGTCCCTCGTCCCGCTAATGTTAATGTTGTTCGTTCTATGCAGATTTTTAGGCATAAGTTTAATGTGGATGGATCTTTAAGCAGGTTCAAAGCTCGGCTGGTTGCGAATGGCCACATTCAATAACAGGGGATTGATTGTGATGAGACTTTTAGTCCAGTAGTTAAACCGGCCACCATTCGTACTGTATTGAGTCTTGAAGTATCACATGATTCGCCTATTCACCAGCTAGATGTGAAGAATGCTTTTCTTCATGGCCATTTATTGAGACGGTATATATGCATCAACCACCCGGGTTTGTTGATCCCGTTCACCCTAATTATGTTTGTCATTTGCAGCATTCGTTATATGGGCTTAAGCAAGCCCATCGAGCTTGGTTTCAGTGGTTTGCAAGCTTTGCTACCCCTGCCGGTTTTCAGCATAGCAAAACTGATACGTCATTATTTGTCTTTCATCGGGGTTCAGATGTTGCTTATATGTTATTATATGTGGATGACATTGTACTTACCGCTTCATCTAATGCTCTTCTACAACGTATTATTACATTACTTCATAATGTGTTTTCTATGACTGATCTTGGCTCTCTCAGTTATTTCCTTGGTATATCAACACAATGATGTACTTCTAGAGTGTGCTTGTCTTAGTCCAAATTTGCAGCAGAAATTCTTGAACGAGCCCAAATGCAGCATTGTAATCCATGTCGGACCCCTGTGGACACTTAGTCCAAACTTGGTTCTGATGGGGATCCTATTAGTGATCCAACCTTATATCACAGTCTTGCTGGTGCTCTTCAATATCTGACCTTCACACGGCCAGATATCTCGTATCCCGTGCATGAAGTTTGTCTTTATATGCATAATCCTCGTGATACTCATTTTACTGCTTTGAAGCGAATTTTGCGCTATGTTCGGGGTACTATTGATTAAGGTCTTCAACTGCATGTTTCATCTACTACTCAACTGATTGCTTATACAGATGCTGATTGGGCAGGTTGCCCTGGTACCTGACGATCCACTTTAGGGTATTGTGTGTTCCTCGGGGATAATCTTTTGTCTTGGTCTGCCAAGCGGCAGGTTGCATAGTCTCGGTCTAGTGTTGAGGCAGAATATCATGGTGTTGTAAATCTTGTTGATGAAACGGCGTGGCTTTGGAATTTGTTACTTGAACTACATGCTCCTCTTACCACTCTTGTTTATTGCGACAATGTGAGTGTTGTGTATCTGTCTACTAATCCAGTTCAACATCAGCGTACTAAGCACATTGAGATCGATATTCATTTTGTTCATGATTATGTTGCTTTCGGTCAAGTTCGTGTTCTTCATGTACCTTCCCGGTTTTAGTATGCATATATCTTTACTAAGGGTCTTCCAAGTGCATTATTTCTTGATTTTTGCTCTAGTTTAAACGTTCGAAGGTCTCCCGTTACAACTATGGAGGAGTATTAGCAAGTATTATTTATGTTAGGCCCATGGCCATTAGGTGATGCTTAACCCATTAGTAAGTCGGTTGTATGCATGTATTTATACGGATGATATGAGTTGAATAAAGAATAGGAATTACTAAACCTAATAAATACTTCCTTTTGAAAACCATGAGTAGTCACATGCATCAAACAACTTAATTGTATACGTATATTGGCCGGATAACAAAAATAATTAAATCTATAATATCAACAAAATAATAAACCTCTTTCTTGATTATATGAGTGGTGGTGCATGGCCGTTCTTAATTGGTGGAGCTATTTGTGTGGTTATTTCCGTTAACGAACTAGACATCGGCATGCTAACTAACAATGTGGAAGTGTCCCTCCACGCAATAACGGAACTTGAAAATTTATTTTGGGAGGGCCGAGTTATTTTTGACATAAAAATAAAAAAAGTGAACAATAACTTTAAAACGGACTTAGTAATATTTATACTACTCGTCATAACATTTGAGAAAGCCATGGCCCTCCTGGTCCCTATAAAGGTCAGTCTATGCCTCCATGGCTAGCTTCCTAAAGGGACTATGGCCTTTTAAGCCACGAAAGTTTGAAGCAATAACATGTCCTGTGATACTCTTAGATGTTCTGGGCACGAAAGTATAATATGCTTTTCGTGATTGAGTGTGACCCGGATAAACTCAATAACTTTCGAATGTTAAACAGTCACATATTTCAACACTTATGTTTCCTGTTAAATCATATCTTAGCACTCCCCCAATTTCAACATATTTTTCCATACCTTCTTCTATTAACACGATTGGATACAGATTTTTTAAGTAACTTGATTTTGTTGTCTTTGAATATTAACCGATGTTGTAGAGCCTATCACTTCTGAGCTGGCTGCTCTTGTGGAATAATTATCCATGATTATATTTGAAATATATTTTGTATATTCATAGCTAGTTACTATACTGTTTATTGCAATGATTTTCATATCAATGAATTGATCATAATCACAATCCCTTCTTTTACTACGTAAATAACTAACGTATTTAACCTTTGACCTTCCAAATTCATGCACGGTTTTGATCACCTTATAAATATGATCTTAACATTTCATTTCTCATTCACAATTATCTTAAACCCTAATCATGAAAACACTCATTCTTCTCTTGCTTTTGATCAACATTTCGGGTTCTTTTTCTGGACCCAACAAAATGCAAGGTGGTTTTACTATTGATCTAATCGAAAGAAACTCTCTACTATCCCCTCTTTACAACCCGGACTATTCCCGGTCGGACCGTCTGAAAACTGCTTTTCTTCGTTCTATGTCCCGTGCTTCGCATTTTTCACAAAGGTTAGGTTTGGTATCAAAGACAACTGTAATCGATGCAGATATTTCCGGTATTTTTGGAGAGTATCTTATGTCTATTGACATCGGAACTCCGCCAGTAAAGGTTCTTGGGATTGCTGACACTGGGTCCGACCTTATATGGGCCCAGTGCGAGCCTTGTGAGAATTGCTATAAGCAAGAGGGGGCACCTATCCTCGTACCCGCCAATTCTTCCACTTATCAAACATTAAATTGTCAATCAAAAGGTTGTAAAGCCCTAGGCGAAACTCAGCAATCATGTGACTCAAAAAATGTGTGTCATTACACCATGGGTTACGGGGATCGGTCTCATACAACAGGTGACCTTGCAGTCGATACTATTTGGTTTGGGAAAACGTCTTTTAAAAACGTTGTTTTTGGTTGTGGTCATGATAATAATGGTACCTTCAACAAAGAAGGCAGTGGGATTATTGGTCTTGGGGGTGGTCCTCTTTCTTTAGTTAAGCAACTAGAAAATGTTACTCAAGGATTATTTTCGTATTGTTTGATTCCATATCTTAACGACGGCACGAATCAAACGAGCAAGATTCAGTTCGGAGATTATGCCAAAGTCGCCGGACCAAATGTCGTTTCAACTCCTCTTGTTAAGAAAGACCCCTCGACTTTCTACTACCTTACGTTAGAAAGCGTATTCGTAGGCAAAAACAATGTGTCATCAAAGAAACCATCTCCGAAAAAAGATGTTCAAGAGGGTAACATTATCATAGACTCGGGTACAACACTAACATTTATTGATCAAGATCTCTACGAAGAGTTAACCACAGGTATAACCAAGGCCCTTGGTAGTCCAACCGCACAAGACCCTGAAGGTTTCTTCGAGTATTGCTACAAGAACTTGAACATGGACAGTGTCCCAACAGTGACTTTCCGTTTCACCGGTGCTGACGTTGAGTTGCCTCCATTGAACTCCTTCTTGGAAGTTCAAAAGGGGGTGAGCTGCTTGACGATTGTAACTTCGACTGATATCGCAATATTTGGGAATTTATCGCAAAGAAATATGCGAGTAGGGTATGATTTGGTAAATAATATGGTTTCGTTTCAGCCTACTGATTGCACTAAGCATGCATAGGATATGTAGTAAGTATGAGGTTTTAAATATCCATGAATAAAGTACGTATTTAATGATTTAAGTATTTCATTTCATTTCTCTTTCTTTGTTATAATTTTGCACATATTTAATCTTTGTAAATACTTGTATAAAAACTAACAAAACAAATAATGCATTTATGGTATAAACATATACCATAAGTATTTAATCACATACAAATAAAATTAAAAATTAATTTTAAATTATGATATAATTGTATTATAAAAGACAAGAAAAATATAATAATTACTATAGAAGAATCAAAATATTTGTTTGTTAATATATTCTTAATCTTGTATAAAAAAATATGATTTTGTCTAAAAACAGTAACTAAAATAGTTTCCATAAAAACAAATATTCGCGTCTCACCCTTTATATCACCCTTTATATCATGAACCATGATTGTAGTAAACTCTACTTGTATCATTTATCGAATTTAGTTATTCTAACAACAACAATAGTTTTCATAAATTTTTGCACGAGATTTATGGATTAATTGTACTTAATACTATAATTTATTGAGGAAACGATTTACAAAAAAGAAAGTGTAACAAACTAATATAAGGCAGGTTTGGGTGTCATTGCTCGCGATTCTACGGGTTCAATTCTTTTATGTTTCGGCGAGATATGGTGTGCATCTGATCCCCTAATGGCTGAAATATTAGCAATTAGAAGTGCCTGTCATTTAGCTATCTCGCACGGTTGGCAGAATGCAACAATTGAGTCTGACTTCAAATTAGCTATATCGTTTGCTTCTTTAAACGCGGACCCTCCTTGGACCGTTGCTGCTATCATTAACGATATCAAGCTATGGGCATCCCAATTAGCTCTTTCATTCTCATGGGTTAATCGCAAATGTAACTTAGCAGCTCATAATGTCGCTAAAATAGCTTTTAATTCTCATGATAACTTTGTTTGGGATGTAACTTTTCCTGATGTAATTACCTCAATTACGAGGAGTGATATATAATTTTGGCCGCGGCCTTACTTTGCTCAAAAAAAAAAACTAACAACCATGTAAAAACACTACAACTTTTCAATTTATTTATTTATTTCCGTAACCAACACACCGAATCAAATTAAAATAATGTCACTTTCTAGATTTTCTTAATTTTACTACAATAAAACGCAAATTCTCAATGCAATATCTATATTATTCACTTGTATAAGATTCTATTAAAAAATTTACTGCCCATCAGTGTTTGTGAAAATGTTTCAACCAAAAAACAAACATAAAACACATTTTCCTCTTTATTACAAATCCATTTCACGTATTTATTTTATTTTATTTTCATGACATCCTCATCTATCTTTTCGGACGAAATTTGGTCGTGGTCGTTTATGAGATTTCATTGTTTCCCTGATGGTGTAGTGTTTGGCAATAAAGATTTCACGTTTGATTTCTCATCTCAAAAGGCTACACCTTTCGACCGATGAACATAAAGATGCATTGGGTGAGGCAATTTCTATAGACCAGGGATTATATATGGCACTCGAGGATATTTTGAAGGCATTTGAGCAATGGTTATGTGGAAATTGTATGAATTTGCATGTTTTGAGTCGGGCTTGTCATCACGAGGATGGTGTTGTTCGTATTTCTAGAGAGACCGATGACATGAGTGGTTACATTGTTTCTTAATAAGGCTTATGAGATAAAATTAACCGAAATGTTGGCTTTGGAAGTTGAGATGTTTTATCGTGTTTATAAATTGCCTATCATTACTGTCAAAAGCATTCCTCATGGTTTTCGTCTCACTTTTTCTCAGGCTTTATAAACAGTTCTTTTTAAAGTGGTTGGCCAACCCGAATGAGTTGCAGCGTGGGTGAAGTTGTTACTTTTTCCACAATGTACGTTACAGGTGTTTTGGCCCAAGAATAGACAAGAACGGATGTCTTGCAATTGAAAGTCCTTGCAATAAAGCTCTATTTTTAAGTCACTATGTACATAAGGAAAAAGATGATGGTATTGATTGAAATGTTAGATAAGATGATGCTAGATGGAAAACTATCAAAGATTTATATATATATATTCAACCAACCACATCTTTATTTTATTAAATTCTTCGAGCTATCATTTCAATTGTGTTACTTGAATTGTGATCGTATATACAAGTGAAAGAAAGAAAAATGAACCAAACAGATTCAAGATCTCACACGAATATGATGAACGAGAATGCACCGGTAATAAAAAAACTCACCTCCACCCCACCTCTACCCCACCTCCACCTCACATTTCCACTATCACTTTTATTTCATTTATACATAGATTTAATTAAAAGCGATACACGAGAGTAAATAAAAACAACGGACGAATTCAAAACATTAAAACTTTTATTAAAAACTTTTTATTAAAAACTTAAACATTACATGGGTAAATAAAAACATTACAAGGATATTAAAAACCTCAGCCCAAAAACTACGAGAATCTCTTATATTACCTGTCATGTTGTTTTCGCTAACCAAGTTCCAAGCACGACACAACGTTATTTCTTCCTCGTGTATCCATAGTACCGGCGCCATTGGAGATGTGAAAGAAAATGATTTATGTGTTTGAGAAAGAAGATGTGAAAAAATAGATGTAAAATGGAAATTTTATATGAAAAAGAGGGGAGAAAATTAGTAAATTCGGATGGATAAAAGTTGAGTAGGCCCTAGTTTTTGTGTTAATCGAAATGGGAGAAATTTACCGTTAGTGAATTTTTGATGAGGTTTTTGGCAATCAAACGTGTGAGTTTTACAAAATCAGACCCACCCATGAGTTTTTCTCCCCACTTCCCCAGCCTTATACACAATGACAAAACAATTAATTTTGACTTGGGTAAATGACACAAAAAAGTATTCAACTTAGGGTGTTTTTCCAATCAAGTTACTCTACTTTTTTTGCACATAAAGGATTTCAACTTTTTCTTAGAGCCAATTTAGGTTTTTTTGTCACTTCTCGTTAAAAAACTAACGATCATTTCGTTGTTTCTTGAATGAATCTTCTTTGAAATATGAGGGTAGTCTGAAAGATTATTCAAGGACGCACAAAAGCAGTATATAACCATTCACGACAACGATATTACTGTTAAATGGTATATTGATCGTGTTTGTCTTCTTTGAAATATGAGGGTTTTCTGAAAGATTATTCAATGACGCACAAAAGCCTAAGTCATGGCCATGGGTCATTACAAACTAATAACAGAGAGTATATCGACTTGCCCCCGCAGTTGGAGCGGGAGGAGGCCGAACGCTCAAACTAGAACGAAATCTTCAAACAATGCGGAAGGTAGACCCTTGGTGAAAATATCAGCATATTGGAAACGAGTGGGCACGTGAAGAACTCTAACTTTTCCAGCAGTAACCATATCTCGAATGAAATGAATTTCGATCTCAATATGCTTCCTCCGTTGGTGTTGAACAGGATTTGCAGACATATAAACAGCACTAACGTTATCACAATAGGCAAGAGTGGGAGTGGATAAAGGAGAATGTAACTCACGAAGAAGATTCCGAAGCCACGCAGTCTCTACTACGACGTTTGCAACACCCCGGTATTCAACTTCAGCACTGGAACGAGAAAGAGTAGGCTGTCGTTTAGCAGACCAAGATAATAAGTTATCACCCAAAAAGACACAATACCCTGAGGTAGACCGTCGTGTAGAGGGGCAACCCGCCTAGTCTGCATCAGTATAACCAACTAGAGAAGTAGTAGAGGAGTCATATAAATTAATCCCGAGATCCAAAGTACCCTGAACATATCGCAAGATACGGTTGAGAGTGGCTAAATGTGGCTCTCACGGATCATGCATGTGAAGACAAATCTGTTGGACTGCATAAGATAAATCCGGACAGGTAAATGTAAGATATTGAAGTCCTCCGGTAAGACTGCGATATAAAGTTGCATCCTGAGCTGGAACCCCGTCCGAACCAAGTTTAGACTCTGTATCAACTGGTGTCCGAGAAGGGTTACAATTAACCATGTGAGCATGCTCAAGAAGTTGGAGAGCATAGTTCCGCTGAGATAAAAATAAACCTGTAGAGTGACGAACAACGGAGATACCAAGAAAATAATTAAGTGCCCCAAGGCCAGTCATGTCAAACTCATGATGTAAAGAACCAATAAGATGCTGAAGAAGTACTGGAGAAGAAGCCGTAAGAATGATATCATCCACATATAAAAGAAGGTAAGCAATCTCAGATCCCTGTCTGTAAATGAACAAAGAAGAATCACACCGACTATGATAAAATCCCGCCCGTGTAGCATAACCTGCAAAACGCTGAAACCAAGCACGAGGTGCTTGTTTCGGCCCATATAATGATCTTTGTAAGCGACAAACATGATTAGGGAACCGAGAATCAACAAAACCGGGTAGCTGATACATGTAGACAGTCTTAGATAAATCACCGTTAAGAAAAGCCTTCTTAACATCAGATTGATGTATCGGCCACTTACGAGACACAACAAGGCTTAGGACTGTGCGAATAGTGGCTGGTTTGACAACTGGGCTAAAAGTCTCATCAAAATAAACCCCAAGTTGCTGACTACTACCATTAGCAACTAGACGAGCCTTGTAACGGCTCAAAGCGCCGTCAGCATGAAACTTATGCTTAAATAACCACATACAACGAACCATATTAGCACATGTGGGCCTTGGTACAAGTAACCAAGTTCCATTTTTAACCAACGCATTATATTCATCATACATAGCATTACGCCAGTTAGAATCCTGAAGGGCGAGGGAAGTATTTTTTGGAATGGGAGAGATAGAGGAAGTATGAAGGGTTAAACGATGGACAGGTTTGACAATGCATGATTGCGATCGTGTGATGATGAGAACAGGGTGGTTCGTGGATAGGTTCAGGAATTTGTGTAGGGGAGGGTTGCTTGGATGATAGAATTTGGGTGGGGGATGGTAGACCGAGATCTAGAGAACAGGTTAAGTTGGTGTTCGGTCTAGGTGTCGGGTCGTGGTGAGAAGATGGTGGGATAAGAGGTCTTTGTTGGGTTGGGCTGGTGTCATGAGAGATTATGGAGGAGTGGTGTGGGTCGGAGGAAGGTGGGCTACGTGGGGGGTGTATTTTAGATGCGAGTGAGGTAAAAAGTGGGGAAGGTTGAGTTTAAAGAAATGTGTAAGTAGGGGGTGAGGAAGGTGTCATTGATTTGTACAGGAATTGTGTTTCATCGAACGTGACGTGTCGGGAGAGGATAATTTTGTTTGTTTCGAGGTTTAGGCAACGAAAGCCACGGAGATAGGCAGGGTGGCCTAAAAATATGCACGGTGTGGCACGGGGGGGGGGGGGGGGGGCAAGTTTATGTGGGGAGTGAAGGTGAGGGTAGCATAGGCACCCAAATATGCGAAGGTTAGAGTAATCAGGAGGTTTATTGTTAAGGCGAGTGAAAAGGATATCATTGTTAATAGCGGTAGAGGGTAGAAGGTTTAGGAGATATGTGGCCATATGGAGGGCTTCTACCCAAATGGAAGGAAGTAGGTGTGCTTGAAAAAAGGAGGGTACGAATGACATTATTAATGATTTGTATCATTCGTTCTGCCTTGCCATTTTGTTGGGAGGTTTTGGGGCATAAGAAACGAAATTGAATTCCATTTTTGAGAAATAGGGTGTGTAGTTGGATTATCGAACTCACCACCATGATCACATTAGAAGCTTTTAATTTCACATTTAAACTGATTTTTAACATAAGTGTGAAAATGTCAAAATTTATCAAACATGTTAGATTTTGAACGAAGAGGATAAATCCATAGATAATGAGAGAAATGGTCAAGAAATAAGACATAATATTTAAAACCACTAGAGCTGACAATGGGTGATGTCCATAAATCGGATTGAATAATACCAAAGCAATGTGTAACAGTGGAACTTGAACTATGAAACGAAAGCTTTACACGTTTACCAAGCTAACAAGCATGGCAAACATGTGTAAACTTCTCTTTATTACAGGAAATGAAATTGCGGGAAGTAAGAGAACGAAGCACTTCATCCCCGGGATGATCGAGGCGTTGGTGCCAAGTAGAGGAACTAGTAGAAACAAAAGTAGTAGGGAGAGTGGACGGCTTGGTAACTGGATAGAGATTACCCGAGCTGTCACATCGAAGAAGGATATGGAGAGTCAAGAAATCCTTCACAAAAAAACCAAAAGCGTCAAATTCAATAGTGCAATTATTATCTCTAGTAAATTGACGAACGAAAATAAGGTTTTAAATGATATTAGGTGTAACAAGGTGTCACACCCCACCATGGCGGAATATGGGGCACGACGTATGGATATCATCACAACAATAGCGTGTCTATAGAGATAACTAAATGATATAAGAAATGTCATAAAATGGTGACACAAATGTCATGACAATATCTCAACAATGCAGGAGTCTAGGTAAGTAGGTAACAGTCCTACCTCTTACCCAAGACAAACAAATAACACAAACAAACAAACATATAGGTGCCAACAGTATCACTAGACAAATGAACAAACAAAGCTAAGAAGGAACAGGGATCTCCTTCTATATGCAATCCTAAGGCATCCAAGTCTAGCCACTTCTATCCTCAAGCTTAACCACATTCTTACCTGAAAGAGACACTAAAACACGTCAACATAAAGTTGGTGAGAGTCATAGGTTTAGACTCTAACGCTAAATCAGTTATAAGCTGTGAATAACAACCATCAACACAATAACATATGGACAATGTGCTACAAATATGCATTAATAACTATCAATCAAGGTTAATCATACCAAACCAATCCAAGGCTCCTACCTTGCCAAACAACATCATGGTACCATAGATGATCACACTATGTACCTATCCCAAGGCCCCTACCTTGGCAAACCACAAGGCCACTACCTTGTCAAACCACAAGGCCACTACCTTGTCAAACCACAAGGCCACTACCTTGTCAAACCATAATAACTGAGACGGCACGTGTCCCCCGATCCAAATCATACACAATCAAAAATCACATAGCAGTTAATCACATAATGTACACACAAGTCCATCTCAAATCACAAACACATTCACAGCATCAATTTAGAAAATCACTCAACACAGTGTCTCTTCCATCCCATCTGGAAGTCAAAATCAATATTAAACATGGGACTATGAAACTCACCTGATAGCTTCTTCACAAGTCCTCGCACTAGCAACAAGCTAACAAACCAAAAATACGAAATCAATACACGAACCAATCACTAAGATGGCTCATCAACCTATGATGGACATCTAGTCTATTCCCGTATAATTACCTCATTGTTAAGCTCTAATCACCCCATTACCCTTCCTTAACAAGTCCCTAACTTGGTTAAGTTTAATAGCTATCCCGTTCATAATTTTACACAAAACAGTCCCAGTTTTAGGTCTCAAAACTTTAAGTCAAACGTCCACTTAAACATACCCATGGTTTCTGTAAAAGGAATATTCATACCCTTACATATGTTGGCTAACACCTCCCACTTACCCTAACCTTAAAGCTACTGTTAAGGCCCCGATATACATATATCTACTTTTGTCATTCCAGATTTCATGATTTTAAACGTACTAAAAGTTTGTTACCATTAAGGGGTCTTACCCTAAACCAAAACCTTAGCCCAAGTGCATATACTTACTACAATATATAAACCATCTCTCACGTTCGTGAGAAGATCCCAATGCAACCCTAAGTACCCCAAACAACCCAAAACTTAAAAAGAAAACAGGCTGAATTCAAAACTGTTTTGACCTCCGACTGTTGTAACCTGTTTTTGACCCACTTCCCGAACTCCAATTTAGTTCTAGTTTCTTGCATTAGAAAGCCACTTCATTTACCTTTTCAGGGATACTTGGATCGCATCTTGAATGTTCCTAGAACTTGAGATATGATCAAAACAATAGACTCAAAATTCTGCCCAGTTTTTAAAAACGGGTTTAATCAAATTAAACTAATTAATTAACCCTAACCCCACTAATTACAAATCCTAACTTATGTAATCATTATAACCTCATTATTATAATATTAATTTACTGTTTTTAAATTAAACTCTAACCTAATTCCATCATAAGATGATTAAGCAAAACATAAAAACAATTAAATTAAAAAGGGATTTGAATATTTACCTTTGATTTATGAAAACCCCAAAATTTTATGAAGAACCCTAATATTCTCCATTAAATTCGACCTAAGCTTGATCTCCAGGGGATTATGATGTGTTCTTAGTTAATAAAAGTCTTTATATAATTACCATACTAATCCTAGCCCAATACAATGTTTCCTTTTTCTCCTTTTTTCCTTTTTTCCTTTTTTTTTCTTTTCCAACCGTCTATACCCTTTCCATATCCATTAAATTTGGTTTTTTTTCTTTTTATTGTTTAATATTATGTTATTAACAATACCTTAATTTACCTTAATTTATTTCAGCTCCTAAAACCTCCAAAACCTCAAAACCGTAAAACTAGTCAATTTTTACGCGTTTTACCGTAAAAGTCGTAAAATATACACTTTTAAAAAAAATCTCAAATTTTGAAATAAACTTTATAACTAAGTCCTAAATGACTTAAAACCATCCCGAAAAATATTCTCGTGACTAAATACCTCTTCCGAGACCTCAAAATGCTAAACCGTAAATCGTAAAAATACGATTTTCTATAATACATATACGTATACGTAAAACCACTAAATAACACCATCTCACTTCATAGTCACTACCATGTGAACTCATGAACATGAAATCATCACACATCGTTTCACTCACAAGGTACCCCGTACCGAAAACGATATCCAAACCACAATCTATACACACCAATAAGCACATAAACACGTAAAGACACGTAACTAGCACAAAATAAAACTAAGTGACGAACCTCAAAACCAGGGTTGTCACATCACTCCCTCCTAATAGAAATCTCGTCCCGAGATTTACTCCTTAGGATCAAACACACAAACAACAAATCACATGAGGATACTTGTTCTAAACGAACTCCCCTCATTTCCACGTGAACTTTAGTTCAAGTTTCAAAATACCACATATACAAACCAAAAATAATTAAACTCATTGCCAAACTCTTGACCTCACAGTCAATAAATCTCACCGATGATTCTTTGATATAAACGAAGACTCTTATTAATACAAGTCCCGAATAACCGTACATGCAAAATGCATTCTCAAACAACCTTTACCAATCTTAATACATGAAATGTATCATGTATACAACTCATTTCCCCCGGGTAATTCTATGCTCATAAGCTAATGGTCCGATCTTTCCAAAGATCATAAATAGACCTACAAAACTCTACATCAACTCTTCCATTTTACCAAAACGTACCAACCGTTACTGTGGGTGAAACTTCCCTACATAACTTTGTCACTAAATCTAGTGGTTTCCTCCTTTTCTACATACCATACATCACGATGTGATGCTTCCCATCGTTTCTTCCCTTGCCATAATCCCTCATAAGGCATTCCATACATATCGGGCTAACTTTTACGCAAAACCATCTATTCCATCACATCCGTACGCAATCCTTCCAACTTCTCAACTACGTGACTTCTCATTCCTCTTGAAATGTGAGATGAATTAGTCTGTCTATCGACTATTACCCAACTCTCGTCGTACTTATTCCTCCACCGCATTATGTATCCCTTCCACCAACTTCATCCTTACATCGCCCCTTTCTAAGCTACTCCTATCTATGCAGGAAGTATAGTCTACGTCCCTTTTCTCCACATGATTGTCCAAGCCACGCAACATACATGTTGACGCGTTTACTACTTTAGACAAACCAACTCGCGCAACCTACATCCTTCATCCAAACCACCCTAATACGTCATCCCTATAGTTCAAGTTCGTCTCATCTTCACTTCATTCTTCTTATTCCATGTCTTATCAATCATGCTTGCCTTTCCGAGATGGTACTTGGCCTTGCAATTTTCTTTCATCACTTAACTCCACCCCTCACATTTGCCAAATGTTCAATCAAGATGATTGAATATGTGTTAGAGACGTTCATGATCCGTATAGATCATTCTCCACGTCTCGTACACCAAATGCCTCTAGCATTCTAGGCAGATATAACAGTCCAGCTCCACTAACTAAGTCTATCCAGTTCTTCCAAATCTTCAGTTCCTGCAACGTATAAGCAATCGCCTTTCTTTGTCGTCCTCGTACGCGTCCAAGTCCTTGCTCCACGTATCGTCATGCTTCGCGAATTCATCCAGCCCTTCCGATAATGCCAAGATCGGCTCACTATCGAATCCACCTCTTCAGCCTCCAAAATGCTTCCTCATCCTTCTTCACTTCACCCCTTGCTGGTTCCATGATATGCCATCATCTCTAACTACTCATCATGGTAGACTTAATACTAAAACTCACACTTGAAAATCTCACGTATAATTCCTCTCCAAAACCAACACATACTTCGCCTCACTCTCCTTCTTAGATTTGAGTAGATCAAGATGTCGATGCTCCCAATGACAACTCGTTTATACACGTTCATGCACACTTGGTTCATTGACACCATAAAAACCGCTAGTGCTTTGGCGAAGCCAAATGCATAACCGTAAACCCAAAGCGTTCATACAACATCCTTAGCAATCTCAACTATGTCCTCCTTGCACCCTTTCTTAGAAGCAATACGAATAAATTTCTACCTCGTTCTACTCGCGAAAAATCTACACGTATTCTATAAGACCAATACTCCCTCTTATTAGACCACTCAACCGCTTCCACATCACATTTAATACCAGGCAACTCAACCTTTATCCTGAATCCCTTGCAATTTCCAACCACTCTATATGGCGCGTTACTTGTGCCAATATCCATACGTTATACAAATCTCTATTCCTCTCCCTGGTACTCCAAAGAGACCATATATTCTCATTTGTTCGTCTACGAACTTCTTCCTTTCCCATTAAGGGCATTCCGACCGTTCTCTCATGGCCACCTACTTAATCGTGTAGGCGCGACCAAGTCTTTCGTATGACTACCTCAACGCTCCCAAACAATAAAAAACCAAAACTACATCCTGAGTCCACTAGATACGATCGACGAATCAAACCCACGGACAACTAACGACATTTCACGTGCACCAATTAAAACAAATCAAAAACCACGAGAATCCAAAGAAAACTCAAACCCAAAACATGTATCAATTTAAAACGACCCATGACAACGAAGAAAAATAATCCAAGAAAACACCCAATGGCAACCAAAACATATTACGCCCCGCGGCATATTATTTAAACTGTGCAAAAGATCGACTTTTCCAAAAGAATATATATCTTTTTTTTTCTTTTTATTATTACCTCTCACATCTTTGTGACTCAAACCATCTACAAACAACCCTCTTGACGAACTCCAAACTCAATTCAAAGACTAGGCATCCCGTGCATCCCAAATCATAAAAATAAACTACTATTCAAAACTCAACCTTGGACCCGACACTTGTACAACAATTCCGACCAGTCCACTGACCTCCCATGACTATACATTCTAAATATTTGAAAAGTACGTTCCGAGTACATAATTTTTTTGCCTTTTGAATCACTCAAAAAGCTCTAGAAACGAACAAGTTATGACCAAAACAGTTTTATGCTAGTTGTTTTAAAAACTAAAGAATAGACTTAGTGATCAATGCAATCCTTTTAAATGAAAGATATAATTGTATGTGAAATATTCATAAACTCCATTTAACCTTGTATTTATAATTATAAATGACGTGGATCGGTTAAACCCAACTATATAACCTATGTAAGTAGAAATAAATTTTACTTCGCTTTATTTTAAAGAAAGTCTTTTAGAATTTGAAATAATTAAGTGTTGATTAAAAAGAAACTTATGTTACATCTTGTTTCAAACATGACTCCAACACCTTACCCTTATTTTACCGAATACCACCAACTATCTAACTCTATAGTAGATTTCCAAGTCCCCCTTTTTTTTCCATACACCAATCAAAAGAAATGTAAGACTCAGCCTAAAAGATTTCATTATCCCAAAAGAAATCTCAATTTATTTCAACAAACTTAAAACCAAGAACACCATTTTAAAACGTATACGTGAAATACGAACTCAAAGAATACGCTACAAGACACAGTTCAAAAGATTCAAAACGTCGTTGAAACTCCATCAAACTCCAGCACCATAAAACACAAACAAACACAAGGTACGTTCAAGTTATAATAACTAGTGAACGACCATAAATCATAACATAACATCTATCAGTATATATACATCCGCATATGTATACCTATTGAATCCCCCAAACATACTCGTTATCATACACGTAAGTCAATCAATCGCTTTATACGCTCGTTTTTCCATACGAGTAATCACCATCTCACCGTACCACAACAAGGCATAATGCCCACCTCCAAAACCAAACCATATCGTGTGACCCCAAAATCACACAACGCAACTATAACCCAAAACATATAACACAAAAAGAACAGTAGCCATATCATAGGCAGCCGTTACAAAAACCCATATATTATAAATATACCCAAAATCCACATCTCATCATATACAAGCATGTACTAACCCTCTTTCAAGCAATCATACTTGAGAACCCATTGAAGTTGTGGTACTTGTATAACTATGTTGGCCACCATACTTATACAATTACCCTTCCCCCAATGCACTCCCTCCTATGATGACACTTATAAGAATCAATACAACATATAACACATAAATCTATCTACTCACATAAGCTCATAACCACATAACCAATAAGGTCCAAAACTCCATCTATAAAAATAACATAATAAACTCTTGGAATACAGAAATCCATAGTCTAGCTAAAATAGTCTAGACTAAATCCAAAACGAAAACATAATCAGTTGTAAGTCATGTTGCCCGTAAGAGTGGAAACAGCTTAAAACCCTTCCTATCCACCTACTCCTAGTAACTCGAACTACCACACGATTCTTAGGGAACATGACTTAAACATCAAAAGAAAAATAACATACCTCAGGTATGTAAGATAACTCGATATAAGATAGAAACTACCTTGTACTAAATTATGTACTATAACGTACAATTTAAGCAAAATACAACAGTGACTAGCGTGGACGATTATGGTTCAACCCGCACTAGTCACAAACCCGAAAAGAAAATAACATGTGACTAAGTATGAACATACTACGGTTCAATTCATACTAGTCAAAACATCGCAATAAATAACATCCAAACACATCAATTATTATAAAATGCACACATACTCCTATGACGCCTATATGCAGGGACCCTTAAGCTATAGACTAGGCTACGCGACTAGGCAACCTAATTCTCTATAACCATTGGCTCTGATACCATTCTGTCACACCCCACCATGGCGGAATATGGGGCACGACGTATGGATATCATCACAACAATAGTGTGTCTATAGAGATAACTAAATGATATAAGAAATGTCATAAAATGGTGACACAAATGTCATGACAATATCTCAACAATGCAGGAGTCTAGATAAGTAGGTAACAGTCCTACCTCTTACCCAAGACAAACAAATAACACAAACAAACAAACATATAGGTGCCAACAGTATCACTAGACAAATGAACAAACAAAGCTAAGAAGGAACAGGGATCTCCTTCTATATGCAATCCTAAGGCATCCAAGTCTAGCCACTTCTATCCTCAAGCTTAACCACATTCTTACCTGAAAGAGACACTAAAACACGTCAACATAAAGTTGGTGAGAGTCATAGGTTTAGACTCTAACGCTAAATCAGTTATAAGCTGTGAATAACAACCATCAACACAATAACATATGGACAATGTGCTACAAATATGCATTAATAACTATCAATCAAGGTTAATCATACCAAACCAATCCAAGGCTCCTACCTTGCCAAACAACATCATGGTACCATAGATGATCACACTATGTACCTATCCCAAGGCCCCTACCTTGGCAAACCACAAGGCCACTACCTTGTCAAACCACAAGGCCACTACCTTGTCAAACCACAAGGCCACTACCTTGTCAAACCATAATAACTGAGACGACACGTGTCCCCCGATCCAAATCATACACAATCAAAAATCACATAGCAGTTAATCACATAATGTACACACAAGTCCATCTCAAATCACAAACACATTCACAGCATCAATTTGGAAAATCACTCAACACAGTGTCTCTTCCATCCCATCTGGAAGTCAAAATCAATATTAAACATGGGACTATGAAACTCACCTGATAGCTTCTTCACAAGTCCTCGCACTAGCAACAAGCTAACAAACCAAAAATACGAAATCAATACACGAACCAATCACTAAGATGGCTCATCAACCTATGATGGACATCTAGTCTATTCCCGTATAATTACCTCATTGTTAAGCTCTAATCACCCCATTACCCTTCCTTAACAAGTCCCTAACTTGGTTAAGTTTAATAGCTATCCCGTTCATAATTTTACACAAAACAGTCCCAGTTTTCGGTCTCAAAACTTTAAGTCAAACGTCCACTTAAAAATACCCATGGTTTCTGTAAAAGGAATATTCATACCCTTACATATGTTGGCTAACACCTCCCAATTGCCCTAACCTTAAAGCTATTGTTAAGGCCCCGATATACATATATCTACTTTTGTCATTCCAGATTTCATGATTTTAAACGTACTAAAAGTTTGTTACCATTAAGGGGTCTTACCCTAAACCACAACCTTAGCCCAAGTGCAGATACTTACTACAATATATAAAACATCTCTCACGTTAGTGAGAAGATCCCAATGCAACCCTAAGTACCCCAAACAACCCAAAACTTAAAAAGAAAACAGGCTGAATTCAAAACTGTTTTGACCTCCGAATGTTGTAACCTGTTTTTGACCCACTTACCGACCTCCAATTTAGTTCTAGTTTCTTGCATTAGAAAGCCACTTCATTTACCTTTTCAGGGATACTTGGATCGCATCTTGAATGTTCCTAGAACTCGAGATATGATCAAAACAATAGACTCAAAATTCTGCCCAGTTTTTAAAAACGGGTTTAATCAAATTAAACTAATTAATTAACCCTAACCCCACTAATTACAAATCCTAACTTATGTAATCATTATAACCTCATTATTATAACATTAATTTACTGTTTTTAAATTAAACTCTATACTAATTCCATCATAAGATGATTAAACAAAACATAAAAACAATTAAATTAAAAAGGGATTTGAATATTTACCTTTGATTTATGAAAACCCCAAAATTTTATGAAGAACCCTAATATTCTCCATTAAATTCGACCTAAGCTTGATCTCCAGGGGATTATGATGTGTTTTTAGTTAATAAAAGTCTTTATATAATTACCATACTAATCCTAGCCCAATACAATGTTTCCTTTTTTTCCTTTTTTCCTTTTTTCCTTTTTTTTCTTTTCCAACCGTCTATACCCTTTCCATATCCATTAAATTTCGTTTTTTTTTCTTTTTATTGTTTAATATTATGTTATTAACAATACCTTAATTTACCTTAATTTATTTCAGCTCCTAAAACCTCCAAAACCTCAAAACCGTAAAACTAGTCAATTTTTACGCGTTTTACCGTAAAAGTCGTAAAATATACACTTTTAAAAAAAATCTCAAATTTTGAAATAAACTTTATAACTAAGTCCTAAATGACTTAAAACCATCCCGAAAAATATTCTCGTGACTAAATACCTCTTCCGAGACCTCAAAATGCTAAACCGTAAATCGTAAAAATACGATTTTCTATAATACATATGCGTATACGTAAAACCACTAAATAACACCATCTCACTTCATAGTCACTACCATGTGAACTCATGAACATGAAATCATCACACATCGTTTCACTCACAAGGTACCCCGTACCGAAAACGATATCCAAACCACAATCTATACACACCAATAAGCACATAAACACGTAAAGACACGTAACTAGCACAAAATAAAACTAAGTGACGAACCTCAAAACCAGGGTTGTCACACAAGGACATTATGAAGATGTAAAGGGCGATGAAGAGATGGAATCATGCTATGTCCGGTATTGGTAATAGGGATAGAAGTACCGTCACCAACATGTACAGATGGATATAAACGATGATTAAATATGGAACTTAAATTACTAGCACATGAATTTAAATAAGAAGAAGCACCTGTTTCCATGTTCCATGTAGGATCCTGAAGAGTCATAGTACTAAACGTACTAGGAAGCGTTGTAGCTTGGGATGGATATGAAGCAGGAGCCAGGCCAATAATACTTGGCTGTCCATGTTGCGTAGGCTGCTGGTGGGCCAAGAGAGCTGAAACATGGGCCTGATGATGGACTGAAGACGGTCCAGGTTGCATTTGTTGATGAATGGCTGGTTGAAGGGCTGCTTGGTAAGTTGGGCTTGGATAGTGAGCATGAGTAATATAAGCAGTTGGGCCTGGGCCTGGTTGCACATGGATGGGCCTGTAATGTATCGAATAGTGGGCTGACATATGAGAATTGGTGGCTGGCGAATGGTTCCAGATCCCAACTTGAGGAGAAAAATTTTCTCTACTGTTGTTGCGAGGAGATGACAAGCCGCTTCGGTTTCGGTGGTCATGAATAAATCTGCACTTGTCTCTAAACTTGCATGCGCCACGATTAAAATGATTGCATAGTTGAGATAAAGTGGAAGACTTGTTTGTGGTTCCTTTGTTTCGCGATGGAGTAGCAGCCATGAGGACGGTCGGGGTCGACGAGTCACCTTCACGAATAGAACTAGAACAAGAATCACCACTAAATGATGACTCTTTCAAGAGTAACATGTTCCGCACCGTCTCAAAATTAGGAAGAGGTTCGGGTTGCCGGATTATTTCAACAAGAGTTGCAAAACGCGAGTCAAGACCATTAACCGCGTAAATGACCAAGTTTTTTTCACTTACTTGGCAATCAAGATTTCTAAGCCTATTGGACATGGATTGAATTTTGGTGCAATATTCATTGATACTCATGTTTCCGATCTTGATGGAACGAAGTTCATTGTCAAGGTTTATTGCCCTAGCGTCCTTGTTATCATGAAAAAGATTTTTGAGATGGTCCCATAATGCTTTTGCATTACCTGGTGTGGTAACGACTTGTTCTTGAAGAGAGTCCGAAAAAGATCCTAGGATCCACATCTTGATGAGATCATCGAGTTGGCACCATTCGGCGCTAGTAGAAGAGGCGACGGACTCCACATGAGATTTGAGGCCGAGACTGACAAGATGAATGAGGGAGAAGGAACTCCAAGAATTGTAGTTATGTTTTTCGAGATCTAATTTAATGGGAACTTTGTTTGGGATACTAAAAGGGATGAGTTTGTCGGTAGAAGATGGTGGTGGTGGGTTATCATCAACTGCCATGGAGGTCGATTAGGGATAAGATACATTAGATATGGAATAACCGTGTTTTAGTCAGAGTTTTTAGGAGAGAAAGTTGGCTGTGATACCATGTTAAATGGTAAATTGATCGTGTCTGTCATTCTCCAAAACAACCAAATATATCAAGTTTACATAGGACTATTCTAGAACATGTGCTTAAGCCTAAGACATGACCATGAGCCATTACAAACTAATAACAGAGAATATATCGACTAATAATTACATCATTCATAAGTTATGTAGTGTCTTTGTAAAGCATGGGTTTGCATCATAGAATCATAGATCCAGTAAACTCAAAACAATAAAATTGCACATACTTAAAACCACTAAAACACATAACCAAGAAAATTTCTACTAGTCAAAACGCAAAGTATGTTCGATGTGCCCAGATTGGCTTGAAGTCATCCCAGAGAGCTAAGTCAATAAGACATATTTAAGCAATCATATTTCATTTCTTCGTGCGTCATTAAAACAAGACCCCACAAAATAAAAAACATCTAAATGATTAATTAGCAAAGAATATCTCTATTGACGTCTACTTCAATTCATTTAAAACAACCTCCAAATTTTCATGCCCATTTTGATACCAGATTATACCCGTTATCATGTTTTTTAATTAGTGAATAATCTTAAAAAAATCCGCTCAAATTTCATAAAAGATCTATTTAGAAAAACTAGCATGGTACCCGCGCAATGCAGCGGCGGGTACCCGATAACTATTTTTTAGCGAACAAATGTTACATTTTAACTCATCAAATATATATTCAAAGTAAAAAAATCAAATCAAATTAAAATAAACTCAATATCATTGAAAAGTTTAAAATTTAACAAAAAATATATTAAAATGGATGTTAAATTAAAAAGCACGAAATTTTTAAAAATATAGCGAAATTAAATTTTAAAAACAATAAATAAATAAAAAGATATTTTAATTTAAAAGTAAAAGTTTTTTAAATAATTTGTTACAAATGTTGTTACAAAAGTTGTTACAAAAGTTTGTTTTAAAAAATGAACTGATGAGATTAATTTACTAAATATGATCTAATGGCTTAAATATAACATTCTTATATTAATTTTTGGCTTGGAGTTAGGTTTGTTAATTTTAGGTTCGGGATTAAGATCGGAGTTAGGTTTGGAGTTAGCCTCTTTATATAATAGTATAGATAACGAAAAGACCATTAGTTTTTTTAACGAAAAGTGAAATAAAACCCAAATTGGCTAGGAAAAAAGTTGGAATCCTTAATGTGAAAGGAAAAAGTAGAATACCTTAATCGGAGAAACAGCTTAAATTTAATTTGTGCTATTTGCCTTTTAGACGCCTCTCCTTTTGACTCCTGTGACCCTTGAGCTTCCAAAGATTGCACAGTTCATCCATGCACTTATAAAACCAAAATACAACAAATTTCATTTCTGCACAAACTTACCTGAACTTTACCTCTTTTGCATAATTAGTCCTCAGACCCGATGGGCTTATTACTAACTGTAACTGTAACAGAGTCGGGCTTATCAAACCCACACCCTTTAACATGATTCTTCAGACCATGTTTATTCACAACCTCCCCAAACCCAAACTCCTACTAAAATATTAATTTCTTACCCATCAACATACACAACCTACATATACAACCAATCTCAATTATTTTATTATTTATCAACAAACTAAGAGCACCAGAAGTGGTGGCGTCGTGGGGTGCCAAACCCACGGCTGGCCGCGTGATGGCTCCGAGCAACGAAAAACCCCGCGGCGCGGGAACCCTACGTGGGTAAACCCACGTCGTGTGGGTATGATTTTTTTTTTAAAAAAATCATTTCACCCCCAAGGTATAAAAACAACATGTAGCCAGCCCTTTTTTTGTTTTGTGTTGTGTTTTGGTGGCCAATATGTTGTGGTGGTGGTGGCTGTTGATGGCGGTAGAAGGGGTGGTGGTGGTCAGTGACGGAGCCAGTGGGGGGCTGGAGGGTGCTTGGCCCCCCTAACACTGGCACACTTACCGAATCATAAGGTGGTTTTAAAAAAAAACTTACAGATCTAGTGGCTCGACCAGAAAGAAAGATGGTTTTGAGGAGGAAGATGAACCAGAAAGATGGTATATTGTTCTTTTACAGTTTTTAATGACTTTGGTAGGTAGTGAAATAGTGACTTTAATAAAAAAAAGTCAATTTTAACCCTCAAAGTTCTTAAATTATCATTTCTGTTATTGTTAAATATTTAAGTTTGTTTAGTGGGTGTTTTGTAAAATTCTGAAAAACTAGAAATCACTTGGAGTGATAACTCCTCTGTTTTTTTCATGTGAGTGAGTGAGTGATTTTTGCTGACGTGACACCTTAAATTCGATTCACTTAGAGTGATGACTCCTTGTGCTCTAAACCAAACCAAACCAAACCAACCTAACATTTTATATTTATTTAATTACTTAAAATTTTATACAAACCTATATATTAATAAAAGTTTATATTTTCATTATTTTAACAGTGTTAACTCCAAGAAACTATAATTAGACTTAAATACACTAACAAATACGAAAGCCCAAAAAATTCCAATTATCCAAGATATAAGCACTTGTAACTTGAACTAAGAAGTACCAAGAAAGTTTCAAGCAATAAACTTACTTTCCTAAAACTTATCTCTTTCTCTAGTATTAGCCTAAAAGGCCCCGTGTGTTTCCCAACATATATAACCTTCAAGCAATTTCATGATCTGGGGTTTGTTTATATATTCATTTCATAGTGAAATTCTAAATATTGTTTATAATGCGTGTTAGGTTGCATTAGCACATACAACTGGTAATGTAGCAGCAGTTGTGAGTATGTCAAAAGTTAACATTTCTTTTACTCACATTATCAAGAGTGGTGAGGCTGCTTTCAGTGTATTAGTCTCACGGTTCATTTTTGGTGAAAAACGTTCCCGATGCCCGTTTACTTGTCTCTTATACCGATCATTGGTGGTTGTGGTCTTGTTGCACTTACTGAAATTAACTTCAACATGACTGGTACTAACTAGTTTCTGGTCAAAATTTATAGAATAGAGAATCAATGTTTATAAATTCTAATTTGGCACTGTTTTACAAATTACAGGTTTTATGGGAGCTATGATTTCTAATTTGGCATTGGTGTTTAGGAACATATTTTCCAAAAGAGGAATGAAGGGAAAATCTGTTACTGGGATGAATTATTATGCATGTTTATCAATTCTTTCACTCTTTATCCTTACACCATTTGCAATTGCTGTGGAGGGGCCAAAAGTTTGGGCAGTTGGGTGGCAAAAAGCCATCACTGAAATTGGACCTGATTTCATTTGGTAATTAACATGACCTCTAATTTAATTTGTTGTTGGTCAACACATCTTTTCAAAAAATAAACCAACAATAATCTCAACTTCTATGTGTTGTTTTAAATTTTGTATGATAGGCGGGTTGCGGTTCAATGTATCTTCTACCATTTGTTCAATCAAGTTTCCTACATGTCACTTGACGAAATCTCACCTTTAACGTTTAGCATTGGAAACACGACGAAATCTATATATGTGATAGTCTCATCCATCATCATTTTCCGTACACCTGTCCAACCAGTGAACGCTCTTGGAGCCGCAGTTGCTGTTTTTGGAGCTTTCTTGTATTCACAGGTATCTACTTGGTTTTTCATCTATAAATTGGGTTAAATTTGTATGTTAAGTGATGCAGTAGCAAAAATATTTGTCCATTAGTCTAATTGTTTGTGCTCTTTTGGATCACAAATGCAGCAATTAGTCTTTTGATGCTGATATCTAAGAAAAATTATTTTGTAGTTTTAGGATATAATCTTATTTGTTAGATGATAGGTTAATAAAGGCACAAGGTTTATGAATTAGGTTTAGGGTTATATTTTACTAATCAATTCGTCCCAATATTATTGTCTACGTTTTTTTTTAATATCCCAATTTAATTATTCATTGCTAAAAATAGATAGAAAAGATTAATAGAGTTTACTCTATAACCATGCTTGAAATTATAATTACAAAAGTTAAAGAATACTCAAATTAATTAGGTAAGGGTAAACTGTCATTTTATCAAAAAATAAAAAGAGAATGTAGTAATAAATGTAATTTTCATAAACTGTGTGTTTTTTGTTTGGAGATAATAATTTTAGGACGGAAAGAGTATAAAAAGATAACATGAAATCTCATTAAGTAAAAACAAAAAAAATACTAATATCTTTTAAAATATCTTGTTTTCTTTTCATCGGCATGCCGATGATTCGAAAAGATCCTCGTTAGTTCCCCTTTATTGTTTTGGTTATACTAGGATTTTGTTTTTCATATTCTATGCAAAAACGCTAAACTTTAGCTATCAAAACCAAAAAAAATATATTGAGTTACTTTCGGTCAACCACATTTTTTTCTTTTTCATCTTAAAATTTTTCTTGTCAAAGATAATTATCGTTGACAATAGAAAATGATCAGTCTCTCTTAAACGCAAAGCAAGTCATGACATAAGAAAAATAGCAATCGTCATAATAAAAAATGAAGAAAATTACGAAAAAGCGTACAACTATGTCGCCAGTTACAAGTTCATCCTCGTGCAAATGAATAAAGTAGAGGAGAGAAAAGAAGAGAAAGAAGAACTCTTTCAACATTATATAATGAGTAAAGTGCAAAAATCATGTATGTGGTTTGTTAAAAGTTTGAATTACATCTCTCGTTAATATTTCGCGTAACATACATCTTTGTGGTTGTAAAACGGTGCACGATAAATCTCTGAGGACGGATGGTGCAAATGATTTTTCCATTAAGGGCTAAAACTGTTTTGTACTTAAGGGTATTTTAGTCTTTTTACAACTAAGGGGTGATTTTTGTACTTATTTTTTCACAAAAATAAATTTCATAAATTAATTTTTTTAAAAAAAATTGAAAAAACAGTTTTTTTTTCAAATTTTTTTCAAGAAATGTTTTTTTTTTCCAAATAATTTTAAGAACTTTTGTTTTAATTTACATTTTTTTGAGAAAAAAAAAACATTTTCGAAATTTTTTTGAGAAAAAAACATTTTCAAAATTTTTTTGAGAGAAAAACATTTTCGAAATTTTTTCAAAAATTTTTTGAAATAAATATTTTGAAAATATTTTCATAAAAGTTTTTTTCAAAATTTTTTGAAAAAAACATTTTTCGAATTTTTTTTAAAAAAAAACTTTTTCAAAAATTTTGAAATAAAAATTTTGAAATTTTCTTCATAAAATTTAACTTTCCAAATTCTTTCGAAAAGTTTTTGAAATAAACATTTTTCGAAATTAAAAAAAAAAACTTCTTTCGAAAATTTTTTGAAAAAAAATATTAATTTTTGATTTTTTTTTGAAAAAAAAAACTTTTTTCGAACTTTTTTTTTTTAAAGTTAGGTGCAAAACCCATCCCTGCATTGTATAAAAACTAAAACACTCCTAAGACAACAAACAGTTTTAACCCTTAACGGTAAAATATTTGCACCATCCGTCCTCAAGGATGTATTGTAAAACCCGTATTTAATTGATGATATTAAATACACAGTTGAATTTTAATAAACAATTCACAACAGAATATATTTACGAGGATTTATTTACGAACACGTAAGCAATGTTTAAAATTCATGAATATTAAATTCACACAGTCTCTGTTTAATTAAGATCGTGGTGTAATTAATTATTTCGGAAATAATTCAGAAAATAATTATTCAGTATTACGTACATATTATTTTCAGTAAAATGAATAAATACATAACGAGATTTAAAACACGAGCACGTAAAATATTAAGCGAAATGGAAACATCAGTATGCATATGTCGGGCTTGGGCTGCGTTTCAAATACCAAGACAACAAGGGAGTGTTGGGCTTTCAGCCCAAGTACAAGTACAAAAAAAATAAAACAAACGGGGTACACAGTAATCCTATATCTAGTCATATTATCCTATTTTGCTACCTTTTTCATTGAACAAGAGCATTAAAAAATGCAACAACATTACCATCGTTTCAGGACATTCCATAAAAAAACATCAACCCCTCTTCATCTTTATATCTCAACTATAGATCTCCATCTTTTAATTTATTTTTGTTTCTTTTTTTAAGGATACAGAATTTTGAGGACATGTGGGTTTATTGTATTTTTGGAGAGTGTATACAGAATTTTTTTTAGCATGAATAATGGTTTAAAACTACATGAAGTGCTTGGCCATTCTAAGAGGAACATGTGGCAAGATTGCACAGCCAATTTGGAAATCACTAAACGAACCGTTCGTGACCAACTTCTTCCTTCATCTTGTACTTTTAATATTATTTTTTTGTCATTTAGATATCCAACCGGTTGGATCCGGTTGCTAATAAACATAGCCTCATGATCATGGATTTGATAATCATTTGGTAGGTTAGTCTCTCTTTGTTGATAGTTTAGTAAAATTACGTCTTTTTTTTAGAACAAGAGGTTAAAGTACGTCTTATATTTTTACATCGGTAAGTTTAAAAAAGACAAATATTTAACAAAGTATACTCTAAATTTATGTATTCATTATTGGAATGGTTTCCGTATCAATAACTTGATCATAATTACAATCCCTTTAAACTTACTACGTAAATAACTCTGACCTTATAAATTTATCAACATTTCATTTACAATCATATTAAACCATAATCATGAAAACACTCATTCTTATCTTTCTTTTGATCAACATTTCGGGTTCTTTTTCTAGACCCAACAAAATGCATGGTGGTTTTACGGTTGATCTTATAGAAAGAGACTCTCCACTATCCCCTCTTTATAACCCGAACCATTCCCGGTCGGACCGTCTTAAAGGTGCTTTTTTTCGGTCTATGTCTCGGGCTTCTCATTTCTCACAAAACACAGACTTGATCGATGCAGATATTACCGGTCTCTATGGCGAGTATCTAATGTCAATAAACATTGGAACTCCACCGGTTAAAGTTCTTGGGACTGCTGACACCGGGTCTGATCTCACATGGGTACAATGTGAGCCTTGTGAGAATTGCTACAAGCAACTGGACCCGATATTCGTACCCTCTAATTCATCCACTTATAACACACTATCTTGTAACACATTTGGTTGTGATGACCTGCCCGAAAGTCAGCACTCATGTGACTCAAAAGACGCGTGTCATTACAAAATGACTTACGCGGATGGGTCTCATACAACGGGTAACCTTGCAAGCGATTTCTTATGGTTCGGAACAATGTCGGCTGATGATGACTCTTATCTTCTTGTTCTCGGGTGTGGTCATGGTAATGCTGGCACGTTTAATAAAGAAGCCAGTGGGATGATTGGTCTTGGTGGTGGTCCTCTTTCTCTAATTAAGCAACTAGATTATGCGATAGATGGAAAATTTTCGTATTGTTTGATTCCGTATAATAACAACGGCACAAAACAAACAAGCAAGATGAAGTTCGGAGTTTCTGATGAAGTCACCGGGCCAAACGTCGTCTCAACTCCTCTGTCTAAGAAAGACCCTTCGACTTTCTACTATCTTACGTTAGAAAGCGTGTTGGTAGGAAAAAACAACGTGTCATCAAACAAACCATTTTCCAGAAAAAATGTCCAAGAGGGTAATATTATCATAGACTCGGGTACAACACTAACATTCATCGATCGCGAGCTCTACAAAGAGTTAACAACAGGTCTAACCGAGGTCCTTGGTAGTCCAACCGCTCAGGACCCCGTGGGTTTGTTCAAATTTTGCTACAACGACTTGAACATGGACACTGTCCCAACAGTGACTTTCCGTTTCACCGGTGCTGACGTTGATTTGCCACCGGTGAACACTTTTATGGATATGCATAATGGGATGAGCTGCTTGACGATTGTACCGGTGAACATTTTTACTGATATCGCAATATTCGGGAATTTAGCGCAAAGAAATTTGTTAGTAGGGTATGATTTGCGAAATAAAAAGGTTTCCTTTAAGCCTACTGATTGCAGTAAGCATGCATCGGATATGTAAGGTTGTATACATCCATTAATAAAAAGCTAAGTCTATAGAGAAAACATTTACCATAATCACATATTTGATATAAATCGATTTATATAAATGCATCTTTTTTATTTTCAAAAGTTAATTTGGAATAAAAAATAAATTTTTATGATTTTGTCAGATGTAAAGAAACATTAAAAAATATTCTGAAATTCATCTAGTAAACCTATTTGCATATGATTTAAAGCTTGAAAAGACATTATGATACATCCAAGATAATAAAGTTGGATTTAATTTATGCCGATGCATCACGATAAGCGATTATAGTTACTTCTCATGGCCACGGGTGAGCCGCCCTAACACTCGTTTTAAAGTGAATATTTAGAGATCTCGATATGCTTGGCTGCTAAATGGCGCCATACACCCCCAGCCAACAAAAGCTTTGGAGCACTACACCAGCTTTGGCATCAAAGAGGCTCGCGCCGTATTTTCCAACGAATAAAAGTTGACGCTTTGGATTTTGTTTTTGTTTTTTATGATAAAAGGGTATATGTGGACTTATATCACTTTTTACCCTTATAACATCACTTTTACCACGGCTCATTGCTATTCTATAATATTAAAAAAATAAGTATTTTTAAAATTAATTTGGATATGCACTTATAAATATTACAAATATTGAATAAATAAAAAATAATACTTACAAAGGTTTATTCATCATCACTATTGTTCATGGTTATAAATAGCGCGAGTCATGACGTGGCGGTATTTCCAACTTACACGTTTTATAGGTTAAGACGAACTTTTATCGTTTTTAAAAGCGTGACTTATGGCGGCAAACATATATAAATATTTATTTGTTTTATTATATTTCAGTATTATATTTATATTTATTTCATAATAATTGTTTTACATGATAATTGAAGTTAGAAAACTCTTCTTACATGTAATAAACTAATAATATTCATTTTTTTGAGTTGAATTTAAAAAATCACGTCGTAGCGCACTTTGATATTGCGTAGCGCGGAGGCTGCGCCTCAAGTTTTTAGCGCACCTTAAAACAAGATTTAGCGGACTATTTAGAACTAGGGTGGCAATTTTTGAACGACACGATAAATGACACGAACCTGACACGAATTTAAACAGGTTTGGATTGAGGATAAACAGGTCAACTCGTATCTAATAAATATGTCGTGTATAGGTTGAGTAAGTATTAAACATCTCGACAAATGAATTCGTTTCATTATATACACGCCTTTAAAAATAAAATAATAAATCAAACTTATGCTGGATTTTATTAAATGTATGCGATGATTTAATTATAACTCAATTAGGATTATAACTCATTCCTTTTCGTTTGCCCTTGGTGGCCTTGATATTTCTCCGTTTTCTAAAAAACATCATTAACCAATTTTGTGCATAAATCGATAATGACAAATCTTATTCACCACATGACCCTTTTAACTTGAATAGTTAAAACGGGTCACAAACACACGTGTTATGTAGGTTTGGGTTAGGGTTGAGTTTTTTGACACAATTAATAAATGAGTCGTGTCTGGGTTAAAGTTATAATAACCCGTCAACCCGCGAATACGAACAAATCGACACGAATACGACTCGACTGCCACCCCTATTTAAAACCATGGTATTATCCATCTAGAGACTTAGGCTATGTTTGGTAAAATTAGCTGTAAGCTGTAAGCTGTTAACTGAAAGCTGTTAACTGTAAGCTGTTAGCTGTAAGCTGTTTACTAAAAAGCTCTATTTTTAATAGAAGTGTTTGGTATATTAGCTGTTAACTGTAAAAATTATAATGTAAAATGACTTAAAAGGACATATTTAAATAAATTATAATTTAGTTGGAGGGTATATCAGTAATTTACAGCTTTAACAGCTCTTGACAATTTAAAAAGCTGTATCAGACAGCTTTTTATTTAAGAGCTACTTGGTGAAAATAAAAAGCTAACAGCTCTTAAAAATTGTTGTACCAAACAGAGCTATTAGATTATTTTTTTAACAAAAAAGCTAACAGCTCTAAAAAAGCTTTAAAAAAGCTCTTGCCAAACATAGCCTTAGACCCACAAACGTACAAAAATATTAAATCGTACAAGAGTTTGAAAAGTCTCTTACTCATCCACATTAATGGAGGTTGTCATTAAAAGTTGGTAATCTACAAGGATACATAAAATAGACTAAATTAGAATAAATTGAATTTACTACGTGTAGACTTAGGCTGAAAATCAATTGGTATAGCTAGCTTCTTTCTGGAATTTCATCCTTATTATAACACATTTCTTCCGTATTGAGACACTTTTGGTCCTTAAATTTTTAATAGAATTTTGTAACATTAGACGCTTAACATAGCAACGATGGTGTATAATAATCAGGGATGGACCCAAATAGGTGAACACCCGTTTTGAGGTCACAAAATGTCTTTTTCTCAAAACCGTCATTTCTTTTTTGTATGTGCGGGTCCTTTTTTGTATGTGTAGGTTCGATCATGAAGACAACTATAATCGATAGATGTATATATTTCCAGTATTAGTGAAGAATATCTAATGTTAATAGTCACTGGAACTCCAACGATAAAAGGTCTTAAGATTTTTAAACCAGGTTCGACCTTATATTGCCCGGTGTGAGCCTTGTGATAATTGCTACATGAAAGTGGCCCACCTATCCTCGTACCATCTAATGAGTAAAAAGGTGTGTCGATAATTTTTTATTTTTTTTAAAAGCAAATTATAGGTTAAAACCCACGAGAAGTCTATATACAGCAAAAGAGTACATTAAGGCCATCAAGATGGCCTTAATCTTCTTCTTCCCTATTATGGTTTCTCAACAGATAGCGTAAAAAAAAGAAAAGTCTTAAATTGGCGTGTTTGGGCGTCAAATCCTTTCGATATTGGTTAAGATCATGAGGTTTTCTCTTTTAGTTAGTTGTTTTGGCGTGAATATCGGCCTTTGCTTTTGTTTTTTTAGATAATTTTTTTGAATTGCAAAACTATGTGTCATGATATTGTTCATCACTTTTCTCCCTATTGGTAACGTTATTATAAGAGAAAACATATAATTGAAAACATTTTTCTTCCAATAATTTTGTTAAGTAGTATATCGTAGCTATAATGCATGGGTACCTAATTGATAGCCTGAGTCTTTAAATCAAGGCTCAAAACAAACCAAACTAGAGCTCGAACTTTTATCAACTCATTACCCGAGTTCCACCGATACGTAAATAGTTAAAAACACAAAATATGTATATATAAAGAGTCTCATGTCATATCATACACCCATGCATATTGTAACAAATTAACAACCACAAGTCCACAAACAACCACCACTCACCACCACCAACGATCGTTAACCACTGCTCCCCATGAGGCTATAACCACCGTGAACAACAATGCATCAACTACTAATAAGCAACGAAAAGTGGACCATCTAGTCGGATCAAAAAACAAACCAAGAAAACCACATGTTTTGGCCATGCAACAACCAGAACAAGTTATATATGTCACCTGATGTCATTGAAGTCTCTCATGATTTAGATAGATTTAATTCTGTTCCAACCTTGGTTTTGCAAAGAGCACGAAAAAACGAAGTCAATAAAAGAAAAACAATCAAATAGGACCCATATTTTGGTTCTATAATCTCAGCCTAATGTACAAGTTTAATATAAAATTTGTATATTAGACATAAAAACAGTTGAGCCCAATAAACAAGCCCAGCCCAACTATCTCTTCTATATTACTACAAAATTCGCCTTTGGGCCTTCAGAACATCACAAGCCCGTTTCATTCTTTCATTGAATAACACACAGGCCCCTTTGTAAATGAAAAAATAGGGATAGGATTTCGTCATACACAAGTAGCCACATCTTATCCCAAATCTTCCAAAAAGTCTAAATCTCCTCACCTTTTTTTCCATTTTGAGCTACAAACCAAAGATGATGGTCTAATTAATGACACACCCATGTGATTTCTGAATATCAAAGACCAAACCAACGGAAGAGATTAAATAATTTGGTACCAAACACAATCCATAGGTGGAGATGAAGTCAAGACAATAAGCCAAAAACCAAAACGTCATGCATGGCATTTTTAAGACTCATTGCCTATATAAAGAGAAGAGGAGATGAAGAGAAGACCATGTAGGTTTCTAGGGTTCTTATTATTTTGTGAATTTAAATTTCTATTTTTAATTATTTAATGTTAAGGTGTTGAGATTCATGTTTAATCTTTTAAATATTTGAAAAAGATAGATAATGAGGCTCCATTGTTGTTCTTGTTTCCTGTGTGACGAAAGAAACTATTCTGTTACTACTAAAACAAAAGAGGTTTTTTTTATCTTTCAGTTTGGATTTTGGTACTTTACTGAGTTATAATAAAAAAAGGGGTGTAACATGGTTGTTCTTTGATACAATGGGGGTGTTTGTTTAGGTTTATGAGACATAAGCCCATTTCGGCGGCTTATATTTCATAAGTCCTAATTTTATGACTTATTTGAATACAGGCTTTTGTAAATATCGTGATATAATAAAATTACTTAAACTATAAGTCTCAAAATAACTCACAAAATTGGAGTTCAAGAAAAATAAGCTAAAAATAAGCCAAATTTTGGCTTATATTACATAAACCTCAAAATTATGGCTTATTTTGAGACTTATAGGCTTATATAACTTTACCATAACATAATAAAGTTATATAAGCCCATAAGTCACCATATAAGCCACAAAATTGGGCCTTAGGCTATATAATCCGAAATCGGCTTATGTAATATAAGCTAAAACAAATAGCGCCTGTGTAAAGAGAGAGAGAGAGAGAGAGAGAGAGAGAGAGAGAGAGAGAGAGAGAGAGAGAGAGAGAGAGAGAGAGAGAGAGAGAGTTTATTGATACTGTCAAAAGAAAAGATAAAAAGAGGTGAGGGCTTATTTGGTAGGGTGTTTGGTTGGGGTTATATAAAATAAGCTTATTTCGGCTTTTATAATATAAGCCATAATTTTGTGACTTATTTAGAGACTTATAGGCTTATATAAGTTTATTATATCATGACAGACATATATAAATCTTTAAGTTTCGACAAAACTAGAACTTATGTTATATAAGCGAATAAGTCTCCAAATAAGCAAAAAAATTAAGGCTTATGTTATATAAGTCAAGATGAGCTTACGTTATATAAGCTAAACCAAACAGCCGTGTGTAATTTGATACCGTTGAAAGAAAAGAAAAAAAAAACAGGTGTAGTTATCATTGGTATTGTATTGCTTGGTTGACGAAAAAACAAGATGGGGTTATGAAGAATGGTTAAATTGTTTGATTTGTGTGGTTTACATGGAATCAATACATTTGTAAGCTCTTATATCTATTCTAATTAACTGTTTTTCTTTTGAATTGGGCTGTTAGGCCTATCCACTTAATTAGTATAAGTTGCAAAAACAAAAACAAAATTTACGAAAAAAAAGGTTTTATAAATTTTGGCATCTGATCCATCTCACACCTCACAAACAATCTACACAACCAACTACGTTAAATTATTTGCTGAAACTTAACAAAGTTTAAAGCTTTTCCTTAATTTTTCAAAAAATTTCAAATTTTTTTTTATTTCTAATCATTTATTTAATTCTTTTTTTTAGTTTAAAACGAATAAAAAAATATTTTATAAATTCGAAAAATACAAAAAAAAATTGTTTTTAGTTATAAAGAAAATATTTAGACTTTTTAGAACTTTAAAATTAAGTTTTTCACTTTTAGATTTTAAATTTTACTTTTTAGATTTTGAATTAAGTGTAGAAATTAATTAAAAATAGTTTAAAATCTTCAAATCTTTTTTATAAAATATTATTTAATCATTTTAGAGGTTTAAAAACTAAGTTTGAATTTTAGGTCATTTTTTATAAGCTTAAAATAGGTTAAAAATTATATAATAGTAGTAGTGAGCATTTGGGCTGTAGAGTCAAGGTTTCATCTTTTTTCTTTTTAATACCTACCAATTCAAATGAGAATTTTTTAAAATATCTTATGCAACTTATATGACTTGCATAAAAATAACTGTAATTTATTCGTTATACCACATGTCAGAAAATGTCATAAAAAATACTTGTGTGTAAGAACTTGTCTTTATGCAACTTCGTTTGTTTTTTATGCGACTTGTATTAAAAAATAGTTTTATTAAAAAAAATTCTTTAATTTAATTACTTAAAGTTTTATTTTTTTGCAACTTGTACGTTTGGTAGACAAGGATTTGACATTTGTGTAATATTCTTTTTGAAAAACTTTAAAAGTTTTTTATGTGACTTATACAAATAAAAGATTAACAAATACTACAATAGATAAATGTGTAAAAGTAGTTATGTATAAGTGTTTTTTATGTAACATTTATTTACTTTTTATTGACTTGTACAAATAAAAAATACATAAAAGGTATTATGAATAAATGTGCAAAAGTAGGGGTGTGTAAGAGTTTATTTTATGCAAATTATATTTACTTTTTATGCGACTTGTTCTTTTATTAAAATAAATTTAAAACCTTTTTTCTAAACAAATTTATTTGAAACCTGGACATGGTTTACGACTTGAACTTTTAAAAAAAAATTAAGAAGTTAAAAAATTATATTTTTTTTTAAAAATATTATTTATAAAAATTTATAAAAAACATTTTTAAAAAAATCCATGTTTAAAGCTATTTTAAAAAACTATTTAAAAAAAACCTTTTTAAAAAAGAAGAAGCTGTTTTTACAAATGTAAACACTGTTTAAACATTGTTTACAAAAAGATGTATTTCAGGGTTAGGTAGGTTATAAAGTCAAAGTTGCATAAATTCTTTAATTGTTTTTTTAAAATAAATTAGAAAAAAATAATTTTATTACAAATAATAATATATTGGAAAAATATTTTTTCTAAAATTAATAAAGTTTTATCATAAAGTTTCTTTAAACAATATTGTTTTTAAAAATATATATTTTTTAATTATTAATAATTTATAAAAGTTCAAGTCGTAAACCATGTCCACGTTTCAAATAATTTTGTTCATAAAAAATATTTTAAATTTTTATTAATAAAAGAACAAGTCGTATAAAAAATAAATAAAATTGCATAAAATAAACTCTTACACATACTTACTTTTGCACATTATTCATACTACTTTTTATTTATATTTTATTTATAAAAGTAGAATAAAAAGTAAATAAATGTAGCATAAAAAATACTTACACATACCTACTTTTGCATATTTATCAATGATATTTTTTATTTGTATAAGTCGCATAAAAAAAACTCTTATATTTTGTCATAAAAAATCCTACACAAATGTCAAATCCTTATCAACCAAAAGTACAAGTTGCATAAAAATAAATTTTAAATTAATTAAATTAAAAGATTTTTTTAATTTATTTTTAATAAAGGATATTTTTTAGTGCAAGTCGCATAAAAAATAAACAAAGTTGTATAAAGACAAGTTCTTACACACATAAACTTTTTTATGACATTTTGATGTAGCAAAAAAACAAAGTAACAAGGATAGGTAATTGGGTATGTTGATTCAAAAAGAATGCTAGATACAATTCTGCTAATAATCGTTGTTTATGAAGAAAGCCCGAAAATTATTTTGATGAATCTTAGCAAACTGCCAAGACTAAAGCAAAAACTTTCATTATCAAAACACAAAGATATCCTAATACAGTGAAAAACCTAACATTTATAGGAAAATGAGAATCAATCTAAATAAAGATTGATATTACTTTCTGTTTTCTCAAACCTATAACTGGAAATTAAATATTTTTTTACCAGAATTTATGGTTTTACAGGAAAATTAAATAAATAAAAAAATTAATATCTTGACTTTTATTTGGAGTTGAACCGCACCATTCTCTCTCCCATAAAAAAACTCATCCTCGAGTTTTCCTTGTATTCGTAGCATCCAAGTTTGCATCCCTTGCATCAAATTTCCTTTATTTAAAATGAATCGACCTTGAACCTTGATCGTCTTAAAACCCAAATTGTCGACCACGGTAGCTTGGATCGTTTAAGAATAAAGATTATAAGCCATAACTATAGTGTCTTCAATGTTGTCTTCGTCCCCACCAAATTCGTCTTCTTCCTCAATGACATCTTCATAAACTTGCATCGGTTCTTCTTCATATATCCTAATTAAGATGTTAGAATATCCGTTTAAGATGTTAGAATATCCGTTTAAGATGTTAGAATATCTGTTTTTTGGTATCAAGAGGCGAAGTTCCTGATTAAGATGTTAGAATATCCGTTTTTTGAGGTTATGGTTCATCTTGTGATGAATGAGAAGATTATAGTCCGACTAGTGATGATTATGATGGACCTAGCATATTTGATGAATATATAGTTTATGATACAGATATTGAAGATGTCATTGAGGAAAAAGAATGATTTACGGAGAAAAAAGAATTTGGTGGAGAAGAAGATAACATTGAAGACACTCTAGTTGTGGCTAATAATCTTTGTTCTCAAATGATCCAAACTATCATGTTCAATACATTGGGTTTGAAGACAATCAAGACTCGATGTCGAGTCTTTTCAAAGAAGGGGAGAATGATGCAGAAGTATTATTTGTCTTGTGATCAATGTCATTTATTTAGTTTCTTTAAATAATGCATGAACATTATTTTTATGTCTGCTGGAAATTATTTTTATGTCTACACTTTATTTACTTTTCTTATTTTAGTTTTCTAGAATAATTTGTTAAATTATTCTCCAAGTTAAGTTTATCATATGAAAATAGGGCTTGGAGTTTATGGTATTCAGTTTTTTAGTTATGAATAAAAAATACAGACTTTTAGTCTTTTCTTAATTGACTTAAATCCGGGTTAGGGTTTATTGTTCTATTTTCAACCTAATAATCGGTATTCATGTGAATCAATGATTGTTGGAAAAGTTGTTTCTGGTATTTTTTGGATTCAACAGATTCAATTTATTTATCCTTGTTTTTCTCTACATCAATTACTAACTTTTTTATAGAACAAGACACATTAAAGTGGAATAGTATTAGTAAACAAAGTAAATAGAAAGGTCACCATTTGGTTTTTAGGCCAGATATAAAGAGTTCTTATTTTTTAACGACAATTTTATTTCAACAACTAGCAAGGAACTAGATAACAATACAATGAGATATGGATTTTTAAGCCAATCTTCTAAAGGGAAAGAGCTTTTCCTTCTAAATCTACACCAATAAAAAGAGCTATACATAATATTATCCATAATAATCGACTTAAGCGGAATTTAAGTGTCGAATAAAATCTTGTTTCAGTGCGTCCAAATATACCACCATGCCACGAAGAACACTCCTTCAAATAGCAGCTTGAGTTTACATGGGAGTCTAATCGAACTTAGCCATGTGAGCCATTGGTTATAATCTTGAGTTTCAGAGGACTCCACATTCCACCAGGAGGAGATGTTATCCATAATCTGTTTTGATAAAGAGCACTTAAAGAAAAGGTGACTTACAGTTTCGACGTCTAGATCAGAAACCAGGCACCTGAGAGTATCGATGTCCATGCCACGAAGAGAGATGTTAAACCTGACTGGAAGAGCGTTCATCTTCATTTCAAGCAATAATGTTCACCTTGATCCGGACATTCTTAACCCACCTAGTGTTGGACGTACCTTGAGGTAAGAAGACCTCGTCAATGGCTTTGCGAATAGCGCTTACCGAGAATTTGCCATTTCCAGCAAGAGTCCATCGAACTCTATCTGCACTTGGAATCAAATTTACCTCGCGCATCAAATCAGCAATCCTGTTCAACTGAGACTCTTCAGCTCCTCCTCTAACCTGTCGAAGAAAAGTAGTAACCAAACTCGGGTCTCTAAGTTTGATTTTGACCGAAACATTTTTACATCTTTCGAGGGTGTATAATCTAGGGTATTTATCTTTCAAAACCTCGCCTTAAAACCATTTATCCTCCCAGAATTCAAGCCATTCCCCATTACCAAGCGTATGAGTGATGAAATTAAAAATGTTTATACATTTATCCCAAAGAGTGTTAATCTCTATAACGATATTCAACCAACAAGAGTTCCATGTCGCCTTAACCGTACTACCCACCTTCCCATCTACACCATGGACAACTTTGACGACACGGGTTTTATTCATGTTAGGAGCTCAAGGAGTACCACTCCGTAGCTATATACGTCACTCCTTACAAGAAGATGGTCGGTCATTGCATACTCGGGAGCCACATACCTAAAATCAAATTTAAATAAATTTTAGAAAATTTAGACATGGCGAGTACCCTAATGAGCCAAGAAATATAATCTGACTTTTGTGCTGAGAAAAAGCTCATATGACTTCAAACTTGACCTTCAATGTACTTATTTCACAGAGACAAAAAAAGGTACCCAAAAGTACCCATGACACGTGTTGAAATATGTTGGTTTTCTTCATCTAAAGCGATCGAGCCAAACCAAAATCAGAAACTTTAGGAGTAAAGTCATGTTCTAGCATAATGTTGCTAGACTTGAAGTCTCTATGTATGACTCTTGGGCTTGAATCTTCATGCAAGTAAGCTAACCCATGAGCCGCACCCAAAGCTATCTCCATACGTGCCCCCCAATCCAATGGTGCCACTTTGTAGCCAAAACTTCTTTCAAGTCCCTCTTTTTTTCAAAGGCTTGATGGATTAATCTAAGCCATCTAATCTATTTACATCCAATGACCCAAATTAAACCAAAAATAAACCACCCATCCCTATTTTTTCCTAACCCTTTCCTTTCTTATCCTCAACCACCACCACCACCACCAGTCCCTCACACACACCCACACACAAAGTTGATGCTAAATTTTATCATGTCTAAAGTGTTACATGGTTGAGTAGTAAAAGCTAACCATTTTAGACAAAACCTTCTGACCCATTACCTTACTCTCCCGACCCTTTACAATCCACAGAAAGAAACATCGGAGTTGAAGTTTGAACTCAGAGGATAAGATCGACATTAAGGCAGCATTGTTAAATGATCGATATTAAGGCAACACATGTTATGATATTTGATGCACACCATGTGTTTGATGAAATGACACAATGAAAGTCACATGTAATTTAGCAAGTTTTTATTCATGAATGAGCATTTTTCTTAAAGTTTGTTCGATTTTGTAGTTGATAAGCAGATTACAGAAGTGAAACTTGTGATTACAGAACTGGATTATGACTCGTATATGAGTCGCTATGACTCATATATGAGTCACGTGACTCATATATGAGTCACGGTGACTCATATATGAATCATTGTGACTCATATATGAGTCACAGTGACTCATATATGAAATTGTACACATGTAAGTCTTTTTTGTAATACGGGTAATACTATAGCCTTATTTGTAACAAAATCATGGTGACTCATATATGAGTCACCATGACTCATATACGAGTCACAATGACTCATACATGAGTCATGGTGACTCATATATGAAACTTAAACATATAGATTTTGTATTGAAATTTGTAGTACTTTACTAAAGAAATTTTGTTTGCAATTCCTAAAGAGCCACCAACTCTTATAAAACCAACCATTATCCATCTCCCATAATGCACAAACTACCAAGAACAGGACATCCAAAAGGATAAAAAACGACCATCGTAGCAGTGCAGTTGGTGAAAGCTCCAGCTTAAGCTCATCGCACAGTGACATATGCTTTACTTGCACGTCCTAAAAGGTTTCTTACTAATGATTTTTTTGCTTAGTCCCCCGGGTTATGCTCTCAAAGGCGGTAATTTTCTCTCTCGGATTGGTAGCATGATGCTGGTTCAAGTTCGATCATGATGGACTCACGTTGAAACAATAGGGGCGACGAAGATGATTAATATGTCTTGTTTTTATGTGTTGTCTATTTGAATATAGGTTTGGGACAATAACTTTGTTAAGGTGTTAAGTCTGTAACTAGTTTCCCTTTTCCAGTTTCTTTTTGTAGTTCTTTATTGTACCTTTTTGCTTGTATATATAATGAAAAAGTGTTACCTTTTATATCCTATGTTTGTTTTCGCACATACACCTTTTATATGAGTCGGGAATTGTATGATTCATATATAAGTCACTTCGACTCATATATGAGTGACTCGTGTATGAGTCACATGACTCATGTATGAGTCATCTGTTACACAATCATATGAGTCACTGACTCATGTATGAGTCAGACTGAATCATGTATGAGTCACACTAGTTATGTATGAGTCATGTGTTAAAAAAGGTAAGTAGTTTCTGAAACATCCAAGCATGTCCCAATGTCCATATTGGCTTTTGTTGTCACTGATGGACACTCCTGGAAACACACGATAACAATTCATTTCTAAAAATGGATAATACATTCCAACATTCATAACACTTTCAAATGTCAGATGATTAACACTCCTTCGGTGTAAAAGCAAAAAACTTGTTAATACACATAGTAACGACTTATTTTCTAAGCCTCATGAATAGTACTCGTGTCCTAGCTGATGATAAGCATCCCCTTGAGTAATGTTTTGATGACAACCCATGTAGGATGTTTGTTGCAAATAGACATCCTTATTATTACTTTGAAGTTTTCGAAAAGTCGAAATTGCATCTCCATCAAGTCCCGATAGAGTCAACAATAATCAAGCTTCTGCAATAAATGAAACAATCTTTGATTTCATATATTACAATAGCAAAAATACTTTGTGATAAACAATCTAAATGTTTGTTAGCCAATTGTCATTAGGAAACTGATAGTATGTAGCGACTATCTTAGCACTCACATTCTTTTTCAATACTATTCAATAATTACACATGATTGTGGATCAGTGATAGACATTATACAATAGTTACAAACTAGGCTTTGGTGTACTATTAGCATCTATTACACAATCAGATAAAACTACAGTTCATGAATTGATATTTTATATATGGCTCATGTATGAGTCACAGTGACTCATACATGAGTCACTGTGACTCATACATGAGTCACCAACTAAATTTGGCACAGAACTATGATTTTGTTACAAAGATATTACCTGCATTGACAACTACATTTTCAAAAACATCGGCATCGGCAACTACATCTTCATTAACATCGCCATCAATCTGACTCATATATGAGTCACAGTGACTCACACATGAGTCACTGTGACTCACACATGAGTCACTGTGACTCCGATATGAGTCACCATGATTTTGTTACAAATGAAGCTATATTATTACCCGCATAACAAAAAAGACTTACATATGTATAGTTTCATATATGAGTTGTCGTGACTCATATATGAATCACAGCGACTCATATATGAGTCACAACGACTCATATATGAGTCAACATGACTCATATATGAGTCACGGTGACTCATGTATGAGTCACAGCGACTCATATACGAGTCATAATTCCAGTTCAATAATTAAAAATGCTCATTCATAAATTAGAACTTGCTAAATCACATGTAACATTCATTGTGTCATTTTATCAAACACATGGCGTGCATAGAATATCATAACATGTGATTTACCTATATTATTACCTGGAAATAGTGGACATGTTGTGAAAGTCATCAGATAAGTGGGTTTGTTGTGGAAGTCACCAGAAAATGGTGGTTTGGTGTGCATCTCGCCAGAAAAGGGTTGCTTAGTGTGGAGGTTGCGGGAAGAAGGTGAGTTTGTTGTGGTGTTCGTGGGAAGAAGGTGGGTTCGTGGTGGTGGTCGCCGGAAAAAGGTGGGAGATGGGTTTGTTGTGGTGGTCGTCGGTGAGGGGTTGTGTAGTGGATCCCGATCTATATTTTTTTATATGTGTGTGTGAAAAATAGGGAGGGTTAGTTGGGAGACTGGTTTAATCACAGCCCTTGGATGAATGTAAAATGGATAGTGTAGATTAATCCATCAAGACTATGATAAATATAGGGGTGTGGAAGATCTCTTCTTTCCTTATCAAACCCTAACAAACAAAATCTCACTTCAATTCACATGGAATAAAACATCCTTATAAAAAAAGGGTTGATTCTATATATGTCCAATTTAAACCTTAAAATACCTTATATAACCAATCAAAGTTAATAATGTCATATTTATCCAACTTAATCATCATATTTGTCATATTTACCCATTTGATTATAAAACCAATTTTAAAAAAGATTTATGTCATTATACCCAAATATACCCTTTAAAAACATATATTAATAGGTATGATTCTGTATTCGTTTAATTGTATTTATGAAACTGCATACGACTACTGAATTCAGATCGTTAGAATGTTTTTTGCTTCATCGGGTTCTGGGTAATAGTAGTACATCAGATATAATTTTATTTAAAAACTGAATTTAAAAAGTGATTCGCGATTAACAAATAGAAATAATCACGAGAACCTAAACAATGGTAACAAAAACATTTTCATTGTGAGATTTGCATTAGCAATAGCTTCCAATTTCTTACAAAATGATTGTCTTGCTACAAATGATTTAAAATTATAAAATCCCAACCATGGTAATAACATGTTAGAATAGTTGCATACGAAAATACTAAGCAAACTTATTGAGTCTAAGGGTATAATAGGAATTTAATGGATGAAAATTTATTTTAAATTGATTTTGTACTAAAATGGATAAATATGACAAATATTATATTTAAATTGGGTATATATGACATTATAAACTTTGATTGGACAAATAAGACATTTTAAATATTAGATTGGACATATATGGAATTACCCCTAAAAAAATAAAGCATTAAAAATCCAAAACATTTGACTTTTGCAAGTCAAACATTTGACATTAGAAAGTCAAGCATTTCATACCGTGGAGGTGAGATTCAACGCTTCGTTTAGGATTAGCTCATAAACCAAACACCGATTTCTTCTTCTGTACAAATGCCAAGTAATTTGCCTCATCCACTACATCACTGGTTGCTAATTCCGATGATGATTGTGATGGCTGCCCCACGACTCGGCGCTTCACTTCTGGTTATTGTTTGTTTCTTGGCAACAACTTACTTTCGTGGTCTTCTATGCGTCAACCGACGCTTTCTCGTTCTAGTGCTGAAGCAGAGTATCGTGATGTTGCTAATGCTCTTGCTGAAACTTGTTGGTTGAAAAATCTGTTACGTGAATTGCACACACCTTTGGTTTCTGCTACCCTTGTCTATTGTGACAATGTCAGTGCTGTTTAATTATCTTGTAATCCTGTTCAGCATCAGCGCACAAAGCATATTGAGATTGACATTCATTTTGTTAGAGACTTGGTTACTGCTGGATAGATATGTGTTCTTCACGTTATCAGTACCAAAGGCTTGCCTTCTGCATTGTTTGAAGAATTTCACTCCAGTTTGAGCGTTCGTTCTTCTCCTGTTCCAACTGTGGGGAGTGTTAACCCGTATAGTATAGAGAATATCTTGTATTATTGTGTATTGGGCTTAACCCGACTCCAGAACATTCTTAGCTGCCTATATATTGTATTGGTACATTATAGAATAGACAAGAATTGATATCGTTCTACAGAAAGTGCCCATGACACATGTTGAAATATGTTGGTTTTCTTCATCTAAAGCAGATCGGGCCAAACCAAAATCAGAAAGTTTGAGAGTAAAGTTATGTTAGAATGTTGCTAGACTTTAACTCTTGGCTTATCTTCATGTAAGTAAGCTAATACACGAGCCGCAACCAAAGCTATCTTCAAACGGGCTCCCCAATCCCATTTCAGTTATAGACCATCTTTGTTAAAAACATAAAAGTATAAATATATGACTTTTTCAAGTCAGACAGTTGACTTTGGAAACTCGAGCATTCCATTGGTGATTAGCTCATAAACCAAACACCGGTTTCTTTTCTCTGTACAAATGCCAAGCAACCGAACCAAATATATGTGGAAGCATTTTAACTTCTGCCAAGAATTCACGACCCCGTTGTTATTAATCGCGAAAAAGTACGTATACAACAACTTTAGTCCCATTTTCAAACAAAAAATAAAGCACAAAAAAGCCAAAACAGTTTACTTTTGCAGGCAAACAGTTGACTTTAGAAGTCAAACATTTCATATTGTGATGGCGAAATTCAACGGTTCAATTAGGGGTTAGCTCATTAATACAAGGTTTTTCGCCAAGTATAAAATAACTTCGTTCCAAGTCTTTTCGAATTGATTACTAGTAGAAAGTACGACTCAGTCGTTCTTGGTGGAAAATAAAATGGTTTGGTTATCTATCTTAAACTATAAGCAAATATAAAAATGTCGTTGAGTAAAATAAAAGCTTTAAAAATTAAACTAAAAATTTACTAGAAAACACTTGGTAAAAATAGAGATTTCGGGAAGCGTGCAATTTTTAGAAATTAAAACGTAATGAATTTAAAACTTAAAACTTTGTAAAAATAAACTAAGACAAAACTCGTTCAAAATAATACTAAGTAAAAGTGCGAGAAAAATAAAATTTGAAAACTAAGAATAATAAAACAGAAACCTGAGTCAGATCGCAACACGATCGTACTCAGATCGCAAGATGGATCGCAGTGGTGGATCGTGACCACCGATCGCAACCTAGGGATCAGATCGCACTCAATGCGATGTAAAAGAGTGATCGCACTCAAGAAGTGAGGGATCGCACTCACTGATCGCAACCACGATCGCAACAAGTAGATCGTCGTCTTTAATCGTAACCACAAGGATCGCAGTCAATGCGATCATACCCAAGAGATAGTGACTATGATCGCACCCACAGATCGTGGTATGGATCGTAGTCAAACAAAGAAGTCTGGATCGCAATCAATGCGATCGTATCCAAGTGATCGTAACAAGTAAAACCCTCCTAAGATCGTAATGGAACACAAAGAGTAACTTACGCTGAAACGAATAAGCTGTTAATCCAATAAGCATTTACCAACTCTTAGCCAAGTCTAATTAAGCACAAATTTTACAACTTTTGAAATACTAAATACGGGAACTTTTATAAAACGAACTTTAATAAGATAAAACTCTTAGGAAAGCTTAAAAGTAAATAAGCTAACTACCAAATAAGCCAATAAGCATAATAAGCTCAAAGCTTAATTTGCACAAAAACATAGAAAGGATTAAAAAGATAAACTTTTTAATCACATAAACATCAAAATCAAACACGAAGCATTAAAATTCGGATAAAAAATAAACTAAAATCAAGAAAGGTAGAAAGAGATTAATGAACAAAAAGCTTAACTTGAACTTTTGATTAATGAATTCCAAATAAAAGGATGAAATAAAGCTTAAACTTGAAAGATAAAAATGAAGAAAATATGAAAACTTAGTGAGAGAAAGTTAAAACTTTCTCTCTCTAAAAACTAAAGAAAGGAAAAAATTAAAAATAGCTAACCACCCTCCTAATGTGTTTAGGAGGGTATTTATAGGCAATGGGGGAGAGCATGTGTTGCCTCCTCTTTCTTTCTTCTTGGGTCGACTCGAATTAAATCCTTTGTCTTTCTCAACGTCGTCTCGGGATTTGAACTCGTCTTATATTTTTTTCTATAATTAGACTTGAGTTCTTCGACTTCATTAATCTTCCGTCTTTAGACTTTTTCTTCGATAAATATTCAGAATAGGCCTTGGACTTCCGTTCTTTTTGGAATCTTGATCTTTTGACTTCGTCTTTTCTCGTTTTCTTCGATAAAAGCCCGTGAAAGCCCGTGTTTTCTTCCTTTTTCATCTTTTGGCCCTAAAACACAACAAAAACACAAACCACGCATAATTCCGACTTTTACGACATAAAATACACGTTTTGGTCTTGTTATTATTGGAAATAAGTGGTAAAAGGATAAGTGTTTTCACACTTATTAAATCCCCTACACTTGACCATTGCAATGCCCTCATGCAATGCATTAAGTTTAAAGCACAATTTACATTTTCCATCATAAATAACCCACATTGGCCTTTATTAAATACTAAACATTTAAGGAAAAATAAAAAGATAGAAACAAGTAAAGAAATCAAAGACTTACATTGGGGTATTGGCTACCATGAATGTTTATCATCCTCAAGTTTCACGTTCCCCATCCAAGCTTAAAAACGAGATCATTGTTATTATAAGTTAGCAAACTAACACGAACTCATGTGGCACAATTATTCACTTAGACTCCCTTATTCCTAGGTGTATCTCTTATATTTTAATATTGTCTTAAATGATCACGAGGATGCATTGTTTGACTTATTTCGATAGTTTATTAGGCTGAAAATAAAGTAGGTTGATTTAATTAATAGTTAGCTAAAGGAGAAAATCTTTTAAAACTGCTTCTCGGGACCTCATAAAGTTCATATCTTGGCATAACTCGCTTCACGATTTGAGACCTTTCTCGGACCGATATTTGGCAGCGACTTCATACTTCAAATCTTTGAGAGACGTTCTTGAAATTATGGTCTTCTCTTCATAATAGGAATTTCTTCACTTGAAGTTTTGAGAGATTCTTCATATTTGGACCACGACTTCTTTATTTTTCTCCAATCTCTATTTTGGACTTTGATATACAACGATCTGCCTCCTTTTAGGACTTGGATCTATTTATCCTCATACCTTGTTAGGGCCTTTTTGGATAGACTTCTCCATGATCTTTTGGGGAGTATTTACTTTTTGTCGTGTGTCTTGATCCTTCATATTGATTTTCTATAAATGATTCTTCACATCACTTTTGGATCTTTAGCAACAAAATGTAGCCCTCATGCCTTGTTAGGGCCTTTTCGGACTCGCCAATCTTCGCATCCCGCTTCAACAAGTTATGCCTTGGCTATGAACTCTAATTAATACCGAGCAACTTTTAAACGATCTTGTGCTAGAAGCTAAGTAACTTTTCAAATCGTACAACCTTATTTATTGTAGATAAATTTATTAGCAAGCGATGGGAGAATAGGCTTATAATCAACTCACATAAATTCACGACAGAATACCAAACTTATAATTGACTCTATCATCTCTCGTTCTCCACAATTTAAAATCTCAAGGAATGAGACTCGTGGATGCTTAGCCAATTAAATTAAAGTTTTGGGTTTTCGAGTCATCTATAGGATCTTGCAAACTCTTAGACTTTTTCAAGTTTAGAATTCGTATTTTAAAGTTCCCTTAATAAACGACTCTCTAGGATCAATTATAGGAACTTGCGAAAAGTTCTTGTTCTTAACCCGTGAGAGTTAAGACTTTCGCGTTTTAATGTTCCCTATATAAAAGCCTAGCAAAACTTGACTTAAACACGTTAAGGATACTAGCTAGAGTAAACTTGGATAAGTAAACTCGGGTTGAGTCAAATATTCACGACTTTGAAAAATTTAAAACCACTTTATTAAAAAATTATTCTAGCAAAGAAAGTAAATAACGATAACAAAGGAAAATACTACTATACTACTAGGCCAAAATCGATTAAAAATTTTGAAAAATGTCGAAAAATCAAAATTTTCGGTTAAAATAAGGACAAATTCATGGAAAAGTGCACTTACTTTGATAAAAGTCCCCCCTACACTTAATATAAACATTGTCCTCAATGTTTAAGCATGTGGGAGTAAACTCCCCTACACTTATGACATTGTGCACGTTGTTTAAATCTTGCTAAGGAAAGGACAGCTATAGTGATTTCAATGTGAACATATAAGATATGAAATATTGAATCACGACAATTTAGGATAGAACCGGGATGACGGGTACACGGCATCACGGTTCGTCAAAAGTAATCGAGAATGGATCTTTGAAGCTTTAATCCCTGCACAGAAGAAGAAACAAGACAACAAACACATACGGGGCTCCCCCTACACTTATTATGAAAACGGTAAAGGATAGATCAACGGGTTGCCTCCCGATAAGCGCTTGTTTTTGTTAACCGAGTCACAAGCCTGACTCGACCCCGAACTAATTCAAGGGAAACATGGTGAGGGATGGAATCATCTCATGAGAGATGTCCTCACCAAAGTACAACTTCACGCGCTGGCTATTCACCTTAAAATTGGGCCCATTTGGCTGAGAAAGCTCAATGGTGCCATATGGGAAGACTTTGGCGACGGTGAATGGACCAGACCATCGGCTCTTCAGCTTTCCCGAGAAGATCTTCAACCGAGAGTTAAAGAGTAAAACTTGGTCACCAACGTGGAACTCTCGGTTCTTAATCCTTGAATCATGGATGATCTTGGTCTTCTCCTTGTAGATCAATGAGTTCTAATAAGCCTCATTCCTTAGTTCCTTGAGCTCGTTGAGTTGAATCTTCTAAAGATCGGCGACTTTGTTGATGTCGAAGTTAGCCCACTTCAAGGCCCAGTATGCCTTATGTTCCAGCTCGATTGGGAGGTGGCAAGCTTTCCCGTACACAAGACGATAAGGTGTACAACCAATCGGGGTCTTATATATGGTACGAAAAGCCCACAGAGCATCATCTAACTTATCGGCCTACGAGGCACGATGCTCTCCCACAGTACGCTCAAGAATTCGCTTCAATCTACGGTTAGATATCTCGGCTTGACCATTTGTTTGAGGATGATAACCGGTGGAAACACGGTGATTGACACCGTACTTAGGCATGACTCGAGCAAATTGATCATTGCAAAAATGAGTCCCGCGGTCACTGATGATAGCACAAGGAACACCTAATCGAGCAAAAAGCTGCTTCAAAAAGTTCACAACCACCCTCGCATCGTTCGTAGGGAGAGCTTTTGCTTCAACCCATTTAGAAACGTAGTCAACGGCTACGGGGATGTACTTGTTCCCTTTAGATGACGGAAACGGCCACATAAAGTCGATGCCCCATACATCAAAGATTTCACATTCTTGTATGAAATTTTGAGGCATCTCATCTTTATGTGTGATCTTGCCTTGTCTTTGGCAAGCATCACAACGTTTAACCATTTCATGAGCGTCATGATAAATGGTGGGCCAATAAAATCCAGAGTCGAATACTTTCTTCGCGGTGTAATTGGGACCAAAGTGACCACCGGTGGGTCCTTTATGGAAAGCATCAAGGATTTGTAAAGCTGCCGACCCATCAACTCATCGACGAATGACAAGATCCGCACATTGTTTGAAAAGGTAAGGGTCGTCCCAGAAATAATGTTCAATGTCTTTAAAGAACTTTTTCTTTTGTTGGGATGTTAACCCTTCCTTGAGAATACCACCCGCTAAGTAGTTTGCAATGTCCACAAACCACAGGGTGTCATCAAAATTGGAATTGATAGACATTAAGGCCTCAAGGGAAAAGAGTCATTTAATACAAGGTTTTTCGCCAAGTATAAAATAATTTCGTTCCAAGTCATTCGAATTGATTACTAGTAGAAAGTGCGACTTAGTCGTTCTTGGTGGAAAATAAAATGGTTTGATTATCTATCTTAAACTATAAGCAAATATAAAAATGTCGTTGATTAAAATAAAAGCTTTAAAAATTAAATTAAAAGTTTACTAGAAAAACACTTGGTAAAAATAGAGATTTCGGAAAGCGTGCAATTTTTGGAAATTAAAACGTAATAACTTTAAAACTTAAAACTTTGTAAAAATAAACTAAGACAAAACTCGTTCAAAATAATACTAAGTAAAAGTGCGGGAAAAATAAAATTTGAAAACTAAGAATAATAAAACAAAAACCTGAGTCAGATCGCAACACGATCGTACTCAGATCGCAAGATGGATCGCAGTGGTGGATCGTGACCACCGATCGCAACCTAGGGATCAGATCGCACTCAATGCGATGGAAAAGAGTGATCGCACTCAAGACGTGAGGGATCGCACTCACTGATCGCAACCACGATCACAACAAGTGGATCATGGTCTTTGATCGTAACCACAAGGATCACAGTCAATGCGATCGTACCCAAGAGATAGTCACTAGGATCGCACCCACAGATCATGGTATGGATCGTAGTCAAACAAATAAGTCTGGATCGCAATCAATGCGATCGTATCCAAGTGATCGTAACAAGTAAAACCCTCCTAAGATCGTAATGGAACACAAAGAGTAACTTACTCTCAAACGAATAAGCTGTTAATCCAATAAGCACTTACCAACTCTTAGCCAAGTCTAATTAAGCACAAATTTTACAACTTTTGAAATACTAAATACGGGAACTTTTGTAAAACGAACTTTAATAAGATAAAACTCTTAGGAAAGCTTAAAAGTAAATAAGCTAAGTACCAAATAAGCCAATAAGCATAATAAGCTCAAAGCTTAATTTGCACAAAAACATAGAAAGGATTAAAAAGATAAACCTTTTAATCACATAAACATCAAAATCAAACACGAAGCATTAAAATTCGGATAAAAAATAAACTAAAATCAAGAAAGGTAGAAAGAGATTAATGAACAAAAAGCTTAACTTGAACTTTTGATTAATGAATTCCAAATACAAGGATGAAATAAAGCTTAAACTTGAAAGATAAAAATGAAGAAAAGATGAATACTTAGTGAGAGAAAGTTAAAACTTTCTCTCTCTAAAAACTAAAGAAAGGAAAAAATGAAAAATAGCTAACCACCCTCCTAATGTGTTTAGGAGGGTATTTATAGGAAATGGGGGAGAGCATGTGTTGCCTCCTCTTTCTTTCTTCTTGGGTCGACTCGATTTAAATCCTTTGTCTTTCTCGACGTCGTCTCGGGATTTGAACTCGTCTTATCATTTTCTTCTATAATTAGACTTGAGTTCTTCGACTTCATCGAACTTCCTTCTTTTGACTTTTTCTTCGATAAATCTTCAGAATAGGCCTTGGACTTCCGTTCTTTTTGCACTCTTGATCTTTTGACTTCGTCTTTTCTCGTTTTCTTCGATAAAAGCCCGTGAAAGCCCGTGTTTTCTTCCTTTTTCATCTTTTGGTCCTAAAAGACAATAAAAACACAAACCACGCATAATTCCGACTTTTACGACATAAAATACACGTTTTGGTCTTGTTATTATTGGAAATAAGTGGTAAAAGGATAAGTGTTTTCACACTTATTACTCATAATTAAACCAAACGCCGGTTTCTTTCCTCTGTACCAAATTCCTATGCTGAAACCCGCCAAGCAGATCAAATTCTCCCAAACATTCTCGACTCCCTTGCCAAGCATTTCAACCCCTGATGATTTTGTGACGGATGGTAAAGTAGCTTATACCCTTTCACTACGTTTAATCAATAGAATCCATACAGAAACGGAAACTAGAACCACGACTACCACTGCAGATAAAAATATTATGGAAATTATGCCACCACTTAGCCTATTGCTAGACCTTTGCTTACAGATATTCACACGGAGGGGCTTTATGTCCCTGCCGTTGTTTTCATGACCATACGGTCTACCATTCCGGTTGTGTGATGATGACATAGATGGCGATGGAGAACACCTATCAATCAATAAACGATTATGATTATATGTGAAGAGAACTTCAGTTTGACATTCGTGTCATACATTTCGACCCATTTACTAAAACTAAAAAGCCTGTTTCAACCACTCCCGCCCTGGTGATTGATTGTTCAAAGGACCGGTTTCAGCCCGCACCTGTTACCATGTTTGTTTCAACCCATTCAACTATTAATGAGTCAACCTGGAAAAAGGCTCATTTTGAACTGTTGCCCAAACCCTCCTGACCCAGGCGATATCTCTATCTCTTAGTATAGAAGTAACTGGATACATTACAAACAAAACTTCATAAACACAAAAAAGAGCAGACTTAATAGGCACTTGTTTCAGTCATAATCTTTTATTGTAACCTCGCGTGTAAAATAAGAGCAACCTGTTGAAAAATCAAATCATACACTTATGTCAAAGTGGTGCATACTAATATGCTGCATGATCAAAAAACAAAAAGAATAACCCCTCTACATTTTGTTGTTAAAACTTAGTTCGGATTAGTGCAGTTTCGGCGTTAATTGAACAGCATTCATCCTAGCATGTGCCTTCGCACATACTTTGTTGTTCCTCTGCTTATGTGGATCCTGAATTGTATCATACTTATCCTTTTCACTCTAATATGATATAATCAATATGTGTAAATCGCATAAACTAGAGAACATTTTGGTAGATTTCGGAGTTCATGAAAGTGAAAGCACAATGCCCATTCACTACAAGAAAATGTGGGTTTAGTGACAAGTGGTATTTCGTCACTAAAGGCAAAAAGTCGTCACAGATCCTAATTTATTGACGAAAACTGAGTCGTCGCTTGTCGTCACAATACGTCCGTCACTAAAATTTTTTAGAGACGAGATTGCAAAAGATCGTCACTAATAAGTGACAAAACTAGAGTTGTCACTAAACTTTTTGACGACCTATTTCGTCACAAAATTTTGTCACTAATGACGAAAAGTCGTCACAAATTTTGGTCTCATTGACAAAATTTTGGTCACTACAATGATACACGTTCCTGCGGCTCGGATGAGTATTCTTGTTTATATCGCTACGGCTATAAACACGTTCTTGTTCCTATTAACAAAACATCCCCTTTTTCTTCGCTTTTTCGGAACCGGTATAGAAATGGGTGCTTTTTCTACGTTGTTTACCTTAGTTACTGGGGGGTTTCGGGGAAGACCTATGTGGGGCACCTTTTGGGTGTGGGATGCTCGTTTAACCTCTGTATTAATCTCGTTCCTTATTTACATGGGTGCACTGTGTTTTCAAAAGCTTCCTATCGAACCGGCTCCTATTTCAATCCGTGCTGGACCGATCGATATACCAATAATCAAGTCTTCAGTCAACTGGTGGAATACATCACATCAACCTGGGAGCATTAGCCGATATAGTACATAAATACATGTTCCTATGCCCATTCCAATCTTGTCTAATTTTGCTAACTCCCCCTTCTCAACCTGTATCTTGTTCGTTCTGGAAACACGTCTTCTTATTCCATCTTTTCTCGAATCTCCTTTAACGGAAGAAATAAAAGCTCAAGAAGGAATACCAAAACCTAGTTCACTCGCTGAGTCTCTTTGCATCCATGGCTGAATGGTTAAAGCGCCCAACCGGGCAAATTCGTAGGTTCGATTCCTGCTGGATGCACTTTTGACGTTCAGTTCAATCGCTGCTCACGGAATTGATACATATAGCTCGCCCTTATAGCTTATGGGGCACTTCACTCGCTCAACACTCGTTCAAAACATCCACTCTTTCTTCACTCGCTAGGGAAAGATAAAGGATAGATGACTGAAAATCGCGCTTATAGATCACAAACTATAGTCAGAGTAGGAGTTCCCATCCGTCGAGGCCTCATTTTACCTGCCCGGGACTGATTGGTTGCTTGTTGGGACAACCAAGGTCTGAACATTGTCCCACCTTCCTCATCGGGTTCCTCTTTGTTCATCATGGGGTTGTTGGGATAAAGGTGGGTTGGAGACGTGCGGGTACTCTTGATGCGAAAGGATATGGATCTAGAAGCTGAGATCAAAGCGTTAGTTCAAGATAAGAGCCCTTACGAACCAAGGCTTCTAAAGTTGCCGAAGGGTCCATCATCAAGAATTGCCTAAGATGTTCAGAAGCATTCCTAACAATGCTAGCCACAACGGAATACTCCGGCAAAACGGGTCGCCATTTCGCGGAATCGAACGCCCTAAGAGGAAGATTTCATTTGCTTGCTGTTTCGTAGAACGAAGTTGATCCATGGTCATCAGGATGTCTATGTTGAAAGAGAACCTAACCTGAAGAGTCATTGGTTTTCCAGGTCGGAAAATGAAGTAAACAACTCAGGTGGACAAGAGGCTAACCACTCAACTGATGAGTCAGCTATACTTTTTAAAAATAGCCTAATGAGGAGACGATCGTAACCTCTGAGCTCAAAGATGGAAAGCATATTTTTTTTCAGGTTTTGCATAGCTTCCCAAGCGCCCGGCTTTCTTTTTGGGTTCCGAAAGGCAGAGTAGCTTTTCAGCATCGAGTAGGGTATGGGATAGAGTTCGAGTGAGGTATCAACCATAGATTGCGGAACTTTCGAGATGATTCCTTGCGAAAGCCAACGGAGTCTGTACTGTAACTCAACCTTCTCATCCATGGAAGGATTCCTTATTCGATGATAAATGTCAATCGAGTGGACCCTCATTTCCAGAGAGAGAATCAGGCTGCACAGAAGGGGGAAAGCCCTCCTACTGAGCAAGATCATTATTTAATATTAATAAGGAAGCACTTAACTTAGGGCAGCCAGTCTCACTTCACACAGCACAGCGCCTTGCTATTTGCATTCATCCTTTTAACTTACCGAAGCGAGGATCTCATGCTATCGTTGAACGGCTACCGAACCGCCATACTCAGGTAACCGGTCTAGGTTCCAAGTACATCAACACCTCATAGCTACTTAGGGCCGCAACGCACTAAGGATTTTCGCTCTAGCTAGGCAATGCAAGGAGGCCTCTTTCGCCATTCTTTCTAAATGATAAACTATTATTAGTTCAGTTCGGTAGAACATCGATGATAGGAGAATTTTTCCACTGGTATTCTACACTCGATCTCTACTCCCCGAAAGCTCACTCACAGTCTATGGCTCACTTAGGGCTAGAAAGATAGGCTTCTTCATACAAAGCCAGCCGGGAACCTTATTTCGACAGATCAAACTAGCTAGGATCGAGGATTCACGCCTTCCCTTCCGCTTACACCATTTCTTTGTGAATGAAGTTAGATGACACCGTTCTTATTACTATGACTTTCAAAAAGAGTTTCCATATCTCGGTAATGGGGTCTGTTGATTCGGAATCGTGGGATGAGTAGATGTAACAGATGATGAATCTTTTTTTCTATCTCTGTCACTCTATCTTTGTTAGTGCCTTATATTAATAACTGATGAATCAAAAACAAACTGTCAATTGGTATTTTTTATTATCCTCGTATCTGGAAACTTAGGTAAGTTTTTTAAAATAAAAGAGTTCTAGTTATTATAACTATATAAAAATGTATCTCATTTAGCTCCTTCATGCCTATTAGAATATAACTACTTATTTCGGTTTTGGTGGCTTCAACTATAACCCCAGCTCTCTTTATGGGTCTGAGGAAGACTTATTATAAATTCATTGAATGAACAATTCAAAAAAGAAATCTTTCTTTGAGATTCCAGGTATTCTATAGTTCCTTCCCGCGTCAATTGCCAATTCTTGGTCATTGAGATTCATGGGCGATTCGGATGTTTATTTAGGTTTGGAACCCTCTCCTTTTCCCCTTTCAAATAAATCGAAATGATTGAAGTTTTTCTATTTGGAATCGTGTTAGGTCTAATTCCTATTACTTTTTGGCTAGATTATTCGTAACTGCATATTTACAATACAGACGCGGCGATCAGTTGGACCTTTGATTCATTAACATCTCTTTTTTATTGACTTCCTCCTTTTTTATCCGCAGGAGGTTCAATTCAGGTTGCTGTTCAAATGAGTGAAGTTATTGAATTCTAATTAGACCTAACAAGAACAGAATCACGCTCTGTAGGATTTGAACCTACGACATCAGGTTTTGGAGACCCACGTTCTACCGAACTGAACTAAGAACGCTTTCTTATCACAGTAGATACGACTAAAAAAGGATTCTTTTTGTACCCCCAATACTAAACATAAACATGCATATAGTCTCATAAAATGAAAATGATGTATGTCCGAATCGATCTCAATGGATCCCTCGTGACTGCCCAGAGGAGAAGAATAGGTAGGGATGACAGGATTTTTGAACCTGTGAGATTTTTGACCCAAAACAAAGGCGCTACCAAGCTGCGCTACATCCCTTTCAATTGGTCTACAGTGTCATTGTATAGAATCCCTGCCATGTTTTCCACATCGGCAATGCACCTCCATCGATATTCAATTTCTCTTGCCATTTCTTCTTTATTGATTTATATACTCATCATCATCCCGCCGATCCCACCAACGCTTTCTTACTTATCTTATGAGCAAAAAGGGTTCTAAATAATCAGCCCTTTGAATTGAATAAGCGAGGCTTTTCCGATAGAAAGATTTGCATGTGACAGAGATCCCAATTCCGTGTATCCGGTTAATCAAGCCCCGCCGCCAGCTTCCACGCAGACAAAAAAAGTGAGCGCCTAGCGCGAAAGGTTGCTTTACTAAGTAATATAACGTTAGCGCTTTAGTTTGTTTGATTGCTCGTTAGTTTCTTTTTCAATAAGGGGCGGAGCTTGAAGAAGCGAGCCTAGAGTATCAGCGCAACCTATTCCTTTTTTCAGGCCCCTTTTATATTCTATTAGTAAAGCGCTAGCGCCCCTATAGAGTCAGGATATTCTGCTATCAATGAAACCGAAAGAAAGAAAAAAAACCAGTGCCTTTCGTATAGATCGAGACTTGTAGCTTGATTCTTTACTCATTCCATACTGGGAAGAATTGCAGGCGATAACACTTCTTCCGATTTCTTTCTCAATGATATCCGACGATCAAGACAATTCCCGTGAAAGTCTTCCATAGAAGTGAATTCTTATTCTTACGAAGCAAATTACATTTCCTATTGATTTGTCCCCTGGACCTATTCTGATTCTAAATTATCCGTCGCTACACTGTTCCCAAGGACTAGCAGAATCGAAATAGCGAAATTCTTGGCATAAATACAAAAAAAAGTCGTCACTATAATGATACACCGATGACAAAAGAACCAATACTACAATGATCATAATGTAAAAGATAAAAGTTATTTGGCATAAATACAAAAAAAGATTTTGCTCGCAAATATAATACTATTAAAGATGGTATATATTTCAAACGACAAATATTAACTGCGCAGCAAGTTTAACGTCAATGCGTATCATACAAGCTTGATTACATGTATACGTCATTAATCCTACAAAGTAGAGCTCCATTACATGTATGTAAGTGTAATGAAAACATTCATAAAAGAGTATTTCCTGCATCTTATGTTCAACTCAATGTCCGGAAACTATTTCTAGCAATGTTATGTTCAACTCACTGTCTTGAAATCATAGTGTCCGTAAAATGAAATCATCACTGCAAAACAACAACAAAATAAGATAATAGGCCTGATTGAAATTTAACTTTTCCATAAAGTACCTTTTACAAAATTATACACATCATTAAAAATTTGGTCACCAAATCATCACGGAACGGAATAGTCACATATCTTTCACCCATTTTCTATTACACATCTGACCTCTTTGAATTCCACCCTAAAATACATTTTAACATATCTTTCAAGTTTCACCCACCATAAAAGAGCAGCATCGTCTTTACTTTTTCAATGATCAGGTTAATGTTCTTCAATACATTTTGCTAAATAAATTACGGAGTAATAAAATTTAAATAGTTAAGTATTATAGCTAATTCAAATTCCTTTTTTCGTATGACTTTCACTTCTAATGGGGTAAAATAAGTGATTGTTGTCATATTTGAGAGTATTCTTGTTTAATGGGGTGTTTGGGATTGCCTGCTTGCCTAGATAAGATGGATGTATGTAAATTATGAGACTGGACAATATTTTAAATAAGGGGGTGTCCATGCTACCCAAATGGGTTATCGGGTTTCTTCGATGTATGATAGCTCAATAAGCTGAGTTACTGTTTCTATATGATTCTCCGAACACCCCTTATGATTATTTGAATGGTTATACTTTTAACAAGTATTCTCAAAGCTTAACTTTGTTTGTTATTGTTTTTAAATGCGATTAACTAAGGGGGTGTTTGTTTCGTCATTTGGTTTTGGGCTTATGTTTCATAATATCACTTTTTGTGGCTTATCTTGAAACTTTTCGGCTTATATAAGTTTATTATTATGTCATAATGAACTTATATAAGCTGAAAAGTTTCAAGACCAGCCACAAAAAGTGAGCCTACGAAACATAAGCCGAAAACCACATAAACCAAACGTCAGCTATATACGCCAAAATAGACACCCCCTAACTCAGTTTTAACATCATATATAAATTGTTACAGCTGATTGTTTGATTTTCGCGTAATTACTTTTAAAAATACAATGTCAAACCTCAAGTTCAATTTTGCATGAGAGTCGGTATTGATGTGATGTGTTAGGTGTATAGTCTATGCTAACTATTCTGTATTTAACATGAGAATCGTTGGAAGAGAGAGGACTTACAAATTCTTGAGCAAGTTGTACGCCAGGGAGACGAGATAGTTGATCCATCCCATTTTCTTTTTGATGTCTTCATTCTCTACAAAGTAGTATAGATTTCTGTGAGTTGCTCCACCTTTTCCTCATTAGCCAAAATTTGCTTCTTTGGAGCCGAACGCTAGGGGTGTCCATTATTTGGATTTGACCCACGAAAACCGAAAACCGAACCGACCCGAATTACAACCGAACCGAAAATTGAATTCGGGTTATGGGTCATAACCGAACCGAACCGAACTACTAATTTGGTTTTCGGGTTGGGTATGGGTTTGACAATCGGACCCGAAAACCGAACCGAAAACCGAACCGAAAACCGAAATTGTACAAATATATGTTTTTATATATATATTTTTATATATTAAATAATTATTAAAATTAAATCTTAATATAAAAATACAATTTTTATACTTGAAATAATTTCTTTTCGGGTTATTCGGGTCAACCCAAGAACCAAACCGAATTCAAATTCGGTTTTCGGTTCGGTTGAGATCTAGTTCGGTTCGGTTCGATTTTCGGGTTGACCCAGGGAAAAAAATTAACCGAATAAACCTAACAACCCAAGAACCGAACCGAAGGACACCCCTACCGAACGCCCTTTCAAATGCCTGGGAATGCGCTTAAGCCATTTATAACAAATCTCGGCCGGTGTTGAAGATGAAGCAGCTATGTTGCTTTTTATATTACACTACTACAAAAATGAGCTTTTAGACCGGTTCAAAACGTCTTTTAGACCGGTGACCCAACCGGTCTGTATTAGGGGAGGTCTAAAAGGTGAAAACCATATAGACCGGGTGAAGAACCGGTCTAAAAACAGTTTTTTTTACAAACCGGTGATTACAATATAACCGGTCTAAATGTGGTTAATTTTTATAAAAAAAAAATGCAATCCAAAACATCACCATTTGTATACAGTTTATAAGCTATCTCATACAACCCTGTCTATAAGCATTTTTTCATGCAAAAAATGCTTATAAAGAAGACAATATATTATTGCTTATTGCAACTACTTACAAAAAGGTTGTTTCGGATTGTACATTATGCTCGACAATAGACAGATAATAAGAAACATACATTGGTTTTAAAAGAACTTTGAAACACGAAAATAAAGTACTCTTTGTTTGGGGAGAGATCAGTTACATACTCATTTTAATTACAAATTGACAGCCCTAAATACTAAGCTCAATAACGCCACCATTTTCCATCAGCCATGTTCTCGCCAATAACAATTGTACAGTCATGCAAGGCTTTCACAATCAAATCTACAAATACAAAGAGTTGCTAATAAATGATAGTTTACACAAACACTACAATGCCAAATAAAATGTTGCCAATATACATTAAAACGAAAATGACATATTACCTGGCTTGAGAAGAATGAAAACACAACTCTCAAAACGGCCAAGTAAGATCATTATATACTCCTGGATCATAGCAATTTATAAAACATTATATACTTCTGGATCGTAGCAGTTTATAAAACATTCAGATAGACTAAGCAACGCATCAAATCACAATGCACTTACAGATATATAATAATCACATGAACAAAACATCATGAGTTATATCCCGCGGGAGAAAGAAACTAACGAGATATCCAATTATCTAGAGTATGAGCCATACATAGTTTATTTATCTAGAATAAAAATAAACCCATAACTAAAATTTCAGAGATAGATAATCAAAGTGTGCATTTAGCGGTTTAATGTATAACGGTAATAGATAAAGAGGTGGAACAACATGGACAACAACTCAAGCTGACCCATTGCAAGTATTGTAACATATTCTGCTATAAAGCATCCTCAATGGTCGGCCATACCTGAAATGCGTTAATGATTATCAAAACTCCACCATAAAAACATATGCAAAACAGAGTCATAATTTTAAGAAAATGCTCACAAGTCTCCTTCCATATTAGCGTTGGATAAATAGACTAATAGACTTCTGATATCATGACATACAACATAAAACATTAAAACTTATTAACAATCTATAAATAGTTAGATTATTACAACAATTAGAGGCTGATTTTCTTGATAACATTGAAAGTTAGGAACCAAATTTGAATTGAATATCGTGAAGCAAGATAAATTTATTCCGATTAAAATGGTGTGACTAAAACACTTTCTTGGAAAAAAACATAAATTGGCAAAACTTCTCTAGTTCTCTAAGGACTCTTACCAAACACGAGGTGGGCATTTCAATGTAATTGCGGGCAATCCATTTTGACATTGCTTTGCTTAGTATTTTCATCAAACAGATGGTGATTGTATCATATTCAACCAAAACTTCAACATTCCGACTCATTTAATTAATGTTTCCAAAAACAAATAGATAAGTACCTTATAATGAACATAAAGCAAAAGTAATCAAAAATAAGAACTTCAATTAAAAAAAGATCGAGTGCTCACTTAAACTGTTGAGGATTCGGGTTGAAAGATCCCTAATCTAGATCTCTTTAGTTGCTGTGTGGCATACCTGGACCTTGATAGATTCGAGCTAAAGTTGTGGATGAAATTACTAAAATAAAAAGTTATAATTTTCAATTTGAGTGTATGTACGAAATTAATCTTAGAAAATTATTAGTGGTCTGTGAAAATATTTGAAGTTTTGAGAGACTTTTGAGTTTGGCGGGGTATGAAAATTTTTGAGATTTCATTTGGCCGCCTAAAACATGAAAGTGAAAAGGAAAGCTATTTGAGCCGGTGCTTAAGGTAGCAGGTCTATTAGGCGGGGTCTAAATAACTTTTTAATATTTAGACCGGTGTTATGATTTTAAACCTGTTTGTATTAGTTTTGGTGGGCTTAATTCCTCAAATAAACCTGTTCGTTGCTGAGAGGGTCTTAATATGGAGGTCTAAAAGGCCTTTTTTTGTAGTAGTGTTACTCTACAAAAACCAAACTCTATTTTATCATACAGATCCCAAATATATAATCGTATATGATTATATGTAAGTTTGAGTAATATATATAAATAGAATATACCCAAATTTTTTTAGCTTTTTCGTTGACCAGTTCCTTCTTCTTCTTTATCTTATGAGCAATCCAAAACTGATCTATCTCTGTTACTACCTTACCCTTTCTTCTTTTCTGGTTTATAAAAAATGCAAAATAAAGAAAAAGTTAGTAACCGACATTCTGAGACGGTTTAAAAGGCTTTTTTGATGAATTCTGAAATGTATTAAGCTTGTCATTTTTATCAAAAGAGTTCCTTGGAGGTCCTGTCCTACACAAATACAAAAATACTATTCAGCACATGAATACAATAAGGAGCACAAATAGCGGCTAAACATAAACTATATATGCAATCACAATAATTATAGACTTTCTGGTTTATATAACATTCGCAAGATAGTTAGCATCTTCTATTGATGGTTAAGTATATGCAACCTTCACAGACGTTGTTTCATCAACTATCACATAAGTGCGACCTTCATCACACTCGTTTAATACTTTTTCTCCTACATAGGTATCCACTATTTGTTCAACCGTTGTCTCACTGAATCACCATATTGAATTACTGCTTGTTGTGTACGGACGTAACACAGGTGCAACCACTGCCACCATGTTTTGCGTATGGTTTACCGACCTTAGATGGCTCGGTTTGATGACGAGTTCTATGACGGGTCAAATACAGGCTTTACGGGTCTGGTTTGACTAGCAATCATTCTTTTGTTAGTTTGCTATCATTGTAGTCCAGTAAGTATGAATATGTAATAATTGTAAACTATTTAACTACAATAATGGCTACCTTTTCTAATATATGCTGCAACTTGGGTAAGCATCAAACACACACCTTGGTCTCTAGGCGACTCCTGACCCATTTAAAAACCGTCTTTCAGGTAAAAAAAAATTATAGAACTTGTTTGACTGTCTGTATTAGCATTAACCCACAACCCACATTGACACATTTTTTAAGTGAGTGGCTCGAAAGTGTCCCTTCTATCTGTTAGGATGCGCCTAGCAAACACAATGGCTATTTTGAGATAAAATGACCGAGGCCTAGAGGGCCTTTTCAGCAAATGATATCCCATGAGTATTAAAACATGAATTCACGTGACACTCCCATAATGATTAAGAACTGAAACTGAGACAAGAATCCAGTTAGAACAATCTTAAGTTTGAAACACTGTAACAAACAAGGAATACACAGGAGAGGGTTGGCTTACACTCTGGGATTCCATAGCTGATCTACTATTTGTTTCTAGTTGTCTATTACAACGTCTTACGCTATTTTTTAAGCTTTAAATAGGGAAATGTTGTCCATTTCAGTGACTATCTTGTGAAATAATGTGTGCTAGTTATTCTCTGGTCTTGTGGTGTTATTATCTAACCTGCAATCACTTCCTAGACCCCTCAAACCATTACTTCGGCAGACTTTTGATTATTTTCTTTTGTTTCTTATCGTGTATTTTTAGTTTTCTACTATTCCTCGGTTAAAGGTATATGTAATTTATTGTGTATGTTTGAGTACCAGCTTAATCTTGCTAGTCACTAATATACCTCGGCCTAAGTAGAATATAAAGAGCATCTGTTTTATATTTGATAGATGGAATATCAGAATGCTAGAAACAGAGTTGATGATTACTAAAAAGTACAAAAAAAGGAAAAAAAAAATCGGACATGCTTAATGCTAATCAGTTCTGAGTATTTACCTGAAACAGCCTATTTGCTGATCCATTTGACTTATGCTTCACTTTTCGGTAAGATGGGTTCTCCGTCTCTTGTTGTCTTTTCCGATTCATCTAGTAGCAATGCAACCTAAAAGAATTTTATAACAAATCATTAGCATCCGCTAAATAGATTACACAAACCAAATGTCAACAAAATGAAGTAGTATCCACATGATCTAACAGAAAGTAATTTTTATTCAAATTGCCTAGCATTTTATTCAAATCACCGGCACAAACAAAACAATCGATGGCACAAACAAAACAATCTACATCATCTTCACCGTTATCTTCACCTTCATCTACATCATCTTCACTATCATAAGTCTCACCATATTCAGTCCACCTTATAAAATCAAGAGAAATTCCCTTTTGCATCAAATGCGAATATACAACTTTCTTTTGCGGACGAAAATTATGGCAAATTTTACAAGGACATGGAACTTCTAAAGACTCGTCTTTGTCACGATATGCGAAATCAAGAAATTTCATTACACCCAATTCATATCTAGGGTCTCTCAGCCTATGAGCTATGTTCGTCCAAGACTTGTCGATATGCTCTAGTTGAACAGAACACAATTTTCCTAATACCCTGAGAACATATGGAGGATGTAATACGTATGTAGTACTTATCAGAATGTTATATTAATTATTTTTGCATACTTTTTCTATGATGTTATAAATTAAAACTAAAAACTAAAGCTAATGAGTGAAGAATAAATATTTTTGCATACTTTTGCTACAGAGAACTAAACTCAAATTTGATGTCCTGAATTTGACAACAAGGTATGATTGACTCATAATATGACTTAGCATAATAAATATTAATTCTGAACATGTAAAAGGTGTTCTGCCCTTCGAGATATCAATGACTTAGCATGTACAAAAGAACATAAGTGGAACACTTCTTGAAGTATGTTGAATATAACGGACTTTGTGAAAATTATATGCTTTAACTTGGGGTATACAAAAAAAGGTATGTTTTATTGAAAAAAAAAAATCCTTTGAGGGACATCACTTTTATACAGAACAATAGAACATGTACTAGTAACACATAAACCGAAGACATAAACTAGAGGTGAGGGTGCAGATATACAGTCTTTACAGCTAACATTATACAAGTCGAAAGTTTAATATGATGCTTACTACCTTGTCTTAATATAAGAAAACAACTAAGCACACTAGAGAAAATGATTTGTAAACTTTTGACAAACGACTTTGCATCCTAAACTAGAGGTGACAAAAAAATATCCATATTATTATTTTTGTTTCTACTGCCATATCGAAGACATACCTAATTTATAGAAATATAGCATGTTGTACCTATGATGGTAGCCTAATAGCGTAATTCAGAGGTCGCGGGTGTAAATCTCGCTGCATGTCCCTCCAATAGTGGCTTTACACAGTTTAGCTCTAATGAGTTAAGTGTGAGATCGGTGGCCTGCAAGAGGACAAGTGTCCCTTTTTCTTACGAGTTAAAATGTTGCATAAAAATGGCTCTATAAAACCCGAAAATCAACAAAACTACATACGTTTTACCTATATCACTGCACCTTCATCGTTTTATCTAAGTAGATCTTTTATTAAAGTAATGGTTTTTTACTGTGAATCTGTATAGGACTCTCCACTATAGTAAGTACATCAGGTTTTGTTGTATTACGGTGGGCGTAACCAACTTTGAGGCACAGATTGCAGAGGGCTACTCGATAAGAGTATCGCAACCCCCCAACTTAATGATCCTACGAAATGACAAGTACAAGAGATTATTCAATTTCTAATTTGTTTTGTCCAAGAGATTATGAAACGCAAAGTCAAGTACAGCCACGTTATCAATTAGGCTAAAAATTAAATAACAGTACCCAAGATCTATATGACCCAAAAAGCTTATGTCCACATCCCACATCGCTACAGAGCTGCTGATACAAAGTAGATGGCTAAGTCATCTAGGCTAGTCTCACAGAGCTGCTGTTCTGAACCGACAAACAAGCTAACTCTCGGTTGGGAGATTAGCATAGCTAGCTCAGTGCATAAACTATTAAGCAAAATCAATTCATACATAGGCTGAACCGAAATAGCGATACTAAACGCTAACTGGTCCTTATCAGTTTTAATAAGCTAATAAGTTATCACGCCGCACCTTTTAGATAAGCTACCTCTATAAAAGAACTAATAAGCTACCTCCATAAAAGAACTGATAAGCTAAAAAGTTCACGAATAAGTTTTAATAAGCAACCTTTAAGCTGGGCGACACGAATAAGCACCGATCAAACACCAAATCAACCACGAATCGAACACCAAATCGACCACGATTCGAACACCAAACAGATCACGAATCGAACACCAAATCGAGCACGAATCGAACACCGAATCGAACAACGAATCAGCACGAATCAAACACCGAATCGAACACCTAATCAGCACGAATCGATCAAGAGCCGATGACATGAATACATGCCAATGACCATACAACTTTGGTTGAATGACCATTTTATCTATGGGCGCTACTATAATGACTCCCTAGCCTACATAAAAGGTACAAAAAAGTACCACTCACTTGTGTTTGTCTTCCAGTTTACACTCCAGCGCCAGTTTTTTATCAGTTTTGTTCTTTAGTTTTTGGCAGTTTAATATTTTTTTTACCTATATGATATTATAATTTTCGTTCCGTACTTTCAGTTTCCTAGTTTTATAACATATACTAAATTATAAAAAATAAAAAAAAAATTCAAAAATATAGAAGGGGGGGGGGGGGGGGGGGGGGGTGGGAGGGGTACATATGGTGATTTTGAGGGGTATGTATATCCTTGCCCTTTATCAATGAGCATGTAGTGATGAATAATTTAAGCAGGAAAGTAATAGCATGCATATGGACACACGTTGACCCGAAGCGAACCGACTAAACCCAAAACCGAACTGAATAAGGTCGGTTCGGCCCGGTTTGTCGGGTCGGTTGGTTTTCATGATAAGTGCAAATAAGCCTGATCTTAAGGTAAAGGTTTTAGCTATTTTACATGTGTTTATGTGACGATAGGCTTAAACCTCGCGAGTCAATCCTACAAACCGTAAGTTAAGCCGGAGTAAACAAAGTTCTGTACGCTTATGGCACAGTTTTGGGTACTTCTGACACGCTTTACCCTTTTGACTTGATCTATTTTTAACTAAAGGTGCTATTTTTATGTTTGTTCCCAAGATATCGGCTTGGTGCAAATAAATTTGAAGATGATGTAAAGATTAATTGAGTACCATTTTTCAGATATCAGCTGATTTTGTCATATATTGAACCAAGCTCTGAATTCCTGCACATTACAAGCTCATCACTCAACTTGGAAGACGGTATTGGGTGCTACTTTTTTTTTACTTTAAGAACTGTTCATTATAAAACTTCCTGCACACAGTAGGATTTTGGTTGTAAAGCCAGTGACATTTTGGTTAAAAAAGATGGCTTACAAAGATATACGTGCAGATAAGCACCCACTGCAATTGAAAATCACAGCTTCTATATCGATTAAAAACTTAATTTGTAGATGTCACAGCTTCTTTATCGATTAAAAACTTAATGTGAAAATCAAGAAGAAATACTTGCCATACCTGTTTTCAGTTTATAAAACCAAATCTATAAACGGTTTTTGACGATAAACACAGACCTTCCACATAAATAAGATCTTTAAACTCATGAGGATCAAGATCGATTAAAATAAGTACCTAATAGTTGAGCGCTCAAGCCTTCAAGGTTTCAAGTCATATCGATATATATAGGTCAAATCCGAGAAACTATTCAAATTAATGGTCCATGGGAATTTTTTTCTAGCTCCTTAATATAGAAAAGGTTAACCAAGATTTATGTCTGCTTTAGTCATCAAGGGTCTGGCTCTTTACAAGACTCAGCTGGTGACTTGACTTCAAGATCAGCGTTGGCTGCCCAAATTGTAACTGTATTTGTGAACGGAGAAACATAAGGTTTCTGCATATTTTCACAGTATTTATTTTCACCTTTTTTCTAAGAAACAAGGAAAAACTTGTAACATGATTCTGTTATTACATGTAGAACCAAACTTAGTGAATAATTAAATGATGTTAAGGTTAAGTTTTGATAAAAAAAAAAATAACAAAAACACTGTGTTATTACATGTAGAACCAAACTTAGTGAATAATTACATGATTCTGTTATTACATGTAGAACCAAACTTAGTGAATAATTACATGATTCTGTTATTACATGTAGAACCAAACTTAGTGAATAATTACATGATTCTGTTATTACATGTAGAACCAAACTTAGTGAATAATTAAATGAACTAAATGGCTCAATTCCTTCATCGCTTGGTGGTTTGACGTCTTTGAATATTCTTACTCTGTTCCTAAACCAACTCTCTGGACCCATTCCAATTGAATTAGGGAATATGAAGTCACTAACTGCTTTAGCTTTAAGCCAAAATCAACTAAATGGCTCAATTCCTTCATCGCTCTGTGATTTGACGTCTTTGAATATTCTTACTCTGTTCCAAAACCAACTCTCTGGACGTATTTCAATTGAATTTGGGAATATGAAGTCTCTAACTGATTTAGAATTGAGCCATAATCAACTCAGCGGTTCAATTCCTTCATCGTTGGGTGAGTTAACGTCCTTGCAAATCCTTTCTCTGTTCCAAAACCAATTCTCTGGTCCCATTCCAATTGAATTAGGGAATATGAATTCACTAACTGCTTTAGCTTTAAGCGAAAATCAACTAAATTGCTCAATTCCTTCATCGCTCGGTGATTTGACGTCTTTGAATATTCTTACTTTGTTCCAAAACCAACTCTCTGGACCTATTCCGATTGAACTTGGGAATATGAAGTCTCTAACTGTTTTAGAATTGAGCCATAATCAACTCAGTGGTTTAATTCCTTCATCGTTGGGTGAGTTAACGTCATTGCAAATCCTTTCTCTGTACACCAATCAACTCTCCGGGCCCATTCCAAGCGAATTAGGGAATATGAAGTCTCTCACTGAATTAGGTTTATTCGAAAATCAACTAGATGGTTCAATTCCTTCATCGTTTGAAAACCTGAGAAGCCTTCAGAATTTGTCTCTCGGCGTGAACAAGTTATCCGGTCCTATACCACAAGGAATCGGAAGTCTACAATTGTTGATGCTAGAGCTGGAAAACAATCAGTTGTCTGGCCAATTGCCTGATGATTTGTGCCAAGGGGGGAAGCTTGAATATTTAACTCTAAGTCATAATCAACTCTCTGGTCCTATTCCAAGAGGGCTATGGAATTGCTCCACCTTAAAAAGAGCATGGTTCGATTTTAATCAATTTTCTGGAGATATATCGAATAGTTTTGGTGTCTACCCAAGCTTAAATTACTTTGATGGCAGTCATAATAAATTGCATGGGCAACTATCTCAAAACTGGGGTAAATGCAAAAAATTGACTACATTGAAGATGGGACATAACAACATCAGCGGTAGCATACCAACAGAATTTGGAAATTCAATTCAAGTGCTCGATCTTTCTTCTAATCATTTGGTTGGTCAGATTCCAAAGGAGTTTCGGGAAATGAAAGGTTTGTTAAATTTAAACTTGAGTGATAACAACCTTTTAGGTGTTATACCACGAGAGCTTGGATCATTAACTCAACTCAGTTTTCTTGACCTATCGAAAAATAGGTTAAACGGGTCATTAGAAAGATATATAGGTGATTGGGTACAAATCAATCACATATATCTCAGTAATAACAACCTCAGCGGAAAGATTCCATCGGAGATCGGTAAATTAGGTCAACTCAACGTTCTTGATCTATCTTGGAATTCACTCACAGAAGAGATACCATCGGAAATTGGAAGTTTAAAAAGTTTGGAAACGATGAATCTTTCCCACAATAAGCTATCTGGTTCTATTCCTAATGGGTTCCGTGACTTGCCAAGAGGGATTCATATCGATTTGTCTTACAATGAGCTTAGAGGTCCGGTTCCCGGTTATGATGTCTTTCTAAATGTGTCCGGAGAAGCATTACAGGGAAACGATGGTCTGTGTGGACATGTTACAGTTTTGAAACTTTGTGAAAGTCAAATAACAATGAAGAAAAATAATCATTTTCATCATAACCTCATCCTTATAACTATGCTCCCACTTTTTGTGGCTCTATTACTTTTATTTATGTGTGGCCTCATTGCATATCGACGTAGAAAGATAACTTCTCCACAAGAACCATCAGTCGAAGAAGGTCGCAAATTTTTCTCAATAACAAGTTTCGATGGACAGGGATGTATGATGAAATCATCAAGGCAACAAATGATTTTGATGATGAATATTGTATTGGGATGGGAGGATACGGTACTGTGTATAAAGTAGTGTTACAACCCAACAATTTAGTAGCTGTGAAGAAACTTCATTCGTCATCCAAGAATGACGATCATATAGGCTTCGTAAATGAGGTACGAGCATTAACAAACATAAGGCATAAAAACATAGTTAAACTCTATGGATATTGCTTCCATCCTCGTCAGTCATTTCTGATTTACGAATATCTTGAGAAGGGAAGTTTAAAATAGCTCTTAAGCAGCGATATCACAGCAAAGGAAATAGATTGGCTGAAAAGGGTAAGAATTGTTAGGGCTGTAGCGAATGGTTTGGCTTATATGCACCATGATTGCACACCACCTATAATTCATAGGGACATTTCTGGAGCTAATATTCTTCTCGATTCTGATTATGGGGCACATATCTCGGATTTTGGAACAGCGAAGCTTCTAAAGGTGGATTCATCCAATTGGACTGCGGTTGTAGGCACCTATGGCTACATTGCACCACGTAACTACCATGTATACTAAACTTATCTATATGTACTTCTTCTCAAGTTTCAGATTTATTATTACATTTTATCATAATCTGATATAACCATTTTTTGTATTCTCGTGTTTCCTTTCATGTAGAGCTTGCTTATACGATGGTGGCGACAGAGAAATGCGATGTGTTTAGTTTTGGAGTTGTTGCACTAGAAAAGTAATTATGGGAAAGCATCCTGGAGAACTTATATCATCTCTACCAACATTGTCTATTGATGATCTATTGCTAGCCAATGTAGGAGATAGACGGATTCCGCCACCATCATCTCTAGTTGAGAAACTAGCTCATTTAATTTTGAATGTCTCACGGGCATGTTTGAACTACAACCCGTAGGAAAGGCCAACAATGCGCCACGTCACAGAGTTGTTGTCAGTGGATGATCGACTTTGGATGAAAATGCATGTATCTATAACTTAGTGCTAGCTGGGTCTGTTGTACGAAACCGACAACAAACCCGAAGTTCGATAACGCGGAACCGCTAGATCGCGAGTTGTATCGAGCACAAGTAGCGAACACGAGAGAGACTACAAAGAACCGACAAACATATATGCACACGGTATACCCTCAACTACCCCTTTATTAATAAACCCTAATAAAGACTACATTGAGGAAGAAGAATTCAATGAACAAAGATCCCCCCTCATCCCTATTTATAGAGATGAGGGGGGTAGGCACCTTCCTAATACAAGTTTATTCCTAATCTATATTACAAAGTACACTTAAGTCCCTAAACTATATTTAAGTTTACTCCTAAATTCCAACAATTTCCACCTTAGGAGTAACACTTAAACATAACCGATACTCAACACCCTTTACCGGTGTTGGAACCTCGAACCGGGAACCACCTTGTCGACCAGGCATTGTACTTCTGTAATTACCCTAGATTAGCTTCCATAAACTCCTTCACGTTCTTCTTCTCAGCAACATTACCCTCCGCACCCTCTTGACCAGGTACTCCGGTTACCGTAATGTTTGCTCCCACCTTTATACCAAGGTGTACCTTTTGCTGCTCATTTACCAAGCAGTCCGTGTTTGTCTTTTCTTCAGGTTGTTTATCCTTCAACCGTCTTTGAGCCACTGCAGCATGATTGTTACTAACCTGAAAAACCTCAGCTTCACAATCTTCTTGAGCTCCATGCAATTCCACCTCAAACCGTATTTGAGCCATTGCAACATGATCATTACTATCCTGAAAAACCTCAGCTTCACGATCCCCTTGAGCTCCCTGCAGTTCTACCTCAAACCAAACACGTTTATCAACCTGTACTCCATGGACTTCTGTTTTAACAGCAGGACCAAGTTGTTTGAACCCAACTTGTTTATGACCTCCATGCTTTTGTACAGTAGACCCATCGAAATTTTCGATGTCAAACCTAGTTATTGAACTAGCCATTTTTTTTCTTTATCCCTTTGTTGTTTGCTAAACCTTGTGAATAACCTCACAATCACAAACCGACAAAGTGCCTTCGATTATTCGCTAAACCTTGTGATATATTAAACCTCACAATCACGAATACGAAGTCCCCATTTATAAAGAAAAAGCCTTGCTTTATCGATATAACCCTAAGAGAAACCTTCTTAGAAATCGATCAAACCAAGTAACCCTTCAAAAGAACACCCTTTCTTACTCAAATATCGATTGAGCCTTGGAAATTAACCTATCCAACAAATCGACAACCCTTGAATCAAGAAAGTACCCGACTCCTTTTGAAGTAACCCTTGTCGTACTTTTAATTTTGCAAAACCGATCTCTAATAACCTAAGAGATCTTGCAACCTCGACAAGTCTTGAATCTTCTTTCACCTTGCTACAAACCTTGTCAAGTTGTTTCTTAACCAACTTTACCGACAAGCCTCACAAGCCGTGTGCAATATACCCGTTGTTGCTAAAAATCTTTTCTTGCAAATCGAATCTATTAGAAAACCTCTAAACCCTCGATCACGAACAAGCAACCCGATCGTAAACTTGAATACCCAAGCGAACCACGATCAAACTTGAACCACAAGAAAAACCCTTCTTGCAAATCGAATTTAATAGAGCACCCTAAACCCTCGATTCCGAACAAGTAAACCCGACCGCTAACTTGAAACCCAAGCAAACCACGATCAAAACTTGAACCACAAGAAAGTACCCTTCTTGCAAATCGAATTTATTAGAAAACCCTAAACCCTCGATTTCGAATAAGTCAACCCGATCGCTAGCTTAAAATCCAAGCGAACCACGATCTAAAACTTAAACCACAAGAAGTATTAAATAACCCCGCAACAACAATAACCTTTATTTCAATCGTCCTTTAAACCCAAAATCGATACTTGAAAATCGATTTCCAAAAGAAAAATTCTTTTGTCACCTTTGTAGTATATTTCAACTTATTACATGAAATAAAAAAAAACCCTATGATTGGTTACTTCTTCCTCACGTGAATAAGACAAGTTGAAACCTTTTTTGCTTGAAACTCTCGTCAGTCCTATTCTAAAACACGATCGTCAACCGATCGCATATTTAAAACCCGATTCTAAAACCGAATCGAACCCTCGATATTTACGACCTCGTAACCTCGATCTAGCACTCGATCTTCGGACACCGTAATAACCACGGCTCTGATACCACTTGTCGTACAATACCGACAACAAACCCGAAGTTCGATAACGCGGAACCGCTAGATCGCGAGTTGTATCGAGCACAAGTAGCGAACACGAGAGAGACTACAAAGAACCGACAAACATATATGCACACGGTATACCCTCAACTACCCCTTTATTAATAAACCCTAATAAAGACTACATTGAGGAAGAAGAATTCAATGAACAAAGATCCCCCCTCATCCCTATTTATAGAGATGAGGGGGTAGGCACCTTCCTAATACAAGTTTATTCCTAATCTATATTACAAAGTACACTTAAGTCCCTAAACTATATTTAAGTTTACTCCTAAATTCCAACAGGGTCGATTTTATTATTACCCCAATGTTATTGAAACGCCTACTTTATATTTTATTCAGTTTGAACGCTCCGACCATACTTTAAACATGGGTGTTATCCCAATTACATGTTTGTAACATTCTAAATTATCATACGAAAGTATATGACTCAAAATCATATGAATACTAGTATTATAGCATATCAAAACCGAACCATCACTGCCATAACTAACGGATAAGGGCGTTAATGTAGCCCTTTGCCCCATAGTTTTCACCATAAGCTATAACCTCTCTGTCATCCAAAATCAGTAATAAATGTGCTAATTTCATCCGAAATCAGAATGATTGGTTATGTATAAATCATCTGAAATGAGGAGTGTTACTTAGTTCTGTCGCCCATCTTTTTAACCAACTGTGTATATTGTTGTTCAACAGTATTTCTTCGATCAGAATGATTGTATCTAAGGTAATACCAGACGATTGGCAACAAGAAACAATAGCATCTAAGGTAATACCAAAATTTGACAAATGCACCAAACAACAGTTTGAAAAGTTTGTTTCTATTCGATACTGATGAACATCCCCGAGTAGTAAACTAAACGCTAAACATAAATGCTTTTGTATGTGAAAGTTGTATAGTATCTACGTGATTACTACTTTTATAGACAACCCAAACCTCTTGTATTTGCTGCTGCAGTGTGTATTTACAACTATACCAAGGAAATACATTCTTAATACAATGCAACAATTTTTCTGTACATCTCATTCAGCAATTTTCTTGCAAACCCGACGGGTTAGGATGACCATGGTCAAAGTAAAGAAAAAAATAACTCAAAAAAAGTCAACGTGACCGTGACAATAGCTTCAAAAAGTCCCCGTAATCACTCATATTACCACTCGAAAATCTCTTCACCTTTTCCCAAATCTGCCCACATATCCTAGGCCTCAATGGGCTTGAACTTGAGGTTATCCTATACGAATGTACATCTAGCCCAAGACCCGAAAACCCACTCTCCACATCTAATGGAGATTCATAGCTTGGATAGGTGGAATTGACGGACCTGGATCTGGGCCGTGGCCTGAGTTTGTACTGGCCCGTGGATCAAAGTCCAAGGAAGTCAGATCCTCTTGGCTACAAGTTCTTGATCCTAAGTCTCGTGTTTCTTCACACTCGTTGCAGACCAACTTCAAGGCCTGAACCACATAACCCATGAAGGGTCGGTGTGTACACACATTGATGCTATAGCTGCTACTTTAGCAATACTGTCGAATGGTACTTCGGGGGAAAGAGATGGATCAATAAGTAAGATTAGACCTTCTGGTGTTGGGAGGAGGGGACGTGCCCACGCGAACAGGTTTTCTTGGCCCGATGGCATTGACATGTTGACGGGTTTTCTTCCTGTTAGGAGCTCAAGGAGTACCACTCCGTAGCTATATACGTCACTCCTTACAAGAATATGATCTGTCATTGCATACTTGGGAGCCACATACCCTAATGAGCCAAGAAATATAATCTGACTTTTGTGCTGAGAAAAAGCTCATCTGACTTCAAACTTGACCTGAAATGTACTTATTTCACAGAGACAAAAAAAGGAACCCAAAAGTGCCCATGACACGTGTTGAAATATGTTGGTTTTCTTCATCTAAAGCGATCGAGCCAAACCAAAATCAGAAACTTTAGGAGTAAAGTCATGTTCTAGCATAATGTTCCTAGACTTGAAGTCTCTATGTATGACTCTTGGGCTTGAATATTCATGTAAGTAAGCTAACCCCCGAGCCGCACCCAAAGCTATCTCCAAGCGTGCCCCCCAATCCAGTGGTGCCACTTCCTTATCAATCCCTAATTCCTATGGTGAAGTCGGCTAAGCATTTCAACTTCTGCCAAGAATTCCGACCCCTTGTTTATCATCATGTTTAAGTACCTTGACAGAAACTTTAGTCCCATCTTCAAGGGTCCCACTATAAACACGCCCAAACCCGCCCTCACCTAAAACACCAAACTCATTAAAATTATCAGTTGCTTCTTCCATATCACTCGAGCTGAATGTCTTTGCAGATCCTTTATAAGCCATATTAGAACAGAATGATAATGAAGCTGACTCGGGCCCACTTCCTATTGTTGAGCCACCAATCCCTGATGATTTTGTGATGGATAGTAAAGTAGCTGGTGGGGTGTGTCCTGATTGGGCCCCTTCTTTACGTTTAACCAATAGAACCCAAACAGCAACGGAGACTAGAACCACATCTACAACTTCTGATAAAATTATTATGGAAATTGTGCCGCCACTTAGCCTATTACTAGACCTTTGCTTACTGATATCAACACCGAGGGGCTTTACGTCCCTACCGTTGTTCCCGTGACCATATGGTCCACCACTCCCGTTGCGTGATGATGGCATAGGTGGCGATGGAGGAAGACCTATTAATAGCCAAAGGATTATGATTATACACAAAAGAACTTTAGTTTGACTTTTGAGTTTTGACGTCAAACAAATTAATCCTAGATGTATGGTAGATGTAACAGTTTCAAGCCATTTACTATAGTTATGTGAAAAAAGGCCCATTTTGAACTATTGCCAAAACCCTCCCGACCGTGTTCATATCTGAATCTTTTAGTATATATTTACCTTGATACTTCATGAACAAAACTTCATAATTTCCAAAAAGAGAGGATCTAATAGGCACTTGTTTAAGCCATAATCTTTGAGCAGCTACATATGCGGTGAAGTTTTCAAATTTTTCACCAAGGGGTACTAAGTTGATCATAACATCTGTCTTTTCTGAATCTTCAATATCTTTATTTGCTCCCATGATTCGAACTTGACTTGATTTCATGAACTGTCGGCAGCCATTTTAAAAGCCAGCTCGGATACTAATGGGAAAAAGGTGTAAAGTGAAACACCGAGACCCAGCTCTACTTGGATTGGCAAAACACACTTGCATGGTGTACCAGGTCGGGTGTTGGTTAACGGATCCATGCACACTATGGTACAATCTACAAATTATGCAAAATTCAAATTGTATGGATCGCTAATAGTTAGATCTAAGTTAAATAAAAGCCCGCTAATAGAGGAAACACTACATTTGAAGGTAAACTCCATAACGTTGAGAGTTTAGTGGTTTTACTATTACAATCCTTTAAACAGAATAGTGAATAAATTTGGTTACGTTATTTGATGAGTTTATATACCTTCATTGGGAGGTGGAGATGGTAATGCTTGAAGCGGCTTTGGGATCCTTGGTGAATATCGAGAAGGAGAAACTTTAGGCGGAAGAACCGGAACTTGTAAACATAATAATGATAAAATTATTGCGTTAGGAAGGAACTAACAATAAAAAACTTAATAACAGCTCAAAGGAAGTAACTTAAAACACGTTAGTAGTTCTTACTTGTAGTTTCTACAGTTGGAGACATTGTAGGCGCAGAAATTGTAGGCGAAACAGAATTGTCGACTGGAGACTGGAGGAACTTTCGAACCTGCCAATCAGTCAACACGCATAAGATAGTGTGCATAGCTATATCTCATGATAGTGTGCATAGTTATATCAATGAAACATAACTAAGAGTTGCTAGGCATAGCTTTATCAATCAAATGAAACCAATACAACTAAGGTGAATAGCTATAGCGATAAAACATAGCAGAATCACGCTATCAGGTTTGTATATTTTTTATACTCATTTGGATTTTATTGTCAAAAAGTAGTTTTGTTTGTGCTAATGTTGGTGTTTATATGTCATGCGTTTGAGTTTCATCTTGTTTACATACGCATATCTGGGAAAAAGTGAGCATTTTTAAGATTCGATTAACAGTTATGTGATTCTTTGAGTTTTTTTTGAAGTGGTTCATCTAATACTCAAACCAAATTTTCAACAAAAACATAAGCAGGTTAAATAAGAAACACAAGTAGTAAGAAATACCAAGCAAACATGTTCGTTGGATGTGGAACTGGAACTTGATGGTCACCGTGACCCTTGGATCCCCTCTTGTACCAAACCCGACTAGTTTACCTTTCTTCTTCCCCCCAGTAGCGTCAAGGAGATGGTCGACGAACTAAAGTTACAACATCACAATCAAAATTTATGATCCCGACATAATCATCAAATTAATGAAATTAGATACTAATAAGAGCGAAATTACTACTAGCCAGTGAGGGTCTTAACGAAGATTTGCATCTACACAAAATAAAAAAGATCAGAACACAGTAAAGAAACAAATTATACCGCATCAGAGCAACAATAATAACGTATTGAATCAGCTAAGCAACTAGTGTTGGCAATTTAGTAAACTACAATATCGATCTCTCGATCAGAGACTCAAATAGCATGAGTTACTCGAATCATGGTGCGAACATATTTCAACAAATATATCGAGAGCATATTCACAATTCGTGAAAACAAGCAACTCGTCATCTAACTAACACCTTATCTACGGTCTTATTTTATATTTTGCATCAGTTACAAACCTTGATACTTTATATTTCAATGCAAACCAAGGAACCAATCACAACTGAATTCTAGTTGAGCAATAACCCGATTTGAAGACCTATATAGCTCCAACCAACACAACATTAAATCCACTATTTAAGTGGCTTAAGAAAACCCCTACAGATCCAATTTGATAACTAAAAACTCCACATTCAATTAAGTGGCATAAAAAACGCTCCTATTACTAAGTGAACACTATTACACATCTATTTAAGTTGATCTATTTGAGTGATATTTATGCCTAAAAAGACAAAGACAGTATACACATCTTTTAAGCATCAATACAGCTTCCAACTAATGACAACCACACAGATCAGGTATTGATTGTGGCAAGTTCGAACCACGTACATGTTGTGATGTTCCATTTTCATTAGTATCACCATGGGTCCCATATAAAAGTTAAGCTCGGAAGCAACAGAATTAATTTATATTCAACTTGTGGATTGCATATAAAAGTTAAGACCATCAACCAAACTCCAAATTTTAAACCACTAACCTTATATAAGCTCATATAATCAAATACTAACTGTATTAAATCAATACATTTAGCAGTAAGCTCATATAAGCTCATATAATAAGAACATTTAGCAACAAGCTCATGATAAAATCGGTACATTTAGCAATAACCTCATATAATCAAATCATTATAGGGAAACAAGTGCTAATGCCAACAAAAAGAAAAGGACCTGAGAGGCATGATTATCGCTATTAGTATTTGCTACATTAAAACTCTCTTGAAATTTGAAATTTGTGTACACTTCCTTTTTATCCCCTCATCAAGTTAAATCACACAGATGGAAATTATTGGGAGTGATATATGTTCTGCCATTAAAGAATTCTTCTATATTGGGAAGTTACTTAAAGAGGTAAATTGCCCTGATTCAAATACTCACCTATTCTTTGAATGCCAATTCAATAAAGGTGCCATGAAAGGAACATAAGGTTGTTTGCTAATTAGAGAATGAGAAGTGAAGAGGTCTACAAAGCTATCTGCAATAAGTTTGAAAGTTTAAGTGTTCTGCACAGATGACATGGTGGAGAAAGTATGGAAGTTATAGCTTAACAGGGTATCCAATGAAAAAATTCTCAGCTCTGAAGATTGATATGTTTGTTGTTTGGGCCAGCTTCGGGGATTTAGCTATAGTCTGCTGTGTTGATATGGATATGTTATTTCAACTGCAATGTATTCTAGCATGGTGATTTTATCGTTGACAAAATAATCAATAAACAAATGGTGGATGTTACTGCACTAACCCTAACAAAACAATCATGAAAGTGCATTTGGAGCAAACCAGCAGCAAGCGAAGGGGCTCGATGGATATAGTTTGCTGTTGTCTTCTGTACATAACTTTAACTCTTGGGCAAGTATATTATTTATAGAATGCTAGCTCCAAACCTTTGCCATTATCTATATAAAAAACAAGAGCAGTTACCAGAAGCTGGCGGACAGCTACAAGTTGCTTTTTGATTGCCATATCGGTTAGCTCGCAAATACAAAAACAAGAAAAGATGATTGGGAAGCTCATGAGAGTTTCCAATTTATAGTTACGAAGATGAGAAAGTCTCCTTTAAATGCTTCCATCAGTGAGCTGTTTTAGAGTAGATTTATCAACAAATTGTTATCGCAAACTTTTTTGTTTTACTGGTATTCATATTGTGGTGACTTATAATCCTTTCATTAGGTGTTATAAATTCTGCACGACATCTGAACTTTTCTAGCTCCTAAAGCCTTCTATATTTACTACTGTGTTATTATAGGAATCTTGTTACATAAACAAAAAATATGAAGTATCTTAGTAGTATTCTTTTGTTTAGCAAAAATGCTGTCTAAACTCTAAACTGATTATCGATGCTAGACATAAAAACCAGCACCATTATAACAATGCTAAACACGGAGACAACACCCAAGTTAACTTAACTGATCATTTTTTGTTTGTTCTTGGAAATATTCTAAAAGTGGTATATAAGTGGATTAGGAACACGAGCCTATGACGCAATTTGAAAAGAATAAACTAAGACGTTCTCACATTAAGATTCTAATCCCTTCACTTATATTGGTACCCCGTTTAGTATATTCAAAAATATGTATGAGCAATTATTAGAGATATGATGTGATTGCATAACACTCACATTCAGGTTGCATACCACTCACATTCAAATAGTGGAGTTAGAATTTAGCAAATGATTGTACAATCCTGCAACAAAATCTAAAAAGGTCATCATACCACTAACAAGAGCCTAACCTTCCCCACTAACATGCACGTTACGTATCAACTAGCCATTTTAGCACCTTTCACTTTCCTTAATTTCGCGTATCAAAGTATTGGTATGAAATATAATTAAACGACCCAAGCTTATCAAATTTCGCGTAATGACTTGCATCTATCCTAATAGCCAACATCTATCCTAACTGAATCAACAACAAATATCATCATTTTTTATACCATTAGCATCTATCCTAACAGATAACATCTATCCTAACTGAATAAAATTAGGGCAAAATTAAAAAAATTAGGGAAAGATTAGAATTGATTTCAACCTTTAGAGGTAATCGATGGCGGACGGTTGGAGACGACGGAGAAGTATGTGTGATATGGAACGATGTATATTTTATAATGAGGAATGATAGAACCACAAAATTTTTACAAAAAGTTATCCACATAATGATGTGTCATGCATATTATTGGATGTATATGGGGGAGAGAAGACAAAAGTGAAATTGAAATGCCATTCATTTTATGACAACTCATCTTGTAAAATTTTTTGTATGAATTCTTTTATGGTTCTAGCATTTGCCTTTTATAATTGAGTAATAGTTTAATACTACTAGTTTTCATTGTTTAATAAGTTGTATTTTATAATAATAGTTTAATAGTTTTCATTATTTAGTAAGTTTAACAATGTATATTTTATAATGTATATTTTATAAGTTTACAAAAAGTCATTATGAAAATTTATTTTATTTTCGTTTTTGGTTCTGTTACGGATTATCTTACATAAAAATAAATAACTTAAGTTACGCATTACGTTTATTTTACATATGAAAACTTTACAAATTAACAAGACTTATAAAAACTTTTAAAAGCAAAGTTGCAAATAAATTAAAATTCCAAAATACCAAAAATAATTTTATAGGCAAACAATTTGCCGTGTAATGCAAATTGCAAACCTAGTTGTGAAAAACTTAATAATAAAATATTTTATGTAAAATGTTAATTTTAAATAGGTTGAGCTATATATCATAACAAGATAAACCAATAAGTTTAACAATATTTCACTTTACAAATTAAATAGGCTTAGCAAGACTTCATTTATCACATAATTAATTTTTTTGTCAGAAATTCGTCGCTGAAAGTATTTAATTTCCGACAGATTATCGACTGAAAACTTATATATAGCTAATAATTAACACTTTCCGACAGAATAGCGACTAATAAGCAAAAATGTCGGTAGCCCCTCGGAAATTAGACGCGGTATAAGTTATTTACCGACGGATTTCCGTGGATATTTATTGGGAAATTTGTCGGGAATATGTCGGAATATCGTTGCAAAAAGATGATCACGATATCAGTTACTAATTTGTCAGAACTTCGTCACTAATTTCCGACGGAAATATGTCTGTCAAAAAATCCGTCGTTGTTGCTCTTTTTTCTAGTAGTGTAGATTTGACCTCAAAAGCCAAAGCATACCTGCTGCATCTGATGACACTACATTTAGTCATATTTTTATTCTTTTCTTGACTAGGGCCCACTTCCTATTGTTGATCCACCTACCTCTTAGGCTACCTGCAATGCTAAATAGGTCGAAACCTTGACACGTCAGTTTTCTCTCTCCTGCGACCTAATGCGACTTATTTGCCCCAACAAGGCGACTTAGTTAAAAAAAATCTAAAACACATTAAATTTCATATAAAACCATTAAATTTATTTAAAAAAATTACATAAGGATTCAAAAAAAACATTAAAATAAAATTAAAAACATTAAACATAACATTAAAAAAGGAAAAATGATGAAAAAGGTCCACTTTTTTAGAGCAACATGTAATTTAGTCCAAAAAACATGTTTTGCCTAAAAAAGTCCAGGGCAACACAGAAACTGGGCAATGATGGAAGAATCCGTCAGGTGTCCGTATAAAGTACGTATTATGTAAGAGATGTTTTTTGGGCAATATAACATATATGAGTAATTCGAATATTGGGCAACTTGAGTTTTTGGTCATTTTATTAAAAGTGGTTGAATAATATATACTATTATTTTGGTCAATTGTACTATGGGCAACACGAATTATAGGACAACCGAGTATTTTATTATTTCTATTACCCTCGCCCTCCTCTTTCAAAACACACACACAATCTATCCAAAATAAATCAAAACCGGGTACTCTCTGTTCTTCAATGAACTAACCCATCATCTATCAATATCAATTCACCTTTAATAAATCAAAAAATAGACATATGGTATGATAGGTGTGTAAACACCCATCCTTTTACCACTTAATTCTGGCTAAAACAAGACCAAAACACGTATTTAATATCATTTGTTTGGAATTATGCGTGGTTTTTGTGTTTATTGTGTTTTCAGAGCCAACCGGGTGAATATTGAAGAAAACATGGGATTGCACGGGTTTTACTGAAGAAAAAGACTCGAGATAAAGTCTATTGTCCAAGAGATGCAAAAGAGTTGAAGTCACTGGGCCTATTCGAAGATTTATCGAAGAAAAGGACCAAAGATGGAGGATTTTTATAAGTCGAAGAAACTCAAGTCTATTAAACGAAGAAATTAAAAGACGAGTTGAATTTAATCGACGACAAATCCCGAATCAGAATCGAAAACGGAAACTTTTCTGAAAAGACGAAAAGACAAGAAGAACGGGAGAAAGCCCACTCACCAACCAAAAGACAAGGCTATAAATAGCCCTCCCCTCACACACATCCAGGAGTTAGCTTAGTTTTCTTCTCTCCCACTTTTTCTCTCCCTGTTTCGTTTCATCACCATCACCACTAGGGTGATTGGTGATTTTAATCTTTAATTTTCTCATCTTGTAATTTTAATCTTTGTTTTATCTTGTCAAAACATTAATCATTCAATACAAAGTCCTTGTTAATCTTTCTATTTTATCTTGTTCATCATCTTCTTTATCTTCAAGTTTTTAAGTCTTTATTTTTCTTGATTTGATCTTCAAAAGTTGTTGGGATTTGTGTTTTTATTGATGGGATTAGTAGTTTATGGTTAGTAGAAGTTTTGTGATTGATTTATTTAAGTTTTTGTTGAAAAACTTGGTGATTTTTGGAGTAAAACGTGTTTTCCTTGTTCTTCGGTATTTTAACTGTTTCTGGGTTTCCCAGACTTCCGAACCAATCCATAAGTTCCGAACCAAGCCTTCATCCGGAAGTCTCAAAACTTCCGAACCAAGCCTTCATCCGGAAGTCTATAACTTCCGAACCAAGCCTTCATCCGGAAGTCTCAAAACTTCCGAACCAAGCCTTCATCCGGAAGTCTATAACTTCCGAACCAAGCCTTCATCCGGAAGTCTCAAAACTTCCGAACCAAGCCTTCATTCGGAAACTTCCGAACCAAACCAGAAAGTTCCGAACCGATTTCTTCTCAAAAGTTCCGAATGGATGAACCAAAGTCTTCCGAATGAATCATTAAGTTCCGCATGAGTAAAGTTCCGAATCAAGGGTAAAAGTTCCGAATCAATTTTCTTGTAGTGTTACTGTCTTTCTGTTTTACTGTTTCTTTACGTTTATCTCACAATTTATATTTTATATTGCATGTTTTAACTAAAATTTCAAACTTTGATTTCAATCTTAATTTTGATCCTAATTTCAATTTCAATTCACGTTTTTATTAATGATCATTAAAGTAATTATCTTCGATCTAATAAACCATTTTAACATTAAGTAGATTAGAAAACCAACCCCCTTTTATTTAGTAACCAAGAACAATCATTCCACTTAAGACTGAGATCAATTCGAGAGGATTCCGAGAGTAAAATCTGAACCCACATAAAATTCCTTGTATCAAATGGCGCCGCTGCCGGCTCTTCTCGTTAAGATCAAAAGTTTTTTGTGAGAATTTGGATTTTGGGATCCGTTCCCCGTGAACGTTACTTTTTCAAGAAAATCTTCAAAAACAACTAAAAAATATAAAATTTTCACAAATACAAAAAAAAATTAAAAAAAAAAACATGAAAACCAAAAATATTTGTGCTTTGTTTCTCTTTGTTCGTTCTTTTGCAGGTGTATGCGCACTCGATCCACGTCATATCAAGAGCCCGAGCCTCTCGATCACTTAGACATGGCCGGTGTACCACCTCCAAACAATAATAACAACAACAACATGAACAATAACAACAACAATGAGCACCTTCCGGATAATCGCCCAATGATTGAATTGCTGCAAGCTCATGTCGATGGCAACACGGATCCAATTGTTATCCCACCAATTGCCGCCAACAATTTCGAGCTAAAATCAGGCTTTATCCAGATGGTCTCTGCTCAACCATTCTTGGGACGTACCATTGATGATCCTCACGACCACATCAAGAGATTTCTACAACTCACCAACACGGTCAAGTTCAATGGAGTTCCACAAGAGGTTATAAGGTTACAACTTTTTCCCTTTTCTTTAGAGGGACAAGCCCGGCATTGGCTTGCTAAGGAACCGCCACAGAGTATTCTCTCGTGGACGGATTTGGAAACAAAGTTTATCAACTACTTTTTTCCACCCTCTCGTACTACCGCTTTGCGGAATGAGATCATAAATTTTGAACAAAAGTACGATGAGTCGTTCAGTGAATCTTGGGATCGTTTCAAAGATCTTTTAAGAAAATGCCCACAACATGGTTTTACCAAAGTACATCAAATCAATACTTTTTACAATGGTTTAAGCATGAGTGACCAAGATTCACTGAACAGTGCCTCCGGGGGTAATCTATTGGCTAAGACTTCCAATGCTGCTTGGGATATCATTGAGAACAAATCTCGTGTGCAAACCAAGAGTGTTAGGACCAATGTTGCTAGTGCTAGCACTAATGACAGCGACAAGCGACTTGACAAAATCACCACGCTTCTTGAATCGCTTGTCACCCACACCGTCAGCAACAACAACAGCAACAACGCCAAGAACGCTCAAGTGAACGCTGTCAGCCAACCTTGTGAGATATGCGGTGGTCCTCACTCTTACACAACTTGTACCGCCACCCAAGATTACCCTGCTGAGAATGTGAATGCGGCATATGGCACCTATCCTCAACCTGCTTATCAAGCTAGACCTCAAGGTGACCGTAACTTGCTTAGCTATCGATCAAACAACTATCTTTCACCACCCGGTTTTCCTCCTACCAACCCAAACCAACAACAAAACCTTAACCGCCCTCCTCAACAACAACAACAACAACCTCGACAACCATACATCCCACCTCACAAGCAGCAACAACCACCTCAACGTAACAATCAAGTCTACCAACAACCTGCTTACCAACCACCTGCATACAATGCTCCTCCCAACCAAGCCACCACTGCATTACACCAAGAGGTTGCAACCTACATGAGGACCAATGATGTGATTGTGGGAAATCTCCAAGAGGAAGTGCGCAACTTGAAGGCAGATTTGGTCAAGCAAGGAAACGACTTGAGAGCCGACATGAGAAATACGTTAGATAGCCAAACTAATGATCTGAGGAACATGATGGCTAGTTTCTTCCAAAGTAGTCAACCCTCTTCTTCGGGTACTCTTCCGAGTAACACCGTTGCGAACCCAAGAGGGGAGATGAAAGCAATCACTACTCGCAGTGGTAAAGGTACCAAGGAACCCGAGCTTCCTATACCTCCACCGGTGGTTGTGACTAAGGAGAACGAGTCACCTGCTCCTATTCCGCACCCTTCTCCTTCCCCAATTTCTCCACCTCTTCTTTCTACCCCTCCTCCACCCGTGGTTGTGAGTGATCCTATTCCCCTAAAGCCTTCATCTTCTTCCAATATACCTTATCCTTCAAGGTTGAGGAAAGAGAAGCAAAAGAGCAAGGATGATATTCAAGTTTCAAACTTCCTAAAAATGTTCAAAAAACTGAATTTCAATATCTCCTTCGCTGAGGCTCTCGCTCACATGCCCAAGTATGCAAAAATGTTTAAAGATCTTCTGAGCGACAAGGAAAAGCTCCTCGATATTGCCAACACCCAACTTAATGAGAACTGCTCTGCAATGCTCTTAAGGAAATTGCCAACCAAGCTTGGTGATCCGGGTCGTTTTCTTATCCCTTGCAATTTCCCGGGAGTAGAGAATTGCATGGCCCTAGCCGATCTAGGTGCCAGTATTAATCTCATGCCTCTAAGTGTTTGGAAGCAATTATCTCTCCCAGAGCTAGTCCCCACCAAAATGACTTTGGAATTAGCTAACCGTACGGTTGCTTATCCAGTGGGGATAGCCGAAGACGTCATTGTTGGAGTCGACAAATTCACCTTCCCTGCTGATTTTGTTGTCGTCGACTACGACATGGACCCCCGTGTACCACTGATTGTTGGTCGTCCATTCTTGAGGACCGGTCGCACTCTCATCGATGTTGAAGCTGGTGAGCTTATCATGAGAGTGGGTGACGATAAAGTAGTCTTCAACATGGGAAAGTTGTCTAAACAGCCTTATTCTTACGAGAATGTTAATTGTATTGACGTTCTTGATGAGGCTTGTGAAGAACACTTCAAGGATGCTTGTAAAAATATTCCTACCTCTCTTCCCAATGTTGAGACCGTTTCCTCTATCGATTCATCACTATCTCTATTTGGAGAAAGTGATTTCCTTTGGAAAGATTTGCAAGCCACCTTGGAAGATGTGAAGCAAGACAATGACGATTCTACTGCCACTTGGGATGACGATCTCAGTTTCATTGCAAACCTCCTCAGAGAAGACAATCCTTCCCCTCCATCTCCCACTGTTATTGCTATCGATACTCCGACTACGAATACGCCTCCCGTCGACAATCCTCCGGATTTGGAACTTAAGGAGTTGCCACCCCATCTTGAGTATGTATTCCTCGAAGAAGAGAAGAAGTCGCCAGTCATCATTGCTAAGGATTTGAAGGATGAAGAGAAAGCCCGACTTGTCGCTGTGTTGAAAGATCACAAGAAGGCTATTGCTTGGAAGATTTCCGATATTCGTGGAATTGATCCTCACTTCTGCACACACAAAATTCTCATGGAGGACGACTTTAAGCCCACAATTCAAAGCCAACGAAGGGTGAATCCAAAAATACATGAAGTCATCAAAACAGAGGTTCTCAAACTTCTTGATGCGGGTATGATTTACCCTATTTCGGATTCACCATGGGTTAATCCAATCCATTGTGTGCCCAAGAAGGGCGGAATAACCGTTGTTCCCAATGAACACAACGAGTTGATTCCCACTCGTCTCGTTACTGGGTGGAGAGTTTGTATAGACTACCGCAAACTCAATGATGCCACGTGAAAGGATCATTTCCCTCTACCTTTTATGGACCAAATGCTTGAACGATTAGCCGGTAACGAATATTACTGCTTTCTTGATGGTTTCTCGGGTTATTTTCAAATACCCATCGATCCCCAAGATCAAGAGAAGACGACATTCACTTGTCCCTATGGCACATTTGCTTACAAAAGAATGCCTTTTGGCTTATGTAATGCGCCCGGGACTTTCCAGAGGTGCATGTTAGCTATCTTCCATGACATGGTTGAACAAACCATGGAAGTCTTCATGGATGATTTCTCGGTCTTCAGGGATTCCTTCTCTGCTTGCCTTGCCAATTTAGAACGTATGCTAAAGCGGTGCGAAGACACTCGCCTAGTTCTGAACTGGGAAAAATGCCATTTTATGGTAAAAGAAGGCGTCGTGCTTGGACATAAGATCTCGAAAGCCGGTCTTGAAGTAGACCGTGCTAAAGTCGATGTTATAGCTAAGTTGCCTCTACCTTCAACCGTGAAGGGTGTGAGAAGTTTCCTGGGTCATGCGGGCTTCTATCGTCGATTCATCAAAGATTTTTCTCAAATCGCTCGCCCGATGACCCACCTCTTGGAAAAAGATACTCCTTTTATCTTCTCCAAAGAGTGTCTTGAAGCCTTCAACTCGCTTAAGGATAAGCTAACTAAGGCACCCGTCTTGGTTACCCCTAATTGGGAGCTTCCCTTTGAGTTGATGTGTGACGCTAGTGATTTTGCTATTGGAGCGGTTCTTGGACAAAGAGTGAACAAACACTTCCAACCGATCCATTACGCTAGCAAGACAATGACAGGGGCACAATTGCATTATACGACAACCGAAAAAGAGCTTTTAGCTGTTGTCTATGCTTTTGAAAAATTCCGCCCCTATCTTGTCCTTTCTACCACCATTGTGTACACCGATCATTCCGCGCTGAAATACTTGTTGACAAAGCAAGATTCCAAACCAAGACTTCTTCGCTGGGTTTTGTTGCTCCAGGAATTTAAAATCGAAATCCGCGATAAAAAAGGAGCAGAAAACTTAGCCGCGGACCATCTTAGCGGACTTGAGAATCCTTACCAAGGGGATCATCCGACCAAAGAAATCAATGATTCTTTTCCCTTGGAGACCTTAATGTCTATAAACTCGAAGCCGAATGAAACCCCGTGGTTTGCGGACTTTGCAAACTACTTGGCGGGTGGAATTCTCAAGGAAGGGTTGACGTCCCAACAAAAGAAGAAGTTCTTCACCGACATCAAGACTTACTTTTGGGACGACCCTTACCTATTCAAACAATGTGCCGACCTGATCATTCGCCGAAGTGTTGATGGACCGGCAGCGTCTGAAATCCTTAATGCTTGCCACAAAGGACCCACCGGTGGTCACTTTGGTCCCAACTACACCGCTAAAAAAGTGTTTGATTCCGGATTTTATTGGCCCTCCATATACCGTGACGCTCACGATATGGTCAAACGATGTGATGTTTGCCAAAAGCAAGGCAAAATCACACATAAAGACGAGATGCCTCAGAATTTCATTCAAGAGTGTGAAATTTTTGATGTTTGGGGTATCGACTTTATGGGGCCATTCCCTTCTTCTAAAGGAAACAAATACATCCTTGTAGCCGTTGACTACGTCTCCAAATGGGTTGAAGCCAAAGCTTTACCTACTAATGACGCAAGGGTGGTTTGTAACTTTTTGAAAGCTCTTTTCGCTAGATTCGGTGTGCCTCGTGCCATTATTAGTGATCGTGGGACTCATTTCTGCAATGACCAATTTGCTAGAGTCATGGCTAAGTATAGTGTAAACCATCGTCTTTCCACAGCCTACCACCCACAAACTAATGGCCAGGCTGAAATATCTAACCGAGGACTTAAGCGAATTCTTGAAAGGACTGTGGGAGAGCATCGTGCCTTATGGGCTGATAAACTTGATGATGCTTTGTGGGCTTTCCGTACTGCTTACAAGACCCCGATCGGCTGTACGCCTTATCGTCTTATGTACGGGAAAGCGTGCCACCTCCCCATTGAGTTGGAGCACAAGGCTTACTGGGCCTTGAAGTGGGCTAATTTTGATATAAACAAAGCCGGTGACCTACGCAAGATCCAACTCAATGAGCTGAATGAACTCCGTAATGAGGCTTATGAAAATTCTTTGATCTATAAAGAAAGAACTAAGCTCATTCACGACTCCAAGATCAAAAACCGAGAGTTCCATGTTGGAGACAAGGTCTTAATTTTTAACTCTCGGTTGAAAATCTTCTCGGGAAAGCTCAAATCTCGTTGGTCCGGCCCATTCACCATTGCCCAAATTTTTCCATATGGTACTCTCGAGCTCGCTCAACCTGATGGACCAAATTTTAAGGTGAATGGCCAACGAGTGAAGTTGTACTTTGGTGAGGACACCTCTCAGGAGGTGATTCCATCCCTCACCACGTTCCCCATGAACTAATTTTGGGTCGAGTCAGGCTCGTGACTCGGTTATCAAAAACAAGCGCTCCTCGGGAGGCAGCCCGAGTATCTATCCTTTTATGCTTTAATCCCCTAAGTGTAGGGGGGACTTCTATATGCGTTTGTCTGTGTATGGTGTGATTACAGGGATAAGTGCACTCTTGGAAACTTTGAAGAACCGTGCTCCCGTGTTATCCGAAATCCGGTTCTATCTCTCAACTATCGTGATTCAATTTTCTTCATACTCACATTTGAAATTGATCATTTTAGTCGTCCCATCCTTAACTCGAGTTAACCAACATGCACAATGTCATAAGTGTAGGGGAAACTTTTCCCACATGCTTAAACATTGAGGACAATGTTTATCTTAAGTGTAGGGGGGACTTCTATCGAAGTTTTAAGTGGACTTTTCCATGAAAATGCCTTCAATTAACCGGAAAATCCTATTTTTCAACATTTTTCAAATTTTTTTATTAACTTTGGCCATTTAGTCATAATTTTTAAATTTTTATCTTTGCTTTCATATGTATATATCCCGCAATAAAGTCAAAAATATTAATAAAGTGGTGTAGCTAGTTTTGAAATCTTTTGACATATTAGGCCCGTTGCGTTTATTTTGACTCAACCCGAATAAACTTATCCAAGTTTATTCTAGCTAGTATCCTTAACCATGTAGACCTTAATTGGTTTATTAGGCTAAGTGTCCACGAGTCTCATTACTTGAGATTTTAAATTGTGGAGGACGAGAAATGATAGAGTCAATTATAAGTCGGTATTCTTGCACAAGCTCACTTGGCGTAATTATTTGCCTATTCTCCCATCACTTGCTAATAATTTATCTGCAATAAGTAAGGTCTTACGATTTGAAAAGTTACTTAGCTTCTAGCCCAAGATCGTTTAAAAGTTGCTCGGTAATGATAAGAGTTCATAGCCAAGGCATAACTTATGAAGCGGGGCGCGAAGATTGGCGAGTCCGAAAAGGCCCTAACAAGGCATGAGGATTCAATTTTATTGCTGAAGATCCAAAGTGATGTGAAAAGCATTATTCCTAAAGTCAATATGAAGGATCAAGACTCACGACGAAAAGCAATCAACTCCCATAAAGATCATGGAGAAGTCTATCCGAAAAGACCCTAACAAGGTACGAGGATAAATATATCCAAGTCCGAAAAGGAGGCGGATCGTTGTATCTCAAAATCCCAATTAGAGATTGAAGAAATAATCATGAAGTCGTGGTCAACAAAGTTGGAGTACCCCTCAAAAGTCTCCAAGTGAAGAAACTCTATTATGATGAGAAGACCATTATCTCAAGAACGTCTCTCGAAGATATAAAGTATGAAGTACATGCCAAATATCGGCCCGAGAAAGGTCTCATATCGTGAACCAAGTTATGCCAAGATATGAACTTTTTGATATCCTGAGAAGCAGTTTTAAGAGATTTTGTCCTTTAGCTAACTATTGATCAAATCGTCCTACTTTGCTTTCAGCCCTAATAAACTATCGAAATAAGTCCAAAAATGCATCTTCATGATCATTCTAAGACAAAAATAAAATATAAGAGATACACCTAGGAATAAGGGAGTTTAAGCATTTAATTAAGCCATGTGTGTAAGTGTTTGAATTGCTAACTTATAATAACAATGATCTCGTTTTTAAGCTTAGTTTGGGGAACGTGAAACTTGAGGGTGATAAATCTTCGCAGCACAAAAGCCCTAATGTAAGTCATTGATTTCTTTGCAAGTTATTTCCATATAGCTATTTTCAATTGAAAATGGTTTTCTAGCCCTTTGTTACCTTTGAAGTTTTATTTCTTTAATTTTTGTTTAGTAGAATTTAAATAAGGCCAAGGTTGATTGATTATGAGAAAAATGTAAAATTGCTTTATCACTAAGCATTGCATGAGGGCATGGCAATGGTTAAGTGTAGGGGATTTGATAGGTGTGTAAACACCCATCCTTTTACCACTTAATTCTGGCTAAAACAAGACCAAAACACGTATTTAATATCATTTGTTTGGAATTATGCGTGGTTTTTGTGTTTATTGTGTTTTCAGAGCCAACCGGGTGAATATTGAAGAAAACATGGGATTGCACGGGTTTTACTGAAGAAAAAGACTCGAGATAAAGTCTATTGTCCAAGAGATGCAAAAGATTTGAAGTCACTGGGCCTATTCGAAGATTTATCGAAGAAAAGGACCAAAGATGGAGGATTTTTATAAGTCGAAGAAACTCAAGTCTATTAAACGAAGAAATTAAAAGACGAGTTGAATTTAATCTACGACAAATCCCGAATCAGAATCGAAAACGGAAACTTTTCTGAAAAGACGAAAAGACAAGAAGAACGGGAGAAAGCCCACTCACCAACCAAAAGACAAGGCTATAAATAGCCCTCCCCTCACACACATCCAGGAGTTAGCTTAGTTTTCTTCTCCCCCACTTTTTCTCTCCCTGTTTCGTTTCATCACCATCACCACTAGGGTGATTGGTGATTTTAATCTTTAATTTTCTCATCTTGTAATTTTAATCTTTGTTTTATCTTGTCAAAACATTAATCATTCAATACAAAGTCCTTGTTTAATCTTTCTATTTTATCTTGTTCATCATCTTCTTTATCTTCAAGTTTTTAAGTCTTTATTTTTCTTGATTTGATCTTCAAAAGTTGTTGGGATTTGTGTTTTTATTGATGGGATTAGTAGTTTATGGTTAGTAGAAGTTTTGTGATTGATTTATTTAAGTTTTTGTTGAAAAACTTGGTGATTTTTGGAGTAAAACGTGTTTTCCTTGTTCTTCGGTATTTTAACTGTTTCTGGGTTTCCCAGACTTCCAAACCAATCCATAAGTTCCGAACCAAGCCTTCATCCGGAAGTCTCAAAACTTCCGAACCAAGCCTTCATCCGGAAGTCTATAACTTCCGAACCAAGCCTTCATCCGGAAGTCTCAAAACTTCCGAACCAAGCCTTCATCCGGAAGTCTATAACTTCCGAACCAAGCCTTCATCCGGAAGTCTCAAAACTTCCGAACCAAGCCTTCATTCGGAAACTTCCGAACCAAACCAGAAAGTTCCGAACCGATTTCTTCTCAAAAGTTCCGAATGGATGAACCAAAGTCTTCCGAATGAATCATTAAGTTCCGCATGAGTAAAGTTCCGAATCAAGGGTAAAAGTTCCGAATCAATTTTCTTGTAGTGTTACTGTCTTTCTGTTTTACTGTTTCTTTACGTTTATCTCACAATTTATATTTTATATTGCATGTTTTAACTAAAATTTCAAACTTTGATTTCAATCTTAATTTTGATCCTAATTTCAATTTCAATTCACGTTTTTATTAATGATCATTAAAGTAATTATCTTCGATCTAATAAACCATTTTAACATTAAGTAGATTAGAAAACCAAACCCCTTTTATTTAGTAACCAAGAACAATCATTCCACTTAAGACTGAGATCAATTCGAGAGGATTCCGAGAGTAAAATCTGAACCCACATAAAATTCCTTGTATCATGGTACCTAAAATAAATCAAAACTTCTTCAATAAATGAAACCATCATATTAACATATAAAATCCAGTTATAATATCATGCACGAGTTTAATGTTTTTTACGATGTCAGAGCTATTGTTAGGTCAACAGTGAGATTGCTTCTAGAAATCAAAGGGTTATTGCAAACAAATATCGTCAGGAACACTTTGTTTTGAAGTACTGTTTTTGGCCCGTGGTTGGATATCCCTTCCGTGGATAATGATTGCCATTTGATGAATTATGTTTTGCAACACCAGGTATATGTTGAACAAATTCCTAGTCATGCACCCCTATGATATTCAAAATTGGCGATCATTGTCCACGATTTGGTAGGAAGGAATTTTGTTTGATTACTGGATTTCGATTTGGTAATGTTTCAACTAGTGTTGGTTTAAATAGTTCTTTTTGCATTCTTGTTTTCCCAGGAAAAATAAAAAAAGGTTTTAGAAAAATTCATGGGTTTGAACTTTTGCAAATTATTAGAAATCAAGATAAATGGTTAGGATTATCTGATGTGGATGATGTTAGGGTGTGTCTTTTAATTGTTGTCGAGTTGGTATTTATGGACAAATAGGATAGGAATTGCATCGAAAACCATTTAATGACTATGGTGGATGATTTTGAAGCCTGTAATTCTTATCCCTGGGGTGAGTACATGTAGGATGAATTTTATACAAGGACTATAAATGTTGGTTGTAATCATATTGATACTCATATATCCAAGAGGAAGCAAAACCCATGTTACAATCCTCTATATAATTTATACGGATTTGCTTGGGCTTTCAAGGTTAGAAATTATTAATTTTTTTTAGTACTAGATATGAACCAGATTTTTTACAACTGGACGATTGTGTTATACAAATATGGATTTTGGATATTTATCCTATTAGCACTTCATTCTGGATTAAAGATCATAATTGTTGGTCTAATAATACAAAGTTTGAAAAATCACACTATGTTACCCTTTTTGGACCGGTAAGTATTCTAGTTTGAATACATCCTATTAATTGTCAAGGTTAGTGTCCTCATGTAGTTTCGTAATTTAATTGATATTTTTGGATTCAAGACCCTTTCCTGAACTTATTCCAACACAACTTGAGATTAGCAAACCTTGGTATGTTGGAAGTCTTACTTATATAAACCGCATGGATGCCGTGAATCCTCCTGTTTTACCTGATGAAAACCAAGCTGGTTTGGGAATTTTAAAAACACCAGTCGCTAAATCTAATGGGATGTCCAAGGAGCACACGGATTGTGTTGTAGATTTAGAACAAGGGAATAGTTTTAGTGAAACCATGTCTGGTGCAAAAAGTATTTTATTACATGATATTTTAGTTGAAGTTCATTCCATTAGAAAACAAGTAGACTTGGTTACCGCTGCAGATGTTACATCTAGGCTTGAAAAGATGGAGAAGTTGTTGAAAGAAAAACTAAAGGACCAACAAACTTCTAAGATATCAACCCCTGATTCTAACTTGAAAGACGTGGAGGGCGTATCAGTTACTGATATTAATCGATTTGAGAATTCATCCCTTTACCAACTAGGCAGTGGTTCAACAAGTGCTAATACGGTTATTATATTGTTACTGCATAATTAAATACAATATTTGTAGTAAAAAAAATTCCTAATGTTTTCAAACTTTTTAGTTACAGCCGTCTTCGTCTGATATTGTAACACACAATGAAGCAGATTATATGGTGGAAGAAGACAGTTTTGGGAATGGGTCTCCAAAAGCAAACCCTGATTCTAAGAAGCAAGTTGTCGACACCGGTACTGTTAGCGATATAAACGGAACTGAGAATTCATCCCTTAAGCTAGTAGTGGCAGTTTTAGCAACTGATGATACAGTTAGTATACAGTTAATGCCTATTTATAGCAAATTAATAACCTAAATGATTTACTAGTTGTTTTCCTGAATTTACTTACAACCATCTCCGTCTGATATCCCAAGACAAGATGAAACCGAATGTATAGTGGGCGCTGACAGTTTTGGGAAAGATTCTCCAAAACCAACCCCTGATACTAAGATGAAAGATGTCGGGGGTGTTTTAGTTAGTGATATAAACGGATTTGAGAATTCATCCATGAAGCCAGTAGTTACAAGTTCAGCAACTGATAATATGGTTAGTATAAAGTGAATTCATAAATAAAGCAAATATTGTAAACAACAAGATTTGCTAATGGTTTGAATTATGTCACTTACAGCCGTCTTCGTTTGATATCCTAACACACGATGTAGCAGAAAGTATGGGGTACGAAGACACTTTAAGTAATAAATCTCCAAAACCAACCCTTGAATATAAGAAGAAAGTTCTTGAGAGCGTGTTAGTTACTGATACCAACGTAGGTGAAAAGTCATACACTAAGCCATTTGTGACCGGTTCCACAACCGATAATACGGTTAGTATACCCTGAATGCATAATTAAATCCAAGATGTGTACCAACTATTTCCTTAATGTTTCAATTTTGTTGTAAGCTATAGCCGACACTGTCTGATATTAGAGCACATGCGGATTCAGAAGGTAAGATGGATGAAGAAAGTTTAGGGAATGATGATCAAACAATTTCTCAGAGATTCCCCGGATCTATGGGCATATTAATCAAGGCCTTAATGAATAAGGAAGAAAACCCGGGAATAGATTCCATTCCTGATGTTATGTTTTCTGGAACAACATCAACAAACATGAATGAACCATCCATCCCTGCTGTCAACGACGTATGTGTTGAACTTTACAGATGTGTTCCATAGTCAATGGTATTCATATGTGTTCCATTTATATTTTATTCATCTTGATTACAGGATGTTGAATTTAAAGATGAATTCATGGATGTATTGAACGATGAAGAAGACATGGCTGCTATTTCCCACTAGGACATGAACATAGACAACAATGACGAAGCTGACATTCAGAAAGAACAAGTGATTGACAACAAAACTGTTTCTGACTTTAAGGATGTTGACCTTCTAAAATGAACGGTTTGGCCTCTTGAAGTTAAGGTAGTTTATCACGTAATTTGTCATAATGACAATTTGGGTTTTGTTTTTACAAGTTCGTGACGATTATATTTATTTTACAGCATTATGTCAATGTTGTCACACCTGATTACAAACCATCTTTGGATAAAGTTTTTTCCAGTGTAAAAACGATTCACTAATTGGGGTCTAGAAAGAAGCGTGTACCCAGGCCTCTCAAAGTTAGAAGGAAGTTGATGAAGAGGCTGACATTGTCTTTTATTCCACCCATTGATAAGCAACCAAACATTACACCAGATGCCAATAAAAGTATTTCAAGGAATCAAGTTGGTGATGATATCGGTCCGCCTGAATTTTTAGAGGTATATTCTAAAAATATGTAACATACTCATCCAGATATCCATAAACTTTGCCACTTTGTTTTGGAGATTGCAGTTTGCCTCAATGTTTAGTCCGACCACCAGCACCCGAATGTCTTGCATTATCCCCGTTGTCCTTTTCATCTTTCGTTGGTAACCTATCATGTGACGCGTTGTTAAACGACATTGCCAGGATGCAAACTGCTCCTGAAGCAGTTTGTGCCCCCTTCACGATCCCACCAAATATCGCTGGTGTTGTTGACATGACAAAGTTCGCAAGAAAATATGTGGGATGTGACATAATAGAAAGGAATAGGATCCGTAGTTTGCAAACACAGTATTAAAGGAAACAAAAGAACTGATCTTATCCCACATCGTCTGTTACACCAATGTTTAAACCGGAAGGCTTTCTGTAAGTAGGATGAATCAATATTTAGTTCGACTCTACAACTTCATGAGCGTTTATTAGGGAACCTCAAGTTGCGTTCGAGACATTTTGAATTAGGCTCTAGCTTGAATCATATTTGGAAGCTCACTTATAAAACTTGGATAGAAACCTTTACCACGTGTTCCTCGATAAAGTGCAACTTGTCATCGATCTTGACTTCATCCATTGGGATAATAAGGTCTTCATCGGACAAACACTTCTTTAGGTTCGACACGTGAAAAGTATTGTGGATTCCTTGTAGCTCCTGAGGTAATTCAAGTTTATATGCTACCGGACCCACTCTTGATGTGATCTTGAATGGTCCAATATAGCGGGGACTTAACTTCCCACGCTTCCCAAAACGTATAACACCTTTCCATGGTGATACCTTTAGCATAACTTTGTCACCTACCTCGAACTCTAAAGGTTTCCGCCTCACATCAGCATAACTTTTCTGTCTACTACGAGCAGCTAACAAACGATTCTTGATTTGCACAATCATTTCAGTAGTCTCGCGAATCAATTCTGGTCCAGTGAGTTGAGCATCCCCAACTTCACTTCAACATACAGGCGATCGACATTTTCTTCCGTAGAGAGCCTCGAAAGGTGCAACTTTAATGCTAGCATGATAACTATTATTGTAGGAGAACTCTGCCAATGGTAAGTGCTTATCCCAACAACTACCAAAGTCAATCACGCAAGCCCGTAACATGTCTTCCAATGTTTGTATTGTCCTTTCACTTTACCCATCGGTTTGAGGATGATAAGTAGTGCTCATATCCAAGTTAGTTCCCAATGATTTTTGAAGTGATTCCCAAGATTTTGATGCGAAACGACTATCACGGTCCGAGATGATGGATATAGGAACACCGTGTTTACAAACAATTTCCTTCAAATAGATAAGGGTAAGTTTTTCCAAATTAAACTTTCCATTTATCGGAATAAAGTGGGCTGATTTGGTCAAGCGATCTACAATCACCCAAATAGAATCAAAGCCAGATGGAGTTCTTGGAAGCTTAGAAATAAAGTCCATGGTAATACGTTCCCATTTCCAAATAGGAACTTCGGGTTGTTGAAGCAGTCCGGATGGCTTTTGGTATTCAGCCTTGACCTTAGCACATGTCAAGCACTTGCTAACATAGGTTGCAATATTCGCTTTCATGTTCGGCCACCAATACAACTTCTTCAAATCATGATACATTTTATCTGACCCGGAATGAATAGAATACTTGGACTTGTGAGATTCCAACATAATTAGATCTCTCAATCCTCCAAATAATGGTAACCATACTCGTCCCTTTAGACATTTTGTACCATCAGATCTAGTTTCAAAAGGTTCACCTTCACCGTGAAAGTTTTCAGATTTAATATTCTCAGTTTTCATAGCTTCAGCTTGTGCTTTTCGGATATGTTCCGGTATATTGTTATGTATCGTTACTACCAAAGCATACACTCGGAGAGGTTTGTCCCTTTCCTTCCTACTTAACGCATCATCTACCACGTTTGCTTTTCCCGCATGATAACGAATTGTACAATCGTAATCACTCAAAAGCTCGATCCATCTACGTTGCCTCATATTCAGCTCTTTTTGATCCATAATATATAGTAGACTCTTATGATCGGTGAATAACGTACACTTAGTGCCGTACAGATAATGTCTCCAAAGGCGAAGAGCAAAAACCACCGCGCCCAATTCCAAGTCATGAGTGGTGTAGTTTTCCTCGTTCTTCCTAAGTTGCCTAGAGGCATACGCAATGACTTTTTCTCGCTGCATCAAAACAGCCCCAAATCCTTTTAGAGATGCGTCACAGTAGATAACGAAATCCTCGCTACCCTCGGGTAATGACAAGATTGGTGCACTACACAACTTAAGTTTCAATGTTTGAAATGCCTCCTCTTCATCGTTACCCCATACATACGGTTTATTTTTCTGAATTAGCTTTGTTAATGGTTTGGATATTAACAAAAATCCCTCAATAAACCTTCTGTAGTAACCGGCCAAACCTAAAAATTGTCGCACTTCGGTAGGAGTAGTAGGTGCAGCCCAATTTTTAATGGCTTCGATTTTTGCGGGATCAACATGAACTCCGTTTCTATCAATCATGTGACCAAGGAATTATACGGAATCAAGCCAAAAATCACATTTTGAAAACTATGCATACAACTTTTCTTTCCTTAGCAGCTCCAAGATAGACTTCAAGTTTTCGCCATGTTCTTCTTTATCTTTAGAATAAATCAAATATCATCGATGAACACAATCACGAATTTGTCAAGATACGGTTTGCACACACGGTTCATTAAATCCATGAACACAGCCGGTGCATTTGTCAATCCAAACAGCATCACTTGAAACTCATAATGTCCATATCGAGTTCTAAAAGCTGTAATTGGAATATCTTCCTCGCGAATGCGAAGTTGATGATAACCAGACCGCATATCGATTATTGAATAAACACTAGAACCTTGTAACTGATCGAATAAGTCATCGATCCTTGGTAAAGGGTATCGGTCTTGATAGTTAACTTGTTCAGCTCCCGATATTCGATGCACATGCGAAACGAACCATCTTTCTTTTTCACGAATAATACCGAAGCTCCCCATGGTGACGAGCTCGGTCGAATAAAGCCTTTCTCGGATAATTCTTGTAATTGCTCCGATAGTTCTTTCATTTCAGATGGTGCTAAACGATATGGCGCACGCGCCACGGGTGCAGCATTAGGAATAAGATCAATACGAAAATCAACTTGCCTTGGTGGCGGAAGTCCGGGAAATTCATCTGGAAATACATCAGGAAAATCACGCACGACAGGAACATTATCAATTTGCATCTCTTCAGTTTCAACTTCGGTCACTTGAGCTAGGAATAATTCACAATCTCTTTCTATGTATTTTTGATCCTTTATACACGAAACGATCTTTAATCTAGATTTATTCTTGTCGCATTTGATAACCAAAGTTTTGCCAATCAAGGGAATCTTAACCTTTTTCTCACCACATAGGATAGATGCATTATGCTGAGACAACCAGTCCATCCCAATTATGACATCGAAACTTCCTAGTTCTATGATCATTAGGTTGATTGAGAAGCAACAATTCAGAAGATTAAGGGTACACCCCTTTAAAATTCTATTGGTACTTATTAAATTTTCATCGGCCAATTCGATTTCATATTTAACATCTAACTCAACGGGATCAATATCAATAAGGGTACTAAAAGTTGTAGACACGACACTCTTATCGGCACCCGAATCAAATAGAGTAGTGGCATAACGATTGTTGAGTAAGAACGTACCAGTAACGACTTTCGGATCACGTTGGACCTCAGCAGCTCCCAACTGAAGTGCAGAACCACGATTGTTTCCACCTTGTCCACCCTTGTTTAGCTTTGTACATTCCCTTTTCATATGCCCCCTTTCGCTACAGTTGAAGCAGGTCACATCCTTGACAGGGGCTCGACACTTGTTAGCTTTGTGTCCAAGCTTACCGCATTTATTACACTTACAACAATCACCAACATGCTTCCTACTCTTGCAAACCGGACAAGCATCCTTGTTGCTTGTTGTAGCATCAACCCTAGCCGTTGCATTAACTCTCCTTTGATTCTGATGACGGTTGTGGTCGCGTTTATCACCACCACGACTCTCACGGTCTTCTTCACCCTTCCTTTTCTCACCAGATGTGGCTTCATCCGCCTTGTCTTGAAAAATATGTCCCATAAGCTGGTACGCTATGCAGACAACCTTATTAATGTTAGCTGGTTCAAATGAAGTCACATCACCACGGATATTCTTGGTTAAACCATGGATGTACTGTTCCACCTTAACATGTTCAGGTTACATCATTCTTGGGCATAGAAGTGCCAACTCGTAAAAACGGTTGGTATACCTATCGATATCAGTTCCTTTTAGCCTTAGGTTATACAGTTCTTGCTCCATTATTTGAATCACACTGCGTGGACATAATTCCTCAGTCATCCACTTTCTTACCTCAACCCATGGTGTTTCATAGGCAGCATCAATACCCATAGAGGCAAGTCTCCCATTCCACCAAGTCAAAGCACGACCTTGTAGAGTAGCTGTAGCAAACTTGACCTTATCAGCTTCATCACAGTTACTAATCCGGAAGACAGACTCCAGCTTTTCAAACCATTGGCACAAACCTACAGCACCCTCAGTTCCCTTAAAAGTTTGTGGTTTGCACTTCATAAATGTAGTGTAATCACAGCCTCTTAACACAGGTGCATTAGGTACATTTGCACCGCCAGCATTAGCCCCAGCTCCACCGTTTCCAGCACCATCAGTTCCAGTACCACCAGTTCCACCGCCTGAACCGCCAGCTCCACCAAAACCGTCAGCTCCATTACCGGAACCGCCAGCCACACTAGAACCACCAGATCCACCAGAACCGCTAGCTCCACCAGAACCTCCAGTACTAGCAGTGTAGTTAGCCATAAATTCTGCCATAGCCGTTCCGACTTGCTCACTGATAAGTACACGCATTTACGTCCCGTTCATACTCTTTGGTGGCATGATTCTGTTACAACACAATTCAAATCATAATGAGTATTCATTCAATGATTTTATTTAGATAACAAAAGGAATAGATGATAGAAATGAGGAACTAAGAAAGAATGAATGAATGTCGAGAAGGAAGTATTTAATCAAAGACTAACTAATTTGGAAGGATCAAGTTCCCTAAACTAGACAATCAAGATTATTCATGTAAACTCTTTATGCTTAAACCTACACAGTTATAAACTCTTATTTCCATTGGTCGACCAAACCTATGTGAATAAGTTTCTATATATAAATAGTTTAACAATTTATAATTTCCTTTTTCAAATAAACGGTCAATTTATTTCAACAAGACAATAATAAATCACTTTATTTGAGCATCCTTTGTTTAAAACGAAAGATCAAGATCGAAGACAACTAGTAGTAAATGAGTGATTTGCATTCCCTTACTATTCATCCACAGCAGCAGTCTCCTTTACTGCTCAATCGGATGTATAGTGCGAATCGGATAAAGATCTCTTTGCATTCCTTTCCTATCCATCCATAGCAGCAGTCTCCTTACTGCTCAATCGGATGTATAGTGCGATCCAGATAAAGATCTCTTTGCATTCCTTTCTTATTCATCCATAGCAGCAGTCTCCTTTACTGCTCAATCGGATGTATAGTGCGATCCAGATAAAGATCTCTTTGCATTCCTTTCCTATTCATCCACAGCAGCAGTCTCTTTTATTGCTCAATCAGATGTATAGTGCGATTCGGATAAAGATATCTTTGCATTCCCTTTTATCCATCCACAATCGCAGTCTCCTTTACTGCTCAATCGGATGTATAGTGCAACCCGGATAAAAATCTCTTTGCATTCTCTTCTGTTCACCCGTAATAAAAGAAGCTTCCATTAATGCCTAATCGGACGTATAAGACTAACCTAGGTATAGACCACATCGCGTTCATGCCGCCATCCATACCTGAGAGAGAGAGTCTGAAACGAATCATACTTAGAACATCTTTCACTTAAGAGATAACTACATTTTTAGTAGCTGTAATGACGAAGCTATAACAACAGGGTGGCGCTGTAAAATCCATGATTTTACCATGATTTTATGTAATGAAATTTCACCCATTAATCTTAGAACACATACTCATGTACTATACTTCTATAAGTTGTGTGTGAACTTGTCCATTATGTACTTATACCTTTAAATCTATATTGGTTATAAATAAGTTACATAGCTTAAACCATGTACCTAAAACTAGGGATAACAAGTAGTAAGATGTATACTTAATATGTGAGATATACAACACTTAATAAAAATTTGGAAATATACTACATTAGGTAATGTAGCCATGTATATGTGTACATGAAGACTAAGAGCTCACTTAACTCTCATGGACTAGCCCAAGGTTGTGCTCTAGCCCAACATAGACCCAACACAAGCCTACCCTACCCTTTTTGATAGCCTTACACGACACATAGGTGTAGGTGGAAGGAGAAGAGATGCATGGGAAACATAAAGGCTTACACTTGGCAAGAATTCTCTTACCAAGACAAGTCATGCCTTTTGCCCTTCTCTCTCTCTCTCTCTCCTTTTAGCCGAAAAACACACACATACTCTCACATTCTCTCATGCAATCTAATCTTGTTTCTCTCATCCTCTTCTCTCTCAATCATACGGCTTAAAGCCATATACAACCAAAAACCAAGTATTAAATCCACCAAGATCCTTGTCTCATCTTTACCACAAATCATTAGTAGTATCATTCCTTTTGGAATCACTATAAACAAGCCCTAGCCAAATCTTTAAGGCCACGGCTTGATTTATATTAGGGTTTTCTTCACCATCTTGAGTAGATCTCAAATCTCCTTGTTCATCTAGATCATCTTTGGTACTTTTAAGCAAGAAAGGTATACACTACATGTTCTTTCATTTCTTCATGCATGCATCATCATACATCTATAAACACAAGTAAATAACATGTTAAAACCAAGATTTGATGAAGCCATGACCATTATAGGTCATGACATAATTATGAAAATCATATACATGATTTAAAATCTTCTAATAAGAAACATATGATTTGTATTCTATGTTTTAAACTAGATTTGAAAATCATATGAAACCTTTTATAAATCTAAATGTTGCATGGGTTACAAATCTTGTTCTATGGGACTATGGTTAACTAATAATCATAGATCTCATAAAATGAACTTGTATAGCTTAAAGATCATGAAAACCATGACCTTAAAGTTCACGGCTAAGATGAATAATGACCATATGATTTGTCTACTAAGTTTTAATAATGGAATATGAAATGTTACATGTTAAATGGAATATTGAAAATCAAAAAATATAACTTATGGGTATAAATGTAGCCGTGGGTTACATATGACTTAAAATGGGTTAGATGTACATGCATGCTTATATAAACCTAGATCTAGTGATAAGTGTTAACTTAACATGATAAACATGAAATAAGCTAAATAGATCTTATGGGAATATTAGGAGAAAACAATATAGCCGTGGGCTATATATTGTTTTCTTGGACTGATAGTAACCTTGGAAACATGCATGTAACTTAGATAATCATGGTGTATTTTTGTAAATATTTACAAGACTTAAAACTAGCTAATATGTCCATCTTGGAAATACCAAGATTTAGAAATATATCCGTGAGCTATATATGAGTGTACATGGATCTTTATTTTATTTTTAGGTCTAGACATAGTTTAGATCTCATTTTGGACTTATGACTTGTTTTCTTGACTTGTACATAGATAGATCTATTTTGTAACACTTAAAAATTACATGCAACTTTAAAATGAGACTTGACTTATCTTAATAAGCTATAACTAATTATAGCCGTGAAATATAAGCTCCTATTAGGGCTTATGACTTACTTGCAACCTTATAACACACCTAGATCTAATTTGGTACATCACATAAAACAAATTATAAGTTTTATTCTTCTATTTAGATTTAAAACTAAATTTGAATAAGCTCATAATAAACTTATAAGAATATCCTAAGTTACTACTTACATAAAATGTAAAGTAGTGTTAATGGACTATTCAAGCCCATGAAATGTTAATCCAAAACTTAATGGACCCAATAGGCCCAATAAATGATTTGAAGCCCCATTTAAATAAATTAGTGGACTTGAGATATATTTAAGCCCAATAGATAGCCCATTAGATGTTTAGCCCATTTAATGAGCCCATATACTATTTTGAATGTTAAATAAAAGTTTTTATAATAAAATATAACTTATAAAAACTTTTTAGATTAAAATGACAATTTGTGAAACTTAAGGACTAAAACCATAACTTATGAAACTTGTCTTGATAAACTAGTAAACACAATGACTGAAAATGTAATTATCCAAAATTCTAGGGTTTAATAAATTCTATCCATGTCAAATTAAACCCTAGGGACCATTTGGGAAGTTTCTAAAAGTTATTTTGTCATTTTATAACCCTAGGGACCATTCTTGTAATTAGCCGAAACTTAAAGAAGCCCTAGGGGCTGTTCTTATAAATTTAGTAAAGTCACAAAACCTAGATATAACTAGGGGGACTACACCAGCCATAATCCGAAACTATAACAAGCCCTAGGTACCAAATGTGTAAAATCCGAAAGTTATACTTGTTTAAAATATAGAGGGACTAGTTTTGCCATATTCCGGAACATTAACAAGCCCTAACTCTAAAATCTATTTTTAATTATAATAAACCATAATTAAGTACTTAGACCATAAGAATTAATGTATAAATTCTTAAGTTTAAATTATTTTATAAAATTTAAAACAATTTAGGGAAACTTTAAAGTTAAATAAAATATTTTATTTTATTTTTCAAAATAAATTATTTATATTTACTTTAGGAAATAATTGTATAAACAATTATGAATATGTATTACTCATACATAAACTCATATACTTTTAAAAAATAAAAACTATATGAAGGTTGAAAAAATTGAATGCTAATATGTAAGTAAAACACCTTACGTTTACTTAAAATAAGAAACTTAATAATAAGTTTAAATTGATGATTATAATACATGAACTACGAACGTGAACTAATATTAAGTAGAATTTTTATATTTACTTAATAATGAAACTTAGTAGTAAATAAGTGATTATAATACTTGAACGGAGAACGTAAACTAATATTTTAAGTAGAACATTTTATGACTACTTAAATAAGAAACTTAATTGTAAGTTGAATGATTATTATAAATAACATGTATGCTAACTGATATTAATAGTTAAACATTTTATGTTTACTTAGAAATGAAACTTATATAAATAATTTTAAATGAATATTGATGATACTTGAATTACGGTTATTTAGATAAATACCGTAGCATAAATGAACTGACTAAAATCTGTATAAGCATACATATATGTTCTTTGTACTATCTATTAAGACTGTACTATCTGATTAGGCATAACTTTGGCGCGAGCTTTATTTGGATATTCGTATTAAACAACTATTGCCTACTCCCAGGTGAGTTTACAGCCCCATATAAACTTTTGATAAAACTTTCTCTTTTGGGAAAGAAAATATGCAAACACTTAATGGACATACCAAGATTTGTATAAACTTGACTATGATTGATTATTATTGGAACTGTTAAATTGTTGTATATCGCCCAAATGTTATAAATAGATCTATTAGGGATTAACCATCCCCGTCTGGGTGAGTCATGCTCACTGTGCCTTGGCTGGGACAACAAACGTATACCATGTTGGAACTGGAATGGGTGTCTTTTTGTAAGACACTACGTCCTCATCTGTTGAGGACTATGGAAGGTTAAGCTTCAGTTTCTAATAATAAACAAATGTAATCTACATTTTAGTAAGAATGCTTTGTGCATTGTTACTTCTATGATTAATGTATGTCCAAACTAATTAATTGTTAAAACCTGTAAATTCACCAACTTTATGTTAATCCCTTTAGTATGTTTTGCACAGGAATATGAAGTTAGTACGTGGTGTGTGCATGGTCTCCAGCATCTTAGTAATCTGCATTGTAGGACTCGTCAGCGGTTCTATTTGGGAAACACAAACAATCACTCTTCATCATGTTCAAGACAATTTTTATTTATTTGTTTAATAAACATGTAATCTGATTTAACTAACTCTTTATCTTGTGCTCTATGGACTATATGCTATCGATCCACCCTAGTGACATCTCCGTGGATATTTCCGCATATTTTGACCCTACCTGGGGTGTCACATAGAATGGTATCAGATGTCTCCTTTACTGCTCAATCGGATGATCAAGATCGTTTTTGTGGACTTGGGCAAATCAGATTACATGTTTAATAAACATGTAACTGGATGATCACATTTTACTGCTCATATGGGGTGCTACTTCATAATATAACAGCTCAAGTAGTAGAAAACGACTCGAAAAGAATCATTATTAAAAGTAAACATTGGGTTGCAATAAAAGTTTACAATCGTTCATAACATGGTCCCCCAACATTTATTAAACAAGTACACAACATCCTTTCATAATAAAGAGTCATTGAACGATATTTATAAAATGGTGAGCTTTTAATCCATTTATTATAATTCCGCAAGCACTGAAATCCCTCCTGCCATTACCTTCAAGGACCTAAGATAAAACATGCTAAATTTGTCAACAACAGTTGAGTGACTCTATAGAGTTTATAAATAAACATTACGGAACACAAGTATATTTTAAAACCATCAGGAAATAACGATGTGGATCAAACAACGTTATATGGATTATTATAGGCCTCATGACATTGAAACGTTTGCATAATATGTTTCCACCATACACCTCGCTAAGTGTATATTAAACTCTCACACATGTATCCTCTTTGGGCCTCAAACGTGCCCTAACGATAGCTAGTCGTTATAGGACGGGAGGAGGTCGGTCCTCTCGAATAGTACTATTCCATGTATAAGCGCCTACCAAAACTCGGTAGTTAACAATTCATGATATAATTGGGACTTTTATTTAGCGAAATAACAAACCTATATTAATCAAGGCAACTAGCATACATTGGGTCCCTTGTGTTCTATTTTTAAAACAAGCATGTTATCCCCCTCACGGGTTTATAAATCAACTTTAAGTATTTAAAAGCGAGGCTATAGACTCACATTGGTACAATAATAGTAATATGACGATCGTCGACGATTAGTGATGCCCGTTAAACACGAAGACCGCAACCTACCAAATAAGGCGTGTTCGTTAATAAATGACTCAAGTATACTTAATACTTAAATAATACAAAACTCAAATTTTTAAAACCATGACAATCCCAAAAGAGTAACAATACAAGTGTACTTCTATACCCTTTTACATGTTAACTTTATTAAATTATACCTTCTATAAAAATCTGCCGGTACTTACCGAAAGTACAAATTTATTTACCCTACTTAAATTATTCCGTTTTTGACGAAACTTGGTCACAAACTCACATATAATATGAATAAGACTCAGTTAAAGTTTCATTCAAAAATATGACTTCTAAGACCTTCTTCCCGACACACCTTCGTGTTATAAAAACCGGACAGTTTTACGCCTTTGACTTGTAAAACCATTTTGATATATCTAAATAATTCCATTTATAAAACCAACACTTGATTCTAAAAATAGACTAAAAACACTAATTATAGAGCCTGAGAACAGCCCTTATCTCCTTTTGAAACTCATTTTATAGTCCCTGAGATTCGATTCAAATATTGACAACAATTTTCGGATTGTGTCAACACTCGTCTCCCGGTACACGAATATTAAAACTAGCATAACTTCTCGCTCGTTTGGAGCTAGAAGCTATACTTTATGTAAAATCGAAGCTCTCGAAATTCTCTACAACATGATCTCATCATATCAACCTATACTCAGACTTGAGACCTCTGAAAATGGTCTTAAACCCACGGCTCAAAATTAATTATTTGAAAACCAAGCAAAAATCAATTTTTCAACACATTTTACCCATTTCCATACTCCTAATAACAACTAAAAATCATCCTAATCAAACACTAATAACTCTAGACCACTTGCATGTCTAAATGTTACAAGATCCACATCAAAAATCTTACATGCAATCATCCCCACATCTAATATAGTAATAATAACACTTATTTACAACCATAAAATAGATCAAAATAAGCTGATCTTTCAAGAAATTTTTTTTTGAGAAAAAGTTCATGCATGTTGTAAATTTTTACACAAAAACGATCCAAATCATATTACAAACATGGGACTTACTTTGGTTTTTAAGGATTCAAGCTAGAAATTAGAATCCAAGGGTGTTTTGACTTGAGGATGTCACGGCAAAAAATATAATAAATAAAAAAATGATGATCATACAAGTATATACTTGATCAAGTTTCACCAATTCAAGAAAAGTGTAATGTATGTAAAATTTTAACAAAGATTAAAGATCAAATACAACTTTTTAACATGAAAATATGATGATCCTACCTAGATCATCACATGCATGATGATCTAAACATAGATCAACCATGTAAATAAAAAAAATTCATGAAAGTTGATGCATGTAGGAGATTTTCATACAAAAATATAGATCTTGAGATTTCCAAGATGGGTCTTGCGTTGGTTTAGCTTAGATCATAATAGAATTTGAGTAAAAATTGATCAAAGTTTGGATTTGGAATGAGGGGGTCACGGCTTGAATAAAAAAAAAGAGAGAGAAATTTTTTTTTGTTAGTGGACTATGTGTAAATTTGGTGAGAATTTGGCTTTTATATTGTGCTCCAAGGGTTTAATTTGCCAATTGGTGATAGTTTTGGTCCAAAATGAAAATAGTTAGCTATAAAGCAGAAAATGACTAAAAGTAAATTTTAAAATATTTACGGGCTCGGGTTTCATAGAAATAATTTTTAAAAGTTTTTACGCAGACGAAAAATGATAATATAACGACTTAATACGTAATTAAAACGATATCGTCGAAAACATTAGATATCGAAGTGATCGATATAAAATATAAATTTTTGGGCATCCGTCGGTATCGCGATCACTAGTAGTCCTTGTTACTCGTCAAAATATTAAAATAAATATTCAATATCGGTTTCAACTTAAACCATTAATCAATATAGTATTTAACGTTATGAAATACTAAAAATAATATTAGTAAGATAGAATTAAATAATGACCTGAAATTTCCAGTTTGTCACACCAACCGACCGGTCGACCACCTTGTAACTTGTAATCGTTCTAGGCGGGATTAATCGGTGATTAATCGAATTGACATTTTTAGCAAATTTTTGGTATTTTCAGGAAGTTTTTGATATGTCTAATGAGTTTTAAGTATTTTCAGAAATAGTAATCTACTAATCTTAATATATACATAATGGTTCGACCGACCTGTTGGAGCAGTAGGTAGATACACTTCTTAAAAACATCATGCATTTAGAGGAATGGTTGATTATGTTTAGTCTAAAAAAATCTCTAAATCCGTTGTAAGACAGTACCAAAAACGACAGCTTGACAAGATGCAAATACTAAATGCATAGCTTTTGATAGGATCAAAAGAGCGGCATCCCATTACAAGCAAATCTGTATGCAACTCAACAGCTTGACATATTTTGTCCTTGGGATCCCTAATTACTATTTTTGTCTTGACCTCTCTCCAGTATGATACCAGCGGTATCATATTGAAATACACGTAAGCATACCCTTGAATCCGCAACATATGTCTAATTTATGTGCAGAGCGAGTACTAATTCGACTCATTTCAGTATGAAACTTAACGTGTAACTCGAACTAGCTTGCAACCATAGTAATGTAGTAGTAGTCACCCTTAATACAAATTCCATATAAGCATCATCATCATTTATCAACACAGATAAGCTACATAATAAGGACAAATTTGACACAGGAATACAAAATGAACCGTTTTCGTCGTAAAGCCTGACAATCTTAACTGCACAGATTTACAAGGTTACTAAACAACTTCATCTGTCATCAGCCACACATATAGATTCTCACTAACTGTCCAATTTGTCACATCATGAACCTAATAAAACAAATCTACCTTCATAAGTAAAAATTAAGTATAAGAAATTAGTTACATTCTTATTTGCACAAATCTGCATAGCATGAGTACTAATTGCCTCAGTGATGTGCCTCTATTGCATGCGTAAACGCAGGTACCTCCACTTCATCTAATCATCGTCATCAGTTGATAGCACACAAAAATCCATTAATAAAAAAGTATCTATAAAATGACGCGAGACTTAACTAGGACAACCAAAGGCCAGCAGCAATGGAAGGTGGAGACTGAACATGAATATTTAACAATGATCCATCTGATCTTAACCATGTGGTAGCTATACATTTGTAACAACATTGCAGCCGATGAAGGTGATGGAGCATCATAGTTGCATCCATAATCTACCCTGCCTAATTTTGAAGGCTGCCTTTTGATTTTAGCGACCCAACCATTACAGAAATTGCTCCTGAAGCAGTTATCGGCTCCTCAATCACCCTACCAAATATTTGTCCTCCTGAATGGTATAATTATACAAAACTTTAGAAGAAAATATGTGAAACACGGCATAATCTACGAGTTTGTTACAATTGTGTTAATGGTTTGCAAAGATTGACAAGTTTGCAAATTAAATTATGTTACTGCTAGTGTTTTTTTTGTTGAACAAAACACAAAGAAGAGAAAAGAAAGGATTTTATCCCACATAGGTTTTGTGACAAAGTTTACAACGGATAGCTTTCTATAAATAGGAAGGTCAGAGCGAGCAAAATATTATGAGTATTGTATCTATACTTTATCACAATTAGTATTTAACAAAAAATTTTATTTTGTTTTTTCAAACATGTGTTGTTTGTTTTTCTTTAAATAAAAACAAAAATAAAACCACCATGTTTTCGAAAGCAAAATAATATAATTATTATATACTAATCTATTAAAAGTTGAAAGTTATTTGTGAAACCAATATGTTAAAAGAGAAAATGAATACTCTTATCAAAGACTTTACTTTTCATTCATAAACCAGATGAATACTCGTGCATGACAACTAGATTTTATTGCGGAAAAACTGATAAACATTGTGTGGTTTAAAAGTTAGCATATCCCAAACACCAAACAGTTAACCTCAAACTTCATAAAGGAGGCCATGGCAACACTAGTTACTGTCATAACAGCACACGGCACATTGTTGGAGCACTAGTTACTGTTAGAAGTATTTAAAGTGATGGTCATATAATATACCGTTGCGAAGCTCGTGGAAAATGCTACTTAACGGTGTTGAGAGTTCTAGCATAATGTTATGTATGTAACGGGAATTAGTCCCGAACTCACAAATGAGGAAGGCCTTCCATACATTAGACGTATAGTATAAAAGGCCCAAGGCACCTCATTTGTGGTGTGTGTCTTCCATTTTTTTCATAGATTATAGAGAGAGAAACTTTTGTGTTTCTCTCACTAGGAATTCACAACTTCTGTTTTTCTCTTTTCTTTCATCTAATCTAATCTTTCTTTTTTGGTTTAATCTTGTTCTTCATCATCTCCATTTCTATATCCTATATTAGTCGTGTGAATCATTCCTACAAATGGTATCATTCGCCAAGGGATTCGTATTTAAGCATTTCGTGAGTTTTTGATTGTTTTTTACCAAAGCTTCAAAATTTTTTCATTTTTTTTAGTGTTCCTAAGTCGTATACCTTCTTTATTCGTGTATTAGTGATTTGAGTATCTTGGATTGATGAAAACACAAATCTTTTGGTTCAAAAGTCAAGTATTCTCTTGTTTTCAACTTTCCGAAATTCTAGCAACTAATTCCATCGGAAAGTACAAGCAAGTGAGGCTTGATCGCAATAACCCAAGGGTTTTACTTTGCGATCACAAGGATTCCGATACCTTATTCCGACGGTTATTCCGATCACTCATTGCGATCGAGGATTCCGATGGTTTTTAAGGGATATTGAGTCGTTACTCTGTCCAAATAGTTTTAGCCATATTGCGATAAACATTCCAATAGCTCAACATTCCGACTGATCAACATTCTGACAGATCAATATTCTGACAGAACCAACATTCCGATAGAAGGACATTCCGATAGAAGGGGTATTCCGATAGATCCACATTCCGATAGATCATTCCGATCAACATTCCGATAGATCATTCCGATCAACATTTCGATAGATCATTCCGATCATCATTCCGATAGAATATTCCGATGGGAATTCCGATGGAAATTTTGTTTGAGTAATTTTTAGACTTAGCCACCATCTAGACTAGTCCCGACACATAGTTTACACGAAGATTAAAAAAAGAGTTAAAATTTTTAGGTCAAGTAAAATCAAATTTTTTCCCTACTAGTTTTTGGCTATTTCTAACTCAGTTTCAAAATTTGGCGATACAAAATTTTTCAGCTTACCGTTTTGTCGGACTGAGGAATTTATTGTCGGACTGGAAAAAATTAAAAAAAAATCAGAAGTTTCGGGATTTCAACAACATCACACGCTTTTTATGAATTGAGATCCTGTTTTTCACAAGACTTCTACGATGACGTCTCAACAAGATATTTATGTTGCGGGTACCGAGAATCGTCCACCCATGCTTACTAAGGAGAACTACACTACATGGGCTAGTCGTCTCCTTCGTTATGCAAAATGTAAACCTATGGGAAAGTTGATTGTCAACTCGATTCAAAAGGGTCCATATGTTAGAAGAACAATTGTGCCTGGGGACCCTACAAATGCTAACCTAGTGGCTGACTCTAGTCATGAGCAAACGGATGAGGAATTAACTGAAGCTGAATCCAAACAACTCGACGCTGATGATCAAGCAATTCAAGTCATTCTTATGGGACTTCCTGAAGATGTTTATGCTACTGTCGATAGTTGTGAAACAACACTCGAGATGTGGCTTAGGATTCAGAAAATGATGAAGGACAGTGAAATCGGTTTACAAGAAAAGGAACTAAGTTGCTTCGTGAATGGGAGAAATTTACGTCTACTGAAGGGGAACAAATTGAACCTTATTATCATCAGTTTTCAACCCTCATGAATCATCTTAGAAGAAACAAACATGAACCTGCACAAATTGTTGTCAACATCAAATTTGTTGATAATCTTCCTTCTGAATGGTCACGATATGTCACTCTTATCAATCAAACCAAGGATCTTCATGTCGTGGACTACACTCAAGTATATGACTATTTGAAGATGAATCAAGATGAAGCTAACGAAGTTAGGGCAGAAAGATGTGCCAAAACACAAGATCCATTGGCTTTTATGGCAAACTCTCCATCATCTATGTCATATCCCATGGTACGCTACCATCAACCCTCATCAAGTAACTTCATGCCACAACAACAACAACAACTCACTCCTTATGGATATCAACCTCCTACTGCTATGAATTACTTACAACAACCCATTGCCTGTTTTGATGACATCACTGATCCTACTTATGCTATTAATACTAGTCTTGCCCTTCTTGCAAAGGCATTCAAATTCACCATTAACCCCACCAACAACAATCAGAGAATCTCCTCGAACACTAGAAATACGCAGATTGCTCAACCTTTCATGAATGCGAATCAAGATCGCTAATTGGTAGTTGATGGAAACACAGGGAATCAGTTTCAACAATATGGTCAGAATGTTGGGCAGACTGTTGGCAATGCAGGAAATCAATATGGTCAAAACCGTGGTCAAAATCCGGGTGTTCCGAATGCAGGTAATCAAAATGGGTTAATAGTTGTGCCACCGGTTGGTAACCAGATAGGAAACATTGTGGCTGCAAGGCCTGAGAATACTGGTACGGGAAATGGAAAAAATAATCGTCAGGTTCAGTGCTACAACTGCAGGGGATTTGGTCATTATGCTCGAGATTGCACAGCCAAAAAGAAGAGGGATGCTGCTTACCTTCAGACTCAGCTTCTCATAGCACAAAAAGAAGAGGAAGGGATTCCACTTCATGCTGAGGAATTTGATCTTATGGCTTCTGCTGCCAACTACATCTTGATGGCAAACTTACAGCAACCACCAACCTCGGGAATGCATGATGACAGAGCTCCCGTCTATGATTCAGACGGTCCCTCTAAAGTACACCTAAGTTTTGATGATAATGATATATATAATATGTCTAATCAGGAGGAAGAGTATACTGAGATGCTTGAGCCCTATATTGAGACACACGAGGATCAAACGAATAATAGTAATATTATTTCGAATGAGCCTAGTGTGGACCTTAGTGTGGATCAAGTTGCTCAGCCTACAACCCTTCCTGATGAGACACATGCGTATTATAAATCTCTATTTGATAAGCTTGCTAAGGATGTAGATCATGCTATGGTGGTTAATAATAAGTTTAGAGAAACTAATGCCAAATTGACCACGGAGCTTGCGGGATATAAGAAACAGGAGAAAACTTTTGAGATTCATCATGCTAAAATCAAGGAACTTGAACAAGCTCATGCTACATCGGTTTATCAAGAAAATGCACAACTAAGAATTTAAATGCCTTACACTTAAGTAGTGCTAAAAAGATAAGCGAATTGAATGATGAAATCACTTCTCTTAATAAACAGCTTTCAACTGAAAAATCTATTATTTTGGATTTAAAAGAAGAACAAAAAAGCTGAAACATGATTTCAAAATTCGAGAAGATGGGCTTCTTGAAGATTTTTGCAAAGCTCAGGATAGGATTAGAGAATTAGACAACCTTTTAGTAAAACGTGGCCAAACTATACAGACGATAAATATGCTCGCACCAAAAGTGAATAAGATAAATTACACTCGATACAAATTGGCTTTAGGTTTTCCTCTTCCCCCTAATCCCGGATACATTAAGCAAATTCAGGCCACAAATGAAACTTTATATAATGGTAGTGTGCTACTGTCTGATCAACATCATCCTCCTAGTGTGCATGATTCCGAGGAAACTACTGAACTTGCTGTAGAGACTCGTTTAAGAATGAAAAAGCTTGATAAAGAAGTGATACCCGTTTATTATCCGAAAGTTAATCCTCCAACTGTATTTGTTCGGTCTAAAACGAGTACTGAAATGCTTTTCTACTAAGTGAGGAATTGTCTGATGACCCTCCTAAACCGAGTATCACACGCTGATTTCTAAACGAGCTTAAAGATAACTTTGTCATCCTTAAACGTGTTGTTAATTCAAAAATAACTGGAGGTAATTTTACATCACCTGTTTAGATTGAGGTTCAAAAAATTCTTCAAAACGATATTAATCCGATTATTAATCAAGTTGATGCTCAGTTAGGAAATTTGGAAAACGCTTTTCTAAAAGAATTAGCCAAATTTGTTGAAGACTTTAAATCTTTGACGAAGGAAGCTGATGAATCTCTTGATAAAATCAAAGTTTTGGAAAACGATCTTGAACGCCTCGCTAAAGCTCGTGATTGTATTGATAGTAGCCCTGTTGAGTTAGGTACCTCTATGTCGCATAATGATAACCTCCAAACTGAGCTTGATCTTATGAAAGAGAAAATGGAATCTTATGTAATTAAAAAGGACAAATAATTCACCGATATTTGGAATAAATTTGTCAAAAAATGTGATGAATGCAAATATGACAAGATTTCATATGAAAAATTTTACAATGAAATGCATCAAACAATCACACGGTTGCAAGATCAGTTAGGAGGGGTTTCGGAAACGAATTTGGCCTCGTTAGGGTTAGAGAGTGCTAGTAGTGGTAATGTTCAGAAGCTTACGGCTAAGATTGTAGATTTAAAATCTGTTGTTGTTTCATATAAGTGGGCTGTTGAACAAAGTAAGTCTGTCTATCAGAAACTTATTGATAAAATCTGTGGGAACTGTAACTTAAAGGCCTTGTTAAAAGATAAGACTTCTGAACCTATCTCGATTGTGGATACGATGATCCAGAAACCAGCAACCTCGGGACCCACTCATACTGCTGTGACACCTTTTCCCAAGGTTGCTGGAATGAAAACTGTTGTGATTGCCCCAGGAATGTTTCGTGTTAGTTCTCCCTCTGTGCCTAGCAAACAACGTAAAGCAAGCGTTAGGACAAAATCGATCACTATAACTCAACCACAAGTTATTGATTTAAAAAGTGCTAATTCTAATAGACGTGTGTCTTCTTCTACAGGAATAAACAACTACACTAAGAGCAGAAGGCCGCAACCTACGAGCAATACAAGGAATGATAGGGTCCCTTTTGCCTCTAGAAGTAGTTGCCCCAAGATCAATAATGTGGAAGTAGAAGAACACCCTAGGAATTTACCGCTTTTTAATCATAATCAGAAACCTAATTCATCTGAATGTAGTGAATTTAATCTTGCTATTCGGAATGAAAAATCTAAATTTATTTGTGCTAAATGTAATAAATGTTTCTTTACTTTTAGTCATGATGCTTGTGGTTTGACTACGAATGGGTTGAATTATGGTGGTTACACTCGAATTGACAAGCTGTCAGTCAGTGAACAACAACGCACTCCTAAGGCTATGGTGTATGTTCCAAAAAGTACGCATGTAGGGTCCACAGAAAGTCTTGCTAAGCCTAGTAGCCCTAGATTCACCTCTAAATGGTTGCCTACTGGTAGAAATTTTGACTGTAGTGGCAAAATTATCGACACAAGTAGATCTCATACTGACAGTGAAACGTCGGTATATGATATGGCTTAATTATCATCTAACCCTACAAGAACCTATTTCATCGGTTGCCAAAATATTTTCTTCTCTTATCATTGGCAGGCTGTTGAAATTTGTCTCTGGTGCATGGACTTGGGCTGTTCCAAACATATGACTGGGAATCGAAGCCTTCTCAAAAAATTTGTATGGCGTTTCATGGGAACTGTTCGATTTAGAAATGATCATGTTGCGGCAATTCTAGGCTATGGTGATCTCCATTGGGGAAATATAATCATCACCAGAGTCTCTTTTGTTGATGGCTTGGGACATAATTTGTTCTCGGTTGGACAACTTTGTGATTCAGACTTGGAGGTTGCTTTCAGAAGTCATACATGTTTTGTAAGAGATCTTGAAGGAATTGATTTGTTAAAAGGAAATCGTACCACCAACCTTTACACCATTGATCTTTTTCAAATGTCTGCTGCTTTTCCAATTTGTCACATGGCCCGAGCCACATCAACAAAGTCATGGTTATGGCATCAAAGGTTATCTCATCTCAATTTCGATGCCATCACCCAACTCGCGAAATATGATCTCGTTACCGGTCTTCCAAAGTTTAAATATTCTAAAGACCATCTTTATCCATCATGTGAGCAAGGTAAAAGCAAGAAGAAGCCTCACAAACCCAAACCTGTTCCAAATTCGACGAATAGGTTGCATCTCCTTCATATGGATTTGTGTGGCCCAATGAGAATCAAAAGCATTAATGGAAAGCGGTGTGTCCTTGTGATTGTGGATGATTATTCTCGTTACACATGGGTTCATTTTCTTGCTTTGAAAGATGAAGCCCCGGATTTCATTATCAATTTTGTGAAGAAAACATCAGTGCTACTTCAAGCCCCTGCTATCATTGTAAGAACGGATAACGGTACATAATTCACCAATCAGAAATTGAAAGCTTATTTTGACGACGTTGGAATTTCTCATCAAACTTCAGCTGTAAGAACTCCAGAGCAGAATGGAATTGTGGAACGGAGGAATCATACGTTAGTTGAAGCTGCTCTGACGATGCTTCTCTCCTCTAGTGCACCGTTATTCCTTTGGGCTAATGCTATAGCAACTGCATGTTATACTAAAAACCGCTCCATTATTCACACCCGCTTCAACAAAACACCTTATGAAATCATTAATAGAAGAAAATCGGATATTTCATTTTTACATGTCTTTGGTGCTTTATGTTATTCGAAGAATGATCGTGAAGATATCGGTAAACTTGAACCTAAAGGTGATATTGGCTTTTTCATTGGTTATTCTTCAACTACTTGTGCTTACAGGGTTTATAATCGATGGACAAGAAAGGTAATGGAGACAATGAATGTTACCTTTGATGAACTCTCGGGTATGGCCTCTCAACATAGAAGTTCACACCCCGAGCTTTAAAGTCAGACTTCTGGACATGTAAGTTCAGGACTCGCGCTTCAATTTTCACCGTCAGCAATCTCATCGTTACAACCTTCGGAACGTGACTTAGAAGTTTTATTTGGGCCAATATATGATGAATATATCGAGGGTCCTTCGTCATTTGGTGTTCCTCATAATGCCCCGGCTGCACCTGCTACGGAAGTACAACAACCTCCGATTGAATCTACATCAACGGCATCTACTTCTGCACCATCTACGTCAACCTCAACCATATTGCCTCCAAATATTCCAACCACTTCTCCGACTGCTGACGCAACTCAACAACATTCTAAGAAAATTCCTAATCATGTTCATCTTCAGAATGAAATAGTTGCTGAAAATGCAAACAATGCGATGCTCAACGAACATGAGTTTGTTAATCCATTTGCGGCTTACACAAGTACTACTCAGCCTTCAACATCATATGTGGATCCGTCGAGCTCGCATCAAGTTTCTCATACACTTCCACATGAACACAAATGGACTAAGAATCATCCTTTGGTTCAAGTGATTGACAATCTCTCACGACCGATCTCAACACGAAATCAGCTGCGTACCGATGGTGATATGTGTATCTATGCACTATCAGTCAGCACAATGGAACCAGCAAGTGTGAAAGAAGAAATGACCGATGCATCATGGATTGGGTCTATGCAAGAAGAACTCAATCAGTTCATCCGGCTTGATGTATGGGAGTTAGTACCTCGACCGGACAATATCGATCCGCTTACCCTGAAATGGTTATTCAAAAACAAGATGGATGAGGAGCAAACGGTTATTAGGAACAAGACTCGGTTAGTTGTGAGAGGTCATAAACAACAGGAGGGAATTGATTTCGCTGAATCCTTTGCCCCGGTTGCTCGGATGGAAGCTATTAGCATTTTCTTGGCATATGTTGCACACAAATCGTTCACTGTGTATCAAATGGACGTGAAGACGGCCTTCTTGCATGGACCGTTAAAAGAAGATGTGTACGTATGTCAACTTGAAGGTTTCATCAACACCGAACACCCAAGCCATGTCTACAAGTTGAAAAAAGCAATTTATGGTTTGAAACAAGCACCGAGGGCATGGTACGACGAATTATCATCATTTTTTCTACAAAATCACTTCAGCAAAGGAACCATTGATCCAACGTTGTTTATCAAGCACTACGGCAACGACATCTTGGTGGCTCAGGTCTATGTAGATGATATTATATTTGGTTCTACTAACCCAAAATATTCCATATTATTTGCCGACCTTATGAAAAGTCGATTCGAAATGTCCATGATGGGGGAAATGACTTCTTTCTTGGTCTCTAAGTTCACCAATCCCCCCGTGGTATTTTCATAAATCAGTCCAAGTATGTGCTTGAGATTCTAACGAAATTTGGCATGGAAAACTGTGATCCTATTGGTACTCCAATGGACACTAAACACAAGCTTGATTTGGATATGAAAGGGACATTTGTAGATGCTACAAAATACCGAAGCATGATCGGGTCCCTTATGTACTTAACCCAAGCAGACCAGACACTGTGCATGCTACTTGTTTATGTGCTCGGTACCAGGCGAAGCCAACCGAGAAGCACCTCAAGAGGTTAAAATGATATTTCGTTATCTCCGGGGAGCCACTAAGACGGGTCTCTGGTATACGAAGGACTCTAGTTTCATTCTCACTGGTTTTTCAGATGCCGACCATGCAGGGTGTCATGATACATTCAAGAGCACTTTTGGTGGAGCACAATTCTTAGGCGAGAAGCTAGTGAGCTGGTCCTCAAGAAAACAAGACTGTACGGCGTTGTCCACCACGGAAGCAGGATATGTGTTTCTATCCGTGTGTAGTGCTCAAGTCCTTTGGATGAGAACACAACTCACGGATTTTGGCTTTCACTTTACCAAAGTTCCTATTTATTGTGATTCACAATCAGCCATAGCCATATCCTGCAACCTGGTCTAACACTCCAAGACCAAGCACATAGCTGTCCGATTCCATTTCATAAAGGAGCATGTAGAAAGAGGAACGATCGAACTGTAATTTGTCAAGACGGACTACCAACTAGCCGACATCTTCACCAAAGCTCTTTCTCAAGACAGATTTGAACCTTGGTTCGTCGACTTGGTATACGTAGTTTCACTCCTGATGAACTTGAACGTCTTGCACATTCACAGTAATCTTGTATATATTTATCAGAAAATCAAAATACAAAAATATAAAACCTATAAAAAAATAAAAATGAGAAAATATTTCAAAAATACCAAAAATATTCTTCTCCGACATGTCTCTCAGCATCAATAATATGGACGCACTTGGAAATGTCGCTTAATAACGACACGGGTACGTACATAAAGTTCGAATGAGAGTTCAAATGTTTTCAAAACATGTCTTTTCTACTTTCTTCTCATAATGGTTTATAGTCACATGTCAGACTATAACCTGGTCCCCAAAGAAAGGAAAGTTTTTGACTTATCCTCAACAACGAGAAATTAATTTTTCTCGGTCATGGGCTTATATCAAAACATTCAAAGTTTTAAGCTCATGAACTCAAGGAAAATGTTCATTTATGTACATTATTCCTTAACAACGGGAAAGTAAGTTTTCTCGGGTTTTGAGCATAATTTTTCAATGTATTTCAAAACTTTGTGCTCATATACTCCCCTAATTTTAATTAGAATTTCTCTTCAAGGGGGAGTACAAACTTTCCTGAAACATTATTCTCTCCATGTTTCATCACTAGTTTCACAAAAATTTCAGTGTCATGCAACTTTTGAGGGGGAGAATAGTGATTAAAATGTGTTATCTTGGATAAGATCTTTGATATAAGTTCTTTCTCTTCCTAACATGTGCAAAAACCTTTCCTTTTATGATGCACATATGTAGGGGAGCGTTTTTGGTGATATAGAAGGTTTTTCTGGTTAAGATATATATACCCTTCAACACATTAATTCATGACGGTATTGGTGTCAAAAGGTGGTTAGGTATTCGTCCTATGATCCAACCAGAACCGGAGGGATCTTCCCAGGGACAATCCATTAGTATTTAGATGTCCTTAGGAAATATGGAGTAGTTGAGTGTACGAGAAAAATGCCGACTAATGACTTAAGCTAGCACTGGAACAATCACAACAAGGTGCTACTTATGACGTCTTGGTAAGCATTGGAGGGGTTGAAGAATGAAAAAGAAATGTAAGGATAAAGGGTGTAAAGAAAGAAGCCCTCCATACAACTTAGGCTGAAACCAGGTCAATACATCTACTATCAGAATCACGTTGATGATTTCTAGTATTGAAGACAAAGCATCATGGACACAGTGATGCAATGCACAACCCTTTCCAGCCTACTTAAGCTTCTCTCAAAAGAAGTTTGTTTTATTGTCACGGAGTTTAACTTATTTCTATCGACTTTCTCACTCTGAGATAGTAGATATTGAATAGGTGGCAGTCTGATCCAGGCTCCGATCACCAAACAAACGTGCACTTATAGAGTCTAGAGCCAACGAGATTCATCAAAAAATCTCATTAGGACACTTATTCCATATATCAATTGTTGTTCATCATTAGAACACATGCGATAATTCAGAGTCCTACGCTCTATCCTTATGGTATTGCTAGAACATTCAAGGTGATACTCATTAGTATTCACTGTGATGAATGGAAATCCTTCGAGTGTTAACATCAAACAGCACTATGGTAGGTCATATGTAAGATTCACTTGAATTGAACATATGTTAACTGGAAAGAAACAGTGGTTTGATTCTTAATTGATTCAAACTCGTTCCAGGTCTCGACGAAATATCTTTATGATCTTTCCAGAACATTTAGAGTAATACTTATTAGTACTTACAGTGACGAATGGAAATCCTTCCAGTGTCATCATCAAACAGCACTGCGGTAGGTAACTTGTGAGATTCTATATGAGTCAAACTTGTGTCAACTGGAAAGAAACAATGTTTTGATTCTTAATTGATTCAAACTTGTTCCAGGAAATTGAATTGATGACTTAATCAACAGAATGGAACTGCATGATTCACTCCTTACTATGAATTATCTTTCGATATATTCAAGTATTGAGAACGGCTACCACAGCCGGAAACCCCGTCAAGGAAGTTCTTTGAACTTACCTAATCACAGGTACAGTATTCTTACTGTATAACGGGAAACCGGAGGAATGCAAACGGTGGCGTAACTTCAAGAGTCGTAATTCAAGATCACATACTCATATAAATGAATAAATCTCAAGAACATCTAAAGACAAAGACTTCCACTACTCTGATGATCAAGGGAGATTGTTAACTAGATTTCATGTCAACACAAAACATGAGTATGTGGGTAAAGACACAAGAACACAAGCTGGCAAAGTTACAAGATCAAGTCAAGGCAAAGATCAAAGATCCAAGATCACAAGTCATGAAAGGAACAATGAAGGAACTCCCAATACATCGAGCTTCAAAGTCAACAACACCAAAGAAGTGAAGTCACATATTACATGACCACCCCTTAGGAGAGATTGTTAGAAATATTTAAAGTGATGGTCATATAATATACCGTTGCGAAGCTCGTGGAAAATGCTACTTAACGGTGTTTAGAGTTCTAGCATAATGTTATGTATGTAACGGGAATTAGTCCCGAACTCACAAATGAGGAAGGCCTTCCATACATTAGACATATAGTATAAAAGGCCCAAGGCACCTCATTTGTGGTGTGTGTCTTCCATTTTTCATATATTATATAGAGAGAAACTTTTGTGTTTCTCTCACTAGGAATTCACAACTTTTGTTTTTCTCTTTTCCTTCATCTAATCTAATCTTTCTTTTTTGGTTTAATCTTGTTCTTCATCATCTCCATTTCTATATCCTATATTAGTCGTGTGAATCATTCCTACAGTTACTTACACTTCGCAAAGAACATCGTGCGTTTAGAGGAATGCCAGGTTATGTTTCGTGAGAAAATCTCTAAATCTATTGTAGAACAATATACTTTTAACTCTACGAAGGCGACATTACGTCAGCTTGACATAAATATTAGATGCAAAGGTGAGTAATGTTACCTCTTGATAGGACAAAAACAGCGGCATCCCATTACAAGCAAATCAGCATTCGATCAACTCCTCAACATCTTCACATATTTTCTCCTTAGGATCCCCAGTCACTACTTTGGTCTTGACCTCTATCGGTATCATATTTGAAATACACGTGTATAAGTATATACTTGAATCCTCTTATCGGATATCTAGATTATGAGCACAACGAGTATCAGTTCGACTCATTTCAGTATATAAAACTACTAAATGGTAAACTTAAACGTAAAAATCCGACTAGCTCGCAACCATCCTAATGTTCATAGTTACTTTATGAATATTTATTTCTCTTGTAAAGTATAAGCATATACTCTTTAATTGTTAAAAGACTTATAACATAAAGTAAATAGTTTACTTGTTATGTCTTCTTGTTAATGAACATGAAGTCTTTGAATTATTGAAAGGATAAACAGTGTATATATAGTTATTGAACTATTTAAAAATGTATACATTAGAGCATGCACTAGGTTTTTAAATGCAATATATTTTCAGTCTTGTGTTGACACAATTGATAAGTATTTAACCTAAAAAGAATTAAGTTATTTAGAGATTGTCATATACTATTACAATCTCAAATACTCATAAAATATTTTCAGTGATAAATCAAATTCTTTTGAATTATTTGATTTTTATAACTTAAATACTTTACCTCTCAAAGTTGTCAAGATTTAGAAATTGAGTATACAAATATTATTCTGACCTATAAAAAAACTAAGAAACCATCAAGCTATTGTGTCTTTAAAATTAAAGTTCTGAATTTGTACGATATAGATATAAAAGTATTAGATATATATATAGATAAACTCAAATTTTACTTAAGTTAACTCAACACATAATGATTACTAACATATTTAACTTCGATAACAAAACCCAACCAGAATATTACCTACTAAAGATTTGGTTTGGGGCCACACTATTTGGTTCACGGCTTTGTTATAAAATTGCGCATGAATCTAGAGACTACTAGAGCTACTTGGTTAACTAACAACTTTGTTATGTAATAGTATTAATATTAGCTAAGTAGAGGGGGGTAAAATGTACTTTAGTTTTTTTTTCTCTATAAAAGAGGTGCGAGGGGTAAAACGATTCTCAAAGTATAAATCGTTTGTTTTTCTTACTTTTTGTCGAGTATAATAACAAATTGTGTGTCAACAGGCTTCAATGGAAGAACTCATCCCTGATATCTATGAGAACATTTTAGTAAGATTGGATGGGAAGTCTGTCGGTAAATGCAAGACTGTGTGTAAGTCTTGGAAATCTTTAATCTCTAAATCTCGTTTTATCAAATCTCATTTGAAACATAGTTACAACAATAACCAAAATGGACATAAGAGGATCGGTGAGGCTGTTTTTCTAGATAATGATGATTATGGATATGCTATTATTGGATCTTCGAATGGCCTAGTATGTTTCATTGATGGTCTTCTAATAGCTAATCCACTGACTAGAGAAATGAGATCGGTGCCAAAGCCCTCTAACATCCTAAAGCCATATCCAATGCACAGTAACCGTCACGGAATCAAAGATAGATCATTATGCTAGGGATTTGGTTATGATTTCCTGAGAGATGACTACAAGGTTGTATGTGGGGTCTTTAATGGTAAGGGCGGAACATCCTTTCAAGTGTTTTCTCTCAAATCAGATACTTGGAATGTTATTGGAGAAGTGAATTATGCACGTACCGGCAATCAAAATCCGGCTGGTGTCTTATGCAATGGGGCGATTCATTGGGTTATGCATCAAAATCAAAATAGAAAGGACGTGATTTTATCTTTTGATTTATCGAAAGAGGAATTTAAAGAAATACCCCAGCCGGTGGATGCGAGATATAAGAAACAAATTGATAAGTACGGCTATGTGTGTATGATAGTCGGAATTATGGAAGAATGTTTATGCATAGTTGTCTATGATGGCAATGAGGCATGTGTAACCAAGAATCCAAGATGGACAATGCAAAACAGTCTTGGGAAACGGTGGATAGTTTCGAAGAAAAATCTGAATCTGCAAGAATGTTTTTGGAAGTGACTCATGATCGTCATTTGTGGAATGGTTATATGTGGTTTATTGGTGATCGGAAGTTTAAAGGCGGCCCTCCTATCGTCGAGAGCCGTGTATCTCCTCATCTTCAAGCTGAAAATGAATAGGCTAGGTGAGTTCTAATTGTATCGAGGGATCGAGCCTTATAATTTCCTTTATTTTTTAATGGGTGTTTGGTTATTTCAACTTTTGAATTGAAAAATAAGTGGGTTTTGATGTTCTGGTTTTATGAGAATCTCTCTTTTTTATTTTCTTATTATCATGTAATTTAGTGATATAAGGCATTTCTTTGTTTGGGGTTATTTATCTATGTGATGTGTTTGTCATTTGAAATGAACAGATGTGATATTGGAATCAACTGAGACTTTTTGTTTAAGTACTACTGTAGTTGTTTTGAAGTTCATTGGTTGTTAATCTCGCCATTTAATTTGCCTCAAATGTTTTGATCAACAGTAGTTGGTAAATGAATATGTTTTTCAGAATTTTGGTTTGTCTCATATATCTATCGAGTTGTTGTGTTATATTGTTGCATTTGATTGCTAGTATGTTCTTTGTATGGGATCTACTAAATCCAGATATTGGTTAGGAGATCTTGATTGACATTTGACTCTTGATTGATCAACGTACTTTTTGTGCATAATCTTCTAGTTGCTTTAGATTCTAACCTGATGATCAAAGTATAAGTAGCTTATTCATCACAGTCATCAGATACTAGTAATATTCATATGGATTTCCAAACTTCATAAGAAAAGTTAATGGATGTACATGACATTGATGGCATTATTATAGCACTAAGACGCGATGGTGAGTTATTGTACACTTGTACAGTAGGATACGAGCTTTTATCTTCAAAACGTGAGATATTTATCACATTATACAGAAAAGATCTAGCCATATTGTTATGTTGGCTCAACCATGTGGAAGATAGATGACACTAGTTTAAAACTTACGATGAAGCATTGTGGTGTGGATGTGATGGTAGCTAGTAAGGATAGGAGTTGAAATTGTTTTTATTTGAACCATGAATATATTGGAAGTTTGGAACACATCCTAAGACCAAGGCAAATGCATAAACTATTCAGCTGCAACTTTGAGTTTGAGGATATGATGGTTTCGAAGAAAACTTTTGTTGAAGCATTCAGTCTTACATAGAAACCAACAAAAACATGCTTCGACTTGTAAATCGATCATCCAGTAGGAGAGCTCATATTGTCACCTCTACCAATACTCACATTCTGCCCAAATCTCTTATATAATACTCCTAAGTTAAATGAAGAAGAATAATTAAAAATGGATGACTTGCATCAACCAATAGGAGAGCTCAATTTTAAAATAATTAGCAAAGACACTGATGTCCACATAAATCCATATCAGCTTCACTAAATATATAGCACATGCCAAGATGCTATAAAGATTATAAACTCGCTGTTCAATTTTTTTTGCAACACGCTTAACTTTCAGAAGTTTGAGGTGAATGGTGTTTATAATGAAGCTTCGCTTCTTATGTAATGGATTCGTAAAAAAAGAAGTCCGGCCGCAATGCACGGGCTATCATGCTTGTTACTCTCATGACACATCTAAATTGGGCTTGTTTATTTGTTTGGGCTTGGCTTTTATTTACGTGGGTTTGCAATTTTTAAGTCACCAATAAGAGACGAAATATGCTTTGGCCGAGGCCCAACTCATAGAATAAACAATTTAATTTACAAAATGTATACTTTATTTATCAAATATATAACGTATATATGTACTAATTCGTTTACAAAAATATAATAAGGTCACCGAATTTCGAAAAAACTAGTCAAATATTACGATTCTTCTTTTAAAACACACATCCAAACCAGCTAATTGCCTTAAAATAAGTACAAGGATTAAAGTCGTGCAGTTCTATATAATTTTTAATCATATACATAACACTATATTTTTTCTATTTATAACTATTTTATATTACCTAGTTTGTTTGTCAAATAATTGAAAAATTATATGAAAAAATATATATAATGATGAAAAGACATATGGATTACAAACAAAACAAAACATCGACACTTAATGTATATTATGTTTTTTAAGGCGACACTCGTTTAACAACCATCTAAGTAATCCAATAAGAACACGCTCGTTGCAACGCGTAGACTGCAATTTCACTTGTTTAAATCATCGACTTTCTTACGACTCACTAACTCCACACTCATGTACACATCCAAAAAGTTGCTTTTGCATACACAAATTAACGCTATTATACATCGTAACTACTATTCGTGCGAACCATATAGATTCAATACAAGCTTCATTCTTTTGTTTCGTATAAGACTTCGAATTATTCGAACTCTTGTCGAATAACTTGAACTCAAGCTCGACTCGAGGTCCTTTGAGTCGATTATTATCAAGCATTGAGCTCGACCCTATAATCACATAAACCAAACAAAAAAGCTGTTTAACCCATCTAATTAATATAAAGCAAAGATGGCCCACCTAAAATGGGCTTTATTTTTATGCTTGGGCTTGACTTCTTATTTACGTAACTCAGATGAGCGAAACGTTTTTTTCTAAAACCATCGGTTTAGTTTCTGGTTCGGTTCGGCTCTAACCGACATCCGGTTTTTAAACTCATCCAGCCATTTTATTAAACCGCTTACAAAACCGCCAGTCTGGTTTGAGCAAAACCGGATTTGTTTTTTTTCCGGTTCGGTTCTGGAACCGGTTGTTTATTTGTTAGTTTGCAAATCAATAGTAGAAATTTAACAACCATTTTGGGTGTCATATTTGGGACGATTTGGTGGTGAAGGCTGAAGCATAATCAGGCTAGTAGAAGAATTGGTCCTCGGTCTTCCGGGCGATTTTTCTTTTGGGCAGCTGGTTCACCTTTGGATCAAAACATCCAGGAAAAAACTTCGAATTTGGAGGGCGATCCTCCCAGTGTTCATGGAAGGTAAGCATCAAGCCAAGAAATGTAAGGACTTTAAAAACCGATATTGGAAATGTTTGGCTTTGTGTGGTCAGTTAAAGAGACGTAGGTGTTGCAGTTCATCAATGCCGGGAATGACGTGTATAAAGCTTTACTAATAACAGTTCTGTATATATCATCAAGAAATGATCCGCGGTGAAAATATGATATTTTTTGTTTAAAAATGGATGACAAAAATTGGTATCAATTTCCGTGTATTAAGGAGCTCAATGATGTTCAATTAGTTTCATACTAGTTTTTGTATTTCGTAAATTCAAGACAGCAATGTACAGCAGAAGTAACATTCAACAAACAGTGACGTGATGTGCAACAGATATAGCATTTCACAAACAACAAGATACAACATATTATGGATAAAGCAACCATAGATACACTTACACTGAGTTTGGGACCAAACAACCCCGCTTGCAAAGTATAGAAAGGAGATTATTCAAGTCTGCAAATATTTTTTTGTCCAGGATCCTCCTTTGAATCTGAGAAGAAAATGGAGAATCAGACACCATAAAAGTTGTACGAGACGTACAAAATGAACCAAAATACCACTATAGGGCTTAGTAGAGGGAAATTTTGACCCACTTACTTCAAATGGGTTGATTTTGGTTATGGAAATTGGTTGAAAGTCACCCAATGTACTATCGAGCCATAAGAGACTTTCTACATCATTTTATTCATAGAGTAAGGTTCTTATTGACATATTGTATGATTCTAATAATCAAATTTGAAAGTGTTGCGGATAAAACAAAATCCGACCCATACCAAAAATGTACCCATTTCAATACTATCCATGGTGTGCAAAGATTGACAAAGTTGCAAATTAAAGTATATTATTTATCGCCAGTGTTGTTTCTCTGAACAAAAACACAAAGAAGAGAAAAGAAAGGATTTTGTCCCACATCGGCTATTGCCACAAAGTTTACATTTGATAGATTACTATAAATTGGAGGGTCCAAGTGAGCAAAACATTATAAGTAGTATCTGTATACATTATTATTATTATAATATAATATTGTATTTATACTTATCACAATTAGTATTACAACTTTTTTATTTTCATATTTTATTTTTTCTTTTCATTAGATCTTTACTCGTGAAAGTGTATGTATAAATAAACCGATCATAATATCGCTAAAATTCGTCTCACTAAAAATTGGAATTCTTGTAGTGGTAGGGCATATTTTTTTTCAAATATTTAAGAATCAAGAGTTTACGGTTGGAGACATAGTTTTCTAATTTTGCGTTTATAAATTCGTAAAAGAAGAGATATTTTCCACAAAACATAAATAACATGTTAAAATGATATTGTTTTCAATTTCAATAAAACAAGGAATACAAAACATAAATAACACTTACTATATTTTATGTTTTCAGAGAATTTTGTTTGAAAACTTTAATTTCAATGTGACCTCTGTTTTGGTTGTTTTCTACAAAATATGTTGATGTGAATCAAATGATTTGTGTTTTGATAGTAAGTTCTATTACGTACGAAGCTTAGAGATCTCGGTACGGTGTATTATGACTTGCGTTTTCAAAAAACGCCACACATTGTACCGAATGTGATATTTTCGTGTCTCGAGCTGTAGTTGGCAGCCCAAATGGTGGGGGAAAATGCCACACGATGGGGCGGGACACCGTATCGTATCGTGGGATAAGTAGCTGTGCCGCTAACTTTTTTTATTATAAAGTCAACTATATTGTATATAAAGTGTTTTAAGATTACTGTTCATAACAGTGAATTCTGATAAATAGCTCACTCTCTTCATTTGCAAAAAAAACCAAATGTATCAAACATGAAAAATATAAATTTGTTATTGCTGACCATATTCGGTATAGAGCTTATACAGTTATTATACGTAGTAAAGCTTTAGCTAAAATGCTCCTCATTTTGCGAGAAAAACTTTGTTTTTTTCTTTAGTTTTTTTTATCTTATGGCTATTTAGCCTTTGGATTCACGTTTTTAAAAGACTCCTTTAACTATTGTGACTCGATTTTATATGCAACGCAACAATGGCGTTCAATCCCGTCAAAAGCAGGACTTACCATGGTCATTCAAACACCACAACCGTTCTTAAAGCAATCCGCGGCTCTTCGACGACCCCACCAAATATCTGATATGATAAACTTCTGAAAAATGACATAGTTACTTTAAGTGTTTCGAATTTAATTAGGCTATTGACATCTAAGGCAATGTTTTTGTCATGTATATTACTTAAAAGCTATGCTCGAACGAGCTGGCGAGCTCATTTCCTTGGCTCGAGGCTCGGACAAGGTCTAGTCGTGATCAAGTTACTCGATAGATCCTTGACTCATTTACACACCTTTTATTCAAACAGCTGAATAGTATATAAGAGTGTGTTATTGCAAAGATAATTATTTGACCCGTTTGAGTAATTAGAAAATTAGTAGCTAGTATTTCTTTCATATAATCACTTTTAATACGTTTTTTAATTTGTTTATATCTTTGTATGAATATATATAGGAAGTGTTATTCCGAATAAGATGGTAGCTTTCAAATACAAAACCAGATTATAAAATTCATGCTAATGAAGATCCTTTAACTTGCTCATGAAAGAATCAACAAATTTGATTTCATCAATAAAATGTTGAATATGTTCGAGCTTGTTGTTGTATAGTCGACCATATGACGTCACTAGGGTCTAGGCGTATGGAAGCTATATATTGGCAAGAACAGTGTGGTCAACGAAGGTGGATCATAGTTCCTTCTGTAGTCTTTCCCACCTGAATTTGACTATGTAAATTGTTCCTGAAGCAGTAGATAGCAGTCCGTCAATCACTGTACCAAATATTTGTCTTCCTGATAAGTATAAGAAAATTAGCAACATAATCTAGGAGTTAGTTACAATTTTAATAGTATTCATGGTTTGCAAATGTAATTATGTTGTTTATCTACGGATGAGCATTTGGACCCGAATCCTGAAACCGAACCAGAACCGTACCGGAACCGTACCGATTCTCGGTACCCGAATCCCGTTCGGTACGGTACCGGTACCATGAAATAAGGTGAAAAAAAATTCGGTACCACTAATTCGGTACGGGACCGGTATCAAATCGGGAAATTCCCGAAAGAAAACGGGAAAATCCTGATTTCCCGGTACCGGTACCGGTATATCCGAATCCCGTTCCGTACGGTACCGGTACCATTAATTTATGTTCGGGAAAAATTCGGTACCACTAATTCGGTACCGGTTCGGTACGGTACCGTGCTCATCCCTATGTTTATCTGAACAAAACATACAGAATAAAAAAGAAAGTATTTTTATCCCACAATATTGACGGTTGCCACAAAGTTTACATTGGATTTGTTACTTTAATCGGAAGATAAGAGTGAGCAAATATTATGAGTAAATTATAATTATTATATTGTATCTACTTTATCACAATTAGTATATCAACTTTCTTATTTTCTTTACTCAATATGTGTTATTTTATTTTTATTAAAAAAATAGCACAAATGTTTTTAAGCAAAATAATATATTTTTTATGCTAATCTAATAAAAGTAAAATGTAAAGTCGCCTCATGCAAAGTGACAAAACACGAAAAAGCAAGTATTGAAAATTATCACGTGTTTATTCCTTTTGCATTTGATACATACCAACCCTTTTAGCTGGTTCGTAAGGAAAAACAGCTTGAGAGGTTAACGGTTTATGTTATTAGTAGTATGCTCAAATAGTCAAATGATTCAAAATTGCCAAATTTACAGCCAGTAAATCCGTAACAAGTAAGTTGATGCACTTTCAGTTAGTATTGTTGTCACATTATTACTGTTAACAAGAAAAAGCATGCTGATCTTAAGTCTTAAACTAGCTACGAAAACTTTTTAACAACATCAAACTATATTAACAAAGAGCGACTAATCTGCCAACATCATCAAGATATACATTGGCAAGGACGACATTGCAGCTCACGAAGATGGTGCATCATAGTTCTGTCCATGATCTCCGCCATCTGGTTTTGGAAGTTGCCATTTTTGCTTCTGAAACCGACCCGCTACCAGAATGTGGAGATTTCACTCTGCCTCGAGAATTAGTCCCGTCACCACCCGAATGCTTGGCATTATCCTCATCTTCTTTTACATATTCTATTATAAATCTGTTGGCAAAAGGGTTGTTAAATGATGCTGCTATGATGTAAACTGTTCCTGAAGCGATCAAGTGGCCCCTCAACGACCCCACAAAGTATATGTCCTCCTGGGCCAGCTTGTAATGATATGACAAACTTGGCAAGAAAACCTAAAACGACACAATTTGCAAATCAGTTACAACTTGTATTGAAAATTTGAATAAATTATACATTAAATTATAACATATACATAATCAAACAATTCATTAGTTATTTGAAAATCTTAACTTGTTAATTATAGACTCAAAAAATCAAATCTCGACGATACAAAGCCTTAGCATGAAACGAATGAGATCAAATGCAATAACAATCCATCATTTACAAGAAAATTTATAAATAATAAGTGATCAAACACAAACTTATCGTTAATAGGAGGCACTTAGAAGATACCAGAATAAGGTGGAAACACAGTGGCAGAAATCGACAACAACTCGAAACAACCTTCATATACAACAGGAGTACTTGTACAATCACCTTGCTTGAACGACACGTAAGAAACTTTACCCGAACCAGAAAGACCCATGTCACGTTGGTTACAAAAGGTTGTACCACAAGTAACTATATCTAAACCATGAGGAACTTCAATGACATAAGGTGACATAACTTGTTCAGGTTGTTGCATGGCGAAAACAAGTGGTTTTTCTTTGTTTGTTTTTTAATCTGACTGGACGGCCCACTTTTCGTCGCTTATTAGGAGTTGATGCATTGTCGTTCTCGGTGGTTATAGCCTCATCGGAGCAGTGGTTAACGGTGGTTGGTGGTGGTAAGTGGTGGTTGGTGGTGGTTGTTGATATGGTTGTTAGTTTGTTACAATAAAATGCATGGGTTTATACTGTATATATTTAAGGGCTAATTCTTGAAATGCCTCAAAATGTGACTTTATTTCCCTTTTTGCACCCACCAAATGAAAATTTCCCAAAATACCTTATACAACTTATTCAACTTATGCGACTTTTTCTAAAAATGGTAACATTTTGGGAAAATTTTGGAAAATTTTTGAATTTTTTTTTCTATTTTTGGAAAAGTCGCATAAGTTGCATAAGTTAAATAAGGCATTTTGGAAAATTTTCATTTGGTGGGTGCAAAAACGGAAATACGGTAACATTTTGGGGCATTTCAAAAATCAGCCCTATATTTTTTTAACTATTTATGTATCGCTCGAACTTGGGTAATGAGTTGATAAAGGCTCAAGCTCGAGTTTGGTTTGTTTCGAGCCTTGACTTTAAGACTCGAGATTTGACAATTCATACTTGTAGGGTTTAATCCCTACAACCCTGATTACTAGATGCGGAATATTTGTTCGTAACACACAACAATCGACAGAAAAGAAAAACGACGCCCACAAGGTATGATCCCTAATCGACCCCGATTAGTTAATTGAAAGAATGACGTAATTGGTTTGTTCCCCCTCACCTCCTTTTATAGAGATGAGGGGGAACCGACACATACAATGACTCACGGTCAGGTTGGGCTTAGACAATGCCAACCGACCTTTATTCTTAGCTAGTATAGGCTTACTCGACTCTTGACCCCTAGATACGAATTAGGTAAAATAAAGACTAAACATAACAATTTACACCTTAGACTTTATATTAGCCTATCCCAACACTCAGCAACTCCAAGCAGTGTTGTAACTTGCGTCCAGGTACCACCTTCGTCAAGGCATCTGCAGCATTGTGTTCAGTACCCACCTTCAGAACTTTAACCGTCTTTGCTTGTAAGACTTATCATTACCTGCACCGGTATCCTTCAACGTATCTTTGTACATGACACTTTCATTGAAGACCACGTTCCTGCTTGTGACTATTTTAGGCGATTCATTATCAAGCCTATATAGTCTGTACCCCTTCACACCTTCAGGATACCCCAAAAGAACGCATTTTACCGCTCTTGGCTCGAGCTTACCTTGTTTAACGTGTGAATACGCGACACAGCCGAAAACCCTCAACATCCCATAATCACTAGGATGTCCCGACCACATCTCCATAGGTGTCTTCTTCTCAATCGTTGTCGATGGTGACCTATTAATAAGATATGCGGCCGTACATGTCGCTTCCGCCCAGAAGGTCTTGGGCAATCCAGACTGTATTAATAAACAGCGTACCTTGTCCATGAGAGTTCTGTTCATCCGTTCTGCTAACCCATTATGTTGCGGCGTCCCGACAACTGTCAAATGTCTAGCAATCCCACTCTCAGTGCATAGCTGATTAAACTCCCGGTTACAGAACTCAAGACCATTATCCGTCCTAAGCTTCTTAACCGTCCTCCCAGTCTGATTTTCTACTAACTGCTTCCACTCTTTGGACTTCCCAAATGTTTCGTGTTTGAACCTGAGAACATAAACCCATACCCTTCTGGAATAATCATCGACAATAGATAAGAAATACCTCTTACCTCCCAATGATTCCACCTGAGACGGACCCCATAAGTCTGAATGAACATAGTCTATCACTCCCTGAGTAGTGTGCCTTCCTACACCGAAACGGACTCGATATGACTTTCCCATAACATAATTCTCACAAAAATCGAGCTTACCTAGACTCTTCTTGCCAAACAAACCCTGCTTTTCCAGCACGTGTAGTCCCGCCTCACTAATATGTCCCAGTCGTTTATGCCAAACCTGCACAAGACTGTCTTTTTCTTCAACACTAGCATTAAGCTCACCGGCCAATGCATGGCTATCCAAAGAGTACACGCAGTTCTCCCTTCTGGTTCCAGATATAATAACCCTAGAACCATTAGTCACCTTGATTTTGCCCGACTGCAATTTTACGGTATATCCCTCTTTTTCAAGAGTTCCTAACGATATCAAGTTTCTTTTCAATTCAGGAATGTACCTGACATTGTTTAACACAAAACTTGACCCATCTTTCAGTTGTACCTTTACCTTGCCAATACCCCTGATCTTGCACTCCATGTTGTCGCCCAACAGTACGCTGCCCCCATCGCATTCCAGAAAATCAAAAAATACATCTAACCTGGGTGACATGTGATATGAACCTCCTGAATCCATGATCCAATCTTGCAGTCTTTCTGCAATCATCACCATCATCACCTCAGAATCGTCATAAATCGAACCAATGGAGCTTGGTTGATCATCTTTCTTGACGTAACCTTTTGACTTCTTGCGATTGTTCTTCGCACAGTCTCTTCTCAAGTGCTCCTCAGATTGGCAAATAAAGCATTTGAGTCTTCCACCTCGAGACTTCGATCTTGACTTTCCCTTTGACTGATGCGAATTCTTGCGATCAGTTCTTCCCCTCACGTATAACGCTTCACCATCATCCCCCTTCACCTTGGATCTTTCTTTGATTTCCTTTGAATTTAGTGTGGCCATCACGTCCTCCAAAGTCAAATCTTCCCGTCCATAAAGCAAGGTATCCACAAAGTGTTCGTATGATGCTGGTAAAGACGTGAGTAACAATAAAGCAAGATCTTCATCTTCGAATTTTACCTCAATATTTGCTAAATCAAGAACGATTTTGTCGAACTCATCTATATGCTCGGAAATCTTTCGTCCAGACGGCATGTAGAATGTATACAACTTCTTCTTTAGGTACAACTTGTTGGCCAACGACTTTGTCATGTACAAAGACTCGAGCTTTGACCAAACCCCCGCTATAGTCGTCTCCCCGGTAACCTCTCTCAGGACCTTGTTACCTAAAGACAAAATCATGTCACTGTGAGCTTTCTTGTCAAGCTTAGATTTCTCTTCAGCTTCCATATTCGCGGGTAAAACCTCCAGAGCTGCTTCACATCCGTTCTGGATTAATAAAGCACGCATCTTGATTCTCCATAACCCGAAATCACCAGTTCCATCGAATTTTTCGATGTCAAACTTAGCTCCCGTCATTCTTTATCCCTTTGTTGATTTGCTAAACCTTGTGATAAACCCTCACAATCACAAACCAATAAAGTCCCTTCAGTAACTCGCTAAACCTTGTGATACGTTAAACGTCACAATCATGAATTACGAAGTCCCCTTATATAATACACTACAAAGTAAACCCTTTTTGTTTTAAAAACAAAAATTACAATCCAAAAAAAAAACCTGGCCCAATTAAAACCAGATTAATAATAGATTTGTAAAAACCCTAGGCCCAAAATTAATGGCCCAGTCAAACCCTTGTAGTATATACCTGTAGTTGACTTAATAGTAACCACAACACCCCACGTATCTTCTTCCCCACCTCACTGGTGATAAGAACAGAGAAAAAAAAATAAACGCAAAGAACACTTGATCTTTGATTATCGAAAAACCAAAAAAATCCCCTTTTCCTATCGAAACCCTGCTAACCTTGTTGATCTACACCGATCAACAAGAACCTCCTTCGATCAATCCTAGATAACCAGCCACTCGAAGAACCGAGCTCTGATACCACTTGTAGGGTTTAATCCCTACAACCCTGATTACTAGATGCGGAATATTTGATCGTGACACACAACAATCGACAGAAAAGAAAAACGACGCCCACAAGGTATGATCCCTAATCGACTCCGATTAGTTAATTGAAAGAATGACGTAATTGGTTTGTTCCCCCTCACCTCCTTTTATAGAGATGGGGGAACCAACACATACAATGACTCACGGTCGGGTTGGGCTTAGACAATGCCAACCGACCTTTATTCTTAGCTAGTATAGGTTTACTCGACTCTTGACCCCTAGATACGAATTAGGTAAAATAAAGACTAAACATAACAATACTCATTATCACAAAGTAGTTAATATAGTTGAGCTCGTTGTCTTATAGGTGCCCATACGACGTCACTAGGCGTGTAGCAGCTAATGTAACAACATTGCAGCTGACGAAGGTGGTGGTTCATCATAGTTGCATCCATTATCTCCGCCACCTTATATTATAGATTGACCTTTTGCTTTGGAATCTGTCCGGACAGCACCACCCTAATGCCAATCTTCACAAGAAAATCTGCTTAAAAACAACATGAACTACACATACTAGTTAGTAGTTACAGCTTTTTATAGAACAAGAACAATATTTGTTGAGCAAAAACACAAAAAAAGTTAAAGAAGTGGTCTTATCCCACATCGGTTATTGCATCGGTGTGTACATTGGATGTCTTACTTTAAATATGAAGGCATGGAAGATGTTAGTAAGTACTCAGATAGACCATGCATTTTGGTTCGATGATTGTTTCGACGATTGTTTTAAAACCCAACCCGGGTTTACTTAGTTGGTTGAACTGTGAACTGGTCGGTTGATCGAAGTCGGTTTTGGCCAAAAACTCGTTTGACCCTCGGCTAAATCGAATCTATTTATTTATGAAGAGTTATTATTTATACTCTTATATAGGAGTAACTTAAGAAAATTTTAAAAAGGTCGATTTTGTTAATTTATAAACGAAACACGCTTAAGAGGGTGTTTGTTTTAGGTTATATAGTGGGCTTATTAGCATATATAAGCTTATAAGCCAAAACCAAGTGTTTGGTTAAGCTTATATAAGTGGGCTTATGAGGTTATATAAGGAGGTTTTGGTAAACCAAGAATTTATGGCTTTGTAAGGTTAATTGGGCTTATTTAAAAATATTACTTAAAAAGACTTTTATACCCTTATTTAATAATTACTATCTTTTTTATTTTTATGTATTTTTTTGTCATTTTACCATATTAGTTATATAAGATAAACCAAACACTTAACAAATGCTTATAAGCTTATTATATAAAAGCCATATAATATAAGCTTAAGCCCACTTATAAGCTTAACCAATCACCCTCTAAATTGAAGCTATTTATTTAGGGCCCATTTATTTATAGAGGCATAACGGAGTCGATTTGATTCAAACTTTGGCAGAGCTCGATCGACCATATTTTGTTTGCTTTGAACTCGACTTTGATGAGCTTTCAGCAGGGAAGTTCAAGATGGTTTCGAGAAAGTTTGAATTAGGCTCAAGCTTGGCTCGTAAAGCTCAAATTATTTGTAATGATATGTTTTAACCGAAGGGAATAGCACCGGGTCAATCTTTGACTAAAAAATCTCCCTCGACTTTGTGTCACGTCAGATTTAGTTAGTGGTTTAGCGGGCTTTCCCCGGCAACATTGGTCGTCAGGGAAACCATCGCCGCCGAACGATCTTTTCTTGTAGTGCAAGGCCAACAGCAATGGAGGGTCGAGTCTGAACATGAATAATGAACAATGAACCATTATCTGTTCTTAGCTTGACGTTATCAAGTGCCGAGTTAATAAGTGGCACCATCACTGTCCCTAAGTTTTCCGTCAACTTGTGTTACTTGTACTGTAGGTGGATATTTATAAGTGGCAGATGATTTTTTTACAGTTTGACTTATATGTAATGAGTTATTATAAGCCCGAGTTCGAGTTTGATTTGTTCCAAGCCATGATTTGAAGAATCGAGCTTTGACTAGTCAGTCTTATCTAGTAAGTATCACTACTACACAATAGGTTAGATAGATTACTTCATATAGTGTGGTTTTATTAAAAGCCGTTCTATTTGATAAAAAGGAGGGGAAGATATAACAAAAAGAACGCCTAATAGGCTAAAAACTGATCTATCTAACCTTAAATATAATTAGATCGGTTGTTATGAAAATACCGATCTATTTAGATTCACAAACTCCCACACCCTATTTTAAGTAATCAGTTTTTTCATTAATAACCGATGTATTAGAGTGAAATTTAACTTAAATTTAGGCTCTAAATCTGAAAATGTCAGATCCCACTTTCTTACTTTTCAACTCCCGCCTCTCTTTCCAAAATCCAAACCCTATCACTTATCCTTAAGTCCAGCCGCCCCATCTTAGTTTTTTCACTTTTATTTTTAAACATAGTTTTTTTCACTCACATGTACAAGATGTTAAACAGTAAGATCTGTGCTAATCCTTCACGAGCCCGGACCATATTCACCACATATGTAAACATTGTTGGACATATATTGTGCCATGAACTCGATGCAGCCGTCATTAACTCATATATAATCTTCAAAAGTCGACTTTAAGCATCAATCCGCTCCTAAAGGTTGTTCCTAGCTTTGTTTTCTTTAGTTTTTAATTGATTATTGGGTTTGATTTACGGCGATCTTGATTCTTCTTAGATGTTATTTTCTTTTTATATTTACTTATACCATGGTTAAATTTATACATCATTTTCAAATTATCGACAGATTCGAGTTTCGAGGAAGAAAGTATCATTTGTATTGTTAAACCACTTTGCAAGCATTTGGAGGGACCAAGAGATCTTCTTCACCACTTGTTTTCATCGTATCTTTATTATCCATAATTTATTTTGAGCAAGCTATATTAAATTGTACGTATATGTTAATAGGGTAGCTAATGGTGTTTAAGTGTAAATGAGTAAGTTATTAGAATAAAAGTAAGTTGAAAGTTTATTTGCAAAATCATGTATACAGGTCACATATTTGGATTTAGCTTGTTGTTTAGTGCTTTAAACATTACTTGTTAAATAGTTTAGTATGCATAAATATCATCTTAACTTGTGGTTGGGCAATATTTGGTTACTTTTATGTTATCCATTAGTTACATATTTGTATGTTATCCATTAGTTACATATTTGTGTATATTTCTTTTTACTTTTATAATAACTTGTTGATTTATATGTTTATAAGAGATTAGGAGGATTCATTTCCTGAAAGTACGCGAAAAGGATTGCTGTTATCTGAATTGAACGAGAATCATATATGTTAGTTGCATCTAAGAAACAACGGTGCAGTTACAAAAGGCCACACAAACTCTACATGGAGTTGCTAAGTGTGTATTTACCATCATTCACTAAGAACATGCTTTAATAAATGTGATTATTAACATGTGATGTTAGCCTAGTTGAATCATTACTTGTATCTTTTTATATTATGCGTTTTAGAATCAAAACATGGTTATGGCCTTGCTGTACCATGTATTTCATTTTTTCTAAATGGATTTGGTTAAATTTATTTACAGGAAGTTGGATTTCTTTAGCCTGTGCTCTCTAAGACTTTGCACGAGGCAGATGTTCTACAAACGTTCAAGTGCGTTTTTTATTTATAGTGATCTTCCATTATAACCAATACTCTGCTCATTCATAATTGGAATTACATTTTATGTATTTCTCTTACAGAGAAGTGACCATCATCCTTGACAAATTAAGAATAGTATTTGCAGGAAACCAATAATTTTTTTTATTGTCCTCACATTGCATTGAATGCTATTAGGTAAATTATGATGTAAACTAGTGTGTGTTTACAGGTCGACACGGTACAAGAGTTTTAAGGGACGACACAATATAATTTTAGTGGCATCGGATTTGGTTGGTACTGGTGTATGGATATATAGAACGAGCCAATATTGTCATCTGTATGACATGTTGTTGCTGATCAATGTTCATTTTTTGGTTAGTTTATAGATGTTCTGTATATTGAAGCCATTTGTGTTCCCATAGTAAAATTTTATTTTTTTGCAAGCATTTGTATTCATATACTTATTACTTTTGTTAAGAATGAATGAAAATTATGTAAAAATATTCATTCTAATGGAATCTGGATTTTTTTTTGTTTTGAAAATTTCCTTAATAGAACGGCGCTTATGTAATAAGTGATCTAATTGTAGTGTTAAAAAGATCGGTTTTCAACCTATCTATTTATTTTCCCCTTAAAAAGATCACCCTTACGGTTCATAACTGATCTATATAAGGTGTTTTAACCGTTCTATTTAGCATTTTTTGTAGTAGTGTATAGGGCTTAAGCTTGTTTTTAAGTCGACGATAACATATATTCTCAGCAAACTATCATTCACTTTGATCATAACAAGTGGTTAAAAGCGTTTGGAAATGGTAAGCGAGAAACCGTTGAAGGTTGTTTGGCAAATGAGCCTTGTTTAAACGTTCCATCTCAATTGCTTTTCGAAAAATTTACTAAAAATTAGGAAAATAAAACGACACCTAAGAGATTCGAACTCTCGCGGGGATACCCCATGTACTTAGCAGGCACACGCCTTAACCACTCGGCCAAAGTGTCTTTTTTGCTACATGTTAGTTCACTCTACTCAGGCGGCATGACATAACTATTAGATGCAGCGGTGAGTAATGTTACCTCTTGATAGGACCAAAATAGCGGCACCGGGCATCCCATTACAAGCAAATCAGCATTCAAATTCTCAACGAGTGTCTAGCTCCCAAACATCCTAATGTACTTAATACAAGATTTCATAAAGCACTAACAACACGGATAGATTATAACTCACTACAAATCATAAATTACTCGACTGTGAAACCAAACATTCGACAAAGAAAGTTCTTACCAACACTAATTAAAGCTACCGATTTGGAACATCACGTACTTATAATACAAACTTCTCTCCATAACTAGCACCTAATTCATATCAACATCTTCAAGCAGAGTACAAAACCATATAACAAAAGTACAAAACCATTCTTATTAGCACAGATCTCCAATAAACAAAAAAATATAGTAAGAAACGAGTTACATTCTTATTAGCACAAATCTCCATAGCATGAGTAATAATAGCCACAGTGATCTTCCTCTGATGCGCCTCTGTCGCCTGCGTAAACGCTAGTATTTCTTACTTTCTTTGCTGGACAAAACACAAAGAAGTGAAAAGAAAGGATTTTTATCCCACATCGGCTGTTGCCACAAAGTTTACATTAAATAGATTACTATAAATTGGAGGGTCCAAGTGAGCAAAACATTATGAGTATTTTGTATACATTATATTTTGACTCCATCCCTTACATACCAGCTTTTTAGCCAGTTTGGCAACAAAAGCATGAGTATCGTAACGGGAATAGCTTCTGAAGTTCACGGTCTTGTTACTGATCTAAAGTTTTCACATTAATAAGACTTCTACTATTAACAAGAAAAAACAAGCTGATCTAAAGTCTTAAACGAACTACGAAAACTTGTCAACGAAATCAAACTATTGACAAAGATTGACAAATCTGCCAACATCATCAAGGTATACATTGGTAAGGACGACATTGCAGCTGACAAAGATGGTGCCTCTTTGTTCCGTCCATGATCTCCGCCACATGATTTTAAAGTTGCCCTTTTCTTCTGAAACTGATCCGCTACCAGAATGTGGAAAAAGACATACTATTTTTTTGTTTCATCCCACATCGACCGTTGTGTCAAAGTTCACATTGAATAGCTTACTATAAATTGAAAGGTCCACGTGAGCCATAATGTACGAGTATTTTTATTGACTTTATGTCATATATATACTTTTATCACAATTAGTATTTAACTCTTTTTTAATTTTGTGCTTGGAGGTTTATTTATTTTGTTTATTAAATCAAAATAAATGAAGGTTTAATCACAAAATTATAAAATTGTTATTCTAATCTAAAAAAGTTAAAATTATATGCTAATTCAAAAAAAAAATTATTCTAAGCGATGAAAGTTAAATTATATCAATAGCCGATGTGGGATAAAATCACTTCTTTAGTTTTCTTTGTGTTCCAAAAACACTAGCAAAGTAAACCTTTATGAAAAAGATTATAAAAAGCATTGACTATGACGTGATACATTATCGTTTGTGTGTATTTGTTTTAAAATGTGTGTATTTATTTTACCTTTTTGAATATGGAGAGTAAAAAATTGTTTAGTACAACTTTTATAGAACTAAGACATAATTTAATGCCAATATTTTTATATAACAACGAGTAGTAAACAAGAAAATATCCATGATTTGCGAAGATAATTAATAAGATTATGGAATTACTAGTGTACTAGGTATCCCACATTGGCTACTACATCAATGTTTGATTTAACTAACTGCAGAAATTTAAAAATGAACACCAAAACCGAACCATGTTAAGGTCGAGCTTGGCTCATGAATTTTATAAATTCTTGAGCTCAAGTTAGGTTTGTTTCCAGATTGGATTTTAATACTTGAACATGGTGAGTTTGAACAAGCTTGATGAATCAGTTCGCTACTAGAACTTGTTGACAACATCAAATAGACTAAACTATCTATGCTAATAAAGTGGTGAATATGGCCGAGTTTGTTGTGGTATTGGGTGTTCATATGATGTCACTAGGTTTATGGCAACTCACACTAGTAAGAACATTGTACACACACGAAAGTGGTGGTGTCGAAGATGGTGGATCATAACTCTGTCCCTAACCTCACCCATGTGATTGTGAAGGATGTCGACCCTTTTGCTTTAAACGATACGACCATTATGTAAAGTGTTCCTTAAGCAATTAGCGCCTTTCAATCAGACTACCAACTATCTGTCGTCCTCGATACTCGATAGTATAAAGATGGCAAACTTCGCAATTTTTTTTTTTGTGAAAAACGACGTAACCTACGAGTTAGTTACAACTTTTTATGGAAAATGACATACTACGTAGTATTTTTTTTGTTGAACAAATTTTATCCCACATCGACGGTTGCGTCAAAGTGTATCTTGGATAGGTCCAGTTAAGCCATAATGTACGAGTATTCTCTATTAACCTTATGTCATATCTATAATTTCATCACGTATTAAATACTTTTTTTAATTTTGTGCTTGGAGGTTGATTTATTTTGTTTTATAAATCAAAATAATCCAATTTTTAACCACAAAATTATATAATTGTTATTCTAATCTAAAAACAATTTAAATTTCGTTTAACAAAACTATATAATTGATTTCGGCTAAAGCACGGCTCAAGAAACTAGATACCTTCCTAAATTTACATATAAACTTATAAAATATGCATAATATGTATGAAAAACACAATATTACTTAAAGCTAGGCTGTAATGAGGTCATTTTTTTGGCTCGGAGCTCGACAAACCTAGGCTCGAATGACCTCATGTCGAGTTCCAGTTACTCAACAAAAACTCGACTCGTCCACACCCTTTTATTTAAACAGTTGAACAACTATAGTATTTCTTTCATGTAAACACATTCAAGATGAATTTGTTTATGAAGTGTTATTCTAAATAAGATGGTAACTTTCAAATAGAAAACCAAAACACTACATCTTAAACATTAAAACCATGCTAATGATTAATGACGACCCTTTAACTTTCTCCAAAAAAGAATTACAAATTAATTTTCTTCAGGCATAAGTTCCAACATTTAACCCACATAGGTAAGTGAGCAAATTTGAGATGTGTTTATAACTAATATTGTAATTTGGGTTCTTTTCATTGCAAACGAATATGTTATTCATTTGGGCATGAGTTTGGATCTAAATATGTGACATTTAAGGCATTTTTTTTGTTATCTGTTTTATTTTATTTTATTTTATTTTGGATTTTCTCTAAATGTTTTGAAAGCTTCCCTTTGAGTTTAGGTTGTCAAATATATAATTAATCAGCATCCCATGTTGATTCAAATAGAGGCACAAACAAGTCGATTTGAATCGAATTTTGGCAGACCCGACTCGATAATATCTTGTTTGCTTCGATCTTGGCTCGATAGCTTGACGAGCCAGCCTTCATGCACGAAGCTCGAGATGGTTCGAGAAAGACGTACGAAAATGTAAAACAACGGACGAAGTGTAAAAAACGAATGGATTGGGATAGAAACGTATAAAGTGGGTAACAAGGATATGAGATATTTGTAAAAGATATAGTAGTAGTAATATGTCCTCAAGGAAACCATGGGATTCCAGGTTTCGGCTTTTGCTTCAGAACCCATACCGCCACCACCACCCGAATGCCAAACAACACAAGAAAATCTGCTAAAAAAACAACAAGAACTACAAATTAGTTACAAATTTTTATAGAACAAGACAAAGCAAAAAAGAATAGTACCCATACTTTGCTAGTGTTTTTTGAGACACAAAGAAAACTAAATAAGTGGTCTTATGCCACATTGTTAAGAAGTATGCAATTTGTATACTGATATATCCTAACTCTTGTATACAGGGATCATTTTTGCCATATTCATATTCAGAAGGTAAGGAAGGTAAGTGTCTATTTATATTATCTATTGTTTGTAGTTTTATGTTTGTGCAGGGACTAAGCTATGCAATTATGGAGGACTGAAGGTGCACATTCATAGAAGTGCAAGCCCACAATAGCAAAGTTGTATATATAGGATTTAGATGGATAGTTTATTCACTTTTCTTGTTTGTATCGTTCATAAACACGCACAATACTCTCTCTTGTTAGTTGTTGGTAAAGATCTCAATCTGTGAGATCTTGTTTGGTTGATTCTTTCAGTTGTATTCGTTTTGATCACAAACCCAGATATTACATTTGAAGTAATAGTCTGAGGCAGTTAATAAAGGGGTGGTTGGTTGACTAAATCTGTTTCATTACGATCTTTGTATAATTTTCCACATGGTATCAGAGCCAGGTTGGCTTTGATACAAAGATCGTGTTCGTTTTCAAAATTAGGGTTTTTTGGAAAAATTGGGGGTTTTTCAAATTAAGGGTGATTTAAAGTGATTAATGGTAGAATCAGTTGATTCTTGGTGTTAATTGATCATTCTTGTGGTCAATTTGTGATTCGTCAAAATAAGGGTTTGGAAATTTTTGGGGTTTTTTGGGTATTCGTGTTATTTTGATAGATTAATCAACATTGTAGTTGATTAATTTGGTTTTTTTGTTGATCTTGACTGAAAACCCTAAATTTCAGAAATTAGGGTTGTTCTCATCTGGTAAGGTTTGTTTTAGATTTGTTATTTGTGTTCTTATGTGTTTAATCTTGCAGGTTTTGCTTGATTTTGTGGTTGGTTTCCGCTGCGTTCTTGTTTTTAGATCATCTTGATCTTAATTGGTTTTTTGCTGGTTGCTGCGCGTCATAGTATCTTCTCACGCTTATCTCTCTTTTTTATATCTGTTTAGTGGGATTAGGTGTCGAAGGGAGTATTATTGGTTGATCTTGGTTTTGTGGAGATATAAGGTGGTGATTGTTGTTATTTCTTGTGTGGTTGGTTGTTTAGTTTGATTATTGTTTTGTTAATATGGCTCCTGATATTAAGAATAAAGAACAAGTGGGGGGGCTCAGGTAATAATGAAATTGATGTGTTTGATCCACTTTATTTACACAGTAATGATACTAGTGGGGTTCCTCTAGTTGGGTTTAAACTAGAAGGAACAGAAAACTATAAAATCTGGAAAGCTGCTATGACCAGAGCTATCCATACTAAAAATAAATTGGGTTTTATAGATGGTAGTATTGATAGACCTGAGAATGCTGGTTTTTTGCAAAACCAGTGGGATAGGTGTAATGCTGTGGTATTAAATTGGATTTGGGTTGTGTTTCACAAGATGTTTACATGGGACAAGTTTTTTCTAATGATGCTAAAACTGTTTGGGATGAATTAGAAGAGACATATAGTAAAAAAGATGCATCTGTTATATTCAATTTACACTATAAGATACATTATCTAACTCAATCAGGGATGGTTTTATGTGAGTACTACCACAAGTTTAATGCTTTGTGGAGGCAATATGACTCTCTAGTCAATTTGCCAGAATGTACTTGTGATAATTCAGATGAACTGAGAGCTCATAATCAAGTTATTAAGTTGATGTAATTTCTCATGAGATTAGATGAGGTTTATGCTCCTATCAGAAGTATAATCCTTACAAGTGATCCAATCCCTGATGTTAAGGGTGCTTTTGCTACTTTATCTCGAGATGAGTCACATAGGGGATCTTATTCCCAAAGTGAGTCTAGAGGAAGTGGGACTAGTACTGCTTTTGTTGCTAGACCTAATAATGCTAGACCTAATAATACTAGACCTAATAATACTTTGAATAATACTGGTTCTAATAACACTGCTAATAATAGGTATGGTAATGCTAGATCTAATAATAACAATAGATCTTCTTTGGTTTGTAGTCATTGTAATATGAGTGGTTATACATTTGACAGATGTTTTGAACTTATTGGGTATCCACAAAATTTTAGAAGAAATAATGGTGTTAAAAGAGGTACTTCTAGTAACAATGTTGTTACTGGAAGTAGTGATCATGTGAATGTTTCATCTAAGACTTTTACAGATGAACAATATAAGCAGTTGATGGACATGATAAGTAGTAAAACTGGATCTGAAAGTATTCCTGCAAATATTGCAGGTATTAATTTTGCTATTAGTTTTTGTTCATCCAGCTTTTTTAATCATAATCATAATACTAAAATTAGCACATACAGTGTGTATATAGGCTGGATAATGGACTCAGGTGCTAGTCAGCATATGACTTTTACTTGTATTGGTATGTTTAATGTTGTTGATGTATCAAAGCTTGGTATGACAGTTGGACATCCAAATGGAACTAAAGCTTTGGTAACACACATTGGCAGTATTAAACTTACTGATTCCGTTATTCTTCATGATGTTCTGGTTGTTCCAGGATATCAAGTTAGTATGTTGTTTGTTCAAAGATTGAGTAAAGATAATAAGTGTCAAGTCATTTTTGATGAAAACTCTTGTGTGATACAGGATTCTGTGCTAAGGACCCAAGTGGGGACTGGTAGAGAACAAAATGGTCTATATTTTCTTAATACAGGTAAGAGAATTGAAAATCATAATGTTCAATTTTGTTCTTTGTCTAAATGTATTTGGCATAATAGACTTTGTCATCCATCAGACCAAGTCTTGCATGTACTTAAGCAAAAATTGAACATAGATATGAAAAATGAAAGTGAGATTTGTGAGGTTTGCCATAAGGCAAAACAAACCAGAGAACCCTTTCCACTAAGTGAACATAAGACCACAGGTCTTGGCCAGATTGTTCATATGGATGTTTGGGGACCATATAGAGTCTCTAGTAGAGAAGGTTTTAAATACTTCTTGACTTTGGTTGATGACTATACTAGGGTTGTTTGGGTTTTTCTGTTGAAGGGAAAACATGAAGTCTTTGAACATGGGGTTGGATTTTATAATTTGATTTAAAATTAGTTTAATCAATCTGTTAAGATTTTTAGGAGTAATAATGGAACTGAATTTTTGAATAATAACATGTTTGTTTTTTGTAAAAACAATGGTATTGTTCAACAGACTACATGTGCTTACACTCCTCAACAGAATTGGGTAGCTGAGAGAAAACATAGACATTTGTTAAATGTTGCTAGGTCTCTCATGTTCCAGGGGGAATTCCTCTGAACATGTGGACAGAGTGTGTTCTAACTGCAGTTTATCTGATTAACAGGACTCATAGCTCTGTGTTGTCTGGAAAAACACCATATGAAATGATTTATAAGACTGAACCTAATCTCTCTCATATAAAATGTTTTGGTTGCCTGTGTTTTGCTTCTGTGCTTAATAATACTGATAAGTTTACCTCTAGATCTAAAAAGTCTGTTTTTATGGGTTATGCTTTTGACAAAAAAGGATATAAGTTGTTTAGTCTTGAAAGCAAAAAGTTCTTTTTCTCAAGAGACGTAAAGTTTTATGAAACTGTTTATCCGTTCAAAAACAAGTCTGAAAGTAAAGGGTTTCAATTTGAGGTTGAAAATATAAATAGTATAAATTTTTTCAATACAGATCAAGAGGATAACTTGTTAAATGATCCCTATGATGAAAAGAGGGATAATAGGACTGATAGGAGTGAGGGCACAGACCAAGTGTTGTATGGAGGTACTGAAAATACTAGTGATGCTAGAAAGAATGATGAGGGGCATTCTAATGATAGCACATTAGAAGAAGCCACCAGTAATACTTTGGAGAGTGCAACACTTGAAGATGATATAGATTCTGAGGGTGATGACACAGTATATCAAAGTTTTAATGAACAGATTAACACTCCTATAATGGAAAGAGAGATTAGGAAATCTGTTAGAAAGACTAGTATGTTTGTTAAGCTTAAAGATTTTCAAATTAATACTAAGGTTAAGTATAACATTGATAAACATGTCAATTACTCTAAGTTGAGTACTGAACACTATATTTTTACTACTAGTCTTGATAAAATCCAAGAACCAAAAACATATGCTGAGGCTAGTAAAGATAATAGGTGGATTGAAGCTATGAACTTAGAAATGGAAGCTTTAAATATAAATGGTACTTGGATTATAACAGATCTTCCTCAAGGAAGAAAAGCTGTGGGGAATAAATGGGTTTATAAAGTAAAATATTTTTCTGATGGGAAATTAGAAAGATTTAAAGCTAGAGTTGTAGCTAAGGGCTTTAATCAAAAAGCAGGCATTGATTATGAGGAGACATTCTCTCTTGTTGTCAAAATTATTAGTATGAGATGTCTTTTGACATTAGCTGTTAATCTGAATTGGCCATTATATCAACTAGATATAAATAATGCCTTCCTTTATGGTGAACTAGAGGAAGATGTCTATATGACACTTCCAGAAGGGTATTTTGATAAGGATGACAAGAGAGTTTGTAAACTTGTTAAGTCTTTATATGGGTTAAAACAGGCACCCAGAAAATGGAATGAGAAACTTACTTCAGTTTTAATTGAGAATGACTTTGTGCAGAGTAAGAATGATTTCTCTTTATTCATAAAAAATAAGAAAGGTGTTTTCCTTGCTTTATTGGTTTATGTTGATGATATTGTTATCATAGGTAATAATGTTACTGAAATTGAAAATGTTAAGAAATTTTTAAGTTCCAAGTTTATGATTAAAGATCTTGGTAAACTTAACTATTCTTTAGGTATTGAGGTTATTGAGTCTAATAACAGTTTGTTTTTAACTCAAAGAAAGTATTGTTTAGAGGTTCTTTCTGAGTTTGGTATGCTTGGATGTAAACCTTGTGGGAAACCTATAGAAACTAAAGTTACTTCTGTTAAAAACAAACCTGTTATTGACAAACCTTTAATAGGTATAATCAATTACCAGAAGTTGGTTGGTAAATTGATATACCTAACTCATACCTTACCAGATATCAGTTATGTTGTTCATGTTCTAAGTCAATTTATGCATGCTCCCATGGAATCTCCTCATTTGAAACTGGCTTTTAGAGTTCTTAGATACTTAAAAACCTCACCTGGTAAAGGTATTTCTTTCACTAAAGGAAATCTTGAGGTTAGTATTTTTGTTGATTCTGATTGGGCTAAATGCAAAGTCACAAGAAGATCAGTGACTGGATATTCTATTTTCTTGGGTAATTCTCTTATATCTTGGAAGAGTAAAAAATAGTCTATGCTTGCTAAGTCTTCTGTTGAAGCAGAATATAGAGCAATGAATACTGTTACTTGTGAGGTGATTTGGATTCTTAAAATTCTGACTGAGCTAAATGTTAATATCTCTCTTCCTGTGCCTATACATTGTGATAATAGCTCAGCAATCCAAATTGCTGCTAACCCAGTTTTCCATGAGAAAACAAAACATTTTGAGATTGAGTTGTTCTTCTTAAGGGAGAAAGTTGCTAATGGTATTGTAAAGACTGTGAAAGTTAAGTCTGAGGACAATGTTGCTGATATATTCACTAAAGGCTTGAGTGTCCAGGAACATAACAAGTTTTGCATTAAGCTTGGTTTGTATGACATGTACAAGAGTTAGTCTATGGGGGATGTTGAGAAGTATGCAATTTGTATACTGATATATCCTAACTCTTGTATACAGGGATCATTTTTGCCATATTCATATTCAGAAGGTAAGGAAGGTAAGTGTCTATTTATATTATCTATTGTTTGTAGTTTTATGTTTGTGCAGGGACTAAGTTGTGAAATTATGGAGGACTGAAGGTGCACATTCATAGAAGTGCAAGCCCACAATAGCAAAGTTGTATATATAGGATTTAGCTGGATAGTTTATTCACTTTTATTGTTTGTATCGTTCATAAACACGCACAATACTCTCTCTTGTTAGTTGTTGGTAAAGATCTCAATCTGTGAGATCTTGTTTGGTTGATTCTTTCAGTTGTATTCGTTTTGATCACAAACCCAGATATTACATTTGAAGTAATAGTCTGAGGCAGTTAATAAAAGGGTGGTTGGTTGACTAAATCTGTTTCATTACGATCTTTGTATAATTTTCCACACACATCGACTATTGCATCAATGTTGCCACTGGATATCTTATGCCACTCACCTTTTGTTCACTTGAATTCACTAACAACCTAGTTACCATGACTACATTTCCTGAAGGCAAGCAAAGCAAAGATCATTCTACTTTCAACCACATAATGCATCACCATGAAAAATAAAGCACCCATTAGACAAGGGGCTCTTCCCTTCTAACAAAATTTCCTAAGCACATGCCTCTTAAACCAATATAGTAGCACAACCTCGCTATTTCATAAAAGAAACACAGAGGCTCACCTTAATGTACTTAATGTACTGGCGGACCAAAAAATGTCATCTTTACCACTTTTTATTCCAACCAAAGATGCATTGCCTACCAAATCATTTACTCTTGGCAATGACAAAGTCACATTCAGCTGATTAAGGATCCATATTGACCCAAAATAGTTTGCTTAAACCAAGATAGAAGTAAAGATACCGAGTTGATATTGAACTTGACTCATGAAAAGAAAAAGAAAAAACGTGCTTGATCGAAATGGAGTTAGCTTTGTTACAATTCTTGATTTCAAAGCTCGAGCTCAACGAGCATATATTGACTAAATTCTATAGTTTCATGATTTTTAGAGGATGATACCATTATAAAGACATTTACACACATATAGAGAATCTGGCACTAATACACGTTTTCTAAAAAAAAGCTGAGAATTCAAAATCAGTTTTTGGAGTTAGTGATGGGGAATTGAAACTTCTTGTTTTCAATTCTCGTACACCATGACCAACAACATAATACTGGTCTCAAGTTAACACTAATTGTACATAACAAATATATAAAGTATCAAAAGCTTTCTTCATGGGACTATGTAGAATTATAAATCAATACAACCATTCGCAAAAACAAACTTTGTGCTCATATTCAGACAATTAAATATGAACCGATATCTTATAGCTTGAAATCGAAGATAAATATAATGATGACTTATTAAATCAAAATTACGAAGTGTGAATCAAGGTAACAAGATACAAACATTCTAGTCTCACGATAATCTTCCTCGACAATACTGTAATATCCAATTACCGAAACCCAAGTTTTATTTCTGCAATTTTCACGAGTTTTCCTTCCTTGGAGTATACTAAAGTAGATGCTCGCAATGTAAATTCTGAAGAAAATGATGTACACTTTTATTATATGATTCTTAATTGCGGAACATATAACACAACATCTTATGTAGAGGTGGCAAATCTTGCCCATTTGGATACATATGGGCAGTTTTTGCCCATTTTCAAAAAAGGATGGGGCACTTTTGCCCATTCTTTATAATGGATGTGCTAAACATGCGCATATGTAAGAAACTAAATGGGCTTAACGGGCGTACTTGTAAAATACAAATTAGTATACTCGACGAATATTTTTTATTAAATTTTTTATCCCGACTTTCAAACAAGTATTTTTATTTTTTAATTGTAGGTTTTTATATGTTTTTTCTCTTTTTTAGCTTGCGCCCGTTTAGCCCGCTCATTTTGCCCGCCCGTTTCGCCCGTGCCCATTTTGCCCGCGCCCGTTTAGCCCGCCACCCGTTTAGCCCGTTGCCCGTTTAGCCCGTTGCCGTGCCCGCCCGCCCGCCCGTTTTGTCACCTCTAATCTTATGCAAGCGGCATGACGAAGTCAGTAGAATAATAACATTCTGAATCACTTAGGATTTGTATCAACATAACATCCAGCAGGAGACATCGAGTGCAGCAAATAAAATTAGGAAATTGTTTCACGGGTGGATTCCTCATTATTTCAGTAGGACAAACGCGCAAAATATAGATATTATTGTAGTAATCATAATTGCGTCCATAATCTCCGCCCCTTGGTTTGGAGATTGCACTTTACCTTCAGAACCCACCACCCAAATGCCTTGCATTATCATCGTCTTCTTCATCACATTCTAATGATATTGGTAAATTGTTCCTAAAGCAATTGATGACCCCTTTACGACCCCGCCGACTATTTGCCTTCCCCGGACCTGCTGACATTGATATGAGAAACTTCGCAAGAAAATCTGTGAAAAGCGACCAGTATCAACATAAGGATAGATTGCAAAGAGTGTTGTTCCAATTTTTTTTTATGGCTAAACGAAAACAAAAAGATAACTAAATAAGTGATCTTATTATTCCACATCGTCTATTGTATCAATCTTTGCATTGGACTTGTTACTATAAATAGGAAGGTATTGGGTGGATCATTTCACAATGGGTTTTTTTGGAGATGAGTTATTTTGGATAACAGACTCATCTCCATCATTCATCTCATTTCCATCTAATGGATGAGATTAAATATATTTTATTTTTTATAACTTAAATATCTTTTAAACCGTTAAGTGTTAAATAAAAATAATTATACCATCGCGACGAGCGTTTAATTATCTTTCTACCAATATGCAATATGATATACTTTCGAAGAAAAAAAAATTTCGTTTTTTTTCTTGTTGTTAAAATTTACGTGAAATATCATATATGATAATACTGTTTCATCATATATGATAACAGTGTTAATCATATATGATATGTTTTTCTATTATATATGATAGGTTATATCATATATGATACTGGCGTTACATCATATATGATAATTTTCGAAAACGTGAAAAAATGAAGAAATTTTTTTTTTGTCGAAAGTATATCATATAGCATATCTGTAGAAAGATAATTAAATGCCCATCGCGAGGATATATTTTTTTTAATAACGATTAACGGTTTAAGAGATATTAATGTTTAAAAAAAATGATGGAAAATGAGTTTTTTGTTTAATCTTATCCATTAGATTAAAATTGATATGAAGGGTGGAGATTCGTCCCCTAGTATCCAATAAAAACTTTGGTATCCAAATGAACTTAAATCGTTTTGTTGTCGAAAGATTATGAGTATTTATTTATTAACAATTATTTAAATTTGTCTTGGTTTGAGTCTTACTTTTTTATTTAAAAAAAACGTGGCTCAAACAAAGGTAAAATTATTTTATTGTTAATCTATCTAAAACAAGTTAATAAAGTTATTTATTACCCTTTATATTAAAGAGGGGAATCACGGTTCTAGAGAAACAATGATCCCCCTCACACTTTCATTAAATTATGTTATTTTCTTTCCCTCCCAAAGGATGTCTTCCCTTACAAAAATCACACACACAAAACATGCATCGTTGGTTCCAGCGGAACGTTATATGACTCCGTTTTTTTAGATCTTTACTCCGTTCCATTGATGATTTTTGGATCTTTCTCCCCATTCATTAATTGGTGAGTGTACTAATTAATTTGGTTTGTCCTTTTAAATTAACTCTTTGCCCTTTCAGATTAAACTCTTTAATATAAAGGGTAATTGCTGTAGCTAATCCTTAATTGTGTTTGTTTGATTGTGTAGTGTCTACAGGAAATCCTTAATTGGTCTTGTTTGATTGTGTGGTGGCTACAGGAAATTGATCCTGTGTGTTCGTTTCATAAAGAGGTGTAACCATGGTGACCGTAGATGTTTCTATATATATACCCACAACCACATGTGTTTTAACAAGAAGGAGTTGTTGTATCATATTGGTACTCATGCATGCATTTTAGTATCTTACATACACGTTTTGGTTTCCTGGTTTCATGCTTCTATCGAGTACACACAAAGCAATATACATAAAACCCACATAGAATCATACTCAAGTTCATGCTTGTTTCTTAACATCAAACCATACAATCCTTACACCTAAAAGCATACATGAAATCATACTCTAACACACCACATGCTCACATTTTGAAAGATGGAAGCCGTGTTCATTTTCCACTTATTGGGTTATGGTTTCTGTTTGTTGAAGCATACCCACGAAGCACACACCATACATGAAATCATACCTTAGCCCTTATACTTGGCATCACCTATGAAGACCAAACAACCAAGGTTTATTCATGTCTAACATGTCATTCACAAACATAGGGTCTTCATGTATTACGTCTAGTGTTCTATGGTTATATTTCTTTTACAAATTTGTTTAGTTAACATGTAACTTGAGTTAGTCTTTAGGTCATCGTATAAAATGTCATTCGTGGCTTCTTGACATCTTATTTAGTTCAAAAGTGGTTTAGTTCATCAAGTAAGCGCCCATTACAACCCTACCCGTGACTTAGTTATGTTCCATTAATGTGAGTTTCGTTCTTGAAAGTTTATAGCAAGTATGATTATCAATCAAAACGAGATAAACAAGGAATTTAGAAACTTACAAAGGTCCTAAGAATATTTGGTGAAGATGAAGTAAGAACTAGTGATCAACTATCAAACATGTACCCACAACCTAAACATCTTACTGTTTCTTGCTTGCTTTAAAATCAACCTGAAACCCTTGCTCATTTTATCTTGCTGTCGTGACCTAAGAACAAGAGGCTTGTATTTTCATTGAGAAATTTGCTTAAGTTTTGAGTGTGTGTTTAAGTGAGAAATGAGTGAGTATTAATAGGCGAGAGGGTGATTTTAGGGTTAAGAAAACTTAGTTAGGACTTAGTTAAGAATTGGTTGGCTTGTAACTAAGATTTTGACAAGTGAACTAACATAAGAAAATGCATTGTGTTGGGGAAGAGCTCCATTGTTGGGTTTTGGTTCTATAGCATAAAAAGAGGAGAAAGTTTTACTTGTTTGACTTGTATTAAGAAAAGTTGTTGTAAGATTAAGGTTGAAGGAAAATCCTTGGTGATATGTGTTGATCCGTCGGGTATTCAAGAAGGGAAAGGGAGCACAAGTACCTCGAATTTAGTGGAGGGTGTAGTACATAGCAAAAATTCAAAATGGGGATGGTGGCAAGAAATAAAACGTGGGTTTGTGAAGAAATAAGGGAGGGGGGCGTGTTTGTATTTTGTAGTTTGTTTATTTGTTTAAAGGATAAGGATAGTACAAGTTTGGTTAACTTTGGTTTGAGGAGAAAAATGGGAACTTTAGAAGTGTGTCGTAATATATTGGGTGACATATTAAGTTTACGTAGTGACGCTCTTAAATTACGTTACTCTAAATAAGTGTCGACTTTAAAAATAGAATTTTCTAACACGTAGCGTAACGAATTTATAGTCATTCAAGTAATATTTGAAAATGAACGTCGTTCATAAAAATTCAAATTCGTACACAATTAGGCGTAATAAATCGGGAATATCAATAGACACACAAGTCTAACCCGAACTATCGCGTTTCACGTAAATTAAATATATTCAAAATTCACGTTTGTGACAGCCGTAATCCCTTGAATTGAGTTTGGTCTCAAAACTAGCACGTTGATGTCGTTGTCAAAACAAGAGGTCGATTAAATTTTATCTTCCTTTCATGGTGTTCAATGCGTTTGTTTTTCTTTAGTTTGTTGCTAAGATTAGTAATTACTATAATCTTGTTAGGATTAAAACGAATGAAAATTTCTTCCGACTTGTACATAGTCCTATATCGTTCCTTAAGTCTTTTCTTGTATGTCAAATTTTTCTCGACGGCGTTGGTTTTGTTTAGTGAGTTTTCTCATTATTTCTTTCGCGTCGTCTCGCGTATTACTTTCACTTTAAAGTGTCGCGTATTGTCATTTTTCGTTTAGATGACTATACATCGCACATTTGAAAATCGCTCCACATAGTTTGTTTAATCCCGTTCACATTGACCGTCTACTTGGTAGTGATAAGTAGTGTATGCGTCAAGGTTTCTTGAATCGGTTTCCCAAAAATCTAGAACAATTGAGCGTCCTAACACATGGTGGGCAAGACATTTCTTCCTTTTATGTGACATTCAATATTAGATAATTTTGTTAATTACTCAATTTAGTTTGCGTTCCTCCTCGTTTATCTCCTTTTTCATGGAGAGAAAACGGGTGCACAATTTATAATATATTTAAATCATAGTTTGTTGGGATTCCTTTTATGAAGAAAGTATATAATATTTCTTAATCCTATAAGTATGGTGCGATGTTCAAACATCGTTAGGTAAATTAGATTTTTGTCCGAGCGGTTTCGGTATTCCAACTATATACAAAAGCATGCATATCTTGACCCAATTGTTCCTTAATGTGGGTTAAGGTTCGGCGATTTCTCAATATTCGTTAAATTTAGGTTTTACTCAAATGACGTTTCGTTCTTCTCATTATTAAAAATTTGTTATCGATTTTTCCAAGTCCAATTTATTTGAGTTTAATTGTCGTCAAAAGCAAGTGGCGCTCTTAGTATTTGCGTGTCATAAACGCTTTTGTATGTAATAGTGGCGAAGAATTAATTATACTAGGTTTACTCGTATCGCGTATTCAACGCTTTTACTTAAGACGGTATAATGATGTTCGACGTTCATAGCACATAATAAATTTTCTTTGGCCAATAGGGCAACTTGAATATATTTTACTAGTACTAAGATATTTCATTTTTAAGATGACTAATATGAGCATACTTACGTTCGACCACGATCATACGTAGTTGATCAGGCTACGTACGTCTCGGGACCAACGGTTGCATCCTCCTTTACATCATAATTAGACTCTTTGAGGTTGTAATTATATATTGGTAGTCCATAGTGCATTTCGTTCTTTACCGTTATTCACTTCCATAACCAACAAATTAGTCCATAGTGCATTTCATTTCTTACCAATGCTAACTTTTTCACAATCGGAAAATAATTCCCATGATTTATTCGTACTAGTTCTTGTCAAGTTTATCGATAGTTTTTGTTCTCCATATTGAGTTGGTCGTCAAACCAAGTTCCAAATCTTTACATGGTAGTTCTTACCAAAAATATTTCGCTATTAGTTGCGGCATTTGATTAATAATACCTTTACTAATCTTTCAATTTACCTTATCCCGATCATTATTATTCCCACTAATAAGTGTTTCCGGTGGTGATTTCTTATGGTAAAAAAAAATTTCTCTGACACATGAAAAATAAAATTAAAATTTTCTCATTGGTTAAACAAAAGAGGCTTTAAAGATAAAACAACATAATTTAATTGAAGACTTGGAGTACGGTTACATAATTAAGTTTGTTGGTGGTAACATCGACGGACGTCGAGTCACTTGATTTGCATAAAAGTAAAATAGTTCATAATACATGAATTTCCACGCTCTGTCCATGACAAGGGTGGAAACCCTTAGGTTGATATTTGAAGATTGTCGGCGCATCTTTCTTGAAAGACAACCTATGTAAAACGTTGGTGGGGTATTGGATGCTCTTTGCCCCCGAGCTTCCTTCTTGGGAAATTTCAAGTATTTCATCACAAGAATTGTTCCATTTGTTTTTAATCCGTAATCGTTCAAAATGTTCAATTCGAGCAATTACTAAATTTTATCACAATAATTTTTCTGAATTTTGGAATATGCTCTGTTATATCTTATGTATTTCGGTTATTTTGATCTCAACTAGCGTTTTGCTCGCAATCATTAGGTAAACTTTACCGTCATTGATGTATATCTATAGCTTGTATTCAAGACCTTAATACACGACCACATTTCGCATCTGGGGTTCTCAAATTTCGCGCAACGCGATAGAAATTGGTTCAATCTTTTATATTAGGAGTCCATCATAACTTTGTATTTTATAGTAGTTTTTATGACAACTTAGTCGCAATCAATGGACTAAAAAAATTGATTCATCTTTGCATAATTTATTTCCAATAATAACCTTTAAGATGAATTATCAAATGTTCTAGTAATAATTTGTTCATGTCATGGATATAGCCCAAAGAGGTTGGCAAACAGAACACCAGCTCACCACCTTTTGGCACCAACATTATCGAATACTCTAAGACTTTTCGACAACACCGAACCCATGCTAATGAAGATCCTTTAACTTTCTCCAGAAAAGAATCAACAAATTAAAAATTTTCAATAAAATGATGAATATGTGTGAGCTTGAGCTTGTTGTGGTATAGTCGACCATATGACGTCCCTAGCCGTATGGCAGCTTGTTGTGGCAAGAACATTATTGTAGACGACGAAGGTGGTGGTGTCAAAGTTCATGGAACAAGACATTGAAAAGAAGAATAGTATCCAATATTTTATCCCACATCGTCTCTGGCGTCGAAGTTTACATCGGACGGCTTACTATAAATTGGAAGGTCCGGATGATCCATAGATTGTGAGAGTTTTATTATATGCATTATATTTTACTCTTATCACAATTAGTATTAACAATTTTTTAAATTTGTCTCTCAAGTTTATGTCAATTTTTTTGAAATATAAAATAAATTGGCGTTGCTTATGGGATAAATTTATATGTTCGTTAGACTATCTAAAACAAGTTAAAAAAATGTTTGAATTGGTTAAGCGAATGGTCAATTAAGAAATCAGTTAGAGGGGGGGGGGGGCAGGGAGTCATCACTCCGAGTGAGTGTATTTTGGGGTGGACGTCAGCAAAACTCACTCACTCACATGAAAAAAACAGGGGAGTCATCACTCCAAGTGATTTCCAGTTTTTCAGAATTTTACAAAACACCCCCTAAACAAACTTAAATATTTCATTAAACATAAGCAACATTACAATACTTTTAAAATAAAACGAACATAACAAAAAAGACATACGAAAATTAAAAAAACATACGAAAATTAAAAAAACATACGAAAACTAAAAAATCATACGACCCGCCGTTTAGTTTTCTTCATCTTCATATGCATCTTCATCTCCGTGGTCAATTTGATTCCAGATATGATCCATAAGGTTTTGTTGAAGACTTTGATGGGTTTGTCGGTCACGTAATTTCTTGACGGGTTAACGTAATTTTGGTTCCAATCTAAAACCTGCATACCTTGATCTTTCAAAATCATGTTATGAAGTATGATGCACGTATACATGAGTCGCGGTAAGGTGTTTACTTCATACGCGCGTGCTGGTTGACGTAGTATTCCCGAACGTCCTTGGAGAACACCAAATGCACGTTCAACATCTTTCCGTGCACCTTCTTGACGCCTTTTGAAGTGAGCATGTTTGGCGTCAGTTGCAACCGTGAAAGACTTCACGAAACTCGCCCATTGTGGGTAAATACCATCCGCTAAGTAATACCCATTTTGATACTCAACTCCGTTAATTTTTTATGTCGTTAACTAAAAAAATAATTAAAATGCGCAGGAAGAGGATCGGCCTGATAATTTTTTATGTCGTTAACTATTTTTAAAAATAGTCTTCGGCTCATTCGAAATATTACACGAAACTTAACCAAAGGATACCTACAATTCTCAACGAAATAATCGTTCATGAGCCGTTCCTCAGCACCTTCTCGGTCACGGTTGACTGGGATCCGAGATAGTCTTGGACGATTCTCTTCTTCAGGCAACCGTTGATAATGATTGTGTGCTATTGGCAAGAAGTAAGCATCGAATTCCTCATCGATTTCAAAAACTGACAGAACGTGATCGGGATTCATATTTGTTTGTAGAGAGTGTTTATGTTTTGTTGTGTAAGAAATGGTTGATTTTGAGTTATATTTATAGACGGATCGAAAAATATAGCCGTTATAATTGGAATTTCAAAAAACTAGCCGTTGGGGGGGTGAAATGAAATTTTTTCGAAAAGTAGCCGTTTGGTGGGGGGGGGGGGGGGGGGCTGAAATGAAATTTTTTAAAAATTTAACCGTTTGGGGGTGGGGGGTAAAATGAAATTTATTTTTTTTATAAATCTTCTCACGCGACGTGAGTTTACCCACGTAGGGGACTCACGCCGCGATTTTGGCCAACGATGGGAGTCATCACGCCGGCCACGCCGTGGGTTTGGCACCCCACGGCGCGATTACTCCCCGCCCTCTAAGAGGTAAAAAGAGACGATTTATTTGTTTACACTTAAAAAGAGTGAAAATCCTTGTACTGCTAAAATATTTCCGATGAAGGTGGTAGTGGCGAGAGAGCTGAGGTGCATCATGATCTATTCTATAATATTTGCCACTTGGTTTCGGAGATCACTTTGCCTCAAGAATTAGTCCCACCACCTGCACCTGAATGTCTTGTATTATATCCTCGTTCTTTTTCGTCTTTCATTGGTAACCTATGCGAGGACACGTTGTTAAACGACATTGCCATAATGTAAACTGCTCCTGAAGCAGTTCGTGGCCCCTCGACGGTTCCAGCAGATAATTGTCCTCCTACATTCGCTTCCCGTTGATGTTGTTAATTGATATGAAAAACTTCACACGAACATATATATGCAAACGACATTGTCTATAAATTAGACAACCTTTTGCGGAACATAACATAGTCAAAAGGAATATGATTGGTAGTTTGCAAACATAATTAATAATGTTTTTCTACTTGCACACGTCCTAGGAAGCAAGTAAATCTACGTAGCCTAACGAGCTAAGATGGACCAATCTTTCTCGCTTTTTTGACTTCATCCGTTACATACCAACTCTTTTTGCTGGTTTAGCGACAAAAGAATGACTCATAAGGAAAACAACGTCCGATGTTGACGGTCTAGTTACCGATCTAAAGATTTCACATTATTAAGACTTCTACTATTAAAACTATAAAAAAAACCTGTCAACAACATCAAAAACCATCAAGCTATACATTGGCAAGGACGGCATTGCAGCTGACAAAGATGGTGCAGCATAGTTCCGTCCATGATCTCCGCCACATGATTTTGGAAGTTGCCCTTTTGCTTCTGAAACCGATCTGATACCCAAATGTGGAGATTTCACTCTGCCTCCAGAATTAGTCCCTCCACCACACCCAAATGCATTGCATTATCCACATTTTCTTTTAAAGATTCCATTGTAAATCTGTTGGATGATGGGTTGTTAAACGATGCTGCTACGATGTAACCTGTTCCCAAAGCAATCAGTGGCTCCTCAACGACCGCGCCAAGTATTTGTCCTCCTGGACCTACTAGTATTGATAGGACAAACTTTGCAAAACAATCTGCATAAAACGACACAATTTACAATTTAGTTACAACTTGTATAGAAATTTTTATTTATCTTGCTTATCAAGAAAAAATTATACATTAAATAACATATACATAATCAAATAATCACAAGAGATAACTCATATACAATTCATTAGTTATGATTGAAAAGAAGAATAGTATCTAATATTTTATCCCACATCGTTTCTGCGTCAAAGTTCACGTTGAAAAGGTTACTATAAAGTATTTTATAGTGAATGTCATCAATCTATACTTGTCCCAATTAGTATTCAACAATTATTTAATTTTGAGTTTTTGAAGTTATGTTGATTTGTTTTTCTTCGAATAAAAATAAAATAACATAAATCACAAAATCAAAATAATATAATTGTTAACTAGTCTAATAAAAGTTGAAAGTTGTTTCTGCAATTATAAATAAACTGATCAATATTCCGCTAAAATTCCTTTCATAAGAAATTAGAATTCTTGCATTGAAAAGAAGAATAGTATCTAATATTTTATCCTACATTGTCTCTCAAGCTTATTATTTACACTCTTAGTACAATTAGTATTAACAATTTTTGTAAATTTGTCTCTCATGCTTATGTCATTTTATTTGAAATACAAAATAAATTGGCAAAGACATGTTTGGTAAATTTATACGATCGTTAAACTATCTAAGAAAAAGCTTAAAAACATGTGTGAATGTGTAATAGAAATAGTTATTGTGACACTGAAAGTCGTAGCAAAATTTAAAGGTAAAAAGACGACTATTTAGTTGTTTACAGTAAAAAAAGAGGGTAAAAGCCATAAAATAGACACATACTTTTCATTTTGTTTAAATGTACTATTTTATGTACTAATCTGACCAACGAACTTGTTAGTTTTGGGACAATATCACCAATACCGGTTTTTGGGGTGTAAACTAATGTTTTCTTCAGTAAAGTTACATTTTCGTCAGTAAACTTACGTTTTCGTCTATAGATTTATGTTTCGTCAATAAACTTACGTTTTCGTCAGTAAACTAACGTTTTCTTCAGTAACGTTACGTTTTTGTCAGTAAACTTAAATATTCGTCAGTAAACATACGTTTTTCAGTAAAGTTACGTTTTCGTCAGTAAACTTACGTTTTCGTCAGTAATTTTACGTTTTCTTCAGTAAAGTTACGTTTTCTTCAGTAAAGTTACGTTTTCGTCAGTAATTTTACGTTTTCGTCGGTAATTTACGTATCGTTAGTAAATTTACGTTTTCGTCAGTGAACTTATGTTTTCGTCAGTAGACTTACGTTTTCGTCAGTACAGTTACGCTTTCGTCAGCAAACTTACGTCTTCGTCAGTAAAGTTACGTTTTTAACAGTAATTTTACGTTTTCGTCAGTAAACTTATGTTTTTGTCAGTAATTTTACGTTTTCGTCAGTAATTTACGTATCGTCAGTAAATTTACGTTTTCGTCAGTGAATTTACGTTGTTAGTGCAAACATTATGATGCTTTGTCGATATAATCTCTTTATGTTTTGTTGATGACAAACGTATAATTCGCAATACATTATGTAAAATGTTAAGGTACTCGTAATCACTCAAGAATACATTTGTATACTTCTCTCGACACCTCCAAGATCGCATTCGGCATGAATCCCTCAAGGTATGTACAAACATGTCATTAACCTAACTAAGTGATAAAGGATTAATATTTTCTTAAAACTCACATTTAATCAAATGTGACAAAAGATTTTAATTAACTTTATTTTTAAGAAAATGTTTTATTAAAAAGAAAATGGAAATTTAAATTTGGCATATTCCATATGCCAAAGGAATATCCTTTGAGGGTATAAACTACCCCAGATGGCATATCCCCACTAAAGGACAAATTTGCACGGACTCCAATGCGGAGGTTTCTTAAAGGAACCCGCGGTTCCTTATTGATAAGGAACCGCGGGTAGAGATAAGGAACCGCAGGTGTTTTTTACCGTTGCAATGTTGCACTATAAATAGTGGATCATTTCCAGATTTTCTTTCAACCCTTTTTGCACAATTTCTTCAAAAACATCTTTAAACCCTTGATTAGTTAGTTTAGATTAATCTTGTTTAAGATGTGATTCTCTCATTCAATCTCCTCATCCTCTTAAGTGCAAAGAGAATATCACTCACACATTTGTGATGTGATTAAAGATGAAGTCTTGATGAAGATCATCTTGTTCATCATTTTTATTTGTGTCTTGTGTAGATCCAATGTATATGTGTATAATTGGATCAATCTTGTGTAGATCCAATGTATATGGGTATACTTGGATTTATGTTGTGTAGATCCAAGTTACATGTGTACACTTGGATATGTGTTTATTGAGTTGCAATAGGTAAGAGTTGTGAGTTCTTACTAAACTATAAAGTGATTTGGTTGTGTCATGTGAGTTCTCACTAAACTATAAAGTGATGTATTTGTGTCTAGTGAATTTCTCACTTAGCTTCAAAGTGAAGAGTCGTGAAGATTGGTTCTACCTTTCGATTAGAACTCGACATCTAGCCTTGTGTCGTAAAATGGTGAAGTAGGCAACGTTGTGAAGATTGGTTCTACCTTTCGATTAGAACTTGACATCTAGCCTCGTGTCGTTAAATGGTGAAGTGGGCAACGTTGTGTAGATTGGTCCTACCTAAGATTAGGACTCGACATCTAGCTTAGTGTCAGAAATTATGTAAGCGACGTGTATGGTTTTCTCCGCCTTGAAAGGAGTTTTGTTGACTAGTGAAGTAACTCTCGAGTAAGGTGTACTCGAGGAGTGGAGTAGGGCGAAGAGGAGCTTCGTGACCGAACCACTATAAATCATCACGTCGGTACTTTCATTTACATTTATGTCTTTACCTCTTTAAATGTATTTATAGTTTCATGATTGTTGTTGTGTGTTGTGTGCATCTCATAATCTAAACATCTAAGTTGCGGAAAAGCTAAGGCCTAGTGCGTGTGTGCTTCATGTTTAGATTATGGTCAAGTGTACATCACTTAGTCTAAACATCCTAGTTGCGGAAAAGCTTATGCTTAGTACGTGTGTGCTTAATGTTTAGACTATTGCTTGATGTACTCTTGATTTGATGTGTTTGTGTGTTTACTTACTTGTAGTATTTATCTTTCAATCAAACACAGCTCATATCTAGTCAAGCTTGATCGAAAATTTGATACAAAGGATTGTTAAAGTTTAACAAGTAACAAATGGCATCGTCCACTGTCGGCGGTTCCTTAAAGGGACACGCGGTTCATTAGTGATAAGGAACCGCGGGTATGTTTAAAGAACCGCGCACAGTAAATTATGCAAAATGTTCTAAAAAATGAACTAGAAACTATTCAACCCCCCCTCCTTCTAGTTTCTACAATTGGTATCAGAGCGAGGTTATTCAAGATCTTTGAAGTATATTATACTTTAAAGCTTGGATCGATCTTTGCTCTCTTTTTCAAAACAAATGGTTTTTAAAATGAAAATGGTTTTAAAAAATAGAGACGATCTTTGTATCAAATTGTTCATGAAGAATGATTACTTATGAAATGTGTTTTTTGTTTCATTCGTACAAGTTTTGGTGTTAAATAAGCTGTGTATAATAGCTTGAATTAAATCTTTCCATGTTTGGAAGTATAAAAATCTTTTTTGTCATAATTAACTCTAAAATAAGAGTTCTATGTGTCTAAAATGATTTTTTAGAGTCCTAAGTCCTTCAAAAAAGTTACCAAATGATTTTGGCCAAAAACTCCATTTTTGTCCTCTGGACGCGGATCTTTATCTATTCCCCACGGTTCCTTATCAATAAGGAACCGTGGTCAGTCCGACACAGATTTTTGAAAACTTTGAAAAATCATATAAAATCAACCGTAAGTCCGTAGAAGTCGTGCCACCCATCATTTCGAACGTAATTGAATTTTATTTCAGTTAAAAATGCTTCCAAAACTTTATTCAAACTTTAAAATTTGGATGGTTTCTATGTTTCATACTTTGTCCAAAGTATTGAGCGTCGGTTTGTCGTAAAACTTGTGTTTTACTCTTTTCTATTAAGTTGGACATCTCTTGGTGATATATCTTTGAAAAGTGATATATTTACAAAGTGTTAAACTTTTAAATTTTAAATGGGTCAAAGACTATTTTCAAATAAAATCAAGCTATGAATACTTTGTTGTATCTAACACTCAAAACATGGACGAATGCTTTTATGTGTTAAGATAATTGTTTGTGTGTGTTTCCTTGTGTGTTATTAATATATGTAGACATTATTAAGTGTTCCTTGCTATTTGTAATAGTATTTCTTATATGTATATTCTCTTGTGCCTTGCTTGGTATTTGTTAGTATCTAGTTTTTCCTAATTAGGATGTATGCTAGATTTCTTGCATTTTAGTTGCAACATTATTTGTGCATTGCATATAGGATCAACATCTCTAGGTTTACATATGTTATATAAACATCTTGTACACCTCGTTATGTTTATTAACACTCTTAGGTTTGAAAGCTTTGTGAGCTTGTCAAATCTTTTGATGTGGGTCGTCTTACTCGATCATTGTCTTATTAGTTCAAGTAGATTAATGTATCACTATAAAAGATGAAACACCCTTTGAAAATCTTAGCTATTTTCTCTGAAAGGAGTGTTAGTAGGAATCAAGAAAGATTTCAAATATATATCAATTCATTATTCAAATTATGATTGATATCATTATAGAATCTAATTGACATGTTTTTAGTGTATATATGAATGTGGACTATTAATAATATACATCGGATCATAACTCACACTTGTGTTGTCGATGGTATATTGAATCTACTTGTTCAAATTATTAGACATGTTTTGTTTAATAATTGCTTATAATGCACAATGGAGTCGGTTTGACAACTTGGATGTTTCATCCGAAATACTCAAGTAATTTACATTGCAATGCAATTTGTAAATGTGTCATTTCTGAAAGACAATCAAAAGTGTTCCTTTGTTTTGTGTAAACATTGTTTATACACTTCAAATTTATTGGCCTCAAATTCTATTAAGGTAAATAACCTTAACTAGACTTGCTTGACAAGATTTCAATGGTGCATTCTTAACCCTCATTAGGTTGTGCATTGTGTCGTCATGCAAGTTTCATCCTTGTTACACTACATTAGGCAAATGTAGGAATTACATTTTTTCTAACATGAGAATGACTACTAGAGAACCTATTGCACTAGAAATTCCATTTGACCTAACGGTTAAATTACTTCATGTGAGAAGTTGATTTGGTGTATAACTCGTAAAAATGGTTATGCTTACCCGTAATTGAGCATCTCTAGTGATAGTCTCATACTCAGTCTCAAAATTGATTAAATGGATCTTCCTAATTATGACTAATGATAGCTTACATCGCTGAAATTTGTATGTCATTAGGAGTCTTTTTCTTTTGTAGCCATTAGGTTTTTCTTAACTTTCTTCCTACGTGCTAATTGAACATATGTGTTTTTCCTTTGTGTGTGTTCTAGTTTTTATTGCTCTTAAGCATGACTTTATGATAAGTTAGACTAGATCATTAGGATTTGCTGATTTGGAAAATCCTCCATTCACCACCTAAACCAAGCCTCTGTAGGCGGTTCTTTAAATAGACCGCGACTCCATATCAATATAGAACCGCCGCTGGAGATAAAGAACCGCGGGCAGAAGCTCTCAAATTCGGGTTTTCTGAAACTTCCCAATTGTTCCAACACCCTTTGGAATCTTTGTTTCAAAACTTTTATCACCCCCTCATCCTTTTAAACCCTCCTTATTAACCATGTTCTTCACACTTCAAACCACTCATATTTACCCTTCATTACAACCATGGTTTCTACAAGAACTTCAAAATCACCCAAAACCTCCTCATCAAAGAGGAACCTCAAAATCAAGATTAAGTTGTCCAAACTTAACTCTTCACCTTTTGCCACACCTAAGAATGAGATTGTGCCCATTCTCATCTCTTCACCCTCACCACCTCTTGCACCATGCAAGACTACCTCAACCCATGGTACCAACCATTCACATGGTTCTACCTCCTCTTTATTCCAATCTAGAATGAATGAGTTAACCTCATCCTTCACTCCTAGTACTCTCTTGGATGTGACTACTCAACCTCAACCTATCCAAAGCATTCCCTTTGAGAATTACTTTGTTGAACCCTTGGTGACTTCACCTTGTACCCCACCAAATTCAACCACTTCACCCATCTCACCTTTAGAGAACATACCACATCCTCCACCACTCACATCTCCCATCACCTTGTCTTATAATTAAGCATGTGCATTGCTTATTAATAAGACACCCAATTTAAGCAAATCTTAGATTTCTAGTGTAACTAGGATTAAAATTATGCTTAAGTTTTAGGCTTGTGTTTCATACATTTTTGTATGATCTTTACTCTCCTGTATTTCCTTTCATGTTTTTCAACATGATTTGTCTTTGGGTCTTGGATCTCGTTATTCTCGTGATCTTTCTTTTCTTCTTTATTTTCTCACTCGGTTGTCAAGGAAGGTTAGATTTATATCTAATTCGTCTCCTAGTAAGATTGACAACTTAAAATATTTCTTTTGAAATATTCAAGAAATTTTAACTTGCAATTGCAATTGTTAAAAGTCATATCCTAAGCATTGACTTTCAAGCCTTTTAGCATCTTATGTTAAATTGTTTGACCAAGTGATTTTCCTTTGAGTCGATAATCGTTTTTGGACACCCAATGTCCACGGTTCCTCAAATAACCTTGGGTCTCATTATTGATAATGAACCACATACCTATTTAACAAACCGCGGCCATTGAGTCCCTTGTTCGTTTGGTCTTTTTCTCTTTTGACGAGTTTTCTTGAAGATTCCCTCTTTTCTTCTCTTTTGAGTTTCTTCTCTCGTTTCGTGAAGTTATCCTTAACTTCTTTGTTGAGTCTCTCTCAATTCATTTTAATCATGCTCTTCTAAGTCGAGTCACTTTCTTCTATATTTTCTAAACTAAGTTGAGTCGAGCCTCACCCTTTCCTCATCATGTAAATGTTCTTTGAACATTCATAATGATTGAGAAGAGCTAAGAAACTTTGAGCATGTAGTTTATCGTATGCTAAACACCATTTGATGTCGACATTCATAAGCATCCTTGCCTATAATGTCTTATATCCAGAATATTTTTTTAAAGCGTTGATTTATCCGCTTTTGGTTTTCTTTTTTTTTTTGTTCAAAAATGTCTCTAGGTTGAGATATTTTTGTTCTTCTTTGTTGAGAGTTGATTGCGGTTAAAATTTACAATTAGTATGGGTGATTCCATCAATTCTAAGTTTTTAACCCCTTGAGATGACATCTTCAAATTTTTGGATGTTTCTTTTCTACCTCTATTCCAACAATTTTGAATTGATTTCCTCAAAATCCTCTCCTTGTTTTTTTGAGAGTTGATGGTTAAATCTTGAATTTTCTTGGGTGATTCTAAAAATTCTAAGCTTTTTACCCGTTGACATATTACAATTGGTATGGATGTTTCTTTTCTACCTATATTCCAACAATTCTGAATTGATCTTGCCAAGATCCTCTCCTTTGTTTTTTTTGGATTGATAGCATCGCGTGCACACTTATTTCTCCAATGCTTGTCATTGTTTTGCAAACGACTTGTTTATCATCCTCTTTCTCTTTTTCCATCATAGTCATTTTTCCTCTCTTTTTGACTATATGGGATCTTATTTTTTTGTCATTGTCATACTCTCTTTGATTTGGTATTTCTTGCCAAAATATTAAAAGTGGGGTATGTTCTCTCGACAATATTTTTCTCTTAAATTGGACATCTCTTTTCTCTCTTAGTCCTCTTTATATATTTTTTGGTGTCACCAAAATAAGTTGTATTCTATTCTTTCTAATAGCCCTCTTATGTTTCTTAACTTGTCATATTTTTGACACTTCTAAAAGTTAAGATTCTTTTAGCTTTCTCTCGAGTCCCTCTTTTTTTTACTCGAGTTGTTTAAAGCTAACTCCGTTTGGGTGACATCTCATTATGCATATGCTCTTTTCCACTAACTTTGTTTTGTAGGACACTTCTAACCCAATTTTGTAGCTCATCACTATTCTTGCTTTGTTGGTGCCTCAAGCAAGGGGGAGCTCATATCAAGGGGGAGCATTTGCAAGAGTTCAAGTCACTACTTTGAAATCGTTGACTCACTCAATTGCATTCATCGAACATCTTGCAAGTAATGCATTTTGGACACTCGTAGATAAGCATATTATTATGCTTGGAGTTGGTTAACCTATGGTGATTGAAGACTTCACTGAGATGACGCAAGCTCAATATTTTTATATGATGGGTTTATGGTTTGGATTCTTGCCTCTCAAACGACAACCACAATGGATGATTAGATCTTTGGATGCATGTTCTCTCGAAGTCGATCCTCCTCTTCTACAAATGAAGACTACCTTTCAAATGCAAGCTCGTGTGACGTCAATTCTTTTCTTCTTCAAATGACGTGCTTTCGATGACTACCTCTTTAGGCGTGTTATCTCTCGACGTTGCTTCTTCTCTTCTTCTAGACGTTGACTACCTTTTTGATTCGAAAAAAGGGGGAGAAGTGAGTGTAAACGAGTAACTTATGCATTTTAATATGTGTTGCGGTTTACTTGTTTGTCATCATCAAAAAGGGGGAGATTGTTAGTGCAAACATTACGATGCTTTGTCGATATAATCTCTTTATGTTTTGTTGATGACAAACGTATAATTCGCAATACATTATGTAAAATGTTAAGGTACTCGTAATCACTCAAGAATACATTTGTATACTTCTCTCGACACCTCCAAGATCGCATTCGGCATGAATCACTCAAGGTATGTACAAACATGTCATTAACCTAACTAAGTGATCAAGGATTAATATTTTCTTAAAACTCACATTTAATCAAATGTGACAAAAGATTTTAATTAAGTTTATTTTTAAGAAAATGTTTTATTAAAAAGAAAATGAAAATTTGAATTTGGCATATTCCATATGCCAAAGGAATATCCTTTGAGGGTATAAACTACCCCAGATGGCATATCCCCCACTAAAGGTCAAATTTGCACGGACTCTAACGCGGAGGTTCCTTAAAGGAACCCGCGGTTCCTTATTGATAAGGAACCGCAGGTGTTTTTGACCCTTGCAATGTTGCCCTATAAATAGTGGATCATTTCCAGATTTTCTTTCAACTCTTTTTGCACAGTTTCTTCAAAAACAACTTTAAACCCTTGATTAGTTAGTTTAGATTAATATTGTTTAAGATGTGATTCTCTACTTCAATCTCCTCATCCTCTTAAGTGCAAAGAGAAGATCACTTACACATTTGTGATGTGATTAAAGATGAAGTCTTGATGAAGATCATCATGTTCATCATTTTTATTTATGTCTTGTGTAGATCTAATGTATATGTGTATACTTGGATCAATCTTGTGTAGATCCAATGTATATGGGTATACTTGGATTTATGTTGTGTAGATCCATGTTACATGTGTACACTTGGATATGTGTTTTATTGAGTTGTAATAGGTAAGAGTTGTGAGTTCTACTAAACTATAAAGTGATGTGGTTGTGTCTTGTGAGTTCTCACTAAACTATAAAGTGATGTAGTTGTGTCTAGTGAAGTTCTCACTTAGCTTCAAAGTGAAGAGTCGTGAAGATTGGTTCTACCTTTCGATTAGAACTCGACATTTAGCCTTGTGTCGTAAAATTGTGAAGTAGGCAACGTTGTGAAGACCGGTTCTACCTTTCGATTAGAACTCGACATCTAGCCTTGTGTCGTTAAATGGTGAAGTGGGCAACGTTGTGTAGATTGGTCCTACCTAAGATTAGGACTCGACATCTAGCATAGTGTCGGAAATTGTGTAAGCGACGTGTATGGTTTTCTCCGCCTTGAAAGGAGTTTTGTTGACTAGTGAAGTAACTCTCGAGTAAGGTGTACTCGAGGAGTGGAGTAGGGCGAAGAGGAGCTTCGTGACCGAACCACTATAAATCATCGCGTCGGTACTTTCATTTACATTTATGTCTTTACCTCTTTAGATGTATTTATAGTTGCATGATTGTTGTTGTGTGTTGTGTGCATCTCATAATCTAAAATTTAAGTTGCAGAAAAGCTAAGGCCTAGTACGTGTGTGCTTCATGTTTAGATTATGGTCAAGTGTACATCACTTAGTCTAAACATCCTAGTTGCGGAAAAACTTATGCTTAGTACGTGTGTGCTTAATGTTTAGACTATTGCTTGATGTACTCTTGATTTGATGTGTTTTTGTGTTTACTTACTTGTAGTATTTATCTTTCAATCAAACGCATCTCATATCTAGTCAAGCTTGATCGAGAATTTGATACAAAGGATTGTTAAAAATTAACAAGTAAGAAATGGCATCGTCCATTATCGGTGGTTCCTTAAAGGGACACGCGGTTCATTAGTGATAAGGAACCGTGGGTATGTTTAAAGAACCGCGCACAGTGAATTATACGAAATGTTCTAAAAAATGAACTAGAAACTATTCAACCCCCCCCCCCCCCTTCTAGTTTCTACATACGTTTTCGTCAGTAAACTTACGTTTTTGTTAGTAAAGTTACGCTTTCGTCAGCAAACTTACGTTTTCGTCAGTAAAGTTCCGTTTTCATCAGTAATTTTACGTTTTCGTTAGTAAAACTAACGTTTTTGTCAGTAAAGTTGCGCTTTTGTCAGCAAACTTACGTTTTCGTCAGTAAAGTTCCTGTTTATCAGTAATTTTACGTTTTTGTCAGTAAACTTATATTTTCTTCAGTAAACTTACGTTTTCGTCATTAATGTTACGTTTTCGTCAGTAATTTACGTATCGTCAGTAAATTTACGTTTTCGCCATTGAACTTTCGTTCTCGTCAGTAAACTTACGTTTTCGTCAGTAAATTTACGTTTTCGTCAGTAAATGAATATTTTCATCTGTATTTTTACGTTTTCGTCAGTGAACTTACGTTTTCGTCCTGGTACTGCTAATATATTGACATCACAAGGCGTGTGGAAGCTACATTGGTAAGAACATTATAGCCCGCGAAGGTAGTAGTGGCGAGGGAGTTGAGGTCCATCATGATCTCGTCCATAATCTTTGCCACTTGGTTTCGGAGATTGCACTTTGCCTCAAAGTTAGTCCCAGCATGTGCACCCCCGAATGTCTTTCATTATCCTTGTTGTCTTTTTCATCTTTCATTGGTAACCTATCCTGTCACGTGTGTTAAACGACATTGATGCAAACCGCTCCTTAAACCAGTTTGTATCCCATCGACGACCCCACTAGATATTTGTCCTCCTATATACGCTTCCCGCTGGCGTTGTTGATATGAAAAATGTCGAACAAAATTTGTGGAAACGACATAGCAAGTAACTTTTTATATAACACATTAAAGAGGAATAGTATCATTAAGAGAGAATTGCATAAATCGTCCCTGAAGTTTGGTTATTTTGCAAGTTTTGTCCTAAATATTTTGAAAGTGTTGATATCGTCCTAAAATCAAACTATTTGGCAAATTTTCATCCTTAAAGTTTTGCTATCTTGCATGTTTCGTCCCAAATGTTTTGGCCATTTTGCATGTTTCGTCCCAAGCAATATCCCCATTAAGGACGATACTTGCATTAAAGTTTTCAAATAGAGATGATTCTTGCACTTTCATAACGTTTAGGACAAAACATGCATTTTGGCCATACTTTAGGGACGATTTTTGCAATTTACTCTATCATTAATAACACTATGTTACAGCTAGTGTATTTTGTTGAACAAAAAACACAAAGAAAACTAAACAAGTGATCCTATCCCACATCGACTATTGTATCAATGTTTACATTTGTATAATTGTTAAGAGTCTGTACAAAGAAGAAAAAAAAAAGAATTTTATCCCAAATCATCTATTTCGTCAAAGTTTACATCGGATGGTTTACTATAAATTGGAAGGCCAGGGTAAGGCATACATTATGAGTATTTTATATACATCATATATTGTATTTATACTTTTATCACAATTAGTATTTTAAAATTGTTTAAATTTGTTTGTTTTGTTTGTGTTAATTTTTTTAAAATTAATGCAAACAAAATGATCAAAATTGAATAATTGTTATACTATCTAAAGAAAAGTTAAATGCTATTTGTGAAATGTACAAATTAACTTATTTTATTGTTGTAATTTATCTCACGGTGTTGACTTTATAAGACAACGTACAATATACGTTGTCGTTAAAAGAAATTAAAAGAAGTAGTTTCGGTTAAAAATGCACCTCATTTTGCTAGGAAAACTTCATTATCATCAGTAATCTTCCTCTCATGCGTCTCTACCGCTTGCGTAAACGTAGGCACCTCCATATTATTTGTTTTTAAAACTATGTAGCATGCTTTTGAATACTTACTTTGCGAAGTCAGATAAAATCTTTCCAAAAATATAAGACATATAACCATTACACAAGAAAAGTTTTGACCTCTAGTCATTACTTAGTTATGTACTCAGGTCAACTGAACAAGATGAACAACAAAAACATACCCAAATTATAAGTGACCAGCTTCGAAAAGATATTCGATCTGATTCCCTTTTGGGCGTAATGCAAATGCAAAAACACATTAAACACCTGTCCAGTGATATCTTAATATCTACCCTCGTGAAAAGTGGCACCACTTCGAGCACTCATGTTAAATCGATATCTCTATGATTTCTCCAACCACCCTTTGCTCATTGAGAACTCACACGGTGGCTATCCACCATTTGATCTTTACATAACCCAAGTTTACCCAATCACCAACTCGAACTTGGACGTCATTCCTTCATCTTGCCCATTTGCAACTCATTGTGCATATGGTTTGTTACCTTCACTCACCAAACTTATGTGCTTTTCATTAACAAAAAACATATCGTTAACAATTAGTGATCCATCGGATAATAAGAGCTTCAAAAGGGTCTATCGTGTATTTTTAATTAAACCTTATAAATCTCGTACAAGGATAAACCAATAAAGGAGTTGTGATATGGTCCAAGCATGAAGACCAAGACCAAGTCTAAACCATGCTCACTTTCTCCTTTAAGTTACAATTTCCTTTTCGTAGTATTAGTGGGTCGTTATTAGGATATAGAAGTTATGCGTCATTGCTATTTATATGTAACCTATGACTAAAGTTAAGATATGAATGAAAAGAAAAGTGTTTAGTTTCCCTCTATTGTTCTTGGAGTCTTGCGCGTTCAAGGGCCTTATCCTTCCGCTTCTCGTATCTATTTCTTAGGAGTTTGGCCTACCAAAACAAGGATGCATCAATGGTGCTTTCATAGACTTACTCAACGCCTTCAAAATGTCACATACCATCAATCGAATAGTCTCTGGCATCCATAAGCGACTTATTATCTAAATTTGTTGCATCTCAAACTGCATTCACTTCCAAATTCACGAGTCTCATCAAAAAACAACAAAATACTTTAGCCATCCTTGCACCATTCGCTCATAATAACCAACAGGATACTAACAACAACATCATGCCACCAACAAGCACACAACCAATCATGACACTCCGAACATGAACTGATATCACACATTCGACATGAAAACTGACTTCACCAATCTTTATCATTTCCAAACCTTCCCCTCCCATTATCGACATCAATAAACCCTACAACACCATGGATACCATTTTCATGGCCTCGTCACCTGTTACAAAGATAGAACATATGACAACCCAAGATACCAACAACACTGATGTCGTCAATGAAACATCCTCTTGTTTTACCGGCACTAAATTACCACTAACAAGCTCAACTGTGATATTGTCTCTTGGTGCGGTTTCCACTACACATATGATCAAGTGTTTAATCCCCACTGAGATGAAACAAAGACCTATTGAAAACCTTTGTTGCAAGAATATGTTTAATTACTTCGGAGGGCACGAGTGCAAACCACTAGCGATTGTTTTTCCCGCAGCGAACCAAAACCACCTTGGAAGTCACTTGACCCAAGATACATCATCCTGAGTCTTGAGGATAAGACTCGTTTTCAGAGGCGCGGAGTATTGATATGGTCAAAGCATGAATACCAAGTCTAAACCATGCTCACGTTCTCCTTTAAGTTACAAATTCCTTTTTATAGTATTAGTGGATAGTTATTATGATATGGCAGTTATGTTTCATTGCTATTTATATGTAATCTATGACTAAAGTTAAGATATGAATGAAAAGAAAAGTGTTTAGTTTCTCTCTATTGTTCTTGGAGTCTTGCCCACTCAAGGGCCTTATCTTTTCTCGTATCTATTTCTTAGGAGTTTTGCCTACTTAAACAAGGCCGCATCAATCTGCTACATAACAACCTTTTCACAAAAGCTTTGTGAGTTACCAAGCTCTAATATAAGTTCCAACAACTTTATCCCACAAACTTCAGATGTGTTTATAACTAAGATTGTGAAGGCTATTGACAAGTTTCTACAAGTGTTACGTATTTGGGTTCTTGTCATTGCAAACGTATACGTTAAACACCTTCCTTTGCATGCAGATTCAAAATTTGTGACATTTGAGGCAATTTTTTTGTCAAATATATAATTAATCAGCATCCCATGTTGATTCGATTAGAGGTGTAAGCAAGTCGTTTTGAATCAAACTTTAGCGGAGCTCGACTCGATAATATTTTGTTTGCTTCGAGCTTGGTTTGATAGCTTGACGTGTTGGTCTTCATGAACAAAGCTCAAGATCTTTGTTTCGTCTCATGTGTTTTCTAAAATTTGAACACCAAAATATACGACTAAATTTGTTTCATCTCGAGTACAGTTCAATGTATACATCCTTTAATTCACACATGAGCCCTACAAATGTACGAAAAACACATATATTTCTTAAAATCTATGCTCGAACGAGCTCAAGAGGAGTTAATTTTCTTGGCTCGAGGCTCGAACGATTCTTGATTTCAAAGCACGAGCTTAACTAATATTAATAATTTAAAAATGATAATAGTCAAACCTGAGATTAACGAGGCATATATTAGCGTGCACTTGTCTATAACCGTGAAAATTGTGTAGCGGTAAATAGGGTCAAATTAGTGAATCAGTGACTCGTTCAGATTGACCGGTGGATGAATTAGTGACCGGTGGTCGAATCAGTGACCATGTGACTCGAGTGGGTTGACCCGGCCTATTGATTAGATTTTCACGGAAAGACGGAAAAGCCTCTTTCCATGGTCAATCATGTGACCCGATGACTCGATCGGATTGACATGGTGATCGAATCAGTGAACCAGTAACTCGATCGGATTTACCTACTAGTCAACCTCGTGACCAGATTAATCAATCGGAGTTAACTTAATGATCGAATTCGTGACTTGTAGTATTGTGGAAAAAAATATTAATAGAGAATGAACAACCAAATTAAGTATATATTAGTAGAGAACAGTACCACCAGATTAAAGGTTTAGAAGCTATATATCTGTTAATTGTAAAAACATTTACATATATAAAGAATCTAGCACTGATACAAGTGTAAAAAATTGGTGAGAATTCATATCAGTATGTGCAGATAGCGATATGGAAAATGAAATTTCTGTCCAAGTTCTCATACACTATGTGCAACGACGTAGTATTAATCTCAAGTTAACACTGCTCGTATACAACAAATATATAAAGTATCAAAAGCTTCTTTCGTAAGACTATGTGGGATTTAAAGTCAATCCAACCATTTGCTCATTATATAGATTCAAGAGTAAAATGCATAAATGGTATTTATGGTTTATTCATATTGTACTTTTGGTACCGGTCTTCTGAAAGTGCAGGCGGGCGGTCTTGAGGCATGTTTTCATTTTCATACATTGATCATAACATTTGTTAAACGTTGACCGTTAGTCAGTTTTGTCTTTTTATTTCCTTTGTCTTTCTTCTCTAGAACACCACCCTATCACCACGCAACCACCACTACTCCCACCCCACCATGACTGCTTAACATAACCCATAATTCAATAATCATTGGATGCGATACACTTGGTGTACATGGTTGCAAAATACAGAAATGATACATTGAACAAACATAGATACAAATAGATTCTTGTATCTATTTTGATTTCATATAAATGGAGAACGTGAATCGCAACTTCACAGCCAGCTGGATTGTGGTATCTTGGTTTCTTCGTATATATAGTTGGCCACATATTTTCCATACCTCCTAATTCCTAAATGCCGTTTGAATGATGGAATTACCAAAATGAGATGTCAATAGTGGTTTTGAAACTACTTCACCGCATTTGATGCATTGCATTATTCCCGTGTATTTGGCTGGCCTCATTTGAATATCTCATATCGGTGAAATCTATGTCATATGGATCCGAGTGACCTTTGAAAACATCCAATTTTACAATCGTGAATGATCGTTCATATAAAATTATGTTCCTTACGAAAATACAATGACATATTGAATGAGATAAGATCTGATTCTTCGTCCAAGCCCTGTGGTGTTATGATTTACTGAACATATCGTTATAAATTCCAGTAGCTTTATCCCACATAGGTAGGTGAGTAAACTAGAGATTTGTTTATAAATAAGATTGTGAATGTTATTTACAATTTGTTACAAGTGTTATGGATATGGGTTCTTGTCCTTGCAAAAGAAGACGTTAAACACCTTCCTTTGCATACAGATTCTAAATATCTGTGACATTTGAGGCAACTTTTTTGTCATCTCGATGGTCGATAGTTATTTATTTTATTTTATTTTGGTTTTTCCCAAAATGTTCTTAAAGCTTTCCTTCAGTTTAGTTCAATGTTTTAAAAACCGGGTTGACTCGACCGGTTGAACCGTGAACCGGCTCGAAGACCGGGCCGGATGCGACTGAGTTTTTACTTGTTTGAGAACCGGATTGAACCGTTGGTTTTTCGTTAACCCGGGTTGACCCAGTTTGATTAACCCGACCGGGTCATGATTTTTAATAAAAAAATATTTCAAAAACTTTTTTTTTAAATATTTTTAAGTTTAAAAAAAATATATATATATATTAAAATAATGATTACTAGTGTTAGTTAAAATAAAGTCAAATTAACTTAAAATGTTAATTAATATTGTTTTGTTATAATCTATTACAAATTGTAAGTATAAATTAATTATTTTTGCACATGTTTACAATAATATTATAAATATACAACTAAAAACTAAGCTTAGTAAGTAAAAATAAATACTACCCATTAAAAATATAAATAATATACATATATAAGGAACCTGGTTGACCCGGCGGTTCAACCGGTTGACTCGTGAACCGGTCACTAGACCGAATCAACTAAAAAACCGGGTTTTAAAACATTGGTTTAGTTTGTAAAATATATGATTGATCATCATCCCATGTTGATTCAAATAGAGGTGTAAACAAGTCGATTTGAACCGAACTTTGGCGGACCTCGACTAGATAATATTTTGTTTGCTTCGAGCTTGGCTCAATATCTTGATGGGTCTTCATGAACGAAGCTCGAGATGGTTCCAGAAAGTTTAAATTATGGTCGAGCTTGGCTCGAAAAGCTCGAATTATTGTAATGATGTGTTCTTTAAAAATTAACATTGAAATATAAGATTAAATTTGTTTTGGCTCGAGCACGACTCAAAAAGCTATATGCATCTCTAAATTCACACATGGGCCTTACAAATGCGAGAAACACGTATATATCATAAAAAACTATGCTTGGACAAGGTCAAGGCGAGTTCATTTTTCTTGGCTCGAGGCTCAAACGAGGTCTAGTTGAGATCAAGTTACTCGACAAAAACTCGACTCATTTACACCCTTTATAACACGAAACCGAACTAAACTCGGCTTGTGACCAGGCTGTCGAAATGAGCCCATTCATGTGGACATGTAATCCAGTCTTAACATGATTAATTAACATTAGAAGCTACTGTGATAAAGTTGTTCACAATAATTTTTTAACTTTAGTTTTTTAACAAGGCATCTTATACAATACAATGTACGATGATAAAACAATGTTGGTTTTCAAGTAACTTCGTAAATATATTACCAAGATAACCAGACAAAATTTCACCAGGCACATAAGTAGTATATCAGGTAGAAAAATTCTTTTTTTTGACCGATATGGGATTCATAAACCACAATTTTGGCTTGTATATTAACCCATCAACAAGGAAACTTCAACACAAACACAAGGTGTGACAACCCGTAAATTTGAACTCACTGTTATTCTAAAAAAATAAAAAATTATCGCTACATTTTTTTTATTTTAAAACATTATTAATTGTTAAAAGGAAGGTAACATACAAGTACCAAATTATATTATCATCGATAATATGTACAACAAACTATTTGGAAAAAATATAAATCATATAAATATCAACAGTTACGTGTTTAATTATTTTCTGTAAAGTAAAAAAAATATATGCGCTATCTAAAAGTCATTATCAACTCTATCTGGAGGTCGTTCAACTAAAAGTAAATGTATTTTATCTATGTTACGTACAATAAGTTATTTGAGTTTGTAGATCAAATAAACGTAAATGAGAATCTACTTTAATAGTTAACGTAAACTATCGAAATCACCATTAATTGTTAACAAAATGTTATATAAACGTGTTCAACTCACGATATCTTCAAAACTATATGGACTATAAAAAGTGTAAACTATATATTTGTCACTTTTAATTTATTTTCAAGGTATCGAATAAATTATAAAGGCAATCATATTATATTTATTATTTAATTATAAAATATTGTTTTTATGTCTAAACGATTACGAAAACGTCTAAACTAATTTATCAACTTCAAACTAATAAAATTACTTTGTAAACTACAAACCAATCATAGGAGCTTAATAAAAATATTAAATGACTAGAGCTAAGCCGTAATTAATTTTTTAAAGCCTGAAAGTGTTTTTAAACCCGTTTAAATTGTAATAAACTTAACCTATTATATCTAACACTTAAATGACTTATGTTTACCTAACACTTATAAATTTGGTAAGATTTACACACAAAACACCTTAAGCATATTCTATGTATTAAATAACTATCAAAATCTTAATAATACATTACCATATCCTATTTCTACCTATCCCGACCCTACACCATCCAAACCAACGAATCAAATAGCATTTTTATCCCGAAAAATCAGTTGTAAATCGTTATATTGCTGCTACTACCACACACACTTCATCATATCATCCTCTTAGCATTATCCGACCCATATTTTTTCCATTTGAAGACCAAGACTTGAAATTGTATTATGGAAGATCAAGGATGAAGTGTATGTAGTCTTGGTTGCCCAAAGAATTCACTTGTTTCCTTCCTTCCTTTCCCAACACACGAAACACAAACATGAACTTTCTTCGTCTTCGTGTTCTGCCATGAGCCAATCGCCACCATAAATCGCCATCACCACCATCATTGATACTCCTAAATAATCCTAAAAACCTATCCTAAACACCCTCCAAAGATAAGGCTCCTCAATCACCTTACCAAATATATGTCCTCCTAAATGGTATAAATATAAGAAACTTCGCAAGAGAATATGTGAAAAATGGCATAATCTACGAGTTTGCTAAACTAACACAAACAATAAAAAAGAAAGAGTATTTTACCCCACATCGACTGTTGAGACAAAGTTTACACTGGATAGATTACTATAAATTGGAAGGTCCAAGTCAGCAAAATAATATAAGTATTTTGTATACATTTTATATTTATTTTATGTATCAATTCTTCATCAAAATTAGTATTTAATTTTTTTTTGTTTTGTATTTTCAATATGTGTTGTTTTATTTTTATTTAAAATTAAAATTAAAATAAAATACACATATAAATGCAAAATAATATAACTGTTATGCTAATCTAATAAAAGTATAAGTATATGCATGAACAAAGTGATCATAATGTCTTTAAAATTGCCTTAATAAAAATTAGAAATTGAAATTCTTGTGTTGGTAAAATATTTGTCTTTTGAATATTCAAGAATCAAGAGTTTGTGGAAAAAGGAAAGTTATATTTCACAAAGCATAAACAAGTGTTTAAGTGATATTGTTTTTCATTTAAGAAAAAACAAGTGAAACAAAAAAATGTGTTTTGTAGTTTATTAAGTTAGGAAATAAATGTTTTATCTTTTGTAAAGAATTTTCAAAAAAACCACTAATTTGAACGTGATTTTTATTTTTTTATTTTCTATAAAATATTTTGATGTCTCATCAAAGGGTTTGAGTTTCGATAGTAAGTTTTATTGTGTAAGAAATTGAAAGACTTCGGTGCAGTGATTTATAACTTGCCTTTTCAACAAACTGACTTAACTCAGTTGCCTAACTGAGTTTCTTCTGGATCTTCGGGAGGGGGTTTTGCCCAAGGTTCAAAACTTGAAAGAGATAAAAAAATTGGATTTTCCTCCTCATGCGAAGCCTTGAGTTCTAGTAGTTTCCTTTCGCGGGTCTCTCCAAGTGGTTCGAGTCCCGGGGCCTGCCCTTTTGGATGGTTTAACTCAGTGGTCGGATTTTAAGTGTGGTAGCGTTCTAAATAAATAACTTGCGTTTTCAAGAAAACACCACACAAAAACGCCATAGTGTGGTGTTTTGATGTCTCGAGCCGTAGTTGTTAGCCAAAATGGTTGGAGAAAACAGCACACAATGACGTGAGACACCGTACCGTGGGTGACTTTTTCGTGTTCTAACGTCGTCTTGCATATGTATATATTTGTAGTAAACGTGTTGGCTGACATATTCATTGCGTACGATTTTTGAATTGGATGTTTGCGTAAAACGGCACACAATACGCGAGACACCGTACCGTGGGTGACTTTTTCGTGTTATAACGCCGTCGTGCATATGTACATATTTTTAGTAATTGTGTTGGATATTGCGTACGGTTTCTTTGTATGTTCAACAAACGAATAACAAGTTTGTATGGTCAATTAAATGAACATACATTGGACAAAGGATACAACACATGGTGTTCTTCAGGGTTTGCTTCTTTGGGTGCTTAAATGATTTTTTATTGGATGTTTGCGTAAAACTTAAGTGTACATTAAAAATAAGCATGTCGGTATACAGCTAACGATAAGTGCTTACTATAAAGACATGCATACTTTCAAATAAGCATTCATACATCTACATAAAGTTTACAAAAATAAATCCACATAATGATGTGTAAGTTAATTAGTGGATGCACATATTTGAATAAAGCAAAAAGTATGAGAGAGAATATCAATCATATTCATGACACATAATTATGTGGATTTGTATTTGTAAACTTTATGTGAATTTAGTATTTCTCTTTCACAAAATATAGCATACATCATAAATAAACAAAAAAAGTTAAAAAAAAATAAACAAGAAAAAAGATTCAAATGTCAAAAGTGGGTTTTGAACCCACGCCCGCTCTTGAGGATCAGAACTTAAGTCTGGTGCCTTAGACAACTTGGCCATCCTGACGTTTTCTTATTTTTCTACATGCAATAACTATATAGATTATCTCAAGCTAAATGCTTATTTAATAAGATTATGCTTTTCAACAGAACTAGGTTTTTGCTTAGTTTTAATCTACTTCCTTTCATCTAAATCTTTACATAGCTAAACATGATTAATGCTGGTAAAACAAAATCGCTAGAGCCGCTACTTATGATCATGTTGATGATGGTTACAAATTACTTAACATATTTATTAAATTTGGGCCGGAATTTGAACTATTGGTTGTTTGGTACTAATTCTAGTGCTGCAGAGATTTAGCCCAAAGCACATGGACGAACGGTGTAATTCAAATAGAGGTGTTAACAAGTCGATTTGAATCAAACTTTGGCGGACCTCGACTTGTTCATATTTTGTTTGCTCTGGTTTGATAGCTTGATAGTCTTGCCTTCATACACAAAGCTACAGATAGTTCGAGAAAGTTTAAACTAGGGTTGAGCTTGAATCGAAAAAATTGAATTATCTGATGTGTTTTGTAACATTTTAAAATTAAAATATAAGATTAAATTTGTTTTGTCTCGAGCACAGCTCAAAAAACTATATACATCCCTAAATTCACTCATGAGCCCAATAAATGTAAGAAAATCATTTTCTTGGCTCGAGGCTCGAATGAGGTCTAGTCGAGATCAAATTACTCGACAAAAACTTGACTCACTTACACCCTTAGATTTACACAGTTGAATTGTTTGAACCATTTGAATAATTAGGAAATTAATATTAATTGTTTCACATAATCACTTTTTGGATGAATTGTCAAATGTTCTATTAATTTGTTCATGTCATGGATATAGGAAGATACATTGCCTATTATTGTAATTATGGTAATGAAGAAGTGTTATTCTGAATATGATGGTAACATCCAAATACGAAACTAAAACACTACATCTTAAACATTAAAAGATGATACTTTCATCTATTATCATCCTTTTTTTAAACATTATTGAAGTCACAAAGTAGCTACTAAGACTCGTTAACGACCTTAAATCTGTCTGAGCTTGAGCTTGTTGCGGTATAGTCGACCACAGGACGTCAACAGGCGTGTGTTGCTAGTGTCGGGAAGGTGTTTCATAGTTCCGTCCTGTTAGGCATGGGTATATTCTATTTGTGTAGGATATATGCTTAGTATCTTTTATATTTATAAGTTATCTTAGTGTTTATCTAATAACTAGTATTTAAGGTTTCATATTGTAATCATTTATCAATCAATCAAGTTTAAAGAAATAAACAAAATATCTGGTCTTCTTATCACCATTTCTTAAGGAGCTAGCATCACGCTTGAAGGGGTGTTCTATCCCGATACTTCCCGAGAGGGTCGTATCAATTGGTGCTTTCATTGAGAGCCCTCAATTCGTTGAGGGATTTTGATCAAGGTTTCCAAAATAAAATAAAAAATAAAAAAACACTGTTCATCGGAAACATTGTTCATCTGAGGCTACTGTTCACCGCGCTACTGTTCATCCGAATGTTCATCAGTTGCACTGTTCATCCGGTTACTATTCACGGTACTGTTCACCAGTAAAAAAAAGTTTATATTTTTTTTCTTCCGATTTATTTTTCATGGCATCGAACACTAACGATCGGGATGCATTATCTAAGTTATTGCAAATGGGTACGATGATCGAATACGAGAATGAGTTTGTGATACTTGCAAGTCGAGTGACATGAATTTCTGAATCTTTACTTACATGTTATTATATCACTGGACTCAAACCATCTCTACAATGTTTACTCTTGAGGTCAAAGCCCACAAGTTTAGGCGAAGCATTTTCATTATCCCGGGTAGCAGAAACACGGTTCACGAACCTAGAACTCTTAGAACTATTGAGGTCAAATCCTACAACTTTAGGAGAAACATTCTTTCGTGCTCGTATAATGGAACCTCGTTTTAAGGCAATTGAAGAGAATGTACATTCCATTAAGGGGGAAGAATCTGTTAACATTGTTTGTCATCAAGAAGTTATGAAAAATCATAATATGAATAATGACGATGAGAATGGGACAAAAGGGTTTAGTGTGTTTGATGAGTCAGAGACAGAATCAAATGTTAACGAGGTTGTTAAAGATGTTGATTTTCACGAACCCATGGATACTGGAGAACAAACTTGGGTGGAGAACAAACTGAGTTGGAGAACAATGTATGTGAGAGTACTACATTTGTATCTAGGTTGGAGAACTATACGGGTGGAGAATTATGGAAGTACAAGACTAGAGTGTGGTACGAATCAAAGAATATTATGGGATCCCAGAATCACGAGCTTTCCAAGATATCACCTTGAGGGCAAGGTGAATTCGAAGGAGTGAGGAATGATACAACCAAGATATCAAAATTTGATAAGGATGCATCAAATCAAAATAAAAATAGCAATGACTATAGGTTGTGGTTGATGTATATGAACAATTCGTGAATTATATTTTGTTAGTTTCTACAAAATAAATAAACAGGGGCATGATGCTACAATGAGTATGTCGTGCAGTACACTAATTTGAATTGGAAAGGTTTGGTTCTAGACTAAGGCCAGCTTTATTTTTTATTGAAAGCCTTTTGTAGGACCACATATGATTGTGCATTGATTTTACCTTGGTATCAAAATTTGACTTCTATTGATCCAGAAATATTTAGACAGATCCCGATAAAGCATTTACAATGCGATCATTTGTAGAACAAATTTAAACAAGTGTATATTTTTGAAGATCAATACCTATTGGGTATATGTTGCAGGCCATTGTTGTGCTTGAGCCTACATAAAATCAAAGAAATGTAAGTAAAGCATTGTGGTTTTACCTCTAAAGATGTGTTCTTTTGTGGTAAGATCTCGGAGACAATTTCCAAGAAAAAGTTACTAGTTGAATGTGACTTAAGAACAAGATGATGCGCGTCCACCTGATAATCACCCTCCGTTAAAAGAAATGTAAACTTAGTATCAGACTATCCACACGTGAAATCAGAACAACCATTGGTGTTTAAATTATATACTTAAGTTGATTACCATTTATTGCAACAAAAATGAGCTTGAGATCAGCCCCATCCAAGACCAATGGAGCAGCAGCACCGGTCCACACGACAGGTCATAAAGAAAAAATAAATAAACAAACTATTTCCAGAGTTCAAAAATGCGTTCTAAACATAATTATGTGATAGTTTTTGGATTAGTTAATTATGAGTGTGAATAGAACAATCAAAATTAATGTTTTTAAAAAGAATTAAGATACTTATGTGCCAAAATGAACACAAAATAAAGTCTAACCTGCTAAATACAGGCGCCTTTAAGAATGTATGTTGTCACGAGCCCAACCTGTAGAAAACAATCAATCAAAATATGAAAATGAAAGTGAATACGCATCAGTGCGGAAAATCATAGTAAGGTGTGCTTTTAATATAGGAAAATAAAAACTATTTATATGATGGCGATTTTCTTAAGTACTATGTTAAGAAGTTAAGTAACCTTAATGGTTGTCCCTTCATTGTCCATACCTGGGAACCACATGGTAATGTATCTTGACATCCTCCCAAAACTGATCCTGAAAAATATAGATATAAAACACAAGCGGTCAAGTAATTATGAACACAAGTATTTTTAAACAAAATATATTTAGATTAAACTTGATATCTAGAAATATTCGCACTAAAGCCAGTTTAAAGCAATACCGAACAACCCCGAAGCATTTCCAATAAGCAATACCGTAAATCTCCTAGAAGATCATATAAGCAGTAAATTCAAGAAAATGCAGCAATACATTAGCCACATGCAAACAAATTCCAATGTTTAGTAATGTACAAGCATGCACCATATAAAACGTTGCAGAACACAAGCACATAAATTGATAATATGATAAGCAAAAGCATTTTCAATTTGGTTTTCCATTAGTAATATATAACTATAAGAGATGTTTGGGACTACTTTTTCTATTAAGTGTTAAACTAGTAACAGAAGTAATTTGTTTTTTTATTGTGCTAACAAGCCAGAATTTTTACATGATTTATCATCATGATTTGTGATTCACAACTAAAATCCCAAAATCACAAATTAACAGCATGTGAATCATAAAACTTATATATTTAACATACCCACCTAATGCTGAAACATTGAGAGCCCATTCTAAACACATAAGCAGCCAAACAACAATGTATAAATATAAAAAATTATTTGACAAACCTAAACCAGCCCTAATCCAAGTTACAAAAGCTAATTAACTGAAAATTAACCTTAAAATAAGTAACAATTGCGTATGAAATGTAAATTAAGAAGAAGAAAAGTACCAATTGATGTGCTCAAACACAGATGAATGGCCCAAATTGAGTTTTGTTGTGATGGCAGAGGTGGATGGTGGTTTGGGATCTGATATGATAAAAGTGATTGAGGTTAAGAGCTTGTCAAATGATGCAACGAACATAATATATGAAGATGGATGGTAGTTAGGGTTCCATTGACGGGATATTGAGAGTGGAGGTGGATATCGTGGGGCGGTTTTGTTCGATTGGCGGCATAAATTGGGGGAATTTAGGGGAAGAACTGGAGAGGTGGAGAGGTGCGTGTTTGATATTTTTATATAATGTTTTTTAAGCAAAAATAAAATGTTTGATATCATTTTTGTGGTTATTTAGTTAAAAATAACAAAATATTGGGGGTCTTAAAAAAGAGATGTCTTTTATCAAAAAAAAAAGAGATGTCTTTGCATATGTTATGAGATTGGGTTTTTCCTAAGAACCAGTTTTTATTCATTTTTATATTATGAAGATTGGTTGCTATATGACAATCGGTTTTTACAGTTTTAATGACCCTTTTTTTAACAATAAGGACTGGTTATTATATAACTGGTTTCTATTAAAGGTGTTCATGTGCATTTTTTGTAGTAGTGCGTTTTGGAGCTACCTAGGTAAGTTCTATGTTAACCAAGCCTAATGTTTTCTAGAATTGTTATAATGTTAAAATAATGTTAGAAAGATAATCAAAAAAAACTAGAGCATTTGATCATTTTAAATGAAAGTTATAATTAAGCTAAAGATGTCTTAAAACCCTAGTTTTGTAATTTACATTAAATAATTAGCAAAAACCCATTTCAAAAGCTATAATTATGGAGATATGTTGTTAGTATGATTATAAATGTGTTTTGAAACTTTGCTTTAAAGTCCTAGATCATTTGGTACATTGTTTAGATTGTTATGTAATTTTTCAAGTATAAGGATTAAAACTGTCATTTTTGAAACTATAAGGATCAATATTGTAAAGTTTGAAACCTTAAGGTTAATATTTGAAGGTTGAAAATGTAAATATTAAAACTATATACTTTAGTGGTTAAAAGTGTAAATATGCGGGCTAGACTTATAATATTAGGTGCTAAAAAGGTAAATGTTCTAAACTTAGAAACTTTAAGGATCATTTTGGTCATTTATGAAACTATATGGATGAAAGTTATATAATAAAACCTATTTTATAAATTTATATAAACTAGAAGGACTATGTTTGCCAATAATGGAAACTACACGGATGAAAAGCATAATAATAAAAGAACATACTAATCTTTGAAGAAATTTATTATATGAATGTATCATATTAGTAGGGAGCTTTGTGCAAATATGTTTCATCTCGATATTACATTCTTACTGAGTGATTGAGTTTACGATTTAATGTGCCCTCGCTCCTCAAACGTTTATAGAATGACTTCTGAGTATGATGGCCCGAACAATAATATCATGATTATGAGAAATTATAACTTCAAGAATATATAATCAATACTTAGGAATATTGATTTCAAAATCAAAGACTTAATAGTATACAAAACATAATAATCCAGGTTGGTGTGAGACCAAGTTCTTGTTTGCTATCTCAAGTTGTTCTATGTGAAATAAACCTGCCAAAGGATACAGAATTACTGGATATAAGGTGAGTTCATAGCCTCACTAAAGTATACTACTTTAAATGATTTGAAAAACCATCACTACAAGAAAAAAGGTTTAATAGGACACCGATTAGTGTTCTAAAAACTTGGTTTATAGGACCTTTAACCTAATAGGACCAAAATAAATGTGTCCCATAGGAAGGGGTTGTATTATATATTTAGGACATTTATCGGTGTCCTAATAAGCCAGAACATTTTAAAACTAATTATTTGGTCTTAAAAAAATGTTTTTGGGACCAAGTAGGTGTTCTAATATAGTACATAATAAGATGGTATCTGGTGTCCTAATATATGTTTGTCCACTTGTTATCTTTTGGGACACTTTCAAGAGTCCTAACACACAGTTTTATAGCGCCAATAGATAATAGATAATGTTTTATTTTAGTACCAATAAAAAGGTCTTAATATATAGGTGCTTTGTTAGGACCATATTTAATGTTACAGAAGAATTTTTGTCCTACGTTTTTAATAACATTTAGTGTCCTAATACGTTTCATTTCTATTCAACATAACACTACTTAATTCAAAAACAAAAACACAAAACAATCCATCAAAATAAATCTGAAGCAAGTGAGCACAGGGAATATAATTTGATAAGAAAGAAGAGGTTTCATTTCCATAAAAGAAGTTTTAACCAAGTTGAAATAACATCCAACATGAAAGTCTTACAATAACTCAACATAAATGCCAAAGCATGAAAGCAAAGATAGTCTTGAGCCATCAGGTGTCAATAACAAAAATAAAAACAAGTAGCAAATTTCAAAAGGAAAACTACCAACTCAGCATTGAAGACATCCATCATCAAACATCCTCATGCACCACCTACAAATTACCAGCTCGTGTTTAATATGGTGTAATAAGGTTCAGTCTACGTAACAATGACTAGTATATCAGGATAGCATACCGAAACAAGAAAGCAAGGCCAAGCAACTCGTGCGTCAATGTAAACTTGAAGAGCACACAATTTTATTCAAATAAACACATACTTGTAAAGGTTGAGGTTGATTGTAAACAATGAAGCCCTGTGATGAAGTATGGGGAACATTTGTACCATAAGAATAATTATCACTCAACCCATGCCTATGTGTTTCCCTTGCTTTATACTCGGCCAATTCAATACAAAGTCGTTCGACAATAGACTTCCACTGTAGCTTGAGTTCGAGGCGCGAACACCTAGCCCATACATCTTGGCGGTTCCATTCTAGTTGGTTCACATCCAAAATTACCTGTTTAAACAACAACGAAACGAGTATATGTAAAAAGTGTTAATTTAAAATATGCTAAGATTGTTCTATACTAAAATATAGGTACACAGAATGAGCCACAAAGGTAAAAGGGATAACAAGTATGGATTTGTCAGAGATGAACATAAGCAAGTATATGAAGGGACGGTACAAATACATAAAAGGTCTAGATATACGCAATTGTGTTAAAACTAGTCACTGCCATTTATATCAACCACGTATCAAAAATTATACCTAAAAAGAATGCACGTAAAAATGTTTCCGATGTTAATCTGTTATATGTTGGCGGGTAAACCCAACCCCGACATCTAAAACAACCATTATCAATTCTCATACCCAGAAGGTGTTTTTAATGACTATGTCTCCAATACACTTATGGTTGTATATTATTAAAATACCCTTGTCATGTATAATGACTAACAAAAAACTGCATGTAGGTGATCACAACTGCCCAACAGTCATAAAAAGGCAATACTAAAATATGTGAGGTAATAGATTTTTTATAATATTTTATTGATGTTCATGATTACAGTGAAAAAGCATATATATAAGGACTAAAGGTGTTGTGAATTATTTATACAAACTATAACAATAACAGATTGATGATATCAAACAGAGGAATCATTAGTAGACAACCACCACTATGTTTGAACCAGAAGTTGACGGTAAAAGAATCAATATTACGCCTCCATTTTTGTATATATAAGACTTTATAATCCCATACTAGTAGTACACAACAACAGCTATGTCTTTTCTAGTTTCTAGTAATGTTTACATGTAAATTGATGATAGTTAATACCAAGTAGTGTAAGAATACTATCATTTCTTAAGCACTTGAATTCAAAAATCAATAACAGTATTCAAAATCATTGTAAACAAAATAACAACAGAAAAACCTGGTAAATGTTCATAAATAGTTGCACGAAATAATAAATTACCTTTTATGTTTCCCAAATTTAAGCATAACTTGTTTTACCTGAGACTTGTATCTAGGGATGTCAAACGGGTTATCGGGTCGGATTTGGGGCTTATGGGGTCAGGTGTTATCGGGTTTTGAAAAATAAAAAACTAACCCGCAACCCGATCCTATAAGATATCGGGTCTATCGGGTTCTGGTTTATCGGGTTAAGTGTTAACTAATCCCAAAGTTTACTTCATCTACTACACTTTATCTTAGCATCAATCTTGAACCACGAGAGTACCAGTAGAGATTATTTCCTATGTCACATAACGAAATAAATCAACCATATCATAGATATGCATTGAATTTTAAGCAGTAGGCATTTAGGTGCTCATATTTTAAGCAGTAAGTAGTAGGCGCATTTAGGTGCTCATATTTGCATCGTATAGCAAGAAACGAAGATTGAAATGCTGATGCAAACTTGCAATAGCATGTAACAAAATTTGAAGATACACATTATCATGCGGCAAACTTACTGGCTAAAATAATCAAGCATGACAAAAGAGATAATTCAATAATTTTAGAATTTTTAATGGGTCATAATACTTTATCGTGTTTATCGGGTCAACTCGATAACCTGATAACAAACAAAATAAAACTATAACCCGACCCTGTTAGGCTATCGGGTGTATCGGGTTGACCCGATAAACTCGATAAGCTATGTTTAACCCGAATCAACCCGAACCTATAAGAGCTAATCGGGTTCGGGTCGGGTCAAACCATTTAACACCCCTACTTGTATCATCTTCTTTTTTTCCCTATAAGCCTTATTTTTGTCTATGAGGTAAAAGAAGATAAGAATACATGTTTGTTATTGAAAGCTGAAAATTTATTACATACCTTAGATTTTCCCTTATTCCAAGACTTGACGAGTCTCTACCACTGAGATGCGAGAACTCGTTTTGGCTTGAAGGTCATTTGCTCATGAAATGGCAAAGACAAATCATAGTTGTCCTAACTGCCCTAAAATATTTCACTTTCCTCCTAAAAGATTTCAAAATCCAATCATCAGAACCCGAGAGGAGATCAAATTTGTCTGAAAAAGAAATATGCCGTCACATAAAGAAATATTTATCTTCGTCAGTTAAATATGTAATTATTTATAACATACATTCACGATGTCTAGCAAGATATGTTTCCTGGCATTCTTAAATTCATTCCATGGTTTGTGAAGCTTGCAATACTTCCCGCTCCTTGTGAGCGATCTTATGAAATGGCTCAAGAGGCTAGCTGTTTCCTTAACGTGTTGCCCATATTCAACCCTCTTCAATTTCGTCCAGATTTTGCCATATATGTTGGACCTTTAACTCTTTTCCGTGCATTCCCTGGAACTGTAAACAGTAAACAGAACATTAAATATAAAAACAGTCTAATAACCTAAGAAACTGTAGGGAAATAATTAAACAAACCAAAAAATATTCGTTGAGCTTTGTTAGGTTGGTTAAAGCCAACTTCAATCACATACTCACCTTGTTGGCTATTGTTATGAACTCAAGCACTAACTCCCTTATGTATCCTTGACGACATTACTAATTCATATATACAAATGAAAAGACAAAATAAGATTAGTATTTGTTTCCATACTAGGAAACTTAATATGTTTTAAGGGTAGTATTTTGCAACGAAACAAAATAAATACAATCCAAGTCATAGGGACCCAATCAAACCAAACAGCAAGATTACAAATTACACATACAAGAACACTAGACATCCAACAAAAAACCTATAACAAACAAAAACTCTAAAATTAGGAGGCAACATTAATAAAATGACGAACAGTGCATCCCAATGTATGGACTATATTAAGACATCACTAACGCAAGAATCATGTCGGGCCCACGAGATACAACAACAACCAACCAAAGAATTACACTAAGAAGGCACGTATATAGAGATTATTCTATGTTGCTACAGACAGAATTTCAGTCCCACAAGCTAACAACCTTAAACTGCAGAGGCATGAAAATGACAATCTGAAGCCTCACTACTAGGGGTGTAATCGGGTCGGGTTATCGGGTCGAGTTGAGTCGGGTTTTGATTTTTAAAAGCACGCCCGCAACCCGACCCGATAAGAAATCGGGTTATCGGGTTCGGGTGGTATTCGGGTCGGGTTATATCGGGTCGGGTGTTTCGGGTTGTCGGGTCACTTCTACTAAATTTTAACTGTCGTTAGTTTGTTCTATATGTCGTTTATCAATTTGCATTTATATCGTAATTAGCAACTTGTGGTTGTCTTGATTGTCACTATGAAAATATAAAATACTTACAATTTCCCTACGGATTAGATAAGTATTATATTTGACTTGAATTAACATACTTATAGTCAAGAATGCTATATACAAGTATACAACTGCCATTGTTTGACTACTAGTCTGGTATTATTAGTCTTCTTTATTATTCCTGTATAACCATAAAGCATAGATAGTGCAAGCAAATCCAAAATGCCCAATAACTCTCGTTAACAAAAATAGATTTAGAAACATCAGTTACTCTTTTTTTGATCCCACGTATAAGACCAGTTTACTATTCTTTCTATTATCAACTGATATTGGCATATTTAGTATTTTTAGACTTAAACAGTGATAAATTGGATGCAGTAGTTTCAACTGTGGTCATAAGTCATAACACATAACTTAAGTATCATCCACTTTACTAAATGAATACGAATGTTTTATGATATAATTTTTGGATCTTATCGGGTTGACCTGATAACCCGATAACTCAAATTATTTAACCTGAACTCGACTCGATAAGAATGTCGGGTTATCGGGTTCGGGTGAAACTAACCCGATAATCTTTTTCAACCCGATATGACCCGACCCAATAAGGATTATCGGGTTCGGGTTCGGGTCACACCCTTACTCACTACAGAGGCATACATATAAGGAGGAATTTAAATGCCTTCCCTTTGTGATTTACTTGCTAAACATGTACCTTTCTCTACTTACTGTTTTTCCTTATATTTTAAGATAACCTTTGTCTTCATCTATTGTAATGTTATAGAGCTATAAGTTATTAAATTTACATTTTCGGCTTTTGGGTTTGTAGAAAAAGCATACCATCAGCGTTCTTAGGTTAGTTATAGCCAACTTTAGTCACATCTTCAACATGTTGGCTGTTATTACGACCTTTGGTGCTAACTCGATTATCCTTCCTTGACGGCATTCCTAAGTTGTGATATGCAGATATAAAAACAACAAATCATTAGATTGAAACAAGAAGATATGGCGCATCTACTGTACCAAAACATAAACTAATGATCCAGATTACTGATATGACAATGATTTATAGATGTTACATTTTTCAATCCAAAACATTTTTTGCATATAAAAACACTTACTAAAACAATTAATAGGATTCCTAATCAAAGTACTATTAGTAAAACAAAGATTATTTGATAGAATTTGTCACACATCAACATAAACTTCACACTCAATCATCAACAAATCAACAAAGATTATAAGATTATATAAGGCATACTGAGAATTTAATCTCAAAAAATAGAAGTTTACCTTCGAATTTGAAGAGAAAGTGAAACCCTAAATTCAAGTTGGGATTCAACTTCTAAACCTTGGACCGTTTTTGATTTTTGGAATTTTAATTAAATTAATTAAACCTAAAATTGAAGGTGGACGAAGAACGTGGATCCCTTGAATTTAGTAGCGCCAAAATCATATACTCTTCAAGAAGCAGGTTCTAATTTTCCCAAAATTAATTGGCGGCTCACATTCCCCCCAATTTGGGTGAGTTACAGGATATTGCAAAATGCAATATATACGAAATAAGTCCTTACGTTGTTTTTTTAGACTTGTTACAATTGTTTAAGCTTAAGATATAAACTAGATGTTACCCTGTGCAGAGCACTAGATATTGGATAGCCACGAATAATTGGCCATATGCTAATTGATTCGATAATCGAATCGATAACCTAGTAACTTGACCGTTTAACTCGGTGGTTGATCAGTGATTCGATGACTCGACCGAATTGATTCGATGGTCAGACCCGTACATCTGTGACTCGGTCAGGTTAACCCAGTGGTGGAACCCGTGACCCGGTGACTTGATCGGGTTGACTCAATGATCGATCCCGTGACCTAGTAACTCGATCGGTGGACCTGTTAACCGATCCGGTGACCCGCTGACTCGACCGGTTAACCCCCTGATAATATTGAAAAAGAAAATGTTAAATATCTAATATTAATATTAGGAAATGTTGAAAATTCAATATTTCAACAAAGGGAATACACCTTTTATATATCTAGACGATTACCCGCGCATAGCGGCGGAAATTCGTAGCGACAAAAATTAACGATATGTGATATTGTGGCGAGTGTTTCGTGTAACATTCAAAATAAAACGTGAAAAGATCAAGTTGTTTACATTGGGTTAAAGCAAAACAACATAAAATTTCTAAAATACCATTCATAACCCGTTGTAAAAGTAACATGTTTCGACCCGCTAACCCAAATATTTTAATAACCCGGTTTGAACCGACCGGTCTTATATTGTCGAAACCCTGTTAGACCCGATGGGCTGGTTGACCTAGAGAACGAACCGATGACTGGGTGACTCGATCAAGTAGACCCGGTGATCGAACCGATGACCCGATGGTCGAATTTGTGACCCGAAGAACGAATCGGTAATAGGGTGACTCGATCAAGTTGACCCGGTGATTGAACCGATGGCCCAATGGTCGAACCCGTGACTCGGAGAACGAACCGGTAACCGGGTGACTCGACCAAGTTGACCCGATGATCGAACCAATGACCCGATGGTCAAACCCGTGACCCGGTAATCGGAATTAGGAGTATTGAAATTATGGAAGAAGTTTGACTAATTAATGAGTGAATCTATTTATGGAATTTAAGTTTTCACATTTCACTTTTCACTTTTCAAGAAATTGTGGTTTTCATTTATAGATAGTAGAGATAGAGATAATATAAATATAGATATAGACATATGTCTAAACAATATTTGGAAGGCACGGTATCATAGATCGCGGATTGAATCGAACTAAGAAATTGAACCAATCAAACCATGTCATACATATTTCGATCCGGTTTTTGATCCATTCTTTCTCATATTTGGTCATTGCTGTAACAACCGAGAATTTTCGTACTTTAAATAATATTTTGATGAGTTAATGCCTTGTTACTTGCTTGGACGCAAAATGTGCTCTTATTGTATACATCGATGACGTATGGTTTATGGATATGCCTAAGTATCTTTAACCCAATTTCTTAGTCCCCTTTATGAACCGTTAATCACTTCTGGATGTCCGGTAAAGTGAACCTAATATTATGGATAGATCTATTGGAGTTTTTTCAACTCTCGTACGGGGATTTATAAATCACCACTGCCAAACAGATGCATACCATTTGATGTTGTGTTAGGTGGTCTTGGGTTAGACACCTATTAAGGAAACTTGTATTTCATGCGTGTGATGTTTGGGCATACTTGTCATAGTTCAGTTTAATGAGCTTAGTGCTATCATAAACGTTGTGTTGTGCCCAATATGATTAACGTCATACTTCCCATGATGGTCTTGCATATCTAATCTATGTTTTACGGTCAATTACTTGTTATGATTTTGAACTTGAATTGCTTTTGTGATCCATATTGGCTGTGATCTTGTATTGATCTTTTTTTAACGGCAAGTTAGTAGTTAGTGATTCGAGCTTATAGTGACATCCGATTAGGCAGTATGCAAGCCTCAAACCTTCTCCTTAGGGGATAACCCCCCTCCTGCTTCTATTTAATTCGGTCCCCTGAAGGTCCTTAGTGAGACTCGAACTCGAGACCTCTCGAAAAATACCTCCCCAAGGTACCCTTGGTGGCCAACTGAGCTAGCTCAGTTGGTTTATCTTGTACTGATCTTAAATGTGAATCTTGTTATGATCTTAAATGTGAGTCTTAGCTATGATCTTGTATTGATCTTAAATGTGAATCTTGTTATGATCTTGTATTGATCTTGAATGTGAATCTTGGCTATGATCTTGTATTGATCTTGAATGTTAATATGGTGATATTGTAAATGATCTTGATATGCTTCTTATATGTGATCTTGATATGAATCTTGCATGTGATGTTGATATAAATCTTGAATATGAACTGGATTATTTTGTGTTGGTTATAATGCTTTTGGCTAAATGTTGATTTATGAATAAACTTTGTGGTAAGCGTTGCTTTTGTTGTGTAACTTTCTCTATGATATTATACACAACCGACTATATTGCCTTGTTGGACCGGATCGACCGACGGTCGGGACCGGTCCGAACAGACCTGATCTATTATCTCGTTGACATCTTTAAACGTTATTATTCCGCAGCATTATCTTTTGAATTGTGATCTTTGTAAACTTTAATGTTTTTAATTAATTAAACGAGTTATTTTTATAAAACGTCTCATTTAGAGTCGTTCTCTTGTACCTTAAACTTTGGTGTTATGATGTAACAGCCTCCGAGCTTTACCGCTTCCGTTGACCAATTTTTGAGGTGTTACAATTCACCTTTCTCATTTTCTCGACTTTACGAGTTTATGTAAAAGCATAATATAATTTAGTTTTCATTTATTTATCATATTATAAGATAACTAACATATGAATACAAAGCTTATGATGTTAGGACCTCACACAAGTGTCCAAACACATCAAATAAGATGAATATCGAATAAGGCAAACGTAATATGATTATTATAGGACCTTTGTATTAAGTGTCCTGTTAAGTTTAATCATAATGAAACCCCTAAGGCATAAGAGTCCTCTAAGATGCATGTAATAGAACACATTATTAAGTGTCGTATAAAGTTCTATTTTAATAAGACCACAAGAACTAAGAGTCCTATAAACTTCATTTGATAAGCCTTTTATATCAAGTGTCCTATTATGTCCAATGTTAATAAGACTTTATTAAGAAAAGTGTCTTATAAATAGGTTTATTAGGATTTACTAATTAAGTGTCCTATTATAAACCAATATAATACAACTAAAAAGGGAAATGGTCCTATAAAATGTTTTTTAGGACGCTGTTTTAAAAAAGGTCCCACAAAAGGGTCCTAAAAGACCTGTTTTTTTGTAGTGCATGAGGGAAATATATGCTAAAATGGAATACAAGTGTTTTTTGTATGCTTCCCATCATTGATACTATGTTTACCGCTGTCTTGAAAGTCCCATTTAATTGTGAACCGTTAATCGTTTTTTTGGAAATGAGCGCTGGAAATGAGCGTTGATATTGTAAATAGTACTATTTGGGACTGACATCCCCTGTCTGGTCAAGTCGCACTTGCTAGAACCTTAGTGGTCAAACAAGCATACTTTATTTTGCTATACAGGATAATTTGGCAGATTCCTCATATGGGCAATTGTTGGTTTCAGATATGTCTAGCAGCGGTATCATGATCTTAGTGCAATCATTCATTTGTTTTATTAGCAAATAATAATGTAACTCTGGAAAAAGGATCTTGTATTTAAAAATGATTTAAAACATATGAATTCACTCAATCGTTGTGTTAATTTTAAGCATATATTTCAGGTGTTGATAATTGATAGCATGGATCAACATACGGATAATGTGGAGAGATATAAACTTGGGAATTTTTATCATTCAAACTTATTTTCTAAATCTCAGGAACCTGAGAAGTACAAAGTATGTACAATTGTTTTATTAAAAATCTCTGATCTTAAATGATAATAGTAATTGATAACTAATAAATATATAAAGTTTATTAAAATGCTCTTTTGAGTTGTAATCTGTTACTATGCCTCTTATTCAATGAAGTAATAACTCAAAATTGTTGTTCCACTCCGTCAAGGTAAAAATGGGGGTGTTACATTTTACAACCATGTCAAGGATTATCGGTTTTTTCTCTCTAGAATGCTTTCCTCATGTTAGGATTCTCTTGAGACTATAATGTTTTTGTCTCTTGTTACCTTGATTCATACTTCGTAATATTTATCTTCCATATTGTTTGAATCAATATAATAATATGAGCACAAAGTTTGTTTTGCGAATGGTTGCTTTGAGGTGAGATCTATGGAAAATTTTTTAGTAAAGACCAAATGAATTCATTTTCATCTTTGACTTATTTATAATTAAACCCTAATTTTTCTTTTTTCTCCAAAACACACACATATTTCTTAGCTCTTCCCGACCCACGCCACCAAGAACTGTCGCGGTTAACCTTAACAACCGTCGCCAACCACCGCCGGTCAACCCTAACTCAGCCATGATATAGCTTAACTATTATTGTTTTGTTAAACAGAGACCAATCTCAAATATTGTTAAATACTAATTGTGATAGGAGTACAAATAATAAAAACTCTATATTTGTCTAGAATAACCAAATGGTTGAAACAGTCGAGACCTTCCTATTTATAGAAAGATATCAAATGTAAACATTAATTGCCGATGTGGGTGTTTAGGTTTCTTTGCATTTTTTTTTTATCAAAAAGCACTAGCAATTACATAATCTTATTAATTATCTTCGCAAATGATTGCTCTAGGGTTTTTTATTTATTTTAAAATTAATCCATTATGAATTGTTGCTTATCGGTTAAAATTTAATTATATGCGATAATTAGTTATATACCAAAGTTTGTCTGTGTTGCTCGCTGCCTGATGGAAGTTATATTCCAAAAGTCTCTTCTCGACCTTGTGCTTGTTAGACGTGCACTGTGTTATAATTTGCACGTCATTTGTAGCTCAAACTTGATTGATACATATTGGCACTCATTCTGGAGCTCTATTAGATTTGAGAAAACTGTAATGTAGGTGCTTATAGATTTATAATACCACATAGTGAAATGAAGGAAGCCTTTGATACTTCATATATCCGTTGTATATGGATAGTATTAAAATGAGACTAATATTATGTTATTGGACATAGTTAAGGAGAATTTGAAGACTAAGTTTCAAATGATCTTTTCTTGTCCAAAAACTGATATAAATTCTCACCATTTTTTAGAAACTTGTAACAGATATTTGGTGGTGGTATTATTCTCTTAAAATTATGAAATTATAGACTTTAGTCAATACGCTCCTTAATCTCAAGTTTGACTATCATCATTTGTAAATTTATAATATTAGTTGAGCTCGAGCTTTGCAATCAAGAATCGTTCGAGCCTCGGGCCCAGAAAATGAACTCACCTTGAGGTCATTAGAGCATAGCTTTTAAGTAACGTATGTGTTTTTCGTACATTTGTAGGGCTCATGTGTGAATTTAGAGATGCATATAGTTTTTTGAGCCATGATTGAGATGAAGCTAGAACTCAATTTATAAAATATGGTGTCGGAGATTTTGGACTCAACTATGATGCACCACCACGTTCAATTCGTCGGCTAATTCGTCGGCTACAAGTAATACCTATGTTAGTAACTGAAAAGTGCATAAAATTCTTGTTGGGGTTTACTGGATTGGATTGAACTTGAGCAAATTATGTTTAGGATACTTATTTGACTTGTGTTTGAATGTTATCATCTTATATCGAGTAATTAAAATCATATGACCATATATATGTATACTAATCTAAAGATTGTTTTCGGACAAGTTTCTAGTAAATGATAGAAGCTAGTAAATTATATATGAGAATTAGATGCATTCCGTGAGTGGGTAGTCTTGACTTATGCGATGATTTAGTCAAGGAGATTTTAGAGATGTTTATATATGCTTCGTAAATAATTTTTTACTTGGATTAGCTTAGTATAACAATTATATTATTTTGCTCATTCCGTATGCGCCATTTTATTTTTATTTAAAGAAAAAAACACAGTTTAGATAAACAAAATTGTATAATAATTGTGATAAGTAAAATACAACATATAATAATAATATTGTATATAAAATACTCATAAAATTTTACTCACACGGACCTTTCAATTTATAGTAACCTATCCAATGTAAACTTTGAAGCAACAACCGATGTGTGGTAAAATTCTTTTTTTTATCTGCTGTTGGATGAACTTAATGGTGCAAAATGGTTCACTAAATTGGATCTTAGATCCGGTTATTATCAAATTAGAGTTGCTGAGGAAGACATCCCTAAAACGGCTTTTAGAACGCATCATGGAAATTTTGAATTTAAGTTGATGCCGTTTGGATTAACAAATGCACCAGCATCCTTTCAATAGTTAATGAACGACGTGTTAGAGCCGTATTTAAGGAAATCATTGTTGTTTTCTTTGACGACATTCTTGTATTTAGTCGTAGTTTGGAAGAGCATGTTAAACATTTGGAAGAGGTGTTACAGGTGATGACGAAACAAGTGGTTTGTGTTTTGTTAAGAAAAACAACACTGGCTATCTAAATTGTAACTAACTCGTAGATTATATTGTTTTTCACAAGGTTTCTTGCGAAATTTCTTGCAAATATTTAGTAGGGTGATTTAGGGGTGGCTAATTGCTTCAGAAACAATTTACATAATGGGATGTCACATTCGACAACTTCATCCCAATTTATATGAACCATGCACACGACATAATATAAATAAGCAAAATATCTTTTTACGGGCCGATGTGGACTGAAAGCTTAAAACAAAAACTCAACGAGTCTTTTTAAAAACATGTAACACCATCCTACAAGCTAGAAAAAGTAAAACTAGTGACAAAGGAATTCTCATAAACAGAAGTCTAAAAGGAAACCTCGCTTAAGGACAAAAACAAATTCGATGTGGCAACTTTTTGGGTTTGAAAAAAACTATCCATTTGGCTTGTCCGATGGGAAAGTTTTTTTTTCAACCCAAGACAAGAGCGGGTGAAAATCCGGCCAAACTTTCCTTTTGGACAAATCCAAAGGGATTTTTTGCATCCATCATGTTAGTGTATATTAGTAGTTTCGACTCCATTAAATGTCTAACAATTGACATGCATGAATTGCGGGTAACTTCTCTTTCCGGGTATCGCATATCCGGTTGTAAGCCGAGTACGGTTCGTATTTGGGTGGTAAAGTGAACAGCGCATCCCAAATAGAAGTTTAAAATTTACCTGCCCTAAATTTTACATCTAATTTTCCATAGAGATACTAGTTCTTAGTCAGTGACGGATATCTTATGGGACTGGGGAGGGCTCCGGCCCTCCCAAAATTTTTGACGAGTAGTGTAAAATATTTACTTTTCGTCTCAAAAGTTATTGTCCATCTTATTATTTTGGTATGTAAAAAATAACTCAGCCCTCCCAAAATTATTGTCCATCTTGTTTTGTTAGACGTTTTTAATAGCTTAACTGTTTTATTGTATTGTTCTAACAGTTATACAAAAATGGTCTTCAACTCGTCTTTTGGTTATATAAACTAAAAAAAATGAATTAAAAACCATTTAAAAATATTGTTAAATGTACTAATTAGGATAAGAGTACAACTAATAAGAACTCTTTATATTTGGCTTTAAAAACCAAATCGTGACCTTTTTATTTATAGCCAAACAACCAATGTAAATATTGATGCATTAGCCGATGTGGGATAGGATCACTTACTATTTACATTGGTAGTTTGTTTTTTCATAGGTTTTCTCTTCATCTGCAAATCATTTTGCAGAACAAGAGGTGCATCTAAAGTATATATTTACACGAAAAAACCGTTTATTTTCTATACTATTGAAATACATCTTTCTTACTTTTTATCTCTTCATCTTTTTCACTAGTGTTTTTAACGTTTTCATCCGTTTATGTACGTCTTGCCAATTTTTACGTTTATGTACATTGTTGGCCATAACATCAGCAAAAGCACCATAACTGGAGAATCATTTAACAATGGTTTTATACAATGTCAAAACAACGAAAAAGAGGAAATTCAAATCAATTCGTCACAAGAAATTATGATATCTTGTTATCAATTCGTCACCTGTGACAACGTCATACTGTTCCCAATTTATAATGAACCATGCACCCGACATAATATAAAAAAGCAAAATTTCTTTTTATGGTCCGATGTGGGACTGAAATCTTAAAACAAGAAACCTCAAGGAGTCTCTTTAACACCATCCCGCTTCATCTTGTGTGGTAAGGTGTTCCATTTTTAAAATCACAAATGTAGCTAATCCTAAAATGGTTAAAAACTTGCTATTTTATTATACTCGACAACCTAAGCTCAAGTGAAGCTTTCCTAGCTAGGCTCGTAGCAAAATGAGAAGAGTTGTAGCTAAGCTTGGGTTAATATACGCTTGAGCTCAAGCCACTTTATAATTTATGAGCCAAGCTCGACCATATCACGATTCGGGTTTTGAGGTTATTTTCAAATTTCTGCAGTTACCTAAATCAAACAATTTGCCTATAGGTTTCTAAAACAATTTTGTAAACATTAATCTTTTTATTGCACTACTTCTATTATATAACGACTTTATATATGCCTAATGTACGTAAAAACCTACCAATATTTATTTAAACAACTTTACTATCTCATTAGCTTTTCATAACCAGTTTTGTTAGACATTTCTAATAGCTTGACTGTTTTATTGCATTGTTCTAACAATTATATAAAAGTAGTATTCAACTCATCATCTTGTTAAACTTACAAAAAAATGAATTAAAAACCACTTTAAAATATTGTTAACTACTAATTAGGATAAGAGTGCAACTAATAAGAACTCTTTGTTTATATTCGGCTTAAAAAACAAATGGCTAATCAGAGAAGTAAGTAACTAGGTGGTTTTTATAGCAAGATTTGCAGTGTAAACACTGATGCAATAGCCGATGTCGGATAGGATCACTTGTTTAGTTTTCTTTGTGTTTTTTCAACATAATCTTATTAATAATCTATACAATTAATCAAACCAAATCGAATCAGCTCAGCTCCCTCGCCTCTACCACATTCGTCGTCTATGATGTTCTTACCGATGTATAGCTTCCACACGTCTTGTGACGTTAATATTTTAGGAGTACAAGGATTTTCACTCTGTTTAACTGTAAACAACTAAATAGTGTCTTTTTACCTTTAACCTTAGCTACGATGACTTTTAGCATCATCGTAACTGATTTCTTGATTAACCATCCCCCATACTCGAATCAAGGTTAAACCGTTTAAATTAAATCATTTTTTTACCTCAAAGTATAAAGAGTGATATTCAATCCCGTTATTACACATTGACCTATTTTTTAAACTTTTTAAATAGTCTAGCGATCAAAAAACGGTTTACAACTTTTTTGAGAGCTGTAATTAGAGTTTTTTTACGGCTTAGTTTTTGGATGATTGAAGAAGAAGCCATTGTTTTCGAAAATGATAGATTTTTTTATATATATTAGGGTTTTTAGTTTGAAATGGATAGTAGTAGTAATATTCTTTCAATTAATTTTTTTTTTTTTAAAAATTAGAAATGGAAAGTCATTTTTTTTTTATTTTAGATTTCATAAACAAGTAATTTGCCTCTATGCAGGATTGAACTACAGACCTCCAGTTTATAAGACTGACGCTCTACCACTGAGCTATAAACGCTTTCTTGTTCATAAATCCTTAGGTTTTATTCGGTCTTAAGTTAATAAATCTTTAGTTTTATTCGGTCTGAAAATGGATTAGATTGAAACCAAATTGGTCTAAAACATCGGGACCCAAATGGTACGATCATGTCTTGTCGTACAAGACATTATCATCAGGTTTTTGTAGACAGAACCGGATCAAAACAACAACCAAATAACGACAGTACAACAAAAAAAAGGCTTTAATGACGAGAGAAAAATCGTCATTAATTTTGGAAAAATCGTCATTAATTTTGGAAAAATCGTCATTAAACCAACTTAATGACGAAAATCAACGTCGTCACTTGTCGTCACTATAGCTCCGTCACAAATAAAAAAGTGACGAAATTGAAATTTGGCACTAAAACTAGTGACGAACTAATTCGTCACCTAGAGCTGTGTGACAACCCATTTATTTACTCTATTTGGTCACTATAGTGGCTAAAATCGTCACTATTTGATAAAAATAGTGAGTAAAAAATGGATCACTTTTAAGTAAACCTAACGATAAAAAAATAGGGTATTTGTAACATCCAGTAATGACGACAATGGTGCCACTAAAAGGGTATCCGTTATTAAGAGTATGTGATAATAAAATGTTGCCAGTAATCCAATTTATTGTTGAGATATGCAATCGTTTAGCATCGGTAAATGCGTGAGCCTATCGGGGGCACACACTCAATACGGAGAACACACGTTTATATTACGTTTTATTATTTATAATTAAACGTATAATAAAAACTTTACGTTTTATTTAATTAACGGTGGTTTAATTAATTACGGGATTTAATTAATTAAAGGCGAGCGCGGTTATTTAAATTTAAGGAAAAGAAATCGACTTCTAGAACCCTCCGGTGCCCTATAGGCGGCCGATTATTATTAAGGGTCTAGAAGATCCTTTGTTTGGTAATCAAGTAATTAAGTTACTTAATTTAGGTGTTGGGTTGGGCCTAATTAATTTTGAGGAGGTTCAAGGATGTGTATAATACAATCCCATACCCCTCATAATTTTTTATCCCCTCTTTCTTGTTTGTTGGTAGCCGATCGACACAAGCACCCCACACCAAACCCTTACGAACTTTTCCTTTAACCCTAAATTCACTAAAGTGTAAACCTTTGCAAGATCAACTACCTTAGGGTACTTACTTGGTGAAGTTTCTTAGCCTTATACTAAACCTTTGATCCTCGTGTCAAAGTTTTGGTTTCTTGCTTGGTTCCCCTTGTGGTTCGTTCCAAACCCTAACCCTAATTAGGGTTTCCGGTGAATTTTTCCAAGTATCTTGTTTCTATCTATAAACCGTATCCTTAACCTATTAAATTAGGGTTTTGGATATTAGGGTTTCTAGTAGCAAGGATTATCGAAGTGAAGTTACCACTAGCATCGTGGTATGTTCGTTTGACGTGTCGTGTGAGCAATCGCTAGAGGACGGTTACTTTACCGTTGTAGATTCAAGATCAAGATCCATTAATTGATTTATTCAATTAATTAAAGGTGGTTTTAATATTGTTTTATTATGTGTTAATCATGAATATTATACTAGATCCATTCCGCTGCGCACTCGTAGTTAATGGTTATTAACTAGTTCTAAATCCCAACAGTGGCATCACGAGTCAAATCGTATGGCATTCATGGGTTACACATAGAATAAAACACGCTTGCTTCGCTTTAAAATCTCTTTTATTTATGTTTTTATGACAACTACATGCATACTTGTCATAAAGTTTTAATCTTGATCTAGATCTATTAAAATTGGGTAGGTTAAAATTGAACGGTTAATGATTACTTTTGTTTTTTATTATCCGTCAAAGACCCTTGCATCTCACTTTTGGTGATACTTTGCACGTCATCAAGTACCTTGCTCGAAAACTTGATGAGGGTCTTTGGTCCTCAATTTGGGGAAGACTCATTCGAGACTTGGATCTTATATGATTTACCGCTTTCATATAGAGTCTGTCTTCTGCTTCTACCCCCTTCTGTCTGTTTTTATGTGCTTATTTGTTTTCCATTATGAATTGCAAAACGTAATAATTCAAGATTCTGGGAATCATAAAAGCGGATGGTATTTATATCGAAACTAGCTTTAAAACTATGTCATATTGATACACCATATTTTCCTTGCGAATCGGCTATGTGTTATTTGTTAAAATCTTGACTTTTTTAACAAATATTAATATTGACATAAGAACTATGAAACTTGGTTTTATTGTATTCTAATTGTTTTGCGAAATCATATTGTCACTCGAGTTGGGCTTACATACCGTAATGATGGCTTATAAACTATCTTCTCAACGACGTGATTTGCAAAATCAATTAGTTTACAATACTTAAAATTACAACACCGTTTTGTGTCTTTACTAATGATGAACTTGCTATTGCACTTCGTGCTCTAGTCAAGTTATCTAGGGTTTGAGAAATCTTTAATCTTCTCCCGTGTTCCATAGTTGTTTCGACACCTATGGAATAATTATCCCAAGCACTTGCACCCTCGGGTGCATGAAGAGTAGGATATAGGGTTTGATCTCTCTTTAATCTTCTCCCGCGGTAAAACACGCCTAAACCAAAAAGTTAACAAATTGTTTTCTTAACTTGTGATAAGAGAATGAATTGCATGCATTCTTTTACACACTTTGACATTTGTTTTTTAAAACTTATGTGATACCTATTTGAAATTTTTTAAGTCTATGCCATCCAATTTAGAAGCACTTGTAGTTGTTTTTCGTCAACTGGTCAGACCTAGGGCGAATTACATACCCAAGGCGATCTTTGTCACTGGTCAGACCTTTGCCAATAATTGCTGCTTCAAATTGGTACGACTTAAAGTCGAGTTTCCCGGTCAGATTCGGAACCCGAGGCATAAAGATGAGATGAAACATACTCATGACTTTATTATGTGTAGAACAAGTTTGTTTGAGATGTTCAAAGGTTCTCGAAAGAGATGAGAGAACATCCCATCCAAACACTCTACGACAAATAAACTTCATGAATCGTCTCATACAAACTAAGAGTTGCACTTGTAATGCAATTAACGCCCGTCGCTTACCTCTTGCCCCACTTGAATACTAGACGGTCGGACCTCTAATATTAAGTAGGAGTGCAAGCAAGGATCTTAGTCTCAACATGATTAATTGGGTAGTTAATTCTTTGAGAATGTAATTATCGAAAATACTAATCGTAGAACTTTCATTTTGTAGATGAATAATCAAAACTCTTGCTTAAACAGCACGGTTGTTAAGTCATTCCTTGAAAAGATGAAATTGACTGAGAATAACTTTGTTGATTGGTATCGTGCTCTTCGGATAGCGCTCGAAACTGATGACTTGGTTAAATACCTTGAGCAACCAATTCCTGATCAACTTGCATTTCTACCTCATGGTCATGAAGGACCAGAGCAAGACCCGGATTTACATCCAACTTGGGTCAGAAGGTCACGAGAAATCGCTGGCCTTATGCTCATGACTATGTCCCCTGAACTCCAGAAAATTTTGGAGGGTCACGGCGCATGGTCTATGATGGAAGAGTTGAAGACCATGTTCACTGAACAAGCTGATCAAGAACTCCTTGATGTTGCACGTGCCTTTCACGCGTGTAAACAAGAGGATGGACAATCTGTGAGCTCCTATGTCTTGAAGATGAAGGGGTTCATAGAGAATTTGGAACGTTTGGGTCACCCCATGTCCTTGAAACTTTCGGTCAGCCTAATTTTAGCCTCATTAAATAAGGACTATGATAGGTTTGTGCAAGACTATAACATGCATGGCCTGGGGAAGACAATACCTGAATTGCATGCCATGCTTAAGTTGCATGAGAAAACGTTGCCAAAGAAGGTTGCACCTGCTACTCCTAATACCATTAATGCTATTAGGGCAGGAAGGGTTCAAAAGCCTAACAAGGCTAAACCGTCTAATGCTGCAAAGGGTAAGAATCGTGGTAAAGGGAAGAAAGTAGCTAACTTTACTCCCAGAGCCAAGATTCCCCCTCCACCAAGGAAAGAGAATCCTTCTAAGGATGCCATTTGTCACCAATGTGGTGAAATTGGTCATTGGAAGAGAAACTGTCCAGAGTATCTCACTGAGTTGTGGAAGAGAAAGAAGTCCTCGCAAGGTGCTAGCACTTCAGGTATCTTCACGATAGAACTCTTTACTTTTCCTAATAAATCTTGGGTTTATGACACTGGTTGTGGTACTCACATCTGTAATACTACTCAGGGTCTAAGGATAAGTAAGAAGCTGAAGCCAGGAGCTTTGAATCTGTACGTGGGCAATGGTCATCGTGCAGCTGTTGAAGCCATTGGTGTTTTTCAATTATTTCTCCCTAGTGGACTGGTTGTTATGTTGAATAATTGTCATTACGCACCTTCTATTTCTAGAGGGATTGTTTCAGTTTCATGTTTGTATGACGATGGTTTTGTTAATCGTTTTGAGAATAATGCAACTATTTCGGTTTCGAAAAATAATATGTTTTATTTTAATGCTATTCCTAGTAATGGTATTTATGAAATTGATATGTGTGATTCTAATGCAAACAATAGTTCTATGTATGCTATGAGCAACAAAAGGGCCAAATCTAATTTGGACTCTACATTGCTATGGCATTGTCGCCTTGGCCACATAAGCAAAAAGCGCATTAAGCAATTACAATCTGATGGATTGCTCAAGTCAAACGATGATGATTCCTTTGACAAATGTGTTTCATGCTTATCTGGAAAGATGGCACGTAAACCTTATTCACATCAAGTGGAGAGGGCTAAAGATCTACTTGGACTAATCCATACCGATGTATGTGGTCCATTTAGAACCGTGTCGAGACAAGGTGCAAGTTACTTCGTCACTTTCACTGACGACTATAGTCGTTATGGTTATGTTTACTTGCTAAAGCATAAACATGAAGTGTTTGAAACATTTAAGGTGTTTCAAAAGGAAGTAGAAAATCAACTCGGTAAAACCATAAAGGCACTACGATCGGATCGTGGAGGTGAATTTATGAGTTATGAATTTCTGGAGCATCTTAAGGAACATGGGATAGTTTCCCAAAGAACTCCTCCATATACACCACAACACAATGGTGTGTCTGAGAGGAGAAATAGAACCCTACTTGATATGGTTCGTTCCATGATGGCCCAAACAACTCTTCCTAAATCCTTTTGGAATTATGCTCTTGAGTCTGCTGCTCGCATACTCAATATGGTTCCAACTAAGAAGGTTGAAAAGACTCCATACGAAGTATGGTATGGGCAAGCCCCTAAGCTGTCTTACTTAAAGGTCTGGGGATGTGAGGCTCTTGTTAAGCGTGACACGCTTATCAAACCTGACAAACTAGAGCCCCGATCTGTTAAGTGTATATTTGTCGGTTACCCAAAGGAAACGATGGGTTACTCCTTCTACTACCCACCCGAGAACAAAGTATTTGTTGCTCGTAATGCTGAATTCCTAGAGAGCAATCTTATGAATCAAGAAGCAAATGGGAGTATAGAGGATCTTGAAGTAATTCAAGATGAAGATATACATCCTTCTGAAAACACTAGCAATCATGAAGAGGATGATCAAGAAATTGATGAACCTATAAGTGATATAGCTCCCATTCGAAAGTCTACAAGGACTAGGCGTGCTCCTGACCGTATGTGTTTATACATTGACGCTGAGGAACATGAGTTAGGGGATCATAATGAACCCACTAACTTCAAAGCTGCATTAGCAGATCCTGAATCTGACAAATGGCTGGATGCTATGAATGTGGAGATGCAATCTATGAAATACAATGATGTCTGGATCTTAGTAGACCTTCCCCCTAACGCTAGAACTGTTAGTGGCAAGTGGTTGTACAAGAAGAAGACCGACATGGATGGCAATGTACACACCTTTAAAGCTCGATATGTAGCGAGGGGCTTCACTCAAACCTTCGGGGTTGATTATGAAGAGACCTTCTCTCCTGTTGCGGATATCAAAGCTATAAGGATTCTTTTAGCCATAGCTGCGTTCTATGACTATGAGATTTGGCAAATGGATGTTAAAACCGCCTTCCTCAATGGACTGCTTTACGAAGAAGTCTATATGAAGAAACCTGAGGGTTTTGTAGATCCAAAGTATCCAAACCGTGTATGCAAGCTACAAAGATCCATTTATGGACTTAAGCAAGCATCAAGGCAATGGAACAAGAGGTTTGATGATGAAATCAAGAAATTTGGTTTCAATCAAAATCCTGATGAGCCATGTGTATATACCAAAGCTAGTGGGAGTAGCGTAGTGTTTCTTGTCCTGTATGTTGATGACATATTGTTGATGGGAAAAGACATTCCAATGTTGCAAAGTGTAAAAGCTTACCTTGGAAGGTGTTTTTCCATAAAGGATTTGGGAGATGCTGCGTATATTCTTGGAATCAAGATCATACGTGATAGACCTAGACGGTTAATTGGTTTATGTCAAAGTGCTTACTTAGATAAGATTTTGAAGAAGTATAACATGGACAACTCCAAACGTGGCTTTGTTCCCATGCAAACTAAATCAAAATTATCTAAGACTCAAGGAGCATCAACACCTGATGAGGTGAGACGCATGCAGATAATTCCTTATGCTTCGGCAATAGGATCAATCATGTATGCTGTTAGATGTACGAGACCTGATGTTGCGTTCTCTCAGAACATGACTAGCCGATTTTAGCAGAATCCTGGCGATTCTCACTGGACCGCTGTTAAGAACATTCTGAGGTATCTTAGGCATACCAAAGACATGTTTCTTGTGTATGGAGGAGGTATGAAAAGAGAGCTCAGGGTTGCTTGCTACACTGATGCTGGATATCTTACGGATGCTGATGACACGAAGTCTCAGACGGGATATGTTTTCATGCTGAACGGAGGTGCTGTAAGTTGGAAAAGCGCAAAGCAGACCATCCATGCAAACTCATCTACAGAGGCTGAGTATATAGCCGCTTCGGAGGCTGCTAAAGAGGCAGTTTGGATTAGGAAGTTTATTTCTGGGCTTGGTGTTGTTCCCACAAATAATGAACCTATGACGATTTATTGTGACAATACCGGAGCCATTAATATAGCTAATGAACCAGGAATCACTAAAGGTGCGAAACATTATCGTTCCAAAGTTCACTACCTCAGAGAAGTGATTGAACTTGGTGATGTTAGTCTGGAGAAAGTTCACACAGACGACAATTTAGCTGACCCCTTCACAAAGGCGTTGGACCTCAAAAAGCATTCCATGTTGACTCATGGAATTGGTTTGCTTCCAGCTAATAGTCTCATGTAATCTGTGTTAATCGAAGTATTTGGATAATTTGGGATTGTAAGACAATTTAATTATTTTCTGATGAATAAAGATATTTGATGTTTGTTATCTTCATATAATTATTGTTTCCCTATGTTTGTATGTTTAAATCCTTGAATAATTTAATTATTCTAAACATGTCCATTGTCGGTTAAACAATATGGGAATATTGTATACATTAAGACAATTATGAGTGTTGGTTATATATACTGGTATATATGGTGGACGGTTTCCAACCAAACTCATATGTTATTCATTGATATGAATATTGGACACCCCGAACTTTCGAATGGTTACTTTTGGATCCGTTGTCATGAGTAAATTCGAATACATAAATGGTGAGGATTAGGTCATCCTTAGACATGAGATGCAAACAAGTTGTGCATGTGTGGATATCGCTTCTTGATTTTATGTCCAACGCTAGTTCGGAAGATCTAGCTATAACGACTCTAATTGGAAGTGTTGTGAAGCAGCATCCACAGACACTTGCAGTCAATATAGAATTCGTTCCTCCACTCTGATATAGTGCAGTGAAGTACCCTGGATCCCCTCCAGAATTAATTAGGTAATTGTATGGCCGTACCCAAAATGTAATCAAGATGATGCTTGTTGCAATTTGGACTATCTAAATTAATTTGTAAACGAGGAATTAAAGTTAAACTATATGGAATGAGTTAGGATCCATATCCATGGTTTAACCGGTACATTGTAACGAAGGGATGATTATTAGCAAGCTCAAATAATCGTACACCATTACTAGTCTTTAAGATCTTATTCTTGAAACTATTTAACTCAACATTTTCCGGTTATAATGAAGTGTTGCTAGATGCTTCATTATGGACGCTGTATGTCTAAACTCTCTCAAGTGGGAGCTGTTGAGATATGCGATCGTTTAGCCATCGGTAAATGCGTGAGCCTATCGGGGGCACACACTCAATACGGAGAACACACGTTTATTTACGTTTTATTATTTATAATTAAACGTATAATAAAAACTTTACATTTTATTTAATTAACGGTGGTTTAATTAATTACGGGATTTAATTAATTAAAGGCGAGCGCGTTATTTAAATTTAAGGAAAGGAAATCGACTTCTAGAACCCTCCGGTGCCCTATAGGCGGCCGATTATTATTAAGGGTCTAGAAGATCCTTTGTTTGGTAATCAAGTAATTAAGTTACTTAATTTAGGTGTTGGGTTGGGCCTAATTAATTTTGAGGAGGTTCAAGGATGTGTATAAATACAATCCCATACCCCTCATAATTTTTTATCCCCTCTTTCTTGTTTGTTGTAGCCGATCGACACAAGCACCCCACACCAAACCCTTACGAACTTTTCCTTTAACCCTAAATTCACTTAAAGTGTAAACCTTTGCAAGATCAACTACCTTAGGGTACTTACTTGTGAAGTTTCTTAGCCTTATACTAAACCTTTGATCCTCGTGTCAAAGTTTTGGTTTCTTGTTTGGTTCCCCTTGTGGTTCGTCCAAACCCTAACCCTAATTAGGGTTTCCGGTGAATTTTTCCAAGTATCTTGTTTCTATCCATAAACCGTATCCTTAACCTATTAAATTAGGGTTTTGGATATTAGGGTTTCTAGTAGCAAGATTATCGAAGTGAAGTTACCACTAGCATCGTGGTGTGTTCGTTTGACGTGTCGTGTGAGCAATCGCTAGAGGACGGTTACTTTACCGTTGTAGATTCAAGATCAAGATCCATTAATTGATTTATTCAATTAATTAAAGGTTGGTTTTAATATTGTTTTATTATGTGTTAATCATGAATATTATACTAGATCCATTCCGCTGCGCACTCGTAGTTAATGGTTTAACTAGTTCTAAATCCCAACATTTATTACTACAACAAATAGAATAAAACTTCATATTAACATAAGTCTAAGATATTACTTCCATTATTACAATATCAATGTCTTGCAATCGATACAATCACGATATTATTGTTTACTTTGTTTACTGATACTATTCCTCTTTAATGTGTCATATATTCTATAAAAAGTTAGTAATTATGTCGTTTCCATATATTTTCTTGCGAAGTTTTTCATATCAACAACACTAGCGCAAGCGGATATAGGAGGGAAAATATCTGGCGGGGTTGTCGAGGGCCACGAACTGGCTTAAGGATCAGTTTGCATCATGGCAATGACGTTTAACAACGCGTCCTAGGATAGGTTATTAATGAAAGATGAAAAGGACAACGAGGATAATGCAAGACATTCGGGTGCAGGTGGTCGGACAAAACTTTTAGGCAAAGTGAAATCTTCGAAAACCAATTGGTAAAGATTATGGACAAGATCATGATGCACCTCAGCTCCCTCGCGACTACCACTTTCGTCACCAATAATGTTCTTACCAATAATGCATATAGAACTCTTAAAATTTATGGCTCACCGAGACCTTACAATTTATAATAAGCTATCCATTGTGAACTTTGACGCTAAAGCCGATGTGGGATTAAATATTGGATACTATTCTTCTCTTCAATGCCTTGTTCCACAAAAAGGTTGTAACAAACTCGTGGATTATGTTATTTTTCATAGGTTTTCTTGCGAAATTTCTTATACTTATACCATTCAGGAGGGCACATATTATGTAGGGTGATTGTGTGGCCGCTAATTGCTTCAAGAACAATTTAAACAATGGTTTTTTCTGAGATTCCGGATGAAAGTATGATGCACCATCTTTGACACCACCACCTTGGTCGTGTGCAATGCCATAAGCCTAGTGACATCATATAAACATCTATACCATAAGAAGCTAGACCATATTCACTGGTTTATTGAAGAAATGTTTTGATCCTTTCATTAATCTAGTTAAGGATCTTCATTAGCATAGATTTTGTCATTATTTTTTCGATTTAATAAACGGATTACTCGTCTCTTTCTTTTTGATAGATGGTTTGGTCTATTTGTTGTTGTCAACAAGTTTTACTAGCTACTTTGTGAATTTAGAGCATGTGTTCTTAGGTAACTGTAGAAGTTTTATTAATGTGAAAAAATCAGATGATGGTAATAAAGTAATAACCGTGTATCAAGTTACTTGTTATAGATTTCTGAGCATTTTTGATAACACGCTCTCTTATATTTTGTATTTACTTATAATGTATTTACTAGACAACCTAAGCTCAAGTCAAGCTTGTTTGGACATAATTTTATATATGTATATGTTATATATATTCGTAGTACTTAGTAGCTTTGCGTTCTCCTCGAAGAGAGCTTCGCAACGAGCTAAAGTATGTCAAATATGGAGTTAATATGAATGAGATATCGTGTCTCAAAGTGAGTCACGTGAAACACAATATTTGGAAAATATTTTGTCCCACATCGCTTGAAACATGAAGTGAAAACATGTTTATAAGGAAATCCTAGTTTCTACCCTACAATATTCATTTGTGGGTTTTCTAGGCCAAAAACGGGTTCGAAGCTACTCATCTTGTGCACGAGCGCGCGACCTGCGGACACGAATGCATCTCCAAAAACTGGCTTGGTGATCAGTAACACGCAAGGCTTCCAGATCTTTCAGGCAAGTTTGTTAAGTCCGGCTGTACAACAGCTTTGGACGTTGTACCCTGGGAAACAGACGGCGGACGGTGGTGATTCTGGAGCCAAAGCTCAATCTATAAATATGGTGGCGGCGATTTTGGACGCAACTATGACACAACACCACCTTGACCGGCTGCAATGTTGTTGCAAATGTATGAATACCACGCGCCTAGTAACGTTGTATGAGCACCTATGTATACGACAACTAGCTCAACTATATTAATCAGTTTGTAATTTTGATGTTACTAAATGAAAAGTGCATAAAATTTACTTGTTGGGGTTTACTGGATTGGATTGAACTTAAGCAAAATTTGTTTATGATATTTATTTGACGTTTGTTTGAAATCATATGATCAGTAGGTTTTACCATTATTAACCATGTTTAGCTAAGTAAAGCTTTAGATCAAAGAAAGTAGATTAAAATCAACCAAAAAGCTACTTCTGTTGAAAAGCACAAGCTAATTAAATATGCATTTTAGCTTGAGATAATCGATATATTTATTACATGTAGAAGTAACACAAAAAAGTCAGGATGGCTGAGTGGTCTAAGGTGCAAGACTCAAGTTTTGGTCGTCGATGGAGGGTGAGGGTTCAAATCCCACTTCATACATTTAAACTTTTTTTTCTTTTGTTTTAAACTAATTTTGATGCACCATTTGGACTGACAACTACCATGAAAACGCAAGTCATTACGCGCCGTACCTATATCTCTAAGCTTCTTACACAATAGAACTTACTGTCGAAACACAAATCCTTTGATGAGACATCAAAATATTTTACATAAAACAAGAAAAATAGAAATCTCGTTCAAATTAATGTTTTAACAAAAAAATATACAAAACATAAAACATGTATTTCCTAACTTAACAAACTACAAAACACATCTTTTTCTCTTTTTTTTTCTTAAATGAGAAACAATATCATTTAAACATGTTTTTTTATGTTTTGTGAAAAATAACTCTCTTTTTTCTACAAATATGAAAAAACAATATTAGAAAATTTTAAGAATCGAAAACCTAACCGAATTCCAATTTTAACACCACAAGAATTCCAATTTCAAATTTTTAGTCAAGGCGATTTTAATGATATTATGGTAAGTTTATTTGTACATAAACTTTTATCTTTTATTAGATTAGCATAACAATTATATTATTTTGCTTATGCCATTTACGTTATTTTATTTTTATTTAAATAATTTTTTATTATTTAATAAAAATAAAATAACGTATATGAAATAAACAAAATATTAAAATTGTTGAATACTAATTGTGATAAAGTATAGATACAATATATAATAATAATAATGTATACAAAATACTCATAATATGTTGCTCACTCTGACCTTCCAATTTATAATAAGGTATTCAATGTAAACTTTGTTGCACGAGCCGATGTGGGATAAAAATTCTTTCTTTTCCCTTCATTGTGTTTTGTTCAGAAAAAAAACACAAATTTTCTTGCAAAGTTTCTTATCAGGAGGGTGATTGAGGAGCTGATAACCGCTCATAATGCTTGTGTCGTTTAAGACAAAAGGGTAGCCTACAAAATCAGACGGGGGACATTATGGATGCAACTATGATGCAGCACCACCTTCGGCGGCTGCAATGTTGTTAGAAATGTATAGCTACCACATGCTTAGTGACGTTGAAACGAGCACCTATAACACAACTAGCTCAACTCTATTAACCACTTTGTGATTTGGGTAGTAATGATGTGAAAACAGCAGATGAACACCATAGAGTTTAATATATACAACATGGAATACAAAATTAAAGACTTTACGTAGACATAAATGGTAGATAAAAAATAAAAATTCAAGCACATCGACGAATTTTAAATATATGTTTTTAAACTCGCTACTTATAGACTTTAAATCAGACCATTAAACGCTTTATTTTACAATGCAAACCACCAAGATGCCGGAAAACTTAGGGACAATGATGGTGGCAGTTGACGGTAGTGAAGAGAGCATGAAGGCGTTACACTGGGCACTTGAGAACATGAAGCTAAGATCAGATGGATCATTGTTTATTATTCATGTTCAGGCTCCACCTTCCGTTGCTGATGGCCTTAATTCTGGCGCTATTCCCTTTGGTGGTCCTAGTTAAGTCTCTCATCACTTTTCAGATACTTTTTATTAATGGAATTTTGTATGTGATGAACTGATGAGATGATTAGGTGAAGTGGAGGTACCTCCATTTACGCAGGTGATAGAGGCACATCCAGAGGAAGATCACTGAGACTATTAGCTATGGAGATTTGAGCAAATAAGAATGGAACTAATTTCTTATATTTATTTGTTGATTATGATCTCTAGTGTAGGTTAAGTTATATGTTTGCGTTAGGTTGCATGAAATGGTATCTTTAGTATCATCAGGTAATTCATGATGTGCCAAATTGGACAATTAGTGAGAATCTATATGTGTGGCTGATGATACATGAAGTTGTTTAGTAACCTTCTAAATTTGCGCAGATAAGATTGTTAGGCTTCACAACGTTACTTGTTAACTGCAGATGTGATACTATAGAGCTAGATGGCATAGGTTCACTTTGTATTCCTGGGTCAATTTCGTCCTTAATACTTAGCTTATCTGTGTTGATAAATGGTGATGATGCTTATATGAAATTTGTATTAAGGGTGACTACTACATTAGGATGGTTGCGAGCTAGTCGGAGTTGTACGTTAAGTTTCATACTAGCATTAGTCAAATTAGTACTCGCTGTGCACATAATCTAGACATTCGTTGTGATTCGAAGGGTATACTTAGAGACGTGTATTACATATGATATCAGACAGAGGTCAAGACATTAATAGCATTGTATTCGACTTTCGTGATGAAATATATCGCCATATTCCATACATTGACGTTCTGCTACTTTTAGGAACCCTCCTACTCCTCGATTAATAACTACGGTAATTACCTACAAATTTGTATATTAAACTTAAAAACAGCCGAACCATCTCTTCCATGTTACTACTACAAAATTCGTCTTTGGGCTTTCAGAACAACACAAGCCCGTTTCATTTTTTCATTCAGTAACATACAGGCCCCCTTTGTTATTTACAACGGAATGAAACGATGGGATAAGGTTTCATGATACACAACCAGCCACATCTTATCCTAAAACCTCCAAAAAATCTAAATCTCCCCACTTTTTTTCCAATTTCAGCTACAAACGAAAGGTGATGGTCTAATTTATGACACACCCATGTGATTTCTGAAGATCATTAAATCCTTTGGTACCAAACAAAATCCAAAGGTTGATATGAAGTCAACACTATAAGCCAAAAACCAAAACATCATGCATGACGTTTTTGAAGACTCATTGCTTATATAAAGAGAAGCAATGAAGAGAAGACCATGTAGGGTTTTAGGGTTCTTGTTTATTTTGTCAATTAAACTTCTGTTTTTTATTTCATTAAAAAAATCTTTTTTAACAGTTTGCATTATTAATGCAATTGAAGTTTATTATTTAACGTTTGTTAAAGTGTTGAGATTCATGTTTAATCTTTTTTTTTATTTGAAAAAGAAAAATAAAAAGGTTCCATAGTTGTTTTTGTTTCCTGTGTGACGAAATCAACTATTTTGTTACTACTTAATCCGAAAAACAAAAGAGATTGTTTTTTTTAATCTTTCAGTTTTTGGTACTGTACTGAGTTCTTTGGTACTGTGGGGGTGTTTGGTTTGGCTTATAAATAACCCATTTCGGCTTATATAATATAAGCTATATTTTTGTGGCTTATTTGGAGACTTATGGGCTTATTTAAGTTTATTATATCATGATAAATATATATAAACTTTTAAGTCTCGAAATAACCCACAAAACTAGAGATTATGTTATATAAGCCAAAATTAAGCTTATATTTCATAAACCTCAAATTTTAAGCTTATTTGGAGATTTATGGGCTTATATAAGTTTATTATATCATAAGAAATTTATATATCCAATAAGTCTCCAAATAAGCCAAAGAGGTTTATGTTATATAAGCCGAGATGAGCTTACATTATATAAGCTAAACCAAACAGCCCTGTGTAAAAAAAGAGAGTGAGTTTGTTGATACTGTCGAAAGAAAAGAAAAAAAACACATGTAGTTATCATTGGTATTGTATTGCTCTTGGTTGACGAAAAAACAAGATTGGATCGAGTATTATGATTTGGATTCGGATGTTAATGGTGTTTTGAAGAATGGTTAAATTGTTTGATTTGTGGTTTACTTGGAGTCAATACACGAATAACTTAGTGAAATCCCCTAGATCAGGTATATATGTCAACACACACATATTGCCAAATTCGTCTACGCAATCGTTGTAAGTTCTTGATATCTATTTTAGTTAACTATTTTTCTTTTGACGTGGGCTGTTAGACATATCCACTTAATTAGTATAAGTTGCAAAAACAAGAATAAGATTGTTCACGAGTAGCCTAAAGCAAATTTAAGAAAAAAAAAAGGTTTTCAAATTTTAGTCATCTGGGAAATTCGAGCCCAACTGTACTACTCCGTCTTTCTAGTAAGCTTCTGCAAAACAAACGTAGTAAAGATTATTAGCTTAATTAAAACAGTTCTATTTAGTTTATTAATTAGTTTAAATTCGCTTTTAAATTTAAAATAGGTTGAATTGCGTCAAAAAAACAAAAAAAATATTTTCTTTAATTTTCAAAAAGTTTTATTATTTTTAATCTTGTCACTTTTAGATTTTAAATTTTACTTTTTAGATTTTGAATTAAGTGTAAAAATTAATTAAAAATATTTTAAAATAGTTTAAAATCTTCAAATCTTTTCTAGAAAATATTATTTTATCATTTTAAAGGTTTAGAAAGTAAGTTTGAAATTTTAGGTCATTATTTTTAATTAATAGATTAGACGCATTTTAGAATTATCGTTATTCGTTTTATGCTTATATTTTGTACTCCTAGCTTGCCTAAAATGTTTCCCATATAATTTTAGGTTTTCTCTTGCCTAATTTATCATCCCCGTAGAAAATAATTAAAAAACAAAATCAAGAACCGATAAACGGATCATTCAAGCATCAAATACCAAAATTTGTGCGTCTATTCAATCTACAATTACGCGAGGAAAAAACCCGGGATGATTTGCTTATCACTTTTTTCTAATCGTGATTTTCTTATCAATACTTCCGGATCACATATATATGTGATTTCACATTTCACTTCTTTTTCTAAAGAGTGAACCGTCTAATTACTATATATATATATTTTGCTACGTATCATTTCACTTTGATGTTTGTGATACAATTTGGTTCCAATTATTTTTCTTAACTTGGTTCCAGTGATTGGTTGATGAGTAATTTTGGTTTATGATGTTATCAATGATTGTGGTATGTGGAAAATATTTTGTCCCACATCGCTTGAAACATGAAGTGAAAACATGTTTATAAGGAAATCCTAGTTTCTACCCTACAATATTCATTTGTGGGTTTTCTAGGCCAAAAACGGGTTCGAAGCTACTGATCTTGTGCACGAGCGCGCGACCTGCGAACACGAATGCATCTCCAAAAACTGGCTTGGTGATCAGTAACACGCAAGGCTTCCAGATCTTTCAGGCAAGTTTGTTAAGTCCGGCTGTACAACAGCTTTGGACGTTGTACCCTGCGAAACAGACGGCGAATCTGTTTTAAGGGAAGCGTGTTAAACACGTGCCTCGTCTTAGTTTTACTGCTTTCTTCATTACTGTTAATTACTTTCGGACGGTGGTGATTCTGGAGCCAAAGCTCAATCTATAAATATGGTGGCGGAGATTTTGGACGCAACTATGACACAACACCACCTTGACCGGCTGCAATGTTGTTGCAAATGTATGAATACCACGCGCCTAGTAACGTTGTATGAGCACCTATGTATACGACAACTAGCTCAACTATATTAATCAGTTTGTAATTTTGATGTTACTAAATGAAAAGTGCATAAAATTTACTTGTTGGGGTTTACTGGATTGGATTGAACTTAAGCGAAATTTGTTTATGATATTTATTTGACGTTTGTTTGAAATCATGATCAGTAGGTTTTACCATTATTAACCATGTTTAGCTAAGTAAAGCTTTAGATCAAAGAAAGTAGATTAAAATCAACCAAAAAGCTACTTCTGTTGAAAAGCACAAGCTAATTAAATATGCATTTTAGCTTGAGATAATCGATATATTTATTACATGTAGAAGTAACACAAAAAAGTCAGGATGGCTGAGTGGTCTAAGGTGCAAGACTCAAGTTTTGGTCGTCGATGGAGGGTGAGGGTTCAAATCCCACTTCATACATTTAAACTTTTTTTTCTTTTGTTTTAAACTAATTTTGCTGCACCATTTGGACTGACAACTACCATGAAAACGCAAGTCATTACGCGCCGTACCTATATCTCTAAGCTTCTTACACAATAGAACTTACTGTCGAAACACAAATCCTTTGATGAGACATCAAAATATTTTACATAAAACAAGAAAAATAGAAATCTCGTTCAAATTAATGTTTTAACAAAAAAATATACAAAACATAAAACATGTATTTCCTAACTTAACAAACTACAAAACACATCTTTTTCTCTTTTTTTTTCTTAAATGAGAAACAATATCATTTAAACATGTTTTTTTATGTTTTGTGAAAAATAACTCTCTTTTTTTACAAATATGAAAAAACAATATTAGAAAATTTTAAGAATCGAAAACCTAACCGAATTCCAATTTTAACACCACAAGAATTCCAATTTCAAATTTTTAGTCAAGGCGATTTTAATGATATTATGGTAAGTTTATTTGTACATAAACTTTTATCTTTTATTAGATTAGCATAACAATTATATTATTTTGCTTATGCCATTTACGTTATTTTATTTTTATTTAAATAATTTTTTATTATTTAATAAAAATAAAATAACGTATATGAAATAAACAAAATATTAAAATTGTTGAATACTAATTGTGATAAAGTATAGATACAATATATAATAATAATAATGTATACAAAATACTCATAATATGTTGCTCACTCTGACCTTCCAATTTATAATAAGGTATTCAATGTAAACTTTGTTGCACGAGCCGATGTGGGATAAAAATCCTTTCTTTTCCCTTCATTGTGTTTTGTTCAGAAAAAAAACACAAATTTTCTTGCAAAGTTTCATATCAGGAGGGTGATTGAGGAGCTGATAACCGCTCATAATGCTTGTGTCGTTTAACACAAAAGGGTAGCCTACAAAATCAGACGGGGGACATTATGGATGCAACTATGATGCAGCACCACCTTCGGCGGCTGCAATGTTGTTAGAAATGTATAGCTACCACATGCTTAGTGACGTTGAAACGAGCACCTATAACACAACTAGCTCAACTCTATTAACCACTTTGTGATTTGGGTAGTAATGATGTGAAAACAGCAGATGAACACCATAGAGTTTAATATATACAACATGGAATACAAAATTAAAGACTTTACGTAGACATAAATGGTAGATAAAAAATAAAAATTCAAGCACATCGACGAATTTTAAATATATGTTTTTAAACTCGCTACTTATAGACTTTAAATCAGACCATTAAACGCTTTATTTTACAATGCAAACCACCAAGATGCCGGAAAACTTAGGGACAGTGATGGTGGCAGTTGACGGTAGTGAAGAGAGCATGAAGGCGTTACACTGGGCACGTGAGAACATGAAGCTAAGATCAGATGGATCATTGTTTATTATTCATGTTCAGGCTCCACCTTCCGTTGCTGATGGCCTTAATTCTGGCGCTATTCCCTTTGGTGGTCCTAGTTAAGTCTCTCGTCACTTTTCAGATACTTTTTATTAATGGAATTTTGTATGTGATGAACTGATGAGATGATTAGGTGAAGTGGAGGTACCTCCATTTACGCAGGTGATAGAGGCACATCCAGAGGAAGATCACTGAGACTATTAGCTATGGAGATTTGAGCAAATAAGAATGGAACTAGTTTCTTATATTTATTTGTTGATTATGATCTCTAGTGTAGGTTAAGTTATATGTTTGCGTTAGGTTGCATGAAATGGTATCTTTAGTATCATCAGGTAATTCATGATGTGCCAAATTGGACAATTAGTGAGAATCTATATGTGTGGCTGATGATACATGAAGTTGTTTAGTAACCTTCTAAATTTGCGCAGATAAGATTGTTAGGCTTCACAACGTTACTTGTTAACTGCAGATGTGATACTATAGAGCTAGATGGCATAGGTTCACTTTGTATTCCTGGGTCAATTTCGTCCTTAATACTTAGCTTATCTGTGTTGATAAATGGTGATGATGCTTATATGAAATTTGTATTAAGGGTGACTACTACATTAGGATGGTTGCGAGCTAGTCGGAGTTGTACGTTAAGTTTCATACTAGCATTAGTCAAATTAGTACTCGCTGTGCACATAATCTAGACATTCGTTGTGATTCGAAGGGTATACTTAGAGACGTGTATTACATATGATATCAGACAGAGGTCAAGACATTAATAGCATTGTATTCGACTTTCGTGATGAAATATATCGCCATATTCCATACATTGACGTTCTGCTACTTTTAGGAACCCTCCTGCTCCTCGATTAATAACTACGGTAATTACCTACAAATTTGTATATTAAACTTAAAAACAGCCGAACCATCTCTTCCATGTTACTACTACAAAATTCGTCTTTGGGCTTTCAGAACAACACAAGCCCGTTTCATTTTTTCATTCAGTAACATACAGGCCCCCTTTGTTATTTACAACGGAATGAAACGATGGGATAAGGTTTCATGATACACAACCAGCCACATCTTATCCCAAAACCTCCAAAAAATCTAAATCTCCCCACTTTTTTTCCAATTTCAGCTACAAACGAAAGGTGATGGTCTAATTTATGACACACCCATGTGATTTCTGAAGATCATTAAATCCTTTGGTACCAAACAAAATCCAAAGGTTGATATGAAGTCAACACTATAAGCCAAAAACCAAAACATCATGCATGACGTTTTTGAAGACTCATTGCTTATATAAAGAGAAGCAATGAAGAGAAGACCATGTAGGGTTTTAGGGTTCTTGTTTATTTTGTCAATTAAACTTCTGTTTTTTATTTCATTAAAAAAATCTTTTTTAACAGTTTGCATTATTAATGCAATTGAAGTTTATTATTTAACGTTTGTTAAAGTGTTGAGATTCATGTTTAATCTTTTTTTTATTTGAAAAAGAAAAATAAAAAGGCTCCATAGTTGTTTTTGTTTCCTGTGTGACGAAATCAACTATTTTGTTACTACTTAATCCGAAAAACAAAAGAGATTGGTTTTTTTAATCTTTCAGTTTTTGGTACTGTACTGAGTTCTTTGGTACTGTGGGGGTGTTTGGTTTGGCTTATAAATAACCCATTTCGGCTTATATAATATAAGCTATATTTTTGTGGCTTATTTGGAGACTTATGGGCTTATATAAGTTTATTATATCATGATAAATATATATAAACTTTTAAGTCTCGAAATAACCCACAAAACTAGAGATTATGTTATATAAGCCAAAATTAAGCTTATATTTCATAAACCTCAAATTTTAAGCTTATTTGGAGATTTATGGGCTTATATAAGTTTATTATATCATAAGAAATTTATATATCCAATAAGTCTCCAAATAAGCCAAAGAGGTTTATGTTATATAAGCCGAGATGAGCTTACATTATATAAGCTAAACCAAACAGCCCTGTGTAAAAAAAGAGAGTGAGTTTGTTGATACTGTCGAAAGAAAAGAAAAAAAACACATGTAGTTATCATTGGTATTGTATTGCTCTTGGTTGACGAAAAAACAAGATTGGATCGAGTATTATGATTTGGATTCGGATGTTAATGGTGTTTTGAAGAATGGTTAAATTGTTTGATTTGTGGTTTACTTGGAGTCAATACACGAATAACTTAGTGAAATCCCCTAGATCAGGTATATATGTCAACACACACATATTGCCAAATTCGTCTACGCAATCGTTGTAAGTTCTTGATATCTATTTTAGTTAACTATTTTTCTTTTGACTTGGGCTGTTAGACATATCCACTTAATTAGTATAAGTTGCAAAAACAAGAATAAGATTGTTCACGAGTAGCCTAAAGCAAATTTAAGAAAAAAAAAAGGTTTTCAAATTTTAGTCATCTGGGAAATTCGAGCCCAACTGTACTACTCCGTCTTTCTAGTAAGCTTCTGCAAAACAAACGTAGTAAAGATTATTAGCTTAATTAAAACAGTTCTATTTAGTTTATTAATTAGTTTAAATTCGCTTTTAAATTTAAAATAGGTTGAATTGCGTCAAAAAAACAAAAAAAATATTTTCTTTAATTTTCAAAAAGTTTTATTATTTTTAATCTTGTCACTTTTAGATTTTAAATTTTACTTTTTAGATTTTGAATTAAGTGTAAAAATTAATTAAAAATATTTTAAAATAGTTTAAAATCTTCAAATCTTTTCTAGAAAATATTATTTTATCATTTTAAAGGTTTAGAAAGTAAGTTTGAAATTTTAGGTCATTATTTTTAATTAATAGATTAGACGCATTTTAGAATTATCGTTATTCGTTTTATGCTTATATTTTGTACTCCTAGCTTGCCTAAAATGTTTCCCATATAATTTTAGGTTTTCTCTTGCCTAATTTATCATCCCCGTAGAAAATAATTAAAAAACAAAATCAAGAACCGATAAACGGATCATACAAGCATCAAATACCAAAATTTGTGCGTCTATTCAATCTACAATTACGCGAGGAAAAAACCCGGGATGATTTGCTTATCACTTTTTTCTAATCGTGATTTTCTTATCAATACTTCCGGATCACATATATATGTGATTTCACATTTCACTTCTTTTTCTAAAGAGTGAACCGTCTAATTACTATATATATATATTTTGCTACGTATCATTTCACTTTGATGTTTGTGATACAATTTGGTTCCAATTATTTTTCTTAACTTGGTTCCAGTGATTGGTTGATGAGTAATTTTGGTTTATGATGTTATCAATGATTGTGGTATGTGGAAAATATTTTGTCCCACATCGCTTGAAACATGAAGTGAAAACATGTTTATAAGGAAATCCTAGTTTCTACCCTACAATATTCATTTGTGGGTTTTCTAGGCCAAAAACGGGTTCGAATCTACTGCTCTTGCGCGCGACCTGCGAACACGAATGCATCTCCAAAAACTGGCTTGGTGATCAGTAACACGCAAGGCTTCCAGATCTTTCAGGCAAGTTTGTTAAGTCCGGCTGTACAACAGCTTTGGACGTTGTACCCTGCGAAACAGACGGCGAATCTGTTTTAAGGGAAGCGTGTTAAACACGTGCCTCGTCTTAGTTTTACTGCTTTCTTCATTACTGTTAATTACTTTCGGACGGTGGTGATTCTGGAGCCAAAGCTCAATCTATAAATATGGTGGCGGAGATTTTGGACGCAACTATGACACAACACCACCTTGACCGGCTGCAATGTTGTTGCAAATGTATGAATACCACGCGCCTAGTAACGTTGTATGAGCACCTATGTATACGACAACTAGCTCAACTATATTAATCAGTTTGTAATTTTGATGTTACTAAATGAAAAGTGCATAAAATTTACTTGTTGGGGTTTACTGGATTGGATTGAACTTAAGCGAAATTTGTTTATGATATTTATTTGACGTTTGTTTGAAATCATGATCAGTAGGTTTTACCATTATTAACCATGTTTAGCTAAGTAAAGCTTTAGATCAAAGAAAGTAGATTAAAATCAACCAAAAAGCTACTTCTGTTGAAAAGCACAAGCTAATTAAATATGCATTTTAGCTTGAGATAATCGATATATTTATTACATGTAGAAGTAACACAAAAAAGTCAGGATGGCTGAGTGGTCTAAGGTGCAAGACTCAAGTTTTGGTCGTCGATGGAGGGTGAGGGTTCAAATCCCACTTCATATATTTAAACTTTTTTTTCTTTTGTTTTAAACTAATTTTGCTGCACCATTTGGACTGACAACTACCATGAAAACGCAAGTCATTACGCGCCGTACCTATATCTCTAAGCTTCTTACACAATAGAACTTACTGTCGAAACACAAATCCTTTGATGAGACATCAAAATATTTTACATAAAACAAGAAAAATAGAAATCTCGTTCAAATTAATGTTTTAACAAAAAAATATACAAAACATAAAACATGTATTTCCTAACTTAACAAACTACAAAACACATCTTTTTCTCTTTTTTTTTCTTAAATGAGAAACAATATCATTTAAACATGTTTTTTTATGTTTTGTGAAAAATAACTCTCTTTTTTCTACAAATATGAAAAAACAATATTAGAAAATTTTAAGAATCGAAAACCTAACCGAATTCCAATTTTAACACCACAAGAATTCCAATTTCAAATTTTTAGTCAAGGCGATTTTAATGATATTATGGTAAGTTTATTTGTACATAAACTTTTATCTTTTATTAGATTAGCATAACAATTATATTATTTTGCTTATGCCATTTACGTTATTTTATTTTTATTTAAATAATTTTTTATTATTTAATAAAAATAAAATAACGTATATGAAATAAACAAAATATTAAAATTGTTGAATACTAATTGTGATAAAGTATAGATACAATATATAATAATAATAATGTATACAAAATACTCATAATATGTTGCTCACTCTGACCTTCCAATTTATAATAAGGTATTCAATGTAAACTTTGTTGCACGAGCCGATGTGGGATAAAAATCCTTTCTTTTCCCTTCATTGTGTTTTGTTCAGAAAAAAAACACAAATTTTCTTGCAAAGTTTCTTATCAGGAGGGTGATTGAGGAGCTGATAACCGCTCATAATGCTTGTGTCGTTTAACACAAAAGGGTAGCCTACAAAATCAGACGGGGGACATTATGGATGCAACTATGATGCAGCACCACCTTCGGCGGCTGCAATGTTGTTAGAAATGTATAGCTACCACATGCTTAGTGACGTTGAAACGAGCACCTATAACACAACTAGCTCAACTCTATTAACCACTTTGTGATTTGGGTAGTAATGATGTGAAAACAGCAGATGAACACCATAGAGTTTAATATATACAACATGGAATACAAAATTAAAGACTTTACGTAGACATAAATGGTAGATAAAAAATAAAAATTCAAGCACATCGACGAATTTTAAATATATGTTTTTAAACTCGCTACTTATAGACTTTAAATCAGACCATTAAACGCTTTATTTTACAATGCAAACCACCAAGATGCCGGAAAACTTAGGGACAGTGATGGTGGCAGTTGACGGTAGTGAAGAGAGCATGAAGGCGTTACACTGGGCACGTGAGAACATGAAGCTAAGATCAGATGGATCATTGTTTATTATTCATGTTCAGGCTCCACCTTCCGTTGCTGATGGCCTTAATTCTGGCGCTATTCCCTTTGGTGGTCCTAGTTAAGTCTCTTGTCACTTTTCAGATACTTTTTATTAATGGAATTTTGTATGTGATGAACTGATGAGATGATTAGGTGAAGTGGAGGTACCTCCATTTACGCAGGTGATAGAGGCACATCCAGAGGAAGATCACTGAGACTATTAGCTATGGAGATTTGAGCAAATAAGAATGGAACTAGTTTCTTATATTTATTTGTTGATTATGATCTCTAGTGTAGGTTAAGTTATATGTTTGCGTTAGGTTGCATGAAATGGTATCTTTAGTATCATCAGGTAATTCATGATGTGCCAAATTGGACAATTAGTGAGAATCTATATGTGTGGCTGATGATACATGAAGTTGTTTAGTAACCTTCTAAATTTGCGCAGATAAGATTGTTAGGCTTCACAACGTTACTTGTTAACTGCAGATGTGATACTATAGAGCTAGATGGCATAGGTTCACTTTGTATTCCTGGGTCAATTTCGTCCTTAATACTTAGCTTATCTGTGTTGATAAATGGTGATGATGCTTATATGAAATTTGTATTAAGGGTGACTACTACATTAGGATGGTTGCGAGCTAGTCGGAGTTGTACGTTAAGTTTCATACTAGCATTAGTCAAATTAGTACTCGCTGTGCACATAATCTAGACATTCGTTGTGATTCGAAGGGTATACTTAGAGACGTGTATTACATATGATATCAGACAGAGGCCAAGACATTAATAGCATTGTATTCGACTTTCGTGATGAAATATATCGCCATATTCCATACATTGACGTTCTGCTACTTTTAGGAACCCTCCTGCTCCTCGATTAATAACTACGGTAATTACCTACAAATTTGTATATTAAACTTAAAAACAGCCGAACCATCTCTTCCATGTTACTACTACAAAATTCGTCTTTGGGCTTTCAGAACAACACAAGCCCGTTTCATTTTTTCATTCAGTAACATACAGGCCCCCTTTGTTATTTACAACGGAATGAAACGATGGGATAAGGTTTCATGATACACAACCAGCCACATCTTATCCCAAAACCTCCAAAAAATCTAAATCTCCCCACTTTTTTTCCAATTTCAGCTACAAACGAAAGGTGATGGTCTAATTTATGACACACCCATGTGATTTCTGAAGATCATTAAATCCTTTGGTACCAAACAAAATCCAAAGGTTGATATGAAGTCAACACTATAAGCCAAAAACCAAAACATCATGCATGACGTTTTTGAAGACTCATTGCTTATATAAAGAGAAGCAATGAAGAGAAGACCATGTAGGGTTTTAGGGTTCTTGTTTATTTTGTCAATTAAACTTCTGTTTTTTATTTCATTAAAAAAATCTTTTTTAACAGTTTGCATTATTAATGCAATTGAAGTTTATTATTTAACGTTTGTTAAAGTGTTGAGATTCATGTTTAATCTTTTTTTTTATTTGAAAAAGAAAAATAAAAAGGCTCCATAGTTGTTTTTGTTTCCTGTGTGACGAAATCAACTATTTTGTTACTACTTAATCCGAAAAACAAAAGAGATTGTTTTTTTTAATCTTTCAGTTTTTGGTACTGTACTGAGTTCTTTGGTACTGTGGGGGTGTTTGGTTTGGCTTATAAATAACCCATTTCGGCTTATATAATATAAGCTATATTTTTGTGGCTTATTTGGAGACTTATGGGCTTATATAAGTTTATTATATCATGATAAATATATATAAACTTTTAAGTCTCGAAATAACCCACAAAACTAGAGATTATGTTATATAAGCCAAAATTAAGCTTATATTTCATAAACCTCAAATTTTAAGCTTATTTGGAGATTTATGGGCTTATATAAGTTTATTATATCATAAGAAATTTATATATCCAATAAGTCTCCAAATAAGCCAAAGAGGTTTATGTTATATAAGCCGAGATGAGCTTACATTATATAAGCTAAACCAAACAGCCCTGTGTAAAAAAAGAGAGTGAGTTTGTTGATACTGTCGAAAGAAAAGAAAAAAAACACATGTAGTTATCATTGGTATTGTATTGCTCTTGGTTGACGAAAAAACAAGATTGGATCGAGTATTATGATTTGGATTCGGATGTTAATGGTGTTTTGAAGAATGGTTAAATTGTTTGATTTGTGGTTTACTTGGAGTCAATACACGAATAACTTAGTGAAATCCCCTATATGTCAACACACACATATTGCCAAATTCGTCTACGCAATCGTTGTAAGTTCTTGATATCTATTTTAGTTAACTATTTTTCTTTTGACTTGGGCTGTTAGACATATCCACTTAATTAGTATAAGTTGCAAAAACAAGAATAAGATTGTTCACGAGTAGCCTAAAGCAAATTTAAGAAAAAAAAAAGGTTTTCAAATTTTAGTCATCTGGGAAATTCGAGCCCAACTGTACTACTCCGTCTTTCTAGTAAGCTTCTGCAAAACAAACGTAGTAAAGATTATTAGCTTAATTAAAACAGTTCTATTTAGTTTATTAATTAGTTTAAATTCGCTTTTAAATTTAAAATAGGTTGAATTGCGTCAAAAAAACAAAAAAAATATTTTCTTTAATTTTCAAAAAGTTTTATTATTTTTAATCTTGTCACTTTTAGATTTTAAATTTTACTTTTTAGATTTTGAATTAAGTGTAAAAATTAATTAAAAATATTTTAAAATAGTTTAAAATCTTCAAATCTTTTCTAGAAAATATTATTTTATCATTTTAAAGGTTTAGAAAGTAAGTTTGAAATTTTAGGTCATTATTTTTAATTAATAGATTAGACGCATTTTAGAATTATCGTTATTCGTTTTATGCTTATATTTTGTACTCCTAGCTTGCCTAAAATGTTTCCCATATAATTTTAGGTTTTCTCTTGCCTAATTTATCATCCCCGTAGAAAATAATTAAAAAACAAAATCAAGAACCGATAAACGGATCATACAAGCATCAAATACCAAAATTTGTGCGTCTATTCAATCTACAATTACGCGAGGAAAAAACCCGGGATGATTTGCTTATCACTTTTTTCTAATCGTGATTTTCTTATCAATACTTCCGGATCACATATATATGTGATTTCACATTTCACTTCTTTTTCTAAAGAGTGAACCGTCTAATTACTATATATATATATTTTGCTACGTATCATTTCACTTTGATGTTTGTGATACAATTTGGTTCCAATTATTTTTCTTAACTTGGTTCCAGTGATTGGTTGATGAGTAATTTTGGTTTATGATGTTATCAATGATTGTGGTATGTGGATGATGATTTTGGTAGTAGGAGCTCTTTTTTCATAAACTTAAAATAGCTTAAAAATTATATAGTACCAGTAGTGAGCATTCGGGCTGTATAGTCAATTTGTCTAAATCCTGAAAAAATATGTTAACCGTTCAACGCCACCAAGTTCTTGACTCTATATATGGTATGCAATAGCTAGAGTCAAGCTCTAAACATGCGGCTGAGAAAATATAGATGCATTCTGTAACAATACTGAGTTGATCATAGATATGTACTTCAAGATGGATGGCACTCCTTATGGGAGGCTTTCTTTCATTGATTTTGTCTATCTTCATATTAATGAGATAATACCTAGGTTGAGGCATGACTGTGTGCGCCTCTTTCTATATCCAATAGAGAAAGTCTTCAATTTAAAATAAAGTAAGTATTTTGCAACATTCCTAAGAAAACGGAATATGGTGAACTACTTTTTTTTGAACTCTTTCTCTGTTGGATATAAAAAGAGTCGGGCATATCCATGCCTCCTCCCCTGTATCATCTCATTAATAAGATAGATAAATTCTACAAAAAAGGGCTCCCATAACGAGTGCCATCCAACTTGAAGTACAAATATATGACCAACTCAGTATTGTCGGCGAAGCGAATACATCTATTTTTCTCAGCCGTGTGTTTGGAGCTCGACTCTAGCTGTGCATACCATTTGTAGAGCTGAGAACTTGGTGACATAGAACGGTAAACATATTTTTTTCAAGGTGTAGACACATCGACTATAAATCGTGAATGCTCACTACTGCTGCTATATAATTTTTAAGCTTATAAAAAATGAGCTCCTACTACCAAAATCACCATCCACAATCATTCATAACATCATAAACCAAAATTACTCATCAACCAATCATTGAAACCAAGTTAAAAAAATAACTGGAACCAAATTATATCACAAACATCAAAGTGAAACTACAAATCGTCTTTTGAATATTCAATAATCAATACCCTAAGAAAAAAACTATCCCTTCATCCTTCGAATCTATCACAAGAATTCACTTTCATGAACCATAAACTTCATACCGAAACACTATCATCGAATCCCAAAGTCACTTCGAATCAGAACTTGAACATATCAAAACCAAATCTAAATTATTTTTGAATCACACCCAAGAATCATCAAACCCAACGTCAAATACAGCAAGAAAAACTTAACCAAATCTTTGTTACACTAAAATGAGTTTAATCAAAATGAGTGTAACCAAACATTATGTGATTTATTATATTACACTAAAATGAGTTTTACCAAACACTATGCCGTTTATGGATTAAGGAGCCATTCAGCACATAACATATTCTGAAAAACTTTTATTTGATGTTATTGATGTTGCGTATTTGAATATTTGTGTAGCTCATCCTAATGGGACTTTGGAATATGTGAAAAAAATTGGGTGTTTTAAAATTAATAATCTGATTATCAAAGATGTGTTGGTTGTTCTTGGGTATAAAGTTATTCTATTATCTGTTCAAAAACTATCTAAGGATAATAAAGTTAATATGATTTTTAATGAACCTAAATATGTTATTCAGGGTTTAACTCAAAAGGTCCTGATGGTCCTGATGGGGTCTGGTAGTGAAAAAGTTGGGTTATACTTTCTTGATGAAGGTAGGCCTGTGTTGAATAAAAACATTAGATGTTGTCATATATCTAGTTCAATTTGGCATAATATGTTAGGACATCCTACTGATCAAGTATTGGATGTTCTTAGAAAAGATAATAAAGATATTAAAATTAATGGTATTAAACCTTGTGATGTATGTCATAAGGCTAAACTGACTAGGGAGTCCTTTTATTTAAGTGACCGTAAGACTAAACAACTTGGTGATATTGTTCATCTTGATGTTTGAGGTTCTTATAAAGTTACCAGCAGGGAAGGTTATAGATTTTTTCTTACTATGCTTGATGATTATACCAGATCTATTTAGGTGTTTTTGTCAAAGAATAAAAGTGAAGTTTTTGATTATATTCAAAGTTTTGTTAAATTCTTAATAATCAGTTTGATAAAAGGGTTGATGTTTTTAGAAGTGATAATGGAACATAATTTGTTAATCATAAGGTTGCTGATTTTGTTAAAAATAATTGTATTTTTCATCAGACTACTTGTGCTTATACACCTCAACATAATGGTATTGCAGAAAGAAAACATAGGCATTTAATTAATACATCTAGAGCCCTCACGTTTCAGGGTGGCATACCATTAAACATGTGGCCTGAATGTGTGCTAACTGCTACTTATTCGATTAACAGGTTACCTACTGTTGTGTTGTCTGGTAAAAGTCCTTATGAAATGGTTTATAAGTCTAAACCTAGTATTCTTCATTTAAAAGTATTTAGTTGTTTGTGTTTTTCTACTATGTTAATATTTCTGATAAGCTTGAGTCTAGGTCTGAAAAGTGTATTTTAGTTGGTTATGCTTATGATAAGAAGGGATATAAACTGTTTAGTTTGGAAAATAAAAATTTTATGTTTTAAAGAGATGTCAAGTTTTATGACAAACAGTTTTTATAAGATAAACATAAGACTTTCAAACTATAAAATCAGTTTTATTAAGACTTAACCAGGTTACTCGGGACTTAGTTTCTTCCGCTGTTATTATGTTATATGCTTATCCTATTCATGCTTTATTGTACATCCGTGCACTGAGCGTATTGCTCAACCGTTTTCCTTTTCTATGTTCCCAAAACGGCAGGTACTCAGAGACGCTCGTAGATATTAAGAGTACGTGCATATGGACTGGAAGCTGTCTAGCCTTCTTTACATTATGCATTTCTTTTCTTTATGATACTTATGCTTTGGACATTGTTTCGTCCTTATTCCTTACTATACTATGTTTGTGTGTGATGAGCTTTACTTTTGGACTACCGATGTTTGATTCCGGTATTTTCCTTTATATGGTCAAGTAATGTTTAGACATTTTACCTTGTATGCTTTGATGACACGCCATAATTACTGTGATATTTCCATTTCCAAAATGGGGTGTTACAATTATGGTATCAGAGCCAAGGCTTCGACATGTAGGCTCTCAAATATGACCTGTGATTAGTGGGTAGTCACTACGGTCTTCCTAGAACTGACAGTTGTTTTTAGGCATTCATCATTTTTAAGCATACATATACATGTCATTGTTACAGGGTTTTTGACTAAGTAATGGTTGGTACAGGACTGGCCCTATTTAGTCGCATGTGTTTTATCGAAACTTTTAGATTTGGGACCGACCCATAGGCGTCCCCTCGATATGTTTGTTGATGCAAAAGTTGGTTGATCCTTGCTAGACCCGAATTAGGCTTAATTCGGGTTGGCTGGGCACCGGCTCCTGCACCAAGTGAATCGTTTGGTTGGGATCCTGCACACTAAACAGCACGCGTTAGGCTTACCGTGGGAATGTTTCCCACGATTAGACTCCGGCGTGAGGGTAAGTAATCGATTTAGGGTTTATGTGAGTTTAGAGTACAAGTCGTAATACCTTTGTGGAACCCTTGGGGGTTCCTTTTATAGGCAGTGAAACCCTAGTGGGCTTTCACTGATGCTTCGGCCCCAAGGAAGAGATAAGCACCAGAATTAGAATGATTGTCATCTTCTAATTCTGGTAGTAAATATCCTCTCTTATTGGGATAAACATATTCCTAGACAGAATATTATTCTGTCTAACCCTATGTCGGCCATGTCGGCCGTACCGGGCCGTGGGCCGCACACATGTGTGCGGTTACTGTTCATCCAAGCCCATAAGCCTGACTGACATTATTCCACCCACCTGTGATGGGCCGGATACGGGTAGTACCCATGGGCCGGGTCCATGACCCGGCTGGGGACTATACGTCATCATGTCCCCCCAGTCTAGTTGTTACAACCGTAGGTGGAACCTCTAGACTACAAAGATGCTCCCGGACGTACCAAGGAACCCATAGCAAATGACAAATTGTCCAAGAATTTATGTTGGCCGCACGTGGCAACCTGGCTTAAGAAGTTATCTTATCACTACTTCAGCCGTATATAGCAACCGAGACAAATTAAATATATCATTAAATGTCAAGTCTTACGTAAGAGCCGCATAACCCGACATGAACAACTGTTCATCTGACTTCTTTGACTGACAAAAGTGCAGACAGTCAGAACCTTGAGCAGTGCAAACGTGTGGATCAGATATGACCCATGGGTCCCACCTGACGTTTCACTTGCCACTTACCCCCTAGCCACACGATTAAGAATAGTGGCAGACACGTGTCACACATCCAACAGGCTGTGACCCATGAGGCAACCCTATAAATAAGCCACCCCCACGGCTGTGTGAAACACACAGTTTATAACACCACGTCCTTACACTCTTTTTTAGTAATGGCTCATAGAAACAGCCCTACCATTGGATCCGTGCTAAATGTCATGACCCAAGACCAATTAAACCATTTTTGTACAAATTATTTCATCCCTACCAACCTACACCCCTCACTTCCTGGCGCCGGAGACCTCATAACTGAGGCTCCAGCGGGTAAGATAGGCCTGTATACTCGCCTTTTTGATGTCGCTAATTACCGCATCCCTTTCACCCACTTTCTCGTAGATCTGCTAGGATATTATGATGTACACATTAGTCAGCTCCACTGCATAGGTGCCTGTAAGATTAGCCAATTCGAGATTCTTTGCCGTGCTAGGAGAATCCCCCCAACCGTAGAGTTATTTAGGTTATTTTATACCCCCAACTTAGTGAACGGTTGGGTATCTTTCAAGAAACGAGCCTCCAACAGTCCCCAATCACACAACAAACCAATGGATTCACTGAAAAACTGGTATGATCACTACTTTTTCATTGACGCAGCGGTATGGCCGGGTGATTATATCATTAGAACTAGGATTCCGCACGACCCCAAGCCGCACACAAGTACATACAATCCTCGTCACTCCCAAGAGTTAGATCTAAATAGGACTGGATTCCACAGAAACCTTCCCGAATCATTCCTATGCTTGCTAGGAATTAGCCGAAACTACTTTGGTCCTTCCAATAGGTATCCCGTTTTTTGGAGAAGGCAGGGCGAAGGTAGGCTAACATCCGTACGCAAAAAATGCATACAATTATTTGATAAATAGCTAACATATGTTGTTTTGTGCTGGACAGAAATGAACTTTTTTGGACTGTTGCGCCAGGGCGATCCAAGGCTTGTGCCGGAAGGTCTCCGTCCTCTCCGTGAAAATGAACATCCCCTTCTTGAGCACACCCGACCCGTGACGGTTGCTTTGGAAGCCGTGCCTGATCCCCATTCTGACGAGGAGGAGCATGGAGACAACGGCGATGGTGATAACCAGATAAATGAAGGAGGAGCCGGGCCCTCCTCGCCTCATAGGGAACAACAGGGGGACAATATTGAACTAACCACCTCCAGCATTCGCCGACTGATGGGCGATGATGATGATGAAGTACAACAACATGTCAACCTGGAAGAAGAGGAGGAAGAGGAAGTCGAGGAGGAGATCGTCGAAGCAACAACGCAGCCCGTCGCCAGACGTACCCGAAAAAGAAGCAACCGTGCGAGAGGGACCGCCTCAGTCGAGATTGGCGAACACAATGCTCCTGCCAAGAGACTTCGAGAAGACCACCCCTTGTATCAATCTGTAGGGAGTGCCACCCAGGGTTCCGAGGCTAACCGGGCCGCTCATGTCGATCCCGTCACTCAGATTGCCCCAACCGCCTCCGAAGTAGCAAGAAACAATATGTAAGATTCCATCTTAATATGCAAGAATGACAAGTTTCCTTGTAGGCAATACTTAATATATTTCGTAATACTTTTTTCACAGGGACAACCAGACTGGTGCCGCGCCTCCTTTTGACACCCAAGTGGGTAAGGGGAAAGGAAAAGCAATGGAAGAAAACCCCACGGCCCCCACAAGGTCCGGCCCTGTATTTGAAGACGGTTCACCCATAGCCTCTCAAGACTTCCCCACGTTCGGCGCCCCTCAACCTTTCAACCCAGTATGGAATATTACCACGGCGTCACGACTGAGGAACGCTGATGAGTGCCGATAGTACCTCAACAACTGCATACCACCGAGCTTGGTGCAAGAGGTAAACTCGCTTAGTCATGCAGACTTGGCGGATGAGTACAATGGCACTCTGGTACACCAAATGGCGATGGGAACCTCGATGAGGGTTAGGTTTGAAGCTGCGCTCGGGCATGTTGACTCTCTCAAGAGGAAAGTTGGACGGAGGGAGAAAATGATTGAAGAGAATGAGGCTCAGATTGCTGACCTCCAATCCCAACTGGTCAATGCCGAGGCGACCATTAAAAAACAATCAGCCCGCGCGAATGAATACGACCAGCAAGTATCCAACCTTGAGTCCCAACTAGATGTTGCAACCACCAAGGTACATATCCGTGTCGCGCCACCCATATTACAAAAGGAATGTGCTAACACGTTTTTTCCTTACAGGTAGCCACGGCAGAAGCTTCTGCCCATTCGTACTCCAGCCAAGTAGACGTGCTTAACCAGAAACTAGAGGACGCGCTCCTAGCCGTCCAAAACATGGAAAAACTTCAAACAGACCTTGCTGATAAGAGGGCCGTTATCCAAGAACTGAAAGAGGCAGTTGCCCAAAAAGAGTTGATGATTGATGCCCTCACTGCTGAGCGTGACAATGTATTATGCCCCTAACTGCTAACAGCCATTGCCGGCCGTAGGTGGATGGTTGGGCATGGAGCACGCCTAGCCGTCATGAAGGTGCTAGAGGCCCCGGACTTTGTACAACAATTCGCCAACCTTGTGTCTGATGGTATTGACCACGGACGACACGAGGGAATGGTTGAGGCCGCTGAGCTGATCACGAAGGGGGGAGACATCGCCCATCATGCCTTCTTTAAACCTGAAGCTGCTAGCAAGATGACTGCCTCTATGGCCGCGATGCGAGATCTACACTACCCATTCCTGGACGAGCTAGAGGCCACCAAAGATGCTCCAAATATTGAAATTATGGAAAAGCACAGTCTTAACGCGTCTTCCAGTGCTTCCTTTACTCCATCCCCCAGCCACCTGACACTTCCCATACACGAGGACGTAACCAGAATCGTGCTTGCCGAAGAACCCTTATGTGTGGTGCTGGAGAGGACTGCGGCTCAGGCCCAGAAGCGGAAGGAAAGTGATGAATGGTTATCGTGTCTGGTCGAAGAGCAAGTAGAAATGGGTAAGTTTTTCCCCGCTATGTAAGATGTTCCTACTTAAGATCCCTTTCAGATACTTTTGGTTTGTAACCCTTAGAATATTTATTGTTCCTATTCGTCCGTGCATGTACACGGCTAACAACATTTGTGTTTTGTATATAAGTCCGTGAGTGACCACGGCAATTTTGATATTTTGGAAACTTGCGTGTTTCTACTTGTGTTTAAATATTGTAGCACAATACTACATGATATATCACGTCTTACACACAAAGAAAGAAAATACATACAAGTCTATAATTTACTAGACATGCGACGTGCGCCTTTGCTATGCGGAGCACCGTGTGGCTACAGCATATGAAACTTACTCCAACGTCTTGTGAGTAAGGTGTCTAGTAAGGACACATGGTCCGTGCGGCTAGGGTTGCATCCCTCTTACGCGGCAAGTTGAATTAGTAGGTTCACTTAATCCTCTTACCCCGCCTGGAGGCGTATAGTACATGTACAGTAATTTTGGAAGAATGCATATGAATAAAACATAACATATTATAATATAAGTAAAATTCATACAACTAACAAAAAACTCTAAAAAATGATTTGCACGAAACAAGCCGTGGAGCTAGCTAGGCACCACGGCATTTTATTAGAACGTTTACACTTTTGTTTGAACAATAATGACAAGTCCTAAAAAAGTAAGGAAGGAATCTAAACAAATAATAAGAACAAAACAGATAAAACAGCATGGTTCTTTATTAGGGCCGCATATAGCGAAGTACCCATGCGGAAGCCGTAGCTTTCAGAGATAGCACCTTTTGAGATTGGAAATATTCCATGTGCGCTCTAGGTCGCGGCCGTCCATGTCACGTATCTTGTACGCGCCTCGCCCCAAGACTTCAGTGACTTCATACGGTCCTTCCCACTTGGGGCCCAGCTTCCATGTGTTCTCCGCTCGACTTGCTTCGTTAGCACGATAGACGTAGTCTCCCGGCCGAAAGGAAACACCCTTGACCTTGGCGTCATAATAAGCCTTCATCTTAGCCTTGGACTTAGCCTCATTGATGGCTGCTATTTCCCTTTTTTCTTCCAACAAATCCAGGTTTATTCGTAACTATTCGTCGTTCGTGACGACGTTAACCTCCGTTGTGCGGATGGTAGGCATTCCTATTCTGCTGGAATAACAGCTTCAGTTCCGTAGGCCAATGCGAATGGAGTATCCCCGTTGGCCGTTTTGATCATAGTTCTATGCGCCCATAACACATGTGATAACTCATCGACCCATTTGCCATTTTGTTCATCCAGACGCGCCTTGATGCCATTCCCCAAGCTTCTATTTGCTCGTTCGACAAGGCCGTTTGTTTGTGGATGCTTAACAGATGCGAAGCGTCGTTTGATGTTTAATGATGCACACCAATCTTTGAATGGGTTGTCCGTGAACTGCTTGCCATTGTCCGAGATGATCTCTCCTGGGAGACCAAAACGGCACACAATGTGTTCCCACACAAACTTCTTGACCTGCTTGCCTGTGATAGACTTAACTGCCTTGGCTTCTATCCATCGTGTGAAGTAGTCCATTGCAACAATCAAGAATTTAACCCCCCCCCCCCCCCCCCCGCAGCTACAGGAAATGGTCCTGCAATGTCAATTCCCCACTTATAAAATGGCCATGGGGACGTGATAGGTGTAAGCTCCTGCTGCGGGTGCCGCGGTACTGGCCTATGCACTTGGCAATCATTGCACTTGCGAATCATATCGCGCGCGTCTCTGTGCATGGTGGGCCAATAATAACCTGTTCGTAAGGCTCTAGCCACCACGGATCGCGGGCCTGCATGCATGCCGCACAACCCTTCATGTATGTCACTGATGACGTAAGCTGCCTGGCGTGGTCCAACACACCGCAACCACGGCTGCAAGAAAGAGCGCTTGTAAAGGATGCCTTCTCGAAGTTCAAAATGTTGCGACTTCCTTTTAATGCGCCTTGCTGCTTTTTCCTCGTCTGGAAGGGTTTCATTGGTCAAATAGTTGATGATTGGGGTCATCCACGTAGGTCCCTCCTCCTCAACTATAGCGGCTACCTCCCCTTCCGTTATAGATTTCTCCTTGAGTATTTCCACCAAAATTTGTTTAGACAAGTGAGCGAAGCTCGTGGATGCGATCTTGCTAAGAGCGTCCGCTTTTGTTGTTCTCGCCTCTTGGCACCTGCTTGATGGAAAACTTACTGAAAGTCGCGATTAACGACTTGACTTTTTCCAAGTACCTGACCATGTTGTCCTCCTTAGCCACATACCCACCTAGAATATGGTTCGCGACAAGCCGTGAGTCCACGTAGGCCTCAAGGTTGCGGACTCCCATTCTAGCGGCGATTTTTAAACCCGCAATTAATGCTTCATATTCCGCTTCGTTGTTGGTGGCCGTGAACTCAAAACGGAGGGCGTACGTGAATTCCATACCTTCTGGATTCGTGAGGATGAGACCTGCCCCGGACCCGTCTGTACACGAGGATCCGTCCGTGAATAGAACCCAAGGTTCCGTTGGGATCTCGTCTTGCTTAATAATTGGTCCTTCTTCATCCGGCTTCTCGATCAGAAAATCTGCCAAGATCTGGCCTTTAACAGCCGTCCTTGGTCTGTAAGATATATTATGCCCCCCCCCAATAGGATGCTCCATTTTTCTAGCCTCCCTGCCACATCCGGTCTAGAAATAACCTGCTTGATTGGCCGATCCGTAATAACCACAATTGGGTGCGCCTGAAAGTACCGGCGCAACCGCTTTGTAGCGAATACTAGTGCTAACACCAATTTTTCCATGGAGGAATAATTCAACTCCGCCCCTTGTAGTGTCCTACTTATAAAGTAGACCGGAGTTTGTATTGTATCTCTATCCGTCATAAGTACCGCGCTTATTGCGCCATGAGTAGCTGAGAGATATATAATGAGTTCCTCCTTTGGCCGGGGAGCTACTAGCATAGGGAGAGATGCGAGATGCTGCTTGAGTTGGACGAAAGCTTCCTCGGCTTCCTTCGTCCAGCGGAAGTCTCCCTTTCTAATACACTTCTTGAGTGTCTTAAATAGAGGTAATGACTTCTCTGCGGATTTAGATAGGAATCTATTCAGCCCGGCTAACTTCCCATTCAGGGACTGCACCTCCTTCCGAGTCTGAGGGGACGGTAGTCGTATCACTGCATCCGTCTTCTCTGGACAAGGTTTGATGCCGTTTGGGTCAATCAAATATCCCAGGAACATTCCCTCAGTTGCTCCAAACGTACATTTCTTTGGATTTAACTTCATGTTAATCCTTCTCAGCGTGTCGAATGTCTCTTGGACATCCCGGAGAAGTGCTGTGACAAATCTAACATTTTCAGGTAGTTAAATATTTTCTCGTATAATATTTTGAAACTTATTTTTGTGTTGGTTGACGAACTCACAATTTACGGATTTAAATTTGGGCTTACGTGCATAATTTGGCGTCTTTTACGACTAAACCGGAAACCTTAGGATTACGTATTTACGTTTTTGAACTCCGTTTTTTATGAGACAATTTTTATTGGATTCGTTTTGTGACGGTGATTCATAATTTATAAAAACATTTTTCGTAAAACGACCCGAGGGCACGCAAATCGAGAAAACTAGAATCGAGAAATACCCGTAAACTAGTGAGATGGGACAAAACACTTTGCCCCATCCCACTAGCTTACATGGGACGGCCAAAAACACCTCACCACCATTAGGTGGCACAAACTTAACTTGTTTATAACAAGTGTAAGCTTTAGCTTACACTTTAAGCTAAGCCTTCCACCACTTAACAAAACCATCAAATGGTTTTCACTTAACCATTTCTTACATGCAATTTACTCTCAAAATTCTCTCAACTTTCATCTATGTGCCGTCCCATATCAAGACACAAACACCATTTTTGATCTCTTCCAACTACAAACCACATGTTTACTAGTCCTATTAAGGTGTTTCCTTGAAACCTTGATCATTTGATGGCCATATAACCAACTTTGGAGGTGATTTTCTTGTGTCCTAGGGCTGATTTTCCAACATATGATCTTGCTATTTGATGGTCTTGGAGATACTTGTTGTGTTCATCAAGTTCTTGCCTTCCTAAAACAAGAAATCCACTTGGATTGGTAAAGAAGATCATCCTCTACATTTTTCTCTTATTATTTTGTAAAGAACAAATGTATTTTCTTTCATTTTGTATATGTATATGATGTATATATGATGATAAAAATGTTGTGTGGGGATCAAGTGTTGATAAACATGCTTAAAAATGATGATAACCATAAGAAATGAAGCTAAAATCATGTCTAATTAGTTGGCTGTATAAAAACAGTAGATAACTAAATGAAGAACTGATAAAAATGCATGGTTTGATCTATTTACAGTAAAGTAGATGATGTTATACACATGTGAGAGTTGGCCATGCAATGGAATCAAAATAATGAGTGAGATATGATCAAAACAAGTTAGGTGGTACAATCTGAATAAGCAGTTTTGTAGGGACTGTTAAGGCAACTTAAGCTTAAAATGGGCAGTAGCTATAACTAAGTTATATTTAGCACATATTATGAAGAAGTTGTCATTTAAAAATGAGCTTCTAAGTCATTGTAGAACTCTAGATATGATAAAAATGGTGAATGTGAAGTTAAAAATCAGATTTTGGAAATAATGTTTATTATTATTATATAAGCACTCACTTTATAATTTATAAAATGTAAAGTATAAACCCACTAACTTATAAAACTTATTTATATAAATATATAAAAGGTTAATTAAATGGGTAAAATATATAAATGGTGGTAAAAGTAATATTTATAAGTAATAAAAACTATAAACTTGATTTTTACGACTTTTTCGGCTATCGCCGTGAAATTAACGTTTTTCATCAAATAAAACTTAGACGACCAAACCCGTCTAATGTAAAGTTTATAAAAGTTATATACTGATGTATAAGTAACTAAGACAAGTAAAAACCGATAAAACCCGAACTATAAGAATTAAGGACATTTACGAGCTAACTAAACCTATTAGACTAATAATTGGACTTAATAAGATAAATACTTGTAAAAAGAATTATTTGGGCTTAACCCAATAGGGCCCAACATGAAAAGTATATATACTGATCATATAAGTATATAATGGGTAAAAACAAGTAAAAGAACTTATAAAAGACTTAATGAACTTAAAATAGGTAAAATCGGTAAAGCTAGTGAACTAGTAAGACGATACTAAAACGTAAACACTAAAATGAGTAAATGAGGATTTATAAACCCACTTGATCATCATCATATGTACAATAATCATATATATGTATATTGTTATTTTGATAAAAGTCATTGGACCGAGTCTAAGACCGATTATTATTTATATAGGTTTCCGTGACCGAAGCACGCCCGTAGCCGATAATCCGCCTCTCATTAACAACGTGAGTTCATAGCCTCGCACTCTTTTAAATGTTTTATAAAATGATTTGTAAACCCGCGAGGGAGATAACATGCTAGATTTTTATAAAAATAGAACACAAGTAGTCCCGATTATATGCTAAATGAGATGGACCCGAATGATGCTATGACCCTATATTCAAGACTAAAAGGATTATTAGTAGTTAGGTTATGTCACTTAAAGTCCCATTAGCATGAATTGTGAACTACCGGGTTTTGGTAGACGCTTATGCATTTGATAGTACTATTTGGGGACGATCACCCCAGTTCGCGCCTTGACGGTTGATCCCCGTCGTACCACATTGATTGGTAAGCGAATTTATGTATGAGAAGATTCCATAGCGTGATTTTTGTGACGACACGCTAACTTAGATGGGCAAATTGTTTGTCGGGTTCGCGGCCCGCTGTTTTCACAGTAAGGTAACAATGTCATGCGGCTAATAATAATCCTACAACCTAATCTAAATAAGAATGTATCCTATATATGATAACGACGCTATTACGATGAATATATTACCTATCATGGTAATATAGAGACTACGGTCTCATGGACGGTTTCAGATGTATGCTTGAGATATATTGCCTGACTAGCAATATGTGGACTTACTTCCGATATTATACTTGTGTTCTGATTTTAAATGATTGTAAATGATTGTTTTATATAACGGTTTTCATTAAACTCTATGAATTCACTCGGCATTCGCTGATATGATTTTTGCATGTTTTCTATCTCAGGTGCTTGAAGGTAATCCGGATGGAGATCGACTCTGATGGCCCACACTTAATATTAAAAATGTTCATTCGATCTGTGTTTTGTAAACTTAATGACCTGTATAATTTGGGACCTGTTGTACACTTTTAAACCTTTTTATCGAATGAATGTTTGTTAAACCTTGTACAACCATTTTTATGTGTTGTCTATGATTGGAGTTATTGTGCTATCCCGTGACACTCTGAAAGACCCTTCCGTTGTACCGATACGAAAAATGAGAGTGTTACAGTTTGGTACCAGAGCTCTCGTTATAGAGAACAAAGGATTTTAAAAACCAAGGTTTTAAACAAAACTTTTCAAAATCTTTTGACAATGAACATTTGAGAAAATAATTGAAAAATCTTTTGACTATAACGGTGCCAGAGATCTCCGACGTTACCAACAAGCCCTATTGAGAAGATATATATTTTGATATATATAATTTAATTTATATATATGTATATATCGTGATTTCATTATGTAATTGTTTAACTAGTATGTTATCCTAATACGAGATAAATATATATAAATGCAGATTGTAATGGCTGACCCTAATATTCCTGTAGAAAACCATGCTATTCCCGAACCTAATATAGAAGATGATCCTTATTTAGACTTAGTAGATTTTGATATTGATGACGAGGAGGAACCATTTGAGGATCCCGAGCCCGAGTTAGGACTAGGAGATCAGATTGCCCCTCAGGAAGACTTAGTAGAGAATGAGATTGAGAATGTGGGTAATGAGAATGTGGATATTGAGAATGTGGGTAATGAAGACGTGGATAGAATGTTGATATTGAGAATGAGAATGAGATTGGGTTAGATGAGTTAGAGGATGAGATTGACGACGAGGATGTCGAGGAGGATGTAGGTATAGATGTTGAGGTTGATGACGACGAGGAAGCTGAGCTTATATATCCGTATGATGTTCCAGAGGGTGAGCCTTTGCCCCCACCAGTTTGTTTGTCTGATTCCGAGGATGAGTTACCTAGGGATGAGATGTCTGAATCGTCTGAATCTGATTCTGAATCAGAGGAGGATGAGGATGACGATGCACCTGACGGTACCGATGGTATTGCTACTTGTAGACGTGAGATAGGAGAGTCGTCTAGTACTCGAGAGGCTACTCATATTGATGGTCTTGCACCATGGGCCTTGAGACGTGATCTAGACGCTTCCTGTGTGAAGAGTTGTGTGACAGAGGTTGGATTAGGTGTTGTTCAGACTCAGGTTGCTTATTTGGAGTCGAAGGCTAAGGTTGGCGAGAAAGAGCGAGAATTGCTTAGTTTGGATTTGAGTGATGTAGAACGTGGTTTGAATGAGGCATTTAGGAGGTTATCGGTGTTGGAAAGTCGTGAGTTTGCTGAGATGAAGAAAAAGGTGAACACTATGGAGATTCAGTTGAGTGTGGCTCGTGCGATGCGTGAGAAAGCCGAAAAGGAGTTGAATATATCAGTGGGTTGGAACAGCAGATTTTATGCCGACATGGTTGAAAGAGGAGTAATCCGTAAGCGCCCAGCTGAAGATGAGTCTAGTGATCGTCCGGCGAAGATCCAGAAGACGATGGATGATGGACCATCTAGCGGTTCTCAGTAGACCAGTCTGTATTTAGTAGTGACCTTTATATCTTTTGTGTTTGTAGCTTTGACTGAACCGACTTGTTAGTTGTAGACTTGGCACGAATTTTGAGTGTATATAGTGTTAGAACTTGATATGGATGTACTAAGACAATACTTTTGTTTCAGATCGAATGAAATATGTATCTTGTCTTGAATTCCATATTGTGCCTTATTTGTATCTTGATTATGAATTCGATCCATATTATATGAATCCTTTGTTGGATGAATGCTTAATGCTTTGAAATTGTGGAATTATAGAACTATGCCGCCCAAGAAGGCTGTGACTGAGGATGATGTACGTAGGATTATTACGGAACAAGTTACCGCATCTATGACTGAATTTATGGCAAATGCTAGAAATGAAGCTGGCGGTAGTGGAGCTGGCGGTAGTGAAGCTGGCGGTAGTGGAGCTGGCGGTAGTAGAGCTGACGGTAGTGGAGCTGGCGGTAGTGGAATTGGCGGTACTAATGTGAATGTGAATGCTAATAATGTGAATGCTAATGCTGGAGGAAATGTAGGAGGACTTGGAACGAATGCACCTGAAGTTGGTGGCTGTACTTATGTGACGTTCATGAAGTGTGAACCTCTACCTTTTAATGGAACTGAAGGTGCTGTAGGACTATGCCAGTGGATCGAGAAGATTGAATCGGTGTTTAGGATTAGTAAGTGTAAGGAGGAAGATAAGGTGACTTTTGCTATGGCTACTCTTAAAGGTCGTGCGTTGACTTGGTGGAACGGGAGAATTGCTTTCATGGGTCTTGATGCTGCTAATGCTACTCCTTGGGCTGAAATCAAGAAGTGGATGACTTTGGAGTTTTGTCCTCGTAGTGTGATTATTAGGTTAGAACAGGAGTTGATTCATCTGAGAATGAAAGGTGTGGACATTGACAGTTACACGAACCGATTCCATGAGTTGGCCTTGCTATGTCCTCGATTGGTTGAACCCGAAGAGATCCGAATTGAGCAATATGTGAAAGGGTTGACCAGGAATATCCGGGGGGACGTGACATCATCGAAACCACTGACCATTGATGATGCTGTTCGAATGGCTTACCGACTCATTGGACAGATAATTCAGGATAAGGAAGATGAAGCCCGTGTAGGTGAGAAAAGAAAGGGAGACGGTGAGCGTGTAGATAGAGGTGATAATAGGAAGAATTTCAATCGCCGTCAGAACCAGAGAAAGGGGAATGCAAATGCTATTACCAACAATGCACCGCGCAACGATGATAGATGTCCTAAGTGTAGCAACAAGAGGCATCCTGGCGACTGCTGGAAGTGCCGAAATTGCGGAAAGCTTGGACACAAGGTTGAAAGGTGTAAGAAGGGAACGATTTGCTTCAACTGTAATGAAGAAGGTCATAGGAAATCGGAATGCCCCAAGTTGAAAGCGATTGTACCTGGAAGAAACCCCCAGGTTGGTATCTACCAACTTGGCACAATTGAGGTGAAGAAAGAGGATCCGAATGTCGTTACCAGTACGTTTTTACTCAACAATCATTATGCTGTTGCTTTATTCGATTCGGGTGCCGATAGAAGCTTTGTATCCACTAAATTTAGTGCCCTTATTGATATTGAACCTGTTGAGATAAGTACCAGTTACGAGGTGGAATTGGCTGATGGTAAATTAGTGAAAACTAATAAGCTATTAGAAGGATGCTCTCTAAATCTCTTGAACCATTCCTTTCCGATTGATTTGATGTTGATAGAATTAGGTAGTTTCGATGTTATTATTGGTATGGATTGGTTGTCGTTGAATAATGCTACTATTTTATGTGGAGAGAAGAAGGTTAAGATTCCTCTTAGGAATAGAACGTTAGTAATTGATGGTAGTCGAGGTGAATCCCGTTTGAAAATCGTTTCATGTATTAAAGTCCAAAAGTACATCAGGAACGGTTGTGAGTTATTCTTAGCTCAAGTGACCGGGAATGAGTCTAGGGAGAAACGATTGGAAGATGTACCTATTATTTGTGAATTTCCTGAGGTATTTCCTAAAGATTTACCAGGACTTCCACCGATAAGGCAAGTAGAGTTTCGAATCGATTTAATTCCTGGTGCTGCACCGGTGGCACGTGCGCCTTACCGATTAGCCCCTTCTGAATTAAAGGAGTTATCTGAGCAACTTAAGGATTTGTCTGATAAAGGTTTTATTCGACCGAGCTCGTCGCCTTGGGGAGCTCCAGTCTTGTTCGTTAAGAAGAAGGATGGATCTTTTCGTATGTGCATTGATTATAGGGAGCTGAATAAGTTGACAATTAAGAATCGATATCCTTTACCTAGGATTGATGATTTGTTTGATCAACTGCAAGGATCTAGTGTGTATTCTAAGATAGATTTGCGGTCAGGATATCACCAACTTCGCGTCCGTGAAGAAGATATTCCTATAACTGCATTTAGAACTCGTTATGGACACTATGAATTTCAAGTAATGCCATTTGGGTTAACTAACGCACCTGCGGTTTTCATGGATTTAATGAATCAAGTGTGCAAGCCCTACTTGGATAAATTTGTGATTGTGTTTATCGACGATATTCTAATCTATTCTAAGAATGAAGATGAGCATAGAGAACATTTGAGGATTGTTTTGAAGTTGTTGAAGGATGAAGAGTTGTATGCTAAGTTTTCGAAGTGTGATTTCTGGTTGGATTCTGTGCAATTTCTTGGTCATGTGATTAACAGAGATGGAATTCATGTTGATCCTGCAAAGGTTGAAGCTATTAATAATTGGTCTGCACCGACAACGCCAACGGAAGTGCGACAGTTCTTAGGATTAGCTGGCTATTATAGGCGATTCATTAAAGAATTCTCTTTGATAGCTAAACCTTTGACTAAGCTTACTCAGAAGAATAAACCTTTCGTTTGGGGAAGTGATGAAGATGGAGCATTTCAGACATTGAAGCAAAAATTATGTAGTGCGCCAATCTTATCATTACCCGAAGGGAGTGAAGATTTTGTAGTATATTGTGATGCATCTCTTAGAGGTTATGGAGCTGTTTTGATGCAGAGAGAGAAAGTGATAGCTTATGCTTCTAGGCAATTAAGGAAGAATGAGGAGAATTATACTACTCATGATCTTGAGTTAGGAGCTGTGGTCTTTGCTCTTAGGTTGTGGAGACATTATCTGTATGGCACCAAGTGTACGGTATTCACCGATCACAAAAGCCTACAGTATATTCTCGACCAGAAAGAGTTGAACATGAGGCAACGAAGATGGATAGAGTTGTTAAGTGATTATGATTGTGATATAAAGTATCACCCAGGAAAAGCCAATGTTGTTGCTGATGCGTTGAGTAGGAAAGATAGAGAGCCTATCAGGGTGCGTTCTCTAGTCTTGACCGTGCACAATAATTTGCCTGAGCAAATTAGAAATGCGCAAATAGAAGCTTGTAAGAAGGAGAATTTTGTTAATGAAGGGTTCCGAGGAGAAGGAGATCCTTTAGAGGTTAGAGCTGATGGAGTGAAATGTTTAAGAGGTCGTATGTGGATACCTAAGTTTGGAGGCTTAAGAGATTTGATTATGTTAGAATCCCATAAATCTAAGTATTCCATTCATCCGGGATCTGATAAGATGTACCATGATTTGAAGAAGTTGTATTGGTGGCCGAATATGAAAGCTGACATAGCTATGTATGTTCTTCAATGCTTGACTTGTGCTAGAGTCAAAGTTGAACATCAAAAGCCATCAGGACTACTTCAACAACCAAAGATTCCTGAATGGAAGTGGGAGCGAATTACAATGGACTTTATCACCAAGCTTCCTAGAACATCATCTGGAAACAATTCGATTTGGGTTATTGTCGATAGACTGACCAAATCAGCACACTTCATTCCAGTTAAGGAGCAGTTCTCACTGGAAAAGCTGACTCGAATATACCTGGATAATGTCGTATGCAAGCATGGAGTGCCTGTATCGATCATTTCAGATCGAGATCCTAGATTCGCATCAAATTTTTGGAAATCTCTCCAAAGATCTTTGGGAACGAATCTCGATATGAGCACTGCTTATCACCCCCAGACTGATGGGCAGAGTGAAAGGACGATACAAACACTTGAAGATATGTTGAGAGCTTGTGTGTTAGACTTTGGTAAGAATTGGGATAAACATTTGTCGTTAGCAGAGTTTTCGTATAACAATAGTTACCATTCTAGTATTAAGGCTGCACCGTTTGAAGCTTTGTATGGTAGGAAGTGTAGATCTCCTGTATGTTGGAGTGAAGTTGGGGATACCCAGCTCACGGGTCCGGAATTGATCCGGGAGACTACGGAGATGATAGTTCAGATTAAGAAGAGGTTGTTGACTGCCCGTAGTAGACAGAAAAGTTACGCGGATGTGCGGCGGAAGCCAATGGAGTTTGAAGTGGGTGACCGAGTAATGTTGAAAGTATCGCCATGGAAAGGCGTTATAAGATTTGGAAAACGAGGAAAATTGAATCCCCGTTATATTGGACCCTTTAAGATTCTATCTAGAGTAGGTCCGGTGGCTTACAAACTAGAGTTACCCCCAGAACTTCATGGTGTTCACAACACATTCCATGTATCTAATCTGAAGAAATGTCTAGCAGTGAGTGATGAGAAAATTCCGTTAGGTAAGGTTCGAATAGATGGGAAGTTGCATTTTATCGAAGAGCCCGTAGAAGTTATGGACCGTGAGGTAAAGCAACTGAAACAAAGTCGGATACCTATTGTCAAGATCCGATGGAATTCAAAGCATGGACCGGAGTATACTTGGGAACGAGAGGATGAAATGTGGAAGAAATATCCGCACCTCTTCGATTTCAATAAGAAACGGACATCCAAATGAAATGGATCACGAGGACGTTGATCCCTTTTAGGAGGAAAAGCTGTGACAAATCTAACATTTTCAGGTAGTTAAATATTTTCTCGTATAATATTTTGAAACTTATTTTTGTGTTGGTTGACGAACTCACAATTTACGGATTTAAATTTGGGCTTACGTGCATAATTTGGCGTCTTTTACGACTAAACCGGAAACCTTAGGATTACGTATTTACGTTTTTGAACTCCGTTTTTGATGAGACAATTTTTATTGGATTCGTTTTGTGACGGTGATTCATAATTTATAAAAACATTTTTCGTAAAACGACCCGAGGGCACGCAAATCGAGAAAACTAGAATCGAGAAATACCCGTAAACTAGTGAGATGGGACAAAACACTTTGCCCCATCCCACTAGCTTACATGGGACGGCCAAAAACACCTCACCACCATTAGGTGGCACAAACTTAACTTGTTTATAACAAGTGTAAGCTTTAGCTTACACTTTAAGCTAAGCCTTCCACCACTTAACAAAACCATCAAATGGTTTTCACTTAACCATTTCTTACATGCAATTTACTCTCAAAACTCTCTCAACTTTCATCTATGTGCCGTCCCATATCAAGCCACAAACACCATTTTTGATCTCTTCCAACTACAAACCACATGTTTACTAGTCCTATTAAGGTGTTTCCTTGAAACCTTGATCATTTGGTGGCCATATAACCAACTTTGGAGGTGATTTGCTTGTGTCCTAGGGCTGATTTTCCAACATATGATCTTGCTATTTGATGGTCTTGGAGATACTTGTTGTGTTCATCAAGTTCTTGCCTTCCTAAAACAAGAAATCCACTTGGATTGGTAAAGAAGATCATCCTCTACATTTTTCTCTTATTATTTTGTAAAGAACAAATGTATTTTCTTTCATTTTGTATATGTATATGATGTATATATGATGATAAAAATGTTGTGTGGGGATCAAGTGTTGATAAACATGCTTAAAAATGATGATAACCATAAGAAATGAAGCTAAAATCATGTCTAATTAGTTGGCTGTATAAAAACAGTAGATAACTAAATGAAGAACTGATAAAAATGCATGGTTTGATCTATTTACAGTAAAGTAGATGATGTTATACACATGTGAGAGTTGGCCACACAATGGAATCAAAATAATGAGTGAGATATGATCAAAACAAGTTAGGTGGTACAATCTGAATAAGCAGTTTTGTAGGGACTGTTAAGGCAACTTAAGCTTAAAATGGGCAGTAGCTATAACTAAGTTATATTTAGCACATATTATGAAGAAGTTGTCATTTAAAAATGAGCTTCTAAGTCATTGTAGAACTCTAGATATGATAAAAATGGTGAATGTGAAGTTAAAAATCAGATTTTGGAAATAATGTTTATTATTATTATATAAGCACTAACTTTATAATTTATAAAATGTAAAGTATAAACCCACTAACTTATAAAACTTATTTATATAAATGTATAAAAGGTTAATTAAATGGGTAAAATATATAAATGGTGGTAAAAGTAATATTTATAAGTAATAAAAACTATAAACTTGATTTTTACGACTTTTTCGGCTATCGCTGTGAAATTAACGTTTTTCATCAAATAAAACTTAGACGACCAAACCCGTCTAATGTAAAGTTTATAAAAGTTATATACTGATGTATAAGTAACTAAGACAAGTAAAAACCGATAAAACCCGAACTATAAGAATTAAGGACATTTACGAGCTAACTAAACCTATTAGACTAATAATTGGACTTAATAAGATAAATACTTGTAAAAAGAATTATTTGGGTTTAACCCAATAGGGCCCAACATGAAAAGTATATATACTGATCATATAAGTATATAATGGGTAAAAACAAGTAAAAGAACTTATAAAAGACTTAATGAACTTAAAATAGGTAAAATCGGTAAAGCTAGTGAACTAGTAAGACGATACTAAAACGTAAACACTAAAATGAGTAAATGAGGATTTATAAACCCACTTGATCATCATCATATGTACAATAATCATATATATGTATATTGTTATTTTGATAAAAGTCATTGGACCGAGTCTAAGACCGATTATTATTTATATAGGTTTCCGTGACCGAAGCACGCCCGTAGCCGATAATCCGCCTCTCATTAACAACGTGAGTTCATAGCCTCGCACTCTTTTAAATGTTTTATAAAATGATTTGTAAACCCGCGAGGGAGATAACATGCTAGATTTTTATAAAAATAGAACACAAGTAGTCCCGATTGTATGCTAAATGAGATGGACCCGAATGATGCTATGACCCTATATTCGAGACTAAAAGGATTATTAGTAGTTAGGTTATGTCACTTAAAGTCCCATTAGCATGAATTGTGAACTACCGGGTTTTGGTAGACGCTTATGCATTTGATAGTACTATTTGGGGACGATCACCCCAGTTCGCGCCTTGACGGTTGATCCCCGTCGTACCACATTGATTGGTAAGCGAATTTATGTATGAGAAGATTCCATAGCGTGATTTTTGTGACGACACGCTAACTTAGATGGGCAAATTGTTTGTCGGGTTCGCGGCCCGCTGTTTTCACAGTAAGGTAACAATGTCATGCGGCTAATAATAATCCTACAACCTAATCTAAATAAGAATGTATCCTATATATGATAACGACGCTATTACGATGAATATATTACCTATCATGGTAATATAGAGACTACGGTCTCATGGACGGTTTCAGATGTATGCTTGAGATATATTGCCTGACTAGCAATATGTGGACTTACTTCCGATATTATACTTGTGTTCTGATTTTAAATGATTGTAAATGATTGTTTTATATAACGGTTTTCATTAAACTCTATGAATTCACTCGGCATTCGCTGATATGATTTTTGCATGTTTTCTATCTCAGGTGCTTGAAGGTAATCCGGATGGAGATCGACTCTGATGGCCCACACTTAATATTAAAAATGTTCATTCGATCTGTGTTTTTGTAAACTTAATGACCTGTATAATTTGGGACTTGTTGTACACTTTTAAACCTTTTTATCGAATGAATGTTTGTTAAACCTTGTACAACCATTTTTATGTGTTGTCTATGATTGGAGTTATTGTGCTATCCCGTAACACTCTGAAAGACCCTTCCGCTGTACCGATACGAAAAATGAGAGTGTTACAAGTGCCTCCTCCGTGTGGCTTTTTATCACCAAGTCATCAACATATACTTCCAGGTTGCGTCCTATTTGTGATTCAAAAGCTTTATCCACCAACCGCTGATATGTAGCGCCGGCGTTCTTCAATCCAAACGGCATTTTCGTATAGCAATATACGCCCTGGCTCGTGTGGAACGCCGTTTTTTCTGCATCCTCCTCTGCCATCTGGATTTGGTGATACCCTTTATATGCATCCAAGAAGCATTTGAAAGGATATCCACACAGGGACTCCACCTTCCAGTCGATTTCTGGTAATGGATAACAGTCCTGTGGGCAGGCCTTGTTTAGATCCGTGAAATCCACACACATGCGCCAACTCCCGTCATGTTTCTTGACCATGACCGGATTAGATAACCACTCGTGGTAGTATACCTCGCGCATGATGCCTGCGTCCACTAGCTTCCGTACTTCCTCCAGTATCACTTGGCTGCGCTCGGGCGCCTGGCCGCGCTTCTTTTGCTTGATGGGTTGGTACCCTTGGCGGATCTGGAGCTTATGCTCTGCTATCGCACGTGGCACACCTGTCATATGTTTTGGCTCCCATGCGAATATGTCTAGGTTTGCACTTAAAAGAGAGCACATGGCCCTTTTGCCGCTATCCGAGAGCGCCCCTCCTATGGATACCTCCTGTTCCGGATAGTCAGGGTGAATGGCCACCTTCCAATTGGGGGGTGGTGACCCATCCTTGGGTGGGACAGGTGGAGCCGGTGTTCTCACGGTGTGACACTCGGATGTTGGTACGACTGTGTTGTAAATAGTAACGATTCCCCCCTCAACGGGGAATTTGATCATTCCGTGTGCCGTAGAGGGTACTGTCCGGATAGCCAAAATGCCTGGTCTGCCTATGATCCCATTATAGGGAGAGTGTGAACGTATCACCATGAAGTTCATCCACGTCGTAGTGGAATGTTCCTCATTCCCAATGGTGACAAGCAAACGCAATTGCCCTATCGGCCAGATAGTGTCTCAACTAAAACCAGTAAGCGGCGACGTGGCCGGTACTAATTGGCTCTTTATTTCTGGGCATAACTGCACAAAGCAGTGTTCATACAGTACCTCTGCTGACGATCCTCCATCCACATACATGCGACGAACATTGTGTGTTCCAATGCTTATCTCAATAGTGAGAGGCGCATCAATCACATCGCTTGCTGTGATGGGAGGGAATGAGATTTCCTTGCCGCGTGAAAATTTTTGGCCAATTTTCTGTCTCGTGCGGCGCTGCCTGGATTGGATCATGTATATGGTCGAAGGCTTGTCCTTTTGTGGATCCTTCTTATCATACTTCTTGTTGTTATCTTTTCCGTCCTTCCAATCCTTAACCAGGTGCTTGAGTTTGCCTGATTTGATCAGCGAGCTGAATAGGCGTAAGAAAGCTACCTGAAAAAAGGACTCAATATGCTTCTTGAGCTGGATACACTCCTCTGTGGCGTGGCCTTTATCATTATGAAACTCGCAGAAACGATTTCCTTGCCGACGTTCCGGGGGAGTGGTCATTGGGGGAGGCCTTGGAAAGTTCGCCCCTTCTGTCAGCAAGATCTCCCTGTAGGACATCTTTAAGGGGGTGAACTTATCGTCTGACCGACCTCCTTTGCTCTGGCTCTTATAGTCTGAGCCCTTGTTATTGTTCTGATTACCTTGACCACCCGACTGCCTCCGTGACTGATCATTTGGCCGGTACCCATTTCCTCGTGATGGGTAGGCCGCGGCAACAGCTGTTTCTCCTTCTATGAAATTTCTGACCCTTTCCATGAGGTCATCATATTTCTCTGGACGCTTGTCATTGAGGCGCCTGATCAATTCTCTGTCTGTTATGGCATGCATGTAGTCAGAGATCTTCAGGAGCTCCGGCATGGTTCTCGTGCGCGTGCACTCATCATTGAAGCGTTCAGTGAAGGCTTCTGTGGATTCCCCCGGCCGTTGCTTGACAGTTGCCAATGAGACCGGATCCCTATTATACTTCTTCCTTTGAGTATAATTATTCTCAAAGGCCGTGCGTATTTCCATGAAACTATCAATGCTCCGTGGAGGGAGTGCTTCAAACCAGTCGCGGGCATTTCTGATCAAGGTTGAATTGAACATTTGGCACCATATGGGCATGGGCCATCGCTCAATTTTAGCCTGTGTATCAAATATTTTAAGGTGATCCACCGGATCACCGGACCCATCATAAGTCTTGATACACGCCGGCATGCGACGCTTGGTGTCCTCAGAATAGTTTCTTATGCGGAGGGTGAATGGGTCTTCCCTGGGATCCGCCCATGGCCGGGTAAGCCTAGGGTCATCCCATGGTTCACACCATGGACGCGAAAGATCCTCCACTTCTGCATCTCGATAGTAAGGACTATCATAATACCCATCATTGTTTGGTGGTGGTGGAGGGGTGCGCCGAGGTCAGCGACGCTTAGGCGGATGGTCATCTGAGTCCTCTCCGAACGGATCCGGGGATGGCGGCGGTGCCCCATCCTTTGCATAGGGGCCACTTTTTTGGGATGATCCAGGAGCCTTTTTCCCAGTGTTCATTCTGTCCCACACACTCGGGCGGCGTGTGGTTCTGGTCAGCTCTCGATCTGGTCGCTCGGGTGAGCCATCCGACCTTTCTCCTTCTTGAGACTGCGTTAATTCCTGTATAAGGCGATCTCCTATGCGCTCAAACACATTCCGAGGTTGAGGGGTTTCCTCAAAGGTCCCCTGCTCCTGAGGCCGAGCTCTCCTTTTTCTCCGGTTTTGGGAGGGGATGGTTGGTCCAATGTCACCAAAGTTGAGTCTGGCTTGGAGGTTCCTCCCCAGATTCAACCTTGATGCGATCCCTGGGACGATCCTTTCGAAGTTCTGAGTGAGAACTCGAGTAAGATCCTCCTCACTGAGTGGTAGGACTTCCACTTCTTCCTCCGTCGAGGGTCTGCGCGGTTCCTTGTTAGGAGGGTTTGGCGCACTCCCCGGATCAGCGTTGTCCAGTGTTGAAGTAGGCGGGGGTGTCACCGAGATCGTGCTCGTCACCCCCGCGGGCTGAAAACCGCTACAGTTACCCAGCCCGCCTGCGAGGCGGCTAGGTGATTGGTTGGGAATGAGAATCCCTTCCCCTTGGGACTTCCGGTTCCCAGGATTCACATTCCTGGGGTTAGTTGGCGGATGCCCCTTCGTCATTGGAAATTCGAGATGAGGTTTTGTTCTAGCTTAGTGTTATGGGTCCCACGGATGGCGCCAACTTGTTGATGCAAAAGTTGGTTGATCCTTGCTAGACCCGAATTAGGCTTAATTCGGGTTGGCTGGGCTCCGGCTCCTGCACCAAGTGAATCGTTTGGTTGGGATCCTGCACACTAAACAACACGCGTTAGGCTTACCGTGGGAATGTTTCCCACGATTAGACTCCGGCGTGAGAGTAAGTAATCGATTTAGGGTTTATGTGAGTTTAGAGTACAAGTCGTAATACCTTTGTGGAACCCTTGGGGGTTCCTTTTATAGGCAGTGAAACCCTAGTGGGCTTTCACTGATGCTTCGGCCCCAAGGAAGAGATAAGCACCAGAATTAGAATGATTGTCATCTTCTAATTCTGGTAGTGAATATCCTCTCTTATTGGGATAAAGATATTCCTAGACAGAATATTATTCTGTCTAACCCTATGTCGGCCATGTCGGCCGTACCGGGCCGTGGGCCGCACACATGTGTGCGGTTACTGTTCATCCAAGCCCATAAGCCTGACTGACATTATTCCACCCACCTGTGATGGGTCGGATACGGGTAGTACCCATGGGCCGGGTCCATGACCCGGCTGGGAACTATACGTCATCAATGTCTTTTGTTTTGAGTGAACTGACCAGAGGCGTTCACTCTCGAGCATCCAAAGTTTTCATAAAACTGCATCATGCATTCATACAAAAATTTTCTTGCATAAAAATTTTCTCGTGAAATTTTTTTGTATAAAATTTTTTTCATGTATATATTTTATATTTTATGTTTTGAACTGGTAATCATATGTTTTATGTCATACTGTCAGATGGCAAACGCAAACGATATCTGGGCAATATTTGCAGCTGCTGATGCAGAGATCCAAGACGCTCTTCTTTATAACGACGGCTATCCTCCTCCACCTAACATCTTTCCCATGGAAGGAAGGAATCGGCTCATGAGGGAATATTATAGCCTCAGACAGCGACCTGATGAAGACAGCAATGACTTCATGCAGCGTTTCCTTCGCTACACTGGTGTCCTGAGAGCAGCTGCGAGCACCACTGAAGAACAAGCAATACAATTTCGTTGGGCTCTAAATCCAAGGATTTCAAATAACTTGTCAGGTGCTCCGTTGGATACGGTAGCACAAGTAGCAGATGCAGCACGTAGATTGGAGATGCTGCAGGAGAGGGATGAGTTCGGGGAAGATGAAAGACCCGACAAGAGGTAAACCTTCGTATTCAAGCGGTGACCAATCCGTTTACCTTCCATATGTCAATTATTCATCTCTTTAAGTGTATCTTCCAGGCAGAAAACTGGGGACTGGTCTCAGCTGGCTACTCAGCAGCAGCCTCATCAGCCCAAGGGAAATGGTCAGACTAATGACCGATCTGCTACGGATAGGCGTGGCGGTAATGACAATTACCGTAACAAGGCCGGGCAATCCAGTAACAGCAGGTCCTAATACTTATGAAATTTCCTATGTTTTACGTTATGACTCATATTCTGACACTTTAAGCAAACTTCTACCAGGAACCATGGAAACGGTAGGGACCAGAACCAGAGAGGTTCGCAGCCTAGCCGTCCAGCTATCACTGGTATTCAATCTTACGATTATCTGCTTCGTCCTTTGTACCCAACTATTATGTCTCATGTAAAATGTTTTATCAGGTCCTCAGCCAGCCAGAGCACCTGCTGGAGGATACACTCATCCTCTTTGCTCTACTTGCCACCGTAGGCACCCAGGACCATGTCGCTGTAATACTGATGCGTGCTTCAAGTGTGGTCTTCCTGGCCATATTATGAAGGATTGCCGTAAGGGCTAGATGGAGGGTACATCGGGACATGCTGATACCAAGCCGCCTCCTACTGCCGGGCGTGTCTACACGACATCTCGAGACCAGGCCAACAAGTCTACAGGTACCATCACTGGAATCTTGTATATGTATGGTCGCGCTGCATGTGTTCTTTTCGATACGGGTGCTACTCACTCGGTTATTTCTACTGCTTATGCTAAGAACATTAGGATGCCTCCCTTGCCACTAGAAAATAGGCTTACTATTTCCACGCCTTTGAGGGACTCTGTATTAATCACCCATGTATACAAGAGTCTTCCCTTAGAATTTGATGATAAGGTTCGACCTGTTGACGTACTTCTGCTGGACATGAATGACTTCGACATGATTTTGGGCATGGATTGGCTATCCAAGTATCATGCTACCATAGACTGCCATTCATATCGGGTTATCTTCGGTGATGTCAATGCACCAGAGTACATTCATAATGGGTTCATACCCGGACGGTCTGTACAAATCATATCCACCCTGCAAGCACGTGCACTACTGTCACATGGTTGCGAGGGTTATCTAGCTACGGTTCACGACATGGATGCTGAATCTCCATCGATTCAGGATCAACCAATAGTGTCGGAATTCCAAGACGTGTTTCTAGCAGAACTTCCGGGCATACCACCTGCACGAGAAGTGGAATTCAGTATCGAGCTGGTTCCAGGAGCTGAACCAATCTCCAAGGCTCCTTATCGCATGGCTCCCATAGAGCTGAAGGAGCTGAAGGATCAACTACAAGAACTTCTCGAACGAGGTTTCATTCGACCGAGCGCATCTCCATGGGGCGCACCGGTTTTGTTTGTTAAGAAAAAGGACGGCAGTATGCGTCTTTGCATAGACTATCGCGAGCTCAACAAGATTACCATTCGGAATAGATATCCACTGCCACGCATTGACGATCCGTTTGACCAACTCTAAGGGGCCAAACACTTCTCCAAGATCGATCTTAGGTCAGGCTATCATCAGTTACGAGTCAAGGAGCAGGATATTGCTAAGACTGCCTTTCGTACTCGTTATGGCCACTACGAGTTTGTAGTTATGCCATTTGGCCTGACGAATGCTCCAGCAGTGTTCATGGATCTGATGAACAGAATCTTCCATGAATTTCTGGACTAGTTCGTCATTGTCTTCATCGATGACATCCTGATTTTCTCAAAATCCAAGGAGGAACACGAAGACCATCTTCGTACAATACTACAGATTCTTCGCCAGAAGCAGCTGTATGCTAAATTCTCCAAGTGTGAGTTCTGGTTAGACAAGGTGGCATTCTTAGGTCACATTGTATCAGCAGAAGGAATCACTATGGATCCAGCGAAGGTTGAGGCCATCACTAAGTGGCCGAGGCCGACATCAGCGACGGAAGTCCGCAGTTTCTTAGGCTTAGCTGGCTATTACCGTAGGTTCATGGAGAACTTTTCCCGCTTAGCACTACCATTGACCAAACTGATGCGGAAAGGGGAGAAATTCGTCTGGACTGAAGATCGAGAGAAGAGCTTTGAAGACCTGAAGCAGAAGCTAGTATCTGCACCTATTCTTACTCTACCATCTGGTACGGGTGGATTTCAAATCTACAGCGATGCATCAGGGAAGGGACTTGGCTGTGTTCTCATGCAACATGGGAATGTGATCGCGTACGCTTCACGGCAGCTTAAGCCTTATGAAGAGAATTACCCCACGCACGATCTGGTACTTGCTGCAGTCGTGTTTGCATTGAAGATATGGAGACACTACTTATATGGAGAATCATGTGACATTTTCACGGACCACAAAAGCTTGAAGTATATCTTCACTCAACGTGAATTGAACATGAGGCAGAGAAGATGGTTAGAGCTGTTGAAGGATTATGACATTAATCTTCAGTATCATCCCGGGAAGGCAAATGTAGTAGCAGATGCCCTTAGCGGGAAGTCTGGAATGATACAACATTAGAATCGAAGAGGAAACCATAAGAGACTTGGAACGACTAGACATCAAGATCATGGTACGTGGACAACACGGTTACTGGGCTAATCTTAGAGTAGAACCCGAGTTACTATCTAAGATCAAGGAAGCTCAGAAGGATGACGGAGAAATATGGGCGATAATACAGAATTTAGAGAAGCAGACAGAATTCATAGTAGATGCAGATGGTATCGTATGGCAGGGCACTAGACTTTGTGTTCCTGATGACCAAGAACTCCGGGAAGCTTTGCTAGCAGAAGCTCATAGCTCCCCATTCTCGATACATCCTGGTTCAACAAAAATGTACCATGACATCAAGCAGTACTTTTGGTGGAGTGGTATGAAGCAGGATGTGGCCACTTACGTCTCCAAATGTCTTACCTGCCAACAGGTTAAGATCGAGCATCAACGATCTGGCGGTCTCCTTCAACCGTTAGACATTCCAGAGTGGAAGTAGGATAAAATCACCATGGATTTTGTTACCGGTCTTCCGCCTACCAAAAGGAAGCACGATGCAATTTGGGTTATCGTTGATCGACTTACCAAATCAGCTCATTTCTTATCGATCCGCAAGGAATATCCGGTAAGTAAACTCGCAAATACGTACAGAGGAGAGATCATGAGACTACACGGTGCACCATCCAGCATCGTCTCAGACAGAGATCCTCGATTCACTTCGCGCTTTTGGAAAAGTCTGCAGAAAGCTTGGGGGAACACAACTTAAGCTTAGCACGGCTTTTCATCCTCAAACGGACGGACAGTCGGAGCGAACCATTCAAACCTTGGAAGATATGTTGAGATCATGTGCGTTGGAATGGACGGGTGATTGGGACGAATACATCTGTTTGGTGGAGTTTGCGTACAACAACAGCTGGCACGCGAGCATCAAGTGTGCTCCATTTGAGATGTTGTATGGCAGGAAGTGTCGCGCCCCAATCTGCTGGGATCAGGTTGGCGAGCGAACACTCGAAGGACCAGAAATCATAGAGATGACAAACAAGAAGATCGCAGTAGCTAGACAGAAGATTCAGGAGGCACGATCACGTCAAAAGAGTTACGCCGACAAGCATCGTAGGGATTTACACTTTAACGTAGGAGATCACGTCTTCCTTAAGGTTTCGCCGGCACGTGGTGTTAGACGCTTCGGGATTAAAGGGAAGCTCAGTCCTCGTTTCATCGGACCGTTCGATATCATTGAACGAGTCGGTGAAGTATCTTACCGATTGGCGTTACCTCTGCAGCTTTTGCATGTGCATAATGTGTTTCATGTGTCCTTACTCAGAGGGTATCAATATCATCCCCTTCACATGGTTCAGTATCCACTGGAACAGATTCGTGAAGATCTCACTTTTATAGAAGAACCCGAACGAGTTCTTGACAGGCAAGAACGAGTCATGAGAAAGAAGACGATTCCATTCGTCAAAATTCTATGGAGGGATCATACCGAGCGGGAAGCCACTTGGGAAACAGAGGAGTATATCCGGACTTCTTACCCTTATTTCATATTTTGAATTCGGGTATGTTCTTCTTTTCCAGTTTACTTTATCTATAATTCGGGGACGAATTATTCTTTTTAGGGGGGAAGAGTTGTAAAACCCGCATGCTTTTACCATGCATAGTACCTTAAGTTCGTACGTACTAGTTAAAAACTTTCCTAATATAGCATGATTACGATTACGTGTTAGGAGTTTATGTATTACGTACGTGTTAGAACACGATAAATATTTTATTTGCATGATCACGTAATAATTATTTAGCAATAATTAATCACGAACATACGGTCACGGAATCACGAGCGTAATTAAAACACGAGTTATTATTAATTACGTATATATATTTAATACGAGCATAATTAAATATATAAGTGTATGGTATTTACGTAACGAGAACATTTAAAACACGAACATAATTAACATAAACTTGTATTAAATAACAAGACACGAAACGAGGTACGGGAATCCCCGAGGGAGTCCCTACCCGCGGCCAAACTAGGTAATGGGCCAAGCCCATTACCAATTTTTACTAAGAGGGGGTAAATAGAGTTTTTACAACTCAAATTAAAGTTACAGAAGAATTTTAAGAAAAACCTAAAACCCTTCCTCCTCCTCCTTTGTGTGCCGCCACCTACAAACCACCATAGAAGGTGATTTTGATCTTGGATCTTGTTGATTTATTGGTTGTTCGTGTTTGTTCTTCACCCTCTTGATCCACGAATACGGTAAAACCTTTTTAACTTGTTTTTCTTTTTAATTGATCTTTTATTAATTAAGAACACGTGATGTTTTTATAAAACACATTAATTAAACCTAGATCTAACATGTTTTGATCATTAATTAATCGAAGGGGTCGATTAAAGGGGTGTTTGTTTTGGGCCGTAAGGTACAACCGACCCCAAAGGGGTTCGATTTGTTTTAGCCGACCACCACCAAGACCTTTTTGGTCTTGGTTGGTGCGTGTGGGTCCCACGGCAGCAAGGGGGTACCCCGATTTGGTTCGGGGTGCGGTGTTGTTTCATATCCGGTGCATGTTTTTAGGCTTAGATCCGGATCATGATTATGTTAGTTGTTTATGTTATAAACTTATGTTAAGAATTAAATTAATAAGATGTAATTAATTTAATAACATGACTTAGGTTAACTAATTATTAATAAACATGAATTATTTTAACCTAAGTATTTATATTATTAAGACTTATAATTATTTAATTATTTAAAATCATGGATATAATTAATTAATTAAACATGACTTAGGTTATATTATTAGTATTTAATAATACATATTTTAACCTAAGTATTTAATATATTTAATTAAAAACATGTCATACTTTAATTAAATATTATAACCTATAGTTTAATTAAATTACATGAAATAATTATTAAACTATATAATATATCATATGACTTAGGATATAATCATGAAAACACTTAGGCTTATTTACTTAGCTTATTTAACCAGCTTATTTCTAATTATGGAAACTTTTTATTTTTAGAAACTTAATTAAATAAGGCAGCTATTTTATTTATGGAAACCAGCTATTTTTAGAAACTTATTTATTTAAGGCAGCTAATCTATTTATGGAAACTTATTTAATTAAGGCAGCTAATCTATTTATGGAAACTTTCTATTTTTAGAAACTTATCTATTTTAAGCAGTAAATCTATTTTTGGGAACTTTCTATTTTTGGAAACTTCTTATTTTTGGAAACTTTTTATTTTTGGAAACTTTCTATTTTTGGTAACTTTCTATTTTTGGAAACTTTCTATTTTTGAAAACTTTCTATTTTAGGAAACCTGCTATTTTTGGAAAGTTACTTATTATTACACAGTAAGTATAATAACACATGAAATATCAGAAATACTTAATCAGATTGAACAAAATATAAGATTTAACACAGTTTAAGGCTTTAAACAGTGTAAATAGTAAGAACACATAAAATAAGCTAAGACATGATATAAAACCAGCTATGTATGTAGTAAACAGATACTTATTTCATGTACGTATTTATGTAGCACTAGTGTTTCGGAAGTAGGATTCTCGAAGTTCATCGTTCTCGTTCACTGGACATAAGGTACGGATTCCCGTCCTTTCAGTATGGACATTCTTTCCTTATTAGGATTTCCCCGTATGCAGCCAACTGTTTTCCCGTAGTATAAGTATGAGTTTGATTGCTTATGTTTAAATATGATTACCTATAGCCATATACATGCATGACCAGTTTCACCTAGTTATGGAGGTACCATAACCATAACATTAGAGGCACTGATGTTATGACTTCACCACGGCGGAGTGATTGCTCGTGGCGTCCCTTCAGTTTTTGGCTATTTATTTATATTTATCATGTGGGGCGTATGGGTGCATCCTAGTTACACGTTTTTATTCAGGATTACATGGTGAATGTGATGTGTGCCTTGCATCCTTCACAAGGAGCTGATCCCTCCTACCCATAAAACCAGTATATTAAATTAGAGGCAGCCCCTCTAATTTGCATGATGAGGTCACCCCTCCAATTATTCATGCACGGTGGATATTCATGACCTATATTGGCTAATGGTAAAATATGACAAACAGTTTTTATAAGATAAACATAAGACTTTCAAACTCTAAAATCAGTTTTATTAAGACTTAACCAGGTTACTCGGGACTTAGTTTCTTCCGTTGTTATTATGTTATATGCTTATCCTATTCATGCTTTATTGTACATCCGTGCATTGAGCGTATTGCTCAGCCGTTTTCCTTTTCTATGTTCCCAAAACGGCAGGTACTTAGGGACGCTCGTAGATATTAAGAGTACGTGCATATGGACTGGAAGCTGTCTAGCCTTCTTTATATTATGCATTTCTTTTCTTTATGATACCTATGCTTTGGACATTGTTTCGTCCTTATTCCTTACTATACTATGTTTGTGTGTGATGAGCTTTACTTTTGGACTACCGATGTTTGATTCCGGTATTTTCCTTTATATGGTCAAGTAATGTTTAGACATTTTACCTTGTATGCTTTGATGACACGCCATAATTACTGTGATATTTCCATTTCCAAAATGGGGTGTTACACTAGTCATGAGTATGCAACAGAAACATATGTTTCTGAGTGTATACCAGACACTGTTATTGATGATGATAATTCCTCTAAGGATGAAGTTTTAGAGTCATTTGGTCAAGTGTTTAATTGGTCACTAGAATCAACAATAGAGAATATTGTTAGGAGAACTAGTAGAAAAGTTAATTTTCCTTCTAAATATAAAGATTTTGTGATGAATAAAGATGTTAAATATAGTATTAACAAAGTTGTGAGTTATGCTAATCTTATCATTGATAATTTTGTGTTTGCTACTAGTTTAAATAAAATTCATGAGCCTTCTACTTATTCAAAATCAATCAAAGATAGTAGATGGATAGAAGCCATGAATCACGAAATGGAAGCTTTAAACAGAAATAATACTTGGATTATTACAGATCTTCCTGGGGAAGAAAGGCTATTCCAAGTAAATAGATATGGAAAGTTAAGTACAAGTCTAGCGGTGATATAAAAAGATTTAAAGTTAGACTATTGCAAAAGGGTTTAATCAAAGAGAAGGAATTCATTATGAAGAAACACTTTCTCCTGTTGTGAAAATTGTTACTATAAGATGTGTTCTTAGTTTAGTTGTTTGTAATAATTGGCCATTGTTCCAGTTAATAATGTTTTTTTATATAGTGAACTAGATGAGAAAGTTTATATGAAAATACCTGAGGGTTATGGTGATAAAAATGATAACAAAGTATGGAAATTGGTTAAATCCTTATATGGGTTAAAACAAGCACCTAGAAAATGGAATGAAAAGCTTGTTTTTGTTCTTCTTAAAAATGGATTTATACAAAGTCCAAATGATGTTTCATTGTTTATTAAGAACAAAAATGGGATTTTCTTAGTTCTGATTGTATATGTTGATAACATTGTTATCACCGGTAATAATCTTGATGAGGTTAATAAGTTTAAACAGTTTTTAAGTTCCAAGTTTCTTATTAAAGATCTTAGAAAACATAAATAATTTCTAGGCATTAAGGTTATTGATATTGATAATGGGATATGTTTAACCCAAAGAAAATATTGCACTGAGTTACTATCTGAATTTGGAATGTTAGGTTGTAGACCTTGTGGTGCTCCTATTAAAGTTAATCCAGATAGTAAAAAACTTAAAGAAACGTTTGGTGATGATGAACCACTTAATGAAATTACCCTATATCAAAAATTGGTTGGTAAACTGATTTATCTCACTATGACTAGACCTGACATTGCATATGTTGTGCATTGTTTTAGTCAAGTTACGCATTTTCCTTTGAAGTCTCATTTGAGACTTGCATTCAGACTACTTAGGTATCTGAAAAATGAACCAGGTCTAGGTATTACATTTAAGAAAGGTGTTTGTAATACTTTGAATGTGTTTGTCGACTATGATTGGGCTAAATGTAAAGTAACCAGGAGATCTTTGACTGGTTATTGTGTATATCTTGGTGGGAACATAATCGCATGGAAGAGTAAGAAACAAAGTGTTGTTTCCAGGTCGTCCACTAAGGCTGAATACAGGGCTATGTGCAATGTTTGTTGTGAGGTTATGTAGATTCAAAAATTCTTTGTGATCTGAAAGTGGATGTGATGTTACCTATTGATATGAGTTGTGATAATATTCTGTCATCCAAATTTCTTTGAATCCTGTACTTCATGAAAGAAGCAAACATTTTGAAATTGACATCTATTTTCTGAGAGAAAAAATATCTGTAGGTTTAATTAAACCTATTAAGGTTAAATCTGAAACAATACTGCAGATATATTTACAAAAGGTTTATTAATTTTTTATTATAAATTTTTTTGTAGTATGCTTGGTCTGTATAATGGATTTGCAGGTTAAGGACTTAAGGGGGAGTATTGAAGAATATAAGTCCAAACTTGAGGGACTACATGTGACAAGTGGACTAAGTCTAAGGGGAGCTTTTCTACTAAAGAGTTAAAGATGAAGACTGGAGGGACTAATAGTGGCTTATCAATACTTGGAGGGCTGAAGTAAAGATAGGGAGTATATATACTTCCCACCTACCATTAGTTAGCTGATCTTTCATTCTGTTATCAAATCTCTGTGTGTTTTCTTTGTGTGTGAATCGTGATCAATAAGTTTGATCATTGAGAGTTTGTGAGTGATTTCTATAATCTGTTTTGTGAAAAGATATTGTAATTTTTTATTGATAAAGTAAGCCAAGGGGAGGTTGGTTGGGTTCACTGTTAATTCTTGTTCTTGATGATATTGGGTATTGATTAATAGTTTTTTACAAAATTGTAAAACAAAATTCTAAAATGCATTTAATAAACATATTTGCATATGATTTAAGCTTAAAAACACATTATGATAAATCCAAGATAATAAAGTTGGATTTAATTTATGTCGATGTATCACGACAAGCCATTATAGTTACTTCTCATTGTTAGATGGCTAATAGGCCAAACGCGTTTGTGCGTTCAGTTCTCAAGGTGGAGGTGCTCAGCTCCCCTCAAGATTGACGGAGCGCCCTCAACACTGGCGGAGCCCACTACCCCAGAAAAGTCTAAATAGAACGGTGAAAATGCCTTATAAAGAGCGTTTTGAACCGATCTAACAAAGGGTGACCTTTTTAAGTTGGGTTACATATAGATCGGTTACTAACCGTTCTTTTTAAAGTTACAAATAGATCGGTCCCTCAAAAAAAATTATCTATGTAAGGCATGTTTTTAATGGTTATATTGGATTACATAGATCGGTTCTTAACCGTTCTATTTAATTAAAAATATATATTGAAAAAAAGAAAATATTTTTATTTTTCCAGATTTATATTATATAAATGTGCAGATTCTCCAAAATTCAATTCATTACCAAATAAACTACAAATGTGCAGGTTCCCATAGATACCAAATAGTATTCTAGTACAAACAACTGTGATAAAGATTAGCATTTGAGTTATAAGTCAAAGTAACTTAAACAAGAAAACGACAATGGCAACATATTTCCAGATCCTCAAAATATGAGCTTCACAAGTCCTGCTACTTAGAGAGCTTTCTTCATCTGATCTATCAATCTCGAACTGCATTACGTCTAGTACTCAAGGGAGCTTTATAGGTGAACTGCAACTATCTGTAAATTACCATACGATCAGATGAAGTGAAGTACAAGCTGCTTAAGAAGATAGCGAAAAAGTCGTACAAGATATGGAAAATATTCAAATCTCTACTAAAAAGACTATGGAAGTGGAATCAGCAGTATGCGTTGTTTAAAACAAAGGACGGCGTAAAAAATTAGGTGAGGTTGATTACGGACGGAACTATAATATGACACACCTCCTCGACACTAAAAGCTTTGTCGTATGTTCTTATCAATGTATAGTTGGCACAAGCCTAATGACGTCCTATGGTCGCATATACCATTTTATTGATGTGCTTCTTTCCTTGAGCAAGTAAAGGATCTTCATTAGCATGGATATTCGAATCGATTTGATGTTGTCGACAAGTTTTAGTTGCTACACTGTGACTATAAACGAAAAATGCATCAAGTTGTTTGTTACAAAGACATAAACAAATTAGACAAACATATTAAAACGATAATCCATGACACCTAAACAATATTGATATAGCATTTCAGTGGTGTCTTGACGATTCAACTTAAAAGTGATTATATGAAAGAAATACTAGCAATAATTTTCAAATGATTAACTTTGCGATTACAGGCTCTTGTATAGTATTCAACTGTTTAAATCAAAGGGCGTGTAAGTGAGTCGAGCTTTTCTCGAATAACTTGATCACGACTAGACCTTGTTCGAACCTCTAGCCAAGAAAATGAACTCATCTTGAGCTCATTAGATCATATCTTTTAAGAAATATATGTGTTTTTCGTACATTTGTTGGGCTCATGAATTTAGGGATGTATAGTTTTTTGAACCGTGCTCGAGATAAGACAAATTTAATTTTATATTTTAATGTTATCTGGTTTTCATAACCGTGCTCGAGATTAGTCACGCTTTGTTTATAGTTTGGTTAATGGCATGGCATGTTGTTGACAAGTTTTCTTAGCGTGTATTATTAGCATAACAAAGTTAGTGGTTATCTGATGATGGTACATGTGCAAGTCGAAAAACCTTGAACTTTTGATTTTGAAGTATTATTTTTCATTCCAATAGGCAATAGCCCACAAGGTCGGTTCTAAGATTTCGGATATCCTAAGCGAGTATATATAAAAATGCCCCTTGTAACCTAACGATACTTTTTTTTAAGATGTTTGAAACATAATCGCGCTACACGGTTCATTGTCACATCTATTTTCATTTAATAAAGAGACATTACATACTAGAAGATAAAATTTTAAACCAAATGTGTAGTGTGTGGGGTGCTTGTAGGGTGTTGAAAAAGTCGACTTGACTCGAACCCGAACCCGAATAAGCATATTCGGGTCGAGTCACTCTGGTCCAAAAATATATTCGGGTCAATTCGGGTTGACTCAAATTGGCCCGAGTTCTAATTAGGCTTGGGTTCGGGTTTATAGTTTTTAGTCTTGACGTGACTTTACCGACCTGACTTGACCGATCCGACTTGACCCGACCTCAACTAACCCGACTCAATTTACATTTTTTACATTGTATTATAGCTTAAATGAGCCATTTTTTACCATTTTTCCTTATACTCAGGTTGACCCGAACCTGAGGTGACCTGACCCGAATTGACCAGACTCGAATTAACCCGAACCCGACTGACCCGAGTTTTAATTAGACTCGAGTTCGGGTATAATTTTTTTAGTCTTATCCGACTTGACCCGAATCCGATTAACCCGACCCGATTCTCACCCCGGCCCTTCCAATTTATAGTAAGTTATCCATGGTAAACATTGACGCGCAATAGCCGATGTGACATAGAATTTGTAAACTTGCTGGATAATAATTCAGGATGACAAATGTTTTGGTAGTGTAAACTTGAAGAACACTTTACATAATGATTATACGTAACGTTTGAAGCAAAAGGGACAGAGTTATGATCCACCATCTTCGACACCGCGACCTTCGTCGTGTGCATGGTTCTTACTAGTGTGTAGTTGCCATACACCTAGTGACATCCTATGAACCCCCTATACCACAACAAGCTCGGCTATATTCGCCACTAAATTAGCATAGATAGTTTGGTCTAGTTGATGTTGTCAAAAAGTTTTAGTAGCGAGCTGATTCGTCAAGCTTGTTCAAACAAGCATGTTCAATTGTTAAAATCCAATCTCGAAAGAAACCTAACTCGAGCTCAAGCATTTATAAAATTCACGAGCCAAGGTCGACCTTAACATGGTTCGGTTTTGGTGTTCATTTTTAAATTTCTACAGTTAGTTAAATCGACCATTGATGCAGCTGCCGATGTGGGATAGGTAGTATCACTTCTTTAGTTTTCTTTGCATAATTGTTCATCAAAAAGCACTAGCAATTCCATAATCTTATTAATTATCTTCGCAAATCATCGATATTTTCTTGTTACTACTCGTAGTTATATAAAAATATTGTCATTAAATTATGTCTTAGTTCTATAAAAAGTTGCATTAAACAATTTTTTACTCTCCGTATAAAAAATGTAAAATAAATACACCCAAACGATGTATCACGTGATAGTCAATGGTTTTTATAATCTTTTTCATAAAGGTTTACTTATTACCGATACCATCAATTTACTTTTATTTTTTTTTCAAATTGAACCAAATATGCGGCATCGTTAGTCCATTTAGCTAATGATCGTTCGCAAAACTAGTCCTTTATATTACACTCGTTTTTATTAACTAAAAACAAAATAAAAGCAATTTTACTTTTAATTTAATTTTTGTTTTATTTAGTACTTTTAAAAAATACAACTTATATTGTACATTTTAAATTGAAAAAAATATAATCCATTTTTTTTTCTTTCGGAAAAAATTAAAATAACTTCTTTTATGAATTTTTTTCGAAATTTATAGAAAATAGAAATTTAATTGCATTTTACTCTTTTCTTAAAAAAACTATTATCAAACCTTATATTTTTTTAGTACTTTTTTTTAATCTATGTTATTTGAAATAACTTGCACAAATTATTTTTTTCTAAGTTTAAAAAAAATGCATAGGAGATAAAGTTACATTTTTTTATAAACTAATTTAAAAAAGAAAAAAAAATTACGAAAAAAATAAATTTTTAAAAGCATTTAAAATTTAAAAATCACTACAACAATCCAGCCCTTCCCCATTGGGGTTTTCCCCAGCGACATCATGTCGCTGGGGAAAAGTCGCTAAACGACAAAAACTTTCTGACGTGGCAAACTTTCTCGAAAAAATTTTGACCAAAAAATAAAGAAACTTTTCCCCAGCGACATGTCGCTGGGGAAAAGTTGACTGAATTTTGACCAAACTACTTCACAATTAATGCAAGCGGGAGATTAACCCGCCAACGTTTCCCCAGCGACATGTCGCTGGGGAAACTTTCTCCCGCGTCTAATCCAAGTGATTAGCGTTAATGCGTTGTTTAATTTATGACAAAAGTTTTCCCCAGCGACAAGTCGCTGGGGAAACATTTAGGATTCCCTCCAAAGATATTCAGTTAACGCGCCTATTTTACAAAAAAAAAACGAACAAATCTTTCCCCAGCGACATGTCACTGGGGATAAGTTGACTTCTATTTGACCACCAATTTTCAAAAATGTGTAGTGTCTATATAATATTTTAGTAAATATAATATATATATTAAAAAATATAGTTATTAAAATTTAAAATAGTATATCTCTTTTTATGATAAAAAAAGTGAGACAAATGGTTAATTTTCCCGCCAATGTTTTCCCGCCAAAAGTTAACATTCACTGATAATTGTTAACATTCATTGTTAATATTAATTAATAATTGTTAACATTCATTGAGGACACGAAAACAGATACATCATAAACTAGTCCAAACGAATGTTCCCCATGTCATCGTAAAGGTCGTGAAGTAGTGCAGCTGAATCCAATGTGTGCCTATCGGAGTTGCGGTACAACTCTATCGTACGCTCAAGTACCATTATCATTCCATTCAAGCGCACACAGTTTGCACACGCTGAAGAGCTTGGAGAAGAAATTGGAATCGTTGAAGGTCTGGTAGAAGAGCTTGGAGGAGAAAAGCTCGTTGAAGGTCTTGAAGAAGAGCTTGGAGGAGAAAAGCTCATTGAACCTCCAAGAGATTTGATTAGTAGTTGGACGCGTTCGTCTTTCCATAAAAAAAATTTGCATCCATATGAAACTGGAGGTTGAACCCGTGAACGTGGACAAGCATAGTACAGTCTACCAAAGTTTTCAGTTGTCCACGATTCTCGAAGAACTACATCTCCATGTCCACACCTGCACGGAAAAGCTTCATGCTTCAACATGTACATAATAACAATTTGTTTATAATGATAAGTGTGTGTAATATACTGGTGGTTGTGATGATAAGGAGTGTGTGTGGTTCTCTTTTTATGCTAAAAAAGTTAGGGAAATTGTTAACATTTTCCCTCCAATGTTTTCCCTCCAATGTTTTCCCTCCAATGTTGAACCCTATCTAATACATTGAACCTATAATGATGAACCCTATCTAATACATTGAACCTATAATGTTGAACCCTATCTAATACATTGAACCTATAATGATGAACCCTATCTAATACATTGAACCTATAATGATGAACCCTATCTAATACATTGAACCTATAATGATGAACCCTATCTAATACATTGAACCTATAATGATGAACCCTATCTAATACATTGAACCTATAATGATGAACCCTATCTAATACATTGAACCTATAATGATGAACCCTATCTAATACATTGAACCTATAATGATGAACCCTATCTAATACATTGAACCTATAATGATGAACCCTATCTAATACATTGAACCTATAATGATGAACCCTATCTAATACATTGAACCTATAATGATGAACCCTATCTAATACATTGAACCTATAATGTTTATTGAACCTATAATGACGACAAAGTCTAACGTTTATTGAACCTATAATGATGAACCCTATCTAATACATTGAACCTATAATGATGAACCCTATCTAATACATTGAACCTATAATGATGAACCCTATCTAATACATTGAACCTATAATGATGAACCCTATCTAATACATTGAACCTATAATGATGAACCCTATCTAATACATTGAACCTCTGATGATGAACCCTATCTAATACATTGAACCTATAATGTTGAACCCTATCTAATACATTGAACCTATAATGATGAACCCTATCTAATACATTGAACCTATAATGATGAACCCTATCTAATACATTGAACCTCTGATGTTGAACCCTATCTAATACATTGAACCTCTGATGATGAACCCTATCTAATACATTGAACCTATAATGATGAACCCTATCTAATACATTGAACCTATGATGTTGACCCTATCTAATACATTGAACCTCTGATGATGAACCCTATCTAATACATTGAACCTATAATGATGAACCCTATCTAATACATTGAATCTATGATGATGAACCTTATCTAATACATTGAACCTATAATGATGAACCCTATCTAATACATTGAACCTATAATGATGAACCCTATCTAATACATTGAACCTCTGATGATGAACCCTATCTAATACATTGAACCTATAATGATGAACCCTATCTAATACATTGAACCTATAATGATGAACCCTATCTAATACATTGAACCTATAATGTTGAACATCTATCTAATACATTGAACCTATAATGATGAACCCTATCTAATACATTGAACCTATAATGATGAACCCTATCTAATACATTGAACCTATAATGATGAACCCTATCTAATACATTGAACCTATAATGATGAACCCTATCTAATACATTGAACCTCTGATGTTGAACCCTATCTAATACATTGAACCTCTGATGATGAACCCTATCTAATACATTGAACCTATAATGATGAACCCTATCTAATACATTGAACCTCTGATGTTGAACCCTATCTAATACATTGAACCTCTGATGATGAACCCTATCTAATACATTGAACCTATAATGATGAACCCTATCTAATACATTGAACCTATAATGATGAACCCTATCTAATACATTGAACCTATAATGATGAACCCTATCTAATACATTGAACCTATAATGATGAACCCTATCTAATACATTGAACCTATAATGTTGAACCCTATCTAATACATTGAACCTAGATGAACCCTATCTAATACATTGAACCTATAATGATGAACCCTATCTAATACATTGAACCTATAATGATGAACCCTATCTAATACATTGAACCTATAATGATGAACCCTATCTAATACATTGAACCTATAATGATGAACCCTATCTAATACATTGAACCTATAATGATGAACCCTATCTAATACATTGAACCTATAATGATGAACCCTATCTAATACATTGAACCTATAATGTTGAACCCTATCTAATACATTGAACCTATAATGATGAACCCTATCTAATACATTGAACCTATAATGATGAACCCTATCTAATACATTGAACCTATAATGATGAACCCTATCTAATACATTGAACCTATAATGATGAACCCTATCTAATACATTGAACCTATAATGATGAACCCTATCTAATACATTGAACCTCTGATGATGAACCCTATCTAATACATTGAACCTATAATGTTGAACCCTATCTAATACATTGAACCTATAATGATGAACCCTATCTAATACATTGAACCTATAATGATGAACCCTATCTAATACATTGAACCTCTGATGTTGAACCCTATCTAATACATTGAACCTCTGATGATGAATCCTATCTAATACATTGAACCTATAATGATGAACCCTATCTAATACATTGAACCTCTGATGTTGAACCCTATCTATTACATTGAACCTCTGATGATGAACCCTATCTAATACATTGAACCTATAATGATGAACCCTATCTAATACATTGAACCTCTGATGATGAACCCTATCTAATACATTGAACCTATAATGTTGAACCCTATCTAATACATTGAACCTATAATGATGAACCCTATCTAATACATTGAACCTATAATGTTGAACCCTATCTAATACATTGAACCTATAATGATGAACCCTATCTAATACATTAAACCTCTGATGTTGAACCCTATCTAATACATTGAACCTATAATGATGAACCCTATCTAATACATTGAACCTATAATGATGAACCCTATCTAATACATTGAACCTCTGATGTTGAACCCCATCTAATATATAAAATTATAATAATACAATTATATAAAATTATTATTATTAATCATTTAAAAGTAAATATCGTAAATTGTTAAATATATAATTTTTATATAAATATATAATTATATAAAACGTATTATTATCAATCAAACTTATTATATAAATATATAATTATATAAAACGTATTATTATCAATCATTTAAAACTAATTTACATAAATATCTTATATAAAAAATATTCAATTATATAAAACTAATTATTTTTAATTATATAAAAGTAAAATATATAAATATATAAAATTATTATTTTTAATTATATAAAAGTAAAATATACAAATATATAAAATTATTATTTTTAATTATATAAAAGTAAAATATACAAATATATAAAATTATTATTTTTAATTATATAAAAGTAAAATATACAAATATATAAAATTATTATTTTTAATTATATAAAAGTAAAATATACAAATATATAAAATTATTATTTTTAATTATATAAAAGTAAAATATACAAATATATAAAATTATTATTATTAATCATTTAAAAGCATATAAAATAATTTGTTTCCCCAGCGACATGTCGCTGGGGTAAGTTTCGTTTACCAATTTTAGAAATCCCTCCAAAAATTTTCATTAACGCGCTTCTTTCACAAAGCGACAAAACACAATTTTCCCCAGCGACATGTCGCTGGGGAAAAGTTCGTTAATTGCTAACGTTTATTAAACCAGCTGCGCAAGACGACAAAGTCTAGGGTTTCCCCAGCGACATGTCGCTGGGGAAAAGTTCGTCATGAAAAGGAAAGTTTCCCCAGCGACATGTCGCTGGGGAAACTTTTGACCAGACCTTATCCTTATTCGATTTACAAAAACATCACTTATCTCCCCACACCAAATCATTCTCTCAAACCGGCGAACAAACTCACCAAACCTGCGAACAAACTCACCAACAATCATCACCACTACCACCAAATCATCATTCATCACCACTACCACCAAGAATCATCACCACCATTCATCTCCTCCATCCCCACCACATAACCCACCAAGAATCATCACCACCATTCATCACCACCAATCATCACCACCATTCACACCACCACCAGAATGTCTTCACCAGCCATCCCCACCACATAACCCACCAAGAATCACCACCAACATTGCCGCCAACACACCACCACCGAACGTCATCACCACCACCACCACCACATCACCCTCTTTTATCTCTAATTGATAATTCTATTAACAAGTTTGTGGTGGTGGATTTATTTTTTCTGTTAATTAAAGGTATATTTTTCTTAATTGAGTTATTTATAATAATTAAAATTCGTTTTTATATAATTAAAATTAATTTTTATATAATTTCAGCGGGGTAGGCAGCGTAGGTAGCAGTAGTAGTAGGCAGCGTAGGTAGCGGTAGGCAGCGTAGGAAGCGGTAGGCGGCAGTAGGCAGTGTAGGTAGCGGTAGGCGGCGGCAGACAGCGGTAGGCAACTGTAGCAGCGGCAAGCAGCGGGAAGGTATATTTTATATAAAAAAATTTCGTTTGGTTTCCCCAGCGACATGTCGTTGGGGATTTAAAAATGTTATTTTCTTGTGTTAAATTTAAATCCAAACACTCCTTATATATGATGCCTAACCGAAGAGAACACTTTATTTTGATATAAGCTGTTTTCCAACAGCTTATTCGTATAAGCTTATCAGAACAGCTTTTTCTGATAAGCTTATCAGAATAAGCTGTTTTCAAACATCTTATTCCGCTAAGCTTATCGGGATAAGCTGCTTCAAACAGCTTATCCTGATAAGCTTATAAGGATAAGCTGTTTGAAACAGCTTATCCCGAAAGCTTAGCGGAATAAGCTGTTTGAAAATGGCTTATTCTGATAAGCTTATCAGGATAAGCTGTTTGAAACAGCTTATCCCGATAAGCTTAGCGGAATAAGCTGTTTGAAAACAGCTTATTCTGATAAGCTTATCAGGATAAGCTGTTTCAAACAGTTTATCCTGATCAGCTTATCCGAATAAACTGTTTTCAAACAGCTTATCCTGATAAGCTTATCAGGATAAGTTGTTTGAATACAGTTTATCTCGATAAGCTTATCGGAATAATTGTACCTGTATACAGATGACTGATGTTGCACGGGGCCACGGCGGGGACGGTGGTGGCGAGGATCCTTCACGTCCACGTCCTCCATCATTCGGTTGCGGGGGTTGCTTCGTCAACCGGGGTAAGAATTTCTGGATTATTGTAATACAAATTTGATACACATATTTAACTTGTTTGCCTTAACTTTTATGACTTTATCACTCACTTGATTTTGCAGGAAAAGGAAAGAAAAAGCCCAATTTGGGCGGGAGGAGAGCCGGCAGGCAGAATACCCGGGAGAAGACCCGCTGCCTGAAATTACTGGATGCGGTGGCCGAGAATCAAAACCGGCCGGTCGAGATCGACTTTGTACCCGGTAGAGATAACCTTGTTATACCTGTCGGCCCCTACGCAGATCATTGGGGAAACTTATTCGGGTGTGTCGTTAGGGAAATACCTTTGTATTACCCTTCGTGGAGCAAGGTCCCCGAAGGGTACAAGGCGGCGGCCCGGGCAGCTATTGGGGTAAGTTATCATTTTATATTTATTTAATTATCGTGTTCATTTATTTAATTGTATATATTTATTTAAATTTGTTTTTTTTATTTATATCATATAAATAAATAAACAAATTTAAATAAATATATAAATTATATTGCTAACTCCGTTTTTAATGTGTTGTATTGTGTATATTTATTTAAATTCGTTTATTTATTTATATCATATAAATAAATAAACGAATTTAAATAAATATATAAATTATATTGCTAACTCTGTTTTCAATGTGTTGTATTGTGTATATTTATTTAAATTCATTTATTTATTTATATCATATAAATAAATAAACGAATTTAAATAAATATATAAATTATATTTCTAACTCTGTTTTCAATGTGTTGTATTGTGTATATTCATTTAAATTCGTTTATTTATTTATATCATATAAATAAATAAACGAATTTAAATAAATATATAAATTATATTTCTAACTCTGTTTTCAATGTGTTGTATTTGATTGCAGAAAAATTATGATCTCACGCCGTACGTGAACACCCCTCGGTGGAAGAGTATTTATGATACCATTAATGCACAGCTACAAAAATCATACAACACCAGCAAGGCTAGTCTGAAGCGAGATTACTGTGTAAAAGACCCCGAGACTGGAGAATACGATGTGGATCAAATTAGGCGGAACAGACCCGACGAGCACACACCTGAAGTGTGGGAGAAACAGATAGAGTTTTGGACTGACGAAGCTAACATGAAGCGATCCTCAACAAACAGCCAAAATCGGTCCAAGGCAACACTTGTCTCCCGACATGGTTCTCGGTCGATCCCTCGCACTCGACATCTCATGGTAATTATTATTATTATTATTATTATTGATTTTACATTATTATGGTTTTTTTTATTTATTTTATTTTATTATTATTATTATTGTTTTTTATTTTTATTATTTAATTATTATCATTATTGATTTTACATACATATTATTATTGCCGCATTTAATTAGATTGATCTTACTTACGTGTGTATGTACAACAAAAGGCTTCCGAAACCCAACAGCAGCCTATAGAGATCGACATGTTCTATCGTCTGCACACAAATGAAAATGGTGTATTTGTAGATGAGCAGTCTCTCCAGTTGTATGTAAGTATTCTTTTCAAAACACACTTTAACGAATCATTGATTAATAATCTAGCAACCCGACTAATATATTTACTATCTTGTGTTATTGTCACCACACAGGATCAGATGAGGGAGCTAGAGGCGACGGGTGAGCACACCACTGCCGAGATCAACAGGATGGTGCGAGGAGGCAAGTTTCGCGGCCACCATCCTGGCGTGGGTATGGTATTGCCGGGATACACCAGTACTCCCCCGTGCTTTCCGCCACCACCCCCTGAGACTCGTCGGGATCGGGATGTTGATTTCATGATGGGCTTGTTCAGAAACGACCCCAGGTATGGCGATCTTTTTGCCGCATATGAGAGTGGTGGTGCCAGCGGGAGTGGGAGTCGCCCGGGTGATGATGCTGGTGCCAGCGGGAGCGGGAGTCGTCCGGGTGATGATGCTGAGGATCGGGAGGGTGGCGATGACGCGAGCTAGTCGTGTCATATATGTGTTTGTTAGTATGGTACATAGTTTCTTTATGTTCATCTTGACTTGTTAGTATGGTACATAGTTTCTTTATGTTCATCTTGACTTGTTTCCCTATTATCCTAAATTAGAACGCTTGTTTCCCTAGTATCCTTAACTATCCCGACTTATTCCTAGTATCCATGTGATCATTAGAACGTTATATTATATTTTGGTGCAAGTTGAACTTATTCCGCGTTTGTGTTGATTTGTATTTCAAGTTTACTTTATATGTGTCTTTTGGTGAGCAAATACAGGTTTTGGTAGATTTTTTCCGGAAAAATTCCGGAAAAAATCTGGAAAACGCCTGCTGTGCAGGCAATTTAAAAAAAAAAACCTGCAGACTCTTCCCCAGCGACATGTCGCTGGGGAAAAGTTGGTTATTCGTTGACAAGTCAAACGCAAAGCGTTGACAAGTCAAACGTATCAAGAGTTTCCCCAGCGACATGTCGCTGGGGAAACTTTGGAAAGCGTTGACTAGTCAACGGCAACGCGTTGACAAGTCAAAGGAAAGGAAATTTTCCCCAGCGACATGTCGCTGGGGAAAATTTGTAATTAGCTAAAATGGTTAAGTTTAACTTAATTTTTTTTATTTAATAAGGATTTTCCCCAGCGACATGTCGCTGGGGAAAATTTGTAATTAGCTAAAATGGTTAAGTTTAACTTAATTTTTTTTATTTAATAAGGATTTTCCCCAGCGACATGTCGCTGGGAAAAATTTTGCCACCGTGGCATCTGTTCTTCCAGGAAAAGTCAGTGGGGCCCACGTGTCGCTGGGGGAAGTCGCTGGGGATACTTTTAACAACTAGCGTACCCCAGCGAATATACCCCAGCGACATGTCGCTGGGGAAATACCAAAAATATCGCTGGGGTAGGGCGCGATTGTTGTAGTGAATTTACGAAATAAATGTAACTGAATTAGAATTTATAAACAATTTGTTTTTGTTTTTAATAAAATAAAAAACGCATGTTAATACAAAAGAATTTTTTTGCAAACGATCGTTAGGTAAATGGACTCAGGATGTCACACGTTTGGTTCAACTTGGGAAAAAAACTGAAAGTACGTTGGTGATATAGGTAATAAAAATGTTTTATTGTAATAAATTTCAAAAAATTCGTTATCATTCTATAGCCTTTACATTTAGTTTTATGTTTTTAAGGTTTTTCTTACTTTTCAAGAAAGATTTCGAGTCATTTTTCTGGCTGAAATGGTTAACTTATGTAATGCATTATTATTACTGAGCTTTAAAAGGCATTTTGGCCAAATTTATGACTGGTGATCACTTTTGATAAAACCAAAAAAGTCGAAAAACAAAACATTGCACATAAAATTGACGTTGATACCTTAAACAGAGAAGAAATATTATAGGTACCTAAAATTCAAACATGCCTAAAATATATAACATTTATGTATAATTTTTGGATAATTTGCCTTTTATGCAATAGTTAATCTTAAAAGTCTAAGGTTGTTCTCGAGATTAATTTTGGAATGAAAATGAAAGTTTTGAGAATGTGAGAATAAAAATTTGTGTTCCCAATATTTTTTTAGGAAAGAAGAGGAGAGTAAAAGAGAGTAAATTACTCTATAATTTCATTCATAATTTACTTCCCATTTTGGGATGATTTGAAATTAAAGTAAGAGGAAGTCTTTTTTCCTTTACTTGTTTAGTTAAATTTGTTTATTTTTTATACTTCTTTTTAACTCATGAACATATAAAAGTTATGTCATATTTCATACTTCTTTCGAGCTCAGGAACACAAAAAATTAAGAATTTTCCTCTTCACTCCACTCCTTATCTTCTCATATACTTCGTCTTCTTTCCTTATTAAACTCAAGAACAGAGTCTAAGAGCACAGGGTACGGGAGTAAACTCCCTCGCGTTGTGCGAAAACGCGACACGAAAACGCGAGAAACCACACCCCGTGTGGCGTTTTCGTGTCTCGCGCCGAGGGGACGGCGCGCGTTTTCGCACGAAAACGCGAGACACGAAAACGCGAGACCGTACCCCGGTCTCGCGTTTTCGTGTCTCGCGTTTTCGTGCAAAAATAATTTTTTTTTTTTTTTTTTTTTTTTTTTTTTAAGAAAAGTGGGCCCAATTTTTTCCCCATGGCTCAAGCCAACCAAGGAGCCTCAAATGTGGCGTTTTCGTGTTTGTGGTGTGGTGGGATCATTTACCCACCACACACCACACCCCTTGAAAAACTTGGTGTTTTTCCACGGCTCAGCACGACGGCTCAGTACCATACCCTGTGCTCTAAAGACTAGGAGTGAAAAGTTCATGCCCAACAGTCCATAAATGAGTTTATTTGTTTATTTTAGGTAGATTAAAAATAAAATAATATTACCTGCTTTTAAGCCATTTTTTTAACTAAAAAAAATATGACTCAAACCCAGACAAATTTAAATAATTGTTAACTTAATTTGAAATGATCCACTCAAGACCTATTTATAGTAAGATGTCCAATGAAAAGATTGATACATAGACGATGTGGGATAAGATCACTTATTTAGTTCTCTTTATTTTTCCATCAGCCATAAATGTTTTTTTTTTAGACAATCTGATTAGTTGTTTCATAAAAAGTTGTATCTTTTATAATGTAGATTACGTTGTTTTTCGCAAAAAAAAAAATTATGAAGTTTTTCATAACAATGTCTGCGGGTGTGGGAAACAAGTACTTAGTGAGTCGTAAAGGGGTCTTCAATTAGAGTATGAGGAAGAGGACGATGATAATGCAAGGCATTCGGGTGGTGGTGAGACTAGTATAAGAGGCAAAGTGCAATCACCAAAACCAAGTGGCAAAGATTATGGACGAGATCATGATGCACCTCCTTCGTCAATACCACCTTCCTCGGCTACAACGTTCTTACCAATGTATTACTCAAACCTAAAGACTCTCGGGTGTTTTCATTTCATGTGGGCTATGTAGACACATTGTCTTAAAAAAACCTTTGAATTTTCTAAGGGACATCGTCTTATAAAAGTGTGTTTAAACTATTTTAAGTGCATCGTAGTTTTGATGTGCATATTTAGTATAACCTTTACACTAAATATGTTCGTTAATCTCAACTTTCACTATTATCATTTGTAAATTTATGATATTAGTTAACCTCGAGCTTTAAAATCAAGAATACTGACAAGCTAAATTCAAACTCCATTTCGACCACCAGCTTTTTTTTTCATGAGTCACGTCAATATCAACTCGGTATGTTTACACTCTTGATTCTTGTAATAAAGAGTCTCCATTTTTACTTTTAACCTTAGCTACGACTTTCAGCATCACCACAACTTGGTGACCGATTTAACTTTTTTTAGATAGTCTAACAATCGTATAAATTTATCAAACAAGAGAGAAATTTTATTTTGTATTTCAAATAAAATTTCATAAGCTTATAAGACAAACTTAAAAAATTGTTAATACTAATTGTGATAAGAGAATAAATATAAAACTCTTACAAATTATTATGACTCACCTAGACCTTCCAATTTATAATAAACTATCTAATGTAAACTTTGACGCAACATACGATGTGGGATAAAATATTGGATACTATTCTTCTTTTCAATGTCTTGTTCCATACAAGTTGTAACTAACTCGTAGATATTATGTCGTTTTTTATAGATTTCTTCTCAAGTTTGTCATATTTATACCATTCAGGAAGAAAATAGCGTGATTGAGGGGCCGCTGATTGCTTTAGGAACAATTTGCATGGTGGCGATGTCGTTCAAAACAAAACGGCAACGTTCAAAATGTGGTGGAGAGATTACGTACAGAATTATGATACGCCATCTTCTACACCACCACCTGCGTCATCTGCAATGTCATACGCCTAGTGACATCATATGAACAGTCCCTATACCACAACAAGCTCGGCCCATATTCACTACTTTGTTGAAGAAACTTGTTGATCCTTTCCTGTCTCTAGTTAAGGATCTTCATTAGCATACATTTTAGTTATCCAAAGTCACAGGGTCAAACAATTAGCTTTGCGATAACGCGCTCTCTTATATTTTGTCTAGCTGCTTAAATTGAACTGAAATGATTACTTATACTTTACTCAACAGCCTAAGCTCAAGTGAAGCTTGTTAATTTAGCCAAATGTGGTGATAAGAGTACCAAATGGATTGGCGAAATTCCTTTTTCCTCTAAATTTCCTTTATTGTTTGCATTGGAACTGAATAAGGAAGTTACAGTGGCAGAGAAAACGCATGCAGGCTTTACCCAGTCTCTTCGTAGAGCAATTCGGGGTGGTGTTGAGCAATCTCAGTTGGAAGAGATTCATATTTTCTTGAATTCGGTCGTTCTCTCCTCTTCTAATGATCGGTGGATTTGTGATTCAAGCGGGGATGGTGAGTTAAAAGTTAAGGATGTTCGCAACTTTATTGATACTATTTATTTATCTTTTCATAGTGAGCCGACTCGCTGGGTTAGATATGTCCCAATAAAGGTAAATGGTTTTGTTTGGAGAGCTCGCAGGGATAGTTTGCCTACTAGGTCCAATCTAGCTCTCCGAGGGGTGGAAGTTGCTACGGTTGATTGTCCGATGTGTCACAATTCAGTCGAAGATATTCAGCATCTCTTGTTCAACTGCAATTCTACGGTTCAAATTTACAGGCGTATTTTGCAATGGTGGGAATTGGATATTCATATTTGGTCTTCGTTTGATGATTGGCAGATTTGGTTATCCTCTACTCGCCTTCCGGCCAAGCTTAAAGTTATATTGGAAGGTGTTTTTTACGTGGCGTGGTGGTTCATTTGGCGCTTCAGGAATAAACCAATCCATGATGAATCCCCTCCAACATGCTCCACTATTTTTGACGATATTGTTCTACTTGCTTTTCAATGGTGTTTTAATCGTTGTAATAGGCGTTTTTCTTGGATGGATTGGTTGAAAAATCCTCATTTACTTTCCTTGTAATTTTTTCTAGCTCCTTGCTAGTTTAATATATTGCCGTTCAAAAAAAAAAAAAGAGTACCAAATGGTGGCAACAATAGACCAATAGCCGATGTGGTTACTTCTTTAGTACCACTTCTTTAGTTTTCATTGCATTTTTTTTCAGCAAAATCACTATCAATTATGGTTACTTTCTTTTTTTTACTAGTATATGTCTTATTCTATAAAAAGCTATCAACTCGCTCAATTTTGTATATGAATGGGACAAAAGTTATTTTGCATCCTTCTTTTTTTGGTGTATTCTAAGGGACAAATCCCCACCATTCATTTATTTTTGATCTAATGGTAGAGATTAATCTAAGATTAATTAAATTAAACGTATTATCTGTCGGTATATAAAATTCTAATTTTTTTATTTTTTCCATTTTGGCTCAAATTCTTCACACATTATGTGTGTTTTTCTCCCAATCGGTTCCCAGGGAAATCGGTTACTTCACCATCTATCAACTCAAAACCATGCACCACCATATACGAGCACCATCTCTATAGCACACTACCGCCACCGCCGTCTTACACCACCACAACCACTGTCACCGAGGTATTGCATATCATTTGTTTAGTTGGTTGAATTAACTGTTTTAATCGCTAGAGTTTTTCCAATTTTTTGGTATCTAAACCCATTCAATATTCTAGATTTCTAGCAATTGAATATAGTATTATGTGGAACCTAGGTGAAGACAAGGTGATTGATGAAATGCTTAAGGATGGTGTATTTAATAAAAGCATTTTTTAAAATGTTATGTGATTTTAGGTTATTGGGTATAGTATTCAGATTCAATGAACACATAGCTATGGTTTTAATTTGTTTGATACTAATTGTGTGAGGTGAATTCTTTGTGATATGTGGTTATGAATTCTGTTAGGATGGTGTAATTACCTATTGATGATATGTTGGGTTCGAATATATGCGTTTAGTAGATGAATTTTGTATATATCAAATCAAGGCTTTGTGGACATGTTTAGATGGTCATAAGTTGGAGGTCTAAAAACCTATGTTGGCTCTAATTGGTTGGAGTTATTGAGGTTAAAATAAGATGTCTCTTTTGGTGTACGTAAGTAGCTATTGATGGTGTATAGTAATTAAACTTGTATAGTATTAAAACTAGAATGGGTATATCAGTCTATTGAGGGATTTTTCGCTTGCGATCGTAGTATAGTAAATTTGGAACTAGTTTATCGCTTTGCTGATTTGGTTCTATATAGGTGCTGATCGATTCTGGTATAATTTGGTGCTATGGTTCGTGATGTCTTCTGATTTTGTGTTTTGTAAGATGGAAATATTCATTAAGATCCTTACTACCATCACTCTCGAGGTCGAGAGTTCTGACACCATCGACTATGTTAAGGCTAAGATCCAGGACAAGGAGGGGGTTCCTCTGTATTAGGAAAGGTCTATATTTGGTGGTAAGCAACTCGAGGACGATCACTCCTCTAGTGATAATGTAATCTCATATTTCACTTCTGAATTTAAGACCAAATTTATATTGTTTTTTATGTGTAAAACATGGTTAGGTTAATGGGTAAAACTCATTATTTATAATTTGGGTCCAAACGAGTCGGCTTGTGCTAATATTTATAGGAGTACTTACCCGTTATTAGATTACTAGCATTGTGCTCGGGTAAAGTTTCACTATAAAAAACTTGCTCTTTTTAAGCAATGGCGTCAACCTACATAATTTTTGTTCTTAGATTGCACTAATTTATCTATCACCAATTAGTTACTTTTAATTTCCTAGTTATCCATGAATCAAAAGATACATTCATGTTGTTCTTATGTTCATATAATCTTTAATATTAAACTGTTTATAGTATGCTAGTATAATCTTTAATTTAAAAATGTACTTATAGATGTTGTAAACCACACAAAATTTATGTGGGTCAACCTGTACTAAAAGTAACCTGGTTTTAGAAATTTGGTTTTCATTTAAGTTTGTGACTGATTGTGCATAGGCTCCTGGAGCTAACATTATATTCTTTGCAACTTTGTATGTTTTATTGTTCTTGGCTTGCCGGTATACATTATTCATACTAGTGATTGTGTTAAAAAAAGGTCTCGACAATCATAATTATTTCATTACATGTCACATGTGAAAGAAATGTGTTTGAAATCTTGTAGAGTAGTTGATAGTGTGTTTGTGTATGGTTGCTTTATTGTGAATGTGTTTCATTGATTTGTCAGTTTAATTTTTATAGCAACATAAAATTCAGACAAGATCTGTATACCTAGTACATAGTCTATAACTCGGATACATTAAGTTTTGGAGTTGGTTTGTTTATATGCATACTTACAAATTCGTGTGTTCCATGTATGTAGGTAAAGGTAACAACTATCCTAACAAAGAAAGAAGGAGGGTGGCTGCCACGACGACCTTCACGAGACATTTAACATAATTTCAATTGTATAAATGGTTCAAGTTATTGGTGATATGACTTCTATAGGATTGCATGAAAATGAACGCATGTAAGTTTGTGAACTTTTATAATTTTTAACGAAGCTACTTTATTTGTCTTTCAGTTCGTTGATGTTTCGGGTTTGATGCTAAAGTTCGTTGATTTTGTTGTTTTGTCTAATATCACTTGTGATATTTGTTATATGAAATGTTAATGTTAAATTATATTTTTGATATTTGTTATATGACGTGATTAATATCACTTGTGATATTTCATAAAATGTCTAAAATCACTTGTGATATATGTTATATGACATGTTATTTATTATATGACATGTCTAATATCACTTGTGATATTTTATAAAAATAATTAGCTTATAGTATTACTATTTGTTATATAACATATCTAAATGATTTGTGGTATTTTATAAACATACTTAATGTCGAATATCACTTGTGATAAATAGTGTCTGGCATGCTTAAATAACTTGTGATATTTCATAAACATATTTAATGTCTAATATCATTTGTGATATTTTTTATATCACATGTCTAATACCACTTGTGCTTTCACCTCGAAACCTCGTGCCCAGTCTTTATCGAAGGGCATTGCTCTTTTTAAAACCTAAGGATCACTCGGGTTCGGGTCAATTCGGGTAATCAGTGTATGTCGTGGGTAAATTTATTACTAGTGATAAAGGTTATGTTTATCACTGGTGATAAACCTTATATTTATCACTGGTGATAAACCTTATATTTATCACTAGTGATAAAGGTTATACATATCCCAGGTGATATTACAAACTCAGAGTATATCAGTATTAAACCACGAGTGAATCTTACTTGATAGAGGTTATATCTATCACGCGTGATAAAGGTTATATTTATCATTTATCACTGGTGATAAATATCGATGAATATCACTGGGGATAAATATGACCGGTTATATAAGTATCACGGGTGATATAAGTATCACGGGTGATATAAGTATCACTCGTGCTGAAATTAATCTAACAAACTAGTCACCGAGTGACATTTGTTTGTCAAAAAATAGCCACTGAGTAACATTTGTTCGTCAAAAAAATTGCCACCGGTGATAAATAACTGGGCACGCTTTATTTACTAAGATTGACTCCATAACCTCACACTTATCGACCTTGACGTCACATGTGATAAATAAACAATAATAAAATTACATGTCATAATACATTAAATTATAAAAATGTTAGGTTTATCTTTTGATATTTTATACTTTTAAAGAAGTATGAGAATGTGCGAAAACGGCCGAAAAGGTGTTTTGCAGCAACTACAAAAGCTTTTTATCACAACACGTCTAAGTACCCATTGACCCTTTACACCGATTCATCAAGACTCGAGATATAGAATAAAGCCATTAAGTATTAACCAACAATGGCGAATCGATCATAGCAGATAAATTGTACTTGAAATTATGATACCACTAAACATCCTATATCTTTTATAGATGCATATTAATAGGAATCACTAGCAATTCATGCTTACAAAACATTTGCACACAAGTATCAAGCATCTACACACGTTAATTAATAGCCTTAACTCAAAAGCACTTGTCCATTAGTTCGCAAAGATATTTTGCTGGACAAGGAGATATATACCGTTAAGTTAAGGGATCGACCTACAAGCTATGCAATCTCAGATTCTTACTACATAATCGTTAAAACATATTTTTAAAGCCTAATATGCAACAAACCAATATTTATGTAGTTTCCACTTATGATACAGGATGAGGGTGAACTTTAGGCTTTGGCTTCACTTCGCCTTCATTCACGTTGCGGACAAATATGACATTTGGTTCATGACTGCACGATAAAAAAACAAACATAAGAGTCAAACTGATGTTCTTTTAGTATTACGCTATTAATATACTTTTTACATGTTTGACTCATGTTTACCTATATATTCTAAATCAACTAATCTGAGTCGTTAAAGATAAATCATGACCCAAATCAACCCATTCATTAGGAACATGCAAAACATGCCACGTAGAGAAGAAGATGTAGATGTTAGGATTCTCACACTTTGTTTCCCACTTCATATGTGTAACTAGATGCAACAGCCAATAGTCGACCATATGTTCTGAAAGATAAAGCGGCGATGCTGGTATGGTACTTTGAGTACTGAAGATAGAGCGTAAAATAAGAGTTTTAAACATGGTAAAAGGTTATTTAACAAATATAGAGAATGTAGCAATGCATACTAAACATACCTGATAGAGTATCTTTTTGTTGTTTCCGTCCCATACAGTGACAAACCCATTACAGCCTCCTGTTAGTATGTTTCATAGCTGCAGGTTAAATCAATGCAATCGTATAGTTAGATACTAAAAACCAATGTATTTTCGAGTAAAAGAAGTTAGTAAATGAAGATTACGTATTGAATAGCAATCTGATGTTCTTTTAGGAGGGTTAGATCCATAGTTAAGCTTATAAATAGCCAAAAAATAAACTTATACAAGGTAAAAAAATAAACTTATACTAGGAAAAATGCAATTGTGTTTACAAGGTAAACAATGTCTCTTCCACCTTTTGATTTTCGGTGACATTTTAAAACTTACATGAATAAGTATACATGCATTACATTAAAAGTAGTGGCTTAGTAATCCTAAAATATATGGAAGATCACGTGCAAAAATCATCGTTAGCTTTGCTTTGCTACGATGAATACTTCATAAATGTGAATTCGCATCAGACATATATTCAAACACTTCCTCCTTAACTTTCAAACTCCAAAGGACACCCTTATCAACACCACTTCATCTTTTACTTCACGTCCCTTTCCACCACATCACTCCCGACCACCGGCACCTCTTTTTCTCTTACAAACCATTCCAGTGATCAGAAACCTCCACCAGCTCCTCTTTAGCAATCATGTCATTCTTAATCAAAATTACTACACTCTCCATATTAACCGGCTTAACGAAACTACTCGATGCTAAAACCATATCATACTAACAAAGCTCTTAATCCTACGCCTACGTTTCTCTCTATCATTTTATCAGATGTAATTTAGCAAGGATATCATCAATATTACTATCATTACAAATCTCAGTCTAATGTGATTATTAAATTATACCACTCCTAAACAATTCGAGATTCGTTTTCTTACAGTTTGTAGGTTGTGCCATATTGTTTCAGGCATTTCCTCAAACAGTTCATATGAATGGCTACATCTCTAAAAAACAAGGTCCAGATTCATCCCTTGGAGGTCCTAAAAGTAATGTCATTCTACAAAAAGTATGCAAAAATTAGTTACAAGTAACTTGAAAAGCAATCACAGAAAGGTATGATTATAACTACTTATCTCATACTAATTGATTTATGTCTAGTTATCTAACTTATGATATAAGTTGTAATATAAAAACAACCACAAGATAACTGGCTTCTTAGAACAACGCTAAAAAAAGTCGATAAGCCATTTATCACCGGTGATAAGCCATTTATCACCGGTGATAAACCATTTATCATCGGTGATAAGCCATTTATCACGGGTGATAAGCCATTTATCACCGGTGATAAGCCATTTATATCCATTTATCATCGGTGATAAATATACAAAGTAATAAAATATCATCGATGATTGCCAATCTTAATTCTAAGTAATCAACCGTCCACCATTAAGAATGAAGCATAACTATAGCCGAAAGTATGCATTATGTAAAATCTAACCGATCAATCTTTTGTCCTTGGGTTGTCCTATTTTTCTAATTTTGAGGCAGAAACCGGGCACCAAGTGTCTAAAGCAAACTCGATCATCGAGTACAATAGAGCCTAGATGACTGAGTAACCCGTTTTTTTGTTGTAGCAACCAAGCAGCACGCATTTGATTCTTAACCAATAGCCGACCAAGTATAAGTACATATGGGTCCAGTGCACCAGCCATTACTAAGTACCCAATTGCAAAAACTACATTCGCAAGAAGATTTGCTCTTTTGCACCGGTATGCATCATTTATCCAATCACTAGCAGCATATCCTATCATTGCTCCCCAATATCACTTTATAAACCATCCTAATCCAGGAAACCGCATTCCTTACTGACATTTCATCAAACACTTTCCTCGCATCCTCAATCTTCCCACATTTTGGCATAGATATCAACAACATAACTAGCAAAAAACACATCTCACCCATGTCCACAACCAATTTCTGTGTTAAAGTAATACTTCTTACATCTATAATCGTACCAGCATCGCCGTTATGCATCGGTTCATTTTGAACAATTTTTTTCAGGATCGATTGATTCACTAGTTGTTGGTTTTATTTATTGTGTTTATTTCATGATTTGTATACTTCATTTGTGCAGAGTTTTTGATTTTTTTGTTACTGTCTGATCTCTAGAGAGAGAATGAAGTGTGATCAGTGATGTGCGTGTTTTTCTAAAGTTGAGCTGGGGTAGTTGGATAATTTACATATTTATATTTTTAGTCCTTCTATTCTTTTTAATATATTGACAACTTTTACCCTTCCATGTTTTTTATCATTTGATCTGATCCCTCCCAATGGATGGCCCAGATTGAGCCATTGGATTCCACAAAAAAAAGGGTTCTTTAATAACCGGACTCATATGAATGGTAACTCAAATTCACCTTTAATAAATCCTAGGATTAAAATGTCAATTCGGTCAACTTGGTATATGAATGACAAGTTAAAATTACGTGTAATAAATATTGAAACTTAAAAATTAATAAATGCCAACTTTTGAAACACGCAAGATTTATCAGTTTTGTTGTAATAAAATCTCGTTGTTATGCTTATGCTTAGAGCACAGGGAATCCATAAGTCATGGCTTGGTGCATTATTTGGATCTATTTTTTTATTTTATTTTTGGAGAAACGAGAGTTAGAAATATATATGAAAGTGTGTGTGAAGTTTGGTAATATAAGGGGGTATTTATACGTTTTTTAAAAGGGTAAAAATGGAATTTGGGGTTTTTTAAATTCGCTCCCAAAACAGCTCCCCAAACAGATTAAAAAAGTAAAAGTCTCCACCGCGAGAGCTGGTGGCATGGCGCATGAACACTGTGGTCGGCGAAGGTGGAGGTTTTGAAGATGGCGCCTCATAGTTACGTCTGTAATCTTCCCCACCTGATTATGGAAATTATTATTGAAGCACTTAGCGGCTCCTTAACCAGCCTACGAAATATTTATGCTCATAAACTGATACACCCGGGGGTTGTGTGGGTCGGGCCGAATGGGCCATTACTATTATCTATCTAGGATTAGGGTTTTATTTTTATGTTTTATAAATACTGGTCATTGTTATGAATGTAAGCAGTCAATCAAAGTTAATCAAATAAACTCTAAGTCTTCTTGTCTCTCTTTCTTACGGAGCTAGCACACGCTATAATGGTGCCCTATTTCGATACAACCCGAGAGGGTCATATCAATTGGTGCTTTCACTGAGAGCCCTCAACTCGTTCGGGGGTTTTGCGATCTAAGATTCCAATAAAAAAACAAAAAAAAGTTCTGTTCACCGACGGCTACTGTTTACGGCGGCTTCTGTTCATCGAATTACTGTTCATTCGGTACTATTCACGGCACTGTTCATCCGACGTTACTGTTCACCGGGTAATGTTCATCCGAAAAAAATATATAAAAAAATATTTTTTTAATTGTTTTTCGGTTGCTATGGCATCGGGTAATAGGGATTGGGACGCGTTATCTAAGCTCTTGAAGAAGGGTACGGTGGCCGGTTATGAGAGTAAGTTTGTTATACTTGCAGATAGAGTTACGGAGATGTCTACGAATTACTTATATACTTTTATATATGTGGACTTAAACCGCTCATACAATGTGCACTCTCAAGGTCAGGCCCTACAACTATAGGGGAAACTTTTTCCTTAGCCCGTATAATGGAGACGCGTTTTAAGGCAATTGCAGGGAAAGGGCTGAATGTTGAAGAGAAACTAGATACCGTTCTATCATGGCCAAGTGAAGAAATTTCACCTGTGATAAAAGGGTCCTTGTCTGATGATGAAGATATGGGTGTTGATGAGGTTAGTGGCGTACTAGACGGTGTTTTTAATATTGGTCAGAGTAATATGGAAGGCATGAATGTTTGTAGTGAGTTTGGTCAATTTTCAGAAAATAAAGAGAGTGTGGAAGAGGTTGGAGGTGGTAGTTTTGATGATTGTTTGAATGAAACAAATTTTAATATAAACGAGGAATTAGGGGATAATGGGGTTACTTCTTTGGTCGCTCATGAAAGTTCGCGAGTTCGTCGGTTATGGGAAAGAATTGGTATAGGTGATATTCACGGGTCCATGGATAATGGGTGCATCTACAAATTTGTTCAACCGAAGGCGTGGGAATGGATGTCGGACTCCCTATCGGCGCATTTTTCATATCACCTTGAGGGCAAGGTGGATTTTAAAGGTGTGGGGAGTATTAAGGCCTGGACAACAGTAGGCAAAAGAAGGGTATTGTGTTATGTCCAAGGTAGCAGAAGGGGGAAGAGGAAAAAGGGCGTTGCTTGTTGTAGCGGAAGGCAGATTAACCGTGGGGGTGAAAGGCTAGGTTGCGGTATGATTAGGATATGGGACCCCAGAATCAAGTGTGCTTTTCAAGACATCACCTTGAGGGCAAGGTGGATTCGAAAGAGTGGGGAATGATACACCCAAGGGTTGTGTGGGTCGGGCCGAATGGGCCATTACTATTTTCTATCTAGGATTAGGGTTTTATTTTTATGTTTTATAAATGCTGGTCATTGTTATGAATGTAAGCAGTCAATCAAAGTTAATCAAATAAACTCTATGTTTCTTGTCTCTCTTTCTTACGGAGCTAGCACACGCTATAGTGGTGCCCTATCCCGATACTACCCGAGAGGGTCATATCATAAACCGTATAAATGTGACAAACCATATAAACTTATAGATTTTTTAAACTTATTTTTGATATTCTAACGATCATATAAATTTAGCTATCAAACTAGTTTCATTTTATTTTGTATTCAAAGAATAAAATGAAATAAATCGATAGACAAATTTAAAAAATAGTTAATACTAATTGTTATAAGAGTATGAATATAATGCATACAATATAAAACTCTTGCAATTTATCTGATGTAAACTTTCATGTCAAAGGCGATGTGGGATAAAATATTGGATATTATTCTTCTTTTCAATATCTTGTTCCACAAAAAGTTGTAGCAAACTCGTATATTGTGTAAATCAAAGGGTGTTAATGAGTCGAGTTATTGTCGAGTAACTTGATCTCGACTAAACCACGTTCAAGCCTCGAAACAAGAAAATGAACTCCCCTTGAGCTCGTTCGAGCATATCTTTTAAGTAATATATCCGTTTTTCATACGTATTATGTCGGGCTCATACATGAATTTAGGGGTGTATATAGTTGTTTGAACTATCTCGAGCTTCGTTTATGAAGGCATGCCAAGCTATCGAGCTAAGATCAAAGCAAACAAAATATTATCGAGTCCAGGTCCGCCAAAGTTCCATTCAAATCGACTTGTTTACACCTTTATTAAAATCAACATGGGATGCTGATTAATTATATATTTGACAACCTAAACTCAAGGAAAGCATTTAGAACACTAGCCGGGTACCCGCGCAATGCGGCGGCGGGTACCCGATAACTAATTTCATGGCGAACAATTTTTTTTTCATAACCTTTGTTTATATAATTTTATTTTTATTAGTTGTGACAAAGTAATATCAAAATATGTAACAAATTTACCTCGAAACCTGAAACAATATTGTTCATGATGTCTTCATCTTTAACTTCAACGACATTCGGATCACTTTTGCATTGCTATCTGAATTCATCGTATTAACAAAGTGATATGGAAGCGAACATTTGATAAAATTTGTTTATCTTTGTAATTATTAATTGCACGATATTTACTCTTCTGTGGCGACGATCATTCGTAAAGTTTCATTTTTATCAAAGTTTTAGTAGCTCGATATTTGATGCAGTTGCAAGATTGCAACAATGTTAGCAACAACTTTGGCAACTATGACTATATTAAGTTATGCATTTTATTAATAATTAACCACGTCACAATAAAAGTTAAATTAGCTGTTTATATTTTCAGTTTGGTGGTGAGACAAACAGGGTTTTGTTGTCCATTTTTTTTATAATTATATAGTACTACATATAACCAAACGAATTTCAGTCTAAACTTTAAAACCTTATAACCATAAAAAAAATATCAGCCCAATTATATCTTGTAAATGTAACTTCAAAAATCAGCCCAACCTAATTAATATAACCCAAGTAATATAACATCTCAAACCCTAATTTGTCAACCACAAAATTTGTGTGACTTTAATGTAGGCCTACACATTTCTATTCTCAAACCAAACACACTACATTAATTTATCTTTTCTATTAGATTCGTGTAAAACCACAAAACCGTCATCAAAACACCAACAATCACTTTCGGTTCGATATCATGCACCAATAACCGCAACAAAATCAATACCGGTTTAGAGAAAAGGGTATTTGTTGTGGTTATGTCGGATTTAAGTGGTGGTGGTGACGGGGGATACTACGATGGGGTGGCTACTTGCTTATTTTTGGTTTAGGGAGGGTCTGGTTAAATGGCTTGGATGTGTTTTTGTGTTGTGTTTGAGTTTTTATATCCCGATCTACCATCGAAACCACAAGATCTACCACCGATATGACATATAACTGAAATCATAAAAAGTAACAGTTTCAGCGTACTGTGGCGACAAATGATGATGTTGTGACGACACAGAGGATCTGATGATGGTGGTGAGGATAGTGTTGTAGTAGTAGAGGGTTCCCTAGTAGTGGTAGAGTTTTGATCTTATCGGAGTTCATTTGGTGGGCATTGGTCTCGGTCGTCGTGTGGTCGGGTGGTGGTGCGGGTTTTGGGATGTATGCTTGGTGTGGAGGTTATGAGTTCGGGTGGTGGTCTCGTAACAGTGGTTGTTGTAACAACTTGTTGCGTGCTATAATTCTGAGAACGAAGACGGTAGGTATATATATGTATTGTGATAGGAGGTTATAACTCTATATTTAATTTTCATTGATGCTACTGTTACTTTTTTTTTCTTTTACTACACCTTTATTGAGTTGTTACAAAATTTTTAATTGTTTTATTTTTTACTCTATATTTAATTTTCATTGATGTTACTGTTACTTTTTTTCTTTTATTACATATTTATTGAGTCACAAATTTTTCAATTGTTTCATTTGTTACAAATTATTGAGATGTTACAATTTCATATTGTATTATTTCCTAATAAGGAAATATTTAAGGCTGAAATTTTAAGACTACTATTTTTAGAAAATGGTCTAAATGTTTTATAAGGTATTAAGATTGAGATAAAAACCAAGATAAAATCAAATAAATAACCATCGTCCATCGAGATGACAAAAAGTTGCCTCAAATGTCAAATATTTAGACTCTTGAATTCATGCAACGGAAGGTGTTTAACGTATTCGTTTGCAATGACAAGAACCCAAATATGTAACACGTGGTTCAACTTGTCAATAGCCTTCACAATCTTAATTATAAACATACCTTATGCTTGCTCACGTACCTATGTGGGATAAAGTTGTTAGAACTTATATTAGAGCTTAGTATAGTAATTCACAAGTCACAAAGCATTAAGTATACATATCATACAAAAATAACAAGTAAAAACATAAAAATTCTTGTTATTACATTTGTACTATTTATAATTAATGTATTAAAAAGGCTAATTAATACTATTTTTTTAAATACCACTAAAATAAAATATAAATGTTATTATACATTTGTACTAACTAATAAAACACAAAAAATTTCATGTAATTTATATGTTGGTGGTACATATGCGTTTAAAACCATACAAGACCAATAGGTTTAACCGAAAACCGGAATAGCTATCTGTTCGGTTTGCTAATACGAGTCATGGGAAATCGAAACGGAGATAACCACGAGAGCTCGATACAAACAGATGAACCAAGTCAGACTATGATCATTTTCTTATTATTCTTTAATTAACGAGTTTGTCATTTTTAATTTCTGACGCCTAAACTCTAAATACAATTACCCGCAGCCGCAACGCGCGGTTACCCAGCTAGTAAATTGTGAATACTAATTATGATAAGAGTATAAATATAAAAACTCACGCAATTTATGACTCACCCATACCTTCCAATTTATAGCAAGCTAGTTAATCTCTATTTTCCATAAGCGCCTTTTAACTTTTCTTTAGATTGTATAACAACTAGCTGGCTACCCGCGCAATGCGACGACAGGTAGCCAATGACTAATTTCGTGGATTTGGTTAAACCAAGAAACCACCATTACAAAAAACGAGCATCTTTTACAGAGACAACGCCCATATTTTGGCACCTTAAAGTTGGCGACAGCGGGTGGTGATTGAGGGAGAGCGAGGGTTTTGTTTTTACATATTTTACATCCGTGTTTTAAGATTTTTAAGACTTTATATACTAAAAATTTTAATTGTTTCCATAAAGTTGTTAGACAATGGGTTTTAAAAATGATTTTATGAATTAAGTTACAACATTATTGAGACATTTAATTTTTGTTGTAACTTCTAATAGTACTTATTAACATTTAAAATTTTCGTTGCAAAACTGTATTTAATTACAATTATTTCTAGACTTTTAATATGTACTAATTTCTTAGCAAAAAATAAATCTTTCCATTATACGAAATATTTTAGGCTTAATTTTTAAGACTTCTAATTTTAAAAAAAGGATTAAATGTTTTATATAGTGTTACAGATTATCTAATTATGTCGATTAAGTTTCATAAATTTGAAAAATAATTAATGCAACTAAAACAGACAAATTTAAACATATTTTTGAATACAACGAGGCGTGCAGACCCACGCGATGCACGTGGGTTGGTGACCTTGTGTTGGTGGCATTGTTTTACAACTAAATGTTTCATTCATCGAATAGTTGCAATTAGTTATAAAATATTCCGGACACGTGTTGGTGAGAAGACTACGTGTATGGAATGTTATTTAATGTTTTATCGCACAATGTTCCATTCATCAAATAATTACAATTAGTTATTCAGAAGACTACATGTATCGAATGTTATTTAATATAATTGTTTATTTTATTGATGTAATTTTGTTTTTTTATCACTTTCACTAATATTTTGAAGTGTATTCAATATAATATTTCATGAGAATGAAAGAGTGTTGCTGCTTATGTTCCAATAATCAAATAGTTGCAATTATGTGTAATGTTGGTGAGGAGACTGTCAAATAGAAACATTAAGCACCAATACAAAGTACAAATAACATATGAGATTAAATATATGTAAGTTAGTTAGTTATCACAATAAAATAATTTTTTTTATATAAAAGTTCTTGACTTCAACAACTTAAAACATTTATATGCATATTTGTTATTTTCAAACATGAATCCGTATCAATCCTTAATTTTGTTTAAGCTACACATCTCAATCGTCAAAAATTTAAAGCCAATGAATTAACACTTGAGGCATTTCCCAAAATAAGTATATATTTGGACTCAAATCCCGTTAATTTCGGTCATCCAATGTCTATTCTCCATCTAACTCTGGTTAAAGCCCAAGAGAATAAATAACCCAATCCATTGTTGTATAGATTCTGGCCTGTCAACTACACCATGATCCATATGAGATATATATTATTATACTCAACCCTAATCCCATTTTAACAATACCTCTACTCCCATCTTTCTTTCTCTCTCAAACACCTGGACCAACCATTCCACTTAGATGATAAAACCCCAATCAAAAGGAATTATTCTTTTCTTTTAAATCAACGTGTCTCGAGGCTTATACCGTATTCAAGGTCCTATCTCGGGTCTGAGGTAGGTTTATTGATATGAACTTGATTGGTGTTTAAATGGTTAATCGAATAAACCTTTTGAAAATAAAATTTATATCATCAAGATCAATGATGTAATCTGGTTTCGAGTTATGTATAGATCAATGAAAGAACTTGGCATGCATTATGAAAACGAACCAAAAACTGAGATGGAGTATAGAAAAAAAGTTACATCTTTCATTCTTCATTGTCGGGTTTGATTGTTTGTGTAAGATTGTTTGGGTTCAAAACGAATCAAAGAGAAACTTTAACCGTTTGTAAGTTAGTCTTTATATTCGAAAATCAATTAAAGGTTATACATTGGATAGTTCAATAGTAAGGTTTTTATTTCCTGTGTCGGTTCGAAAAAGAGAAAGATGGGATCACTTCTTTTTTGTATTTGGATTCGAGTATGATGTGGGTGTGGTAAGATAAAAGTTTTTCTTATGCGAAATAAAAGAATAAGAAGCACGTCATGGCTTGTAGATGTAAAGAAATGGATACCCTATTTATAGATGTAAAAAAGTATGGTTTTTTAATCTTTTGTATTCCTTCATCTTGTAATAATTCATGAAACTGCTCCAACTGTTTGAGATACTCATTTACAGAAACTAAATGTTTGAAACATCATGGATTTAAGCATTCTCATTAGTACCTAATTAACTTAGCTTATCACCATTGTACTCACATTCAATGTATTTCTACCCTTCAAACTTAAGGACCTAAAACTTAGGTATAATAGATTTGTAATACTCGTAATAGTATAAATACAAGATACTGTATATAAAATGTACGTAAAATACTCATGATGATTTATGGCTTACCCTCACATTCTAATTTATACTAATCTATCCAATGTAAACTTTGACGCGACACACCTGGTTTTATGCTAATCATACACCTGGGTTTTATGCGGGTCGGGCCAAGTATGGCAATGCTCTCTATTTTAGGGTTATGGTTTTATTATTAAGTTATTAATATCATGTCATTGTTGTCTATGTAATCAATCAAAGTTAATTAATAAAGAAGATTGGTGAATATAATAAGTTGGCTGCTAAGAAAATTGGTCCAGTGGAAATTGTGAATGAGATGAACTCACATGCTTATCGTTTGAAGTTGCCAAGCCATATTCGTTGTTTTAATGTTTTTAATGTGAATCACTTGTTGCCTTACCATGGTGATTCCTCAGATGATGATACAACTGGGAATTCGAGGACGAATTTTTCCTACCCACGGGGAATAATGGAGGCCCAAGTATTGAAGAACGGGTTAACTTGTTTCTAGAGGCCCAAGATTGCGTGACGAAGAGGGGTTTAGTAAAACGGGCATAACTTTTGCATCCTAAGTCCGTTTTCAGCCCGTTACTTGTCAAAATGTTCTTAAAAGGAGGCGGACAATGCTGTAAGCACGTTTTAGCTAGTTGCGGATTTTTCAAGACCCGAAAATTCTTTTTACTATCAGTTTTTTTACATATGTATGTTTTTTCACTTTTAGTTGGACTTTGTCTTTGGGCTACGGTCCAGCCCGTTGGATTTTTAAGGTTTTTCTTTGTTTGCTATCATTATTTAATGAATCTGTTGTAACCCTAGCAAGACAGTTATCAGTTTAATAAAATTTAAATTACTGGCCGATGTTTGCCATGTTTTTAACATAATTTACGGGTATTATTTAGAATCAACGATTATTAGTAGAATTGTTTTTGGCATTCTTTCGAATCAACAGATCTAATTACTTATCTTTGCTACTCTGTTTTTTTAATCTACATCGGGTTGCTATTTGCTTCAGGAACAATTTACATAACGGTTGTGTCATTTAAAACAAACGGGCGGCCTTCAAATTTAGGTGGGGAAGATTACGGACAGAACTATGATCCACCTTCGTAGACCACATTGTTCTTGTCAATAGGTAGCTGCGATACGCCTAGTGACGTCATATGGTCGACTATATCACGATAAGCTCAAACAGATTTATCGTTTTATTTGAAGAAATCTAATTTGTTGATCATTTCATTGAGCAAGTCTAAGGATCTTCATTAGCATGGATTTTATAATTTGGTTTTGTACATCACATATATAGTCATACAAAGATATAAACAAATTAGAAAAACATAATTAAAAAGATCATCATGCTAATAACTAGGGTTCGTTGACGATTCATCTTAAAAGTTATTATATGAAAGAAATACTACTCATTTTCTAATTACTCAAACGGGTCCAATAATTAGCATTGTAGTAACACACTCTTGTATAGTTATTCAGCTGTTTAATTCAAAGGGTGTGTAAACGAGTTGAATTTTTGTCCCGTAACTTGATCTCGACTAGACCTCGTTTGAGCCTCGCGCCAAAAAATGAACTCGCCTTGAGCTTGATCAGAATGTTACATATATAGCTCTCGAGTCATGTAAACGAAGGTGTTTAACGTGTTCGTTTGCAATGATGAGAACACAAATTAGTAACGAACAACATAATGTTGCCAATAGCTTTCACAATTTTAGTTATAAACACATCTCAAGTTTGCTCACCTACCTATGTGGGATAAAGCTGTTGGAACTTATATTAGAGCTTGGTAACTCACAAAGCTATTATGACAAGGTTGTTATATAGCAGCTCCTTTATTGGCTTGTGCTTGTATGTGATTTATGAAGTTTAATTTAGAATACACGATATACCCTTATAAACCTCTTATTATCCGGTCGATCACTAACTATTAACGATATGTTGTCGTTAATAAAAAGCATATAAGTTTATCGAGTGAGGCAACAAACCAGATGCACAATGACAGGGGCGGATCTAGCATGTAACCAGGGTATGCACGTGCATACCCTGTGTAAATTTTCGGTAGTGTAAAATTTTTTGTTTTTCTTCAAAAGTAGAAACTATATACACTAGAAATTTAACTGTGCATACCCTCTGAAACCCACGAAAAATTGGAGTGCATGCCCTAACTTAAATTACCTTTTTCCAAGATTAAAGAAAAAATTAAAGATGAGCTTCTGGTTAAGAGAGGCGGCAGATTTGATGAAGAAGAAGGCACTTTTGTAAATATGGTAGGTTTCATGTGTTATGATATGAATTATCCAAATCTACTTTGAGCCCAACTATTTTTAATCTTTGAAGGCCCATTTATTTTCATTCCTTTTTATTAAATTGTTTACATTGAGAACCATCATTGATTTATTATAGTCTAAAAATATACTGTATAATCTAAATTAAGGATTTCAATTACCATAAAAAAATTATTGTTGTAACTTAAGAACTTAATATTATCAGTATTACAAATGCATCAACTTTATCATAATATCTTATTCAAAAAACACGAAACACTGCCCACTTGATGTTAATTAAAACCAAAATAACGAAAAAAACCTCGTCGAACCCGAATCCTGTAGGCTGGGACAAGAAAACCCGACCCAGAAAACAGACCCGAAAAATGAAGTGACTTATTAAAAATGTGCATACCCTAATATAAAATCCTAGATCCGCCACTGCACAATGAGTTGCAAAGGGGCAAGATGCAGGAATGACGTCCAAGTTTAAGCTGGTGATTGAATAATCTTTGGTTATGTAAGGATCAAATGGTGGACAGAAACTGTGTGGGTTCTCAATGTGCAAAGGGTCGTTGGAAAATCATAGCGAGATCGATTTAGGTTGGTGCACTTGAGTGCTCGAAGCCAAGTGATGCCACTTTTCACGAGGGTAGATAATAAGATATCGCTAGACGGTGTTTAATGTGGTTTTGCATTAGCATTACGCCCAAAGGGGCATCAGTTAGAATACAACCATTGGATTTAATGTTGAGATCATCACTACAACTAATTTAATGTTGAGATCATCACTACAACCATTGGATTTTATGCCTCATTCCACATATTTTCTTGCAAAGTTTGTCATATCAACATAACCAGCGGGAACTGAATGTAGAAAGACAAATATATCTGGTGGGGTTGTCGAGGGGCTACGAACTGGCTAAGGATCAGTTTGCATCATGGCATCGACGTTTAACAACGCGTCGTAGGATAGCTTCCACGTGCCTTGTGACGTCAATATTTTACCCGATTCAAGGTTGAACCGTTTATATTAGCTTTATTACATACTAGTGTCAACTCGAATCAAATCACCTTTTTACCTCGAAGTATAAAGAGTGATATTCATTCCCGTTATTATACATAGACCCATTTTTCTATTTTTTTTATATAGCCTGACGATCGTATAAATTTATATAAGCTTGAGAGACAAACTTGAAAATTGTATGTGAACTTTGACGCTAGAACCGATGTGGGATAAAATTCTTCTTTTCAATGCGTTGTTCCACAAAACGTTGTAACAAACTCGTGGATTATGTTGTTTTTCTTATACTGCCACATACTTTGCAGGGTGATTGAGTGGCCACTAATTGCTTCAAAAACAATTTAGATAATGGTTTTTCGTTATTGAATGGAGATTAGGGACGAAAGTATTGATGCACCATCTTTGACACCACCACATTCGTTATTGAATGGAGATTAGGGACGAAAGTATTGCTTCAAGAACAATTTAGGTAATGGTTTTATACACGTGTATTTCAAATATGATACCAGAGAGAGGTTAAGACAAAATAGTGATTAGGGATCCCAACGAGAAAATATGTGAAGTTGTTGAGGAGTTGAATGCCATTTCGCTTGTAACGGGATGCTGCTCTTTTGATCTATCAAAAGGTAACATTACTGACTGCTGCATCTGGTATTTGTAGCTTGTCAAGCTATCGTTTTTGGTACTTCTTACAACAGATTTAGAGATTTGCTGCACTTAACCTAATCAACCATTCCTCTAAACGCATGTTGTTTTTAGGAAGTCTAAGTGCCAGTCTATCTATCGGTTTTTTTTTTTATCATTAATCTGTTGTATCTTGCTGTTTGTGACATGCTATATCTTGTTTTTCACATCCGCGAGTGAGTCAAAGATACGACAACAGCGCCCGCAAATCTTTTGGCCACCAGGAACTGACCTCTGGATCACATTCACCATTCTCTTGCACTTTCTGCATACATGCATTTCTGAACAGTCACCGAGAGTGAAAAGTCGCTCGTGTAGATTAGCAGATGCTCCATGAGCTATGAGGCAGTCGCGTTCTATTTGCCCAAACTTGATCCCACCAAATATATTTCATTCATTCATATTTGGGACAGGCATAATGGTGCACACAATAGATAGAAATGAAACGTCGGGTAAGATGAAACAATGGTGTGGAGGAAAAGTCTCCATTGCGAGGAAGGAATTGGCGAGGGCATGAATGTCCTCGCCAAAAGTCCAAAAGCTTTGACTTCGACTTTGTGAAGAAAGTCCAAAAGCTTTGTGCGACCCGGGTGAAAACTTTGACCAAGATTTTTGTAGGTTTGTCGTTGGAAACACATCATCGCCAATAATTTTGGCGACAAGGTATGACGAGGATGACAAGTCCTCGCCAAAAGCCCTAATGTTCCTCGCAAATGGGACCATCACTCACTTGAAAACTAAGCTGTCAAAGGTTATTTAAATAGAACAGATGAAACATAGCAACAAAGACACTTTGGCCGAGTCGTTAAGGCGTGTGCCTGCTAAGTACATGGGGGAATGTAATTATTATGTTAAATACTTTGTAATGATAGTTCTCGTTTTTATTTTCGGGTGTCTTAAAATGTTAGGCATCTTGTGTAAATCAATCAAAAGAGATCTTAGTATATCTAAACAGCCTGGCTAAGACAGATTCTGAAGAGGATGATGATGAGGACGACGAAGATTCTGATGTGCTACCACCAAAAAAGTCAAAGATTAAAGAGAATAAAGCCAATGCCGGTCCGTTTAAATTTCTAGCGGATTCAGAACAGGTTTAGTGATATACAAGTATATGACTAAATGAGAAGATTGAAACCCGTAAGCGTAAGGAAATGTTGGAACTTGAGATTCTTGAGCGAGCACGAGCTGAGATTATGAAATTTGGACAAGAGGAGTGTCAAGATAATGATTCGGCTGGGAACGTTAGTGGCTGCAGTAGACATGAAACTATTTCATCTTTAAGTAGTTAAATGATCATGAGTATAACATTTTTATCATAGTAGATAATCGTTTTAAAACGCATACTCAAATACCCTTTTATCTTGGCTTGCGATTTTGAGTTTATGAAGTTGAAACTTATAAGTGCCAACTGTGTTCAAGGGAGCGATTTAGCCAAAAGTACTAGTACAAACGCTTTAGTTCGCATTCCTTACAACAAAACTGAACAAAATATGCATTGATGATTTGTGCGACAAGGCATCTGATTATCGAGGAACCTTGAGTTGAGAATGAGCCAAGTACTACAGAAGGCATCCAATTCACAATGGTCATGACGAAAAGCTAAGATAATCGTTTTTTGATCAAAATTTAATTAACACTAGTTAAAATTTAGAAACTTGATGCAGTAAACAGCTCAAGTTTTGTTAAAACGAACATGTGTCGTCTGAAGCTCGATGCTCCTTGTAATAAGTAAATATGTAACCATCATAAACATGATCACAAGTAGCGGCTCTAGTGATTTTGGTTTTACCAGTATTCACCATCTTTAGCTAAGTAAAGCTTTATAACAAAGGAAGTAGATTAAAGTTAAGCAAAAACCTAGCTCTGTTGAAAAGCATAAGTTTATTCGATAAGCATTTTAGCATAAGATATCTATATATTCATAACATGTAGAAATATAACAAAAAGTCAGGATGGCCGATTGGTCTAAGGCGCCAGACCTAATTTTTGGTCTTCGAGAGAGGGCGTGGGATCAAATCCCAACCCGCACCATTTGGGCAGGCAACTACGGCTCGAGACGCGAAAACGTCACATTATACAGTGTGTGGTGTTTTTGTGTGGTGTTTTCGTGAAAACGCAAGTCATAAAGCACTGTATCGAGATTTCCAAGCTTCTTACACAATAGATATACTATCGAAACACAAATCCTTTGATGAGACATCAAAATATTTTCTAACTTAACAAACTACAAAACGCAATTTTTTTTGTTTTTCTTGTTTTCTTAAGTTTTTAGTCAAGAGGATTTTAACAATATCGTGATCAATTTATTTATACGTATACTTTTAGATTTTATTAGATAAGTATAACAATATTTAAATAAAAATAAAATAACACATTGTCAAAAAACAAAATAAAAAAATTGTTTACTAATTGTTGTGATAAAGTATAAATACAATATCATAATAATAATGTATACGAAAGACTCATAATATTTTGCTCACTTGGACTTTCCTATTTATAGTAATCTATCCAATGTAAACTTTGTCCCAACTGCCGATGTGGGATAAAATCTATTCTTTTTACTTCTTTGTGTTAGTTCAACAAACTCGTAGATTATGTGGTTTTTCATAGATTTTCTTGCGGAGTTTCTTATACTTATGCTACCATTCAGGAGGACAAATATTTGGTAGGGTGATTGATGAGAGGAGCAATTTCCATAATGCTTGGTGTCATTTAAAACAAAGGGCAGCCTATCAGGCGGGGGAGATTATGGATGCAACTATGATGTTCCATCACCTTCATCGGCTGCAATGTTGTTAGAAATGTATAGCTACCACATGCTTAGTGACATTGTACGAGCACCTATAACACAACTACTAATAGACTTCAAATCAGACCTTTAAAAGATTTCTTTAACGATGGAAACCACCAAGATGCCTGAAAACCTAGAAACCATGATGGTGGAAGTTGACAGGAGTGAGGAGAGCATGAAGGCATTAAACTGGACACTTGATAATGTGAAGCTGAGATCAGATGGATCATTTTTGGTTATTCATGTTCAGTCTCAACCTTCCATTGCTGCTGGCCTTAATCCTGGCGATATTCCCTTTGGGGGGTCCTAGTTAAGTCTCTTGTCACTTTTTAGATACTTTTTATTAATGGATTTTTGTATGTGATAAACGTGGTTTTACAAGTTTTCTGCATAAAATTTAGTTTCCAGATTAAAAGTACAACTCCTTGGACGATTAAGAGTGAGTTTGCAAATCATTTCGAGGATGACAGGTGGTACAATCCTGCTCTCCTGCTGCAAATTTTTCTGACTTCGACTAATGTTTCTCTTGCTGATCCATATTACCAGCATGCGTTTGGAAACGGTACATGTATTATGATTGTGGTAGGAGATGAAAACACTATATACCTAAACGGGCCATCGTTTCCCTCACAAACAACAAACTGATAGCATCAGTAGCAACTCAACCACTAACACTTCTAGTTTTACACCCAACACAGAAGGTACATTGGGAACATTTACTTTAATAGAGTTCAAGGATGGAAACCCGGTGAAAATTGCAGAAACTTGGGTTTCGGTAATTGGAGATTACAGTCATTACACTACTGTCGAAGAGGAATATATTTTGTATACTAATCACTTGGTCCAACGCCTCTAATTTATAATAAGTTGTTCATATTTAATTGTTCGAATCAACACAAAGATTGTTTTTGCAAATGGTTGTATTGATTTAATCCCACATAGTCCCATGAAAGAAGCCTTTGATACTTTATATATTTCTTGTATACGAATACTGGTAACTTGAGACTAATATTATGTTGTTAGACATGGTGAACGAGAATTTGAAAACAAGTTCACGTCCTCAATCACTATTTCTAAAAACTGATATGAATTCTCACCATTTTTTTAGAAACTTCTTTTTACTTTGGGCTACAATATTTATATATGAGTACATGTTTATACATTATTAACAGAAATATAACTTTGATACATTTATTTTGGTGGTATAATTCTCTCAAAATCCATCATGAAATTCTAGACTTTAGTCAATCTAGCTGGAGCTCAAGTTACCTGGCAAGAGTTCAAATAATTTGAACTCTTGTACGAAACAAAAGAATGAAGCTTCTATTTTAAGATTATTAACCACTGAAGATATAATTAGTATTTAAGGCTAATCACGGAAGACGATCAGAGGTACCGATGAATTATCACCCGTACGGTTGGTCTTAAAAAACTAAGAAAGAGTCACGAACATGATAAAGATAAAAAGGAAAACATTATAACAAATCTCGTTAGCAATGCATTCAATTTATTAGAAGGGATTAAGAAAATAGTTATTTAGATTATCTCTTTTGCTTGTGTATATCTACCGATTCAACAAACTATACGGTTACTCTCGAGTAGCAGTAGTGACGGTGTATAATAGCGTGACTTTTATATATGTGATTTTTCAAAATTTGTACACTGTCATCCCCAGCATTGAGGAACCGCAACACCTACATCTCTTAACTGACCAAACTTTTACATACTTGACTTGATGCTTTACATTCCTCCAAAATGGTTGCGAAATTTCTACTATTGATTTGCAAACTCACGTAAATAAGAAGCCAAGCCCAAACATAAAATCAAGCCCATTTTAAATGGGCCATCATTTATGTGATTATTAGCCCGATAATTACTTCCAGCTCATTTTTAGGGTTCAGCTCGACACTTTATAATAATCACTCAATTTAGCTCGAGCTCGAGTTACTTGACAAGAATTCGAATCATTTGAACTCTTATATGAAGAGATTAAGAAAATAGTCGTTTAGATATTTGTTTGCTAGAGTATATGTACCAATTCAACAAATTATACGATTACCCACGAATAGAAGTGACAATATATAATAGCGTTAATTTGTGTATGCAACTTTTTGAATGTATGCATGAGCATAGAATTAGTGGTGCCATGCTAGTTTATTTATAAAGAGTTTTTATTATTTATACTCCTATCCTAATTACTATAGTATTTAACAAAAATTAAAAATGGTGTCAATTTATTCGTTTTTGTTTATTTATGAAAATGAACACGGTTAAGTTGAAACTATTTATTTATAATTTTGGAACTAAGATTGCGAAAATCATAATCGTTAGTCGGTCTTAGTCGGTCGGTTGACCATCTTTTAGTTGTAATCAGTCTAAGCGGGATTAATCGACGGTAAATCAGATAAGCATTTTTTTGCAAAATTTGAGTATTTTTGGTAAGTTGTGTGTATTTCCGGCGGGGTTTTTATATTATTGGCAAAAAAAAATTCTAAATCGAAACTAATAATATATTTAAATAGATACTATAAGTAATCAAAGCAACTTTACGGTAAGTTTTAGATACTTCCGGCAAGATTGGAAGGATTTTGATAGGTTTGGCCACCGTTGATCGTTATTCACCACGGTTGACTTATATGACTAACCCTGTTACATTAATCAGCATGGCCGGTTGCCTTATAGCGCGTAATCATCGATTAATCGATTTCGAAAACCTTATTTTGCAACACGGATTGAAACAACACAATAGAATTGTTGAGTTATTTAATTGAGAAGTCTGCTAGACCAAAATAACTCTAATTGTAAAGTCAACTCAATCTATTAAGACATAAAAACATATATTTTTTTTCCTTTTTAATTTAAATCAGCAACTTTTTTCCTACTAAAAATAATAACAACAAAAAAAATACAGTACGTAAAATAAGTATTTTTTGAAAATACATAAAGCATTTATATATTTTTCCCTAATAAAAAATACTGTAAATATTTAATCGCTCATCATATTTTTCCTACTTATAATATGTCTTCTAGTGTAAACTGGGGCGGAGCTAGGGGTTCTCGGGGATGCACGGTAACCCGATGGAAATTTTTCGCGTAGTATATATATATTTGATAGAAAGCTCTATTTTATCAAAATGAACCCGGTCGCAAAATTATGTGCTACATAGATATCATTTTAAAATTTTGTGCACATAACTTTATACTCTGGTTCCGCCCTAAGTGTGAACATTGTTGTAATATACGATGTGGGATAAGATCAGTTCTTTAGTTTCTTTTTTTTTTAACCATAAATCTTATTAATTATGTTTGCAAACTACGGATCCTGTTCCTTTTAACTATGCCTCATCCCACATATTTTCTTGCGAAGTTTGTCGTATCAAAAACACTAGCGGGAAGCGGATGTGGGAAGAAAAATATCTGGTGGGGTCGTCGAGAGGTCACGAACTGGCCTAAGGAGCAACTACATCATGGAAATGTCTTTTAACAACGCTACCTAGGATAGGTTACCAATGAAGGGTGAAAACTAAATATACGCAATATAGTTTTTTAGAAAAACCGAAATACGTAACTAATTTTAATTTGTACTTGTAGTCACAGTTAGAGGTGCAAATGAAAACCGGATTTTTGAAAATCCGGTTCAAAAATCCGAACCGGTTTTTTCAAAATCCGGTTTTCAAATTATCCGATCCGGATTTTTCTATCCGAACCGGTTAGACCGGTTTCTAGATTTTAAAAAAATCGGATAAAAACCGGATAAATTTCCGGATTTATCCGGTTTTTAAAAAAACCGGATTTAACCGGTTTTTTACAATTTATTAAAAAAAAAAAATTTAATTTTTTTTAATTTTTTTTGTAAAACCGGTTTTTTTTTACCGGTTAAAACCGGATAAAACCGGTTTTTTTTTACCGATTCGTTGATTCAAGATTGGTTTGGTAGATTGGGTAACAACGTATTGCAATTTATATTTAGACTGAGGATTGCGTTGATTTAGATTCGTTGCTTAAAGATGGTTGTTGTAATATTGTTTTGATATGAGATATGATGAGATTAGTGGGTGCATAGTGTAATGGTGAAAGAGGCGGAGGTAGTTAGATATGAGATTAGGGTTGTGTAAACCTAATTGTTAGGTGTTGTTATATAATACTAATCTTCTATTGGACTGGGTATTCACCTGCGTTATATTTTTGGGTTACAATTTGTTTGGATAGTCCAGTGGGCTGGTGTCTACAAACGTTTTCTAAGTGAATAACGCCCGATTTTGTTTACCGGTTAAAACCGGTTTTTTTTTACCGGTTAAAACCGGATAAAACCGAAAAACCCGAACCGAACATTTTTAACTGAAAAACCCGATCCGAACATTTTTTAACCGAAAAAAATCGATCCGAAAAAAATCCGATAAAATCCGATAACGAAAATTTTAATCCGAAAAAAATCCGATACGAACTTTTTAATCCGGAAAAATCCGATTGAGAAAAATCCGATCCGATCCGAAACCGGATTTTCAAAAATCCGGTTTTATCAAATCCGGATTTTCAAAAATCCGAATCCGATTTTATCCGATTTATTCGCACCTCTAGTCACAGTATACTTTCATATTTGTTCAATATACGTAATATGACCGGTTAGGTGACTTGTTTGACATGTTTCACTTTCAAATTTTATAATTATGGCCTTTGACCTTTGTGGGGACTTCCACTTTTAGTCCTTAAAAAAATGAGGGACTTTCATTTTCAAAATTGAACTTTTTTCAAAATATTGTGAATTTTTTTTTTTGAAAAATTAATTAAATTTTTTTTAAAAACAAGGCAGATTTCTATAAAAAAAAATTAAAAACATAAATTTTTGAAAAAAAAAAAAGATTTCTGAAAAATTTATTTTTTAAGAAAAACAAAATTTCTAAGAAAATGTTTTTATTTTGAAGACTTTTTTAGAAATGTAGATTTTTTTCGAAAAAATTATTTAAAAAAAACAAATTTATAAAAAAGTCTTTTAAAAAATTAATACTTTTTTAGTATTTTTTTCATTAAAAAATAAATATTTCGAAAATATTTTTTTTTGTCAAAAAAATTTATATTTTTAAATTATATAATAGAAATCTGCTTTTTTTCTAAAAAAAAATTTCTAAATTTTTTTTTTCATAAAAATTCGAAAAAATAAAATTTTGGGTTTTTTTCAAAAAAAAATTGTAAATCTAAAATAATAAATATTATATTTTTCTTAAAAAAAACTTTTTTTTCTCAAAATTTCGAAAAAATATATATAATGATTTAAAAAAAAGTATTTTTACTTCTACGTGTATAAGTTTACACACAAAATTATCCGAAATATATGTTGAAAAAGTAAAGGGATTAAAAGTGGAAGTCCCCCAAAAGTCTACTACAGAATCAGTCACTTTTTCCTCGTAATTCTCAATTGTCAGATTATGCCCTTGCGACTCTAAATAAACTAAATCCATTGAGAAACCAAAAATCATAATAAGAGAGACGCTCATAAAAAAAAATATGGAGACATTCTGGATTGAGAATCAAATTATTCCCTCCAGACAGAAAGTGACTTTTTCCTGTACGAGTAGTGAAGAACTAAACGAGAACTTTTGTTGGTTGTTGACCAACGGAAAGAAAGGGATTGTGTCAACTTCGTTCCTTCATATTTCTCTTTTTTTATTTTATATTGTGTAACCCAAAGCGCATTCCTTTAAGAATGTATCTGGTTCCATTTTTCTTTCGTTAGTTAAGCCACCTTTTTCTAAAAGGGATTGTAGTAATTCTGTTTTTATACTCTTTAAAATGGCGCTCTCTCATAATTATAAAATTTGAAGGTGAAACCTGTCAAACAAGTCACCTAACCGGTCTTATTACGTATATTGAACGAAATTTGAAAGTATACTGGGACTACTAGTACAAAATAAAGTTGGTTATGTATTTCAGTTTTTCTAAAAAACTATATTACGGATCTTTAACTTTCACCCTACCAATGAAAGATGAATATGACAACGAGCAGTGACGAAGCTTATTTTTATGAGGGGGTGGGGGAGGGGGCGAAACGGGGTTGTATTACAAAGTGGTAAATTACAAATTTTTCTTAGATGAATATTGTTTATAATCGAAATATGTATAAATCTTCACTTGAAATTTAGACCTTTGGGGGGCTACCACCTTCTTGCCCCTATGATCCTTCGTCAATGACAACGAGGATAATGCAAGACATTTGGGTGCACATGGTGGGACTAATTCTTGAGACAAAATGCAATCTCCGAAACCAAGTGGCAAAGATTATGGACAAGATTATGGACAAGATCATGATACCAAGTGCCACTACCACTTTCGTCGGCTATAATGTTCTTACCAATGTATAGCTTCTACGCGCATTGTGACGTCAATATTTTAGCAGTACAAGGATTTTCACTCTTTTTACCTTTACCTTAGCTATGACTTTCGGAATCACTATAACTGATTTCTTAATTGACCCTGCCATATACCCGATTCAAGGTTGAACCGCTTTTCACTCTTTTTTTACCTCGAAGTATAAAGAGTGATATTCATTCCCGTTATTACACATTGACACATTTTTTTAACTTGTTTTAGATAGTCTAACAATCGTATAAATTTATCAAACAAGCAAACACCAATTTATTTTGTATTAAAAAAATTGATATAGGCTTAAGAGACAAATTGATAAAATTGTTAATACTAATTGTGATAAGAGTATAAATATAATGCATATAAAACTCCTACAATTTATGGCACACCCAGACCTTCCAATTTATAGTAAGCTATCGAATGTGAAGTTTGACGTGAGAGACGATGTGGGATAAAATATTGGATAATATTCTTCTTTTCTAGAAAATGTCGTTTTTCATAGATTTTCTTGTGAAGTTTGTCATATTTATACAATTCTGGAGGACAGATTTTGGTAGATTGAGGGACAATATATAGCTGCCATACGCCTCGTGACGTTTTATGGTCGAGTATACCACAAGAAGCTCCAACATATACAACATTTTATTGAAGAAATTTAATTTGTTGATTCTTTCTAGGAGCAAGTTAAACGATCTTCACTAGCATGGATTTTATAATTTGATTTTGTATTTGAAAGTTACCATCTTATATTGAATTATAGTCATACAAAGATATAAACAAAAACGACAAACATATTAAAACGATCATTCCGATAATAGCTCTATCCATGACATGAACAAATTATTAGAACATTTTACAATTCACCTAAAAATTGATTATATGAAAGAAATACTACTAATTTTTCAACTATTCAAACGGGTCAGATAATTAGCTATGGAATTGAAACCAATTTTTAACTTTATTTAGATAGTCTAACAATCTTATAAATTTATCGACCAAGCAAATGAATGTTTATATTTAAAAAAACATGACCTAAGCTTGAAAGACAAATAAAAAAAATTGTTAATACTAATTTTGATAAGAGTATATATATAAAAGCTCTCACAATTTATGGCTCCTCCATATCTTCCAATTTATAGCAAGCTATCTAATGTAAACTTTGATGTCAAAGAGAAAGTGTAGTCTTTTAGAATAAAGGAGCTTCCCCATTTGAAACTTTTTCTTTCACAACAGAAACTTTTGATATTACATTATTTGGCTTCTTGGTAAGATAAAAAAATATGATATAAAAGGCCAAAAAGTGATGTTATGAGTCGGCACATATCCCACGAAATAAATAAATAAAAGTTAAAATGATTTGGCATTGGCTCGTGCCCTCACCCAAGGACGGAAATAGGAATAAGCAACGAGTTACTAGTAGACTTTTTATTTACATTTCCATGTTGAAGCTCAACTGCTTGAAAAATACATTATTTGATTTTAGTTAGATTATGTATGACTATGTCTATTAATCAAAATAAAATGTGTGTCATCTAAAAAATTTCTTACTTATCATTGTTTCATAACACAGAATTCTTAGTGAGAATAAGTTTATTATCATCTAAATCAACACATATCATTGGTTCAAATCAGCAACTTTATTATACCCCCTTCGATTGGAGTCATATAGTGGGAAGGAAAGTAATATACTTCGGCGCATTCGACGATCACGAAGTTGTTATGATTTTTCTTATTTTCACTATAAAAAACGTATAATCTTAAAAAAACAATGATACATTTTTGTTAAGTGGTAATTTAATATTTGACCCACCCAAAACTAAAATCTTAAACCCGTCACTGGCCTCACCGCCGAGTTTAAACTTTTTTGGAAGCATCTCGAGCTTTGTTCATGAAGGCCCGCCAAGATCGAAGCACCAAAATATTATCGAGTTAAGGTCCGCCAAAGTTCTTGTTCATGAAGCTCCGCCAAAGTTCTATTCAAATCGACTTGTTTACACCTCTATTTAAATCAATATGAGATGATGATTAGTTATATATTTGACAACCTAAACTCAAGGGAAGTTTTCAGAACATTTAGAGAAAAACCAAAATAAAATAAAATAGATAACCATCGAGATGACAAAAAATTGCCTTAAATGTCGCATATGTAGACATGAGAACGAAGGCGTTTAACGTGTTCATTTGCAATGACAAGAACACACATTGAGTAAAAAACTATTTCAAAAACGAAATTTGCAAAAAAAAATGAATTACATTGGTACACGCCACTACAACATTACCCAACTGTTTTAGCACAGTTTGCCACCAAGGAATCCTTGGGGAGTTATCTTTGGAGAGGTCTTCGGTTCAAGTCTCACCATGTACCTTGAGGGACGGAATAAAATTAAAGCATGAGTAAGGTTTAACCCCTAAGACGAAAGGTTCGAAGCTTGCATACTGCCCAATTGGATGTCATTGCAACTCGAATCACTAATTACTAACTTGCCGTTAAAAAAAAAAAATCAATCTCATATTCCTTAAGTTAGACTTAGGGGGTGTTTGGTTAATCTTATGTATTAGACTTTATATAATAATATATAAGCCATTTGTGGCTTATATATAATAAACGTGTAAGCCTTATTTAATTGTTTGATTTACCTTATATAGTTAATAAGGTAAAATAACAAAAAAGTACAAAAAAATAAAAATAATGTAATTATTAAGGAGCGTATAAATGTATTTTCATATAATATTCTTATATAAACTACCTATTTTTATGTAAGCCACAAATTTTTGGCTTACCAAAACCTCCTTATATAAGCTTATAAGCTTACTTATACAAGTTTAATCAAAAAATTGATTTCAGCTTACCAGCTTATATAAACTAATATGCTTATAAGGCCACTATATAAGCTAAAACAAATACCCCTTAAACATACAACTTTTTACACAATAGATAAATATACAACTTTTTAGTTGAGAGCTTCTAAACTTCTTACACAATAAAACATACTAAACGAAACACAAATCCTTTGACGAGACATTAAAATATTTTGTAGAAAATAAGAAAAATAAAAATCATGTCTAAATTAGTGTTTTGTAACAAAATTCTCTACAAACACAAAACATAAATTTCCTAATTAACTTAACAAGGGAAAGCACAAAACACATTTTTTTATTTTTCTTTTCTTGAAAATAGAAAAAGATATTATTTGCACGCGTATTTTATATTTTATGAAAAACAAATCTCTTTCTTTTTCTATGAATATGAAAACACAAAATTAAAAAAAAAATCTCCAACTAAACGCACCCTAATCTCTTGATTCATGAATATTCAAAAAACAAATATTTTACCACTACAAGAATTCTAATTTCTAGTGAGAGGGATTTTAGCTATATTATGATCGGTTTATAACGAGTGAAGATCTAATAAAAAGAAAAAATGAAATAAGAACGATGAAAAAGAAATTCTAGGCACACATTTAATATAAAAGAGATAACTTTAATGAAAAATACATTTGATTTTATAGGTGCATAAGAGATGTGTGGTAAAAATTTGACTTTACATTTAACTTTTATTAGATTAGCATAAAAGATATATTATTTTGCTTAAAATAATTTGTGTTATTTTTTTAATAAAATAAAATAACACATATTGAATAAACAAAATTAGAAAGTTTATATACTAATTGTAGTGTATACAACATACTCATAATATTTGCTCACTCTGACCTTTCGATTTATAGTAACAAATCGAATGTAAACTTTGTGGCAACAGTGATAAAAATACTTTCTTTTTTATTCTTTATGTTTGTTTAGATAAACAACATAATTACATTTAAAATTGTAATTAACTCGTAGATTATGTAGCTAATTTTCTTATACTTAAAGTCTTATACCATCCAGGAAGACAAATATTTGGTATGCTGATTGACGGACTGGTATCTGCTGCTTCAGGAACAATTTACATAATCAAATTCAGGTGGGAAAGACTACAGAAGGAACTATGATCCACCTTCGTTAACCACAGTGTTCTTGCCAATATATAGCTTCCATACGCCTAGACCCTAGTGACGTCATATGGTCGACTATACAACAACAAGCTCAAACATATTCAACATTTTATTGAAGAAATCTAATTTGTTGATTCTTTCATGACCAAGTTTAAGGATCTTCATTAGCATGAATTTTATAATTTGGTTTTGTATTTGAAAGCTACCATCTTATTCGGAATAACACTTCCTATATATATTCATACAAAGATATAAACAAATTAAACAACATATTAAAAGTGCCTATATGAAAGAAATACTAGCTACTAATTTTCGAATTACTAAACGGGGTCAAATAATTAGCTTTGCAATAACACACTCTTATCTAGTATTTAACTGTCTAAAGAAAAGGGTGTGTAAATGAGTCAAGGATCTGTCGAGTAACTTGATCACGACTAGACCTTGTTCGAGCCTCAAGCCAAGGAAATGAGCTCGCCAGCTCGTTCGAGCATAGCTTTTAAGTAATATACATGACAAAAACATTGCCTTAGATGTCAATAGCCTAATTAAATTCGAAATACTTAAAGTAACTATGTCATTTTTCAGAAGTTTATCATATCAGATATTTGGTGGGGTCGTCGAAGAGCCGCGGATTGCTTTTGACTATGGTAAGTCTTGCTTTTGACGGGATTGAACGCCATTGTTGCGTTGCATATAAAATCGAGTCACAATAGTTAAAGCAGTCTTTTAAAAACGTGAATCCAAAGGCTAAATAGAAATAAGATAAGAAAAAACTAATTAAAAAATAAAGTTTTTCTCGCAAAATGAGGAGCATTTTAGCTAAAGCTTTACTACGTATAATAACTGTATAAGATCTATACCGTATATGGTCAGCAATCACAAATTTATATTTTTCATGTTTGACACATTTGTTTTTTTTTTTGCAAATGAAGAGAGTGAGCTATTTATCATAATTCAGTGTTATGAACAGTAATCTTAAAACACTTTATATACAATATAGTTAACATTATAATAAAAAAATTAGCGGCACAACTACTTATCCCACGATACGGTGTCCCGCCCCATCGTGTGGCATTTTCCCCCACCATTTGGGCTGCCAACTACAGCTCGAGACACAAAAATATCACATTCGGTACAATGTGTGGAGTTTTTTGAAAAACGCAAGTCATAATACACCGTACCGAGATGTCTAAGCTTCTTACATAATAGAACTTACTATCAAAACACAAATCATTTGATCCACATCAACATATTTTGTAGAAAACAACCAAAACAGAGGTCACATTGAAATTAAAGTTTTCAAACAAAATTCTCTGAAAACATAAAATATAGTAAGTGTTATTTATGTTTTGTATTCCTTGTTTTATTGAAATTGAAAACAATATCATTTTGACATGTTATTTATGTTTTGTGGAAAATATCTCTTTTCTTTTACGAATTTATAAACGCAAAATTAGAAAACTATGTCTCCAACCGTAAACTCTTGATTCTTGAATATTTGAAAAAAATATGTCTTACCACTACAAGAATTCCAATTTTTTGTTAGACGAATTTTAGCGATATTATGATCGGTTTATTTATACATACACTTTTCAAGAGTAAAGATCTAATGAAAAGAAAAAATAAAATAAGAAGGGGGAGAAGAAATTTTAGCCACACATTAAAAAAAAGAGTTTTAACTTTAAGGTAAAATGCATTTAATTTTGTAGGTGCATATGAAATTTGTGATTGTAAATTATTCTCATTTCGATTTTTTCTTATTTGATTGTGACTTTACTTTTAACTTTTATAAGATTAGCATAAAAATATATTATTTTCTTTTATAAATTTAGATTATTTTATTTTTTAAATAAAAGTAAAATAACCCATACTGAATAAAGAAAATAAAAAAGTTGATATACTAATTGTGATAAATATAAATACAATATAATATAAAATAAATATAATATAATAATGTATACAAAATACTTATAATGTTTTGCACACTTGGACCCTCCAATTTATAGTAATCTATCGAATGTAAACTTTGTGGCAACAGCCTATGTGGGATAAAATCCTTTCTTTTCTCCTCTTTGTGTTTTTGTTTAGAGAAACAACACTGGCGATAGTATACTTTAATTTGCAACATTGTCAAACTTTGCACACCATGGATAATATTGAAATTGTAACTAACTCGTAGATTATGTCGTTTTTCACAAAAACTTTTACGAAGTTTCTTATTTGGCAGGGTGATTGAGGGGCTGCTAATTGCTCCAGGAACGATTTACATAATGGTTGTGTTGTTTAAAACCTCCACCTTCGTGGACACAGTGTTCTTGCCAATAGCTACATGCCATACACCTTGTGACGTCATATGGTCGACGACTACAATAACAAGCTCAAGCTCAGACATATTCATCATTTTATTGAAGAAAATTAATTTGTTGATTCTTTCCCGGAGAAAATTAAAGAATCTTCAGTAGCAAATGATTGTGGATTTGAGCTGCACTTATATTTGACAAACTATACCAGACACGGGTCAATACAAAGATAGTGAATGCGGCTCTTTGGTCCTATCAAGATGTAATATTACTCAACAGTGCATCTAATATCTATAGCCTATCAAGATGTATCCAGTCTACTTTTTTGCAAAGGATTTTGAGATAAGTTTCACTGCTATGCCTTTAAAAGCAGGATGTTATTGGGAAGTGTAAGTAACTACTGCTCAAACGCAAATGAAATCTCGCTCAGTTGGATGGATGCATTTGGTTATAGTCTCCATTTAGGTGGTCAGGGGTTCGACTCATGTCATTCCCCATGTGGGGATTTTCCCAGAATAGGGAGCCGGGTTTGATCAAAATCCCACAACGAATTGGGTGATCTGACTCTCGGGTAGTATCAGGATAGATAGCACCACTTCAAGCGTGTGCTTGCTCCCTAAAAACTTGAGAAGAGAAGATCAGATTTATTGTTGTTTAACTTGATTGATTGATAAATGATTACAATATGAAACCTTAAATACTAGTGATTAGATAAACACTAAGATAACTTATAAATATAAAAGATACTAAGCATATATCCTAAACAAATAGAATATATCCATGCGTAACATCAGGGCCGTCTCTAAATTTGGGAAAAATTATGAGGCCCGGTGCGAAATTACATATTGAACATTTTCGAGAATGAATTCTCATGAATAGTATGTGTATATATGTGTACAATTGTTAACGAGACACAATTTGAGGCCCCTAAAAAATTTGGGGCCGTGTGCGGTCGCACACCTTGCACACCCTCAAAGACGGCCCTGCGTAACATTTAGACTCTAAGCATGCAAAGGAAGGTGTTCAACGTATTCATTTGCAATGACAAGAACCCAAATTCATATCACCCAAGGTAATATTGTCAATAGCCTTTAAAATCTTATAGTTTTAAACATATTTCAAGTTTGCCCACTTACCTACGTGGGATAAAGCTGTTGAAACTTATATTAGAGCTTAGTATAGTAACTCCCAAAGCAGTAAGTATAAATATCATACAACAAAAAAGAATTAATGACAAGGTTGTTATGAAGGTCAAAAAAGAAAATATAAAATAGTTTTTTCATATATAAAGATTACTTATCAGTGTCTTCCTTATTTTTTTGTGACTCAATCATTGGGTAATCGTAGGTTATGTAAAGATCAAATGGTGGATAGCAACCGCGCGAGTTCTGATCAGCAAAGTGTAGTGGGAAAAAACGTAGCGAGATTGATTTAGGTTGGTGAACTTGAGTGCTCGAAGCCAAGTGATGCCACTTTTCACGAGGGTAGATAATAAGATATCACTAGACCCGTGTTTAATGTGCTTTTTGCAGTAGCATTACGCCCGAAAGGGCATCAGATCTAATACGCCTATCCATTGTAAACTTTGATGTCATAGACGATGTGTGATAAAGGGTCTAGAGGAGTCGAGTTTTTGTTGAATAACTCGAACTCGACTTGAGCTCTTTCGAACCTAGCTTTGTTGAGCTTCGAGCCAAAAAATGAAGTCGACTTGAACTCGTTCGAGCCTAGCTTTAATTTATATATGTGATTTTTCAAAATATGTATCCTGTCATCCCCGACATTGAGGAACCGCAACACCTACGTCTTTTAACTGACCACACAAAACCAAACTTTTCCAATACGAACTTTTACATACTTGCCTTGATGCTTTACATTCCTCCTAAATGGTTGCGAAATTTCTATCTACTATTGATTTGCAAACTCACGTAAATAAGAAGCCAAACCCAAACATAAAATCAAGCCCATTTTAAATGGGCCATCATTTATGTGATTATTAGCCCGATAATTACTTCCAGCTCAATTTTAGGGTTCAGCTCGACACTTTATAATACTCACTCAATTTAGCTCGAGCTTGAGTTACTTGACAAAAGTTCGAATCATTTGAACTCTTATATGAAGAGCTTAAGAAAATAGTCGTTTAGATATTTGTTTGCTGGTGTACATGTACCAATTCAACAAATTAAACGATTACTCACGAATAGAAACGACAATATATAATAGCGTTAATTTGTGTATGCAACTTTTTGAATGTATGCATGAGGATAGAATTAGTGGTGCCATGCTAGTTTATTTATAAAGAGTTTTTATTATTTATACTCTTATCCTAATTACTATAGTATTTAACAAAAAATAAAATGGTCTCAATTTATTGGTTTTTGGTTATCTATGGAAATGAACACGGTTAAGTTGAAACTATTTATTTATAATTGTTGAAACCAAGGTTGCGAGAATCATAAACTGTTAGTCGGTCGGTCGACTATCTTAAAGTATTAATTATGTTTGCAAACTACGGATCCTATTCCTTTTACCTCTAAGTATAAGTAGGGATGGCAAAAACGCTCGAAACCGATGGGGAAAATCGAAACCCGAACCGGTTGGGTCGGGTTCGGAGTCGGGTATGCGGGTTTGGATACGGGTTCTGGTTTTAATGTTCTTCTTTCGCGGGTACGGGTACGGGTACAGGTTCTACTAATACCCGCCCCGTTTACCCGTATCCGAATCCGTACCCGTTTACCCGAATCCGTACCCGCTTTTGTTGCTATTTTATATAAGTCTTAAATTTGTGTGAAATAATAGACGAAGATTGTTGAACGAATTGAATAATCATAGTTGTTACATTTTGTGTGCAATAACATGTTTGTGATCAAGTATATCTGGAGTTTTTAATTTTAAAATAAAAACCGTGATTTATTCGATATATTAAATCGCGTGAATAATATAAAAAACCTTTTTTTCCTTCTAAACACTTAAAAAACATAAAAAGGTATTTTGGTCGTGTTTGAGCGGTTCTTTCTTAACATTATACTCACAATAATGCACAACGAAAATTTAATTAGATACCCGATACCCGTGGGTAAAATCCGAAAACCCGATGGGTAATACTAATCGGGTACCCGTCAGGTGATGGAGCGGATACGGGTACGGATATTATAAACGTGTACGGGTACGGGTTCGCTAAAACCCGACCCGTTGTCATCCTTAAGTATAAGAGTATTCATTCCCGTTATTACACATCCCATTTTTTTATTTGTTTAGATAGTTAACCATCGTATAACTTTATCTGACAAACCTCTATAAATTTATTTTCTTTTGAATAAATTTTATATAAGCTTGAAAGACAAACTTAAAAAATTGTTAATACTAATTGTGATAAGAGTATAAACACAATGCATATAAAACTCTTACTACAATTTATGGCTCACCTAGACCTTACAATGTGAACTCTGACGCTAGAGCCGATGTGGGATAAAATATTGGATACTATTCTTCTTTTCAATGCCTTGTTCCACAAAAAGTTGTAACAAACTCGTGGATTACGTTGTTTTTCATACGTTTTATTGCGAAATTTCTTATACTTATACCATTCAGGAGGGCACATATTTTGCAGGGTGATTGAGTGGCCGCTAATTGCTTTAAGAACAACTTAGATAATGGTATTTTCTGAGATTACGGATGAAAATGATGTACCATCTTTGACACCTCCACCTTCGTCGTCTGTAATGCCATACGCCTAGTGACATCATATGAACATCTATACCAAAACAAGCTCGACCATATTCACCGTTTTTTTTGAAGAAATATTTTGATCCTTTCTTTAATCTAATTAAGGATCTTCATTAGCATGGAATTTATCATTATTATTTCGATTTAATAAACAGTCATCTCTCTCTTCTTGAGAGAGCTAGGTGTCATGAATCACTATTTGCTCCTTACATGGGTACCACGGGATGCCAGGTCATTTGACACTCTAAGTTACAAAAAATCATGTTATTATAACATATCATCCCTCCTCACTTTGGCCTCACCACTACATATTTTATCATCTTTTTCCTTATTTTTAACCAAAATAAATTTATTTCATAAAAATAAAATAAAAATACGAAAAATAAAATTAAAAATTTTTATAAAATTAAAAACACACAAAAAAAATTATAAACTTAAATCAAAAATGAAATTAAATAAAACTCTAAGGGGTATAAATGCAAATTTACTTTTTTATATGTATAAAAAAAGGAAAACAAAAAAAAAACACAAAACCTTAAACTTTATCTTCTACATAGTCACCACCATGGCACCATCCACCATTGTTGTTTATGTAATCTCACGAAAAAAAGTAAGAAATTAAAAATAAAAAAAAATGAAAATTAAGAAACTGAAATGGATGTTCGAGGGTATTAAGATGTGGGGCCCGTTTTTTTGTTTTTTTCCTCCTCAATTAGATGGCGAATGGAGCTTTGGCGAGGCAATGGCGAAAGGGTATGGTGTGGTGGTTGGCTGTGGCGAGATGCCACCTAGGAATGGCGAAGCATCAATGCCACCATACCTAGCTCTCTGATAGATAGTTTGGTCTATTTAATGTTGTCAACAAGTTTTAGGAGCTAGTTTGTGACTTTAGAGCATGTGTTTTTAGGTAACTGTAGAAGTTTTATACTGTAACGTGAAAACATTAATAACAGTGTATCAAGTTACTTGCTATAGATTAATGAGCATTTGCGATAACACGCTCTTTTATATTTGATCTATTGTTTAAATCGACCTGAAGGCTGAAATGATCTACTTATAATGTATTTACTCGACAACCTAAGCTCAAGTAAAACTTTTTAAGCAAAATGGGGTGAGTCGTAGCTAAGTTTCGGTTAATATACGCAAAGCTAATTGAGATAAGACTACAAATAATAAAAATTATATATTTGGCTAAAATAACCAAATGGTTGCAATAGCTGATGTGGGATAGTATCACTTCTTTTTTACTACTACGTCTTATTCAGTTTGGCCGCAATAAAATCTCTTTGATAGAGTACTTGTTTTCTCTTTGTCTCCACTCTTTGACACCCAAAATTGTTGTTAAATTTCCACTATTTAGTATTTGCATATTTCAAACCTATGTAAAAAGGAGACCAAGCCCAAGCATATAAACAAGCCCATTTAAGATGGGCCATTTTGCTTTAAGTTAATTAAATGTGTTTATAGGTTCGGTTCTCTAGTTGTTTGGTTAATTCTATTTGGGTTTTTCGGAAAAAAAAAATTTGGTTAAAACCAAAAACGGTATTTAAATTGGGTCTCATTTCGAGTTGACTCTAATAACCTGAAATATATCATTTATATTTTATAAAAATGTAATTATATTGAGTTATAGGGAAAAAAACTATTACAACCATAAAAAGTGTTTTATATATTTAAATAAAAGTTTAATGGTCTTCCTATATACTAATTTTGTCCTAAAATTATTGTTCCCTATCCATTTTTTCGGTCAATTTTTTTTTTAGCTTTGACATTATATTTTTGTTCTTATTACATAATACTTAACAAAAATTATAAGAATTGCTTGATTCAAATATACTTTTATTGTTGTAATTTTCATCAAGAATTAGATAATAAAAACAAAAATAATTACGATAAAAGTAATAGGAGGCAATAATTTTGAGACCAATATTATATATAAATATGTAAAAAAAAGTGTATAATTATATTAATTTGGCATTCAGGTTAGATTACCGAAACCATTCCCAACCCAAAATTTGGATATTTAATTCAGTTCGGTTCGGTTATACTTTCGATTTGTTTCATTTTGTTTTCCGGATTATTCGATTTAATCTCTTATTTCTTAAGTAAGATTTGAACCTAGTTTAAAGCTTTTTACACAATACTTAAACTCAGAACTATTTAGTTGAGAGGTTTGTTACACACTAAAACATAACCATCTATTGGTGACAGGGGCGGATGTACTCTATAGCTATGGGGTGGCAGCGCCCCCCCATGGCTAGCCGAAAAAGACGCGATTTTATTGTAATTTCAATCTTTTTTCGAGAACGCACCCCACTCAAAATTCATATCGCCCCCCACTCACATATTAAAACCCAAATTCAACTCTTTTAAACCTTATAAATTCTTCACGTATATGTAAAAATACTCGATTTATCATTACGATTATAGTTTTTTTTCTCCTCATTTTATTGTTATTGTCGAAAAAAAAATTGCCCCCCACATTCGATTTTCCTGGTTCCGCCACTGATTGGTGAGACATGTAAACTCATGATTCTTGAATATTCAAAAACAAATGTTTTATCACTACAAAAATGCTAATTTTTGGTACCGAGGATTTTACCGATATCGGTTTCTCAAATAACTTTCAACTTTTATTAGATTAGTATATAATAATTATATTATTTAGTTTGTTCAAAATTTGTTGTTTTATTTTTGTTTTCATTTAAAGAAAAACAAACAACAAATGTTGAAGAAACAAAATAAAAAGAATTGTTGAATACTAATTGTGATAAAGTACGGATACAATAATAATGTATACAAAATACTCATAACATTTTCCTCACTCGGCTTCCAATATATAGGGAGCTATCCGGTGTAAACATTGTCACAATGGTCGATGTGGGATAAAATCCTTTCTTTTCTCTTCTTTGCTTTTTGTTCAGCAAACTTGTCAATCTTTGCAATTTGCAAACCATGGATACAGTTAAAATTGTAACTAACTCAAGACCTTCGTGTTTAGTCTCCATTATTTTGAAATCATCGTATATGTACTGGGACGTTGTACGAGCACCTATAACACAACTAGCTCAACTACATTAACCACTTTGTGATTTCGGGTATGCTGTATGTATCAATTCATTTGTGAAATCATCGTATATGTACTGGGACGGAGCTTGGACATATTTATTGGGGGCTGAAATCGTGTGGACACCATAAAGTTTTAATATATACAGCATGTGGACACCATAAAGTTTTAATATATACAGCATGGGTTACAAAAATAAAGATTATGTAGGAGGAATTAGCATTTTTGTTTTAATTATGTTTTTGAACTCACTACTTAAAGACTTCAAATCAGACCTTTAAACGGTTTATTTTATGACGGAAACCACACAAGAGGCCTGAAAACTTAGGACACTTGACAACATGAAGCTAAGATGAGATGGATCATTGCTGCTGGCCTTAAATATTCCCTTTGGTGGTCCTAGTTAAGTCTGTTGTCACTTTTTAGGTACTTTTTATTAATCATCTAACATTTTTATATTATATACATTTCTCGAATATGATTTACAACTATGTCATTGAGTAAAAAACTATTTCAAAAACGAAATTTGCCAAAAAAATAAATTACATTGGTACACGCCACTACAACATTACCCAACTGTCTTAGCACAGTTGGCCACCAAGGAAACCTTGCGGACTTATCTTTAGAGAGGTATTCGGTTCAAGTCTCACCATGTACCTTCAGGGGCGGAATAAAATAAAAGCATGAGTAGGGTTTAACCCATAAGGCGAAAGGTTCGAGGCTTGCATACTGCCCAATTAGATGTCACTGCAACTCAAATCACTAAATACTAACTAGACGTTTAAAGAAAACAATAAATCAATCTCATATTTAGGGGGTGTTTGGTTAATCTTATGTATTAGACTTTATATAATGTTATATAAGCCATTTATGGCTTATATATAATAAACGTGTAAGCCTTATTTAATTGTTTGGTTTACCTTATGTAGTTAATAAGATAAAATAACAAAAAAGTACATAAAAAATAAAAATAATGTAATTATTAAGGAGCGTATAAATGTCTTTTCGTATAATATTCTTATATAAACTACCTATTTTTATTGAAGCCACAAATTTTTTACTTACCAAAACCTCCTTATATAAGCTTATAAGCTTACTTATATAAATTTAATCAAAAACTTGATTTTAGCTTATATAAGCTAATATGCTTATAGGGCCACTATATAAGCTAAAACAAATACCCCTTAAACATACAACTTTTTACACAATTAATAAATATACAACTTTTCAGTTGAGAGCTTCTAAACTTCTTACACAATAAAACATACTAAACGAAACACAAATCCTTTGACGAGACATTAAAATATTTTGTAGAAAATAAGAAAAATAAAAATCATGTCTAAATTAGTGTTTTGTAACAAAATTCTCTACAAACACAAAACATAAATTTCCTAATTAACTTAACAAGGGAAAGCACAAAACACATTTTTTTATTTTTCTTTTCTTGAAAATAAAAAATTATATTATTTGCACGCGTATTTTATATTTTATGAAAAACAAATCTCTTTCTTTTTCTATGAATATGAAAACACAAAATTAAAAAAAAATCTCCAACTAAATGCACCCTAATCTCTTGATTCATGAATATTCAAAAAACAAATATTTTACCACTACAAGAATTCCAATTTCTAGTGAGAGGGATTTTAGCTATATTATGAAATAAGAACGATGAAAAAGAAATTCTAGCCACACATTTAAAATAAAAGAAATAACTTTAATGAAAAATACATTTGATTTTATAGGTGCATATGAGATATGTGGTAAAAATTTTAATTTACATTTAACTTTTTATAGATTAGCATAAAAATATATTATTTTGCATAAAAATATTTGTGTTATTTTATTTAATAAAAGTAAAATAACACATATTGAATAAACAAAATAAGAAAGTTGATATACTAATTGTGATAAAGTAGATACAATATAATAATTATAATGTATACAACATACTCATAATATTCGCTCACTCTGACCTTCCAATTTATAGTAACAAATCCAATGTAAACTTTGTGGCAACAGTTGATGTGGGATAAAAAAATACTTTCTTTTTGTGGCAACAGTGGATATTTTGTTCAATAAAAAACATAATTACATTGGCAAAATGGTCAATCCTTGCAAACCATGAATACTACTAAAATTGTAACTAACTCGTAGATTATGTTGCTAATTTTCTTATACTTATAGTCTTATACCATTCAGGAAGACAAATATTTGGTACGGTGATTGACGGACTGCTATGTGCTGCTTCAGGAACAATTTACATAGTCAAATTCAGGTGGGAAAGACTACAGAAGGAACTATGATCCACCTTCGTTGACCACAGTGTTCTTGCCAATATATAGCTGCCATACGCCTAGACCCTAGTGATGTCATATGGTCGACTATACAAAAACAAGCTCAAACATATTCAACATTTTATTGAAGAAATCTAATTTGTTGATTCTTTCATGAGCAAGTTAAAGGATCTTCATTAGCATGAATTTTATAATCTGGTTTTGTATTTGAAAGCTACCATCTTATTCGGAATAACACTTCCTATATATATATTCATACAAAGATATAAACAAATTAAAAACGTATTAAAAGTGATTATATGAAAGAAATACTAGCTACTAATTTTCTAATTACTCAAACGGGTCAAATAATTAGGTTTGCAATAACACACTCTTATATACTATTCAACTGTTTGAATAAAAGCGTGTGTAAATGAGTCAAGGATCTATCGAGTAACTTGATCACGACTAGACCTTGTTCGAGCCTCAAGCCAAGGAAATGAGCTCGCCAGCTCGTTCGAGCATAGCTTTTAAGTAATATACATGACAAAAACATTGCCTTAGATGTCAATAGCCTAATTAAATTCGGAACACTTAAAGTAACTATGTCATTTTTCAGACGTTTATCATATCAGATATTTGGTGGGGTCGTCGAAGACCCGCGGATTGCTTTAAGAACGGTTGTGGTGTTTGAATGACCATGGTAAGTCCTGCTTTTGACGGGATTGAACGCCATTGTTGCGTTGCATATAAAATCGAGTCACAATAGTTAAAGCAGTCCTTTAAAACGTGAATCCAAAGGCTAAATAGCCATAAGATAAAAAAACTAAAAAAAAAACAAAGTTTTTCTCGCAAAATGAGGAGCATTTTAGCTGAAGCTTTACTATGTATAATAACTGTATAAGCTCTATACCGAATATGGTCAGCAATCACAATTTTATATTTTTCATGTTTGATACATTCGGTTTTTTTTTTGCAAATGAAGAGAGTGAGCTATTTATCAGAATTCAGTGTTATGAACAGTAATCTTAAAACACTTTATATACAAGATAGTTGACTTTATATTAAAAAAAAGTTAGCGGCACAGCTACTTATCCCACGATACGATACGGTGTCCCGCCCCATCGTGTGGCATTTTCCCCCACCATTTGGGCTGCCAACTACAGCTCGAAACACGAAAATATCACATTCGGTAGAATGTGTGGCGTTTTTTGAAAACGCAAGTCATAGTACACCGTACCGAGATCTCTAAGCTTCTTACATAATAGAACTCACTATCAAAACACAAATCATTTGATTCACATCAACATATTTTGTAGAAAGCAACCAAAACAGAGGTCACATTGAAATTAAAGTTTTCAAACAAAATTATCTGAAAGCATAAAATATAGTAAGTGTTATTTATGTTTTGTATTCCTTGTTTTATTGAAATTGAAAATAATATCATTTTGACATGTTATTTATGTTTTGTGGAAAATATCTCTTTTCTTTTACGAATTTATAAACGCAAAATTAGAAAACTATGTCTCCAACCGTAAACTCTTGATTCTTGAATATTTGAAAAATATGTCTTATCACTACAAGAATTCCAATTTTAGTGAGACGAATTTTAGCGATATTATGATCGGTTTATTTATACATACACTTTTCACGAGTAAAGATCTAATGAAAAGAAAAAATAAAATAAGAAGGATGAGAAGAAATTTTAGCCACACATTCAAAAAAAAGAGATTTAACTTAAGGTAAAATGCATTTAATTTTGTAGGTGCATATAAAATTTGTGATTGTAAATTATTCTCATTTCGATTTTTTTCTTATTTGATTGTGACTTTACTTTTAACTTTTACTAGATTAGCATAAAAATATAATTTTTTCTTTAATAAGTTTAGATTATTTTATTTTTTAAATAAAAGTAAAATAACCCATACTGAATAAAGAAAATAAAAAAGTTGATATACTAATTGTGATAAGTATAAATACAATATAATATAAAAATAATAATGTATACATATTAGTTATAATGTTTTGCACACTTGGACCCTCCAATTTATAGTAATCTATCGAATGTGTTTGTGGCAACAACACTTGGATAAAATTCTTTCTTTTCTCTACTTTGTGTTTTTGTTCAGAAGAAACAACACTAGCGATAATATACTTTATTTGCAACCTTGTCAATCTTTGCACACCATGGATAGTATTGAAATTGTAACTAACTCATAGATTATGTCGTTTTTTCACAAAAACTTTTACAAAGTTTCTTATTTGGTAGGGTGATTGAAGGGCTGTAATTGCTCCAGGAACGATTTACATAATGGTTGTGGTGTTCAAAACCTCCACCTTCGTCGACGACAGTGTTCTTGCCAATAGCTACATGACATACACCTAGTGACGTCCTATGGTCGACGACTACCAGAACAAGCTCAAGCTCAGACACATTCATAATTTTATTGAAGAAAATTAATATGTTGATTCTTTCCCAGAGAAAGTTAAAGAATCTTCAGTAGCATGTTTGAAGGCCGATTTTATGATGGTGGATTTGAGCATGCACTTATATTTGATAATTTATACTAGACACAAGTCAATACAAAAATAATGAATGCCGCTCTTTGGTCCTATCACGATGTAATATTACTCACCGGTGCATCTAATATCTATAGCCTATCAAGATGTATCAATTCTACTTTTTTACGAAGGATTTTGAGATAAGTTTCACTGCGATTCCTTTAAATGCACGATGTTATTGGGAAGTGTAAGTAACTATTTGATGTAGCGAGAAATAATGAGATAACTAATTGAGTCTGTTGATTCCAAAGAATGCCAGACACAACTCTTCCAACTATCGTTGATTCAAAAGAATACCGATAATGAGGCAAACTTCAACAATCGTTGAATCAACGAATACCCGATTATTAAGAGAAAATTTAACAATAAACCCTAACCTGGATTCAAGTCAATTAACAAAAGACTAAAAGCCTTTTTTATTCATAACTCCATACTGAATACAATAAACCCAGCCCTAATTATATATGAGAATTGTAAACTTGGGAAAAAAATTAACAAATTACTGTAAAAAAATAAAAAGGGAAAGTTAATAAAAGACACCGACATAAAAAATAATCTCCATTTAACATTCTGCGTCATTCTCCCGTTTTTCAAAAAGACTCAACCTCGAGTCTTGATTGTCTTCAAACCCAATGTATTGGCCATGATAGTTTGGGTCATTGTAGAACAAAGATTATTAGCCACAACTACAATGTCTTCAATGTTGTCTTCTTCCCCACAAAATTCTTTTTCTCTCGTAAATCCTTCTTTTTCCTCAATGACATCTTCAATATATGTATAATAAACTTGCATCGGTTCTTCATATTCATCAAATATGGGAGGTCCGTCATAATCATCACTAGCCGCACCATAATCTTCCCATTCATCACAAGATGAACCATCAACCTCAAAACCGGATATTCTAACATCTTAATCAGGAACTTCGGCTCTTGATACCAACTGATGTAGCGAGAAATAACGAGATAACAAATTGAATCTGTTGATTCCAATGAATGCTAGACATAACCCTTCCAACTATCGTTGATTCAAAAGAATACCGATAATCAGGAAAACTTCAACAATCGTTAATTCAACGAATACCCGATTATTAAGAGAAAATTGAACAATAAACCCTAACCTGGATTCAAGTCAATTAACAAAAGACTAAAAGTCTATTTTTTATTCATAACTCCATACTAAATACAATAATCCCAGCCCTAATTATATGAGAAAAGTAAACTTGAGAAAAAAGTTAACAAATTACTGTAAAAAAGAAAAAGGAAAAATGAATAAAAGACATCGACATAAAAAATAATCTCCATTTAACATTTTGCATCACTACTGCTCAAACAATGTGCCGTGCTGTTTCGATAGTAAAAGGCACTACCTAAGACGACATTTTTGGTACCATTTCCATGGCCTCCTTTGAAAAGTTTTAGGTAAACTCTTTGTCATAACTCATAAGTAGCATTGTTTTCGACTTTCTTCTAGTTTTAGGAACCCCTCCTGCTACTCGATCTGTAACTAATTACTCCTAAATGTGAAAAGTTTCAGGGAATGTTTGATGTAAAATGTTTTGATTATTTATACACCTGACTACCTTCCAGGCGTTCTAACACCATAGAATTTCATTCATTCATGTCTTCTGTAACAAATCCTACCATATAATATTAAATTATGCCGGCTGATCAGCTTGGTACCTAATGGGTCAGAATGGATACATTTTTGGTGTGGGTCAGACTTTACTTTACCCGTACCACTTCTTGGCCAAAATTTTCAAATTTGATTACTAGAATTATATAGTATGTCAATAAGAACCTTACTCTATGAATAAAATGATGTAGAAAGTCTCTTATGCGTTGATAGTACATTGGATGACTTTCAACCAATTTCCATAACCAAAATCAACCCATTTTAAGTAAGTGGGTCAAAATTTCCATCTACTAAGCCCTGTATTGGTATTTTGTTTCATTTTGTACATCTTGTACAACTTTTATGGTGTCTGATTCTCCATATTCTTCTCAGATTCAAAGGAGGACCCTCAACAAAGCGATATCTGCAGACTCAATAATCCGCTTTTTGTACTTTGCAACCAGGGCTGTTTAGATCCAATATCAAGGAGTGTATCTTTGGTTTTTTCATCCTTAATCTGTTGTAGCTTCTAGTTTTGGATATGTCATATATGTCCTACATCAACTTACTATTTGTTGTATGATGTTTCTTTAGTACTTTGTTGCAGGCGATATGATTCTTCTGCTGTACATTGCTATTTGGAATATAGTTTTATGTGTTACGAAATTCAAAAAATAATTCAAAACTAATTAAACATCATTGAGCTCTAATTTGTTGCATGCGATATGCTTCTTCTGCTGTATATATGGTTGCATCACGTCTATATTGCCCGTGAAGTAAATCATCGCACCTATGGTCCAACTAATTCGGTTATACTTTTCATAACTAGTGTTATTAGACATTTTCAAATAGCTTATACTGTTTTATCAAATTGTTCCAACAATTATAAAAAATTGCCTTCCATGATTTCTTTTCGTTTTATCAAATTGTTGAAACAGTTAGGACCAAAATGTTTCAGTCTGATCTGAGTTTTTTAGTAAGTCTTCTTAGACCTTCCTATTGATAGTAAGATATCCAATGTACACATTCATGCAATAGCCGATGTGGGACAAACCAATTCTTTAGTTTTCTTTGTGTTTTTGCTTTACAAAAAACACAGCAAAGTATGTAACTTTTCTTCTAGATTATGTTCTTTACTTGTGAAGTTTGGCATTCGAGTGATGGTGGCAGGACGGATTCTGAAGCTAAAGCTCAATCTATTAAATATGGTGCCGAAGATCATGGACACAACTATGATTCACCCTCATTTTCGTGGGTTGCAATGTTGTTACAAATGTATAGATGTTACGCGCTTGGTGACGTTGCATGGGCACTTATAACACAACTATGGTAACCACATTGTGATTTTGGGTGGTAATGATGTGAAAACCGTAGACGACATTACAAACATGTAAATAAATTTACTTGATTCGGAAAATCAAGGCTCGAAACAAACCAACTTGAGCTTGGTGTTTTATTAATTCATTACTCGAGCTCTACATAAAAACAACAATTATAAAAATCAAGTAGTTGATCGGACCGAATCAAGTCACCAAGCCACTGGTTTTTCAACCGCCGGATCGACATGGTTTTTGTTGAACAAAAACAAAGACTTGCAAATACTAATAAAACATGTAATAGTTGATACCAAACATTCTTTTTTGAAAAGATACACATGACAACTCGGATACCAAACATAAGTATCTCGGATACATCAACACTATCTTTGATTACTCTGTATATCTCATCTCTCGCATTTATCCCAAACATGTCAGATAAGAAATCTACCTGATCGATCAAGTTCACTATTTTCATCAAAAATCATAACCCCATGATTATATTTTTTTTCTCAAGAATCACCTAAACTATTCAAACCAACATCGCTTAAGGTATCAAAAGAAAGACATCATCACGAATATTATAGCTACATCTCACCGTAGATTAAAATGGATTAAACATCACTAGTTGATCTAAGTTAATCTATACTTTCCATAAATGACTTTTAACTTTTCTTTGGATAGTATAACAATTATGGAATTTTGAGTTTATTTGTTGAATTATTTTAAAAAAAATTAACCCAACCAATACAAACAAATTTAATCAAAATTTAAATACTATTAGTAATAAGAGTATAAATACAAGATTATGTATATATAAATGTAAAATACTCATGATGATGTGCTCCCCTAACCTTCCAGTTTATAATAAGCTATCTAATATAAACTTTGACCCCATATACGATGTGGGACAAAATATTGGATACTATTTTTCTTTTCAATGTCTGATTTCATTAAAAGTTGTAATAAACTCGTAGATTATGTTGTTTTTCACATATTTTCTTGTGAAGTTTTTCATGTTTATACCATTCTCGAGGACGGATATTGAGTTATTAAGGCGCCGTTAATTGCTTCAAGAACAATTTACATAATGGTTGTGCCGTTTAAAACAAAAGGAGGGACTACAAAATCATACAGGAGTGAATACGGATGGAACTATGACACCTCCTCGACACTAGCAGCTTTGTCGTATGTTCTTATCAATGTATAGTTAGCACACGCCTATTGACGTCCTATGGTCGACTATACCACAATAAGCTTAGACATATTCACAAATTTTACTGTGAGGGTATCTATTAGTTTTTTATCCTTAATATGTTGGATCTTGTTGTTTGGGATAATGCTATATCTATTGTATGTTACTTATTTAGTACTTTGTTGGATGCGATATGATTTTTTCGCTGTACATTTTTGTTTGGAATACGCTTCTTCTCTTGTATATCGTTTTTTGAGATATATTGGTATTTGTGCATTCGCTTCGCTTCCATAACTTAATAATTCTATGGTTTGAACCTAAAATAGCAGTTTGTCAGAATCTTCTTCTGTTGAAACATAATTCTAACAACTAATAATAGCAGTCACTACTCGTAAAGGCTCATACTCAACACAATATATAAAGGGTTATAAATGTGTAGACTTTATTTTCATTATCCGATGCAAGACTAAAAACTTGCACCAAGTTTCATGAAAGTAACCACCCATTGAAGTTCGGTTTCCACAAATTTGACTTCATTAAATTCTTTCACCAAATTTTTTAAGTTTAACTAAATTAAATTCAAATTAAACTTTTTTTACCAACCACATCGTTTGATTTTACTTATGTGTTAAAATAAAGCTATTTGATTGGTCCAATTCTTTTTTCTACAACCTCCACTATTTATTAAAATATTCATATAATCTAATGTTTTATTATATAAAAGATATCTTTTTAAAAGTGATGGCGAGTTAAAAAAAACTCTGACATTGCTAAATTAAATATGAAACAATAAATATAAGACAATAAATTTAAATTTAGCAAATTATTATGCATTGGAAAGTATAAAAAAGTCAAATACAAAAGTGGGGTATAAACCATAGAATCCCAAAAAATTATGAGCAAAAGTGTAGTTTTGCCCACACGTATAAGAAAGTGTGAGCAAAAGTCCCATTTATGCACACACTTTACAAAGAGTGAGAAAAATTTAGTTTTACTTACATTTTTTTAAAAGAATAAATAATAGTCTGACTTTTACCCACACATTTTAAAAGAGTGAGTGGAAATTTAACTTGTATATAAAGCTAATCATGTTTAGAATACCGATTTTGATCAACAACACGAGATTGAGTATATCACTCAAGAAAAATTATGTGGTCCTAACACAGAACCGAAGACCAAACCGAAATGTTTGATCCATGTCTTTTGATGTCTTTATAAGAAGGGGCGGAGGGATGTGAAGCACAGTTGGGGGGTGTCCTAAATAATTTCTCCTACAATCTCAACTTAATGGTAAATTATATACTTATTATTAGGTTTTGCTTGGTTTCCCCCGTCTCGGGTCGCCGATTTCCCTTAACAGAATTATACTTTAACAAAAAAAAGTTTAAATTAGGATGCCCTCTTCAAGAAGAAAAAACCATCAATTGCATCTTTGGAATTTTTTTATACCGAACATTGTGAACTGATAGAAGAGAAAATGAAAAAAAAGATGAAAATAAGATATTTTGAAATGGATAGCATTAAATATAATAATAATAATAATATACCCAACCAGTACATCACAAATATGGCTCTTGAGTCATGCAAACGATGACAAGAACACAAATTGGTTACTCCTAAGGAAATGTTTCACCTACCTATGTGGGTAAAACTGTTTATATTAGAGCTTGGTAACTCGCAAAGCTGTTGTGACAAGGTTGATATGTAGCACCTCCTTTATTTTTTTGGTATATCTAGGTTTTTGACTCGACATTACGAGCCGACTAATCCCAGGGCGACTAGCCTTTTAGATAGCCCAAAATCGTCGCAGGTGAGCCTCTGTGGCCACCCCCAAGTGTACACACCTAATGAGGTTTGAACCCTTGACCTCTTTTTTGAGAGTCAAGGACCTTACCATTAGGCCACTTGATGGTGGTTAGCACCTCCTTTATTGGCTTGTGCTTGTTCGGGATTTATGCAGTTTAATTCAAAATACATGATAAACCCTTATGAAGCTCTTATATTGGATCAATAATTGTCAACGATATGTTGTCGTTAATAAAAAGCACTTAAGTTTGGGAGTGAACGTAACAAACCATATGCACAATGAGTTGCAAAGGGGCAAGGATGAAGGAAGGACGCCAAAGTTTGGGTTTGGCTAATTCGGTTCGGTTACATTTTCAATTTCGTTTGTATTGTTTTTTTGGGTTATTTGATTTCAATCTCATATTTCTTAAGCATGACAACCTACAACTATTTAGTCTAGAGCCTTTTTACACAATAAAATGTACTATTATTGATCAGACATGTAAACTCATGGTTCTTGAATAATATTCAAAAACAAATGCTTTATCACTACAAGAATTCTAAATTTCATAGTGTTTTACGGATAATATTGAAAAGCTAACGTGATAGTAAAGATGTTTTGTCACAATAGTTACATCCAAATCTTCGGATTTTTCAAATCAACTGACATTATAAGTTACAGTAAATACTAATCAAACAAAAAACCGCTTATACTAATATCCTTCCATGCTTTTCTTTATTCGGTCGTCGTTTTGATCCGGTTAATTTAATTATCGTTTATAATTATTTCTGTGTTTGTCTTATAAAAAACCCAACGACAATGTCTTGTAAGACGAGACATGATCGTACCATTTGGGTCCGACGTTTTTTGCCAATTTGGTTCCGATCCAATCCGTTTTCAGACCATGAGCATCCCAGTAAAAAGTCATCACTTTATGAAGATAACAAAGGATGAAGAAGAAAGCCTTTATAGCTCAGTGGTAGAGCGCCTGTCTTGTAAACAGGAGGTCTGCAGTTCAATCCTGCATGGAGGCAAACTTTTTATGAACGCTCAAAAATAAAAATTTGAGTTTCCATATTTAAGTTTTTTTAAATAAAATAATATTACTACTACTACCCATTTCAAACTAAAACCCTAACATATGTAAACTAATACTATCACATAGAATGTCTCTTATACGTCGATAGTACATTGGGTGACTTTCAACCCATTTCCATAACAAGAATCAACCCATCTTAAGTAAATGGTTCAAAAATTCCCTTTGCTAAACCCTGTAACAGTATTGATCTGTTTGATTTTGTACGTCTCATACACCTTTTATGGTGTTTCTCAGCTTCAAAGGAGGAGGATCCTGGACAAATGCAGACTCAATTAATCTGCTTTCCATACTTTGCAAGCAGGGCTGTTTGATGCCAAAATCAGTGCGAGTCTATCTATGGTTTTTTTATATCTATTGTACATCACGCCACTGTTTGTTGTATGATGTTTCTTTAGTACTTTGTTGCATGCGATATGCTTCTTCTGTTGTACTATTTATATCCATTATGGAACGTAAAACTTGAGATATTCACAGCAAATCATTTCTTGATGATATATATACCTGTTATAAGTAAAGCTCTATACCCGTCATCCCCGTCATTGATGGACCGCAACACCTACTATACGTCTCTTTAACTGACGACACAAACCCGGCCAAACATTTACACTACTTATATGATAAGTATTACGGCCCGACTTTTAACTTATTATCCAAGTATCAAAGAAATTTAAGTTAATAAATAACTTGACGAACGAGTTCAAGCAAGGTGATAGTACAAGTACTCCTATTGTATATGAAGGTTGTTTCGAGTTGTTGTCGATTTCTGCCACTGTGTTTCCACCTTCTTCTGTTTGATCACTTACTATTTATAAATTTTCTTGTAAAGGATGGATTGTTATTGCATTTGATCACATTCGTTTAAACGCTTTGTATCGTCAAGATTTGATTTTTTGAATCGTGTATAATTAACAGTTAAGATTTTCAAGTAACTAATGAATTGTATATGAGTTATCTATAGTGATTGTAACTGATTTGTAAATTGTGTGGTTTTATGCAGGTTTTCTTGCCAAGTTTGTCATATCAATACAAGCAGGCCCAGGAGGACATATACTTGTTGGGGCCACTGATCGCTTCAGGAACACTTTAAATCGTAGCAGCATCGTTTAACAACCCATCCTCCAACAGATTTACAATGGAATATGTAAAAGAAAATGAGGATAATGCAATGCATTTGGGTGATTACACATTTTATAAATTGACACATTGACACATTTTTTTTAACAACCCATTCTCGTTATTAAACACTGACACATTTTTTTTAACTTGTTTTAGATAGTCTAACGATCATATAAATTGATAGTCTAACGATCACATTTTTTTTTTTAACTTGAGAGACAAATTTAAAAATTGTTAATAATAATTGTGATGAGAGTAAAATATAATGCATATAATAAAACTTTCCCAATCTATATATCATTCGGACCTTCCAATTTATAGTAAGCTGTCTGATGTAAACTTCGATGCCACAGACGATGTAGGATAAAATATTGGATACTATTCTTTTTTTCAATTTCTGTTCCATAGAACTTTGACACCACCATCTTCGTCGTCTACGATGTTCTTGCAAATATAGCTGCTATACGCCTAGTGAAGTCATATAGTTGACTTTAACCGAACAAGCGCAAGATCACATATATTTCACCATTTTATTAAAGAAATTATTCTTTAAGGGATTTGAGTTGTCGACAAGTCTTAGTAGCTACTTAGTGACTTAAAAACATGTGTCATACCAAGATATAAACATAATTGATGAAAGTGCATCCTTTGCAACAATGATTATCTTGTGAAGTTTTTCATATTTAAAAAAAAATTATCGACACCTTATACAAAGATATAAACAAATTAGACAAACATATTAAAACCTATCATTACAGAGTTGCAGGAGGATATTATTCATACCTACACAACATTTAGAGAAAAACCAAAATAAAATAAAATAAATAACCATCGAGATGACAAAAAAGTTGCCTTAAAAATGTCCCATACTTAGAATCAATGAAAGTGTCTAACGTACTCATTTCCAATGACAAGAAACCAAGTTCGTGACACTCAAGTCAACTTGTTAATAACCTTCACAATCTTAATTATAAACATATCTGAGGTTTGCTGACCTACCTATGTGGGATAAAGCTGTTGGAAAAAGAACTAGTGACAAAGGTTGTTATGAAGCTCTACTCATTCAATCAGTAATTGTTAATGATATGTGGTCGTTAATAAAAAGCACATAAGCTTAGAGAATGAGAGGTAACACACCATATGCACAATGAGTTGCAAAGGGGCAAGATGAAGGAATGACGTCAAAGTTTGGGTTTGGCTAATTCGGTCCGGTTATATTTTCAGTTTCGTTTTATATTGTTTTTCGGGCTATTTGATTCAATCTCATATTTCTTAAGCAAAACAACCTACAACTATTTAGTTGAGAGTTTTTTACACAATAAAATCTACTATTGATCACACATGTAAACTCATATTCTTGAATATTAAAAAACAAATGCTTTATTACTCAAGAATTCAAATTTTTCGTACGGAAGATTTTAGGGATATCGGTTTCACAAATAACTTTCACTTTTATTAGATTAGTAATAATAATATTGTTTTGCTTATGTTGTTTTATTTTATTTTTATAGATAAAATTAAAAATAAAACAACACATATTAAGGAAACAAAATAAAAAATTGTTGAATACTAATTGTGAGAAAATATTATACAAAAACTCGTAATGTTTTGCTCACTCTGACCTTCCAATTTATAGTAACCTATCCAATCCATGTGGGATGAAATCCTTTCTTTTCCCTTCTTTGTGGTTTGTTCTAAAAAAAACACTAGCAGTAATATAATTTAATTTGCAAACTTTAACTTTTGCAAATCATGGATAACATGTTGAACATTATTAAATTTGTAACTCATAGATTATGTCGTTTTTAACAGGTTTTCTTGCGAAGTTTCTTATACTTATACAATTTACATAATGGTTGTGTCGGCCTACAAAATTAGGCGAGGGAGATTATGGATGGAACTATATATGGCGCACCTCCTCGACACTAGCATAATTATAGTACTTGGCACACGCCTATTGACGTCTTATGATCGACTATACCACAACAAGCTCGGACATATATTCACTATTTTATTGAAGAAAATTGTTGCCTCTTTCCTGGAGCATGTTATAGGATCTTCATTAGCATGGATATATATTCCACTACAACATTCGCGCCCTACCCCAGCGATAATTTTGGGGTTTCCACAGCGACATGTCGCTGGGGATATATTTCCCCAGCAACATTTCGCTGGGGAAAATTCGCTGGGGTATGCTAGTTGTTAAAAGTATCCCCAGCGACTTACCCCAGCGACCCGCGGGCCCCACAGACTTTTCCTGAAAGAACAGATTGCCACGGTGTCAACATTTTCCCCAGCGGCATGTCGCTGGGGAAAAGTCCTTTTTAAACAAAAAAATTAAGTTAAACTTAACCATTTTAGCTAATTACAAAGTTTCCCCAGCGACATGTCGCTGGGGAATCTTTCCTTTTATTTGACTTGTCAACGCGTTGTCGTTGACTTGTCAACGATTTCCAAAGTTTCCCCAGCGACATGTCGCTGGGGAAACTCTCGATACATTTGACTTGTCAACGCTTTGCGTTTGACTTGTCAACGAATAACCAAAGTTTCCCCAGCGACATGTCTGATAATAATACGTTTTATATGACTGATAATAATACGTTTTATATAATTGTATATTTTACTTTTAGATAATTGATAATAATAAGTTTTATATAAGTGTATATTTTTTATATAAGATTTATGTAGTTTAGTTTTAAATTATTAATAATAATAAGTTTTATATAGTTATATATTTTATTTTTATATAATACTTTCAATGTATAGTTATATAACCGTATCTAATACTTTCAATGTATTAGATAGGGTTCATCATTAGAGGTTCAACGTATTAGATAGGTTTCATCATTAGAGGTTCAATGTATTAGATAGGTTTCATCATTAGAGGTTCAATGTATTAGATAGGGTTCAACATTAGAGGTTCATTCTATTAGATAGGGTTCATCATTAGAGGTTCAATGTATTAGATAGGTTTCAACATTAGAGGTTCAATGTATTAGATAGGGTTCATCATTAGAGGTTCATTGTATTAGATAGGGTTCATCATTAGAGGTTCAATGTATTAGATAGGTTTCAACATTAGAGGTTCAATGTATTAGATAGAGTTCAACATTAGAGGTTCAATGTATTAGATAGGTTTCAACATTAGAGGTTCAATGTATTAGATAGGGTTCATCATTAGAGGTTCATTGTATTAGATAGGGTTCATCATTATAGGTTCAATGTATTAGATAAGGTTCATCATTAGAGGTTCAATGTATTAGATAGGGTTCATCAATAGAGGTTCAATGTATTAGATAGGGTTCATCATTAGAGGTTCAACGTATTAGATAGGTTTCAACATTAGAGGTTCAATGTATTAGATAGGGTTCAACATTAGAGGTTCATTGTATTAGATAGGGTTCATCATTAGAGGTTAAATGTATTAGATAGGTTTCAACATTAGAGGTTCAATGTATTAGATAGGGTTCATCATTAGAGGTTTATTGTATTAGATAGGGTTCATCATTAGAGGCTCAATGTATTAGATAGGTTTCAACATTAGAGGTTCAATGTATTAGATAGGGTTCAACATTAAAGGTTCAATGTATTAGATAGGGTTCATCATTAGAGGTTCATTGTATTATATAGTGTTCATCATTAGAGGTTCAATGTATTAGATAGGTTTCAACATTAGAGGTTCAATGTATTAGATAGGGTTCATCATTATAGGTTCAATGTATTAGATAGGGTTCATCATTAGAGGTTCGATGTATTAGATAGGGTTCATCATTAGAGGTTCAATGTATTAGATAGGGTTCATCATTAGAGGTTCAATGTATTAGATAGGGTTCATCATTAGAGGTTCAACGTATTAGATAGGGTTCAACATTGAAGGTTCAATGTATTAGATAGGTTTCAACATTAGAGGTTCAATGTATTAGATAGGGTTCATCATTAGAGGTTCATTGTATTAGATAGGGTTCATCATTAGAGGTTCAATGTATTAGATAGGGTTCATCATTAGAGGTTCAATGTATTAGATAGGGTTCATCATTAGAGGTTCAATGTATTAGATAGGGTTCATCATTAGAGGTTCAACGTATTAGATAGGGTTCAACATTGAAGGTTCAATGTATTAGATAGGGTTCATCATTAGAGGTTCAATGTATTAGATAGGGTTCATCATTAGAGGTTCAATGTATTAGATATGGTTCAACATTATAGGTTCAATGTATTAGATAGGGTTCAATATTATAGGTTCAATGTATTAGATAGGGTTCATCATTAGAGGTTCAATGTATTAGATAGGTTTCAACATTAGAGGTTCAATGTATTAGATAGGGTTCAACATTATAGGTTCAATGTATTAGATAGGGTTCAACATTATAGGTTCAATGTATTAGATAGGGTTCATCATTAGAGGTTCAATGTATTAGATAGGTTTCAACATTAGAGGTTCAATGTATTAGATAGGGTTCAACATTAGAGGTTCATTGTATTAGATAGGGTTCATCATTAGAGGTCTAATGTATTAGATAGGTTTCAACATTAGAGGTTCAATGTATTAGATAGGGTTCATCATTAGAGGTTCATTGTATTAGATAGGGTTCATCATTAGAGGTTCAATGTATTAGATAGGTTTCAACATTAGAGGTTCAATGTATTAGATAGGGTTCAACATTAGAGGTTCAATGTATTAGATAGGGTTCATCATTAGAGGTTCATTGTATTAGATAGGGTTCATCATTAGAGGTTCAATGTATTAGATAGGTTTCAACATTAGAGGTTCAATGTATTAGATAGGGTTCATCATTATAGGTTCAATGTATTAGATAGGGTTCATCATTAGAGGTTCAATGTATTAGATAGGGTTCATCATTAGAGGTTCAATGTATTAGATAGGGTTCATCATTAGAGGTTCAATGTATTAGATAGGATTCATCATTAGAGGTTCAACGTATTAGATAGGGTTCAACATTGAAGGTTCAATGTATTAAATAGGTTTCAACATTAGAGGTTCAATGTATTATATAGGGTTCATCATTAGAGGTTCATTGTATTAGATAGGGTTCATCATTAGAGGTTCAATGTATTAGATAGGGTTCATCATTAGAGGTTCAATGTATTAGATATGGTTCATCATTAGAGGTTCAATGTATTAGATAGGGTTCATCATTATAGGTTCAACGTATTAGATAGGGTTCAACATTGAAGGTTCAATGTATTAGATAGGGTTCATCATTAGAGGTTCAATGTATTAGATTGGGTTCATCATTAGAGGTTCAATGTATTAGATAGGGTTCATCATTAGAGGTTCATTGTATTAGATAGGGTTTATCATTAGCGGTTCAATGTATTAGATAGGGTTCATCATTATAGGTTCAATGTATTAGATAGGGTTCATCATTAGAGGTTCAATGTATTAGATAGGGTTCATCATTAGAGGTTCAATGTATTAGATAGGGTTCATCATTAGAGGTTCAATGTTTTAGATAGGGTTCAACATTGAAGGTTCAATGTATTAGATAGGGTTCATCTTTAGAGGTTCAATGTATTAGATAGGGTTCATCATTGGAGGTTCAATGTATTAGATAGGGTTCATCATTAGAGGTTCAATGTATTAGATATGGTTCAACATTAGAGGTTCAACGTATTAGATAGGGTTCAACATTAGAGGTTCAACGTATTAGATAGGGTTCAACATTAGAGGTTCAACGTATTAGATGTTCATTGGAGGGAAAACATTGGAGGGAAAACATTGGAGGGAAAACATTGGAGGGAAAATGTTAACAATTTCCCTCACTTTTTTAGTATAAAAAGAGAACCACACACACTCCTTATCATCACAACCACAAGCAGATTACATACACTTATCATCATAAACAAATTGTTATTATGTACATGTTGAAGCATGAAGTTTTTCCGTGCAGGTTCATGGGTAGACTGTACTATGCTTGTCCACGTTCATGGGTTCAACCTCCAGTTTCATATGGATGCAAAAAAATTTTATGGAAAGACGAACGCGTCCAACTACTAATCAATTCTCTTGGAGGTTCAATGAGCTTTTCTCCTCCAAGCTCTTCTTCAAGACCTTCAACGAGCTTTTCTCCTCCAAGCTCTTCTACCAGACCTTCAACGATTCCAATTTATTCTCCAAGCTCTTCAGCGTGTGCAAACTGTGTGCGCTTGAATGGAATGATAATGGTACTTGAGCGTACGATAGAGTTGTACCGCAACTTCGATAGGCACACATTGGATTCAGCTGCACTACTTCACGACCTTTACGATGACATGGGGAACATTCGTTTGAACTAGTTTATGATGTATTTGTTTTCGTGTTTATGAGTCTATTATCGGTTTAATATCCATGTTTAATTAAGCGCATGTTTAAGTGTCCGTGTAGAATAAAGTTAGGTTTAGGCGTGTCTGTTTGTAAGTCTCAATGAATGTTAACAATTTTTAATTAATATTAACAATGAATGTTAACAATTATCAGTGAATGTTAACTTTTGGCGGGCAAAATGTTGGCGGGAAAACATTGGCGGGAAAACATTAGCGGGAAAATTAACCATTTGTCTCACTTTTTTTTATCATAAAAAGAGATATACTATTTTAAATTTTAATAACTATATTTTTTAATATATATATATTATATTTACTAAAATATTATATAAACATTATACATTTTTTAAAAATTGGTGGTCAAATAGAAGTCAACGTTTCCCCAGCGACATGTCGTTGGGGAAAGATTTGTTCGTTTTTTGTAAAATAGGCGCGTTAACGGAAAATCTTTGGAGGGAATCCTAAAAAGTTTCCCCAGCGACATGACGCTGGGGAAAAGTTTGGACATAAATTAAACAACTCATTAACACTAATCACTTGGATTAGACGTGGAAGAAAGTTTCCCCAGCGACATGTCGCTGGGGAAAAGTTGGCGGGTTAATCTCCCGCTTGCATTTTTTGTGAAATAGTTTGGTCAAAATTCAGTCAACTTTTCCCCAGCGACATGTCGCTGGGGAAACTTTTCTTTATTTTTTGGTCAAAATTTTTACGAGAAAGTTTGCCACGTCAGAAAGTTTTTGTCGTTTAGCGTCTTTTCCCCAGCGACATCATGTCGCTGGAGAAAACCCCGATGGGGAAGGGCTGGATTGTTGTAGTGTTCGAATCAATTTGATATTGTCGACAAGTTTAAGTTGCTACACTGTGACTATAAACGAAAATGCATCAAGTTGTTTGTTTCAAATTTATGAGCAATTTTGTATCATTTGAGCATATATACTTGCGAGGGGGTGTTTTGGTTTGGTATTTGGCAGTTAGCATTGAATAATGCAACACATAGTTTTATTATAATGTACATATTTTCAAATTGTTCCAACAATTTATATTAAACATAACCCCTGTGATGTCTTTTCGTTTTTCAAATAAACAAAAAAATGAAAAATTCAAAAAGCGGCCACTTTAAAATATTGTTAAATACCAACAGGGACGAAGCGAGGACGAAAAATGACCGGGTGCACAAATTTTTTGAACCGTAATATAACATATGTTGTTAGAAAGTGAGTTAAACTTTAGGGTTCGTTTGGTAATTTGTTTGACTTGTCCTACAAGTTTTGTTATTTTTAATATGTTTGGATTTAGTATGTTTTAGGTCATTGGTCTTCTATAAATAGAGGCCAATGTCATTAGTTTTCTTTGTAGCTTTCGAATTGTAACTTTGATATTTGAATAAAAGCTTTCGCTTCGTGTGTTCGACTTTGTTTGTTCGTTTGATTTATCCAACAAGTGGTATCAGAGAGTGGTCGATCCGCAATCATGAAGAAGAAAAGGAAAAAAAAAAAAAGAGGTTCGGTTGTTTTTGTTTTTGTTTTAGTTCGATAGTTCGACCTGCGCAAGTTATAGGATAAAAAAATCAATTTGAAAATCGATAGGTGTTAGAGATTTTGATTGGTCGATTGAATTAAGAATTTGATATTGGTGTTTGCGATTAGTTATTTGGTTTCATTAAGTTAGTAGTTTTTATTGGTTGGCAACATTTGGTATTATTGAATTGGGAGTGAATTGCATAAATCGTCCTTAAAGTTTGGTCGAATTGCGTGTTTCGTCCTAAACGTTACAAAAGTGCAAGGATCATCCCTGTGGGAAAACTTTACTGCAAGCATCGTCCTTATGAGCAAAATTATTAGGACGAAACCTGCAAAATAGCCAAAACTTTTGGGACGAAACCTGCAAAATGACAAAACATTAAGGATGAAAATTTGCGAAATAGTTTGATATTAGGACGATATGAGCACTTTTAAAATATTTAGGACGAAACATGCAAAATGACCGAACTTAAAGGACGATTTATGCAATTCTCTCTTGAATTGGTGTACTGTGATTCGTTTGGAGCCCACATGAAATTTTGTTTTGGTGCATATGGTAACTTATGATAGTTGGATTTGACATATTCAACTCGGTATTAGTTTAAAGTTCGAGTGTTTCTGGATCGGGTTGTTTAGCATTTATTCGATCATTTAAAATTCGTTAGTTTTGAAGATTCGGTGATTTTCGGATTTAGGAATTGTTAGGTTACGGTGGAGTCGTTTCAGTATTTGAAATTTGAAGATTTAGTAATATTCGGATCCGCTGAAATTCGTTAGTTGGAAAGTTTGGGATCTTTGTTCGTCAGGCTTTTGAAGTTGGTTGTTCGAATTTGATATTCTTTGGTGAAGATTGTTTGGGGCGATTTGTTTGTTTGATTGACCGTTTTCAGGTTCGGTCGTTTGTTTGGTTGACCGTTTTCAGGTTCGGTCGTTTGTTTGGTTGACCGTTTTCAGGTTCGGTCGTTTGTTTGGTAGATCGTTTTTAGGTTCGATCATTTGTTTTTGTTTGGATCGTTTTCTCGTTCGATCATTTGTTTGTTTGTTTGGATCGTTTTCAGGTTCGATCCAAGATCGTTTTCAGATTCGATCGTTTGTTTGTTTGTTTGTTTGTTTGAGTCGATCGTTTATTCGTTCGTTCGTTTGGAATTCCGAATTAAGACGGAATGTTCGTTTGGTTTGAAGTTTCAAATAGAGTTGAAGTCACGGTGGAGATTGTTAGAAAAGTGACTTAAACTCTCAAGGGGCGTTTGGAATTTGATATTCGGATATTTGAATTTGAAGACCAAGATTCGTTTGTTTTGAAGTTTCGTATGAAGTTGAACTCACGGTGGAGATTGTTAGAAAGTGAGTTAAACTTTAGGGTTCGTTTGGTAATTTGTTTGACTTGTCCTACAAGTTTTGTTATTTTTAGTATGTTTGGATTTAATATGTTTTAGGTCATTGGTCTCCTATAAATAGAGGCCAATGTCATTAGTTTTCTTTGTAGCTTTCGAATTGTAACTTTTATATTTGAATAAAAGCTTTCGCTTCGTGTGTTCGACTTTGTTTGTTCGTTTTATTTATCCAACATATGTAAAAAGTGAATTGAAACAAACGATAGAAACACGTTCCGATTGACTGTGTGCATTTAACGTACATTTAGATAAAATCGATGTTTTCTTCAAAAATTAACATTACACAGAAAAAATCCATAGGGGTCACGGGCACCCGCGGGAACCCCTAGCTCCGTCCCTGAATACCAATTATATTTGGCTAAAAAAACAAATGGTTGAAACACTTACGACCAAAATCTTATCGACCAGAATTGCTTAGTAAGTCTTCCTGGACCTTCCTATTTACATAAAGACATCAAATGTAAACATTGTTGCATACCCAATGTACATATTTTCAAATTGTTCCACAATTATTAATCATATTCATCGTAAGTAGATATTGGTTTAAATACCACAAAAAGAATGCTGCTGCTTGTGAGTACATTTACTAACTAAGAAATGATAGAACCACATAATTTATACATAAAAATTTCCACACCCTGATGTGTAATAAAATGATTTGATATAGAATTAAGAGTTAGTGGAGATAAAAGATTATAATTGGTCTACATCATTTGTCACATCATTGTGTGGAAGATTATAATAGGTTTGACCAGAGCTAGTGAGTTGTTACTCTGATAAGATCCGTTTAGTTAGATCATCAAAGTTTGTTGTTCTTGTTTTTTTTGGTAATATAAGCTTTCAAATGATACTGTAGGGTTTAATCCCTACAAACCTGATTACTAGATGCGGAAAAGACGATCAAGAAGTATACACACACAAGCAGAATCGAATCGACAGAAAAACCCACAAGGTATTATCCCTAATCGTTACTTGATTAGTATTATGAAAGAATGACGTAATTAGTTTGTTCCCCCTCACCTCCTTTTATAGAGATGAGGGGGAACCGACTCTTACAATGACTCCGGGTCGGGTTGGGCTTAGACATTGCCAACCGACCTTTATTCTTAGCTATTAGGCTACACGACTCTTATTACCCTAGACACGACTTAGGCGAAAATATAAGACTAGATATAACAATTTCCACCTTAGGCTTATATCAGCCTATCCCAACACTCAGCAATTCCAGGCAGTGTTGTAACTTACGTCCAGGTACCACCTTCGTCAAGGCATCCACAGCATTGTGTTCAGTACCCACCTTCAGAACTTTAACCGTCTTTGATTCCAAGACTTCTCTGATAAAGTGATAGCGCACATTGATGTGCTTAGTCCTTTCATGAAAAACATGATTCCGCGATAAGTGAATCGCGCCCTGATTATCACAATTAACTGCAACAATGTTGAGCTTCACGCCCAACTCTTCCAAGAGTCCCCTTAGCCAAATAGCTTCCTTCACAGTCTCCGTAAGGGCCATATACTCTGCCTTTGTAGTTGAAAGAGCCACCACGTGTTGTAGCGTTACTTTCCAGCTTACAACACATCCCTGTACTAAAAATGCGTAACCAGTGAGAGACTTACCCTTATCTGGATCCTTAGCGTAGTCTGAATCAACAAAACCTGTTACGTCCACATGGTTGCCACGATTTGTCCATACACCAAACCCACGTTTACAGTGCCCTGCAAATATTTTATAATCCACTTCACTGCTTTCCAATGGAGTTTACCCGGATTCGCCAAATATCTGCTAACTACACTTACGGCATACGCTATGTCTGGCCTCGTGCACACCATCAAGTACATTAAGCTCCCAACCGCATTTGCATACGGCACCCTACTCATTCTTTCAACATCACAATCCCTAACCGGGCAATCCTTCAACGACAACTTGAAGTGCCCACCCAATGGTGTCTGAACCGACTTCCCATTGTCCATTATAAACCTTTTTAAAACTTTAGAAACATACCCGGATTGTGACACCATCAGAATCTTGCGACTCCGATCCCTGACGATCTCCATACCAAGAATCTTCTTTGCTTCCCCGAGCTCTTTCATGTCGAACTCCCTTCTAAGCATAGACTTGGTAGCCGCGATCTTAGCCTTGCTTTTACAAGCAATCAGCATATCATCTACATATAACAATAGATAGATATACTCCCCTGGTGCATAACTCCTGTAATATACGCAACTATCGTAACTGCTACGCTTAAACCCGTTGCTCAGCATATACTCATCGAACCTCTTGTACCATTGCCTAGGTGTCTGCTTCAAACCATAAAGAGATTTATTTAACAAACATACCTTGTTACCTTGTTCAAATCCCGGTGGATGCCTCATGTAGATCACTTCTTCAAGATTTCCATGTAAAAACGCCGTCTTTACATCAAGCTGCTCCAGCTCATAATCTTTACACGCAGTCAATGCAAGTATAACCCGAATAGATGTGTGACGAACTACCGGCGAAAATACTTCATTGTAATCAATACCTGCCCTTTGTGTGAATCCACGAGCTACCAACCTTGCCTTGTATCTAGGCTTTTGAACACCTTTTATCCCTTCCTTTATTTTGTACAGCCATTTGCAGCTCACCAGCTTTTGCCCAGCTGGATGATCTACTAACACCCAGGTCTTGTTCTTCCTCAGAGAATCCATCTCTTTTTTCATAGCAGCTTTCCACTTAGAATTGTCTTCACAAGCAACTGCTTCCTGATATGTCAATGGTTCATATGAGTATCTTTTTCCTCTGCTGCAGCAAACGCGTAAGAAACCATATTACTCTCATCCCGAAACCTCACCGGTTTCGTTCTTGTCCTTGGCTCTCTATCCCGAACCAATTGATAATCTGTGAGATCCGGTGGATGATCAATCTCTTGAACCCCTACATCTTCATCATCGCCATCTTCCTGATCTGTCTGATCTTCCTGACCTGTTTGATCTTCCTGACCTGGTTGGTCTTCATCAGGCTTATGATTATTTAACCTCTGCAGTTCCACCTCAACCTGTAATTCCTCAACAGACTTATATTTTCCTACACCAGAATCCTTCAACGTGTCTTTGTACATGACACTTTCATTGAAGACTACGTTCCTGCTTGTGACTATTTTAGGTGATTCATTATCAAGCCTATATAGTCTGTATCCCTTCACACCCTCAGGATACCCTAAACGAACGCATTTTACCACTCTCGGCTCGAGCTTACCTTGTTTAACGTGTGAATACGCGACACAGCCGAAAACCCTCAACATCCCATAATCACTAGGATGTCCCGGCCACATCTCCAGGTGTCTTCTTCTCAATCGCTATCGATGGTGACCTATTTATAAGATATGCGGCCGTACATGTCGCTTCCGCCCAGAAGGTCTTGGGCAATCCAGATTGTATTAATAAACAGCGTACCTTATCCATGAGAGTTCTGTTCATCCGTTCTGCTAACCCATTCTGCTGCGGCCTCCCGGCAACTGTCAAATGTCTAGCAATCCCACTCTCAGTACATAGCTGATTAAACTCCCGGTTACAGAACTCAAGACCATTATCCGTCCTAAGCTTCTTAACCGTCCTCCCAGTCTGATTTTCTACTAACTGCTTCCACTCTTTGAACTTTTCAAATGCTTCGTGTTTGAACCTGAGAACATAAACCCATACCCTCCTGGAATAATCATCAACTATAGATAAGAAATACCTCTTACCTCCCAATGATTCCACCTGAGACGGACCCCATAAGTCTGAATGAACATAGTATATCACTCCCTGAGTAGTGTTCCTTCCTACACCGAAACAGACTCGATTTGACTTTCCCATAACACAATTCTCACAAAAATCGAGCTTACCTAGACTCTTCTTGCCAAACAAACCCTGTTTTTCCAGCACGTGTAGTCCCGCCTCACTGATATGTCCCAGTCTTTTATGCCAAACTTGCACAAGACTGTCTTTTTCTTCAACACTAGCATTAAGCTCACCGGCCACTGCATGGCCATCCAAAGAGTACACACAGTTCTCCCTTCTGGTTCCAGATATAATAACCCTAGAACTATTAATCACCTTGACTTTGCCCGACTGCAGTTTTACGGTATATCCCTCTTTTTCAAGAGTTCCCAACGATATCAAGTTTCTTTTCAATTCAGGAATGTACCTGACATTGTGTAACACAAAACTTGACCCATCTTTCAGTTGTACCTTTACCTTGTCAATACCCCTGATCTTGCACTCCCTGTTGTCGCCCAACAGTACGTTACCCCCATCGCATTCCGGAAAATCAAAAAATACATCTAACCTGGGTGACATGTGATATGAACCTCCTGAATCCATGATCCAATCTTGCAGTCTTTCTGCACTCATCACCATCATCACCTCAGAATCGTCGTAAATCGAACCACTGGAGCTTGGTTGATCATCTTTCTTGACGTAACCTTTTGACTTCTTGCGATTGTTCTTCAGACAGTCTCTTCTCAAGTGCTCCTCAGATTGGCAAATAAAGCATTTAAGTCTTCCACCTCGAGATTTCGATCTTGACTTTCCCTTTGACTGATATGAATTCCTGCGATCAGTTCTTCCCCTCACGTATAACCCTTCACCATCATCCCCCTTCGCCTTGGATCTTTCTTTGATTTCCTTTGAATTTAGTGTGGCCATCACGTCCTCCAAAGTCAAATCTTCCCGTCCATAAAGCAAGGTATCCACAAAGTGTTCATATGATACTGGTAAAGAAGTGAGTAACAATAAAGCAAGATCTTCATCCTCGAATTTTACCTCAATATTTGCTAAATCAAGAACGATTTTGTTGAACTCATCTATATGCTCGGAAATCTTTCGTCCAGCCGGCATGTAGAATGTATACAACTTCTTCTTTAGGTACACCTTGTTGGCCAATGACTTTGTCATATACAAAGACTCGAGCTTTGACCAAACCCCCGCTGCAGTCGTCTCCCCGGTAACCTCTCTCAGGACCTTGTTACCTAAACACAAAATCATGGCACTGTGAGCTTTCTTGTCAAGCTTAGATTTCTCTTCAGCTTCCATATTCGCGGGTAAAACCTCCAAAGCTGCTTCACATCCATTCTGGATTAATAAAGCACGCATCTTGATTCTCCATAACCCGAAATCACCAGTTCCATCGAATTTCTCGATGTCAAACTTGGCTCCCGTCATTCTTTATCCCCTTTATTAATTTGCTAAACCTTGTGATAAACCCTCACAATCACAAATTAACAAAGTCCCTTCAATTATTCGCTAAACCTTGTGATATATTAAACCTCACAATCACGAATTACGAAGTCCCCTTGTGTAAAATCCCTTCAAAGTATCAATCTTTTATTTTATAAATAAACAACAAAATAAAATAATTTTATCTCTTAAAATCTGGCCCAAAAATATCTTTAGCTTAACCTAAAATATTGGCCAAACAAAAATGGTCTTTAAGCCCAGATAAAAAATCCCTTTGAAGTATCACTTTGACTTTCTTAAATAAAAGCCAACCAACCGTATTGTTCTTCTTCTTCTTCTTTTCTTTGTAAGCCGACACAAAAAAAAACAGGAACAGTACAACTCCGTTGATCTTCAAAACCGAAAACCAACCTCCCTTTTCAGTCGATCCCAGCTGCACCCTTGCTGATCTAAATCCGATCAACAATAACCTTCAACTATCTCCTAGTAACCAGCCACTCGAAGAACCGACGCTCTGATACCACTTGTAGGGTTTAATCCCTACAACCCTGATTATTAGATGCGGAAAAGACGATCAAGAAGTATACACACACAAGTAGAATCGAATCGACAGAAAAACCCACAAGGTATTATCCCTAATCGTTACTTGATTAGTATTATGAAAGAATGACGTAATTAGTTTGTTCCCCTTCACCTCCTTTTATAGAGATGAGGGGGAACCGACTCTTACAATGACTCCGGGTCGGGTTGGGCTTAGACATTGCCAACCGACCTTTATTCTTAGCTATTAGGCTACACGACTCTTATTACCCTAAACACGACTTAGGCGAAAATATAAGACTAGATATAACAGATACCATTCTAAATGCATCTTTATCATCTTTATCAAAATAACTCTTATAAATGGACTGCTCATATTGAAAACCACATGATAGATACGGGTTTCACAACATGAATGAGAGTGCGAAGAAAATCTCTGAAGCAGCTTTAGGGACACCAAAGAATCACTCCATTATTCTTCTGGCTCACAATGGGCCCACGGGTATATGAGTTGCTCAACATAAAGAGCTGGAATTTGGAAACAGTACACCTAAAAGGATTGTGGTAGGAGATGAAAACACTATATACCTTTTTGCATAAACTTGGGTTTCGGTAATTGGAGATTATACCCAACTTATAAGGTACATTGGGAGCATTACTTTAATAGAGTCCAAGGAAGGAAAACTCGTGAAAATTGCAAAATCTTGGGTTTCGGTAATTGAAGATTAGAGTAATATCGAGCAGGATTCTCTTGAGACTAATGTTTTTGTCTCTTGTTACCTTGATTCACACTTTTTATAGATTTATAAGTAATTTTCTCTCTTGTTATCTTGATTTACACTTTGTAATATTTTAATTTTGAGTTAATAAATCATCATTATATTTATCTTTGATATCGAGATATAACATGTGTGTTCATAGTTAATTGTTTGAATCAATATAATATACGAGTGAAAGGTTGTATTGATTTATAATACGACATAGTCCCATGAAAGAAGCGTTTGATACTTTATACTTTTGTTGTATATGGATAGTGTCGACTTGAGATAAATATTATGTTATTGGACATAGTGTATGAGAACTTGAAAACAAGTTTGAAATCCTTAACCACTATCTCCAAAAACTTATATGAATTCTCACAATTTTTTTAGAAAACTTGTACTAGTTTAATTTACGCTAGATTCTCTATATATGTGAACACATGGTTTTACATTATTAACAGATATACAACTCTCATATATTTATTTTGGTTATATGAATTCTCACCATTTTTCAAGAAACATGTATAAGTTGGGGCTAAATTCTTTATATGTGTAAATGTTTTTACATAATCAACAGATATATAAGTTCTATACATTTAATTTGATGGTATTATTCTTTCAAAATCATGAAATTGTATACTTTAGTCAATATATGCTGGTTAATCTCAAGTTTGACTATTATCATTTGTAAATTTATAATATTAGTTGAGCTCGAAATTTGGAATCAAGAATCGTAAGCTAACTCCATTTCAACCATAAGCACATTTTTTTTCTTTTTCTTTTAGTGAGTCAAGCTCAATATCAACTAAGTATCTTTACCGCTATATTAGTTTAAGCAGACAATTTTGGGTTGATTTGGATCCAATGTAATCTTTGATGCGAGAGATGATGTGGGATAAAATATTGGATCCTATTCTTCTTTTCAATGTCTTGTTCCATAGAAAGCTCTAACTAACTCGTAGGTTATGTCATTTTTCATAGATTTTCTTGTGAATTTTGTCATATTTATACGATTCATGAGGACATATATTGGTATGGTTATTGAGGGGCAATTGCTCCCGGAACAATTTTACGTAATGGTTGTGTTGTTTAAAATAAAACGTCAACGTCTAAGGATCTTCATTAGCATGGATTTTTAACGCATTTGATGTTGTCGACAAGTCTTAGTAGTTACTTTCACCAAAATTAGTACCAAACAACCTGTAGTTCACATTTCTATAGGTATTGGTTGAATACATTTATGTATCAGGTAACGGGATCAGTATAGAATGACATGATTCTTTAAAATAGACAAATAAACTTCAACAAAGTTGCAGGAGGATATTGTTCATGCCTATAGAACATTTAGAGAAAAACCCAAATAAAAATAAAATAAACAACCGCCGATATGACAAAAAATATTGCCTTAAATGTGACGTATTTAGACTCTAAGCATAAAGGAAGGAGTTCAACGTATTTGCAATGACAAGAACCCAAATTTGCCCACTTACCTATGTGGGATAAAGCTGTTGAAACTTATATTAGAGCTTAGTATAGTAACTCCCAAAGCTGTTGAAACTTAAGTATAAATATCATACTACAAAAAAGAACTAATAACAAGGTTTATGAAGGTCAAAAAAGAAAATATAAAATAGTTTTTCATATAAAGATTACTTATCAATGTCTTCCTTATTCTTTTGTGACTCAATCATTGTTTACTATCACATAATACTTAAACCATAAAAAAAACCTTAGATTACCAAAACTATACCTAAACAAAAATCAGATATTCAATCTGGTTCGGTTTTAGTTTGGCTAATTCAGTTCGATTATATTTTTTACTCATTTCGTATTATTTTTCGAGTTATTCGGTTCAATCTCATATATCTTGAGTAAGACTTTACAATCTTTTTAGTTTAGAGCTTTTTACACACTAAAATGTTTTATCACTACAAAAATTCTAATATGTCATACAGACACTACAACAATCGCGCCCTACCCCAGCGATATTTTTGGCGTTTCCCCAGCGACATGTCGCTGGGGAAGTATATCCCCAGCGACAAGTCGCTGGGGTATATTCGCTGGGGTACGCTAGTTGTTAAAAGTATCCCCAGCGACTTCCCCCAGCGACAAGTGGGCCCCACAGACTTTTCCTGGAAGAACAGATGCCACGGTGGCAAAATTTTCCCCAGCGACATGTCGCTGGGGAAAATCCTTATAAAATAAAAAAATTAAGTTAAACTTAACCATTTTAGCTAATTACAAATTTTCCCCAGCGACATGTCGCTGGGGAAAATTTCCTTTCTTTTGACTTGTCAACGCGTTGCCGTTGACTAGTCAACGCTTTCCAAAGTTTCCCCAGCGACATGTCGCTGGGGAAACTCTTGATACGTTTGACTTGTCAACGCTTTGCGTTTGACTTGTCAACGAATAACCAACTTTTCCCCAGCGACATGTCGCTGGGGAAGAGTCTGCAGGTTTTTTTTTAAAATTGCCTGCACAGCAGGCGTTTTCCAGATTTTTTCCGGAATTTTTCCGGAAAAAATCTACCAAAACCTGTAACCAAAACCTGTAACCAAAACCTGTATTTGCTCACCAAAAGACACATATAAAGTAAACTTGAAATACAAATCAACACAAACGCGGAATAAGTTCAACTTGCACCAAAATATAATATAACGTTCTAATGATCACATGGATACTAGGAATAAGTCGGGATAGTTAAGGATACTAGGGAAACAAGCGTTCTAATTTAGGATAATAGGGAAACAAGTCAAGATGAACATAAAGAAACTATGTACCATACTAACAAACACATATATGACACGACTAGCTCGCGTCATCGCCACCCTCCCGATCCTCAGCATCATCACCCGGGCGACTCCCGCTCCCGCTGGCACCAGCATCATCACCCGGGCGACTCCCACTCCCGCTGGCACCACCACTCTCATATGCGGCAAAAAGATCGCCATACCTGGGGTCGTTTCTGAACAAGCCCATCATGAAATCAACATCCCGATCCCGACGAGTCTCAGGGGGTGGTGGCGGAAAGCACGGGGGAGTACTGGTGTATCCTGGCAATACCATACCCACGCCAGGATGGTGGCCGCGAAACTTGCCTCCTCGCACCATCCTGTTGATATCGGCAGTGGTGTGCTCACCCGTCGCCTCTAGCTCCCTCATCTGATCCTGTGTGGTGACAATAACACAATATAGTAAATATATTAGTCGGGTTGCTAGATTATTAATCAATGATTCATTAAAGTGTGTTTTGAAAAGAATACTTACATACAACTGGAGAGACTGCTCATCTATAAATACACCATCTGAATTCGTATGCAGACGATAGAACATGTCGATCTCTGTAGGCTCCTGTTGGGTTTCGGACGACTTTTGCTGTACATACACACGTAAGTAAGATCAATCTAATTAAATGCGGCAATAATAATATGTATGTAAAATAAATAATGATAATAATAAAATAATAAAAATAAAAAACAATAATAATAATAATAAAATAAAAAAAATAAAAAAAAACCATAATAATGTAAAATCAATAATAGTAATAATAATAATAATAATTACCATGAGATGTCGAGTGCGAGGGATCGACCGAGAACCATGTCGGGAGACAAGTGTTGCCTTGGACCGATTTTGGCTGTTTGTTGAGGATCGCTTCATGTTAGCTTCGTCAGTCCAAAACTCTATCTGTTTCTCCCACACTTCAGGTGTGTGCTCGTCCGGTCTGTTCCGCCTAATTTGATCCAAATCGTATTCTCCAGTCTCGGGGTTTTTTACAAAGTAATCTCGCTTCAGACTAGCCTTGCTGGTATTGTATGATTTTTGTAGCTGGTGATTAATGGTATCATAAATACTCTTCCACCGAGGGGTGTTCACGTACGGCGTGAGATCATAATTTTTCTGCAATCAAATACAACACATTGAAAACAGAGTTAGAAATATAATTTATATATTTATTTAAATTCGTTTATTTATTTATATGATATAAATAAATAAACGAATTTAAATGAATATACACAATACAACACATTGAAAACAGAGTTAGAAATATAATTTATATATTTATTTAAATTCGTTTATTTATTTATATGATATAAATAAATAAACGAATTTAAATGAATATACACAATACAACACATTGAAAACAGAGTTAGAAATATAATTTAATATTTATTTAAATTTGTTTATTTATTTATATGATATAAATAAATAAATAAATTTAAATAAATATACACAATGCAACACATTGAAAACAGAGTTAGAAATATAATTTATATATTTATTTAAATTCGTTTATTTATTTATATGATATAAATAAATAAACGAATTTAAATAAATATACACAATACAACACATTAAAAACGGAGTTAGCAATATAATTTATATATTTATTTAAATTTGTTTATTTATTTATATGATATAAATAAAAAAAAAAATTTAAATAAATATATACAATTAAATAAATGAACACGATAATTAAATAAATATAAAATGATAACTTACCCCAATAGCTGCCCGGGCCGCCGCCTTGTACCCTTCGGGGACCTTGCTCCACGAAGGGTAATACAAAGGTATTTCCCTAACGACACACCCGAATAAGTTTCCCCAATGATCTGCGTAGCGGCCGATAGGTATAACAAGGTTACCTCTACCGGGTACAAAGTCGACCTCGACCGGCCGGTTTTGATTCTCGGCCACCGCATCCAGTAATTTCAGGCAGCGGGTCTTCTCCCGGGTATTCTGCCTGCCGGCTCTCCTCCCGCCCAAATTGGGCTTTTTCTTTCCTTTTCCTGCAAAATCAAGTGAGTGATAAAGTCATAAAAGTTAAGGCAAACAAGTTAAATATGTGTATCAAATTTGTATTACAATAATCCAGAAATTCTTACCCCGGTTAACGAAGCAACCCCCGCAACCGAATGATGGAGGACGTGGACGTGAAGGATCCTCGCCACCACCGTCCCCGCCGTGGCCCCGTGCAACATCAGTCATCTGTATACAGGTACAATTAGCATAACATGTAGAAATTCATGAACAAAATAATACAAGCATGCACAAATCTAAATATCAAAATAAATTTACACATTTAAACAATCCACAACAATTTCATTCATTCATTCATTCAAATATATAAGTGTATTTTACAAGTTACAACACAAAGTTAATCTTCTTCGTCACTAGAATAAAATTTCTCAACGAGTGCTTGGATTTACGTTTAATTAAAAAAAACTAGTTTATAAATCCCCAACGACATGTCGCTGGGGAAACCAAAATGATAAAAAATAAGTAAATAAGTGTTATCAGTTAGAATTAAAAAAACATACTGTTAGTTGTGGTGGTCACTTGTGGTCGGTCGCTGTCGGCTGCGCTGTCGGCTGTGGTCGGCTGTGGTCGGCTGTGGTCGGCTGCGGTCGGCTGCGGTCGGCTGCGGTCGGCTACAATAACATAAAACATTAATTAAAAAAACCATTCAATTAAAAAAACTATAAATTTATATAAAAAACAATTGAATTAAAAAAACTAAAACCTTTAATTTATATAAACTTAAAATGAAAGACAAAACCTTTAATTATGGCTAGTGGTGGTGGTGTGGGTGATTCATAGTGGTGACCGGTGGGATGATTCGCAGTGGTGATGGTGGGGGTGATGGAGATGGATATGGGTGATGGTGGTGGTGATTAGCAGTGGTGACTGGTGAGGGTGATGGAGATGGGTGGGGGTTTTACGCAGATGGGGATGACGGTGGTGATGATTGGTGGTGTAAATGGTGGTGATGATTGGTGGTGTAAATGGTGGTGATATTGGTGGTGTAAATGGTGGTGATATTTGTGGTGTAAATGGTGGTGTAAATGGTGGTGTAAATGGCAGCGTTTGTTTGAGAGAAGAGAAAAAAGATAAGCTAAGTTTCTGTAAATCGTTGAGGATAAGGTCTGGTGAAAAGTTTCCCCAGCGACATGTCGCTGGGGAAAATTTCCTTTTCTTGACGAACTTTTCCCCAGCGACATGTCGCTGGGGAAAGCTTAGAATTTGTCGTTTTGCGCAGCTGGTTTAATAAACGTTGGATATTAACGAAACTTACCCCAGCGACATGTCGCTGGGGAAACCTTTATTTTGTCGGTTTGTGAAAGAAGCGCGTTAATGAAATTTTTTGGAGGGATTTCTAAAATTGGTCAACGAAACTTACCCCAGCGACATGTCGTTGGGGAAACTTTTTTAACTATTCATGATATTTACTTTTAAATGATTAATAATAATAATTTTATATAATTGTATTATTATAATTTTATATAATTAAAAATAATAAGTTTTACATAATTGTATATTTTACTTTTTATATAATTATATATTTTTATATAAGATATTTATGTAAATTAGTTTTAAATGATTGATAATAATACGTTTTATATAATTATATATTTATATAATAAGTTTGATTGATAATAATACGTTTTAAATGATTAATAATAATAATTTTATATAATTGTATTATTATAATTTTATATAATTAAAAATAATAAGTTTTATATAATTGTATATTTTACTTTTATATAATTAAAAATAATAAGTTTTATATAATTATATATTTTTTATACAATGTATTTATGTAAATTAGTTTTAAATGATTGATAATAATACGTTTTATATAATTATATATTTATATAATAAGTAGAGGTTCAATGTATTAGATAGGGTTCATCATTATAGGTTCAATGTATTAGATAGGTTTCAACAGTAGAGGTTCAATGTATTAGATAAGGTTCAACATTATAGGTTCAATGTATTAGATAGGGTTCATCATTAGAGGTTCAATGTATTATATAGGGTTCATCATTATAGGTTCAATGTATTAGATAGGGTTCATCATTATAGGTTCAATGTATTAGATAGGGTTCATCATTATAGGTTCAATGTATTAGATAGGGTTCATCATTAGAGGTTCAATGTATTAGATAGGGTTCATCATTATAGGTTCAATGTATTAGATAGGGTTCATCATTAGAGGTTCAATGTATTAGATAGGTTTAATCATTAGAGGTTCAATGTATTAGATAGGTTTCAACAGTAGAGGTTCAATGTATTAGATAGGGTTCATCATTATAGGTTCAACGTATTAGATAGGGTTCATCATTATAGGTTCAATGTATTAGATAGGGTTCATCATTATAGGTTCAATGTATTAGATAGGGTTCATCATTATAGGTTCAATGTATTAGATAGGGTTCATCATTATAGGTTCAATGTATTAGATAGGGTTCATCATTATAGGTTCAACGTATTAGATAGGGTTCATCATTATAGGTTCAATGTATTAGATAGGGTTCATCATTATAGGTTCAATGTATTAGATAGGGTTCATCATTATAGGTTCAATGTATTAGATAGGGTTCATCATTATAGGTTCAATGTATTAGATAGGGTTCATCATTATAGGTTCAATGTATTAGATAGGGTTCATCATTATAGGTTCAATGTATTAGATAGAGTTCATCATTATAGGTTCAACGTATTAGATAGGGTTCATCATTATAGGTTCAATGTATTAGATAGGGTTCATCATTATAGGTTCAATGTATTAGATAGGGTTCATCATTATAGGTTCAATGTATTAGATAGGGTTCATCATTATAGGTTCAATGTATTAGATAGGGTTCATCATTATAGGTTCAATGTATTAGATAGGGTTCATCATTATAGGTTCAATGTATTAGATAGGTTCATCATTATAGGTTCAATGTATTAGATAGGGTTCATCATTATAGGTTCAACGTATTAGATAGGGTTCATCATTATAGGTTCAATGTATTAGATAGGGTTCATCATTATAGGTTAAATGTATTAGATAGGGTTCATCATTATAGGTTCAATGTATTAGATAGGGTTCATCATTAGAGGTTCAATGTATTAGATAGGGTTCATCATTATAGGTTCAATGTATTGGATAGGGTTCATCATTAGAGGTTCAATGTATTAGATAGGTTTCATCATTAGAGGTTCAATGTATTAGATAGGTTTCAACAGTAGAGGTTCAATGTATTAGATAGGGTTCATCATTATAGGTTCAACGTATTAGATAGGGTTCATCATTATAGGTTCAATGTATTAGATAGGGTTCATCATTATAGGTTCAATGTATTAGATAGGGTTCATCATTATAGGTTCAATGTATTAGATAGGGTTCATCATTATAGGTTCAACGTATTAGATAGGGTTCATCATTATAGGTTCAATGTATTAGATAGGGTTCATCATTATAGGTTCAATGTATTAGATAGGGTTCATCATTATAGGTTCAATGTATTAGATAGGGTTCATCATTATAGGTTCAATGTATTAGATAGGGTTCATCATTATAGGTTCAATGTATTAGATATGGTTCATCATTATAGGTTCAATGTATTAGATAGGGTTCATCATTATAGGTTCAATGTATTAGATAGGGTTCATCATTATATGTTCAACGTATTAGATAGGGTTCATCATTATAGGTTCAATGTATTAGATAGGGTTCATCATTATAGGTTCAATGTATTAGATAGGTTTCAATAGTAGAGGTTCAATGTATTAGATAGGGTTCATCATTAGAGGTTCAATGTATTAGATAGGTTTCAACAGTAGAGGTTCAATGTATTAGATAGGGTTCATCATTATAGGTTCAATGTATTAGATAGGGTTCAAGAGTAGAGGTTCAATGTATTAGATAGGGTTCATCATTATAGGTTCAATGTATTAGATAGGTTTCAACAGTAGAGGTTCAATGTATTAGATAGGTTTCAACAGTAGAGGTTCATTGAATTAGATAGGGTTCATCATTAGAGGTTCAATGTATTAGATAGGTTTCAACAGTAGAGGTTCAATGTATTAGATAGGGTTCATCATTATAGGTTCAATGTATTAGATAGGGTTCATCATTAGAGGTTCAATGTATTAGATAGGGTTCATCATTATAGGTTCAATGTATTAGATAGGGTTCATCATTATAGGTTCAATGTATTAGATAGGGTTCATCATTAGAGGTTCAATGTATTAGATAGGGTTCATCATTATAGGTTCAATGTATTAGATAGGGTTCATCATTAGAGGTTCAATGTATTAGATAGGTTTCATCATTAGAGGTTCAATGTATTAGATAGGTTTCAACAGTAGAGGTTCAATGTATTAGATAGGGTTCATCATTATAGGTTCAACGTATTAGATAGGGTTCATCATTATAGGTTCAATGTATTAGATAGGGTTCATCATTATAGGTTCAATGTATTAGATAGGGTTCATCATTATAGGTTCAATGTATTAGATAGGGTTTATCATTATAGGTTCAACGTATTAGATAGGGTTCATCATTATAGGTTCAATGTATTAGATAGGGTTCATCATTTAAGTGTCAGTGTAGAATAAAGTTAGGTTTAGGCGTGTCTGTTTGTAAGCCTCAATGAATGTTAACAATTTTTTATTAATATTAACAATGAATGTTAGCAATTATCAGTGAATGTTAACTTTTGGCGGGCAAAATTTTGGCCGGAAAACATTGGCGGGAAAACATTAGCGGGAAAATTAACCATTTGTCTCACTTTTTTTATCATAAAAAGAGATATACTATTTTAAATTTTAATAACTTTATTTTTTAATATATATATTATATTTACTAAAATATTATATAAACATTACACATTTTCTGAAAATTGGTGGTCAAATAGAAGTCAACGTTTCCCCAGCGACATGTCGCTGGGGAAAATTTTGTTACTTTTTTGTAAAATAGGCGCGTTAACTTAATATCTTTTGGAGGGAATCCTAAAAGTTTCCCCAGCGACATGTCGCTGGGGAAAATCTTTGGCATAAATTAAACAACGCATTAACGCTAATCACTTGGATTAGACGTGGGAGAAAGTTTCCCCAGCGACATGTCGCTGGGGAAAAGTTGGCGGGTTAATCTCCCGCTTGCATTAATTGTGAAGTAGTTTGGTCAAAATTCAGTCAACCTTTCCCCAGCGACATGTCGCTGGGGAAAATTTGCTTTGCTTTTTGGTCAAAAATTTTTCGAGAAAGTTTGCCACGTCAGAAAGTTTTTGTCGTTTAGCGACTTTTCCCCAGCGACATCATGTCGCTGGGGAAAACCTCGATGGGGAAGGGCTGGATTGTTGTAGTGAGAGGATTTTAGCGATATTGGTTTCACAAAAAACTTTCAACTTTTATTGAAATTAATCATAAGAATGTTTATTGAATGGTCTCCTTATATAATCCATTACCTGTTTGTTATATGAAGAGAACGAGAGCCATAACTTGTACGTATTTTGGTACTTTACTAAAGATAAGAAATTTCAAATTAGTATATAATTTAACTTTTTTTAGATTAGAATAACAATTATATAATTTTATTGTTAGAAATTAATTTAATTTGATCTTAAAAACAAAATAAATCAACTTCCAAGCACAAAATTAAAAAAATTGTAAAATACTATTCGCAACTCGTAAGTCTGACTCATACCTTCCAATTTAGAGTAAGCTATTCAAGGTAAACTTTGACGCAATAACATAATCTAATTTACTAAATTGCTCGACTTTGTATATTTGGGTTCTTGGACAAACGAATAACAACCTGCGCTGCTAGCTATTTTGAGTTGCAAAGTTAATCTTATGAAAAACCATATTTTTTGATATAAAAGCCATAACATTACTATTTATAATTTCTTTCTTGAAATCTATTAATGTACAAGTGAAAGGTCAATAAACCAAGCTAAGCTCATTATTAGCACATGATAATGTAGTCAAACCTAACCAACTGTTTTAGATCTGTTGGCCACTTGGATTTTTTTTGGAGGTTGGTCATGAGTTCAAATTTTACGTGAGACAAAAATTTATTATTTTGCTCCTTAGTGTGAAGCCGTGAGTTCTAGGGGTTTCCCCTAATAGTTCGAGTCCCAGGACCTGCCTGCTATGGATGGAATAACTCGGGGGTCCGATTTCAATGAGATTGATACATCGTTTTTAATTTAATGTGGTCTAGGTAGACACAGTGACGAAAACATGCGGTATTAGGGTGTTCGAATGACCGGGTGAATCTTGAGACACCATATTTTTTTTACGGCCTAGGCTTACTTTTGTTTAAGAGATATGGTTTATATTTTTGTTTATTTTATTTTAAGTAAATCTTTTGACCTGGTATATGATAATTACAGAGTCAAGCCAAAATAATTAGACAAAATTGAAATTTTCCTCGCAAAATGAGATTCACTCTACCTAAGCTTTTGTTAGTACAAGCTCTATATGTATCTATAATACTATAAAGGGTGTGTAGTCTCATAAATAATTTTTAAACTTTTATTATATTAGTGTAATAATTATATTATTTTGTTTATTCAACTGATTTTATTATATTTTTATTTTTAAAAAACAAAATAAAACATGTTAAAAAAACAACATTAAATAATTATTGAATACTAATTGAGATAAGTATAAATAGCAAATGTATATTTTTTAATTTTTTTTAGTCTACTACGAGGAGTTCCCACCGCCTTTAGGACGAGTGGACTAATCTCCCACGGGAGTTTGCTCGGTACCTCGATGGGTAATAGCAAATGTATATGAAATACTCATAATGTATATATAGTAAGCTATCAATGTAAAGTTTGACGCCATAGACTGTCGGATAAAATCCTTTCTTTTCTTTTCCTTGTGTTTGCCGATATTATTATGATGTCTGTTTATTTACAACACGTATAGAAATGCAGCCTCGATGTAATTGAACTATACATCTGTTTATTAGCCTTATTTATCTCGTAAAAAGGTTTGCTAGATTCTATAGCTCAAAACTGATGTGAGTTGATCGATTATAGTGTAAACAATAATGACAAACTTACTCAAAGGTACAACAATATATAAGCATATGACCAGTGTTGGTTTTATAAGGCGAGTGAACGTATTATTGATCTTACTAATCATATTCTTTTCTACAATGAATTTATGCTATTTAACTACAGTAGTTTATATGTTTTGTTTTAGTTGAACAGAGCTGCTTTAAAAGCCCCCTATGTGTTCAAAAATAAGTGCGAGAAGAGATATTGTCCCACATCGTTAGATAAGCCAAAGTTATTGTAGTATATAACGTAGAGAGTATTTCATAACAATTAAGCCAATTGATGTGTACTTTAAAGATTCGGTTTAAGGTACACGTTTATGAGCTTTTAAAAATGATTTTTCACACGTTTATGAGTTTTCAAAAATGATTTTGTTGATTGTTGTTTTTTTTTTCATTTTTTTGCTGTATCAAACAAAACACATACATGTTTCAAGAAAAACTTCTACAGTTGTATGTATAACATGAGTAATGTACATTCGGAGCTTAGAGTAAGTTGATAGATTATTAGGATTTCTAAACACCAAGGAAGCAGAAGCAAGACATGAACCGTTTCAGCCGCCACCTTAAAGTGTCCGTATCTTCACACCTTTCTTAGCAAGCATGGTCCTTTGTTGCATCACCCGCCTATTAATTCACCAACAAATTCACTTTACATCAGCCCACCAATTTCAAGCACAATCCATACTTAATTCACCTACATTGGCTCGGCTCACATGCGCGCGAGCCCATCGATAATTATATGGTTGGGATTTGATATGTTTCTCTTAATTTTTGGTTTAAAGTTAGGTTTGGACTTAGGATGTGCATATACACCTTTTATATAGAAGTATAGATTAGTTGAATTGGAGCATTGGTATCAAAAATTGTTCGAGCCTCGAGTCAAGAAAATGAACTCCCCTTAAGCTTGGTCGAGCATATCTTTAAAGTAATATATAATTTTTTCGTACATTTGTAGGGCTCATGTGTAAATTCAGGGATGTATAGACGAAACAAATTTAATCTTCTATTTCAATGTTAAATTTTTTAAAAACACATCAGATAATTCGATTATTTTATTCGAGCTCAACCCTAATTTAAACTTTCTCGAACCATCTCGAGCTTCGTTCATGAAGGTTGGATCGTCAAGCTATCGAGCCAAGATCGAAGCAAACAAAATATTATCGAGTCGAGTCTTCCGAAGTTTAATTCAGATCGACTTGTTTGCGCCTCTATATGAATCAACATAGGATGCATTAGAGAAAATCCAAAATAAAATAAAATAAATAACCATGCAGTAACAAAAATATTGCCTTAAATATCACATATTTAGACTCAAGCTCATACAAATAAATAACTTATTCGTTTGCAATGACAAATGAATAACGTATTAGTTTGCAATGACAAATGAATAACGTGTTGACACAGAGTCAAGCCCATTCCAGGATTGACGAATGAAGACAATCAAATCCTTCTAAAGCACTTTAGTGGGACAGGTAAAACCGGAGGTACGAAACCTGTTGCAAATATGGCTCATAAAGAATATGAGAAGGGTGAGTGGATTGTTGATTCGGGATGCACCGAATACATTACTTATTTATCCAACATTCTTGTGAACCAAAGGAACACCCCATTCGAACCTCCTGTTGTCATTCCTAACGGAGACTCCATTCCATTTAAAGGAAAAGGAGACTACGTCCTTCGAGGAGGAATGAAAGTCAATGGAGTTCTTTATGTTCCAGATTTCAAATTCAATCTTCTTTCTGTTAGTCGCCTTACCCGCGACCTCCAATGTTCCATATATTTCTTTCCTGATTTTTGTATCATGCAGGGCATACATAGGAGGAACTTGATTGGTGTGGGTAGATGCCGAGAGGGACTATACCGAATGAAGATGATTCAAGAAAGGAAGGCCATGGTTACCACTCTTGAAACATGGCACAAGACACTTGGGCATGCTTTAAAGGGAAAGCTTACTAAGTTGGATTTTATCAAAACTAGTACCGGAGATTTGTAATTTTTGTGATTCTTGTGCTAGATCAAAACATACTAGATTACCTTTTCCTTCCAGTTATATTAAGACTATCGTTGCATTTGATTTAATTCATTGTGATATTTGGAGAGGTTATCGTGTTCCATCGTATACAGGTGCTAGTTATTTCCTTACAATAGTCGATGATTTTAGTAGAGCGGTATGGATATTCCTTCTTAAACACAAAAGTGAGGCTAGCCAATGTCTTAAGGATTTTCACAAAATGATTGAGGTACAGTTTAAAAAACAAATTAAAAGAGTTAGGTGTGACAATGGTGGGGAATTCACATCCAAAAACATGATAGACTTTTATAATAAAAAGGGAATTTTATTAGAAACTTCATGTCCTCATACCCCTCAATAAAATGGTGTAGTCGAGAGAAAACACAGACACCTTCTTGAAACAGCTCGCGCCTTTAGGTTTGAGGCAAACCTTCCTAAAAGGTTTTGGGGGGAATGTATTTTGACAGCGGCATATGTCATTAATCGACTTCCATCCAAGGTCATTAAAAACAAGACTCCTTATGATTTAATTTGGAATGAGAAACCTGATTATGATTTTTTAAGGGTTTTGGGTGTTTCGTTTACTTAAAAATACTGACACCTAGGGAGATAAATTCGAAGAAAAAGGGAAATTGGGAGTCTTTCTTGGCTATCCCCCTAGAACGAAAGGGTATAAAATTCTTGACTTACAAACCAGGAAGATAATTATTAGTAGAGATGTCATCTTTCATAAAAGAAATTTCCCTTTTAAGGATATTCACAAATATGATGAATGTGGAACAGAAGAACAAAAAATATTTCATGATTGTCATAGTGAATCAATCATAATTCCAAATAATGTGCAAAACCAACAAGTGGAACAAAATGAAACTGAGCTCAATAGTGAGTCAATAAGCCCAGATGAAGGCCTTAATCATGATGAGGTGGGCTCGACAAACAATGAAGAGCAACCCTACAACAACAATTTTAGTATATTTTTGTCCGTTGTTTTATGTTTTTTTGTCAGTTTCTATACTTTTTTTCGTTTTTATACGTTTTCATCCGGTTTGTACGTCTTTGTTGGTTTTCATACGTTTTCGTCGGTTATAATACGTTTTCGTTAGTTTTTATATCTTTTGTCCGTTTTTCACGTTTTCATCATTTATATACGTTTTCGTCCATTTTTATACGCTTCCGTCCAATTTGTACATTTCCGTCAGATTTTTGTACTTTTTTGTTAAACTAGATTAATACCCGCGCATAGCTGCTGAATAATGACTCATTTTGAAGTAAATGTTTCTTGAAACCGAAAGTGAATTTTTTTAAAATAAAAATGGAAACGTTCATAACATTCCATGAGTTCTTAACATGTAGATCGATTCATGAATCTGACTTTAGGATAATTTCGAAATTCGACCTCTTTTAATTTTCAAAATGAGTCGTATGGTGAAAGCTTTGAGATTTACATTGAAGTTGTAATATTTTTCTTATTTAGATGAAATGTTGAAAAAATTTAACTTTTCAACAATAGGGATAAAAGTTTAATAGGATATATAAATTTTGTCTTTTTAGTAGGGCCCACATTTTCAACTATTTTATTTTTCAACATTTGAACCATAAGAATATAGCCTTTATAAGATAGTAAAGATATTTATTTAACTTTTATATAAACCGAGTTTTTAGTTTAATAACAAAAATATATGCAAGATTACTCATTTTGTTTCATGGCTCATTGAATCATTAATGAACATGATGTACACTAAAGTACTCACTTATTCACTGAAAACTTCTAACTTTTTTGAATTAGAATAACAATTATATAATTTTGTTCTTCAAAGTTGTCTTATTTTGATCTAGAAAACAAAATAAAACAACTTCCAAGTACAAAATTAAAAAAAAATGTTAAAATACTAATTGTGATAAAGTATAAATATATCATAAAGTCAATAGAATACTCATACATTATGGCTCACCCAGACCATCCAATTTATAGTAAGTTATTCAATGTGAACTTTGATACAACAGTCGATGTGGGATAAAATTTGTTCAAAGAAAACACTAGCAAACTCCGGTAGTTTTTTTTACTACTGTCTTTTTTTCGTAAAAAGTTGTATCTAACTCGTAGGATATGTAGTATATACTATTGAAGATGACAAATATTTGGTAGTGTGATTGAAAGACCGCTAATTACTTAAGGAACACATTACATAATAGTTGTATCATTTAAAGCGAAAGGGTCAGCATCCTTCGATTCACACTCGGGTGGGGGAGGTTTAAGACAGAGTTATGATCTATCATCTTCGACACCACCACCTTCGTCGTCTGCAATGTTATTCTTACTAGTCTATAGCTTCCATACGTCTAGTGACATCATATGAACACCCTATACCAAAACAAGCTCGGCCATAGTCCCCACTTTATTAGTTTGGTTTATTTGATGTTGTCAACAAGTTTTAGTAGTGAGGTGATTCATCAAGCTAGCTTGTTCAAAAACATATGAACACCCTATACCAATTTTGTTTGATTTTAAACACAACTTACATGAGGAATATAATTTGACCAATTTTGTTTAGATCGTGATTTTCAGCACGTATGTGTTCATGTAGGGAAAACTATATACTTTTGTTAATTTAAAATCAGATTACAATTAATAAAACTAACATAAAACATAAAGATAGAAAAATAAATAACAGTAATGAAGAAAGCATTAAAACCTGAGACGAGACACGTATTTAACACGCTTCCCTTAAAATAAATTCTTCGTCCGTTTCTCATTGTACAACGTCCAAATCTATTGGACATCCGGACTTTATGGATTCGACTAGATGGACTCCTAGCAGCAAACTAGTATAAAGGGGCCTAGGCATAGGAGCGGCCAATCGTACCGACCAACAAATGATAGGCGAGAGGGATGGGCTCATTCGATTAGTCAGTGATCCCTGGGCCTACCTTACACAGATGTCCCTAAAATAGGGGATTGGTTGATCGGAAAGCTCGGGCAGTAGTAGCGTATTCAATGCGAGTTGTGCGTGGAGTTTTGCCTAAACAGTTAAGTGAAATAGTGGCGTTGGTTGTTTTCAAGTCCCCCCGCCTTCGGCTCCTAATGGTACCTGAGTTCTCCATAGGCGTCTAAAGGCGGAGAGATCATGGAAAAGAAGCGAGTGTTTCTGATCTAACCATCTAATAATGGAGCTAGAAAAGGCTGCATTTTTTCTAATGACCAAAATCGAATGAGACAGATTCATTATATAGTGAACATTTGTCTTGGTCACCAAGACAAGATATTATATTCCATATAAAATATTCTGCAAAATATTATCTGATTTACAAATTTGTTATCTTTATAACACGATTTTTATATCAAATAAAACACAAACTGCAAAAAAATAGGCGCGTAGACGAATTTTCGAAGCTGCATTTGTGTCGGCAGGTCGCGCGGGCTCGCACAAGTTCAGTAGCTTCAAACTGATTTTGAACGAGAAATCTCGTTCTCTACACCCCCTATGCGCGCACATTAGCGTTGGAGTAAAACCAACCAAAGAGATTTTGAAAGTGAATACCATGATTCATTTATAAACCCGCCACTTTCTTTTTTAGGCGATGTAGGAAAATTTTATTTCCCAAAATTTAGGTTTCACGTGTTATACTTTTAGACACGATATATCATTCATACTACATGTTTTAGCTCGTTGTTAAGCTCTGTTCGATGAGAACGCAAAGCTACTAATCACTATGAATATATATGACATACATATATTAAATTATGTCTAAATTTGCAAAAACTCATTTTACAAAGCAAGTTTTTCAACAGTACATTTGTGTCGAAATGACGAACAAAACTGACCTTTATGGTGTCTTCTCGTTGATTTCAAACACAACTTACATAACGAAAATGAGACTTGTTTGATTTTGAGCGGTAGATGTTGTTCCAACAATTATAATAAAATGACCTTTATGCTGTCTTCTCGTTCCACTTAAAAGTATTCCAACACTCTTTGCAAACTATCCTTTTGTTGATACTGGTCGTTTTTCACACATTTTCTTGCAAAGTTTCTCATATCAATGTCAGCTGGCCTGGGGGACACAAATAGTCGGCAGGGTCGTAAAGGGGTCATTAATTGCTTCAGGAACAGTTTACCACTATCATTAGAATATGATGAGATTATGGACGCAATTATGATGCACCTCCGTCGACACTATGACCTTCATCTGTTGTAATGTTCATACCAATGTGTAGCTTCCACACACCTAGTGACGTCATATGGTCAATTGTACCACAACAAGCTCATAGTTGATGTTACTAACCGAAGATTAGAAACTGAATTGTCTTGTAACAGAATTTGAGCAATTTTGTTTCGTTCGTGATTTTGAGCATGTAAGTGTTGATTTGTGTTTGAAAGTTACAATCCTATGGGCAGTTACATAATGAAAATGAGTACATGTCTAGATGGTTTTTCGACAGGCTTGGACGAACTAAAGAAGACGAAAATGTAAGTGGCAGTGCAGGTCTAAAAACCAAGTTGGGCTCATTACCACTAGATATAGTCAAACTTAAATTATCTCAAGTGTTACTGTCATGTCGAGAGACACAATGGAGAACATTTTTCTAACATTTTCTATTTACTATTTTGTAAAAAAAAGAAAAAGGATTTCTTTTTCAGCAAAACACTTAAAAATTTAGGAAAACGCGTTTAGTTGGAGAAATTTGGGTTTTCTATTTTCCAAAATATAAAGGAAACAAAGGGGAATTGAATTTTCTATGTCTAAACGAAAACTTAGAAAAAAAAGAGTTTTTTTGTTTTGTGTGCAAAAGGGTAAAACAGGGATTTTGCATTTTCTAGAAGATATTTCTAGAAAACGATGATTTGAACGCGTTTTCTGTTTTCCTTGTTTTCTAGAAAACATTTTGTAGAAAACAGGGTGTTTTTCATCCAACTAAATGCAGCCGTAGTGTTTAGGTGTTTGGATGACCATGGTAAGTCCAGGGTCACCGTGAATTTTTGTGACGTAATATTTATTTTATTAAAAAATTTAATTTTACTAAAATGCACTTGATAAAAAATGTAAATATTACTTATTTTATTGTAAGTGTATCAATCACCTTTATTTTGATTTTATTATCTTGTGATTATTTGAATGATAATTATAAATAATATCATTATTTTCATTTTTGTTAATTACAATGATATTTTCATAAATTGATATTTTTTTGTAGATAGTATATCGATTTTGTAAGTTTTCTTTCGTTTTTCACGTTTTCGTAAGTTTTTACACTTTGGTCCAGTTTTATACGCTTCCGTCCAATCTTGTAAGTTTCAGTCAGATTTTTGTTCATTTTTGTTAAATATTTATTTAACTTTTAGATAAACCGAGTTTTTTTAGTTTAATAACAAAAATATATGCATGATTACTCTTTTTGTTTCCTGGCTCATTGAATCTTTGAACGCTAAAGTACTCACCTTTTCGCTCGTAACTTTTATAATTTTAAAAAATTTTAGATTGGAATGACAAATATAATAACTCTGTGTGAATTAGATTACAATAACAATTATATAATTTTGTTATTTGAAAACTGAATTATTTTGATTTCAAAAACAAAATAAAATAACCTCCGAGCACAAAAATAAAAAAGTGTTTAATACTAATTCTGATACATGCCAATAGTAAGCTATCCAAGGTAAACTTTGACGCAACAACCGATGTGGGATAAAATTTGTTCAAACAATAAAACACCAGTAATAACATTTTTTTTTAAATAGTAATGTTTAGTCGGTTAGGACTTTAATAAATAATTACACTAATTTTGATTAAAAAACTCAGCATATATAGCTTCCATAGCTGAAACCTTTCTACTTATAGTAAGCCTACCGGTTGAAACATTTAGGCAATGTGGGATAAGATGAGATCTTAGTTCCTTTATGTTTTTGTTTAACAAAAGAAATTTGCAATAACATAATCTAATCAATTCTAATAGTATCCGTGCATGTACGAAGCTTATATATAAATGGAATTTATTTTAAGACGAACGGGAAGCTGGGTCGTCGAGGAGCCACAAACTGGCTAGGACATGTTACCAATGAAAGATGAAAAAGACAACCATGATAATGCAAGACATATGGACGAGATAATCATGATGCATCTCAGCTCCCTTGTATAGCTTCGGCTAACGTTCTTCGGCTAACGTTCTTACCAATGTATAGCTTTCACACGCCTTGTGACATCAATATACATTCTTAATTGACCCTCCCACATACCCGATTCAAGGTTGAACCATTTAAATTAAATCATTTTTTCACATGGAAGAATAAACAATGATATTCATTTCCGTTATTACACACTGACCTTTTTTTTTTTACTTTTTTTAGATAGTCTAACGATCGTATAAATTTGTGGCTCATATTTTTTTTATTTTGTATTTCAAATAAAAAGACATAAGCTATATTGTGAATATAATGATAGTATGAAACTATTGCAGTTTATGGCTCACTCAAACCTTTTAATTTATAATAAGCTAGCTAATGTAAACTTTGACGCCAGAGACGATGTGGGATAAAATATTGGATATTATTCTTTTTTTCAACGTCTTGTTCCACGAAAAGTTATAATTCGTAGATTACGTCTGTTTTCACAAGTTTTCTTACGATGTTTCTTATACTTATACCGTCATATGGTCGTGGACTACCACAACAAGCTCAAGCTCAGATCATGTTAAGGAATCTTCAGTAGCATGTTTAAAGGCCTATCTTATGATTGTGGATTTGAGCATATGCTTGTCACTTATAGTTGACAATTTATACCAGACACAGGTCAAGAGATAATATTACTCACCGCTGCGTCTAACATCTATAGCCTGTCAAGAGGTATGCATTGTCACAATAGATTTCGAGATCCGTTTCTCTAAACATAACATGCGATTCCTTTAAATAACACAACCAGAATTAATCCATCTTAAGTAAATCGGTCAAAATTGCCCTCTACTAAGCCCTGTAACGGCATTCTATTTTATTTAGTTCGTCTTGTACAACTTTTATGGTGTGTTATTTTCCATGCTGAAAGAATTCATAGTTAATACTTACTTTACATTATCTGATTCCCCTCAGCTTCAATGCAGACAACACGATATCTACAGACTTAATAATCTTATTTCATTACTTCGCAAGCAGGGCTGTTTGGTGCCAATATTAGCGAGTGTATCTAGCTATTGTATTTTTTTATCCTTAATATGTTGTATCTTGTAGTTTCGGATATGCTATATATCTGTTGCACATCACGTCGCTGTTTGTTGTATGTTGCTTCTTTAAACTTTGTTTGCACGCGATATAATTCTTCTGCTGTACATTGCTGTTCGGAATATACTTCTCATCTTGTATATTGTTGTTTGAGATATAGTATTATGTGTAATACAATACAAAAAAATAGTACAAAACTAACTGGACATCATTGAGCTACATACCTTATACACGGAAATTGAAACCAATTTCTTGATGATATCTACAAAACTAGGTCTTCGTTTTGAGCGTCATCCCCACTATTGATGGACTACAAACCTACATCTCTTAACTGACCACACAAAGGCAAACATTTCCGATAACTCAATTGCGTTGTTGTTTATCAACTCTTCGACCACATCTGCCTCAGCCTTCATCACTATATACTCACCCTTATTCACATTTCCTTTTAGCGAGTCAGTTATCTCAGTTTTGGTGAATATATCAGTCTCATCTTCAACATCATTCATTTCTTAATTGTTTGTTTCGACTTCATAGAACATCTCCGTTGACATCTATAAACACTAAACACGGGTAGTCTTCAAGGGAATCTTCCACTAAGTCAGGAAGTTAGCGAAGCTTGTTTGAATACGATTTGGATTTTCCTGAAGCCCCTCTTTGGAGGTTCTAGGAGAAAGTTTTCAAGTTTCTTAATAGCATAGGCTTTCTTTTGTGAAAACATGAGGCATCTACTTGGAATTGTTTTGCCAACCTTGTTCTTACCGTCACGAGCAATTCTTATTTTCCTCATGGCTATGATTGTTGCGTCACGGTTCATAATGATTTGCAAGAACAATTTCGAAGTTTGGGGTTTTTTTGAAAGGATTCAGAAGTACGTCACTAGGACGCCTCTTCTTCGGACAACCATTATGCCATCGATTTTAAGGACCTCATTGGTCAGTTCTTCTACGCCTTGATATATAAATTAAAGGCAAACTCATAGCTATGTTCAAGGTTTGCATGTTTCCTCTCTCAATCCGAGTATGGGATAAGATCCATATTGACCTACTTTTCGTTCCTGTGACGAAAAATTAACAATCAAACCCTTGTCTTGAAGGTCTCAAGTTCAATTGGATCAGCATTACTAAACTCAACCAGATCTTGTACAGGTTTATAAGGAAAGACGCTTTGGCCGAGTTGTTAAGGCGAGTGCTTACTAAGTGCTTGGGCTATGCCCGCGAGAGTTCTGAATTAGTGAATATAAGTGAAATAGTTTACAAAGATTCTGCGGGTAATAAAAGTATATACCACTGTTCTGCACACATTGCGAACCCTACAGCAAAGTTCATCAACAGGAAGCTTCCGAAGAATGTATAGAACAACGTCACCAGGAAGAAGGGCAAAATGGCCACATTTTCTTTCTTTCGTGATCCCCTCATTGTTCTTCTTTATCCAATTTGTTTCACCGGCAGAAAAAAAAAATTAAAGATTGATCCTAATTGGCAACTTACTCGGTAAATATCCAACCACATTCATGGGTTAAACATTACCATTGCGTAAGTGATTAAACTTCTAGACAATGCACACTTTTTTCTTGTACGAGGCACAAAATATGGTTCTCGATGATTCTTCTAAGCAAGTCCAAGTGATGTAACAGATCAAAGCATTTACATTTACTTGCCCACAAAAACTAACATCAATCCATTGAGATCATAAAGACTCGAAGCTACCATATAAACATAACTACAAGTTCAAAAGCCAGTATGTAAGAAACATGTTCAATTACGTACATACACACACTAGACGGACATACAATTAATGGCATAAATGGGTCACACATGTAAAATTTATAAAAAATAGTTTAAGAACAGATGGGTCGAACAGGTTTAAATCCTAAATTCGCCAAAAGTAGGAGACTATCTGCTTACTCCAAATATATATACTTAAGGCATATCTGCAGGTTAATGCAGAATAAGACACGAGTTCACGCTATTTTTGCCTTGCCAAACTGAAACAAGAAGTAATCTTATAGAAAAGGGGAAACAATAACTGTATTTTGCTATAAGTAAAAAAACGCAGAAAAAAGCAAATAAAAAACAACAAACTCCGGTAAAGACAAATCATCAACGACTTCATATACAGTTCAAAACAATGTTAACATCACCAAGAAAAAGCAGCAGAAAATATTTTCTTAAGCGGTTTAAAAGCTATAATATTTTCTTAAGCGGTTTAAAAGCTATAACAGCGATGGGGCCTCAATATCCAGTCTTGAAAGTTTTCCATTTTAACTATAACAACTATATGACAAGTAACAACATCTGTAAGCGTTCTGCTTCAGTGTCAGAATAATTATCAAGTAAACTGCAGACTTACTTGTTTTGTTTTTGGTGTAGATACTAGAAGACCCTCATACACCGGGTAGCATCTATCTGAGTTAACCAATACCCCTAAGGCCTAAACCTCAGTTTCTTTAATTAAATACGACACAGTTACTACAGCTAGAAAAGTTTACACTATTAATCACCATAAATTAAAGCACTTTATACAATTTGAGTACAATAAAGGTTGTGTCACTAAGAGTTATGGAACCAAGCACCCAAGCTAAGCAATACTTAGCTAAACTGTTTCGTCTTTCGATAAGGACAAGCGTTATATGACTACAATTCTACACGAATGAAGTGGATACCAAATTTTCAGCTAAAAATGTCCAAGATAGTGTATAGCGTTACAAGAAAAAACAATGAGCCATTGAATGTCATTTAGGTGAAAAGTGATTCCCATTTTGGTGAAATCTGGATGTAGCTTATATAAAACTACGGACGATTAATCAACTCGATCAATGAAATCAAATTTAAATAACTGAGAGATCAATATTATGGTTCTAGTCCATGTGACCAAGGCAGATTCCGACTAATTATCACTTTTCGCGTATAAGGTCATAAATCTTACAAAAGAAATTAAGAATAATTCTGCACAAATAGCATAGGAGATTATTCTTTCCAGCTGGTCTTGGCTGTGACATTCTAATGGAACTAAGCTCTTCTTGTCAGGGACTGAAGATCGGTTTTCAGTCCAGTTTTGGCGGGTGCGGTCCGGTTATTTGACTGTCATCAACCCTATTTAGCATAAACCATATTTGCCACTTTTACCATATGATGCACAGGTGACATACATACTGTTATTTTACTATGTAAGGCAACAAATTGCATAATTTGGTATGATATGGTACGCATTCACTTACGTATATTGATAAGATGGTGCAAGTTCTTTGCATGAAGAAGCATATCATAATTTCATACATATGTGTTGTCCATTTTGGAAGAAACAAAAAACTCAAGCAAAAAAAGCTGATAAACATAGGAACACCCAACTCATGAAATACCTCAATTCCAAATATATAACATTAAGAAATGAAAAAAATAAATGATAAGCTTCGCTGAAATAGACAATGATAAATGATCAAAAGCCATACGAAATAGAATGAAGGAAACAACACAATAGTCTCTACTCAGAAAGATTAATGACTCGCCGAGTTACCATAATTCCAATCCTTACAGTGTTTGTTAATAGAAAAGGATGATTCAAGAGTTCTCCTTACAGTTTGATGATGAATCACCATGGTAGAGCTGGTAGATACACGCTCAGGTCCAGTGACAACCACATTGGTTGTTGTTGGTGAAACATCCTCCACATGGTCTGATCACTAGTGTTTACGATCTAAAAGCAGGAAAGGGTGAATATTCCACCACCAAGGACCCCCTCTTTGCTCTTAATAAATCCTCAGCTTCACGAGTCACATTTCTACACATTGTTACACTAAGACTCACCAAATTCGGGCAACCAAACGCTAAAGCCTCAATCCCCTTATTCGATACAGCACACACATGAATGCGCAAAAACATCAAAGCAACACACTTCTCGGCAATACATGACATCTCCAGATCAGTGGTCTTACTCCTAGAAAGCGATGTCCTGATCAATTTCTGACAATTTGTAGCAATGGCTTCTAAACTAACATAACTAGCTTTAACCCGATCCAAACGCAACTCCTCAAGGTTCAGACTATGTTTCCCAACAGCAATCAACCCTTGGTCTCCTATCCCACCCCTGCTCACCTGACCAATAGAAAGCGTTTTTAACCCCTTACAATTTTCAGCAACACTAATCAATCCAACATTTGTGCAATCTGGACTATGAATATATAACGCTATTAAGTTACGACATTTAGATAATGACGAAAAGCCGACATCAGTCACATTAAAGTTCCTTATATGAACCTTAGCTAAACGGTTATCATCTGGAATCATCTCCAAGCAGCTGTCCCAATTTCCACCAGGAGCACTCACTTTCAAACTTACTAAATTCTTGGAACCAATAATCAATGGTATAACAAACCGATCACTATCAACATTACTAAATTGAATAACCTTAAGCGATTTAGCCGCGTGAAAATTTGGCAGAGGTCCGACGCCGCTGAATAAACTATCAACAGACAGAAGCTCAAGTTCACTAGAGTTGTATAAAAAGTCAGCCATACCTAAATCAGTAAACGAACAACGAACACACAAAAATTCCTTCAACCTCTTACAGTTTTTAGAGAAAACAGCGATACCTAAATCAGTCAATTGTTTGCAATAGCGGAGGTCAAGATGCTTGAGATGAGTGCAAATGGAAGTGATAAGGATGATATCATTATCGTTTATGCTAGAGTTAGATTGAAAGACGCTATGGAGAACGAAGTGAGTGAGTGAATTAAATCGGGTGAAGATTGATAGTTGGAGTACCGATGGGCATTCAAGAGTGAGGTGGGTGCGTGTTTGGGCGTCGATTAGAAGCCAACGATGAGAGACAAGTGAGGCATTGTTCCGGTCATTAGTGGATGTTATGAAGCTGAATATTAGTTCTATGCATTCATCTGGAAGTGAGTTTGTGAAATCCATACTGGCTTGCGTTCTTCTTTTGATCGTCTTCTTCTCTAGACCTGCACTTTAAATAAACACTTCAAATTCAAACAAAAAAACGCAATGCAAACACCAAACCAACAAATAAAAATGGCTTGGCGTGGGTTGGTCGCCTCGGTGCGGAGCCCTTTGACACGGTTACGGTGTCATGACAAAGTCGTTGGCGACAGCTTTATAGGTGTTTGTTTAGGCTTATGAAACATAAGTCCCAATTTTGGCTTATTTGAAGACTTATTAAGTATATGATGATAAAGTTAATAAGTCTGAAAATAAGCCAAAAAAAGGGCTTATGAAATAAGAAAAAAATGAGATTGACTTGTTATTTAATCAGTTTTAAATATATGACACAAAATCTATTTATGTTAACTCCTTTAATCAATTTTAAATCATTCAAAGTCACTCCTTAAAATATGCGTCTTTAAATCATCTGATAATTCGATTGTGTTTAGATTTGTGAAGTTAATTTGGGGGTCACCTTTTTTTATGTGTTTTAACGAAAATGATTATGTTTTTTTTCACGAGTTTAGTTGAGCTTAAATTTTGTCCATTTTACGAAGTTTGATTATTTTTCGTTATTTTTAGAGGTGCATATAAAAATCGGTTCTAAAATTGGAACCGGTAAAAAACCTGTAACCGAGCCAATCGACATGTTTACAGTTTTTCGAAGGCACGTCAAGCTATTGAGCCAAGCTCAAAGCAAACAAATTATTATCGAGTCAATCGACATGTTTACACTTCTGTTAGGATCAACATGGGATAATGATTAATTAGAATGTACATATTTGACTACCTCAACTCAAGTGAATATTACAGTTCGATTATGAGTTTTATCCTATTAGAGACTTCTTTTTTAAATTTCGGTAGAGGGATATCACTTGTTTAGTTGTCTTTGTGTTTTTGTTCAGCAAAAACCACTAGCAATAAGATAGTCTTACTAATGATACTATTCCCCTTTAATGTGTCTTGTTCTATAAAACACTAGCAATAACATAGTTTTGAAATGGGTGTGGTGATGAGCCGCACCAAGTTCGAGACCTGTCACTTCAAAAAAAGGGCTTTTAGGACCCTATTGTAGGACCCATTTTAAAAAATGTCCTATGAAATAATTTATAGAACCATTGAAATTTTAAGTCTCATTAAGTTGTTTTAAATAGGACACTCAACATGTGGATCTTAATAAACTTATTTATAAGACACTTTTTTAGTAGCGTCTTATTATGATGAGACATTATAGGACATTTTGTATAAAGGTCATATTATAATAAATTTTACTTGTTAATCGTTGTTTTATTCGATATGTAAGTTCTATTATATTAGATCTTAAAAGACGCTTATCTGTTTGAGGTTTTATTATGATCAAACGTAATAGTGCTATTATAAAAGCGTAAACTCTGTTTGATAGAGATTGTTTTTATAAAAATTACTTCCTTTGATAAATAGTTCGCGAGTATGGGATTCACCGGTTACTTTTTCCTCTTCGTCATGATAATTATTGGCGTCACATTTGTTTTTCTTTCCCTCCAACTTTTTTTTAGCTCATTAACTAGAATCTTTTGTTTAAAAACAAAAACTAAGTACAGTATTAATTGACACACTAAAAAGTTTTGGCGCTACACATTTTAATATTCCCTGCTACTTTATTAGTTAAATTAGAAAGGTAAAAAAATTTGAACGGAAATTTTTTATAAAAGCTAGCAAGGAGTTAGGAAAACAATTACAAAATGAAATCCTCTAAAGGATTTTGAATCCAATTGTTTCATGTTATCAGTTATATTAGAAAGGTAAAATAACCAACATTAATGATAACCATCATTTGATATGACTTACGATCAGAATTAACAAGCTATCTACAACGGTTGCAAGTGTAGAGTTGCGATCAATATAAACTTTTAACACAATATATATACAATCAACCAATTATAATTATTTAATTTTTTTAAAATTAATTCCTATCAAATTTTAAAAAATTAAATATCTCACAAACGGTAAATATTTAAACGACAAGAAATACACCATTGCAACGAGAATTTAATGATCTTTCTATCGAGGGACACACGTATATGCCTTCGACGAACTTTTTTTCGATTCTTTCTTATGTCAAGTCTGAGAAAATCGTACGAATCATATATAATTTTTCAAAATCATATAATTACATATGGTTCGTGATACGAATCAAATAATTATATATGATTCATGATACGAATAATATAATGTATAATTTTTGAAAATCATATCTGATTTTTTCTCACACGTGATTGAAAAAAAAATAATCGTCGAAAGTATATACATATTCCCCTCGATAGATATATGATTTAATTCTCTCTGTGATGGTATGTTTCGTTTTGCGTAATGATAACAGTTTGCGAGATATTTAATTTTTTAGAAAATAAGTTTTCTTGTTAGATGAAAAAAATTGGGTTGCTTTGATTGGGTCTATGATAAAAGAAGAGTATTCATTAAAAATGAATAAGAAATGATGACATACACCGGCCAGTCAAACTGTTCGATCCAACCCACATAATTACGTGTAATAATTTGGCTAATAATAGCTCACAATGAAGATTCAACTGGCTTCGAGGCAATTCTTAAAAGTAAAAAATTTGTATGAAATGATCACGTGTATTAACATGGCTAATAATAGCAATTCATAAAATGGTAAAAGTAAAAATATAAATACCATTAACTACATGTAAAGTTTCATATTCACCACAATATATAAAGGTGTGGACTTTATTTTCATTATCCGATGTGGGACTAAAAACTTGCACCAAGTTTTACGAATGTATACGTGAGAACACGTTAAAAAATTCCTTATTTAATGACGAAAAACAATTGAAGTTGGATTTTCTCTATTCATCCGAGAATATAATTTAAAAAAAAAATAAAAAAAATCACTTGTTTAGTTGTTTTTGTTCAACAAAAACCACTAGCAATAACATAGTCTTACTAATGACACTGTTCCTCTTTAATGTGTCTTGTTCAATAAAACACTAATAATAACTTAGTTTTGAAATGGGTGTGGTGATGAGCCACACCAAGTTCGAGACCTCTAAAACACGGTATGTCACTTGTTTACATGGCCATTTTTTAATCGACTCGCCTAAGACATCAGAAACCGTAGGAACCAAGATCGGCCTTCCTCCTAAGTCGTTAGTTTATTGATGCCTATAACAGTCGGTAATTGCTTGTTATGCTAATCTTAAATCTTGTGTTCTGGGAATTGCTTGTATTAAGTTCCAATCAACATATGGAGTATTTTTGAAATTATATCCAACAACAAACATGCTTTTAGTTTGTCTATAGAAACTTTATCACTTTGTGGCAACGGAGTTTCACCTGTGTCGAACCCATGCTATCTAAAAAGATACTCGATTTGTAAATGCTTATAGTTGGAAACCCTTGTTACCCGAAAACAAATCATTTTGATCCTACACAATGTTGTGTGTTTTATGCTTTCAAAAACATTTAATGTTTTTGCACTCATCTAAAAAAATATGGCTGTTGTAACTTTGCCTTTCGTTTTAAGTTTATCCCACATCGATGTATGTTTAAAGTGAATACGAATATATAAGTGCATTAGCATTTTGTATAATTAACCACCATGTCTTCACACATACAACATATGTATAGTGTATGTGTGGATTCATACTTTTTTTTAGTGTAATACTCAAACTCGTGTATGTAATTTCTTTTAGTGTAATATTTTTACTCTTTTCATTTTATCTTTTATTGCTTTTATTTGAATTTTTAATCAGTTTTTTTATGTTTAAACCGTAATTTTTGTCATTCAATTATCGCAAAACTGCCAAAAGAAATCTGAGATTAAAGCTGGTGCAAAAATGCCCACCATTTTGGTTGGTTGCGATGTTGTTACAAATGAATAGATGCTACACGCCTAGTAACGTCGTATGGCCAGTTATAACACAATTATATTAACCACTTCTTAATTTGAGGGTAGTAATGATGTGATAGTCGTAGACGACGTTACAAGAATGAAAATCAAGGTTCGAAACAAACCAAACTTGAGCTTGGTGTTCTATTAATTCATTGTCCAAGCTCGAGCTCTACATAAAACCCACAATTATAAAAATCAGGTAACCGATCAAACCCAGTAAAGTCACTAAGAGAAGGGTAAGTCCATAATCGCATAACTACATATCTTTGTCAAGAATTACTTAAATCATATTCACAATAATTTAAGCTATATGAAAAGAGCATCATCATGAAAATCATAGCTCCCATTTACATTAAATAAATGGTGATACCTAAACTAGTTACATTTCTTAAACAGTAGCAACGTTCTCATCGTAAGAGTGTTCGGAGTGGTTGACACTAGATTATGGTGTTAAAGCCGCCACGTCGGATTTTGGGAGCTTTGATACCACATTTCAGAGGTAACAGTTGCTGCCAGAAAAACTGGTGCCAACAATTATTATTTTCATTTTTTACACAAAATAACTTAAATAAAAACTTTATTAAATTTAAAAAAAAGCCAAAACGCGGTTTAGTACCATGAACTTGTATAAGTAGAATTTCTACTACCCTAGATTATTAAAGGTAGAGAATGATGTTAATTGGAATTTTTACTACCTTACACATATTTGACATGATCGCATGACAATCATGTGACTGGTATCTGTTAAGACTTAACGGAGGATAAATAACAAATAACACATTATGTTCAGTTCAAAATCATATATATGTCGAAGTAAAAATGAAAAACTATTAATGACAAACACTCTAATCTCATGTAAGCTCAAACGATATGAAGCACCAAATATCTTGACAACTGAATGTTGTCGTAGTTAAACAATGGCTTTTTTTCTATTGAATAAGCAATGATCTGATCTAATTTGGATATGTTTAGTGCACATCATAATTTTCCATGGAATAAACAATGGCATGATCCAAATAAACAATATTTAATGCTTAACATCTTCTTTTCATTAAGCAACATTGCCTTTTTTTACAGCGACATAAGCCTCTTTTCTTTTGATTTTCAACAACATAGCCTCTCTTTTTTTAGTTTTAACAGCAACCATTAACTCTGTAGTTTGGCACATCAAACAATTGACAACAATATATAAGTACTACCAAACAAAACCTTATATGCTAAAATACTAAGTGTAGTACAGACATTGAAAAGTGGAAAGAAAGAAGTTTCATGGCATAAAAAGGGTAGATTCAAAAGTTTCATGGCTGAATGTCATTTGATCATATCAAGTGTGTGTAAGGTAATAAAAATTCCAATTAACCTAATTGAGGGTATCATTCTCTACCTCTAATAATCTAGGGTAGTAGAAATACCACTTAAACAAGTTCAGGGTACTAAACCGCGTTTTGACCATATAAAAACATTACATTAACAAAACATTAAAAAACATAACTATAAAAAATACTGAAAAAAATTAGAAAAATACATTACGGGAATAAATAAACTAGTTCCCGAGAGGAGCATATGATGCGCGAATTGCATCTTTTTAACTCTCGATGATTGACCGATCCGAGGCACTCATATTGCTTGTGTTGATTTGAAGAATTTTGAATTCCTGACCACCTTATGCGTGTTGAAATAGTTGATTTTTGCGCTTGACTCGCGCTTCATGATATCCAACTTAGCTTTTCTCGCACCATTGTATTGTTCTTTCATAATTTATTCATACGCTTGCGGGTTTGAAACGCAACTAGCCGTTGAGTTGGAGGAGTGTTGACTTTTAGCAACACGACACGGCCCGGGCGGTCGTGGGATGGCGTCGGGACCAAAGAACTCGGGACCTTCTTCGGTAAGACGAAGACGGTATCGCCTTTCTTGAGTCGAATCGAGGTTCCTCCACTTGTCTTTGTCATTCAGAAAATTACAAAACGACTTACGCATAAAAAAAATATCCCCCACTTGTGACTTGGGGGTATTTTTTTGAAAAAAGTTGAAAAAAAAATCCAACGGCTACTTTTTTTATTTAAAAAAAAAAAATAAAAAAATCCAACGACTAGCTTTTTAAACTTTTCGAAAAAAAGAGAAATATGGTTGGCGTCAGCTAGTGGGGTTGGCGCAAGGGCCTTTGACGTCAGAAGCGAAGTGGTGCGCCAAAGAAGGGGTGGCGCCAAAAAGCTACCAGCCCACTTCCCAGCGTGCATTAAGTAAGCATCACTATATAGTTTTCATAAATGCCTTTTAACTTTTCTTTAGATAGTATAACAATTATCTCATTTTGCATCTATTAGTTTAATTAATTTTAAAAAAAAATAACACAACCAATATAAACAAATTTAAACAATTTTTAAATACTAATAGCAATAAAAGTATGAATACAGGATTATGTATATAAAATGTTTGTAAACTTTGACGCCACATACGATGTGGGACAAAATATTGGATACTATTTTTCTTTTCAATGTCGTATTCTATTAAAAGTTGTAACAAACTCGTGGATTATGTTGTTTTTCACATATTTTCTTGTGAAGTTTGTCATGTTTATACCATTCTCCAGGATGGATATTGAGTTATTAAGGCGCCGTTAATTGCTTCAAGAACAATTTTCATAATGGTTGTGTCGTTTAAAACAAAAGGACGGACTACAAAATCAAACATGGGTGATTACGGACCGAACTATCACACCTCCTCGACACTAGCAACTTTGTCCTATGTTCTTATCAATGTATAGTTGGCACACGCCTATTGACGTCCTATGGTTGACTATACCACAACAAGCTCAGACTTATTCACCATTTTAATATGAGGGTATCTATTGGGTTTTTATCCTTAATATGTTGTATCTTGCTGTTTGGGATATGCTATATCTGTTGTATGCTACTTCTTTAGTACTTTGTTGCATGCGATATGCTTTTTCTGTTTGATATTGTTGTTTGGAATACGCTTCTTCTCTTGTATATCGTTGTTTGAGATATATTTGTGCATTTGCTTCCCTTCCATAGCTTAATAATTCTATGGTTTGAACCTGATATACTGGTATATGTCATAAATTCTTCTGTTAAAACAAAATTCTACCGTTAAGCAACATAACTCTACTATAGACTAAAGGGTAACAACTAATATTAAATACTTGTATTAATCTGGCTAATAATAGCTCACAATGAAGATTCAAATCACGTCAAGGCAAATTCTTAAAAGTAAGAAATTTGTATGAAATGATAACGTGTATTAACACGGCTAATAATGAGATCATGATCGACCTTTTTAACGAAAGACAAAGAAGGAGAAAGCAAGTTAGTAGCAATTCCTAAAATCCTAAAAAGGTACTTCCTTTGTCCCAAAATTATAGTCGTGTATACCATTTTGGGACGTCCCAAAATTATAGTCCCCTTCCAAAAATAAATGTAAGTGGAGTAACAAGTTTACCATATTACACCTAGTGGCATTGGAATTACAAGATATATATAAAGTTTTAATTAATTGTATAAGGGTAAGAGAGTCATTTTACTAAAAAGTAAGAGAGAGAATAGTGATGTTTCGAATGTGTTTTTTGTCGGGGGATTATTAGTTTGGGACGGAAGGAGTAAGAAATTTGTACCAAATTGTCACAACAACACGAAACGGTTGTGGTTGTGTCGGTTGTTGTTGTGTTCGCGACCACTACGCGCTCCACCGTGACAATATAATACAAGTCATTACCACAATTTATAAATATGTAGACTTTATTTTCGTTATCCGATGTGGGACTAAAATCATGCACCAATTTTTTCGAAAGTAAACCAATACAAGAAGTTGCTTTAAGAAAAAGAGTGGTACTATGTTGTAGGCCTGCTAAAAACATGCACCAAAGGAATTCATTTTTTAATGGTTGTGTCTTTAAAGGGATATGTGATGAGATCTATGGACATTTTTTATTAAGACCAAAGGAATTCATTTTCATTTTTCATTTTATAACTAGTTTTGTTAGAATTTTATATAGCTTAACTGTTTTATTGTATTGTTCTAAAAAAATGAATTAAAAACCAGTTTAAAATATTGTTAAATTGCTATTTATATTTGGCTAATAAGAACCATTTATATTTGGCTAATGAGAACCATGGTATTTATAGTAAGATATAAAATGTAAACATTGTTGCAATACCCTATGTGGGATAGGATCACTTGTTTAGTTTTTTTGTGTTTTTGTTGATAGTGTTATTAATGATACTATTCCTCTTTAATGTGTTTTGTTCTATAAAGTTAGTAATTATGTCGTTTCCACATATTTTCTTGGGAAGTTTGTCATATAAACAACACCAGCGGGTTTCGATGGCCCACAAACTGGCTTAAGGAGCGGTTTGCCTCATGGGAATGTCGTTTAACAACGAGTCACGTGATAGGTTACCAATGAAAGATGAAAAAGACAACAAGAATAATGCAAGACATTCGGGTGGACTAAACATTGAGGCAAAGTGAATCTCCGAAAGCAAGTGACAAAGATTATGGACGAGATTATGATGCACCTGAGATACCTCGCCACTATCACCTTCACGGGCTATAATGTTCTTACCAATGTATAGCTTCCACACGCCTTGACGTCAATATTATGGCCCTCCCAGATACCCGATTCAAAGTTGAACCACTTATATTGAATCATTTTTTTACCTCGAAGTATAAAGAGTAAATATTTATTCCCGTTATTAGACACTCATACATTTTTTAACTTTTTTTAGATAGTCAAACCATCATATAAATTTATCAATCAGGCGAATGTCAATTTATTTTGAATTTCAAAAAATGGACATAAGCTTGAGAGACAAATTAAAAAAATTGTCAATACTAATTGTGATAAGAGTATAAATATGATGCATAAAAAACTCTTACGATTTTGGATCACGAGGACATTTCAATTTATAGAAAGCTATCTAATGTGAATTTTGGCCTCAGAGACGATGTGGGATATTTTTTATACTTTTTTGATGTTTTGTTCCATAAAACTTTGACACCACCACCATAGTTGTCTACAATGTTCTTGCCAATATATAGTTGTCGTACGTCTAGTGACGTCGTATGGTCGACTATACCACAACAAGCAAGGTCAGACATAAAATTTTATTGGAGAAAATTAATTTGTTGATTCTTTCCTGAAGCAAGTTAAAGGATCATCGTTAAGCATGGATTTTATAACGGATTTGATGTTGTCGATGAGAGTTAGAGTATTGGGTATGCTTAGCGCCAAAGTGAAAAAGTGCAATATGATAAACGATGGCATCACATTTTCATGCTCTCTCGTTGTCACCAGAAAATAAGGTGCGAACGAAAAAAAATGATGTCATTTGTCAACCCACAACTAGTCTACTAATCTTCTAATTATTTCAAACCTTTGCAATAAAACGCTCTTGTATAGTTATTCAACCCTTTAGATCAAAGGGTGTGAACTTTCGTCGAGTAACTTGATCATGGCTAGACATTGTTCGACCTTCGAGCCAAGAAAATGAACTCGCGTTGAGCTCGTTTGAGCGTAGATTTTAAGTAATATACGTCACAAAAAATTGCCTTAAATGTCACATATTTAGATTCTTGAGACATGCAAAAGAAGGTGTTTAACTTATTCATTTGCAATGACAAGAACATAAATGCGCAACACTTAAAAAGTTAAAATAAAAGCATCTCAAGTTTGCTCACTTACCTACGTGGGATAAAAACTTATATTAGCGCAACACTTAAAAAGGTAACTCACGAAGCTGTTGTGACAAGTTTGTTATGTATCATATCCTATACGAGATTTATGAAGTTTAATGCAAAATACACGATAAACCCTTACGAAGCTCTTATTATTCGGTCGATCAGTAATTGTTAATGATATGTTGTTGTTAATATTTCGTAGCTGATTGAGAGGCTGCTAATTGCTTCAGGGACAATTTACAAAATGGCTATGTCGTTTAAAACAAAATGGCAACGTTCAAAATATGGTGCGGGAGAATACACACGAAAGTATGATGCACAACTACCTCAAACTCAGACATATTCACCATTTTATTGAAGAAAATTAATTTGTAATTCTTTTTTGGAGAAAGTTAAACGGTGGTCATTAAATGTTTAAGATGTAGTGTTTTGGTTTTGTATTCCAAAGTTACCATGTTATTTAGAATAACACTTCATAAACAAATTCATCTTGAAAGTGTTTACATGAAAGAAATACTATACTTGTTCAACTGTTTAAATAAAAGGGTGTGAACGAGTCGAGTTTTTGTTGAGTAAGTGGGACTCGACTTGAGGTCATTCGAGCCTAGCTTTGTCGAGCTCTGAGCCAAAAAATAAACTTGACTTGACCTCATTCCAGCCTAGCTTTAAGTAACATTGTGTTTTTCATACATATTATATATGCATATTTTAAAAGTTTATATGTAAATTTAGGAATGAATCTAGTATCTTGAGCTGTGCTTTAGCCAAAATCAATTATATAGTTTTGTTAAACGAAATTTAAATTGTTTTTAGTTTAGAATAACAATTATATAATTTTGTGGTTAAATATTGGTTTATTTTGATATACAAAACAAAATAAATCAACCTCTAAGCACAAAATTAAAAAAGTATTTAATATTAATTCTGATGAAAGTACCCATATGACACAAAGTTAATAGAGAATACTCGTACGTTATGGACCTTTCAATTTATAGTAAGCTATCCAAGATACACTTTGACGCAACCGTCGATGTGGGATAAAAAATTTTCAACAAAAAAAATACTACGTAGTATGTCATTTTCCATAAAAAGTTGTAACTAACTCGTAGGTTACGTCGTTTTTCACAAAAAAATTACGAAGTTTGCCATCTTTATACTATCGAGTATCGAGGACGACAAATAGTTGGTAGTCTGATTGAAAGGCGCTAATTGCTTAAGGAACACTTTACCTAATGGTCGTATCGTTTAAAGCAAAAGGGTCGACGTCCTTCACAATTACGTGGGGAGGTTAGGGACAGAGTTATGATCCACCATCTTCGACACCACCACTTTCGTGTGTGTACAATGTTCTTACTAGTGTGAGTTGCCATACACCTAGTGACATCATATCAACACCCAAAACCACAACAAACTCGGCCATATTCACCACTTTAGTTCTATAAAAAGTTGCATTAAACCATTTTTTACTCTCGGTATCAAAAATGTAAAATAAATACACACAAACGATAATGTATCACGTGATAGTCAATGTTTTTTATAATCTTTTTCATAAAGGTTTACTTATTACCGATACCATCAATTTACTTTTAATTTTTTTTTCAAGTTGAACCAAACGTGCGACATCGTTAGTCCATTTAGCTAAGGATCGTTTGCAAAACTAGTCCTTTATATTACACTCGTTTTTCATTAACTAAAAACAAAAGAAAGACAATTTTACTTTTAATTTAATTTTTGTTTTAGTTAGTACTTTTAAAAAAATAACTTTTATCGTACATTTTAAATTGAAAAAAATTAATCAAAAATTATTTTTCTTTCGGAAAAATTAAAATAACTTCTTTTACGAATTTTTTAAAATTTTTATAGAAAATAGAAATTTAATTTCACTTTACTCTTTTCTTAGAAAAACATTTATCAAACCCTATATTTTTTTGGTACCTTTTATTTAATCTAAATCATTTTAAATAACTTGCACAAAAAAAATATTTTTTCTGAGTTTAAAAAAACGCCTAAGAGAAAAAGTTACATTTTTTTATAAACTTATTTAAAAAAATTTAAAATTTACGAAAGAATTAACTTTTTAAAAGCATTTAAAATTTAAAAATTTACGAAATAAATTTAATTGAATTAAAATTAAAAAACTAATTTCGTTTTTGTTTTTAATTTAATTGAATTAAAACTAAATATACAAAAGACAAATTTTGCAAACGATCTTTAGCTAAATCGACTAATGATGTCACACGTTTGGTTCAACTTGGGGAAAAGAATTGAAAGTGCGTTAATGGTATCGGTAATAAATATGTTTTATTGTAGTAAATTTCAGAAAGTTTTTTATCATTTTATAGCCTTTACATTTATTTTTATGTTTTTGAGGTTTTTCTTACTTTTCAAGAAAGATTTCGAGTCATTTTTCTCGCTGACGTTGGTACCTAAAATTCAAACATGCCTAAAATATATATGATTCACCTTCTTCTGGTATCATCACAGTGCCTCCTATTAACGGTAAGTTTGTGTTTGATCACTTACTATTTAATGGATCTTTACATTTGATCACATTAGTTTAAGGCTTTGTTTCGTCAAGATTTGAATTTTTGAGTCGTGTATAATTAACAAGTTATGATTTTCGAGTAACTAATGAATTGCATATGAGTTATCTATAGTGATTGTAACTGATTTGTAAATTGTGTCGTTTCATGCAGGTTTTCTTGCCAAGTTTGTCATATCAACACAAGCAGGCGACATATTCCTTTTGACTATGTTTTGTTCCGCAAAAAGTTGTGTCTAATTTGTAGACAATGTCGTTTCCATATATGTTCGTGTGAAGTTTTTCATATCAATTAACAACATCAACGGGAAGCGAATGTAGGAGGACAAATATCTGCTGGAATCGTCGAGGAGACACAAACTACTTCAGGAGCAGTTTACATCATGGCAATGTCGTTTAACAACGTGTCCTCGCATAGGTTACTAATGAAAGACGAAACAGAACGAGGATATAATGCAAGACATGGTGGTGGGACTAATTCTTGAGGCAAAGTGATCTCCGAAACCAAGTGGCAAATATTATGGAGTAGATCATGATGCACCTCAGCTCCCTCGCCACTACTACCTTCGTCGGCAATAGTTTAGCAGTACAAGGATTTTCACTCTTTTTAAGTGTAAACAACTAAATAGTCTATTTTTACCTTTAACCTTAGCCACGACTTTCAGCGTCACTATAACTGATTTCTTAATAGACCATTCGCATACCCGATTCAAGGTTGAACAGCTTATATTAAATCATTTTTTACCTCGACGTATCAAGAGTGAATATTCATTCTCGTTATTACACATTGACACATTTTTTTAAACTTGTTTTAGATAGTCTAACGATAGTATAAATTTATCCCACAAGCGAAGGCAATTTATTTTGTATTTCAAAAAAATTGACATAAACTTGAGTGACAAATATAAAAAATTGTTAATACTAATTGTGATAAGAGTAGAATAAAATGCATATAATCAAACTCTACAATCTATGTATCATCCGGACCTTCCAATTTATAGTAAGCTGTCCGATGTAAACTTCGACGCCACAGACGATGTGGGTTAAAATAATGGATACTCTTTTTCTTTTCAATGTATTTTCCATAAAACTTTGACACCACCACCATCGTCGTCTACAATGTTCCTGCCAATATAGCTGATATGCGCCTAGTGATGTCATATCACTACAAGAAAAACCACCTATAGTGACAGAACCGAATTCGTCACTGACAATATAGAAATTCGTCACTAAGTCACTTAGTGACCAAAATAAAAGTCGTCACCAGTCGTCACTATAGCTGCGTCACTAATTTGTTAGTGGCCGATTATATTTCATCACTGATCTGTGACGAAAATAGTGGTCACGGTCTAACCCTGCTAGTGACCAGCAAATGGGTCACAGATAGCAAAGTGACGAAAAAATCGTCACTGCTATACACTATGAATGACCAAAAAGTCGTCACAAATCGTCTAATAATGACGAAAAAATAGTCACTACAAACGTCAGCTAGTGACGAAAAAATGGTCACACAACAAGTAAAGTACATGTTAACCGATGTTAAAAAATTTCATATTTGTTTTAAAGCAATAAATCGGTAACTCTTACACGTTGTTGAAGCCAATAGGTAAACACTCTATCATGTGTTTTGTATACATTGCTATTGTTTTCTGCCTCAAGTTTAGCTTTATGTTCAGTGTGGAAATTAGACAACACATTACTATGCATAAAGCCAATAATAAATTTTCCTTAAATGAAAGAGTGTACTTACTTTTCTAGTTCTTTCAATTCTGGGCAATTATTTAAGATGTATGTATGAACCGCCCTTAATTCAGTGCCACTCATAATACGTTCTTCAGTAATACCAAATGGACGTCCTTTGCATGAAAAGATGGAAATTTCACCGCCAGAGTCTACCATTTCATTATTACGCTCAACCTTGTTGAATATTGGCTCAACATCATTTAGATACCTTGAACAAAATGTTAGACATTCGTAGTCTAGGTATCTCTCAACAATACATCCTTCCGCACGAGCCGGGTTTTTAACATATCCTTTCAGAGTACGCATTAACCTGAATATATAATGAGTAATTAGTCTTATCACAATTAACAAGTGTATCAAATATTTGAAATATGTGATTACCTCTCAAATAGGAACATCCAACGATATTGGGGTGGACCCGTTTCCTTTGCTTCACTTGGTAAATGAATCAAAAGATGTATCATTATATCAAAGAACGATTCAGGAAATATCTTCTCAAGCTTACACAAAATGACAACAATCTTCGCCTCCTGTTCCTCAAGAACATCTAAGTGCATGTTTCGTGCACATATTATTCGTATGAACTCACTTAGTTCGTATAACACAATTCGAACTTCTCGTGTTAATGAACCTCTAATTGACAAGGGCAACACTCGTTGTATGAAGACATAAAAGTCATGACTTTTCATACGAGACAATTGAAATTCTTCCTCTTTTATGCATCTAGATATGTTCGAGGCAAACCCATCAGGAAACTTAAGTGACTTCAATAAATCTAATATTTTTAGTTTCTCATCCTTTGTTAAGTGGTAGCAAGCCATCGACATTATAAACGAGTTACCATCTTCTTGCAAATGTAAACTTTTCTTCAAACCTTTCACCATCAAATCCATACGAGATTTCCAAGTGACTTTTGTCTTGCCACTAATGTTGAATAGTGTGGCTATTAAACTTTCTGTTAGATTCTTAACAACATGCATAATATCAATGTTATGTCTTAATTTCAACTTAGACCAGTACGGAAGCTCGAAGAAGACACTCTTTTTTTTCTATCCTTTCTTCTCGCGTGAACGCTTAGGCTTTCTCTTATTACCATTAATAAAAGAATCAACATCATGTAAAACTTCATCTCCGGACTTAGGTATGATCGGTTCTCTAGACTCTATCTTCCCATCAAAATTTAAGGTATGTTTTCGCCACCGGTTCGAAATTGGCAAAAACCTTCGATGACCCATGTAACATACTTTTCTACTGTGAGTCAAGTAATGAGATGAGGTGTCATTCATGCACGTAGGGCAATCATTGTAACCCTTAACAGTCCACCCAGAGAGCATACCATATGCAGGAAAATCATTTATTGTGTACAAAAGAGCCGCACGCATTGAAAAGGTTTCTTTTTTATGTGCGTCATAAGCTTCGACACCTTTCCATAGCTTATTTAGTTCATCAATAAGAAGTTGTAGATAAACATCAATATTATCTCCGGGTGATGTGTGACCCGGAATTAACATTGACCTAAGAATATATGGATCTTTCATACATTTCCACGGAGGCAGGTTATACGGGACAAGAAACAAGGGCCATTTGCTATGTTGACTACTTAGGTTACCAAACGGATTGAATCCATCGGTAGCCAACCCTAAGAGTACACTGCGTGGATCATTAGCGAAAGAAGGATCTACTTTGTCGAGGCGTTTCCAAGCCTTGCTGTCTGTGGGATGCCTAAGTACCTTACCATCATCAACTCTTTTCTCCCTATGCCACCTCATGTCACAAGCAACTTTCGGATCTATAAATAATCTTTGAAGCCTAGGTATTAACGGGAAGTAATGAAGAACCTTTCGTGGTACCTTATTATCTTTTCCCTTATATCGAGGCTCATTGCACTTAGGAATTGGACAATGTGTCAATGATTTATACTTTTTTCTATAAAGAACACAATCATTAACACAAGCATGAATTTTCTCTCTCTTAAACCCCAAATCGCGTATGTACGTTTTTGCTTCATAGTAATTTTTTGGAACATAGGACGGATTTGGAAGTGCTTTTCTAAATACGTCAAGAATTAAATCAAACGACTTATTAGTCCAACCACATACTGTTTTTACATGTAAAATGGCGACGATGAACGAAAACTTTGAATAATTTTTGCATCCTTCGTAAAGATCTTGATTAGAGTCGCCTAATAATCTACGTAGACTCTCTAAATCTTTATCTAGGGTAGATGAAGATTTGTCACTAGTTTTCCAATCATTATCCCATTTACTTTGACCTATGTTATCAAACATCTCGTCAAAGTCATCGTCAGCATCATCATCATTCATATTCTCATGACCCTCGTCGCCTTCCTCTTCTTCCTCGTCGGCTGATGATACATACTCGTCATTGTTAGAAGACTCCCCATGCCGTCTCCAATTTTCATGACTAGTAGAGAATCCCTTTTGCATAAGATGTGAATAGATGGTGCGTTTATTATGGTCACGAAAATTGTTGCAGACTTTGCAAGGGCATGGAATTTCTAATGACTCGTGTTTGTGACGATAAGATAATCTAAGAAATTCCTCGACTCTCAACTTATGTCTAGGGTTATTTATCCGTGGTGCACTCGACTTATCCATATGCTCTAATAATAAAAAGAGTTCCTGAAAACAACTAAATAGATTGAGCAAATAGTGTTTTTCCAAAACATCAGCTAATTTCGTACATAAACCGCAAGCTCTTATGTTAACTACATAATGTTCTATCAGTATAATACATACCGTATAAAACAATGATAAATGTATTATATACTAATTGTTTAGCCAATTTCCCTAGATGGTCAAGTTTCTTAACTATTTCCTAGGTCTCCACTAACATACTAATTGTTTACTAGGATATAAAACTAATCACTTACTTGCAGGTCTCGTTTTGAGGAATCCTATTGTTGCATATAGATTTAGACTACTTTTAGTTTAGTTAGTGAACAACTACATAGTTTTCTATCAATATAATAAATACTATATAAAACAATAACCGTAAAACAAGTATACGTATTGAAAATGACATGTTAATATAATTCGACACTCAACATATATAATCATAAAACATGACTGTAAATAAAGAATAAGCAGAGCATCTGCTTCAGGTTTTTAATATAAATCGAGTGATACTTTGTGTTTGCTAGTTTTTGCTAGCTTTTCCATTAATAAAATGCCGCTTTTCCAAAAAAATATATATATAAATCGAGTGATATTCCTACTCAGCAATAGCAACTAATCAACTCTTTGCCTATTAAACTACAAAAATCGAAAACAGATCAAGTCCATTAGTTATGCATATAATTAATCTAACAACTGATTTCATTTACAACTGAGCTGATCTATTTTGCATAAGATAACTGATTTAAGTTATAGCTGCTACAGCAAATGCAGCAATCGATCCGTTTAAATTAGCATCTACACTTTACAGTTTAATCTTTCTCCACATTTACATACGGTTTAATACTCTCAACTTATTTCAACTGTTTGCCTTTTAAACTAAACTAATTGAGCATAATCAGTAATATAATCAAATCGATACGAAATTTAAACGAAAACAAAAAACTTACAAAACTTTTGAGCAAACCGTAAACCTTCAATCCGTAAACCTTCAAACCGTAAACCTCTATAAACCTTCAAACCGTAAACCTTCAAACTAAAAAACTTTCAATCCGCAACAAATCATTCCCATCTGTTCAGCATACAATTTGAACTAACTATAACCAGCTTACGAAAACAAAAACTTATGAAAACTTAATTAAGCATTCAATAAGTTAATTGAAAACGAAAACTTACAAAAAAGAAAACAAAATGATAAGAGATATGATCGACTTTTTGTGTTTTTTGATTTTCTAATTTTTTTTTTAAGTAATGGCGAATGGAGAAATTAATTCCATGGTTTTTTGATTTTTTGATGAAATGAACGAAGGTGATTTTAAGATGAAATGAACGTTTACACTTGCATAAATCTTTTAGACGAAAATTTCAAATCTGGCACTATGCGTGACATTTAAGTATCACGATTGAACATGATTTACAGTCAAAGTACTCATTCTAGCCAAGTCGCCAAACTACTCCTTGCAGCTATACTCCTTGCAGCTAGTGTTAGTTTGCCAAACATAGTCTATATGTTTGTGTGGATGAATGTCTGTTTATTGAGGTTTGATATATCAGAGATTCAGATAACCGAAATAAGAATACGCAAATAAATATAAACTAAGACATTGTTTGGTTCATATTTGATCCCTTAAGCATGTGATTAATTTCTTTTATCCCTAAATGGCCAAATGACATTGACCAAATATTAGGGCATTATGCTAAGTGTAATAGTCACTAAATTATCATATTCACGTCAACGGCACATCTGTCATTAATATTAGGACCCGACAACACTAAATTCTTCTGCACCCAAAAAACCGAAAACACCTTCACAGCAATGACATCTCCTATACAGCTCAAAGCACTACTTCATTACGCAACTTCACGTATCACACCACAACAATCCTTCCAAGAAATAACTGTCTCGTTCGATGTTTTGAAACAGATATCTCCTTGTAACTTTTTAGTATTTGGTCTAGGGCGTGATTCTTTGATGTGGGCTGCGTTTAATAGCCGTGGGAGAACTTTGTTTCTGGAAGAGGATCCGACGTGGGTTCAGACTGTGCTGAAAAGTGCACCTGAGCTTAATGCTGAGGTGGTTAAGTATAGGACGCAGTTGTCTCAAGCTGATGAGCTTATGAAGAGTTATAAGATGGAGCCTGAGTGTTTTCCCTCTAAATCTTACATCAAGGGAAATGATAAGTGTATGTTTGTTGAATCTCATTCATTAACTTTTACCTTTACTATTATTATTATTATTATTATTTTTTAATTTTTTTAAGGGTGTATGATCAAACTAGATTTTTTTTTGAACCTAGATCAAACTAGATTGATTATACAAAGATATCTTGGTTTATTTGATAGTAAAAAAAAGGTAATATTAGAGAGCTTTTAGCTTAGCATAATCTTATTTGATTAACCAAAAAGTTGAGACATGTCTGCTAGATTTATGGTCTGAGATAGTTAGTTTTGTTTTTAATGAAAAAAGAAAGTGTGAAAATAGAAATAAGTTTATCCTTTGTAATTTTAACCAGAATAGGTTATAGAGGTGGTTTGAAAGATTCAAATATGTGTAAAACAAAATGTGTAGATTTAGAGTAAAAACTAGTAAAAAGATACATAGGGAATATGTCAAATAATGAAAATATTATAATAGATATAGGCATGTATTCTTGATTTCTAGTCATCTACTGGTAATTTGCCGTAACAAGTAGGGGTATAGTTGTTGCCCGAGAATATTCGCTTAAACGATGAGCGTCATTGTACGTGATGGTGCCACCATCACGCGTAGAAACCATTACACGCCTTCCTGTTTGGTGGTAGTGTTATTAATGACATATGTGACGTTGACGTGAATATGATAATTTAGTGACTATTACACTTAGCATAATGCCCTAATATTTGGTCAATGTCATTTGGCCATTTAGGGATAAAAGAAATTAATCACATGCTTAAGGGATCAAATATGAACCAAACAATGTCTTAGTTTATATTTATAACTATGCCAACAAACGATTCTAACTATACTGCTTGCAACTATTGCTTGTTTTGCTAAACATATACTCTACGTGGAGATGAATATCTGTTAATGCAGTTTGGTATATTAGAAATTTAAAGAAATGAAACGAGAATAGGCAAATAATGTGTTATAAGATGAAATGCGCGAGGTAATGTTTGGATTTAAACAGCTTATGCCTGTACTTATTTGCATTTATGATTTGCTAAAAGAGTTATACTTGCTTATAAGCAACGACCTAAGAATATGTATCCTAAACACCCCCTAAGCCTCTTAAAATGCTTACTGAAAACAGTTTTTGTAACTTACGATAAGAACCTTAGCATAAGCAGTTTAGTCAGCATATATGTATATAACTTGTTTGAATGATGTATGTCATGCAAAGCAGCTCCGGAACTACTTATTTCACCTTCAAATAAGCTGATAATCATAAGCAGGTCTCAATTTTAAACACCTCTATACCAGTGTGAAGCTGATTAGGATTTGCTTATCCAAACTGCTTATATTATTAAATGTAGGTGAAATAGGAGCTTAGAATAATCACTTTGACGGTCACTTGTATCAAACGGCTTATCTTATCTGAAATGGAATAAATATTTACAATCCCAAACACCCCCATAATTTCCTTTAAGACTCTTACTGTGCAACATGAATAGTCATCCGTTTGCAAGTAGAAAACACACATCATTGCTGCCATTTATGATCCTTTATCCTGCTGATCGATGTTATAATTTCAGTCTGTACTGTATAGGATTGGCACAATTAGGCCTAGTAAAAGACGACTAGGTTTGTTCATTTAAGATAGTTAACTTCAACATGTAAGAGTATTACACTCATTTTTAGGGGTGATCGTCATCACTTATATTTCTTGTTGTTGCCTAAACTGCATTTTTCAACATGATAAGTTTTTAGGTTTAGTTTTGTCAAAAATGACATTTTAACCATAAAATGACATTTTAACCATAAAGTGCATTTTTCAACATGATAAGTTTTTTAGTAGCGTGACATTTAAGTATCACGATTGAACATAACTTTCACCTGTTCATCTAAAACTTTCATAAAATAATTTTCACCTGTTCATCTAATTCTTACTAAAACCACGCATACAAACACGGTTTTAACAGAAACGCGTGAATCGCTAATCAAAAACGCAAATTCTACGCAACAAAGCTAACTATTCGCCTTAGAAAATCACAAGTAATTATAAGAAAAAGAAAACGAACCGCAAATTAATAGATGAAATTACGCAGAAGCTCCGAAAGGTAAACGCTAATCCAAACCACAAAATAGCCGTTTGAGGAAGCTTCGGTAACCGCTTGCACACCTAACCGTATACACCGCAGATTAATGAATCGAGAATAAGTTGCTTTTAAGTTGATAATAAGCTGCGAAATCGAGAATAAGTTGCTTTTAAGCTGATAATAAGCTGCGAAATCGAGAATAAGTTACCTAACCCATCTTTTAAGCTGGATCGAGAATAAGTTGGAATGATAATAAGCTGGATCGAGAATAAGCTGGATCGTCAGATGAATAAGCTGGATCGTCAGATGAATAAGCTGGATCGTCAGATGATCGTCAGATCGAGAATAATCAGTTGAGAGAATAATAACGTGATAAGACTTTTTTTTAAGATCTGGTATTTTGAGAGGAGGTCGGATGTTGTTGTGGACTGATTTACTGGGCTTCTCCTTTTCAACAAAATTGGGCTTGTATTTTTAGGCCTCTTTGTTATTTTTCTGAAAATTGGGCTTATATTTTTAGGCCTTTTTGTTATTTTTAGAAAAATATGGTATTGATTTCATTTTTTTTATATAAATTATAAAGTAAAATAAATATGATTTAAAAATATCAATGAGAAGAGATCTTGATATATGCGTAAATGTTTTTACTTAGGGTTGAGCACGGCAGATCGAAAACCGTACCGGACCGAACAGTTTCGGTCTGGTCCGGGATTTTTTGGACGAATTCGGTCCTCGGTCCGATCGGTCCGGTTCGGTTTTAACAAAATCTCGTCGATTTGGCCTAATAGAACCGGACCGGACCGAGGACCAAACCAAACCAGACCAACCCGGACCGGACCATTTCGGTCTGGTCTCGGTCCAAGGTTTCGGACCATTTCGGTCCTCGGTCCGGTCCGGTCTTGGCCGGCCCGGTCTTGGCCGGCCCGGTCTTGGCCGGCCCGGTCTTGGCCGGCCCGGTCTTGGCCGGCCCGGTCTGGTCCCGGACCGATGCTCAACCCTATTTTTACTTTTAATCATTTTATGAAATTAGCAAAATTAGTGACCAAAATTGTCGTCACTGATGGTATAATGACCAAATTTTCGTCACTGCTTTTGAATAAAAATATCAAATATGTAATTTAGTGACTATATAGTGACCATTTATATGTTTCGTCACTGACTTTGTACTAGTGACGAAAAATAATGACAATAAATTATATTCAGTGACGAAATAAATAAATGGTCACTCAATTTTGGTCACTAAAGGCCTTTTTTCTTGTAGTGATATGGTCGACTATACCATAACAGGCTCAAGCTCAGTCATATTCACCATTTTTTTAAAGAGAATTAATTTGTTGATTCTTTAAATCATTTGATGCTGTCTTTTAATAATGTGAAAACAAACGATGATAATAGAGTCAAAGGGTGTAAATGAGTCGAGTTCTTGTCGAGTAACTTGATCTCGACTAGACAAATTAGACCATATATTACGTAAAACGATAGTTACCCACGATATTAGTATCTTCCCATATCCATGACATGAACCAATTAACATTACATTTGACAATATTCAACTTAAAAGTGATTATATGAAACAAAAACTACTAGTCTACAAACTTGTATAGTACATATAAACAAATTAAAATATTTCTTTAAATCAGAAAAATAAACTTCAACAAAGTTGCACAAGGATATTATTATTCATACCTACAGAATATTTAGATGACAAAAAAATTGCCTTAAATGTCAAATATTTAGGCTCTAGAGTTTATGCAACGGAAGGTGTTTACCATATTCGTTTGCAATGACAAGAGCCCAAATTTGTAACATTTAAAACAACTTATCAGTGAGTAGAAATAGCTATAGTCGTGAATGCCCGAATGCATCATACAAAAAAGAACTCGTGACAAGCTTGTTATGTAGCAGCTCCTTTAGTGGCTCGTGCTTGACCTGAGTTGTACGGGATTTATGAAGTTTAATTCAAAATACACGATAAAGGAATGATGTCAAAGTTGAAGATGGTTATTGGTAATGTTGGGTTAAGTAAAGATCAAATGCGGACAGCAACCATGCGGATTCTCAATGAGCAAAGGGTGGTTTGTGATCAGTTTGCGCTAGATTCTTTAAACATGCAAATGTTTTTACATAATTAACAGATGTATAAGTTCTATACATTTAATTTGATAGGGTATATGCTCGTTAAGATTATGTAAGCATGGATTTTATAACGGATTTGATGTTTGTCGACAAGTCTTAGTAGCTACTTTCACCGGATTTAGTACCAAACAACCTGTAGTTCACATTCCTACCCATGTATTGGTTAAATACATTTATTGTATCAGGTAAGGGGATCAGTATAGAATGACATGATTCTTTCAAATAGACAAATAAACTTCAACAAAGTTGCAGGAGGATATTATTCATGCCAATAGAACATTTAGAGAAAGATCCAAATAAAATAAAATATAAAACCGTCGAGATGACAAAAATATTGCCTTAAATGTCACGTATTTAGACTCACTACAAGAAAAACCACCTATAGTGACAGAGTAGATTTCGTCACTACCTGCATTAAAATTCGTCACTAAGTCACTTAGTGACCAAATTTAAAGTCGTCACCAGTCGTTACTATAGCTGCGTCACTAATCAGTTAGAGACGAACTGTAATTCGTCATAAATTAGTGACGAAAAGAGTGGTCACTTATGAGGGTCGTAGTGACGAATGCTACAAAACCGTGAGTGACGAATATTTGGTCACTATTTCCTCAGTTTAGAGACCAAAATAATCGTCACTTGGCAAGTCAGTTAATGACGAAATAAGTGGTCACCCATGGGCAGAATACCAACTACTTAAACAAATAGAGACGGATATTTCGTCACTGGTGTTCACTATAAGTGACGAAAAAATCGTCACTGCTTCTTTAGAGACCAAATATATGGTCACTAATAATCAAAGTAGAACCAAAAAAAAAAACAAATCCAGTTTCCCATCTTCGTTTCACTGCTAAATATTTTTTCAAACAAACTAGTATACCAATTGTTGTGTCCCCAAATATTACATAATAAGTTTATTACACATAGTACGGTCGAAACATAGTACGGTCGAAACTATAAACCTAAGAGAAAGTTATATATAATTAAAAAAATCCTACCTGGTGTGAAAGGTTATAAATCACAACGATACTCCAAGCTTCCTTATAGATTCTACGTGGACGAAACATTGCTGACAACGTACCTGAAATAGAAGTCAAAAAGGAAAGTAGATACAAAAGTCTCGTCTCATACAACAAAAATGTAACATAAAGACTTTTTTTTACATAAACACTATGAAATGATAAATCAATCAAGAGCACGTAAGTCTCGCCTGATGTCAAGATCCTTCAATGGGGTGATAATTTGAGTTTGATGTCTCTTAATAATATCCTGAATATCTGTAACCATCAGCATTCTAGTCATATTCTCCTGTATTAACCATGGTTACCAAACACCACTATCAGCAATTTAAATCACTGGACTACCCACAAGAAAAAAAATAAACGTTGGTTAATATAACACACTTTGGAAGACAACTCCAGTATGGTTCATGGTTATTGGCTACTGGAGTAACAAACAGGCTCACGGATGATGTCAAAACACCAAGATTTCGTTCATCTAATAGTTGTGCCATCCGGTCAGACCTAGAAATTTGTTGAACGGGTTAACATTAAAAAGAGAAAACTACAGGAAAAAATAGGACTACAGCTTTATAACTATACACAAGCTTACCAGGTGTCTACATTAATAATATCAGGATTTTTCCTAAATAGCCGAAGGAGACAAAGTGCTGCCTTCTTTCTCACCAGTGGTCTGCAACTACTTGAGATCAGAGATTATTATCATTTTCATTTAAAATACAAAAATCTGCAATTATCTCAGACTTACAAGTAGCTTTTGAACATCAGGTGCTAGTGATTCAGCAAATTCTCTACCACCAATATTACCTACCTGTAAGATATGAAGAAAGTTTATGAATTTATATTAGAAGACAAATTAATTACATAACAACAAATGAAGATTCTGCAAAATCAGAAATATGCTTCTATATCCATACCAATGTCAATGCCAGGCACTGAAAAGTTTCATTGCGACCAATAATATCATTGCGAACTACATTGATTGCTAAATTGGCTAATACAAAAAACCAAATGAAATTCAATATTTTTAAACGAAAACATTAATGATCATTGCACCACCGTTAACTCAAGTGAACAAGACTGACAGATGGTAACCAAACTTAAGCATATGTGTTATGTATGTATTTGGTCAAATCTAGACCATTGCAGTACTTCCGTATATCACAGAACCATTCAAAATTGTCTGAAGTTCATTAATATACTTCAACAACATGAAACCTAATAATACTCGGTCGTTAGCAAAGACTACTTCTCGTTATATAAAAACGAACAAACTTTTAAAAGCTTATAGGGTAAAAATAATATAAACAACAGTTACTTTAAAATAAAGATGCCGAACAAAAAACAAACCTCCTATGGTTCTTACACTGATTTTCTGTCTACTCTAGCATTTTACTCCTAAAGCAACATAGATAAAGCTTTAACCTTGTGGAGGAGGAGGTGGCGTCATAGACATCTGCATCATTGGTGGGTGACCATGACCACCAGCGATTTGTTGTGGAGGTGGTGGACCAGTCTAATTGTACAGTGCGTTCTGTACGTGTATCACCAGGTGGGAGGCGTAGAGGTATCACCTGAAGATAGGCACAAAGCAATCAGAATCGCGGTATTAAAAAAACTTCAACAAAAGTTAAGTAAAGCTTATATATATTGGCAAACCTGAATGTGAACCCCTGTACTGGCTTGCATACTTTTTATGGTCTCGCCTCCTTTACCAATAATAAGACCAACCTAAACACACAGAAAAAATGGGAACAATAGAAATACAGGCACAAAGAAATGGAGAACTATGCACTATCCTTAAACCACTTAAAACAGAGATACCTTGTTGTTTGGCACTTGCATCGAAAATTGATCAGCCCCACCTTGCTGACCAGGTAACCTACGAGACACTACGCCAGAACCTCCTGCTTCAGTCTGATCACAAAACCAATAAGATCGAAAACACCAAAATTCACACATACAATTCAAACCATACCACAATATACCTCCACAAGAACATCTCTAATCATCTGCTCAGCCTTAGCAATGGATTCCGAAGAACCAGTTAGCTCGACTCCTCTTGTTTGCGAATTAGGATCCGCATCCATATCTCTAGTAACTTGAATTTTCGCTCCAGATTCCGCTGAAGATACTTGATAGTCTCTCCACCTTTACCAATAATCACACCTACCCTTCCATTCCGTATATCAATCGTTTTACTTGGGTTCCCATACCCGTATGCAGAGGACATCGATGGCGAATACGGCTTCTGTCCATAATATGCATTTATGACGTAAAAAGAAATTTGATATATAGAACAAAACTTCAAAGTGAATGACTTTGACAGGCATATTTTGTTATACAAGTACTTCAACTAAATTGTGCACGTGCATAGCAACACATCACATAAATCTTATACCAATGGGCCTCAACATTTGCTGACCAGCCATAGCAGCTTGCGGTTTAGATGGTCTGTTCATCATCTGAGGCATGTTTGAAGGTGGAGGTGGTCTGAACTGTTGTAGAGGCATTCCCTGAGGGTGGCCCATCTGCTGCTGCTACTGCTGCCATTGAGGTGGTGGTACCGCCATCAGCATTGGTTCGTAGACATGGATGGGTGGTGGTGGTGGGCGGATTGTTGGAATTAGGGATACCGGTGGAATCACGCCATTTGCAAATGGGCGTGGAGGAAGTGGAACACCATTTGGTTGAGCAAGTGTTGGAGGCCCACTGGCAAACATCGTGTGAGGCCTGCTTCTTTGTGTGGTCGAGTTACTGCTTGTAAGGGTCCTCTCTAAAAAAGACAACAGCTCAAGCAAAGTGACAATGAAATCAGAATTTTATGTTTCACTTACTGACACTTACAGTTAACATGATCTAGTAACTTTCATTAGGAAAATGTATAAAACTAAAACCATACTAATGGATCATTTTACATTTTGAAAATTCATTTTCATACCTGCTGGGGTACCATGACGTTCTCCCTTTGTGTCTTTCTTGTAAGCATAAGACACTATTATATGGCGATTCCATAAATACTGTCCGTTCACTGACTGTCCAGAAATATAAGATAACAAACATCATTAAAGCAAAAAATTATGAAATACACTAAATTTATTCGGAAACTAGATATCAAATGCAAATTCAGATAGAATAAAAATCTCATCCATAATGGTCCTGCATCTTGACAATTATCAATTTTCAAACATCATTAAAGCAACAAATTACCTGTTGCACCCAAAGGATGTCCAATGATCATTGCACCACCATTGACATTGAAACAAACACCTGCAGGAATAAACCAACCAAAAACAAAACATCAATATGTCTAACCTCTACCTTGAAATCAAAACACAATAAATAGCAGAAATTTGCATCTTATAATCACCTCACTGAAACATAAACACTGAATTTTATGGATGTGACACCCAAAATGTTTATAAGTTAACTCAATAAAAATTGATGAAATAAACCATAACGGTCTACTTATAGGATCCCACGTAGTGTCTACTAGATTTACCCGTACAATTTAGCCGATTCACATAAACAATGTCATTATCCTCGAAACAACGTACAACCTGATATAAGAGCACGCATAAGTCTTTAAAACACTGAATGTGCTAATCGCAAAGTAAATTACAGATTATGAACGCACAAAATCGACTCATCAGATAATCATTAATATAGAAAAGATAAGTACACAATGTCTAATACTAACCAGTAAGCGCACTCTGACATATACAACAATACAACACCATAAATATTGAACATTTATATAAGAAATTAAGGATCATACCGTCCTGTTGCTATCAGGGCTTTGAGTCCAATCATTTACAAACTTATTAATACGATTCAAACTAAAGAATAAACAATGACATAACATTGTTCTAAAATCAAACAACTAGACTCAATAATCATAAAAAATTGTTGTATTCACATGCAGGAATGCTAAGACCTACACCCTGCACCTGCATAATTTTCTTACAAGTGCCGAAGGACTTTCTAAACTTGCCAATTGCCGTAATTATCTATCTAAACTAGAACTGTTTAAGTTATACTTGAATGTCCCAGAGGCATGTAAACTAGTTATGTCGTTAGTTTAATCAGGTATATGCAAAAATCGTGTTATAAAAAGCAACATGACTCCTAGCAATCTATGTATCAATAGTAATCTCATAATATAGGATTATATTACTACTGCGGATTCACAGCAGTACTACTTTGGTTACAAGTTTTAATGAACAAGTGTCTCACTAAGATCAATATGCAGCATTATCACAATAACAAATCAAATCAAACTAAGGGGGTGTTTGTTTCGCCTTATATGTAGGTTTATGAGCTTATTTAAGCCGAAACAAACACCCCGTAAACATTCAACAATTATAATTTTTATCTTTTCATCTAATTCTTAGTACAATCGCGCATACGAACACAGTTTTAGCTAAAAAGCATCAATCGCTAATCAAAAACACAAATTCAGCTTATCAGCAAATCCTAACAATCAAATCAAACTTATCAGCATAAAAATCAAATCAAACTTATCAGCATAACAATCGAATCAAACTTATCAGCTTATAGAACTAAATTTTAAACAATTAACATAATCGAGATCAAAACCGAACTGAGAGATTGTTAGTAACAGAAGCTGCGAATAAGCTGATGCGAATAAGCTGGTGCGAATAAGCTGGTCCGAATAAGCTGGTCCGAATAAGCTGATGCGAATAAGCGGATGCGAATAAGCGGATGTGAATAAGCGGATGCGAATAAGCGGATGCGAATAAGCGGATGCGAATAAGCGGATGCGAATAAGCGGATGCGAATAAGCGGATGAGAATAAGCGGATGAGAATAAGCTGATGCGAATAAGCTGATGCGAATAAGCTGATGCGAATAAGCTGATGCGAATAAGCTGATGTGAATCCTAACCGATCTGAAACATTGTGGGTTTTTTTTGAACGAATTTAGAAGATTATGATGAGTTTTTTTATATGTTAAGATCTGAATAGAAATGGATATGTATTCACGAATTGGAATTGGGCTAGACTTTTCCTAAACTACTTTATTGTTCTGGCCCAAGTTATTGTTTTGGCCCAAGTAATTGTTTTGGCCCAAGTTATTGTTTTCTCTCTATATACACCCGCTGAGCATTTATTCACAAAACAAGTATGAGGTCAATTTTCGAAAGGATTGACAAAACAAGTATATTCACGATCTTTTTGTAATGCATTTTTTTATGCGTAATGTAAGTGTTTACAAACATATGAATATGCAAATTTAAATAAGTATATAGTATGTATATGTATTTAGTGACTACATAGTGACCACTTATGAGTTTCGTCACTGACTTTGTACTAGTGACGAAATATAGTGACCATAAAATTATATCGTCACTGATTAGTGACGAAATAAAAAAGTGGTCATTCAATTTTGGTCACTAAAGCCCTTTTTTCTTGTAGTGACTCTAAGAATGCAAAGGAAGGTGTTTAACGTATTCATTTGCAATGACAAGAACCCAAATTCATATAACCCAAGGTAATATTGTCAATAGCCTTGACAATCTTAGTTTTAAACATATTTCAAGTTTGCCCACTTACCTATGTGGGATAAAGCTGTTGGAACTTATATTAGAACTTAGTATAGTAACTAACAAAGCAGTAAGTATAAATATCATACAAAAAAAAGAACTAATAACAAGGTTTATGAAGGTCAAAAAAAGAAAATAGAAAATAGGTATTCATATATAAAGATTACTTATCAGTGTCTTCCTTATTCTTTTGTGACTCAACCATTGGGTCATCTTAGGTTATGTAAAGATCAAATGGTGGACAGCAACCGTGCGAGTTCTGGATGAGCAAAGTGTGGTTGGAAAAATCATAGCGAGATTGATTTAGGTTGGTGAACTTGAGTGCTCGAAGCCAAGTGATGCCACTTTTCACGATGGTAGATAATAAGATATCACTAGACCGGTGTTTAATGTGCTTTTTGCATCAGCTTTACGCCCGAAAGGGCATCAGATCTAATACAAGCATTGGATGTATATTTTGAAGTTGCTTGAGCACTTATTATTTGGACATATATGATATATATGTTGATCATCTAGACCGTTCAGTTTACCTGAGTACGTAACTAAGTAATGAACCCTATCCAGTGTAAACTTTGATGTCATAGACGATGTGCGATAAAGGGTCTAGAGGAGTCTAGTTTTTGTTGAATAACTCGAACTCGACTTGAGCTCTTTCGAACCTAGCTTTGTTGAGCTTCGAGCCAAAAAATGAACTCGACTTGAACTCGTTCGAGCCTAGCTTTAATTTATATATGTGATTTTTCAAAATATGTATCCTGTCATCCCCGACATTGAGGAACCGCAACACCTACGTCTGTTAACTGACCACACAAAAACAAACTTTTCCAATACGAACTTTTACATACTTGCCTTGATGCTTTACATTCCTCCTAAATGGTTGCGAAATTTCTATCTACTATTGATTTGCAAACTCACGTAAATAAGAAGCCAAGCCCAAACATAAAATCATGCCCATTTTAAATGGGCCATCATTTATGTGATTATTAGCCCGATAATTACTTCCAGCTCAATTTTAGGGTTCAGCTCGACACTTTATAATACTCACTCAATTTAGCTCGAGCTTGAGTTACTTGACAAAAGTTCGAATCATTTGAACTCTTATATGAAGAGCTTAAGAAAATAGTCGTTTAGATATTTGTTTGCTGATGTACATGTACCAATTCAACAAATTAAACGATTACTCACGAATAGAAACGACAATATATAATAGCGTTAATTTGTGTATGCAACTTTTTGAATGTATGCATGAGCATAGAATTAGTGGTGCCATGCTAGTTTATTTATAAAGAGTTTTTATTATTTATACTCTTATCCTAATTACTATAGTATTTAACAAAAAATAAAATGTTCTCAATTTATTGGTTTTTGGTTATCTTTGGAAATGAACACGGTTAAGTTGAAACTATTTATTTATAATTGTTGAAACCAAGGTTGCGAGAATCATAAACTGTTAGTCGGTCGGTCGACTATCTTAAAGTATTAATTATGTTTGCAAACTACGGATCCTATTCCTTTTACCTCTAAGTATAAGTAGGGATGGCAAAAACGCTCGAAACCGATGGGGAAAACCGAAACCCGAACCGGTTGGGTCGTGTTCGGAGTCGGGTATGCGGGTTTGGATACGGGTTCGGGTTTTAATGTTCTTCTTTCGCGGGTACGGGTACAGGTACACAGGTTCTACTAATACCCGTCCCGTTTACCCGTATCCGAATCCGTACGCGTTTACCCGAATCCGTACCCGCTTTTGTTGCTATTTTATATAAGTCTTAAATTTGTGTGAAATAATAGACGAAGATTGTTGAACGAATTGAATAATCATAGTTGTTACATTTTGTGTGCAATAACATGTTTGTGATCAAGTATATCTGGAGTTTTTAATTTTAAAATAAAAACCGTGATTTATTCGATATATTAAATCGCGTGAATAATATAAAAAACCTTTTTTTTCTTCTAAACACTTAAAAAACATAAAAAGGTATTTTGGTCGTGTTTGAGCGGTTCTTTCTTAACATTATACTCACAATAATGCACAACGAAAATTTAATTAGATATCCGATACCCGTGGGTAAAATCCGAAAACCCGATGGGTAATACTAATCGGGTACCCGTCAGGTGATGGAGCGGATACGGGTACGGATATTATAAACGTGTACGGGTACGGGTTCGTTAAAACCCGACCCAAACCCGACCCGTTGTCATCCCTAAGTATAAGAGTGATATTCATTCCCGTTATTACACATCCCATTTTTTTATTTGTTTAGATAGTTAACCATCGTATAACTTTATCTGACAAACCTCTATAAATTTATTTTCTTTTGAATAAATTTTATATAAGCTTGAAAGACAAACTTAAAAAATTGTTAATACTAATTGTGATAAGAGTATAAATACAATGCATATAAAACTCTTACTACAATTTATGGCTCACCTAGACCTTACAATGTGAACTCTGACGCTAGAGCCGATGTGGGATAAAATATTGGATACTATTCTTCTTTTCAATGCCTTGTTCCACAAAAAGTTTTAACAAACTCGTGGATTACGTTGTTTTTCATACGTTTTATTGCGAAAATTCTTATACTTATACCATTCAGGAGGGCACATATTTTGCAGGGTGATTGAGTGGCCGCTAATTGCTTTAAGAACAACTTAGATAATGGTTTTTTCTGAGATTACGGATGAAAATGATGTACCATCTTTGACACCTCCACCTTCGTCGTCTGTAATGCCATACGCCTAGTGACATCATATGAACATCTATACCAAAACAAGCTCGACCATATTCACCGTTTTTTTTGAAGAAATATTTTGATCCTTTCTTTAATCTAATTAAGGATCTTCATTAGCATGGAATTTATCATTATTATTTTCGATTTAATAAACAGTCATCTCTCTCTTCTTGAGAGAGCTAGGTGTCATGAACCACTATTTGCTCCTTACATGGAAACCACGGGATGCCACGTCATTTGACACTCTAAGTTACAAAAAATCATGTTATTATAACATATCATCCCTCCTCACTTTGGCCCCACCACTACATATTTTATCATCTTTTCCCTTATTTTTAACCAAAATAAATTTATTTCATAAAAATAAAATAAAAATACGAAAAATAAAAATTATAAATTTTTATAAAATTAAAAACACACAAAAAAATTATAAACTTAAATCAAAAATGAAATTAAATAAAACTCTAAGGGGTATAAATGCAAATTTACTTTTTTTATATGTATAAAAAAAGGAAAACAAAAAAAACACAAAACCTTAAACTTTATCTTCTACATAGTCACCACCATGGCACCATCCACCATTGTTGTTTATGTAATCTCACGAAAAAAAGTAAGAAATTAAAAATAAAAAAAAATGAAAATTAAGAAACTGAAATGGATGTTCGAGGGTATTAAGATGTGGGGCCCGTTTTTTTTTCTTTTTCCTCTTCAGTTAGATGACGAATGGAGCTTTGGCGAGGCTATGGCGAAAGGGTATGGTGTGGTGGTGGGCTGTGGCGAGATGCCACCTAGGAATGGCGAGGCATCAATGCCACCATACCTAGCTCTCTGATAGATAGTTTGGTCTATTTAATGTTGTCAACAAGTTTTAGGAGCTAGTTTGTGACTTTAGAGCATGTGTTTTTAGGTAACTGTAGAAGTTTTATAACGTGAAAACATTAGATGATGGTAATAAACTAATAACCGTGTATCAAGTTACTTGCTATAGATTAATGAGCATTTGCGATAACACGCTCTCTTATATTTGATCTATTGTTTAAATCGACCTGAAGGCTGAAATGATCTACTTATAATGTATTTACTCGACGACCTAAGCTCAAGTGAAACTTTTTAAGCAAAATGGGGTGAGTCGTAGCTAAGTTTCGGTTAATATACGCAAAGCTAATTGAGATAAGACTACAAATAATAAAAGTTATATATTTGGCTAGAATAACCAAATGGTTGCAATAGCTGATGTGGGATAGTATCACTTCTTTTTTACTACTACGTCTTATTCAGTTTGGCCGCAATAAAATCTCTTTGATAGAGTACTTGTTTTCTCTTTGTCTCCACTCTTTGACACCCAAAATTGTTGTTAAATTTCCACTATTTAGTATTTGCATATTTCAAACCTATGTAAAAAAGGAGACCAAGCCCAAGCATATAAACAAGCCCATTTAAGATGGGCCATTTTGCTTTAAGTTAATTAAATGTGTTTATAGGTTCGGTTCTCTAGTTGTTTGGTTAATTCTATTTGGGTTTTTCGGAAAAAAAAATTTTGGTTAAAACCAAAAACGGTATTTAAATTGGGTCTCATTTCGAGTTGACTCTAATAACCCGAAATATATCATTTATATTTTATAAAAATGTAATTATATTGAGTTATAGGAAAAAAAAACTATTACAACCATAAAAAGTGTTTTATATATTTAAATAAGAGTTTAATGGCCTTTCTATATACTAATTTCGTCCTAAAATTATTGTCCCCTATCGATTTTTCGGTCAATTTTTTTAGCTTTGACATTATATTTTTGTTCTTATTATATAATACTTAACAAAAATTATAAAAATTGCTTGATTCAAATGTACTTTTGTTGCTGTAATTTTCATCAAGAATTATATAATAAAAACAAAAATAATTACGATAAAAGTCAATAGAGGGCAATAATTTTGAGATGAATATTTTATATAAATATGTAAAAAGAAGTGTATAAATATATTAATTTGGCTTTCAGGTTAGATTACCGAAACCATTCCCAACCCAAAATTTGGATATTTAATTCAGTTCGGTTCGGTTATACTTTCGAATCTTTTCATTTTTTTCGGATTATTCGGTTTAATCTCAGATTTCTTAAGTAAGACTTGAACCTAGTTTAAAGCTTTTTACACAATACATAAACACGGAACTATTTAGTTGAGAGGTTTGTTACACACTAAAACGTAACGATCTATTTGTGAGACATGTAAACTCATGATTCTTGAATATTCAAAAACAAATGTTTTATCACTACCAAAATGCTAATTTTTGGTACGGAGGATTTTACCGATATCGGTTTCTCAAATAACTTTCAACTTTTATTAGATTAGTATATAATAATTATATTATTTAGTTTGTCCAAAATTTGTTGTTTTATTTTTGTTTTCATTTAAAGAAAAACAAACAACACATGTTGAAGAAACAAAACAAAAAGAATTGTTGAATACTAATTGTGATAAAGTATGGATACAATATATAACAGTAATAATGTATACAAAATACTCAATAACATTTTCATCACTCGGCTTCCAATATATAGGGAGCTATCCGGTGTAAACATTGTCGCAATGGTCGATGTGGGACAAAACCCTTTCTTTTCTCTTCTTTGCTTTTTGTTCAGCAAACTTGTCAATCTTTGCAATTTGCAAACCATGGATACAGTTAAAGTTGTAACTAACTCAACACCTTCGTGTTCAGTCTCCATCACCTTCGTCCGCTGCAATGTTGTTAGAAATGTATAGCTACCACATGCTTAGTGACGTTGTACGAGCAACTATAACACAACTAGCTCAACTATATTAACCACTTTGTGATTTCGGGTATGCTGTATGTATCAATTCATTTGTGAGATCATCGTATATGTACTGGGACGAAGCTTGGACATATTTATTGGGGGCTGAAATCGTGTAGACACCATAGAGTTTTAATATATACAGCATGGGTTACAAAAATAAAGACTATACGTAGACATAAACGGAGGATTTTAATTATGTTTTTGAACTCACTACTTAAAGACTTCAAATCAGACCTTTAAACGGTTTATTTTATGACGGAAACCACACAAGAGGCCTGAAAACTTAGGACACTTGACAACATGAAGCTAAGATGAGATGGGTCATTGTTGCTGGCCTTAAATATTCCCTTTGGTGGTCCTAGTTAAGTCTGTTGTCACATTTTAGGTACTTTTTGTTAATCATCTAACATTTTTATATTATAGACATTTCTCGAATATGATTAACAACTATGTCATTGAGTAAAAAACTATTTCAAAAACGAAATTTGCCAAAAAAATTAAATTTTAATTATGTTTTTGAACTTCTTACACAATAAAACATACTAAACGAAACACAAATCCTTTGACGAGACATTAAAATGTATTTTGTAGAAAATAAGAAAATTAAAAATCATGTCTAAATTAGTGTTTTGTAACAAAACTCTCTACAAACACAAAACATAAAAAATGATATTATTTGCACGCGTTTTTTATATTTTATGAAAAACAAATCTCTTTCTTTTTCTATGAATATGAAAACACAAAATTAAAAAAAAAATCTCGAACTAAATGCACCCTAATCTCTTGATTCATGAATATTCAAAAAACAAATATTTTACCACTGCAAGAATTCCAATTTCTAGTGAGAGGGATTTTAGCTATATTATGATCGGTTTATAACGAGTGAAGATCTAATAAAAAGAGAAAATGAAATAAGATCGATGAAAAAGAAATTCTAGCCACACATTTAAAATAAAAGAGATAACTTTAATGAAAAATACATTTGATTTTATAGGTGCATATGAGATGTGTGGTAAAAAATTTGACTTTACATTTAACTTTTATCAGATTAGCATAAAAAATATATTATTTTTCTTGAAATAATTTGTGTTATTTTTTTAATAAAATAAAATAACACATATTGAATAAACAAAATTAGAAAGTTGATATACTAATTGTGATAAAGTAGAGACAATATAATAATTGTAATGTATACAACATACTCATAATATTTGCTCACTCTGACCTTTCGATTTATAGTAACAAATCCAATGTAAACTTTGTAGCAACAGTCGATGTGGGATAAAAATACTTTCTTTTTTATTCTTTATGTTTTGTTTAGATAAACAACATAATTACATTTACAAACATTCTTTTTTATTCTTTATGTTTTCTTATAGTCCTATACCATCCAGGAAGACAAATATTTGGTATGCTGATTGTCGGACTGCTATCTGCTGCTCCAGGAACAATTTACATAGTCAATTTCAGGTGGGAAAGACTACAGAAGGAACTATGATCCACCTTCATTGACCACGGTGTTCTTGCCAATATATAGCTTCCATACGCCTAGACCCTAGTGACGTCATATGGTCGACTATACAACAACAAGCTAAAACATATTCAAACATTTTATTGAAGAAATCTAATTTGTTGATTCTTTCATGAGCAAGTTAAAGGATCTTCATTAGCATGAATTTTATAATCTGGTTTTGTATTTGAAAGCTACCATCTTATTCGGAATAACACTTCCTATATATATTCATACAAAGATATAAACAAATTAAAAAACGTATTAAAAGTGATTATATGAAAGAAATACTAGCTACTAATTTTCTAATTACTCAAACGGGTCAAATAATTAGGTTTGCAATAACACACTCTTATATACTATTCAACTGTTTGAATAAAAGCGTGTGTAAATGAGTCAAGGATCTATCGAGTAAATTGATCACGACTAGACCTTGTTCGAGCCTCAAGCCAAGGAAATGAGCTCGCCAGCTCGTTCGAGCATAGCTTTTAAGTAATATACATGACAAAAACATTGCCTTAGATGTCAATAGCCTAATTAAATTCGAAACACTTAAAGTAACTATGTCATTTTTCAGAAGTTTATCATATCAGATATTTGGTGGGGTCGTCGAAGAGTCGCGGATTGCTTTAAGAACGGTTGTGGTGTTTGAATGACCATGGTAAGTCCTGCTTTTGACGGGATTGAACGCCATTGTTGCGTTGCATATAAAATCGAGTCACAATAGTTAAAGCAGTCTTTTAAAAACGTGAATCCAAAGGCTAAATACAAATAAGATAAGAAAAAACTAATGAAAAAAATAAAGTTTTTCTCGCAAAATGAGGAGCATTTTAGCTAAAGCTTTACTACGTATAATAACTGTATAAGCTCTATACCGTATATGGTCAGCAATCACAAATTTATATTTTTCATGTTTGATACATTTGTTTTTTTTTTTGCAAATGAAGAGAGTGAGCTATTTATCATAATTTAGTGTTATGAACAGTAATCTTAAACACTTTATATACAATAAAGTTTACTTTATAATAAAAAAATTAGCGGCACAGCTACTTATCCCACGATACGGTGTCCCGCCCCATCGTGTGGCATTTTCCCCCACCATTTGGGTTGTAGTTCTACAGCTCGAGACACGAAAATATCACATTCGGTACAATGTGTGGCGTTTTTTGAAAACGCAAGTCATAATACACCGTACCGAGATCTCTAAGCTTCTTACATAATAGAACTTACTATCAAAACACAAATCATTTGATTCACATCAACATATTTTGTAGAAAACAACCAAAACAGAGGTCACATTGAAATTAAAGTTTTCAAACAAAATTCTCTGAAAACATAAAATATAGTAAGTGTTATTTATGTTTTGTATTCCTTGTTTTATTAAAATTGAAAACAATGTCATTTTGACATGTTATTTATGTTTTGTGGAAAATATCTCTTTTGTTATACGAATTTATAAACGCAAAATTAGAAAACTATGTCTCCAACCGTAAACTCTTGATTCTTGAATATTTGAAAAAAAATATGTCTTACCACTACAAGAATTCCAATTTTTAGTGAGACGAATTTTAGCGATATTATGATCGGTATATTTATACATACACTTTTCACGAGTAAAGATCTAATGAAAAGAAAAAATAAAATAAGAAGGATGAGAAGAAATTTTAGCCACACATTCAAAAAAAGAGATTTATCTTTAAGGAAAAATGCATTTAATTTTGTAGGTGCATATGAAATTTGTGATTGTAAGTTATTCTCATTTCGATTTTCTTTCTTATTTGATTGTGACTTTACTTTTAACTTTTATAAGATTAGCATAAAAATATATTATTTTCTTTAATAAGTTTAGATTATTTTATTTTTTAAATAAAAATAAAATAACCCATACTGAATAAAGAAAATAAAAAAGTTGATATACTAATTGTGATAAGTATAAATACAATACAATATAAAAATAATAATGTATACAGAATACATATAATGTTTTGCACACTTGGACCCTCCAATTTATAGTAATCTATCGAATGTAAACTTTGTGACAACAGCCGATGTGGGATAAAATCCTTTCTTTTCTATACTTTCTGTTTTTGTTCAGGAGAAACAACACTGGCGATAATATACTTTAACTTGCAACCTAGTCAATCTTTGTACACCATGGATAGTATTGAAATTGTAATTAACTCATAGATTATGTCGTTTTTCACAAAAACTTTTATGAAGTTTCTTATTTGGTAGGGTGATTGAGGGGCTGTAATTGCTCTAGGAACGATTTACATAATGGTTGTGGTGTTCAAAACCTCCACCTTCGTCGACCACAGTGTTCTTGCCAATAGCTACATGGCATACACCTAGTGACGTCATATGGTCGACGATTACCAGAATAAGCTCAAGCTCAGACACATTCATAATTTTATTGAAGAAAATTAATTTGTTGATTCTTTCCCAGAGAAAGTTAAATAATCTTCAGTAGCATGTTTGAAGGCCGATTTTATGATGGTGGATTTGAGCATGCACTTATATTTGACAATTTATACCAGACACACGTCAATACAAAAATAATGAATGCCGCTCTTTGGTCCTATCACGATGTAATATTACTCACCGGTGTATATAATATCTATAGCCTATCAAGATGTATCAATTCTACTTTTTTGCGAAGGATTTTGAGATAAGTTTCACTGCGATTCCTTTAAATGCACGATGTTATTGGGAGGTGTAAGTAACTATTTGATGTAGCGAGAAATAACGAGATAACTAATTGAATCTGTTGATTCCAAAGAATGCCAGACACAACCCTTCCAACTATCGTTGATTCAAAAGAATACCGATAATAAGGCAAACTTCAACAATCGTTGATTCAACGAATACCCGATTATTAAGAGAAAATTAAACAATAAACCCTAACCTGGATTCAAGTCAATTAACAGAAGACTAATAGCCTTTTTTATTCATAACTCTATACTAGATACAATAAACCCAGCCCTAATTATATGAGAACTGTAAACTTGGGAAAAAAAATAACAAATTACTGTAAAAAAATAAAAAGGGAAAGTGAATAAAAGACACCGACATAAAAAATAATCTACATTTAACATTCTGCATCATTCTCCCGTTTTTCAAAAAGACTCGACCTCGAGTCTTGATTGTCTTCAAACCAAATGTATTGACCATGATAGTTTGGATGATTGTAGAACAAAGATTATTAGCTACAACTACAATGTCTTCAATGTTGTCTTCTTCCCCACAAAATTCTTTTTCTCCTGTAAATCCTTCTTTTTCCTCAATGACATCTTCAATATCTGTATAATAAACTTGTATCGGTTCTTCTTCATTTTCATCAATATATGGGAGGTCCATCATAATAATCACTACTCGCACCATAATCTTACCGTTCATCACAAGATGAAACATCAACCTCAAAAACGGATATTCTAACATCTTAATCAGGAACTTCGGCTCTTGATACCAACTGATGTAGCGAAAAATAACGAGATAACTAATTGAATCTGTTGATTTCAAAGAATGTCAGACACATCCCTTCCAACTATCGTTGATTCAAAAGAATACCGATAATCAGGCAAACTTCAACAATCGTTAATTCAACGAATACCCGATTATTAAGAAAAAATTGAACAATAAACCCTAACCTGGATTCAAGTCAATTAACAAAAGACTAAAAGTCTGTTTTTTTATTCATAACTCCATACTGAATACAATAAACCCAGCCCTAATTATATGAGAAAAGTAAACTTGGGAAAAAAGTTAACAAATTACTGTAAAAAAGAAAAAGGAAAAGTGAATAAAAGACATCGACATTAAAAATAATCTCCATTTAACATTCTGCATCACTACTTCTCAAACAATGTGTCGTGTTGTTTCGATAGTAAAAGGCACTACCTAAGACGACATTGTTGGTACCATTTCCATAGCCTCCTTTGAAAAGTTTTAGGTAAACTCTTTGTCATAGCTCATAAGTAGCATTGTTTTCGACTTTCTTCTAGTTTTAGGAACCCCTCCTGCTACTCGATTTGTAACTAATTACTCCTAAATGTGAAAAGTTTCAGGGAATGTTTGATGTAAAATGTTTTGATTATTTATACACCTGACTACCTTCCAGGCGTTCTAACACCATAGAATTTCTGTCATTCATGTCTTCTGTAACAAATCCTACCATAGAATATTAAATTATGCCGGCTGCTCAGCTTGGTACCTAATGGGTCAGAATGGGTACATTTTTGGTATGGGTCAGACTTTGCTTTACCCGTAACACTTCTTGGCCAAAATTTTCAAATTTGATTACTAGAATTATATAGTATGTCAATAAGAACCTTACTCTATGAATAAAATGATGTAGAAAGTCTCTTATGCATTGATAGTACATTGGGTGACTTTCAACCAATTTCCATAACCAAAATCAACCCATTTTAAGAAAGTGAGTCAAAATTTCCCTCTACTAATCCCTGTAGTGGTATTTTGTTTCATTTTGTACTTCTTGTACAACTTTTATGGTGTCTGATTCTCCATATTCTTCTCAGATTCAAAGGAGGACCCTGAACAAAACGATATTTGCAGACTCAATAATCCGCTTTTCGTACTTTGCAACCATGGCCGTTTAGCTCTGATATCAAGGAGTGTACCTTTGGTTTTTTCATCCTTAATGTGTTGTAGCTTCTAGTTTTTGATATGTCATATATGTCCCACATCAACTTACTGTTTGTTGTATGATGTTTCTTTAGTACTTTGTTGCATGCGATATGCTTCTTCTGCTGTATATATGGTTGCATCACGTCTATGATATAATGTTTTTTTAGTTATGCTGCTGGACCATCCTGAACTTAACCAGAGACCTCGCCCGTGAAGTAAAACATCACACCTATGGTCCAACTAATTCGGTTATACTTTTCATAACTAGTGTTATTAGACATTTTTCAAATAGCTTATACTGTTTTATCAAATTGTTCCAACAATTATAAAAAATTTCCTTCCATGATTTCTTTTCGTTTTATCAAATTGTTGAAACAGTTACGACCAAAATGTTTCAGTCTGATCTGAGTTTTTTAGTAAGTCTTACTGGACCTTCCTATTGATAGTAAGATATCCAATGTACACATTGATGCAATAGCCGAGTCGGACAAACCAATTCTTTAGTTTTCTTTGTGTTTTTGCTTTACAAAAAACACAGCAAAGTATGTAACTTTTCTTCTAGATTATGTTCTTTACTTGTGAAGTTTGGTATTCGAGCAATGGTGGCAGGACAGATTCTGAAGCTAAAGCTCAATCTATTAAATATGGTGCCGGAGATCATGGACGCAACTATGATTCACCCTCATTTTCGTGGGTTGCAATGTTGTTACAAATGTATAGATGCTACGCGCCTGGTGACGTCGTATGGGCACTTATAACACAACTGTGGTAACCACGTTGTGATTTTGGGTGGTAATGATGTAAAAACCGTAGACGACATTACAAACATGAAACATGTAAATAAATTTACTTGATTCGGAAAATCAAGGCTCGAAACAAACCAACTTGAGCTTAGTGTTTTATTAATTCATTACTCGAGCTCTACATAGAAACAACAATTATAAAAATCAAGTAGCTGATCGGACCCAATCAAGTCACCGAGACACTGGTTGTTCAACCGCCGGATCGGGATGGTTTTTTGTTAAACAAAAACAAAGACTTGCAAATAATAATAAAACATGTAATAGTTGATACCAAGCATTCTTTTCGAAAAGATACACATTACAACTCGGATACCAAACATAAGTATCTCGGATACATCAGCACTATCTTTGAGTACTCTGTATATTTCATCTCTCGCATTTATCCCAAACATGTCAGATAAGAAATCTACCTGATCGATCAAGTTCACTTTTTTTTATCAAAAACCATAATCCCATGATTATATTTTTTTGCTCAAGAATCACCTAAACTATTCAAACCAACATCGCTTAAGGTATCAAAAGAAAGACATCATCATGAATATTATAGCTACATTCTCACCGTAGATTAAAGTGGATTAAACATTACTAGTTGATCTAAGTTAATCTATACTTTCCATAAATGCCTTTTAACTTTTCTTTGGATAGTATAACAATTATGGAATTTTGAGTTTATTTGTTGAATTAATTTAAAAAAAATTAACCCAACCAATACAAATAAATTTAATCAATTTTTGAATACTATTAGTAATAAGCGTATAAATACAAGATTATGTATATATAAATGTAAAATACTCATGATGATGTGCTCCCCTGACCTTCCAGTTTATAATAAGCTATCTAATATAAACTTTGACCCCATATACGATGTGAGACAAAATATTGGATACTGTTTTTTTTTCAATGTCTGATTTCATTAAAAGTTTGTTTGAATTTGAGCCGTAATTTGTATCATATGATACGTGGGCTATTAGTTTTGAATTTGAATTTTGGACCGTAATCCTTACTGAATAAGTGGGTCGTTTGATATTTATCCGGACCATATTTGGGGCGTTTGAATTTGAGCCCGTTCGTCAAATTATTTATTAAATTGAATTTGTTTGGTACGGATAATAAGTTTGAATTTGGGTCTTAATACTTGTCAAATAAGTGGACCGTTAGAATTTGAATTTTGATTTGGAATTTAAAGATCGATTTGGTTTTTTGAAGAATTGGTTATCATCATGTCGTCTGAAGTTTGGTCGATCGTTTGGAATTTGGAAATTAGGATCTTCGTTTGTCGAGCGTTTGAAGTTGGTTGCTCGAATTTGATATTCTTTGGTGAAGATCGTTTGGGCCGATTTGTTTTATATGGTTGACCGAGTTTGAAATTTGTCGGTTAACATTTCATTGTTCATTTGAAGAGATCGGTGTTTGACTTGGTTTAGTTTGCTTTGGATCGTTTTCAGGTTCGATCCATTTTGGATTTTCTTTGGATCGTTTTCAGGTTCGATCCATTTGGATTAGTTTTAGACGTTTTCAGATTCGATCATTTGGACTAGTTTTGGATCGTTTTCGGATGCGGTCGTTTGTTTTGAATTTGGCTAGCATCTCTAGCGTTTGGAAATTGGAAATTTGAATTTGAAGATGAATGATTCGTTTGGTTTGAAGTTTTGACTAGACTTGAAGTCTGAAACTTTAGATATTACTTAGGAGCTAAAGTCAAGGTGGAGTTCGTTAGATAGAAAACCCGTTTGAATAACATATAGCAGTGGTCTGGTACTTATTTTGGTATGGTGGAGCGATTCTTTCGGGATTTGTTTATTATTGTTTGATATGTTCTTCGGGTTACACCTATGATCTTTGTTTGAATTTTGGATTGGTGTTTCAAGTTGAAATTTGGCTATTAGTAACGAATGCGTTTATTGGAATCGGTTTGCTCTAATACCAATTTGTTAGGAGTAGGGGGCTCAAAATCAGCAGCAAAACAACATCAGCAAACAAACAACCTAAGGCAACAACCAATCAAACAGAACATATGATCACAAAGGGGACGTATGTGAATAATGAAATTCATCTTTTGTGCCAAACACCCCCTTTCTGATCATATGTTCTGTTTGATTGGTTGCTGCCTTATGTTGTTTGATTGGTTGCTGCCTTATGTTGTTTGTTCGCTGATGTTGTTTTGCTGCTGCTTTTGAGCCCCCTAATCCTAACATGTTGTTTTTCACATATTTTCTTGTGAAGTTTGTCATGTTTATACCATTCTCGAGGACAGATATTGAGTTATTAAGGCGCTGTTAATTGCTTCAAGAACAATTTACATAATGGTTGGGCCGTTAAAACAAAAGGAGGGACTACAAAATCATACAGGAGTGAATACGGACAGAACTATGACACCTCCTCGACACTAGCAGCTTTGTCGTATGTTCTTATCAATGTATAGTTGGCACACGCCTATTGACGTCCTACGGTTGACTCTACCACAATAAGCTTAGACATATTCACAAATTTTACTGTGAGGGTATCTATTAGTTTTTTATCCTTAATATGTTGGATCTTGTTGTTTGGGATAATGCTATATCTATTGTATGTTACTTATTTAGTACTTTGTTGGATGCGGTATGCTTCTTCCGCTGTACATTTTTGTTTAGAATACGCTTCTTCTCTTGTATATCGTTGTTTGAGATATACTGGTATTTGTGCATTTGATTCGCTTCCATAACTTAATAATTCTATGGTTTGAACCTAAAGTAGCAGTTTGTCAGAATCTTCTTCTGTTGAAAAATAATTCTAACAACTAAGAATAGCAGTCACTACTCGTAAAGGCTCATACTCAACACAATATACAAAGGGTTATAAATGTGTAGACTTTATTTTCATTATCCGATGCGGGACTAAAAACATGCACCAAGTTTCATGAAAGTAACCACCCATTGAAGTTCGGTTTCCACAAATTTGACTTCATTAAATTCTTTCACCAAATTTTTTAAGTTTAACTAAATTAAATTCAATTTTGACTTTTTTTACCAACCACATCGTTTGATTTTACTTATGTGTTAAAATAGAGTTAGCTGATTGGTCCAATTCTTTTTTCTACAGCCTCCACTATTCACTAAAATTTTCAAATAATCTAATTTTTTATTATATATGAAACAATAAATATAAGACAATAAATTAAGTTAGCAAATTATATGCATTGGTAAGTATAAAAAAGTCAAATACCAAAGTGGGGTATAAACCATAGAATCCGAAAAAAATTATGAGCAAAAGTGTAGTTTTGCCCACATGTATAAGAAAGTGCGAGCAAAAGTCCCATTTATGCACACACTTTACAAAGAGTGAGAAAAATTATAGTTTTACTTGCATTTTTTTATAAGGAATAAATAATAGTCTTACTATTACCCACACATTTAAAAGAGTGAGTGAAAATTTAACTTGTATATGAAGCTATTCACGGTTAGAATACCAATTTTGATCAACAACACGAGATTGAGTATATTACTGAAGAGAAATTATGTGGTCCAAACATAGAACCGAAGACCAAACTGAAATGTTTGATCTATGTCTAGTTTGATGTCTTTATAAGCAGGGGCGAAGGGATGTGAAGCACAGTTCGGGGGGGGGGGGGGGGGGGGCAGTGCCCTAAATAATTTCTCCTACAATCTCAAGTTAATGGTAAATTATATACTTACTATTGGGTTTTGCTTGGTTGCCCCCATCTCGGGTCGCCGATTTCCCTCAAAAGTTTAAATTGGGATGCCATCTTCAAGAAGAAAAAACCATCATTGTGAATTGATAGAAAAGAAAATGAAAAAAAAGTTTGAAGATGAGAAATAGATGGTGGATCAGTGAAGATTAAAATAATATATTTAGAAATGGATAACATTGAATATAATAATTTACCCAACTAGTACATCGAAAAATATGGCTCTTGAGTCATGCAAACGATGACAAGAATAAAAATTGGTGACTCCTAAGGAAATGTTGTCATTAGCCTTCATAATCTTAATTATAAAGACATCTCAAGTTTGCTCACCCACCTATGTAGGGTAAAAATGTTAAAACTTATATTATAGCTTGGTAACTCGCAAAGATGTTGTGACAAGGTTGATATGTAGCACCTCCTTTATTTTTTGTGTATACCTAGGTTTCTGACTCGACATTGCGAGCCGTTTAATCCCAGGGCGACTAGCTTTTTGGATAGCCCGAAGTCGTCGCAGGTGAACCTCCGTAACCACTCACAAATGTACACACCTAGTGAGGTTTGAACCCTCGGCCTTTCTTTTGAGATTAAAAGACCTTACCACTAGGCCACTTGATGGTGGTTAGCACCTCCTTTATTGGCTTGTGCTTGTTCGGGATTTATGTAGTTTAATTCAAAATACATGATAAACCCTTATGAAGCTCTTATACTGGATCAATAATTGTCAACGATATGTTGTCGTTAATAAAAAGCACTTAAGTTTGGGAGTGAAGGTAACAAACCATATGCACAATGAGTTGCAAAGGGGCAAGGATGAAGGAAGGACGTCAAAGTTTGGGTTTGGCTAATTCGCTTCGGTTACATTTTCAATTGCTTTTGAATCTCATATTTCTTATACAACTATTTAGTTTAGAGCCTTTTTACACAATAAAATGTACTATTATTGATCAGACATGTAAACTCATGATTCTTGAATAATATTCAAAAACAAATCCTTTATCACTACAATTCTCAATAATATCGCATGCAAAATTCCCGAAACCCTAATCTCTTCCATGGCGGCCGTGTCTCCCTTTAATCACATCGGATCTCAATCTCTTTCGCAACACCCATTCGCTCATTAATACTTGATTATGTGTTGCTTGCCTGCCTTAATCACGTCTTAATAGGCTCGACGGATTGTTGGTAAGTAACGATGTTGATTTAGGGTTTCATCTTAGTTGTCATTTAGGGTTTTCTTGTTCAATTCTTTTTTCTCCTGCATCATGCATAATCATATATCTAAAGAGGATCAGGTCATTCGCATTTCTAAATCTGTTTTTGTTACAAATTTTCCTGAACGGTTCGGCTCCCAAGATCTGTGGGACCTATGTCAAACATATGGTAAAGTGGTGGATGTGTTCATCCCTCATCGGGTCTCCAAATCTGGTAAACGTTATGCTTTTGTCCGGTTTATTCACGTGGAAGATATGAAACGCCTTATTAATAACCTGTGTACTCTTTGGGTGGGACGGTTTCACTTACAAGCGAATGCGGTTCGCTACGAAAGGACTGTTAAAACTTATCCTGGCATGAAGAAGCCTTCTCCTAGTCAGGCATATATGAAAAAACCCTCTTATGCTTCAGCAATTAACAATTCTGAGCTTAATAAAAGTGTGCCTAATAATCGATTTTCTATGTTGGATTCCCCCTCAGTGGTATTGGACGATAGTTGTAGTCAGGTCACTGACTTATCTAGACATGCTGTAGGTAGGGTTAAGGACATCAATTCTCTTCCCAATCTGAAGATGATTCTTCATAAAGAAGGATTTGGTGAGTTAAAGTTGGCATATATGGGAGGTCTTTGGGTGATGATTGAATGTCTTGATGAAGTTACCCTAAACGATCTCTTACAACATTCAGGTGTTAAATCTTGGTTCGAGGATTTATGTATTGCTCCCAGTGATTTCATCAGTAAAGATCGTGTCGTGTGGCTTGACATTGAAGGTATTCCCATGCAATTGTGGACTCATGCCACTTTTTCCAAAATTTGTAAAAAATAGGGAGAGCTCATGATTATTGAAGAATCCATTGTTTCTAACTTCGACCGTAAAAGAGTGTGTATCTTAACTAGTTCACCTCATAACATCCTGGAGTCCTTCAAAATCGTCTTCAAAGATACTACGTTCTTTGTTCGTGCTAAAGAATTGTTTACTTGGACTCCTAGTTTTGTGGATCATCCTGACACGGATTCCACTTTCGATGCAGAATCTTCTGATGCTAATATTAACTCTACGGGTGTGGGAGATGAAAAATTGATGGTCAGCGAAGATGAAGCAGTTTCCGAAACTATTTTTGAAGCTACCTCTACACCTGTTAAAGTGAATGATGCTCATCAAACTTCAGAGGATCCATTCGGATTTTACGATATTTTAAATAAACCTGAGAACATTGATGCACCATCAACTGATACATCTCTACCAAACCCGCCAGGTTTCACTCCAGAAAACCATCACCAGGAGGATAACGATTCTCATTCTGTTCCTAAGGGTGGCGAATTTGTTGCCTCTCCTAATCAGAACATGTCTACTTCAGCTCCATCACGTGATTTTGTTTCTAACATCCAATCATGTAAATCTACTAAGGGCGGTTCAATTCTTAATATGATGGATGATATCATCAAGGTTGGCCAATCCATGGGTTACGAAATGGAGGGTTGTTCGAAGGACATAGAACGCATCATTGGTGCACAAGGAGTAGAGTTTGGTGTTAAATGAAGATACTTTCACTCAATATTCAAGGTCTCGGCCACAAGACCAAAAAAGAGTGGATTAAGGAGTTGAACTTCAAACATAAAATCAACTTTCTGGCATTACAAGAGATGAAAATGGATAACATTTCCTGTTCAGATGTTAAGTTCTTGTGGGGTAATTCTAATTTTCAATTTGTTTCCAGTAATTCGGCGGGCAATTCGGGTGGCATCTTATGTGTATGGGAACGTTCTATTTTCAGCAAAGACGACGTTACTGTTTCAGATAATTTCATAGCTATTTTTGGTACTTGGCTTCCTACTAGTACAAAAATTCTTATCATTGCGGTGTATGCTCCGCAATATGTCACCCTTAAACGTACACTTTGGGAGTATTTGTCTATTCTGATCGAACGGTGGGAAGGTGATTACATTGTATTGGGCGACTTTAACGAAGTGAGATCCTCTGAGGAACGGTTTGGATCTATTTTTCATCCTTCTAATGCTCGTTCTTTTAATCATTTTATCTCCTCATAAGGATTAACTGAGGTAAAATTAGAAGGCTATTCGTTCACTTGGTCTTTTCCATCCGCGACTAAAATGAGCAAACTCGATCGGTTTTTAGTCTCTAATGGAATCTTAGATAAGTTTCCATCTATCACTGCGATGTGTCTTGATAGACACCTCTCTGACCATAGACCCATCTTACTGCAAGAGATCAAATCAGATTATGGTCCTATCCCATTTCGTGTTTTTCATTCTTGGTTTTCGCGAGTGGAATTTGATGACATGGTTAAACTAGCATGGATTTCTTTTTCCCACAACGATGTTAATTATCTCATTAGATTCAAGAAAAAATTGCAAGATCTCAAAAAGATTATAAGATTCTGGATAAGGGAGCAAAATTCAGTGCAGGAGACTACTAAAAAAGACTTAGTAGGTAAGTTGGTCCGTACCGACAAAGATATTAATAATGTGTCATCTCTGACGATTCTCTTCTTGAGCGTCTAGATATTACCCGCAAACTTTTTGTAATCAGACAGGCCGAGAATAAAGATGCAGCTCAAAGAGCCAAAGTTAAATGGGCGGTGGAGGGGGACGAGAACTCAAGTTTCTTTCACGGTATTATCAACAAAAAACGATTTCAATTAGCTATTCGGGGAATATTTGATAATAGGGTATGGATAACTGATCCTCCATCGGTAAAGAATTTGTTTCTGAATCATTTTGCTAGCAGATTTGAAAATCCTTCTAGATCCCGATTCAAGCTCCACGGTTCTTTTCCTTCGCGTCTTGATCATGACCAGGTGGAATTGTTGGATCGTCATGTCTCGTATGAGGAAATAAAAGCTGTCGTGTGAGATTGCGGTGAAAATAAAGCGCCAGGGCCTGACGGGTATACTTTTGAGTTCTTTAGACACTTCTGGGACCTTATTGGATCTGAATTTTGTTCGACTGTTACTTACTTCTTCGATCAAGGCACGTTCCCAATAGGATGTAACGCTTCCTTTTTGGCTCTTATCCCGAAAGTGGTTGATGCTAAGTTCGTCACTGATTTCAGGCCCATTAGTTTGATTGGCAGTGTTTATAAGGTGATCACGGAGATTCTTGCTTCGCGTCTCTCATCGGTTATTCAGGATCTTATCTCCAACACCCAATCCGCGTTTGTCAAAGGTAGGCAAATTCTTGATGGTCCGTTTATTCTTAATGAAACCCTAGCTTGGTGTAAAAGGATGAAGAAACAAGCGCTTGTTTTTAAGGTTGATTTCGCCAAGGCCTATGATTCGGTCAGATGGGACTTTCTTCTTGAAGCGCTTCACACTTTCGGTTTTGGGCCTCGTTGGTGTTCGTGGATTCGTGGTATTTTTTCATCTAATTATGCTTCGGTTATCGTCAACGGTAGCCCCACTAATGAGTTTCCTATTCATCGTGGGCTAAAACAAGGGGATCCGCTTGCACCGCTTTTATTCATACTAGTCATGGAGACTTTCCACATTTCCATCACTAGAGCTATGTCCGAGGGTGTTTACAAAGGTCTTACTATCCACAATTCCACCGTTCTTTCGCACCTCTTTTATGCGGATGATGTGATTTTCTTGGGAGAATGGTCCGACGACAACCTAGTGAATCTCATCAGAATGCTCAAAAGTTTTCATCTTGCTTCCGGTCTTAGTATTAATCTCCAAAAAAGCCAAATCATGGGAGTTGGCGTGCCTTCGGAGGTTGTTAATCAAGGCGCTTCTCTCATCGGATGTGAGGTTTTGCATATGCCTTTTAAATATCTTGGGGTTAATATTGGAGATAATATGGCTCGTCACTCTTCTTGGTGCAGTGTTATTCAAAAGGTCTGATCAAGGCTTTCGAGGTGGAAGGCTCGTACTCTTTCTATTGGTGGCCGGTTGACCCTCATTAAATCCGTGCTGGGTTCTGTTCCATTGTATACGATGTCACTATTTAAAACCCCTAAAGGTATTCTTCACAACCTTGAGATGATTCGTAATAATTTTTTTTATGGAGCGGACTCAAAGGATAAAAATATTACGTGGGTGGCATGGGATAGAGTTTTAGCAGCCAAAGAGCATGGTGGGCTTGGAGTATCAAGTTTTTCGCTCTTAATAGAGCCCTACTGCTTAAGTGGATCTGGAGATTCCTATCCCGCGACGGTTCGTTATGGTCCTTAGTTATCAGTGCGCTTTATGGTTCATAAAGCGTCGTCTTGCTGGAGTGTCATCCTTCGAGAGCTCAATTCTTTGGCTGAGAAAGGTTTTAACGTGCGATCTCACCTTAAAATCAAGGTTGGTAACGGGATACTTACAAAGTTCTGGAGAGATCCTTGGTTGTCAGAGGTCCCGCTTCAGTTTCGGTTTCCACGTCTCTTCGCCCTCGAGAGATTCAAAGATGTAACAGTGGCTGACAAGAGGAATGACGTTTCTTATAGTGCCTCTTTTAGAAGAAATGTTCGTGACGGAATCGAGATTACTCAATGGGACGATTTCGTCTCCCTGCTTAACAATGTGTGTTTTTCTTCGATGGAGGATCGTTGGGTTTGTGACTTGAATGGGGAAGGCATCTATCGTGTTAAAGACGTGCGATCTGTGTTGGATGCACAGTTCCTTTCTTCCAATGAGGGTACTCGCTGGATTAAATTGGCCCCGATTAAAGTCAATGTTTTTGGGTGGCGTGCCAGACTTAATCGTCTTCCAACAAGGAACAACTTAGCTATTAGAGGTGTGGCTTTAAAATCTATCCTTTGCCCGATTTGTGGTGCCACGTCGGAATCGGTTCCTCATATTTTTTTTGGATGCGAGTTGGCAATAAGTATCTCAAAAAGAATCTGTCGGTGGTGGAATATTTCTTGGCCCGATATCTCTTCTTTTTCAGTTTGGAACGATTGGTTTCTATCTAAGTCCCGCAAGCTCAAGAACGTCTTGGAAGGTGTTTTCCTCACAGCTTGGTGGGCCATTTGGTCGTTCCGGAATAAGATTGTTTTTGAGAATCAGCCTCCGCTTCGCTCGACCTTGTTTGATGAGATTGTTTCTATTTCTTATAATTGGTGTAATAGTCGTAGTGCTTTTTCATTTTCTCATAATATGTGGCTTAAAAACCCATATTTGTTTTCTTTGTAAGGTTTCTAGCGCCTTACTAGGCTTTCTTTATAAAATTTGCCGTTCAAATAAAAAAAATCCTTTATCACAACAAGAATTCTAATTTTGCTTACCGAAGATTATTATACCCATATCGATTTCATAAATAACTTTCAACTTTCATTAGATTATAGTATATAATAATTATGAGGGGATTTATTTTGGATACCATATTTATTTTCGATAATAAGCAGTGTTGTAAAAATCGGCCTTGGTGGCCGATTAATCGGGGACTAATCGCTTGGCGGGATTAACCGCCACGATTTTTATTAATCAGCCTTATTAATCGGTTTGGTCAAAATTGGTCAAAAATCAAATAAATCGGCCAAATCTTAAAAATGGTTAAATCGGGCAACTTGGTTTAGAATATAAATCGGCCATATCGGATAAATCGGATAAAAATAGGATAAATCGGATAAAAATCCGATAAATCTGCCTAATCGAATAAATATTTTCAAAATTTTATAATTTTTTACATAAAAAATCCAATCCGATTAATCCTCGATTAATCCTCGCAAAACGGATTAATCGCTTAGCGGTACCCAACCGCCTAGCTAGCGCCGAGCGATTTTTGCAACCTTAATAATATGTGACTCATCTACACCATCCATCTCCACCCCATATAATGTATAAGATTAAAAGTATTTTATGAATTCATCTTTTTTAATAATTTAAATATCTATTAAACCGTTAAGTGTTAAACGAAAAAAACATATTATCACGACTAGCATTTAATTAATTTTCAACAAATATGCACAATGATATACTTTTAAAGAATTTTTTTTCTATTTTTAAAAAATTTGCGTAAAACATTATATATGATTATAGTGTTTCATTATATATGATATTAGTGATAGATTACAAATTATTGTTGAATTATTATTAAATATATGTGATATTAGTTTATATACTTTAGGGGTTTAGTTTGAAATGGGTAGTAGTAGTAATATTATTTTATTTAAAAATTTTTTTAAAAACTTAAATATGGTAACTCAAAATTTTATTTTTGAGTGTTCATACCGAAAATTTTTGCCTCCATGCAGGATTGAACTGCAGACCTCCTGTTTACAAGACAGGCGCTCTACCACTGAGCTATAAAGGCTTTCTTGATCATCTTTTGTTATCTTCATAAAGTGATGCTCATGGTCTGAAAACGGATTTGATCGGAACCAAATTGGCCAAAAACGTCGGACCCAAATGGTACGATCATGTCTCGTCTTACAAGACATTGTCGTTGGGGTTTTTGTAAGACGGACCGGATCAAAACGAGAACGGAATAACGAAAAGATCGAATGGAACCATTAGTACAAACAGTTTTTTGTTTGATTAGTATGACTGTAACTTATAATGTCATTTGAATTTAAAAATCCGAAGATTTGGATGTGATTATCGTGACAAAACAGCTTTACTATCACATTAGCTTTTCAATGTTAATTAATAAAGCTACAAGTGACATTTAACGTTCTACTATACATCATGTTACTACTGTTTATTTGTTTCGACTCGATTAAATTGCTAACAATTGACTGGCATGAATTGCGAGGTAACGGCTCATTCCAAGTACCTCATATCCGGTTACAAGCCTAATACGGTTCGAATTTAGTTGGTTAGTCACCCACCCCTACTAGAAGTTTAAAATTAAGTTCCCTCCGGCAGATTGTTTAAATTTTTACAACTAAGTGAACCGAATCCTCTCACAACACCCATAAAACACCATGAAACTCGGAACAAAAACAAATGTTCCAGAGAGATAACGATTTTTACTTTTCATAACTTGTTTTGTTAAACGTTTTGAATAGGCTTCAACTCATCATTTTGTTATATAAACTAACAAAAAAATGAATTCAATATCGCTTAAACAACCAAATGGTCTATCTGAGTTGTAAGTAACTAGTTTTTAATTATGTCGTTTCCACATATTTTCTTGCTAAGTTAATTTGTCATATCAACAACACCGTACCAGCAGGATGCGGATATAGGGGGACAAATATTTGGTGGGGTCGTCGAGGGGCCATGAACTGGCTTAAGGAGCAGTTTGCATCATGGCAATGTGGTTTAACAACGCGTCCTCGGATATGTGACCAATGAAAGATGAAAAAGATAACGAGTATAATGCAAGACATTCGGGTGCAGGTGGTGGGAATAATTCTTGAGGCAAAGAGCAATCTCCGAAACCAAGTGGCAAAGATTATGGACGAGATCATGATGCACCTCAGTTCCCTCGCCACTACCACCTTCGCGGGCTATAATGTTCTTACCAATGTATAGCTTCCACACGCCTTGTGATGTCAATATATTAGCAGTACAAGGATTTCCTCTTTTTAACTGTAAACATCTAAATAGTCGTCTTTTAACCTTTAACCTTTGCTACGACTTTTAATGTCACCATAACTGATTTCTTAATTGACCATCCCCATACCCGATTCAAGGTATGTAATTAAACTTTTAATTTAATATTAAAACAACCATTTAAAAAAAAAATAAAAAAAATTCAAGGTTGAACCTCATATTGAATCATTTTTTTTACCTCGAATATTCATTGCCGTTATTACACGCTAACACATTTTTTAACTTTTTTTAGATAGTCTAGCAATCCTATAAATTTATCAAACAAGTGAAATAAATTTATTTTGTATTTCAAATAAAATTAAATAAGCTTGAAATACAAACTTAAAAAATTGTTAATGCTAATTGTGATAAGAGAATAAATAAATATAAATATAATGATATAAAACTCTTTACAATTTATGGGTGCCTTCCAATTTAGACCAAAGGGAACAGTTGGTGCCGTTGGATGGTGTCATTCGTAAAAAGTAGCGCCACGTCACCAAAGTGTGGTTTGACACCAGAATTGCTATAACACCAGTTTTCAGGAAGGGTGTGCCATGACAATTCTGGTGCAATATAATTTTTTTTTATTTTTTTTTAAATTTTTTTAAACTTAAACATATATAATTCAAACATTGCATAATTAAAATTCAAATATTACATAATAGCGTTAATTTGTGTATGCAAAAGCAACTTTTTGGATGTGTACATGAGTGTGGAGTTAGTGAGTCGTAAGAAAGTCGATGATTTAAACAAGTGAAATTGCAGTCTGCGCGTTGCAACGAGCGTGTTCTTATTGGATTACTTAGATGGTTGTTAAACGAGTGTCGCCTTAAAAAACATAATATACGATAAGTGTCGATGTTTTGTTTTGTTTTGTTTGTAATCCATATGTCTTTTCATCATTATATATATTTTTTCATATAATTTTTCAATTATTTGACAAACAAACTAGGTAATATAAAATAGTTATAAATAGAAAAAATATAGTGTTATGTATATGTTTAAAAATTATATAGAACTGCACGACTTTAATCCTTGTATTTATTTTAAGGCAATTAGCTGGTTTGGATGTGTGTTTTAAAAGAAGAATTGTAATATTTGACAAGTTTTTTCGAAATTCGGTGACCTTTTTCACCCAAATATTTTTGTAAACGAATTAGTACATATATATATATGTTATATATTTGATAAATAAAGTACATTGAGGGTACATTTTGTAAATTAAATTGTTTATTCTATGAGTTGGGCCTTGGCCAAAGCATATTTCGTTGCTGGGCCTCTTATTGGTTACTTAAAAATTGCAAACCCACGTAAATAAAAGCCAAGCCCAATTTAGATGCGTCATGAGAGTAACAAGCATGATAGCCCGCGCGTTTATAATCCTTATAGCATCTTGCAAAAACTAATTAAAAAAAAAATTAAAAAAAAAAATTAAACACCATTACATAAGCGTGTTTATAATCTTTATAACAAACCCAATCTTATTGTCGAAGCTTCATTATAAACACCATTCACCTCAAACTTCTGAAAGTTAAGGGTGTTGCAAAAAAAATTAAAAAAAAATTGAACAGCGAGTTTATAATCTTTATAGCATATTGGCATGTGCTATATATTTAGTGAAGCTGATATGGATTTATGTGGACATCAGTGTCCTTGCTAATTATTTTAAAATGTACATGTTTTAAAATTGAGCTCTCCTATTGGTTGATGCAAGTCATCCATTTTTAATTATTCTTCTTCATTTAACTTAGGAGTATTATATAAGAGATTTGGGCAGAATGTGAGATATTCGTAGAGGTGACAATATGAGCTCTCCTACTGGATGATCGATTTACAAGCCGAAGCATGTTTTTGTTGGTTTCTATGTAAGACTGAATGCTTCAACAAAAGTTGTCTTGGAAACCATCATATCCTCAAACTCAAAGTTGCAGCTGAATTAGTTTATGCACTTGCCTTGGTCTTAGGATGTGTTCCAAACTTCCAATATATTCATGGTGCAAATAAAAACAATTTCAACTCCTATCCTTACTAGCTACCATCAAATCCACACCATCGCGTATCCTACTGGCTACTGTACAAGTCTACATTAACTCACCATCGCGTCTTAGTGCTATAATATAATGCCATCAATCTCATGTACATCCATTAACTTTTCTTATGAAGTTTGGAAGGGCTAATGACTTAAAAATGCATCTAACTTGACACTATTTTGCGTTTTATGTACCCATCTTTTTTCTTTCTCATTATGGTCATCAAACTTTCAAAAGTAGGTCATTGTGTGTATTTTGTCACTATTTTACCATGTAAAATGACCATTTTACCCTTCAAAATTTCGAGAAAGTAAGGGTTAAATGGTCGCAAAATACACATAATGATCGACTTTTGAAAGTTTGATGACCATAATGGGAAAGAAAAAAGATGATTACACAAGATGCAAAAAAGTGTCAAATTAGATGCATTTTTAAGTCATTTGCCCAGTTTGGAAATCCATATGAATATTACTAGTATCTCACATGTGATGAATAAACTACTTATACTTTGATCAAAGTTAGGCTGGTTGGGAGTGGCTTCAAAGCCACTCGTGAGTTTAAGAAGTAGCGCGTGAGTTTATGAGACAACCAAAATTCTGAAAAACATATTCATTTACAAACTACTGTTGATAAAAACATTTGACGCAAATTAAATGGCGAGATTAACACCCAATGAACTTCAAAACAACTACAGTGGTACTTATACAACGAGTCTCAGTTGATTCCAAAATCATATAGATAAATATCACAAAAGAAAGAAATGCCATTTTCAAAACCCCGTATTTACTGCCTTATATCACTAAATTACATGATAATAAGAAAATAAATACCCGGGAATAGGAAATAATAAAGAGAGATTTTCATAAAACCAGAACATCAAAACCCACTTATTTTTCAATTCAAAAGTTGAAATAACCAAACACCCATTAAAAAATAAAAGAAATTATAAGGCTCCCCACGATACAATTAGAACCCACCTAGCCTATTCATTTTCAGCTTGAAGATGAGGAGATACAAGGCTCTCGACAACAGGAGGGCCGCCTTTAAACTTCCGATCACCAATAAACCTCATATAACCATTCCACAAATCACGATCATGAGTCACTTCCAAAAACATTCTTGCAGATTCAGATTTTTCTTCGAAACTATCCACCGTTTCCCAAGACTGTTTTGCATTGTCCATCTTCGTTACACATGCCTCATTGCCATCATAGACAACTATGCATAAACATTCTTCCATAATCCCGACTTGCATACACACATAGCCGTACTTATCAATTTGTTTCTTATATCTCGCATCCACCGGCTGGGGTATTTCTTTAAATTCCTCTTTCGATAAATCAAAAGATAAAATCACGTCCTTTCTATTTTGATTTTGATGCATAACCCAATGAATCGCCCCATTGCATAAGACACCAGCCGGATTTTGATTGCCGGTACGTGCATAATTCACTTCTCCAATAACATTCCAAGTATCTGATTTGAGAGAAAACACTTGAAAGGATGTTCCGCCCTTACCATTAATGACCCCACATACAACCTTGTAGTCATCTCTCAGGAAATCATAACCAAATCCCCAGCATGATGATCTATCTTTGATTCCGTGACGGTTACTGTGCGTTTGATATGGTTTTAGGATGGTAGAGGGCTTTGGCACCGATCTTTCTTCTCTAGTCAATGGATTAGCTACTAGAAGCTCATAACCATCAGCTATGAAACATACTAGGCCATTCGAGGATCCAATAATAGCATATCCATAATCATCATCATATAGAAAAACAGCCTCGCCGATCCTCTTATGTCCATTTTGGTTATTGTTGTAACTATGTTTCAAATGAGATTTGATAAAACGAGATTCGGAGATTAAAGATTTCCAAGACTTACACACAGTCTTGCATTTACCGACAGACTTCCCATCCAATCTTACTAAAATGTTCTCATAGATATCAGGGATGAGTTCTTCCATTGAAGCCTGTTGACAAAAAGTAAGAAAAACAAACGATTTATATTTTGAGAATGAAGGGAAAGAAAACAGTACAAATCTTGTCTTCCTCGTTTTATAGAGAAAATAACCGACCCCTTGACTTGTCTTCCTTAACCGACTAAACTAACTTTTACCCCCCTCTACTTAGCTAATATTGATACTATTATATAACAAAGTCGTTAGTTAGGCTCATCCTGACCTTCTAATTTATATTACATCCGTCTCATAATTATTATCCACTTTTGACTTTTTATGTTTTTCTTTTTTAAATTTAACCTTAAATATTTTTATTCAAGTTATATTGTACTTGGTGAAAATTATATTAATGAAAAAAACTTTTAAAACTCTATCAATTCATGTATTATGCATCAAATATTAAATAACATAATAAACAAAAATATTTAAAGTCAAAGTTACGGATGAAAGACTAAAAAAGTCAAACATGAACAATAATTATGGGACGGAGGTAGTAGTAAGTTATCCAATGTAAAGTTTGACGCTATAGACGATGTGGGAGTCTTTTCGTTTCGTTGTGTTCGCCTGATATTATCATGTCTGTTTATTTACCACACGTGTAGAAATGCAGCCTCGATGTAAAGCCTTATTTATCTTGTAAAAAGGTTTGCTAGATCGTATAGCTCAAAACTGATGTGAGTTGATCGATTTTGGTTTTATAAGGCGACTGAACGTATTGATCTTACTAATCATATTCTTTTTTACAACGAATTGATGCTATTCTTTGTTTTAGTTGACGATGTACATTCGGAGCTTAGAGTAAGCTGATAGCTTATCAGGCTTTCTAGACACCAAGGAAGTAGAAGCAAGACAACAACTGTTTCAGCCAACACCTTAAATTGTCCGTATCTTTAGACTTTTCACAGCAAGCATGGTCCTTTATTGCATCACCCCCTATCATTTCACCACAAATTCACTTTTTGTCAGCCAACAAATTTCAAGCATACTCCATACTTAATTCACCTACATTGGCTCGGCTCACATGCACGCGAGAGTCCAGTGATACTTATATGGTTGGGTTTTAATATGTTTATCTTAATTTATGGTTTAGCGTTACGTTTGGAGTTAGGATGTGTATATACACGTTTTATATATAAGTATAGATGTATAGATTAGTTGAGCTCGAGCTTCGGAATCAAGAATTGTTCGAGCATCGAGTCAAGAAAATAAACTCCCCTTGAGCTCGTTGGATGATATCCTTTAAGTGATATTGTACACGATTTTTTTCGTACATTTGTAGGGCTCATGTGTGAATTTAGGGATGTACAGCTAGACGAAACAAATTTAATCTTACAGTATATTTCAATGTTAAACATTTAAAAAACACATGAGATAATTCGAGCTTTTCGATTTGAGCTCAACCGTAGTTTAAACTTTCTCGAACAATCTCGAGCTTCGTTCATGAAGAGCGGCCCGTCAAGCTATCGATGGCTAAGATCTAAGCAAACATAGTTAATTCGAGTCAAGCTCCACCAAAGTTCGATTAAAATCGACTTGTTTACACCTCTATCTGAATCAACATGGGTAGATGATTGTTATATACTAATACTTGACAACCTAAACTGAAGGGAAGCATTCAGAACATCTAGGGAAGAAACCAAAATAAAATAAAAATAAAAACCACAGATAACAAAAAAAATTGCCTTAAATGTCGCATGCAAACGAAGTTTTTAACGTTTCATTTGCAATGAGAACAACACAAATTGGCGACACCAAAAGAAATATTGTCAATAACGTTCATAATCTGAGTTATAAAAACATCTCAAGTTTGCTCAGCTACCAATATGGGATAAAGTTGTTGGAACTTATATTTGAGCCTGGTAATATTTTAATTTTAACATAATAATTATCATTATACTTATCTTCCATATAGAGGATATAAGTGTTAGACATTAGTTTTATTAATGATTATGGGTTTTGTTATATTTCTTAGGCCTAGCCCACCTATGTTATTCTAGAATACTCTTTTAGAGACTATATAATGTAATGACCAGGGAATTGAATAGACAAGCCAATTATATTTCCAATATGGTATCAAGAGCAAAACCGATCTTCTTTTAATTTTCTCAATCCTCTCATTTTTCTATCTCCTAGTCGGTTAAAAAAAAATCAAAGTGACGCCAGCATTAAAAGAAGAAGACGATCAGTGATTAGTGATTTGTTTTTCATATCATCCATATCATAAAATTTGTTTGGTGATTGGTGATTAGTAGCGTCACATGTGCACAAAGAAGATTTGTTTTATATCTCTCATTGGTGATTAACAGCGTGTCACATAAAGAGAAAGAAGGGTTTGTTAAATTTGTAGTTGGTTGATGCACGGAAGTAAAATAAACATTTTGTTCAAAATATGGTTCGTTCACCATCGGGTAATTTAGGTGCAGCAAGGTATAGGCTCCCACGAGCTTTTAATACCAGGACTACTCAAGATTCGACATGGTGTCACGTGCATCATCTCATCTCAATTCAAATACAAGTAATTTAAATACTGTTTATAATAAATGCTTATATCCATCTGTTTGTGTTGATGATGCTAAATCAATACCTGTTACTAACACCGGTCATAGCATCTTACCTACTCTTAATCGTCCTTTATACTTACATAATGTTCTTGTCACTTCTAATATCATCAAAAACCTTATTTCTTTTCGTCAATTTACAAAGGATAATAATTGTACTGTTGAATTCGATGCCTTTGGTTTCTCTGTAAAGGATTTCTTGACCCGACATATACTCCTTAGATGTGATAGTTCAAGAGATCTCTACCCAGTCGCCCAACCTTCTTCTACCCTTCATGCTTTGCTTTCTATAGGTCCTTCTACGTGGCACCAGCGCCTCGGGCACCCCGGGGAGGAAGTGTTATGCTCTTTTGTATCTCGTCAATTTATTTCATGTACTAAAGGGAAGTCTCATCATATTTGTCACTCTTACCAGCTTGGCAAACATGTGAGACTTCCGTTTTCTAGTTCAAATTCCGTTGTTACTCGTCCTTTTGAGATTGTTCATTCCGATATTTGGTCTTCTCCTATTGTTAGTTCCGGTGGTTTTAAATATTATGTGTTATTTCTTGACCACTATTCTCATTATTTATGGATTTATCCTTTACGTACCAAATCCGAAGTATTTCAAAAATTCTTGCATTTTCGTTCATATGTAAATAATCAATTCAAAGGCGATATTGCAGCTTTTCAGTGTGATCATGGTGGTGAGTTTGATAACACCAACCTCATTCAATTATTTGCACAACATGGCATTCAATTTAGATTCTCTTGCCCCAAAACCTCTCAACAAAATGGTAAGTCGGAACGGATGATACGAACCATTAATAATATCATATGTACTCTTCTTTTCCAAGCTCACCTTCCATCAACATTTTAGGTCGAAGCATTACATATGGCTGCATACCTACTAAACATCCTTCCCTCCACCGCAATCCAAAATGAGATGCCTTGTACGAAGTTATTCCATAAACAATCAGACTACTCTCTTTTACCTGTTTTTGGATGTCTTTGTTACCCACACCTTTACCCTCAACACAAACTTGGACCTCGAGCTACCCCATGCATATTTTTAGGATATCCCGCTTATCACCGCGGGTATCGATGCCTAGACCTTTCCACCAACAAAATTATCTTATCTCGCCATGTAACTTTTGATGAACTTCAATTTCAATATGCCTCTATCACATCCCTTAATCCACCATCATATACCTTTCTAGACCCCCAACCTTCACCTATTATCCACCATGCTATATTTCACCCGTCCACGAATACAGTGACACAAGACCACCCTTTAGCCTAACAAGAACCGACTTCTCCTATTTCCGCCCAACACGAACCCACATCACCAACCCATGCTTCGTCCCAACCATCACTCCACTTAATAATTCCCCTTCGGCCCAACCTACTTCGGCTCCCACTATAGGTCACACGACCCAATCCGCTCCAACCACACTTCCACACCAACTCTCTAATCATTCACCCCAATCTATTTCGAGCACCAATACCCTACCTCAACCTACTCGAACTCACCCTATGGTCACACATGCTCAAGTTGGAACAATTAAACCTAATCCTCGTTTTCATGGTCATACTTCTCACATTTCTCCTATTCCTAAATCTCCAGTTGTTGCTTTGTCTGATTCTAATTGGCGAGATGCTATGTATGATGAATATAATGCATTGATTAGAAATAGTACTTGGATTCTTGTTCCGAAACCACCTAATGCTAATGTGGTTCGGTCAATGTGGTTGTTTCGGCACAAATATCACGCCGATGGTTCTTTGAGTAGGTATAAGGCTCGTCTGACTGCTAATGGACGTAGCCAGCAGTATGGTGTTGATTGTGATGATACATTTAGCCCGGTTGTTAAGCCGGCCATTATTCGTACTGTTCTTAGTCTTGCATTATCTCGAAATTGGCCTATCCATCAGCTTGATGTTAAGAACACCTTTCTTAATGGGGATCTTTTTGAGACTATTTATATGTACCAACCACCCGGGTTTGCAGATCCTAGATTTCCACATCATGTTTGTCGATTACAGCGGTCTTTATATGGTTTGAAACATGTACCTCGTGCTTGGTTTCAACGGTTTGTGGGATATGCACTACGAGTTGGGTTTTTTTCGAGTCGATGCGACTCGTCATTATTTATATATCAGCATGGTTCTGAGGTTGCATATTTATTGATATACGTTGATGATATAGTTCTGACAGCTTCATCTACAGATTTACTTCAGCGTATTATATCTTCTCTACATAAGGAGTTTGACATGACTGATTTGGGGGCTCTGAATTACTTTTTCGGTATTTCGGTTACTCGTGACTCTACAGGCATGTTTCTGTCTCAAAAGAAGTATGCAATGAAGCTTTTAGATCGGGCACATATGGCTTCTTGCAATCCTACTCGGACTCCGGTTGATACGGAATCCAAGCTTGGTGTTGATGGAGATCCTGTTTCTGACCCTACCTTATATCGCAGTCTTGCAGGTGGTTTATAGTATCTGACCTTCACTCGTCCTGATATTTCCTATGTTGTACAACAGGTATGCCTCCATATGCATGATCCTCGAGAGCCTCATTTTTCGGCTCTTAAGCGTATTCTTCGATATGTTAGTGGTACATTAGACTTTGGGCTTCAATTATATGCATCGTCCACTCATTCTCTTGTAGCTTATACTGACGCGGACTGGGCAGGTTGTCCTACTACCAGGCGTTCCACTTCAGGTTATTGTATTTTCTTTGGGGATAATCTACTCTCATGGTCATCCAAGCGACAACACTCTCTCTCTAGATCGAGTGCCGAGGCTGAGTATCTAGGTGTTGCTAATGTAGTGGCTGAAACTGCATGGATACGTAATCTTCTTCGTGAACTTCATATGCCATTATTATCGGCTACTCTTGTTTATTGTGACAACGTGAGCTCTATTTATTTGACAGCCAATCCTGTTCAGCATCAGCGGACCAAACATATTGAGATTGACATTCATTTTGTTCATGATATGGTTGATCGTGGTCATGTTCGTGTTCTTCATGTCCCATCCCGTTACCAATATGCTAATATTTTCACCAAGGGGTTGCCGTCTGCTTTATTTGAAGAATTTCGTTCCAGTTTGAGCGTTCGGCCATCTCCCGCTCGAACTGCGGGGGAGTGTTAGACATTAGTTTTATTAGTGATTATGGGCTTTGTTATGTTTCTTAGGCCTAGCCCACCTATGTTATTCTAGAATACTCTTTTAGAGACTATATAATGTAATGATCAGGGAATTGAATGGACAAACCAATTATATTTCCAATAATAAGATGCATGTTCGTATCTATGAGTTATTGATTTATAATCCCACATAGACCGATGGTGTTAACTTGAGACTAATATTATATTGTTAGAAATAGTGTACGAGAAGTTGAAGTTATAACTTCTTTCATTCTATCTTCCAAAAACTTATATGAATTCTTACCATTTTTTAACAAACTTGTATCAGTTGGGGCTAGATTCTTTATGTGTAAATGTTTTTACCTTATTAACTAATACTAGGATCCGGTGCCCGCGCTCCGCTGCGGGGGAGCACGGGTGTTTTACGGTTATTTTTATAGGGAAGAGTATCTACTTTGGTTGAACACATAATTAGGTAATACGTTTGAGAGAATTTGTTCACAAAGAAACAACGTGCATAAGCTAATAAAGCAGGGATTACATGCCATTAGTTCACAAAAGATCAAAGCATAAGAGATTATTTCAAAGGTTGCTGGCTACCCGACACTAATATATAGAAAAGCAGTTAACTATTAATTGGTTGACTATATCCAGGCGTCAAGATTTCTTCTTGTTGGCCTCTGTTTCTAGTTCGGGAAGTAGAGATCTTTTCACAGGCTTCTGTTAGACAACAGCGGGTTTGTCTTTCGAAGATGTAGCTACTGTTGGTGGAACTTTGGCTGGAATGGCTTTTGGTGGAGTACCTGCACAACAAAGTATAGTGTATGAGTAAACTTAAAGCCTGAACATGCATGCTTGGTGTTCCAAATAAGGGAAAAAATTACCCAAAAGATATTCCTTTTTTTAAACAAAGGGTAACTGTTTGATGGGAGAGTGTGTGTAGTGAGCAAGTAGTGTAACTTGAAACAAAGAGTATCCTGCTGAAAAGGTTTTAAAGGTGACATCTTTGTCTTAAGCAATATGTGGATATTATTATTGTGCTATTATTTTTTTAGCTACTTTGGGTAAGGGGCAGGCTAGGTGAGCTCAGGTGGCATGTGCAGGTGCGTTTCCAAGTTGGAAATGAACTAAGGTGGTCAAAATTAGTGGGGAAGTGTGAGCTAAGTTTAGTTACCTATTTGAACTAAAATGTAACTGGAATCTTCTTTGTAGCAACAGTGGAATGGGAAGCTCTTCTATTTAAGGGCATGTATGCATTTGCTAATCCCACACAAACCTTTTACCTACTTTAAAAAATCTAAAGAAACAAAGAATGGCATATCTTCCAAGGATCTGGGCATTGGAAGCTAAGAGCGGTAGTACGGACTTGGGCGGTTTGTTTGTTTGGTATATGGGCAAGGATGTGCTAGCTGACAAAGCATGGAAGCGTAAGGTGGATGTCGCTCGCCAGACAGTTTTCAAAAACGTTGTTGACCGTAAGCATTTCATTCAAGAGATCCAGCAGGTGCAGACCTTTCCAGCCAACCCTATGATCTCCATGATGGTAGCCATGTTGGACAGAAAGCAGTTGGAGGACAACGCATTCATTCAGACCTTGAACACAGAGGCAGCCAGAATCCAGACCATGATCGACCTGAAGGAGGCTTTTGCTCAGAAAATTTTGGCCAACGGGCCTTGGTGAATGGATGTTGTAGGAGTTGGTTTTCGCCTGATGTTTTAGGCCTAAAAATAAAGCTCTATGTTGTCGTCTGTCCGGTTTGTCCACCGGCGAGTCTTTAGGGTTATGTGTTTGTGCCTTAGTTGTTTCTTTTTTTTTAGTTTAATCTTGTGTCTGTAAGATCAGTTTCAATGAACCATGTGGAATGTATGATATTTTCTTTTATATTGGTTTTTTTGTAGACGTTTCAATTAACGTGGCGTTTAGGAAAAGATACCTCTCCAAAGAAGACTGCCCTAAGTAAATGCCAGATTATAAATTCTAAGAAAAAAGTGTGCACTTGTTTCTTTTTGTTCAGCTATTTCTGAGACCTTGGTTGATGCACTTTCTGTCTCTGACCCTTTGGTTTGATGTACCTTCTTGTTTAATGTTCGCATCTGCTATTGGTGTCGGGCCTGGGGCTTCAGTTGCCCAGGGAATATGAGGTTCAGATAGGGAAAGAATCAAAGAGCTGACCTTCATCCAGATCGCTGACAGCCGCAGTTACACGATTATAACGACCTCAAAACATAATCAGCCAAAACAAAGTTCCATGATGATAAGGAGCAGAGGTTTCGGGTGGGTATAATATGAACCTGGTTCAAACTGGGGGGCACTTTCTCCTACAAACGAACATGGACATGCACCAAAAGTTATTAAAACTACACCAAAATATAGTAACTGTTGAAACTCCAGCTTTTTAGCAATAGCAACCATACATACTCGCTAAGGTAATATAGCAAAACAACATGTCGTATAGCGATAGAAATGGCATGCTTGAGATATCTCTTTCGTTAGCTTTAGACACAAACAAATTTGATACTAACACGCCAAAGTTGTTGTGTTGGTAACATTTGTATAAAATCAATTTTCACACCATCATAGGTATTTGCTTTTAAATTAAGGTCGCTTATTCAATTTTGTTTTTAAATGCAGGTCCAGTTTTATGTTTTGTACGAATCAACAACATCTTCTTTTTGAAATAAAGAAGAAAAAGAAATCAATACTCAAATCAAGTATAACTATATTTGGATCATGAGCCACATTCACATCAGCTATAAGACAACATACATGTATGGTTGGGGTTGGAAGTTCATCGTCTGAATCTGGTCTAATTCACTTGCCATCGTATTCTCTGAATTCTTGGTAGATTGTTGCAGAACAAATACATTTAGTTACACTGATAAAAATAAAAAGGAGACCATACAGCGACAAATACCAACTGCATATCTGAAACACGAAAATATATATAGTGCTACTATTCGTTAAAATAACACTATAACCGTAGAGAATGAACGTTACCTTTCGCGAGAGTGAAAGATCAGTCTTGGGGAATTCGTGAAGTAGGTGTGAACGCATCCATAAAGAATGACCATCGGCTAATGAATTGGAGGAGATCAGCATGTCGAAACGATGAGTTATTGTATTCGAGGTTCAGAGCTGGAGGTATGGAAGGCGAACCCAGAAACCCGCCATGGGTGCGACCAAATAGTCACCCTGCCAAGATCCGCGTGCTGGCAAACAACCGACAAATCCAAAGGTAACAGGCATGACAGTAATTAACCAGCATAAAGGCGAAAAGACCCGGCAGAAACATCATTAACCACACCTCGCAATCGTTATGCCTGCGATCACAGGGTCACCATGGCAAGGCAAGGGTTCTGTAAAGCGCGTTTACTAAAAGGTTTCTAGTTTTTTGGGGCTATACCATAGGCTCAGATAAGGCGCTATATGGGAAAAACAGCCATAACCCGGCATGGCTGCGACCTCGCAAGGTCGCCACGCCAAGATCTGAGATGTGGTATCTTTACCCGCGCCCGTTTACCCTCATCATAGCCCTAAATTAACCTTTACATAAAACTACACCAAAATATAGTAACTGTCGAAACTCCATCTTTTCAGCAATAGCAACCATACATACTCGCTAAGGTAGTATAGCAAAACAACATGTCCTATAGCGAGAGAAATGGCATGCGTGAGATATCTCTTTCGTTACCTTTAGACAAAAACAAATTTGATACTAACACGCCAAAGCTGTTGTGTTGGTAACATTTGTATAAAATCAATTTTCACACCATCATAGGTATTTGCTTTTAAATGAAGGTCGCTCATTCAATTTTGTTTTTAAATGCAGGTAATTAACCAGCATAAAGGCGAAAAGACCCGGCAGAAACATCATTAACCACATCTCGCAAACGTTATACCTGCGATCACAGGGTCACCATGGCAAGGTACGGTTTCTGTAAAGCGCGTTTACTAAAAGGTTTCTAGTTTTTTTGGGGTATACCATAGGCTTAGATAAGGCGCTATATGGGAAAAACAGCCATAACCCGGCATGGCTGCGACCTCGCACGGTCGCCACGCCAAGATCCGAGATGTGGTATCTTTACCCGCGTCCGTTTACCTTCATCATAGCCCTAAATTAACCTTTACATAAAGGAGGAGAATCACGCATCGATAAGAGTGCGCCAATTTTGCTGTTTTTCAATGCGTAAGCCCTGATACATCACAAATCCAAAGGTAACGGGCATCACAACAGTTAACCACCATAGAGGCGAAAATACCCGGCATAAGAATCATTGAGCACATCTGACAATCGTTATGCCTGCGATCACATGGTCACGATGGCAAGGTCCGAGTCCTGGGAAGCGAGCTTAGCAAAAGTTTGCCGTTTTTCCAGGGTATAGCATAGGCTCAGATAAGGCGCTATTCAGGAAAAATAGCCATGACCTGCCATGGCTGCGACCTCGCAAGGTCGCCACGCCAAGATCCGAGATGTGGTATCTTTACCCGCGCCCGCTTACCCTCATCACATCCCTAAAGTAACCTTTATAAAGAGGCGGAGAAGCACGCATCCATAGGAGCAGTCATTGTCCTCACAAACCCATGTTTATAATAGTATCTCCCTCTGTCACAACCAACAACAAAATCATGGAGTACGATCATCACATACAATCGATGGCATCAACGTCATATCTAGGTCCTTAAAAGTATCAGGGAGCAAGGACAAAAAAGAAGGCAAGCCTTCAAATTTAAAAAGATCGGGTCCAAGAAGTATGGAAGTCGTACGAAGAACTCACCATAATCTGGGTTTTACATAGCCGGCAAGTGCAGGCTAAATGTCTTAAGTGAAGTAGATGTGAGCTTATCTATAAAGAATGACCCTCGTCCAATGAATTGGAGCAAATCAGCAGGTAGATACGATGAGTTATTGCGTTCGAGGCTCAGATCTGGAGGTGTGGAAGGCGAACCCAGAAACCCGCCATGGCTGCGACCGAATGGTCGCCCTGTCAAGATACGGACGCTGAGAAACAACCCTTGTAAAAAATTTCATCCATAGACATTTCATTGTTGCCGATACTATTTTCAACTTGCCTTACTGTTCTGACCAACCCGATTGTTTCATTGGGTGAAGTTGGTTAACACGAACCATTTTACATCCGCAGATTCAAAGATCATATGCCTCAGATGAAAAGAGGTCATCCATACAATAACTTAGTCAACAGGCAGAAACAATGAGTTAACCCATTGCATTCTCGGCTAAGATATGGAGGTCTAGAAGGCGTACCCAAAAACCCTCCATAGGGAACTTTAGAGAAACCCAAAGACATACGAATTTTGTTTCTTCATACACAAATAAAAAAGGGTCATAAAAAATGTGGCTAACCTACCAACAATGTCGGCAAGCCGATTTTCAGAGGCTCAGATCTGGAAGAGAAAAAAGTATGAAACAAACACGATTAGACCGCCATGGCTGCAAAACACTAACAGTGAATTAC